>CM062348.1:39175123-40516043 GCA_031216105.1 Dalbergia cultrata
CTAAATGGAGGCTGTTGCCTACCTCCTTAAACGGAGGCAGCATAATAGCTGTTAAACCGAATTTCCTTCAAACTGCCACAAGCTAATCCACACATCATGTTCTCATGAAATCTCATGCTATGATAAACTTTAACATTTCATCAATCATTTTCTCATGCATCAAGCACATCTCATCATATCATTGCATCAAACAACACATCATAGCATTAACAACTTTTTAGTGTCTTATGCATTGACCCTTAAGGTCCCTAACTCACATTCTAAGTTATAAATCATCAAACCTAATCTCTCAGGAACTTATAAGGTCTTAACTAAGTATTTCTCACCTCACACTATGAACAAGAACATCTCTAAACCTCAAGAGTGCAGAATTCATATTCCTAACTTTACGGGTACCTAGGAGTCACAACAATGACCCTTTCTAAGTCTGGTTTGCTCCTAAGGCATCAAGATCAAGTCCTAAACCATTTATGAGTCATTCCTACACATTTAAACTAATTTAAATTCATGGTTATCATTACTAAACCTTGCTGGATAGAATCCAGAAAATTCAAACATTAAAGGATCTAGAACTCTTAAATTAATTCTTTTCTAGTTTCTAACTTCTCTTATCTTTCACATATGATTCTTAACATTAATTATACTTAAACATAAGCATATTATCATCATTAACACAGCTCATAAAGTGGCTAAACATGGCAAGGCAGAATCAAAACAAACATCTCCATTTAAAGGCATCAAACACATTTTCTAAAGCACATAAAATACTAGTTTCTCTTGGAACCTTTTTAAAACTTTCAAAACTCATTCATAAATATTTTTAACATCTAAAATCATCAAAATATTTATGAGGGCAGTAGCTAGATCAAACTTGTCTCAAGAGGTTCTAAATTCATAAAACTTAGTTCTATGCATTCCTTAAACTCATAAAAGCTTGGAAAAATTATAAAACATAGTTTTCAATACTTAGAAACACCAAGACCCCTTAGGGCCGAAATATGAACCAAAGGAAATAAATATTTTTAGACCTTTGTTTGAGACAACAATGGGCAAGTCTTTGAGCTCTAGGTTCATTTAAGTGATGACATAAAAGTAAACATGCTCATGCACTCATTTTAGGTTCCATTAGAAAGTAAAGTGATAGCATAAAATAAATATGAGGTACAACATATTATTATCTTTGATATTTAGTGAGAACTTGAAATATAAACATGATAATGCATAGCTTGAAATATAAACATGATAATGCAAGTTCATTCATTATCTTGGTATTTAGTGATAGCAAGGAAGTAAACATGATATGCAAAGCATAAAATAAACATGATGCAAGGTTCATTTTATGTTTAGCTAGAGCTCCTTCAAAACTTTAACAAAGTAACAACCCAACATATATCTCATTACAAAGAGAGCTCTAGAGTTCTTGAACCAAGTTCTCAAGGAACTATGAGGTTCTTGAACATCATCATCAAGCTCAAAGAAAACAAACTTTTTTAAACAAACAAAACCTCAAAGATCAAAAAGGAAATGGAAAATTGAAATATTAAAGAAAAGGAAACAAAGAACCGAAATCAAAATAGCAAGGAAAGAAAAGGTGTTCTTGAGTAAAAATCATGTTTGAGGTAGAAAGTGGAGTTGAAACTCAAAGAAAGTAAAATCTCAAGCTCTAGAGGTTCCTTTGAGATGAACACATAGTCATCATCTAGGAGTCCTCATCATTGAGCTATCATGTGCTCATCAAGGCCTCATGGCCGAAATCTCAAGAAAGAAAAGAACCAAAGAAAAGTTTCAAAAGAAATCCAAGAGAAAGCTTGAGAAACTCATTTTTCAAGAAACAAAGTTTAGGAAAACACTCCTACCTAGAGTGAAGACACAAAGCTTGAACTTTTGAAAAGAAAAACAAGATGATGAGCTCCTCCTTGGGGCTTGAAGGTTTCGGCCAAGAGGAAACAAGAAGGTTGGAGTTGTGTTTCAAGTGAGGTTGTGTTTGAGGTGTGGTGTTTGAGAGGTTTGATGATGGTTCAAGGCTTTGGGGTGGTGTTTGAAGGTTGAGAGATGATGATTCAAAAGGAAAAAGAAGAAGATGAAGAAGAATAATGCTCTTGAAACTTGAGAGAAAATGAGAGAACTAACAAGAATGCTTAGAAATCAAAACTTAGCAAATGAACAAAAGTGTAGCAAAGTTTATCTTGGCATGGTATTTATAGAGAAGGATAAGGGTGAGTGTGGAGGAGAATGAATCCTCATGGAACATGAGGTGAGAGAATTGCATTTTGATGGCATGTGAAGTGTGGTGGTGAGTGTGGCTTCAAGCATGGTCTTTGGAGTGTGGAATAAAATTAAATTGTGATAAAATGGGGTATGAATTTCGGCCAGGTATGATGCAGCAAGGGAGGAGGGAGTTTTGGTCATGTAATTGTGTGTTAGTGATGTGTTTAGGGGTGTATTAGTTTAGGTGCAAGGTTAGGAGTCATTAAGCATAAGTTTATGTGACTAAGAATGTGATTAGGAACCTTTATGACATGATTAAGGAGTACTCATACATATTTAGGAGATTTTAAATTCATTTTATGAATAAAACAATGTAGACAAAATTCCATGATTTAAGGAATTGGAAAGAGAAAACACTATTCAAGATTCCATGACTAGGAGTCTTGAATTTAAAATAGGATTTTAAGTTGTAATTAAGCACTTTTAGGTTCTAATCAACTTTAATAAATTATTTTGACCCAAGATTAATTATGGAAATTAATTAACCTTCGATTAGAGCCTAATATTGCTTAGGTGTACTTAATCACGCGATTAAGCATAAAAACACGAAACTAGGGGCAAAACCGTAATTTCACACTAATTTCGCCCGGGACCTCTGGGACCAAAATTAAAGTCATAGTATACATAAAAACTCCTTTTAAAACCATCTGGAGAAGTTTCGGGTTCATCCGGCACTTACAAATGGGTAAAACACCGCAGGGGCGTTTTGGTCATTTTGACCCGAAAACTCGAAAAATGAAATTTTCGATCCCGGAAAGATACACAAGTCATCTAATCCCCTTCCAACATTGAGTTTGCCTTTCGAGTACTGTCGGATCGGCTTTCCTCGGTCATTTGAAAAATGACCTCAGGGGCATTTTGGTCATTTTCACTCTAGCAGAAAAATTGGGGCGTTACATTACTCCCCTCCTTAAAAAGAATTTCGCCCTCGAAATTCGTACCTTAGAACAACTCGGGGTACTTCGATCTCATTTCGGACTCAAGCTCCGATGTGAACTCCTCGGTGTTGCCACGTCCCCACGCGACCTTCACCAAAGGAACAGACTTGTTCCTCAACTGCTTGACGCTTTGGTCCACGATTCTCGTCGGCGGTAGATTGAACGTCAGGTCCTCCCTTAACTGTGCGTGTTCTGGCTCTAAGACATGGCTAGGGTCGGACTCGTATTTACGCAACAGAGAGACGTGAAAGACGTCTTGAAGATTTGACAGATTGGGTGGCAGGGCTATTTTGTAGGCTACAGTTCCGATTCTCTGAAGAATTTCAAAAGGACCAAGAAATCGGGGACTCAACTTTTTGACTTTCATGGCTCTACCTATTCCTGTAGTGGGAGTAATTCTTAGAAATACATGCTCGCCTTCTTGGAATTCCAAGGGCTTGCGCCTTTTGTCCGCATAGCTTTTCTGCCGACTTTGAGCGGTTAAGATTCTATCCTTAATCTTCTTGATTTGCTCTGTCGTCTCCCTCACTACATCAGGTCCTAAGACACTTTGCTCTCCGGGCTCGTACCAACACAAAGGTGATTGGCACTTCCGTCCATACAGCGCTTAATATGGTGCCATACCGATGCTCGCATGATAACTGTTGTTATACTCAAGCTCGATCAAAGGCATGTACTTATCCCAACTTCCTTTTTGGTCTAAGACATAGGCTCTCAACATGTCCTCTAGGGTTTGGATAGTCCTCTCGGATTGACCATCCGTTTGTGGGTGCTAAGCAGTGCTCAAGCACAACTTTGAACCAAACGCCTTTTGAAAGGCTCCCCAAAAACGTGACGTGAACCGCGAATCTCGATCCGAGATTATCGTCGATGGTATTCCATGCAACCTTACTATTTCTTGGATGTGAAGCTGAGCCAACTTATCCAACGAATACGTGACTCGAATAGGTAGAAAGTGAGCCGACTTTGTTAGTCGATCCACGATTACCCATACGGCATCATGGCCAGCTTGGGTCCTTGGCAATCTTGTCACGAAATCCATTGATGTACTCTCCCACTTCCACTCGGGGATTGACAGGGGTTGCAACATGCCAGAAGGTTTTTGGTGTTCGATCTTAACCTTTTGACAAACCAAACACTTACTCACCCAGGCGACCACATCCTTCTTTAATCCGGGCCACCAAAACATCCTTTTCAAGTCCTGATACATCTTGGTAGTACCAGGATGAATAGCAAAGTGACTCTTATGAGCCTCCTCCAAGATCTTCTCTCGGAGGTCACCATCTTGTGGCACACAGATTCGCCCCTCAAACCTCCACAACCAGTCGGGGCCTTGCTCAAAACCCTTCAACTTATCGGCCTTAATTGCCTCTACTGTTTCCATAAAGTCCTCATTTTCTCTTTGGGCAAGCATGATCCTTTGCTTAAAACTGGTCACCATGAGATGACTCATCACGAAGCCATTCTCCGTTATTGATATCCCCAGATTCATATCCCTAAACTGCTCTATTAACCTAACTTCATTAACCATCATACTTGACAGATGTAGCGAGTTTCGGCTCAAGGTGTCGGCTACTAATTAGCTTTGCCGGGGTGGTAACTTAAGCCAAAATCATAGTCTTTGAGGAATTCCATCCACCTCCTTTTCCTCATGTTTAACTCCTTTTGATCAAAGAGATGCTTAAGACTCTTATGATCGGAGAAAACTTCAAACCTTACACCATACAAATGGTGTCTCCACATCTTTAGAGCGAACACGATGGCTGCCAACTCTAGGTCATGGGTAGGGTAGGTTACCTCATGAGGCTTGAGTTGTCGGGACGCATAGGCTACCACTTGCCTATTTTGCATCAACACACAACCTAAACCTTTGCTAGAAGCGTCACAATATACCTCGAAGGGTACGTTGGGGTCAGGTAAAACCAAAACGGGGGTTGAGGTGAGCTTTTCCTTAAGCTCTAGGAAACTCTTCTCACACTTGGGGCTCCATTCAAACGGGGCATTCTTCCTAGTGAGCTTGGTTAAGGGTAGGGCCAATTGGGAAAATCCTTTGATAAACCTACGGTAATAGCCAGCTAAACCCAAAAAGCTTCTAATCTCGGTAACAGAGGTTGGTCTATCCCAATTTGTTACGGCTTCTATCTTACTCGTAAACTGACTATGCCACCTTTTGACACAACATGCCCTAAGAATTTCACCTCATCCAACCAAAATTCACACTTAGACAATTTAGCGTATAACTTCTTCTCCTTTAATACCTCTAAAACCAGCCTCAAATGACACTCATGCTGCTCGTGGGTTTTCGAATAGATGAGAATATCATCTACGAACACAACCATGAACTGATCTAAATAGGGTCTAAAGATCCTATTCATGTAATCCATAAAAACTGCGGGAGCATTTGTCAAACCGAACGACATCACATTGAACTCAAAGTGTCCATACCGAGTTCGAAAGGCGGTTTTAGGAATGTCCGAATCTCTAACCCTAATCTGATGGTAACCAGACCTCAAATCAATCTTAGAAAACACTATGGCTCCTTTCAACTGGTCCATAAGATCATCAATCCTAGGCAACGGGTACTTATTCTTTATGGTCACTCGGTTCAACTGCCTATAGTCTATACACATTCTCATGCTTCCATCTTTCTTCTTCACAAATAAGACCGGAGCGCTCCAAGGTGAAGCACTCGGCCTTATAAAACTCTTTTCCAATAGCTCCTCTAACTGGGTTTTCAATTCCGCTAACTCCGAGGGTGACATCCTATACGGGGCTATAGAGATAGGTCCCGTTCCAGGAACTAGCTCTATGGAGAATTCTACTTCTCTTTCGGGAGGGAACTCAAGTATTTCCTCTGGAAACACCTCGAGATAGTCTCTCACCACAGGTACATCACCTAGGTTTTGCTCAAAGTCTACATTGCAGGCGGCTAGGAGAACATATCCTTTAGTTTTCTCCCTACTACAGAAGACCTCTATGGAGTTTAGGTATAATCTCATGGGTTGACTAATGGGTTTAGGAGGAGAAGGAAAAATGACAGTTTGGGTCCCACAGTCTAACAACACACGGTTGGCGTGAAGCCAATCCATGCCTAGAATGATACCTATGTCTTTAAGGGGTAAGCAAATTAAATCTATGATGAAAGACCTATTCTCTACAACAAGATGACAGTTTAAACAACATTTGCAGGTATTAACAGGGCGATTAGTAGAAGTAGAAACAATAAGACCAAAGGGAAGTTTAGAGACTTTCAAATTCAAAGAGTCGACACTAGCAAGCGAAATGAAAGAATGAGTAGCGCCAGAATCGAAAAGTACAGTTAAGGTTCTACCGTTAAGCTCGCACTTACCTTGAATGAGATCGTTGGATGTTCGCGTATCTTCTGCATTGAGGGTGAAGACCCGTCCTTGGTGTTGAGGTCGAGGGTTTTGGTTTGATGATCCTTCGTTGGTGCAGTTGTTGGCATAGTGGCCGGGCTTGCCACACTTGAAACAGACCCCTTGCCCCATAAAGCAAGGGCGATTCCCATGATTCTTCCCGTGAGGCGGACATCGGCAATTCTTTGCTCCGGGGTAAGCAGCAGGGGTTCCTTGGGGTGCCTTGTTCTTGGCCCCACTTGGTCTTCCATTGTGGTTTCGGGGTCCACCCGGTCCACGGGGTTGATTGTTGTTGAAGTTCCTCGGGCCTTGATGTTGAAACGACGGCCTTTGGTGTGGCTTGGACTGTTGGTATGCAGGAGCTCTCGATTGTTATTGTTGCGGTGGTCGAAATTGGTTGGTTTGGTAGGGATGGTAGTGGTTCCTTGAGGGGTACTGCGTTTGAACCTCGGGGCTTAAGGTCCGAGCCCCTTAGCTCGCTCCGCCCTCATGACTTGCATCTTTCTCTGTCCTTCTTCAAGGATCCGGCACTTGTTGACCAGAGTTGGGAAGTCTCTGATCTCCATGTGGGCCACGGCGTAGTTCATCTCCACCTTCAGATCGGCCTCATACTTGATGCATTTCCAAACCTCATCGGGGTTCCCTTGAAACACCCGAGAGAACTTGATTAGCTCCTCGAACTTAGCAGTGTACTACTGGGCAACAGTAGACCCTCCCTGGGTCAACTGCATGAACTCTATGTCCTTAGCATTCCTTACGGACTCGGGGAAATACTTCTCATAGAAGTAAGTCTTGAACAGTTCCCAGTCAATGGGAGTTTCAGAAGCTTCTAGCAGACGCTTCGTGCCGTTCCACCAAAACTCGTCGTCGAACTTCAACATGAAAGCAGCAAATGTGACCTTCCGCTCCTCTGAGCAGGTAACGACAGAGTAAATTTTCTCCATGTCTTTGATCCACTCATCAGATTTGTCGGGGTCCATTACCCCTAGGAACACCGGCGGGTTCTCCTTGCGGAACTCGCCGAAGCGGGCTTGCTCAACCACCTCAACAGCAGGGGGGCAGGTGCAGCAGTCTCGCGTTGATCCATGCGGTGAAACATCCGCTCCATGGCTTGTGCCATTCTACGAACAGCAGCAGCAGTCGCATTGTCTTGGTCAGCCTCGGGCGTAGTCCTAAATTTGTCGTCGCGGTGCCATTGGTGCCTAAACACATGAAACAATGAACATCAAGTTGATCAGGCTCAATATTCATGCAAGATGGGCTAGTTACCATGGCACTTGCAAGCAACAGAGGTCATGCATCTCTAATCCTATAGCTTGTCTCTATCAAGCATTACACATGACGTAACTATCGCATCATGCTTACAAAGCATGGTCAGTCCAATCCTCAGGCTCCATGAGAATCGAACTGCTCTGATACCATAATGTAACACCCTAATTTTTAACCCAACTTTCTAGAACACATTAGGTTAAACATTAGGCTATTACTTCATAGTCTCATTCTTTCATTAAAATACTTAGCGGAAATTACGGGAAAATTTTTCTTTTTGAAAACATAAAACAAAGTGAGAGCCACGAGCTTAACTAATCGAATGACAGAAACGTAAAGCACGCATAACGATCATAAACAACCATGCAAAATAAATCATACATCAGAAGAACATAGATCATGAAGATGACAGAAACATTTCATTAATAATAAAGTAGCTAAAGTACATAACTAGTCATACCCTTATAGAAACGGGCAGAGCTTGGAATACAACGGAAAAAGGAAATACAAAAGATAGCAAAGTACATGGTACAACGTAAGGATAAAAACCCAAAATACTATCCTCCTACTATGCTACGAGCACTAAACTACATCCCCTCCCAAAACGTACGGCCAAAGGAAAGATCCCTTCGAAGCTCGGGTACTCAAAAGCTCTCCAATGGAGTCTAGTGAAAGGCACATGAGGTGGCTGAACGTAGGCTCCTTGCTACGGACGCATCTCGGCTCTCCTTGCCAGGCGCGGCTGCACCACAGTTTCCTCACTCCCCATACGTCGGGATCAGGGAAAAGGGGCTGAACCCTCCGAAGGAACATGCGTTGGCCAATCCTCGGATGGGTCAATCTCGGATCTCCTCAAGCAGTGCGTACTCAGAAATCTCGGACCAGCAGAGGCGGAGTGCAGACGCGTCATAGCTGCTCCTCACGCAGGCGGGTGCGCTCAAAGATCATGTCGTCACTACCAAAAGGCACAGTAGGAGTGAACTGGTAGCTCGAAACTGGATAAGTGAAAGGTCATCCCATGTACACAAAAACACGAACGGCACATCGACCCTCAAAGTGATATGAACGGTGGTCCGGGTCGAAGTGTATCTCCCATACTGGCATGTCAATGAAAAGCACGAATGTCGCCATCGCTCTCTGAAAATGTGAAGGAAGGAAAGAGAGAGAGGAGTGAGAAATCTTGCTAAAGAAATCTCAGTAGGAGTCTCCTATCCTAGGGTTACATCGTACACATCCTCAGGAACCTTGGGCTTATTTATAAAATAATGATCATGCATATAAGGTTTAATTAAGGTTTTCCAAAACTAATTATCCAAGGTCCATTCCTTTTAGCATGCATCTTGATGTTATGAATGCAACATGTTATATCATGGATGCATGGTAATACTTGAGCATATAAGACAACACCTCAAAGCACATAAACATAATCCATGTGGCATAAAGGTATATAACTTCCAAGTGAATCATTCCTTAACTTCGTGACATCAATCATGGTACTTTAGCATATAAGCCACCCTAAAAATAATAACTAGGTTATGAGCTCATACCTTAACTAGTCGTCACTAGCTCTTGCTTATTATCTTGAATAAGTGAAACATAAATAATAATCCCAACTCGCAAGTACGGGTAGGGGGCAGGGATCATCTCTCTCTGGGATTACCCTCTTTGAAATGCTTTGCTAGCCACGCATGGCCTCGCAATTTGACTGCTTTGGTAGGCTGCATCTACTCATACCCTCACGGATTTGTCTCCTCCCGGGGGTACTCGGTCGAA
The DNA here is from genome assembly GCA_031216105.1 of Dalbergia cultrata. NCBI lineage: Eukaryota > Viridiplantae > Streptophyta > Magnoliopsida > Fabales > Fabaceae > Dalbergia > Dalbergia cultrata. The sequence goes on from CM062348.1 coordinate 39,184,749, forward strand.
CCGGCACCTCATCAGGGGAAGCTCGTCTCAGTGCTTTGTCACATAAAAATCTCCTGGGGGTGCTTGGCCGAACCGGTGTCACCCAGGGTTTTCAACTCATATGGTACTCATAAATCATTTCTTTCAACCCTTTAAGGTTTGACAGAAATTCGGCGATAACAAATTGTTAAACCGAATTTCCTTCAAACTGCCACAAGCTAATCCACACATCATGTTCTCATGAAATATCATGCTATGATAAACTTTAACATTTCATCAATCATTTTCTCATGCATCAAGCACATCTCATCATATCATTGCATCAAACAACACATCATTGCATTAACAACTTTTTAGTGTCTTATGCATTGACCCTTAAGGTCCCTAACTCACATTCTAAGTTATAAATCATCAAACCTAATCTCTCGGGAACTTATAAGGTCTTAACTAAGTATTTCTCACCTCACACTATGATCAAGAACATCTCTAAACCTCAAGAGTGCAGAATTCATATTTCTAACTTTACGGGTACCTAGGAGTCACAACAATGACCCTTTCTAAGTCCGATTTGCTCCTAAGGCATCAAGATCAAGTCCTAAACCATTTATGAGTCATTCCTACACATTTAAATTAATTTAAATCCATGGTTAGCATTACTAAACCTTGCTGGATAGAATCCAGAAAATTCAAACATTAAAGGATCTAGAACTCTCAAATTAATTCTTTTCTAGTTTCTAACTTCTCTTATCTTTCACATATGAGTCTTAACATTAATTATACTTAAACATAAACATATTATCATCATTAACACAGCTCATACAGTCGCTAAACATGGCAAGGCAGAACCGAAACAAACATCTCCATTTAAAGGCATCAAACACATTTTCTAAAGCACATAAAATACTAGTTTCTCTTGGAACCTTTTTAAAACTTTCAAAACTCATTCATAAATATTTTTAACATCTAAAATCATCAAAATATTTATGAGGGCAGTATCTAGATCAAACTTGTCTCAAGAGGTTCTAAATTCATAAAACTTAGTTCTATGCATTCCTTAAACTCATAAAAGCTTGGAAAAATTATAAAACATAGTTTTCAATACTTAGAAACACCAAGACCCCTTAGGGCCGAAATATGAACCAAAGGAAATAAATATTTTTAGACCTTTGTTTGAGACAACAATGGGCAAGTCTTTGAGCTCTAGGTTCATTTAAGTGATGACATAAAAGTAAACATGCTCATGCACTCATTTTAGGTTCCATTAGAAAGTAAAGTGATAGCATAAAATAAATATGAGGTGCAACATATTATTATCTTTGATATTTAGTGAGAACTTGAAATATAAACATGATAATGCATAGCTTGAAATATAAACATGATAATGCAAGTTCATTCATTATCTTGGTATTTAGTGATAGCAAGGAAGTAAACATGATATGCAAAGCATAAAATAAACATGATGCAAGGTTCATTTTATGTTTAGCTAGAGCTCCTTCAAAACTTTAACAAAGTAACAACCCAACATATATCTCATTACAAAGAGAGCTCTAGAGTTCTTGAACCAAGTTCTCAAGGAACTATGAGGTTCTTGAACATCATCATCAAGCTCAAAGAAAACAAACTTTTTTAAACAAACAAAACCTCAAAGATCAAAAAGGAAATGGAAAACTGAAATATTAAAGAAAAGGAAACAAAGAACCGAAATCAAAATAGCAAGGAAAGAAAAGGTGTTCTTGAGTAAAAATCATGTTTGAGTTAGAAAGTGGAGTTGAAACTCAAAGAAAGTAAAACCTCAAGCTCTAGAGGTTCCTTTGAGATGAACACATAGTCATCATCTAGGAGTCCTCATCATTGAGCTATCATGTGCTCATCAAGGCCTCAGGGCCGAAATCTCAAGAAAGAAAAGAACCAAAGAAAAGTTTCAAAAGAAATCCAAGAGAAAGCTAGAGAAACTCATTTTTCAAGAAACAAAGTTTAGGAAAACACTCCTACCTAGAGTGAAGACACAAAGCTTGAACTTTTGAAAAGAAAAACAAGATGATGAGCTCCTCCTTGGGGCTTGAAGGTTTCGGCCAAGAGGAAACAAGAAGGTTGGAGTTGTGTTGCAAGTGAGGTTGTGTTTGAGGTGTGGTGTTTGAGAGGTTTGATGATGGTTCAAGGCTTTGGGGTGGTGTTTGAAGGTTGAGAGATGATGATTCAAAAGGAAAAAGAAGAAGATGAAGAAGAATAATGCTCTTGAAACTTGAGAGAAAATGAGAGGACTAACAAGAATGCTTAGAAATCAAAACTTAGCAAATGAACAAAAGTGTAGCAAAGTTTATCTTGGCATGGTATTTATAGAGAAGGATAAGGGTGAGTGTGTGGAGAAGAAAGAATCCTCATGGAACATGAGGTAATGCATGTGTGGAGGAGAATGAATCCTCATGGAACATGAGGTGAGAGAATTGCATTTTGATGGCATGGTGAAGTATGGTGGTGAGTGTGGCTTCAAGCATGGTCTTTGGAGTGTGGAATAAAATTAAATTGTGATAAAATGGGGTATGAATTTTGGCCAGGTCTGATGCAGCAAGGGAGGAGGGAGTTTTGGTCATGTAATTGTGTGTTAGTGATGTGTTTAGGGGTGTATTAGCTTAGGTGCAAGGTTAGGAGTCATTAAGCATAAGTTTAGGTGACTAAGAATGTGATTATGAACCTTTATGACATGATTAAGGAGTACTCATACATATTTAGGAGATTTTAAATTCATTTTATGAATAAAAAAATGTAGACAAAATTCCATGATTTAAGGAATTGGAGAGAGAAAACACTATTCAAGATTCCATGACTAGGAGTCTTGAATTTAAAATAGGATTTTAAGTTGTAATTAAGCACTTTTAGGTTCTAATCAACTTTAATAAATTATTTTGACCCAAGATTAATTATGGAAATTAATTAACCTTCGATTAGAGCCTAATATTGCTTAGGTGTGCTTAATCACGCGATTACGCATAAAAACACGAAACTAGGGGCAAAACCGTAATTTCACACTAATTTTGCCCGGGACCTCCGGGACCAAAACTAAAGTCATAGTCTACATAAAAACTCCTTTTAAAACCATCTGGAGAAGTTTCGGGTTCATCCGGCACTTACAAATGGGTAAAATACCGCAGGGGCGTTTTGGTCATTTTGACCCGAAAACTCGAAAAACGAGATTTTCGATCCCGGAAAGATACACAAGTCATCTAATCCCCTTCCAACATTGAGTTTGCCTTTCGAGTACTGCCGGATTGGCTTTCCACGAATTCCGGGCTGAAAATGACCTCAGGGGCATTTTGGTCATTTTCACTCTAGCAGAAAAATCTGGGCGTTACAGCTACAATCTCCAAGACAAAAGCATCTTCACCAATGAAATTCCTAAGAGAGAGAAGAATAGAGAATAAGATGTATATAGATGTAAAGAGACAATAATAGCAACCTAAAGTGTGCACCCTCAAGTGAGTCCAAAGCTAGGGTAAAAGTCTATGTCAATACCTTAAATAATTATCTCTAAAATGGACCATGGCCCAAAAACATATTAATTAGCTGTTAAAATGTCATCGCATGAGCACTGCAGTGGTAAATGAGTGCTGCGGCACTTAGCAATGAGCTATGCTAACAAAAATCACTTTTCAAGTTCTGTTGAGTGCTAACCAACATCTTATCGTATTTGGTCTATTTTGGACCATTAAGCATTCGAATTTGTCCTAGCACTAGAAATAGTGATTGTAGCCCTTTGAATAAGCTTTCCAAAACCACCAAAACTACCTCAATCGGACATTTGTAACTCCATATATTGCGAAAATCCTAACTGGAGGTCAAGTTGGATAGCATCACAACATCAGCAACCTTTAATCTTGCAACTCGATTTTCACCAAGATGATCTTAGAACTGGGTTTTGAGCTAAACATAAAAGTTTTAGAGGACTTCTTTAGCTTTCTAAAATGTAACGCCCCAGTTTTCTCTAACTTAGCAAAAATGACCAAAATACCCCTTGGTCATTTTTGTGTAAAGATCAAGGCCGATTGACCTCGGCCACCCTCAAGAGGTCATTTTAATGTTAGAAATAGATTATATAAGGATTAGAGAGCGATCCATGTGAAAATTGTGATTCGCAATTTTTCCCGCATGAAAATGACCAAAATGCCTCTGAGGCCATTTTTATCCGGAATTCGAGGATAGTCGACCCGGACCTTCCTCGATGGGTTAATTTGATGATTGAAGGGGATTAGATGCCTTGGAAATAATAGCGGAGGTGAAAATCTTGTTTTAGAACTTTCGGCACAAAATGATGAAAATGCCCTTGCGGCGTTTTTGCACAAAGTGTAGTGCCAACTGAGCCCAAAAGAGTCCCTGAGAGTTTGAAATGTCATTTTTATGTCATGCATGATAATTTTTTAAGTCCGAGTGGTCTTGGGCAGTATTTGTGTAAAATTACCATTTTACCCCTGAAATAGCGTATTTTGGGTCTAACGATGTAATTAAGGAAACCTAAGCAATATTAGGCTCTAATCGAAGATTAATTAATTTCAATAATTAATCTGGAGTCAAAATAATTTATTGAGGTGAATTAGAACCTAGGATTGCTTAGATAAACCCAAAACTCTTTCTTGAAGTCAAGATTCCATGTCATGGAATCTTAAATAGTGTTTTCTCTTTCCAATTCCTTAAATTAAGGAATTATGTTTATGATTGATTACCTCATAAAATGAGTTTTGATTTCACTAACGAAGCAAGAACACTCCTTAATCATGTCTTGACATTCTTAATTATCCATTACCTTAGCTAAATACTTGCTTACAAACTCCTAATCAAAAGCTTAATCAAAGATACACATAAACACACCTCTAAACCACAATTAGATGAAACAAATCCCCTCCCCCATCGCTGCATATGAACTGGCCACTCCTCCCCCCATATTCATCACATGTTGAATTCTTTGGCACACAAAAGACCATGTTTTGAGCCATACCTTGGACCATGCTTGAAACCATACCTAGCCATATCTTTAACTATACCTATGAATGATATTTTGAGGAGATATTTCCCCCCAAATTGTTCCCCATGGCCGATGGTTTTCTCCCCCCATTTCACCCTCATGTTTCATTTTTTTATAACACATGATATATATAGCAAAGTGTAAAGAAATCTTACACTTTTGCCATTTGCTTTTTTGTTTGAGTTTGTGACCCAAAAAAACTCTCTAGTTTTCTCTCAACTCTAAGGTAGTGTTTGGTTTGGGAGATAGGGTCACAAATACAGGGACAATCTGTCCTGTATGCTATTTGGTAAGGGGGACGGGGTACAAGGATGGAAAAATTTTCCGTCCCAAAAATAAAAATTTCCTATATTTCTGTCCCTCCAAAAAGTGGGGACAGTGAGGATGGGACACAGGGACACAAATTTCCAATGGTGGTCCGACCACCAGCCACCGTCGAACCACCACCAGCCATCGCCGGCCGCCACATCAACGGTGGTCAACGCAGGTCAACGGCCGGTCAATGGCGATCAACGGTGGTCAATGCCAATCAACGGCCGGTCAATGTTTGTCCCCGTCTCTACAACCAAACATGATATAGAGACAGTATTTTTTATGTCTCCGTCTCCACTGTTTCTGTATTTCTGTCCCCGTCCCTCCCGTCTCCCTTACCAAATGCTACCTAAGTTCTTCTCTGCCATCAAGAAACTTTTTCCACCACCACAAACCACCATAAACCACCTTAAACCACCACACCACAACCTCAAACCACCTCCTAAACACATAACCTTTCCACGTCTAAGCTCAAACTCTCAAGAAAACTCATCCCCTCTTTTTCTTCTCTCAAGGCCAAAACCACATAGACACTAAGAGGAGATTTTATCTTCTCATTTCCACTCCAAGAACCAAGTTTTCTTCCTCTTTGCTCAAGACTACACTTTGGTAGGGTTTTTGTTTGATGAGTTTTACTTTTTACTTGTTTTTATTTTCGATTCTTATGAGCTCAGGCAACGATTATTTTTGTATCTTTGGTATTATATTGTTGTTGATATGTTGATGATAGTTAAGTTTGTTTTTGGTGATTTTTACACATATTGGGTTCTTGAGTTTCTATTCTTTTGGTTTGAAAAAGTGTTTGAACCATGGTTTGATGATGAGAGCTCTTAGTGGTGGTCTTGATATCACCATGTTAGAAGCCTCTAAAACTAAAGGTTTGATTTCCTAGTTTCATTGTGTTTTTTGGCCAACACTTTGTCTCCTCTTAAACTTTTAGTTTTTGTTGTTGTTATGAGCTTAGATCATAGCTTGATGATGAGTATCTTTGATGGTTGTTTGATATCACTAATCTTGAGATCTCTAGAGCATAAATTCTTGATCTTTTTCCTTTTCATTTTCAGTTTCAAAGAGAAACCTAGAAAGAAAATGTTTTGTTTGTTTTCTACTTTTTGTTCTTATTTTTGAGCTTGATGGTGAGTCCAAGAGATAAGACTCTTGGAACCATGGTGTAAATGGACTCTAAAGCTCACACATATTTGAGATCTATGAGGAGCAAGAAATTAATCTTGTAAGGTTCATGAGCTTTAAGTGAACAAGACATAAAATGAGCTTGCATTCATATTTACTTTATGTTAACACATAAATCTCAAGAATAAGAATAAGTTGCATAGCGTATTTATTTTTATGTTGTCACTTAAACCTTAAAGATAAAAAAATGGGTTGCATAGCATATTCACTTTTGAACTACCGCCTTTAAATCTTGAAGATAAAAATATGATGCATAGCATGTTTATTTCCAAGTTGTCACCTAAAAGATCTTAGAGCTCATGAACTTGTCCTTGGATCAAAAATGAAATTTTAAATCAAGGCTACCTTCAATGCCTATGCATTTCGGCCTTGACACCATAATGAGGTTTGAGTTGAGTTTTATTTGGTGCTATGACTCAAACCTTGTTTCTTTGAATTTATTAAAGGTTACACTTTGATAGTTTTGACATCAAGCAAAGTAAAAATGGTTTTCTTATGGGCACAAGATTTATTTTGAAAACTTGAATCATGGTCCCTGTTTGGGAATGATTTTTGAATATTCAAAGAGATAAAAATTGTTTTGGAAGGCTCTTGTGTCTTGAATCAAGAAATAAGGAAAATCTAGTATCATGGAAGTGTTGGAAGATATGATTTTCAAGTGATTTTGGAACTAAGTTTTTGGCCACTGTTTTGTTTTTCAAAAATCTGTATGATTCTGTTTGGGTGAGTTGGAGGATGTGAAAATTGGTAATAAATATGGCAAAAATTGTTTTTGGTAATTTAAGACGTACTAGAAACTTGTAAGGACCAAAAGATGCGTTTTGAGACTTTTAGAAGTGAGATTTTTGTACTTACTACCTTAGTGGGATTTTTATGATAAGAATTCTGCTTGAAACTCACTTTATGTGTAAAATTGTCCATTAGTAATGATAAGAAATTAACTTGGGCTTTTTAGAAAAAAACAAAAATTTAAAAGGGTTAAAGACGTGATTTCTAGAACATCAAAAAACTTTGTTTTAAAACGCTATCCTATGGTCTAGCACTTATTTGAAAATTTTTGGAGATTTAATATTAGTGAAAACCTTTGGGGTAGATCCCCTAGGTGCTTAAAGAAGTGATTTCGGTAATTAGGTCAAATCGGGTCGCAAGTTTTAACCTGTGCGGGACTATATTGTGATTTCAATGAACCGGGTACGCTTTCACATAAAATGATTGATGATAATCTTGGTGACCTTATGTATGTATGAATATCCTATGATGATGAGCATAGCATGTACATTAGCTGAGTTCGGTCCGTGATTCCAGCATACTGGGTAAGAGCATGTTTAGCTTTCAATGGAATTGATGTTAGTATGCTCTAATGAATGTATGAGATTAATGAGATGAATATATATATGGCATGCTATAATTATTTTTGAGTATTGAGGTGCATGATGAGTATGTGGCATGTAGCAAATTCAGGGAGATCCAATTTCTAACTGTCATGCTGCCGGATTTCTGCCAAATTTGCGAATCTAGAATAATGATGAGAATCCCCTTGCATAAAGTGTTAATTGATAGGTCATGAACGATGATTTTACTTATGGATTGAAATTGCATCTCAAATTATCATGTTAAGATGCATGGAAATGATCCCCTAGACTCCCCAAATTAAAGGTTATGAGGGATGATCCGTAAAAAGACTTAAGGTAACATAAGCTATGTGGAAAGGATCCTTTAGACTCCCCGAATTAAAGGTTATGAGAGGTGATCCAGAAGGACCCTTTGGACTCCTCGAATTAAAGGTTATGAAAGATGTTCGTATGCCCCCTAACCCATACTCTGGGAGTTGGGATATATTTATACTTATCTTAGGATAAGCGAAAACTAGTGACAACTAATTTGGTATGAGCTCATAACCTAGAAACTCTCAAAATGGAGAGTATTAGGGTGGCCCCCCATAAAGGAAAGATATATGAAACTCAAAGTCACCTTAACTAATGGAAAAGAAAAGATTCTTGTCATTCTATGATATCCATGTAGTCATACTTTCTCAGGTCATGCTTACTAAGTGTGTTTCCTACTATATGTAGCATATGGCATGGACATGCATATTTACATTGATGTACTACATTCATAGCATTAAGAATCATGATAAAAGACACGGACCTTGGATAATGGATTTTAGAACTTAATAAAGTGGAACTTATGCATGTTCACCCTTTTTATAATGAAATCCAAGGTTCCTGAGGACGTAGATGACGCCCCATTGCTCATCCAGTTTCCAGCTTCAGGTTTACCCCCACTTCCCCCTACGGCGATGACCTGATCTTCGAGTGCACTCGCCCACGCGACGAGCAGACTCGATGCGCTCACCTCTCCGCTTGGGCAGTCCGTGACTTCCCTAACTATGTTCCCTGATCGAGATATTCGGAGACCGATCCATCCGAGGACTCCCCCACCCACATCTACTCACCGGGTTCTACACCCATGCCACCCTTGGGCACGGCTCGAGGTAGTGAGAACATGGTGACCCAGCCGAGGCTAGCTCGACGACCCGAGATGTGTCCACAACGTGGAGGCCATGTCTATCCCTCATTCCACCTGCACACCCCCGAGGAGCTTGCTCAGTTCATTGGGTACATTCTCCCTTCATTGGAGGATCAGGTCACCAATAGATCACGATGGATGACTCAATGGAGTGCTAGAGCTATCACATGAGGATCCCCTTTTTCATGATGTATCTTTTGTAGGGGTGACTTTAGATATGAGCACACGTAGGGCTAATGTAAGGGTAGCTGATGTTGATACCTAGTGTTTTGCTATTCCATGTATTTACTGTTTTCCTATATTTCCTTCTGTTGTTTATTTATGTACTAGAAGTTCAGCCCACTATGTATAGGTGTGACTTAGCCTATTATATGTTCTAGTGTACTATGAACCATGTTATGTGATGATATTTAATGTATTTGTGTTTCATGTTTATGAATATTGTTTTTAACATGTGCATGTATGATCTGTTTTCCCTGTCTACTTTGGTGGTACTCAATATTCGGGTAATGATAACAGCGCGCACGGCTCATGTTTTGTTTTATGTTTTTTTTTTAAAAAAATTTCCCATATTTTTCGCTAAGTATTTTGATAAAGTAATGTTAAAAGATGAGACTAAAGAGTAATAACTAATAATTCACTTTAATACGTCTTGGGCGTGTTGGGTTAAATATTAGGGTGTTACATAAAACATCTTTATTGTCTCAATATAATCTCTGTAGAGAAATATACAAATTTTCTATTACAATGCTTCTTGCAAATGTGCTGAAATGAGAACTCTTCTATTTTTCTCCCAAATTGATTGCAACTACATGCTCTATGTAGAGAGTTTCCAACCTTGTTCTTCACACTTTGCACTTGATCCAAAGCTTCTATACACAAAATCATACTCAGACATTCAAGTCAAACACAACAGGGTGTAATTACAAATTATTGCCAAAATCAATGCAAAAACCAATAATTCTATTAAAATCACACAATGAGGAATAAATCAAAATTCTTATTAATTGTATCAATAACTTAGTAAAATTAATGTAAAAAGCTAAGGTTTGGTAGCATTATAAGTGGCATAAATACCCCTTATCAAACTCCCCCACACTTAAGGTTTCACATATCCTCATGTGAAACTAAGATCAAACCAAGGTATGGATGAGAAACAATATACAAGGACCAAACTAGACTAAACTAGACTCCTAACTCTAAAAATGCATAATGCATGAAATTAAATGGCAATACACCAATCCAATAAACCTAGAAGCATAACAATAAGCTTTCACACCAACAATTAAGAGAATTACAACAAACAGAGCATGAACAACAACATAGCATACAAGGTAAAATCCTTACGTATGATGCATGGACCAAGTACAAAAATCCTCCCAAGGTTAGTGGTTGCCACTCATTCACTCAAGTGTTTTAGGTTATGATGCACACTCAATCACCTTAAATGAAAAGATATTACCATAAGCTTGCTATGGGTCTTATCCTTCATTTTGTCACACACACATACATACTGAATCAAGAGGACTTACCTTTGGTTGTAATAGGGCTTAGGTGAAGGTGGATAGAAATAAAGGCCAATGGACTAAACCTCAAGTCAAAGAACACCAAATGCATACACCAAGAGCATAAGTGCTTAAGGGTACACTTTGTCCATCTTAATCACAATTACAGGCCTTTAATTTCAATGTGGCACACTTTCAGCCAAACATTTTTCATATTTTTTTTCAATCAACCTTGTATTTTTTTTTCTTTTGTTTTTTTTTTTTTGTGTGTGCCACTTGCTAAATTTTTGGTACACATTGTTGTTCCCCCACACTGAAATTGGAGCATGTTCTTATGCTCTCCCCAACAATTGTGCTCAAGAACATATAATAATTTGAACATATGCTCTCCTAAGCCTAAAAGGTTGGGAATTTTCATGGGTTTTTCACTTTTGGCTAAGGATGTGCTAAAACAAAATTGTAACGCCCCGATTTTTCTGTTAGAGTGAAAATGACCAAAATGCCCCTGAGGTCATTTTTTGACCGAGTCGAGGAAAGCCGGTCTTGGCAGTACTCGAAGGGCAAACTCAATGTTGTAAGGGGATTAGAAAACTTATGTACCTTCCGGGATCGAAAATCTCGTTTTGAGTTTTAGTCAAAATGACCAAAACGCCCCTGTGGTGTTTTACCCGTTTGCAAGTGCCGGATGAACCCGAAACTTCTCCAGATGGTTTTAAAAGGCGTTTTTATGTATTCTATGACCTCAGTTTTAATTTTTGAAGTCCCGGGCAAAATTAGTGCAAAATTACGGTTTTGCCCCCAGTTTCGTATTTTTACGCTTAATCACACGATTAAGCAAACCTAAGCAATATTAGGCTCTAATCGAAGGTTAATTAATTTCCTTAACTAATCTAGAGCCAAAATAATTTATTAAAGTTGATTAGAACCAAAAAGTACTTAATTACAACCTAAAATCATATTTTAATTTTATGACACCTAGTCATAGAATCTTGAATAGTGTTTTCTCTTTCCAATTCCTTAAATCATGGAATTGTGTTACACATTGTTTATTCATAAATGAGTTTTAAATTCTTTAATGATGTATGAGCACTCCTAAACTTGTCATAAACTCCCTAAATCACATTCTTAGTTACCTAAACTTAAGCTTAATCATTCCTAACCTTGTACCTAAGCTAATACACATCTAAACCTACCATTAACACACAATTAAATGGTCAAACTCACCTCCTCCCTTGCTGTCCCAAGCTGGCCGTGAACCTCCTCCCCCCATTATGCATCACATGTTCAATTTTTCAACACTCCAAAGCCATACCTCAAGTCACATACACTATACCTTGTCATAACTTTCAATCAAGCTTGAATTTCCACATGAATAAATAATTAAAACAACCCATTTTCCCCATTTATTTGTGGCTGGAAAAGTTCCAGCCATGTTAAGGTTCTAGAAGCCTAATTTCATAAAAATGTGATAGGAAATTAACTCACATCAAGCCATACTTTGTAGCATAGCTTCCATACTTCAAACCATGCTTGAATGACCTTGTGTAAGAGATATTTTCTCTTCCTTCCTCCCTCAAGAGCTACGCCAAAGCCCTCCCCATTCACTCCTCCATGGTTTTGATTTTCTATAAATAGGATGCTTGTGTTAGCCTTGTTACACTTTGAAGCATTTGCAAAGTTTAGAGTTTTAGAGTTGTCTTGCTAGTTTTTCCTTTTTCTCTCAAAGTTCCAAGAGTGTTCTTCCTTTCTTTTCATCTTTATCTTCTTCATCTCTTCATCTCATCATCACCTCTCAACCATCAAACACCACCCCAAAACCTTGAACCATCATCAAATCTCTCAAAAACCACACCTCAAACACAACTCCACTTGAAACACATTCTCTTTCTTTTTCTCTCATCAAGGCCGAATCATCATCACCATCCTAGGAGGTGTTGCTCATCTCATTTCCATCTTCAAGATCAAGCTTTTATCTTCATCAAAAGGTAGGGATTTGTTTTCAAACTTTATTTTGTTCAAGAAAGTGTTTTTCTCTAGTTTTCTCTTGGATTCTTTTTGAACTTTCCTTTGTCTTTCCTTTCCTTTTTATTTTCGGCCATGAGGCCTTGATTTGAGCATGATAGCTTGATGATGAGAGTTTCTAGATGATGACATTGTGTTCATCTCAAGGAAACCTCTAAAGCTTGAGTTTTCCTTTTCTTGCAACTTCATCTATATGTCATCTAGCTCACATGGTTTTCCAACTTAAGAAAATTAATCTAAGAATTTCTAAAAGCCCAAGCCTACCCTTGTCAACCTTAAAGTTGGCCGGCACGTTCTAGAGATTTTTCTCTAGATAGGGGTTTGGGGTACTTAATAAAGAACTTGATATAGTTTCACTTTCTTTCTCTTTTATGTGACTTTCGGTTTTTGTATTGTGATCTTTGAGATATTGTAATGGGTTTCTATCTTGTTAAAGTCTTGAATGAGCTCTAGTTAACTATAAAATGAATCTTGCATCATGTTTATTTTATGCTATGCATATCATGTTTACTTCCTTGCTATCACTAAATCCCAAGATAATGAATGAACTTGCATTATCATGTTTATGTTTCAAGCTTTGCATTATCATATTTATATTTCAAGTCCTCACCTAAATATCTAAGATAATAATATGTTGCACCACATATTTATTTTATGCTCTCACTTTACTTTCTAGCAATAACTAAAATAAGTGCATGAGCATGTTTATTTTTATGTCATCACTTTAATGATTCTAGAGCTCAAAGACTTGCCCAAGGATATCTCAAACAAAGGTCTAAAACATTTATCTCCTATGGCTCATATTTCGGCCCTATGAGGCCTTAATGTTTTCAAGTATTGAAAACTATGTTTTATAATTTTTCTAAACTTATATGAGTATAAGGAATGTGTAGAACTAAGTATTATGAATTTAGGACCTCTTGAGATGAAAATAGCATAGCCACTGCCCTATTAAGTATTTTCATGAGTTTAGATGATAAAAGTGTTCATAAAATAGTTTTGAAGGTTTTAATAAGGTTCCAAGAGAAACTAGTATTTTATGTGCTTTAGAAACTATGATTCAATGCCTTTAAATGGAGTTGTTGTTTAGTTCTGCCTTGCTATGTTTGGCCACTGTATGAGCCGTGATAATGATGTTAATATGCTTATGTTTGGGTAATAATTATGTTAAGACTCATATGTGAAAGATAGGATAAGTTAGGAACTAGAAAAGAATTAATTTGAGAGTTCTAGATCCCTTAAAGATTCATTTTTCTGGATTCTGTCCAGCAAGGTTTAGATTCAATAATCATGGCTTTAAATTAGTTTATATGTGTAGGAATGACTCATAATTGGTTTAGGACTTAATCTTGAAGCCTTAGGAGCAAACCGAACTTAGAAAGGGTCAATATTGTGACTTCTAGGTACCGTAAAGTTAGTATTTTGATTTCTGCACTCTTGAGGTTTAGAGATGTTCTTGACCATATGGTGAGGTGAGAAATACTTAGTTATAACCTTATAGGTTCCCAAGAGACTAGGTGTTGATGATCAATAACTTAGAACGTGAGATAAAGATCTAAACCGTAATTTCTAGAACTCCGTAACCACATAAACATAAAGCTGTCCAAATTCTGCTTAGTGCTATTTGGATTAGTTCTTGAGCATAAAATTTATATAACTCATTAATTGTCAGACTATAGGCGTATAAAGAAGTTAAGAATAATTTGCAAGTTTAAGACTCATAATAATCAAGTTTAAAGCACTATGAGATATAACATAACATGTCTATGAGCCTCTGGATGATTGTTAAATATGACTATGTGATGATGTTTGTGTGAAAGTTTTATGTGACGAATGTTATGAGAAAGTTTCATGTGATGACATATATGTTATGAAAAAGCTACATGAGAATGCATGATAAAAATGAATATGATAAATGATGAGGTAATTGTGATGTAATACTTATGAAAATATAAATGTGACACAACATCGAGACGCGCTTCTCTGGGTGACACCGGTTCGGCCGAGCACCCCCAGGAGGAGACAAATCCGTGAGGGTATGTGTAGATGCAGCCTGCCAGCGGACAAATTGCGAGGCCCACGTGGCTAGCAAAGCGTTTCAAAGAGGAAATGATCCTAGAAAGGAGATCCTTAATTTGCCCCCTAGCCCGTACTTTAAGTCGGGATTATGTTACGCTTATCATAGGATAAGTAAGAGCTAGTGACGACTAGTTAAGGTATGAGCTCATAACCTAGAGAAGTTTTAGAGCGGCCCCATGAGATGAAAGTTAAAGTTGACAATGTCACATAAACTTTACTTATGTCAATGTTATAATGTTTCCTAGTCATTCTATTGTTTGGTTTACCTTATGATGCATTCATATCATTAGTATATTTACGCTTAAGTTATAAAGACGCATTATAAAATATGATGGACCTTGGATAAAATACCTCTTTGGGAAACCCACTTAAAAGGAACTTATATGCATGCACACCTTTTAGAAATAAACCCAAGGTTCCTGAGGATGTGACGATGACACCTAGGTAGGGATAACCCTCGAGAATTCTTTTAGAAAGATTCTCATTCCCGGTCTCTTTTCTTCCGTCATATCTTCAGATGGCGACGTTTGTACTCTTCATCGACACCTCGGTATGGGAGCTGCACCATGACCCGGCACTCGGGTCATATCATTTAGAGGGTCGTTGCGCTGTCGGGGTGTTCATGTTCATGGGGACGACCCTTCGCGCACCGCCCCGAGCTACCGCTTCACCCCGATCGCTTCACCGTCATAACGGGATTTTTGAGCGGCGAGGCCACGCGACGGCGGATCCTCCGCATGGAGCCCGAGACGTCACCAGACGCGAGTACCGAGTATGTACCGCGTCCCGATTACGGAGGCGGACCCATCCGAGGATCCGCCATCCCACATGTACAGCTTGGAGCTCCGGTCCGCTCCTCCACCGATGAGGGTGGGAGTGAGAGGCGGTGGTCAGCCGAGGTTGGCTCGACGGCCATCTATGCCCTCGCGCGGTGGACATGCCCGATGATGCACTCGACCACTCCCGCCGAGATTCGCGGTGGATCGACTCGACCGCATGATGCTCCGGACCAGGAGTAGTCATAGGAGGGTAGTAGTTAGTGCACACACACGCCACATAGTAGAGGACAAACCTTCTTTTGTATATGAGGTTGTCTCCTTTAGGTGCACATGGGTATGGGGGTAGTTTCTCTTGTATTCGCTTTTATGATTTCCTTGTATTGCATTTCAGTTGTATTTTGCTTCATGATGTATCAAATAGTCACCGCCTCTTTGGGTAGGCACGTTATATATATATATATCTATGTTTCAGTTGATGTTTCCATGACATGATGTGTTTCTTATGCTTTGCTTATATGTTTCGCTATGTTGCCCCTTAAAGTTTCGCGCGTGGCTCTCACTTTGATTTTAAATTCCAAAAAGAAAAATTTTACCCGTATTTCCGCTAAGTATTTTCCAAAGGATGAGACCAAGAGGTAATATTCTAAAAATTAACCTAAGGACATACTAGTAGTCTTGGGTTAAGATTTAGGGTGTTACATTATGGTATCGAGGCTTGATTCGATTCTCATGGAGCCCGAGGATTGGGTGTCTATGCTTTATAAGCATAATACGATAGTTATGTCATGTATAGTGCTTGATAGAGATAAGCTATAGGACTAGAAATGCATGACTTCTGTTGGTTGCAAGTGCCATGGTAACTAGCTCATTTTGCATGGATATTGAGCCTGATCAACTTAATGTTCATTGTTTCATGTGTATAAGGACCAATGGCACCGCGACGACGGCCTAGGACTACACCCGATGTTGAACAAGATGATACAACTGCTGCTGCTGTCCGTCGCATGGCACAAGCCATGGAACGGATGTTCGACCGAATGGATCAACAAGCGAATGCTGCTCCTGTTCCCCCTCCTCCCCTGCTGCGCAGATGGTGGAACAAGTCCGCTTCGGGCGAAGTTTCGCAAGGCGAACCCGCCAGTGTTCCGAGGGGTAATGGACCCCGACAAGGCTGATGAGTGGATCAAAGACATGGAAAAGATCTACTCTGTTGTTACCTGCTCAGAGGAGCAGAAGGTCACATTTGCTGCTTTCATGCTGAAATCCGGCCTTGAGTTACGGTGGAAGCGGCACGAGGCATCTGCTAGAAGCCTCTGGAACTCCCATTGGTAGAGCTGTTCAAGACTTACTTCTATGAGAAGTACTTTCCGAGTCCGTGAGGAACGCCGAAGGGCGTTGAGTTCATGCAGATTGACCCAAGGGGGTCTCATCAGAGCCCAATACACTGCAAAGTTTGAGGAGCTAATCAAGTTCTCTCGAGTGTTCCAGGGGAACCCCGATGAAGTTTGGAAGTGCGTGAAGTATGAGGCCGGTCTGAAGGCAGAGATGAACTACGCTGTGGCCCATATGGAGATCAGAGACTTCCCGACCCTGGTCAACAAGTGCCGGATACTTGAAGAAGGACAGAGAAAGATTCAAATCACAAGGGCGGAGCGAGCTAAGGGGCTCGGACCTCAAGCCCCGAAGTTCAAACCGCAGCATCTGGCCGAGGAATCACTACAACCCCTACCAGTCCAACCAGTTCCGACAACAACAACAACCGCCAAGAGCTCCTGCTCACCAACAATCCAAACAACACCAAAGGCCGCCATTTCAACATCAAGGCCCGAGGAATTTCAATAATCAACCCCGTGGACCGGGTGGACCCCGAAACCACAATGGAGGACCAAGTGGAGCCAAGAACAAGGCACCACAAACCCCTGGCCGCTACTCCCGAGCAACATCTGGCGATGTTTGCCCACAATGCGGAAAGAACCACGGAATCGCCCATGCTTAGCCGGTCCAATCGTGCTTCAAGTGTGGCAAGCCTGGCCACTATGCAAAGGACTGCGCGGGACAAGGGACATCGAACCAAAACCCCCGACCACAATACCGAGGAAGGGTCTTTACCCTTAACGCGGAAGACGCCAAGAAGTCCAAAGATCTCATCGAAGGTATGTGCGAAGTAAATGGTAAAGCCTTAACTGTACTATATGACTCTGGTGCTACCCATTCTTTCATTTCACTTGCTAGTGTCGAGTCCTTAAATCTAAAAGTCTCTAAACTTCCCTTCGATCTTATTGTTTCTACTCCTACAAATCGCCTGTTAATACTTGCCGTTGTTGTTTAAATTGTCATCTTGTTGTAGAAAATAGGTCTTTTATCATAGATTTAATTTGTTTACCCTTGAAAGACATAGGCATTATCTTAGGCATGAGCTGGCTTCACCCCAATCGTGTGATGTTAGATTGTGGAACCCAAACCGTAGTTTTCCCTTCTCCTCCCGAAAACATCACTCAACCCATTAGGCTGTACCTAAATTCCGTAGAGGTCTTATGTAGTGGGAAGAAAACTAAGGGATATGTTCTCCTAGCCACTTTGTGATGTAGACTTGGAGCAAAACCTAGGTGAGATACCTGTGGTGAGAGACTATCCAGGTGTTTCGGATGAAATACCCGAGTTCCCTCCCAGAAAGAGAAGTGGAGTTCTCCATAGAGTTGGTTCTGGGGCGGGACCAATCTCTATAGCCCCGTATAGGATGTCACCCTCGGAGTTAGCAGAGTTGAAAACCCGAGTTAGAGGAGTTGTTAGAAAAGAGTTTTATAAGGCCGAGTGCTTCACCTTGGGGCGCTCCGGTCTTATTTGTGAAGAAAAAGGACGGAAGCATGAGGATGTGTATAGACTATAGGCAGTTGAACCAAGTAACCATAAAGAATAAATACCCATTACCTAGGATTGATGATCTTATGGACCAATTGAAAGGAGCTTGATAGTGTTTTCTAAGATTGATTTAAGGTCAGGTTACCATCAGTTAGGGTGAGAGATTCGGATATTCCTAAAACCGCCTTTCGAACTCGGTATGGACACTTTGAGTTCAATGTAATGTCGTTTGGTTTGACGAATGCTCCCTTGATTTTTATGGATTACATGAATAGGATCTTTAGACCCTATTTAGATCAGTTCGTGGTTGTGTTCATAGATGATATTCTCATCTATTCGAAAACCCACGAGGAGCATGAGCGTCATTTAAGGTTGGTTTTAGAGGTATTAAAGGAGAAGAAGTTATACGCTAAGTTGTCTAAGTGTGAATTTTGGTTAGAGGAGGTAAAGTTCTTAGGACATGTTGTGTCAAAGGTGGCATAGTATCGACCCAAGTAAGATAGAGGTCAGTGATGAATTGGGATAGACCAACCTCTGTGAATCGAGATTAGAAGCTTTTTGGGTTTAGCTGGATATTACCGTAGGTTCATTAAAGGATTTTTCCAGTTAGCCCTACCCTTAACCAAGCTCACTAGGAAGAATGCCCCGTTTGAGTGGAGCCCCGAGTGTGAAAAGAGTTTCCTAGAGCTTAAGGAAAAGCTCACCTCAACCCCGCTTTAGTTTTACCTGACCCCAATGTACCCTTTGAGGTATATTGCGATGCTTCTGGCAAGGGTTTAGGTTGTGTGTTGATGCAAAATAGGCAAGTGGTAGCCTATGCGTCCAGGCAACTCAAGCCTCATGAGGTAACCTACCCCACCCATGACCTTGAACTAGCAACCATCGTGTTCGCTCTAAAGATGTGGAGACACCACTTGTATGGTGTGAGGTTTGAAGTTTTCTCCGATCATAAGAGTCTCAAGCATCTCTTTGATCAAAAGGAGTTGAATATGAGGCAAAGGAGATGGATGGAATTCCTCAAGGACTACGATTTTGGTTTAAGTTACCACCCCGGCAAGGCTAATGTAGTAGCCGACGCCTTGAGCCGAAACTCGTTACGTCTGTCAAGTATGATGGTTAATGAAGTTGGGTTAATAGAGCAATTTAGGAATATGAATCTTGGAATGTCTATAACGGAGAATAGCATCGTGATGAGTCATCTCACGGTGACCAGTGGGTTTAAGCAAAGGATTATGCTTGCCCAAAGAGAAAATGAGGACTTTATGGAGACAATCGAGGCAGTAAAGGCTGGAAAGTTGAAAGGTTTTGTGCGAGGCCCCGACTGGTTATGGAGGTTCGAGGCGAATCTGTGCCACAAGATGGTGACCTCCGAGAGAAGATCTTGGAGGAGGCTCACAAGTGCCATTTTGCCATCCATCCTGGTACTACAAAGATGTATCAGGACTTAAAGAGGATGTTTTGGTGGCCCGGATTAAAGAAGGATGTGGTCGCCTGGGTGAGTAAGTGTTTGGTCTGCCAAAAGGTCAAGATCGAACGCCAAAAACCTTCGGCATGCTGCAACCCTGTCGATCCCCGAGTGGAAGTGGGAAGGTATATCAATGGACTTCGTGACAGATTGCCAAAGACCCAAGCCGCCACGATGCCGTATGGGTAATCGTGGATCGACTAACTAAGTCGGCTCACTTTCTACCTATTCGAGTCACGTACTCGTTGGATAAGTTGGCCCAGCTTTACATCCAAGAAATAGTAAGGTTGCATGGAGTACCATCGACGATAATCTCGGATCGAGATCCGCGGTTTACGTCACGTTTTTGGGGAGCCTTTCAAAAGGCGTTTGGTTCCAAGTTGTGCCTAAGCACTGCTTACCACCCACAAACGGATGGTCAGTCCGAAAGGACAATCCAAACCCTAGAAGATATGCTGAGAGCTTGTGTCTTAGACCAAAAGGAAGTTGGGATAAGTACATGCCTTTGATCGAAGTTTTGCGTATAACAACAGTTATCACGCAAGCATCGGTATGGCACCATACGAGGCATTATACGGAAGAAAGTGCCAATCACCCTTGTGTTGGTACGAGCCCGGAGAGCAAAGTGTCTTAGGACCTGAGGTAGTGAGGGAAACGACGGAACAAATCAAGAAGATCAAGGATAGAATCTTAACCGCTCAAAGTCGACAGAAAAGCTACGCGGACATAAGGCGCAAGCCCTTGGAGTTCCAAGAGGGAGAACATGTATTTCTAAGAATCACCCCCACTACAGGAATAGGGAGAGCCATGAAAGTTAAAAAGTTGAGTCCCCGATTTCTCGGTCCTTTTGAAATTCTTCAAAGAGTCGGATCCGTAGCTTACAAAATAGCCTTACCACCCAATCTGTCAAACCTTCATGATGTCTTTCACGTCTCCAGTTTCGTAAATATGAGTCCGACCCTAGCCATGTCCTAGAACCGAGCATGTACAGTTAAGGGAGGACCTCACTTTCAATGTACCGCCTACGGGAATAGTGGATCACGGAGTCAAGCAGTTAAGGAGCAAGTCTGTTCCTTTGGTAAAAGTGGCGTGGGGACAAGGCAAGTCGGAAGAATACACGTGGGAACTAGAGTCAGAGATGAAGTCCAAATATCCAGAGCTTTTCTAAGGTACGAATTTCGAGGGCGAAATTCTTTTTAAGGAGGGGAGTAATGTAACGCCCCGATTTTTCTGTTAGAGTGAAAATGACCAAAATGCCCCTGAGGTCATTTTCAGGTCGAGGAAAGCCAGGTCTTGGCAGTACTCGAAGGGCAAACTCAATGTTGTAAGGGGATTAGAAAACTTATGTACCTTCCCGGGATCGAAAATCTCGTTTTTCGAGTTTTCAGGTCAAAATGACCAAAACGCCCCTGTGGTGTTTTACCCGTTTGCAAGTGCCGGATGAACCCGAAACTTCTCCAGATGGTTTTAAAAGGCGTTTTTATGTATTCTATGACCTCAGTTTTAATTTTTGAAGTCCCGGGCAAAATTAGTGCAAAATTACCGCTTTGCCCTGGGCCAGATTTTTACGCTTAATCACACGATTAAGCAAACCTAAGCAATATTAGGCTCTAATCGAAGGTTAATTAATTTCCTTAACTAATCTAGAGCCAAAATAATTTATTAAAGTTGATTAGAACCAAACAGTACTTAATTACAACCTAAAATCATATTTTAATTTTATGACACCTAGTCATAGAATCTTGAATAGTGTTTTCTCTTTCCAATTCCTTAAATCATGGAATTGTGTTACACATTGTTTATTCATAAATGAGTTTTAAATTCTTTAATGATGTATGAGCACTCCTAAACTTGTCATAAACTCCTAAATCACATTCTTAGTTACCTAAACTTAAGCTTAATCATTCCTAACCTTGTACCTAAGCTAATACACATCTAAACCTACCATTAACACACAATTAAATGGTCAAACTCACCTCCTCCCTTGCTGTCCCAAGCTGGCCGTGAACCTCCTCCCCCCATTATGCATCACATGTTCAATTTTTCAACACTCCAAAGCCATACCTCAAGTCACATACACTATACCTTGTCATAACTTTCAATCAAGCTTGAATTTCCACATGAATAAATAATTAAAACAACCCATTTTCCCCATTTATTTGTGGCTGGAAAAGTTCCAGCCATGTTAAGGTTCTAGAAGCCTAATTTCATAAAAATGTGATAGGAAATTAACTCACATCAAGCCATACTTTGTAGCATAGCTTCCATACTTCAAACCATGCTTGAATGACCTTGTGTAAGAGATATTTTCTCTTCCTTCCTCCCTCAAGAGCTACGGCCAAAGCCCTCCCCATTCACTCCTCCATGGTTTTGATTTTCTATAAATAGGATGCTTGTGTTAGCCTTGTTACACTTTGAAGCATTTGCAAAGTTTAGAGTTTTAGAGTTGTCTTGCTAGTTTTCACCTTTTCTCTCAAAGTTCCAAGAGTGTTCTTCCTTTCTTTTCATCTTTATCTTCTTCATCTCTTCATCTCATCATCACCTCTCAACCATCAAACACCACCCCAAAACCTTGAACCATCATCAAACCTCTCAAAAACCACACCTCAAACACAACTCCACTTGAAACACATTCTCTTTCTTTTCTCTCATCAAGGCCGAATCATCATCACCATCCTAGGAGGTGTTGCTCATCTCATTTCCATCTTCAAGATCAAGCTTTTATCTTCATCAAAAGGTAGGGATTTGTTTTCAAACTTTATTTTGTTCAAGAAAGTGTTTTTCTCTAGTTTTCTCTTGGATTCTTTTTGAACTTTCCTTTGTCTTTCCTTTCCTTTTTATTTTCGGCCATGAGGCCTTGATTTGAGCATGATAGCTTGATGATGAGAGTTTCTAGATGATGACATTGTGTTCATCTCAAGGAAACCTCTAAAGCTTGAGTTTTCCTTTTCTTGCAACTTCATCTATATGTCATCTAGCTCACATGGTTTTCCAACTTAAGAAAATTAATCTAAGAATTTCTAAAAGCCCAAGCCTACCCTTGTCAACCTTAAAGTTGGCCGGCACGTTCTAGAGATTTCTCTCTAGATAGGTGTTTTGGGTACTTAATAAAGAACTTGATATAGTTTCACTTTCTTTCTCTTTTATGTGACTTTCGGTTTTTGTATTGTGATCTTTGAGATATTGTAATGGGTTTCTATCTTGTTAAAGTCTTGAATGAGCTCTAGTTAACTATAAAATGAATCTTGCATCATGTTTATTTTATGCTATGCATATCATGTTTACTTCCTTGCTATCACTAAATCCCAAGATAATGAATGAACTTGCATTATCATGTTTATGTTTCAAGCTTTGCATTATCATATTTATATTTCAAGTCCTCACCTAAATATCTAAGATAATAATATGTTGCACCACATATTTATTTTATGCTCTCACTTTACTTTCTAGCAATAACTAAAATAAGTGCATGAGCATGTTTATTTTTATGTCATCACTTTAATGATTCTAGAGCTCAAAGACTTGCCCAAGGATATCTCAAACAAAGGTCTAAAACATTTATCTCCTATGGCTCATATTTCGGCCCTATGAGGCCTTAATGTTTTCAAGTATTGAAAACTATGTTTTATAATTTTTCTAAACTTATATGAGTATAAGGAATGTGTAGAACTAAGTATTATGAATTTAGGACCTCTTGAGATGAAAATAGCATAGCCACTGCCCTATTAAGTATTTTCATGAGTTTAGATGATAAAAGTGTTCATAAAATAGTTTTGAAGGTTTTAATAAGGTTCCAAGAGAAACTAGTATTTTATGTGCTTTAGAAACTATGATTCAATGCCTTTAAATGGAGTTGTTGTTTTGGTTCTGCCTTGCTATGTTTGGCCACTGTATGAGCCGTGATAATGATGTTAATATGCTTATGTTTGGGTAATAATTATGTTAAGACTCATATGTGAAAGATAGGATAAGTTAGGAACTAGAAAAGAATTAATTTGAGAGTTCTAGATCCCTTAAAGATTCATTTTTCTGGATTCTGTCCAGCAAGGTTTAGATTCAATAATCATGGCTTTAAATTAGTTTATATGTGTAGGAATGACTCATAATTGGTTTAGGACTTAATCTTGAAGCCTTAGGAGCAAACCGAACTTAGAAAGGGTCAATATTGTGACTTCTAGGTACCAGTAAAGTTAGTATTTTGATTTCTGCACTCTTGAGGTTTAGAGATGTTCTTGACCATATGGTGAGGTGAGAAATACTTAGTTATAACCTTATAGGTTCCCAAGAGACTAGGTGTTGATGATCAATAACTTAGAACGTGAGATAAAGATCTAAACCGTAATTTCTAGAACTCAGTAACCACATAAACATAAAGCTGTCCAAATTCTCGCTTAGTGCTATTTGGATTAGTTCTTGAGCATAAAATTTATATAACTCATTAATTGTCAGACTATAGGCGTATAAAGAAGTTAAGAATAATTTGCAAGTTTAAGACTCATAATAATCGAAGTTTAAAGCACTATGAGATATAACATAACATGTCTATGAGCCTCTGGATGATTGTTAAATATGACTATGTGATGATGTTTGTGTGAAAGTTTTATGTGACGAATGTTATGAGAAAGTTTCATGTGATGATATATATGTTATGAAAAAGCTACATGAGAATGCATGATAAAAATGAATATGATAAATGATGAGGTAATTGTGATGTAATACTTATGAAAATATAAATGTGACACAACACTGAGACGCGCTTCTCTGGGTGACACCGGTTCGGCCGAGCACCCCAGGAGGAGACAAATCCGTGAGGGTATGTGTAGATGCAGCCTGCCAAAGCGGACAAATTGCGAGGCCCACGTGGCTAGCAAAGCGTTTCAAAGAGGAAATAATCCTAGAAAGGAGATCCTTAATTTGCCCCCTAGCCGTACTTTAAGTCGGGATTATGTTACGCTTATCATAGGATAAGTAAGAGCTAGTGACGACTAGTTAAGGTATGAGCTCATAACCTAGAGAAGTTTTAGGGCGGCCCCATGAGATGAAAGTTAAAGTTGACAATGTCACATAAACTTTACTTATGTCAATGTTATAATGTTTCCTAGTCATTCTATTGTTTGGTTTACCTTATGATGCATTCATATCATTAGTATATTTCGCTTAAGTTATAAAGACGCATTATAAAATATGATGGACCTTGGATAAAATACCTCTTTGGGAAACCCACTTAAAAGGAACTTATATGCATGCACACCTTTTAGAAATAAACCCAAGGTTCCTGAGGATGTGACGATGACACCTAGGTAGGGATAACCCTACTGAGAATTCTTTTAGAAAGATTCTCATTCCCGCTCTCTTTTCTTCCGTCATATCTTCAGATGGCGACGTTTGTACTCTTCATCGACACCCCGGTATGGGAGCTGCACCATGACCCGGCACTCGGGTCATATCATTTTGAGGGTCGCTGCACCGCCGAGTATTCATGTTCATGGGACGACCCTTCGCGCACCCCGTCCCGAGCTACCGCTTCACCCCGACTGCTCCTTACCGTCATAACGGGATTTTTGAGCGAGCGAGGCCACGCGACGAGCAGATCCTCCGCATGGAGCCCGAGACGCCACCGCACGCGAGTACCCGAGTATGTACCGTCCCGATTTCCTGAGACGGACCCATCCGAGGATCCGCCATCCCACATGTACGCTTGGAGCTCGGTCCGCTCCTCCACCGATGAGGGCTGGGAGTGAGGAGACGGTGGTCCAGCCGAGGTTGGCTCGACGGCCATCTATGCGCCTCGCCGCGGTGGACATGCCCGATGATGCACTCGACCACTCCCGCCGAGATTCGCCAAAGGATCGACTCGACCGCAGATGCTCGGACCGCAGGAGTAGTCATAGGAGGGGTAGTAGTTAGTGCACACACACGCCACATAGTAGAGGACAAACCTTCTTTTGTATATGAGGTTGTCTCCTTTAGGTGCACATGGGTATGGGGGTAGTTTCTCTTGTATTCGCTTTTTATGATTTCCTTGTATTGCATTTCAGTTGTATTTTGCTTCATGATGTATCAAATAGTCCTGCCTCTTTGGGTAGGCACGTTATATATATATATATATTTATGTTTCAGTTGATGTTTCCATGACATGATGTGTTTCTTATGCTTTGCTTATATGTTTCGCTATGTTGCCCCTTAAAGTTTCGCGCGTGGCTCTCACTTTGATTTTAAATTCCAAAAAGAAAAATTTTACCCGTATTTCCGCTAAGTATTTTCCAAAGGATGAGACCAAGAGGTAATATTCTAAAAATTAACCTAAGGACATACTAGTAGTCTTGGGTTAAGATTTAGGGTGTTACAAAAATAATGGGAAATAAGGTTCAAATGGGCTAAACAGTGGTAACATGCAATGGTTGGCTATATGGGCAAGTGACCAAAATAAGAAAAATGCCTCAATCATATTCAAGCATTCATATAGAAACATATTTTCAAACAAGATCCTAAGTAAGTTCTAGAATACAAATTCAAATAGGGAAACATACATGAATAAATAAGCATGGCACATGATAGTCCAATCAAAGAGGCTCAGAATCTCACAAGTAAAAGTGCATATACTCAATCTAAATGACATAGTGAATTACCAAGCATGTAGTACAAAATAAAGTCAATGCCAAGTATGTCAATATAGTACACATGGTGTAAGCCTATGCATGTGATCTCTAAGGTGCCAAAGGAATAGTGTAGAACACAAATAAAAATAAATATGATGTAAGACTCAAAACTAAAAAAAGACAAAAAAATAAAATTTAGAAGAATAAAAAAGAAGTAAAGAAAAACCTCACGGTTGGTTGTTTCCTACCCAGCATTTTGCTTTAACGTCCCTAAGTTGGACGGTCAAGATCCTCATGGAGGGTGTGCAGCTTCAACCCACAAATATGCCATCTAAGCCCCTAGATCCATGGGGGTCTCATAGAGATGCATCAGTCAATGCCTATCAATGTCATACCGAATCATCTTGGAGTTCTCCAACTCAATTGCACCATCAGGGTGTGCATGGGTGACCAAGAACGATCCCTTACATCTAGATATTGACCTTTTAGTCATCATTGTTGCCCGAGGCTCATATAGCAAAATTCTCTGTCCTTCACATGACATCCTTTACGACATGGTCTGGTCTTGGAGTACCTAGCAAACTGATAATTGTTACCTGGGTGGTGTATCTGTATCAGAAAACTTGGGACATTCTAAAACAACAAGTGCATCATATCCCTTAAAAGAAGAAAAAGTAAAGAAAAGGGGGATCTAGATCCCTACAAAGCAAACTACCACAAGCATCATCAACTAAAGAATCAATGACATCAATGCCAAACACGAAGTGTTCCTCGTAGGGATGTTTCATATAATTAGATAAGTTAAATTGGACCTTCATGTCGCCATACTCCATGGATAATATGCCAGCATGAACATCAATCATGGTTTTAGAATTTTTCAAAAAGGGTCTACCCAAGATAAATGTATGCTAGCTGTCATTAGTGTCACTCTCCATCTCAAGCACATAGAAATCAGTAGGGGATATTAAATCATTTACCTTTATCAAAACATCTTCCAATACTCCTTCTAGTCTTGTGATGCTGTGATTGGCCAACTAAATTTGCAACCTAATTAGCTTGAGCTCTCTAAAGTACAAGGATTGGTAGAGTGATTTAGGGACAACATTAATGTCAACTCCAAGGTCAGCTAGGGCTCTTGTGATATGTAGGTTCCCAATAGTGCAAGGAACATAGAATGTGCCTAGGTCCTTGCACTTGGTCAACAGGTTGCTTTGCTTGATAATGGAGAAGGCATTCATTTCCATGGTTACCTTGTCCTCCACACTACCCTTGATCTTCCTCCTATTGGTGCACAAATATTTCAAGAATTTTGCATATTTAGAACTTTGTTTGATTGTATCCAGTAGGGGAATATTCACTTACACTTTTTGGAAGGTTTCTAGTGTGTTTGGATCCAAATCTATTGCACATGCTTTTATGGGATAGATTCTTTATCGAAATGGCAATGAGGGAGAGAAATTTTCATCTCTAATGCCCTCTATTGAGCACTGCAGCACTGTTTGGGTGCTGCGATGTTCTCCAGAGTTTTTCTAGTTGCTGTTTTTGTCTAGGCTGAGGGTTACAGTGCCATTTGAGCACTGCGATGCTCAGCCGAGAAGTGCTCTTGTGCTAGTTCTTCATCTACATGCTCAACAGAAACCTCTTTTTGCCTAGGTTTCTCTTGTCCTTTATCCTCTGCTTGCCTTTTTCTAGAATTTTCGTACTAGACCTGATGATGATTGCACAGACATTGCCCCTTGGATTTGGCACGGTTTGAGAACGTAATCGGGCAGTTGGGGCCTGCTGACTCTAATTTTGTTTCAATTAAGTTATCTCTTCTCTCAACTAGGAATTTTCTTTCTTATTTCCTGCATTTGCTCCATCATCATCTTCATTATTTCAGTCATAGTGGGGTCTAAAGGTGGAGGTACAATGACGGATGGTTACCTCTGATTAGGTGCCATGTATTTTTGCTGTGAAGGTTGGCCCTGTGGTTGAGAGTTATTTCCCTATTTCAGATTGGAAAAGTTCTTCCAATTTGGGTTGCATGTGTTCCCAAATGGAAACTGACCTACTTGATTTTGAGGTAGACTCTAGAAGGGGTATGTTGCTGCTACCCCAATGGTTGAATCTTCTTGTAATGTTGGGCACATGTAAGTGTGATGGTCATGGGAGGTACATATGCCACAGATCTTTGGAACCACTATAGTTGCTGCTTGGCTCACTATCAATTGCTGCATAAAGCTAGAAAGTTGCTGCAAAGTCTAGCTCAACAATGGATTCTCTGGCTGGCTCACTTCATGAAAGCCCCTAGTAGTTGTGGCTGCCCTGAAGACAAATTGCTGAAAATTGGCAGCCATATTTTCTATCAAAGAACAGGCCTTTGCCAGAGTCTTATCAAATAATGCCACTCCACTAGCAGCATATATCACACATCTATCAACAGGTACCAACCCTCATAAAAGTACTAAAAGAGGAGTTGCTATGGAATCTGGTGGTTGGGGCAGCTTGCACAAAGGAGCTTGAAGCGTTCCCAATATTCATGTAGAATCTCATCAGTCTGGTGGATTCCAAAGATCTGTTTCTTGATAGAAGCCACTTTAGAGGCTAAAAAATTCCTTTCCAAGAAAAGCCTCTTCATTCCAGTCCAGTTATTTACAACCCCGTTAGGAAAGTTGAAGAACCAATTTTCTACTGCACCTCAAGGGAAAAGGGGAATGCTCTCAATTTAACATCGTCCACCTTCACCCTATTGTGCCTCATGCTAGAACAAACCATATGCAACTTCTTTAAATGTTAATGTGGGTCTTCTCCAGATAGCCCATGGAACTTGGGCAAAGAATGAACCATGTACCCCTTAAGCTCAAAATCATTGTCAAGCCTAGGGTATGTAATGGCCAGAGGCTGCTGGGTAAGATTGGGAGCAGTAAGCTCCCTAAGTGTCTAGAATATGGTGTTTGGGGCAGCTTGCACAAAGGAGCTTGAGTGCTGCCAATGTTCATGTAGAATCTCATTAGTCTAGCGGATTTTGAAAATCTTTTTCTTGATAGAAACCATTCTAGAGGCTGGAAAATACTTCTCTAAGAAAAGTCTCTTCATTCCAATCCAATTATTTACAACACCATCAGGAAGGTTGAAGAACCAATTCTCTACTGCACCCTTAAGGGAAAATGGGAATACTCTTAGTTTAACATGATCCATTTCCACCCCATTAGGCCTCTTGCCAGAACACACCATATGCAACTTCTTTAGGTGTTGACGTGGTTCATGTCCAAATAGCCCATGGAACTTGGGTAAAGCATGAACCATATATCCCTTAAGCCCAAAATCATTGTCAAGCCTGGGGTATGTAATGGCCAAAGGCTGATAGGTAAGATTGGGAGTAGTGAGCTCCCTAAGTGTCCTGCTTCGATCTCACATGTTTGTTGTATCATTTGAAACACTAAACAGAGGAACAAAATGCTCAGATGGTTCCACTTATTGATGCTTTGCCTATCTGATTTTTCTCAAAGTTTTCTTAATCTCAAAGTCAAGAAGTATCAAATTTCCAGCAAACAAAGAACACCTCATATAAGGGAACAAGTTTTTTTTTTTTTTTGCAGAAAAAAATAAACAGTAGAGAATAAAATTAAAAAAATAGTAAACAAATAAAAATAATTATTTTAAATAAAAATAGAAATAGTAAATAAAAATAAAAAATTGAAATAAAAAATAAATGAAAATAATAAAATAAAATAAAACTGAAATAAAAGAAAATAAAATAAAAACAGTAAATAAAAAATGTAATAAAATAAAAGCAGTAAAAATAAACAACTAAGTTCTATTGTCTCCTCGGCTACAACACCAAAATTTGAACGGAGGCTATTGTCTACCTTCTCAAACTAGAAATTTATTTTGATGCTAAGTTGCATAAAAAAAATATAGTAAATGGCACAATCTAGATCATCTCTCAAGGAGGCCTTGACACTTAATTGGGAAAATAGGCGATTTTGAAGAATGACAGTTAAGAAATTTAAGTTAAAAGGTAATAGCAACAAGATAATAGTAACAGTGAAGAAAGCATTAGTGTAAGTTATTTCTAGGATTGGAATTAATTATCATTGACCAAATATTAAATCCATTAATGGCTATTAGTAATTAATTACTAGCAATTCTACTAGTGCTCAATCGATCCCTAGAATCTGACTAATGAAAATAACCAATAAATGAGATTTCAATTTAATTGAAAATTACAGTGATTTAAGGTACCAATTGCTATAGCCTAACCGCCAATCAGAAGGTCAATTCTATTATTCTCCTTCAAATATAAACTAAAATATCTGTCAATTTATACCCAAAGGGTTTTCCCAAACAACAAATGCCAATTTAGTTATTCCAATGAGAATTATAGCAATTACCACAATAATTATAAGACTAGAAATTGAAGAATAATTAGAAAACTAATGCATTCAATATAAACAAAGGGTTTCAAAAGTCATCTCAATCTATTTGGAAATCCCTACACTAGTTAAATAAATCTACTCCTTCATCTCTGGATGATTACAATAATAAAGATAAAAGAGAACTTGAAAATAATAGCAATAATTCTTGCCACAATCTCCAAGACAAAGCACATTTACTAATGGAATCCATAAGAGAAAGAAGAATAAAGAAGAAGATGTAGAAAGATATAGAGAAAGAATAATAGTAACCTAAAGTGTGCAGCCTAAAGTAAGTCAAAGCTAGGGTAAAAGTCTATTCAATCCCTTAAATAATGTTCCCTAACATGGGCCAAAATAAGACCCAAAAACATATTAATTAGTTGTTAAAACGCCATTGCATGAGCCCTACAGTGCTAAATGAGAGCGTTGCGGTGCTCAGCAATGAGTTTCGCTGACAAAAATCATTTTTCGAGTTCTATCGACGGCTGCAGCGCTGGACAGAACCAATGTCTTCTCATATTTGGTCTCTTTTGGCCCCTTCAACATCCGAATTTGTCCTTGGCACTAGAAATAGACATTGTGACCCTTTGAATAAGCTTTCGAACGCCACCAAAATCATCTTAATTGGACATCTTTAACTCCAGATATTGTGGAAATACTAACTAGAGGTCAAGTTAGACAACATTAGAACATCAGCAACCTTTAATTTTGTTACTCGATTTTCACTAAGATGCTCTTAGAACTTGGTTTTGAGCTGAACATGAAAGTTCTAGAGGACTTCTTTAGCTTTCCAAAACATTTTTATTTGTCTTAATACAATCTCTATAGAGAGAGATGCATATTTTCCATTACAATACTTCTTGTAAATATGCTCAAATGAGCTCAAGAAATCTTCTATTTTACTCCCAAATTGATTGCAGCTACAAGCTCTGTGTAGCAAATTTTTAGCTTTGTTTTTGTCAATTTGCACTTGATCCAAAGCTTTTGTGCACAAAACCATACTCAAAGAGACAAATCAAACGCAACAACATGTAATTATAAATTATTCCCAAAATCAATGTAAAAGCTAATAATTCTATTAAAATCATACAATGAAGAATAAATCAAAACTCTTATTAATTACATCAATAACTCAGTAAAACTCATGTAAAAAGCTAAGATTTGGTAGCAAAATAAGTGATATAAATACCCCTTAATACTTACCAATAAGCATTTTGGGAACCTATAATCAAAGAACCGATTTCCTTCTTTGAAGTAATTATTTGGTACTTGGAATTTACTAAGGGCTTAGCTGTAAGGCTAGCTGATTTGCAAGATCTGGCATGCCTAACATCTATATTTTTCCACAAAGTCAAATTTAGTTTGTAACAATTCTTTTCTTACTTGCATATGAACCTTTGCTAGACAACATCTCCATGATTTCTCATAATCATTGTTCAATAAGTGAGAAAAATTTTGCATTGATGTATGTATTTGAGTTTTTTCTTTTTCCTTATTCCCTTTTGTCCAAAAAATTATTGTGGTTTGGCAGTATTTTAAAAAAACTGTTCATAAGAATTTAAGAAATTAAAAGTTTATACATTTTTAACGAATTTAATTTTGATGTATTGATGGTGTAAATTTTTTTTACACAATTGTCCAATTGAAATTTTCTATTTACATGAACTTTCAAACCGTGAGTCAAGAATCAAAATATGTTGGTATACAAGTCAAAATAAAATTATAGATTTGAGAGTAAGACTCAAAACTCAAAAATAAAGATGAGATAGAAAATACACTGAAACAAAATGATTAAATCTTACTTTAATGAATTTGATCATATCAAGAAAGCATGTGTAGAAGTTATACATAATTTGTGATTTTTTCTTCAAAAAATAAAAGATGTGGCTTGACAAGTATTATAGTGCCCATCAAGTCGCTAGTATATAGTGCAGATTGTCCTATTTAACTATCTTTTAGTATCCAAATGTCCTATTTTCCAAAATACCCTTAATGCATAAAAATTTAGGATAAATTACAAAAACAACCTTGCACCAAAGGTTCATGTGATGACCTCCTTTTGATTCTCATTTTTTATTGTTGAATTTGGATCTAGTTGGGGCTTGGCACCCTTGATTCCCAATTGTATATGTATCGGAGGAACCTAAGGTAGGTGGCTCACTATCCTGGCATTCTTGTTAGCATGGTACAACATGTTACATGTCTCTTGTTTTATGTGTGAATCCAATCACTTTTATGGCGTAAGCAGCAATATGGAAACTGGTGTACACAACTTAAATACATGATAACCAACACTGGTGGCTCAAGAAGCAAAGGCCTATGGACCAAGCTTCCTTATGGCCTCTATCCTTGACTTTGATGGCAATGCTGTGCATGTTTCTTTTGCTCTGTTTTCTATATATATATATATATATATATATTGCTTCATTTGATCATTTGTGTGCTCTTTCTTGCTCTAACACTCTTTTTCTTTTGTTTTGTTTTTCTTTTATACCCCTATGACTGATGTCTTGCTTGCTGTCATCTTTGGCCAACTAGAGGTTTTGTGTCATTCAAAATAAATAAATAAATAAAAGAAGTCAAAAGAATTTAAAAGAAATTACAATAAACAAATATGGATTGATTTAACTACTTTCGTTTTAAAATAACTAGGGCTCCTCCAGCCTACCCCACAACACAAATAGCATCCCAGTCAGCCACCTCTCTTATTAGTATGAACAACCTCCCATTCAACCACTTGTCCTTTCGGCACGAACAGTCTCCTATTTAGCCTTGACATGATGCTGCCATGCAGCTCTAGTTGTCTCATGTAGTTCATCCATGGCAGCTAAATGCTCATTCCCAAGCCCCATAATCCTTTCCATATATTGTTGAAAGGATGTTAAGTCTTCATCCATCTGTAGTTTCTATTGCACTCTCGGCAGCAATCTACTTCAATGTATTTGCAAGTTTATCTTTAGTCGTGGCAAGTTAATTGTATGTCGCTACCATTTGATCCATTTCCCACTGTGTGACTTCATATATTCGTACCCTTATTACATCTATGCCCTCTCCAACAATAGCTTAGTATGCAGTTGCATATCTTATATGGTCCACTTCAGATCCAATGACTCTAACACCCTTGTCCAATTGAAAATTAGATCCTTCAAAAAATTCTTTGATGTATTCTTTGTAGACTCCAAAACCCTTCAGAAAGTAAGAGCTTCATTGTTTTGAATGAGAACAAAGCCAATTTAAAGAAAATACTTTGAAGAATGACTAATGGCTATCTTGAGTATCTTGACAAAGCATAACAGGTTAATCTAATTTGTATCACATGAACTTAAAGCAAGAATAATATTTCACTTTACATGTGCAAAGCATATTTTATCTCATGGGAAGAGATTAAGCTAAATAGAAAGTAAATATTATGTCAAGTAAAGAACGTGTATACAGATAAAAACATAATATGGACTTAAAGCAAGAATAATGTTTCACTTTGCATGCGCAAGCATGATTTATCTCATGGGAAGAAATTAAGTTAAAAAGACAGTGAATGTTATTTCAAGCAAAGCACGTATTCATGTTTACGGACTGAAGGCATTAAAGCAGACTTGAATCGGGAATAATTTCACTATATATGAGAAATAATGTTTTATCTCAAGGGAAGAAATTAAGCTAAAAAAGGTAAATATTATCTTGTGCAAAGAAAGTATAAATGCCTAACGACTGAAGCAGATCAAGTCAAGATCAAGAAACCAGGGAAAGGATCTTCAAATAGTAGTATAAGACATCAGAAAGTACACTCAAGATGAAGAAATCAACTCATGTCCAAGAGCAACATGTTACTTAGTTATCAATCACTACAATCGCAAAGAAATTATTATGAAATAGCCAAGATTGAAGATTGAAAGATCAAAGGAATATCAAAGAGATTGATTACACCACAGAAAGATAACTTATTTGTGAAGCACAGAACGCTAAGAAAAATGGAGGGAAAGTTCAAATTTCAAAATTCAAATCTCGAATTAGACCCAATGTTATAACTGGTACATCATCTCTTCTGCCAAATTGATTCATGATCCTAGCTTCTGAAAGGAGGAGTTCATAAACTGGTCAGAAAGTAAAAGGAAAAAGTGGACATCAGAAACATCTAAAATACAATGGCTTCTACAACTGATGTGACAAGTCTGTCAGCCTACCTCTCTAGAGTAATCTTCCAAGGCACAACTGATGATCTACATGTGTCACTTGGAGATCTGATCAAAGGCAACGGTCATGGAGAAGGACCTATATAAATGGAGATGTCATACATGAATGCAGACGAGAGAGTTGAAGACACAAGAGCATAAACTCTAGAAAAATCTCTCCACACTTCCTGTGTTGTTCATCATAATATGTAATCAATCATCTTGAAGTGTAAAAATATTTTTTTTCCTTACTTTGTAATGATTTGTATGCTCTTCTCATGAAGAGATGTGAGAAAAGAGTCACCCATGTTTCCCAGGTCTATATTATCAAATATTTTTAAGGAAACATGGGTGTAGGTTAGTTTGAATGACAACCCAAACATATAACCTTTGTAACCTTGATCCGTTAGTGATCAGTGTTAGACATAGCTTAGAAAGGCTAAAGTAAAACTACTTGCAACGTGTAAGCAGAGGTATTTGCTTATCACGGTTCAGCTTGGAGAGGCTGGTTCAAGACTACTTACAATGTGGTAGTAGAAGTTGTTTGCAGGTCACAGTTTCAACTTGGAGAGGCTGGTACAGAACTACTCAGTTAAGTCACAATTGGAGTTGGCCACTGTGCAATTTGAGAGCTTGGGAAGACTATTGTAAAAACTATCTAGTTTATTTTCTCAGGTTGAGAAAGTTGTTATTGAAATCTCAACATGTGTTGAGTACTGGATATAGGCAGGTTGGCCAAACTAGTATAAAAATATTCGTGTTCATTTTCTCTTCCTTGATCCTTTTTTTTTATGTTATGCGCTTTATGTTGAATATTGACTAAGTATCATTAAAGTGCATTATAATTGTTAAGCTTTAGATATCTACTTTCTAAAACATCTAACCACTATTCCACTGCACTTCAAGGTTCATGCTTGATAGTATCCCTTTTTTTAAATGTTTCAGAAAGAAAGCTTCAGAAAGCACGATTCAACCCCCTTCTCATGCACTCTTTTACCAACAAGTGGTATCAAAACCAGGCCTCTGAGGGTTGAGTAATCCAACGATTGCAGAGGACAAAGATCAAAGGGATAAAATGAAGGTTAAAAATGAATCCTCTTAAATCACATGACATGAGTAATAGCTTAAAGAAGTACACAAGGTAAGAATACTTAAACTCATCTATTTTCTTAAGGACATTTGATGAGTTGCCACATAATATGCTTACTTTCTTTTCAAAATATCTGAACTGGTCAAATGACAAAAGATTCAACATCCTCAAACTTGTGTTTAGAGATTAAAGACCATTTCTTCATAAAATAAATTAGAGAAATAAAGAGGAAATAGGAAGTAACAAGAAAATGCAGTCTCATCAAACATCATTTTCTCAGCTGCTCTTACTATCCTTTACAAAAAGGGATATCCATATGATAAATGTCTCTCAAAATAGAAATCCATTTAGAAATTTTGGGAATATCCCTCTTGAACAACTAACCAAGATGTACTCAAGAAAATTGAGGACTAGAATTAACTTTCTTTCAGGTACTACATCAGACATCTCTCACAACTCGAGAAAGAAAATCAGATGCAGTGTTTTCTAGATTCCCAAATGACCTAGATTTGCTTATGAGAAGTATTTAAGAACTACTTTGCTAACTGTCTTGAGGAAAAAAGTCTCAAGGAAATCTCTGTTCTACAAAAAGAATGGAAGCGGCACTCTCAGAAAGTAAACTCCAAAAATTAGAAACTTCAGAAAGCATGCTAAAGAGCTCTAAAGAAAATCAAAAAACATTTCTAATTAAGAAGTTGAAGTAATCTGAAGATTCAAGAAAGCATGTACTTGTATCTTTACCTCTGAGGCAAAATATGTGAAAAAGCTTACGTGGAAACTTCACTGCAAAAGCTAATCCTTACTAAGAAAATGCAAAGCTTGAATACTTGAAAATAAAATAAAGTCATTGGGAACTAAGAACCATCAAAGTGATTCCTCTCTTAAAAGATTCAAAGACTTTTGACTATACAGGGAAAAGAACAAGGAGAAAATGGAGAATTGGAGCAATCTAGCACACCCAGATGCTACGAATAAAGAATCATACAAAAGATCAGACATTAAGGTATTCCTAAGATCTCTACAATAATAATGATATTGATTATGATTAGAAGAGCCTTATTCAGCATTGTAGATCCATGTCTTTGTATTGATTAACCCTGTGATAAGCCACCTTTTAAAAAAAAAAAAAATTGTGTCAAATGTATTAAAAAAGTTTTTTCAAAAATTTGCATAAGCCTTCATACACAAAAACGGTTATGGGCATTCTTCTTTCCATGAAAGATCTGAAGATCGCATAGTTACATTAGCATGAAAGACAAAACTCATCTCGTGGTTCTCAAATAGCTTATGTCACAATCTCAAAGGGAAGAAAAGTTTCATAAAGATGTCTAGTTAAGGGAAAACCTTTTAGCACTCTTGGGAAACAGAAAGTACTAGAAGGAGATCATAAAGTAAATCCTTCATAAAATGATTCAAAGTGCCAGAAATTACTTATTTAGGGTAAATGTCCAAAGAGCGGGAAAAATTTCCTCAAAATACTATTTTCTCTCTCCCACATCGCTTCAACTTCAAACTATCTCGTCCTAACACTTGTTAACCAACCTCTCTGTATACGTCATTCCTCTCACTCCTATCTTCCTCTGCACGTTTCCAAAATCATTTCAGTTCTCTGCCCTCTAAAACTTCTTTGCTGAAATTAAATTCACTCAACTTCTTTGAGTTTCATCCTCATTTTATCAAAACTCCAATCATTTTTCTCTCCTTCAAATATCTTCTCTGAAATGCTAAAAATGGCGGAAGGAAAAGCTCATTCTCACGACATAGTAGCTCTTCACATGTTCGATGAACCCATTCACCAACAACACTAGGCTGAGAACTTTGCTCAGCGTCTAGTATCTCCATGAAAAACTCTTCCAAAGGAGGTGATGATGCAAGTCTTTTTACCCTGTGGGAAATTATTTCATTTCATGGATGGGAAGGATTTGTAAACCTTGCTAATAGGTTTTTTATGGGGATGGTGACTGCCTTCTATTCCAGGCTAGCACAAATGTCTGATTACGTGCTGATCTCCTACCTCAGAAATATGAACTTGGAACTTAATCTAACTGACCTTTCAAATATTTCACGAGCTCCTAATGAGGGACTTAGATGTTCATCGGAGAATAACTGGGTTATGTCTCTTGGGGTTCCTGCAGAAGACGTGTCAAGATGTCTCACAGACTTTCCCAAACATCATCCTATTGTTATAACTTCTCCTATGCTAAACTCAAGAGCTAGCCAAACCCTCACCCTGATTCAGTCAGCTCTTTTACCTAGACGAGGATTTACACATCAACTGTTAGGAATGGACTACATGCTCCTGTATTGTCTTATAGCAAAAAGGAAAGTAAGTTTACCTAGACTTATTCTTTATTAATGCTCCAAGCCATCTCTCTTGAAACAGGGAAAAACACCTCTGTTCCCTATGGCATCCTTCTCACAAAAATCATTCAATATCTGAGATACCCTCTATCAACCAAGCGGTATGTATACATGGAAAACACCATGTATACCTTTAATTCATTTCGAACTCTAAGAAGACCAACTGGTGCTTTTACAATAGGAGCCTCAAGTAGAAATCTAAGGATAACAGAAACCACAATAAAGAAGGCAGCTGAATTAGATAAAGGAAGAGAAAAAAAAAAAGAAAGAAGAATCATCGTACTGGAAGATAGTTCTGATGAAAGCAAAAATCCAAAAGTGATCATCAAATATGGGGGTTCACCTAGAAAAACAAGTATGATTTTTGAATCAGAAGAAGAAACAAGTTCAGACTTCTTTACTTCTGAATCCACGTCTAAATCTCTTCTAAGAGATATTCCAAAAATGAGCAAATTCGGACCAAGCTCACAGCCAACAAGTCTCCAAACTCCAACTATAGCTACCTCCAATCTTGCTATCATTCCAGAGGCTGACTTCGCACAAAATCAACACCATTCGACTGCACAACAAAGGGAAATCCTTGAACGCTTGGAGAAATTGGAAGCTCAGTCAAAAAGACATGAAGCTCTTCTGATGAAGATTCTCCAAGAAGCAAAGCGTCAAGGCTAATGGTGTAATTCATTCTTCTCCTGCATTTTTTCTATGACGACAAAAGGGGGATAAAAGAAAAATTGAAGAAAATTTGTGCATATATTTAGGGGGAGTCATGCTGAGGGGAGCCCAAATTTTTTTTTTTCATACTGCATATTTTCTTGTTTGCTTTGGAACTCTAGTAATAATCTTCTAAATATTGTCAATCAATATTATCTATTATGTTTTAAGTCTATTTTTAGCCTTTTAGACTCTGATACATAGATCATTATCTTCTGCTCTAATACTTATCAATGCCTGATCCATCATGTTTATGCTTATGTCTACTCATTTACACATCTATCTGTAACACTGAGTTATACATCTCTAAGTCTTAGTGCATATCAATGCCTATATCATTATGCTTAGCTAATCATATAGTATGACTGAAAATGTGTGCCTCCAATTCATATTCTCTGCCTTGTCTTATCATCAACACACAAATATAGTCAGTGCACACACATATCCATGTGTAGTTAGAGCTTGATTTCATCTGAGTATTTTTTATATGTATAATGTGCTTACTATGGTATCAACACATCTTTATCTATCACACACATGAGATGCGATTATCTTGTTTCTGATAGTCTTCAGAAACCTATCCTTACCATGCCTTAACATAGCTAAGATCAGTTAAGGAGAATTAAATCTTTTTTCAAGTGTGCTACGCTTATATTACAAATGACGTGTTACAGTGTGATCATACTTATATCCGTAAGCGAGCTGACATAGAAAAACATGAGCAATATGTTATATTCTGAAGTCAATATGTATAAGTAGGCAAAAAAGTTTTGAGAAAAAGAATTTCAAAAATTAGTTCACTCACCAATACTCATAACTCACAAAAACATAATGTTTGGATAAATCCCTGTTTGAGCTTCAGAAACCTCATACTGTAATTCTCCAATATCTGTCATATCAAGGTTTCTGTAAGCATGAAAAACTTCATCTGCATCTCTTTTCTCATATCATGCTCAAAAGTTTTTATCATTCATATATATATATATATCGAGCATTATTTTCTTTGTTGAAAAGAGAGCATAGAAAAATATAGTGCTGAATAAGAAATTCTATTAAGAAATAATATCGCAAGTATTACTTGTTTATTTATTCAATCACACTTAAATGTTAGAAAGTCGTTTTATGAATAAAATCAAGCCAATTGGCAAAATTGGATTAAAACGATGACATCTGCTTCAGCATCTTTGTGATACGAATTAAAGAAGTTATCTGATTAAATCATAATATATCATCATAATCCAAACAACTTTGATTTAAGTCAACTTAAGGCTTCAAAAGTTCCTTGAACATACCTAATTATGCCTTAAGAAAAGGACTTACTAAGATTTAAGAATCATGTGGTGTTGAAAAAAAATGCAATTAATCAATTTATATCATGTCTTATTTCTTTTTACCTCTCTTCAAAAGATTTTCATCAAAATGAAGGGGATTGTAAACTCTACAACCCTTAAGAAAGTAAGAGTTTTATTGTTTTGAATGACAACAAAGCCAATTTAAAGAAAATACTTTAAAGAATGACTAATGGCTACCTTAAGTTTTTTGACAAAGCATAACAGGTTAATCCGGTTTGTATCACACGAACTTAAAGCAAGATTAATATTTCACTTTGCGTGTGCAAAGTATGTTTTATCTCATGGGAAAGGATTAAGCCAAACAGAAAGTGAATATTATGTCAAGCAAAGAACGTATATACAGATTAAAACATAATATGGACTT
Organism: Dalbergia cultrata; assembly: GCA_031216105.1. Lineage (NCBI taxonomy): Eukaryota > Viridiplantae > Streptophyta > Magnoliopsida > Fabales > Fabaceae > Dalbergia > Dalbergia cultrata. The sequence continues at coordinate 39,225,529 of CM062348.1, forward strand.
AAAGCAAGAACAATGTTTCACTTTGCATGCACAAGCATGATTTATCTCATGGGAAAAGATTAAGTTAAAAAGAAAGTGAATGTTATTTCAAGCAAAGCACAGATTCATGTTCACGACTGAAGGCATTAAAGCAGACTTGAATTAGGAATAATTTCACTACACATGAGAAATCATGTTTTATCTTAAGGGAAGAGAGTAAGCTTAAAAATGTGAATATTATCTTATGCAATGAAGTATAAATACCTAAGGATTGAAGCAGATCAAGTCAAGATCAAGAAACAAAGGAAAGGATCTCTAGAAAGTAGCACGAGATATCAGAAAGTACACTCAAGATGAAGAAATCAACTCAGTCCAAGAGTAACATGTTCCTCAGTTATTAATCACTACAATCGCAAAGAAATTATCATCAAATAGCCAAGATTGAAGACTAGAAGATCAAAGGAATATCAAAGAGATTGATTACACCATCAGAAAGCTCACTTATTTATGGAGCACAGAACGCTAAGGAAAATGGAGGGAAAATTCGAATTTCAAAATTCAAATCTCGAATCAGACCCAATGTTATAACTGGTACGTAATCTTTTCTTCCAAATTGATTTATGATCCTAGCTCTAGAAGGAGGAGTTTAGAAACCATGGTCAGAAAGTAAAAGGAAAATGAGGATATCAAAAACCTCTAAAATACAACAACTTCTGCAACTGATGTAACAAACCTATCAGCCTACCTCTCTAGAGTAACATTCCAAGACACAACTGATGATCTCCACGTGTCACTTGGAGATCTAATCAAATTCTTTCCTTACTCTATAATGATTTGTATGCTCTTCTCATGAAAAGATGTGAGAAAGAAGTCGCTCATATTTCCCAATTCTATATTAACAAATATTCTTAAGGAAATATGGGTGTAAGTTAGTTTGAGTGGCAACTCAAACACATAACCTTTGTAACCTTGATCCATTAGTGATCAGTGTGAGACGTAGCTTGGAGAGGCTAAGGTAAAACTACTTGCAACGTGTAAGCAGAGGTATTTGTTTATCACGGTTCAGTTTGGAGAGACCGGTTCAAGACTACTTACAACATAGCAGTAGAAGTTGTCTACAGGTCACGGTTTCAACTTGGAGAGGCTAGTACAGAACTACTCAGTTCATCTTGGAGAAGCTGGTACAGAATTACTCAGTTAAGTCGTAGTTAGGGTTGGCCACTGTGCAATGTGAGAGCTTGGGAAGGTTATTGTAAAGACTATCCAGTTTACTTTCTCAAGTTGAGAAATTTGTTGTTAATGAAATCTCAACATGTGTTGAGTACTGGATGTAGGCAGGTTGGCCAAACCAGTATAAAAATACTCGTGTTCATTTTCTCTTCCTTGATCCTTTTTTTTATGTTATGCACTTTATGTTGAATATTGAGTAAGTATCATTAAAGTGCATTATAATTGTTAAGCTTCAGATATCTATTTTCTGAAACATTTAACCACTACTCTGTTGCACTTCAAGCTTCATGCGTGATAGTATCCTGTTTTTTAAATGTTTCATATCTGAAAAGAAGGCTTCAGAAAGCACGATTCAACCTCCCTTCTCGTGCACTCTTTTACCAACATTCTCTTGCTACCGCCACTCTCTTCATAAAGATAGCAGTCTTTTCCTCTACCCAACACAAGAAATTAACTCACAAGTTCATGTTCGACTTTGGGATTGTGTGGAATTTATAAAGAAACACTTGTGAGGAAATTAATAACTAACCTTTTAATTAATTAATTACACAGAACTTTTGATTGTTACTGTAAATTCCATTTGTTTGTAAATGTAAAAAGGCAAAAAAATATTTCGTGCAACTATCGTACTATCTATAATATTTGGATTGAAATCAGGATATCCACCGCCAACAGTAGTGATTAATCCCTTCGCCATGAGAGCTTTCACAAAAAGGCAAACGGCTGGCCATGAAATGCGCTCAATTCCTATTAGTGGGGATCGAATCCCCAACCACATAGTTTAGGGACAAGGTAAGCTGCCACAACGCCACACCTCGTGGTTCCTACTATGTACTATATTCCATTCATAGATAGTTGCTCGTGAGTGCCTTAGCCATGTAAATTTAGTTTATACATTTTGATTAAAAGATATTACATTTAATCATTGCATTTGCATTACATGACCAAATTATTTAAATAGTATTTGAGTTAAATTTGAATGAATATGAATATAGTTTCTATTAATCAATAGTTGTGATTTGATAGATTTTAAAAACTTTACTTAATGAGGTATGTGGCTCATTTTTAGTATCAAATAACTAAGAGGCACCGATACTTTTGAATTTTATAGGGATACCAAATAAATCCCTATGAATATATATATGCTTTTCTTTTTTTTGTCAAACAAAATTTTGAAATTTATATACTATGAACCCTTTTTTTTTTAGTCAAATACTATGAACCATTTAAAGAACAATAAGAAGCGAAAATAAACAAAAACTACAAATCAAAAGTTGTTGAGTTGCAAGCCAACCATGAATCCATGAACTGATACAGTACACAAATGAACAAACTAAATAGCTAATTCATTTAAATTACAAGTCAAACCAGCTCTGGTCATTTATTTTCAATTCAAGTGAATTTATTGTGGGTTTAGAATTATTAGAAAAAAAAGAAGAAATAATTTGATTTATATATAAAATTTTGTATTTGGATCTTCGATAACATAAGAAATTATTTGATTTCCAAATCTATGAAATTCCTCTCTTTTGTTTTTTGAAATCTTACTAAATTTGATAGGGTTTGAGTGAAATTAATTTGATTTTAAAATTTAATCACAAATTAAACCAACTTATTTCATTTTTTTCCTAAGCACAATCTATTGTCTTTTAAACATAAGAATTGATTTCCCAATCAATTCAACTTCATTTCCTATTTGGTCATTTCAAGTATAAGATTTAGCTCACAAATCAAATTAATTTAAATCATTTTTTAATTTTTATCATTCTAAACAAACTTAAAATTTTAATCAAACTGAAATGTTAAATGAGTCAATTATGCCCACTTAAATCTGGCTTACTTAGCGCACAAATTAAATAGATCACGTCAGAGAATAATGGACTGATATGTTATAAACCTTGATAGTATAAGGTCAACTTATGAGCCTACACAGACGGTCTCTTTTTCATAACAAAGTATTTTTACAATTATATAATACTAAGGAAAAAGCCTAGAAGACTTTTTCAATTTTAACTTATGTGCACTTTAGTCATGTTATTTTAAAAACTTACAAAAAAAATCCTTAAACTTTTTTATATGTGCAGATTGCTCCAATTTATACAACAAATGTTTTTTTTTTCTTATAGAAAATTGCATATGTAGACTCTACAATCTTATTAGGAGACCTCGCATATTGGAAAATAATACGACAAAAGTACATATAAATAAAAAAAAATTAAAGGATTTTTTTAGACTTGTCACATCTAAAGATAAACACATATTAGCATATTGCAGTAATGTGTAGATATCAAAAAGTTTAAAGACCATTTTACATGTTTTTAAAGTAATATGATCAAATTGCACATGACCCAAAGTTGAAGAGAGTTTTCTAGGCTCTTCCCTAATATTAATAATATTTAAAGAGTTTAATTGTAAGATATTTTTACAATATCAACCAATCAAATTATTCTATTTAGATGACTTTTTAAATAGTAAATGCAAAACTCAACTACTTTTATTAATATAATAGCACATGGTTAGATGACAATGTAAACTGCTTGTTTTTTCAAATGTATAGAAATTGGGTAAAATACAATTACTCTCCTTAAGGTATCATAAAATGACACTCAATTCCATTTATTTGAAAAATATACACTCCACCTCACTTTTTTAAGGGTGTGTTTGGTGCATTTGGTTCTATGATTTGATTTTTTATAAATTATATACTAAATAATAAAAATAATTTTAAAATAAATAAGAAATTTAATTTCTACCACTAATAGTAAAATAAAATATGGTTCTTAACTTTTTGTTGAGTCGGTTCATGATTAAAGTTAGTTTATACTATCAACTCATAGAAACTAAATTCATAAATAATATTAAAAATTATATTAAAAGTTAGTAATAATTGTTTTAACTAAAAATTAATAATAAGCATTTAAATAAGGGAGATATAAAAATTAAATAAAGATATATATAAATATTCATTACTTTTTAAAAATAAATAAAACAAGAGAAATAATATTAATATAAAATATTAAAAATAATTGTTATAAATCAATAATTTAACTATTATAGTTAAGAATTAGTTATCTAACATGATTTGATACTATTTTAAACTTCTGTTATTTTACGCTGTAAAATTGATTTAATGTGTCAACTAATAAAAATTGTGTCTCACCATGCCCTTTTTTGGATCTAAAATTAAAAAAAAGGAAGAAATCGCACATTGTAATCCTCAGCCCCCATCCCAATGGTAGGGTGATGAGGATTTTGTTAATTATGATCAGAGGCAAGGGAGGTGTATTCCGTCCTAACAAGATTTATCTTGACAATCCCTGGAGCAATTGTATTTACTGAGTATAAGAGCACAGTTTCTTTAGAAGCCTTTATTATTGATTGAACTGTGGTTTCTGAAATATTTTGTCTCAATTTCTGCTCATACTTTAGGCTTCATTTTCTGGAGACATGATCATCGGTTCAATCTATATCAAGAAAAAACAATAATGAAGAGTGAAATTTGAAACTGTATGATTCTGATAACATTTCTATCTTTTAATTCTACAAGACTAGCAATGAGTGTCATGTTGTGAGAGATGTAAAGATTAACATCCAGGAGGCAGGCTTTAGATCTAGTCTGAACATGAAATGCTAAGATGATCGCAGTGCTGATATAGCTGGTTGTTTACACTAGATCAAAAACAGCAAAAGTTGGTGCACCTCACAATGCAAGCATCCTCTGAAGGCCATATATTCAATAATCTCACCAAGCCTATGTCAATGAGGAAAAACATGTTAACACATATTAGCATGAGTTATGTAGGGGACCATCTGAATCATATTCGGAAACCATTGCGTCTGACTCATCTCCAGAACTAAGCTGGCTAATTTTTTCTGTGATGCAAACTTCCTTTTTCATTCCCGCCACCAAATTAGGATCTCTTCTGTATACACCCCTACTCCTATCAAGTAGCCCTTTCTTTAGTAAGTTTGCAAATTCCTCTCTGATTCTTACAAGGGGATGCTTATGCAGAAGTTCCTGACCATTGTAGGCCTCCCTAAGAACAACTGTTTGGGTGTCACTCTTCATGGAAATATAAAAAATACCAGGATGACGCTCAAATGCTTTAGTGAACTTCTGAGGTAGATCCAGTGGTCTACGCAAGTTGCTAACATTCTTACGCTCTGTTTGCTTATGAAGCGTAAGGTGGAGGAGCTCATGAAAGACTCCAACTACTCTCTTCTCAGATACATCAGTACGGGTATCCAAATGAGAGGCATTGGTGTAAGGTGAAGTATAGGGGAGTTTCTGCCACTCTTTCAACCACTCCATGCATTTTCTTTTCAAACCAAAACCCCTTGTGAAACTAATTGGAAAGGCTAAGGATCCATTTATTATGTCTTCTTCCTTTTGTTGTAGAGGAGAATTCTTCTGTAACTCCGAGGCTGCAAGTTTGTCATCCCAAAATAACAACTTCAAGCCAACACGATCATCAGGGAGGCGAACAAAAGAGAACCTTTCAGGGTGATTCAAAACAAAAGAATGCTGGTAATCATATGGTAAACCCAAGTCCCATTTTAACTGGTCAATAGTCTGTAGTGGAAGGATCCTATCTCTTGTTAACATAAGCAATTTGCATAGCCTATCCCTCAGTTCCAACTGATTTTGGTGAAGGATGCTGACTTCCTCTTGACGGAGCTTCAAGGCTTCAGGACTCAAGCTGAAACACGGGACGGGAGTGCCTCCACTATCAAGAAAATAGGACTCAACAAATATACTAGGATATCTTCTGATGAATGTGGACAGCTTGAGGTCATGGGGAAGACCAAGTTGTCCACGATGGCGAGAAAGATGGTATATGGGAAGGCAACATTCAGAAGAAGAGGAAATGATGGAAACAAGAATCGTAGCTGCCCTAAGATCCCTCTGACCAGCAACAACAGCATCCAATGTCCTATCTTTCACCCATTTCAACTTTATGTTTACCAAACTAAACTTTTGTTGGTAAATGTATCCTTGTTGATGACAATGGCGTAGGAAACCATAATTTTTTGCAGTAAGAAATAAGCAACGAAGCATCATAAAAAGACTATGAATAGCATAAAATGAGTGGGCCAGTGCACAAAGCTCCCACCTAGTGGGATTTAGAGAAGGTAGATGTACACACTGCTTGGAGAAATGCTTCTGCATATGGCAAAAATAAACTAGCCTTAAGAAAATTTAACCAAAGCAAGAAACATTGTACAAAGCAATAATCAAGTATATTTTAGATAGAAAGATTGGTATTATAAAATTTAGAGACAAATTTTAGCCAGCGACGGCTATGATTCTTTGTTGGGATCTTGATCTCTTTTTTGAGCAAATGGCTTATGAAAAATAGGAAAAATGACCTTGAAGGACTTCCACCATTCCAGGGCTTTCGTTTCAAAATCAATTGCCAATTGGGACCAATTAAAAACTTAAATTGTGCATAGAAGCATAGATTTTGGGCATTTCTTGGATGTCAAATATGTTTTGTTGAGTGTTCCCCTCCACACGGGTTAAAGGGTTGGACGTAGAATCATAGTCGCCACTGGTTGAGCTTCCATCACTGGTTCTGCTCTCCGCCTCTCACAAATTGATTTATTGCTTTTGTTATCCTCTTTTTTTTTTCTTTTTTTCTTTTTTTCAACATGAGTTTTGCTATCTTTTGATTCAATTGAATTTGAGAGTGAAGAATCCAATTTTCTATCTAGGCACCATCGCAATCAGGATTCAAGATTCAATCTTTTTTTTTTAAATTTCTGTAAAACTATTTCTGTGATTTGGTTTTACTTTAAATCCGTGGCTTCTTGTTGGATTGATCTATTTTACAGTGATATGGTGTTTACAATTCTTCTTGATCAAACAAAATCTATGCCAGACCATCAAGACAAAATAGGTAACAAACGAATGATATATTATATACATATAGAGTGTTTTTCATTAACAAAACCACGACAAGGCACCAAAAAAAAAATGCAGGAATTTGAAAAAAAAAAAAAAGGGATATCCAAACCTGAATGAACTTTGTTCCAATAGTTTCCAATTTGGAATTCAAGAGCTTCAGAGTCTCTTTAACCTCTAACCTCTTTCTCTGCTATCTATTTCTTATTCTCCTCCAATTAACCAAAGTATTTGGTTGCTTCCAAATTTTGTGAGAACTTTTCACCTATGATGAGGATCTAAATTCAAACAGAAGTGAGAACAATTTACGCTTAGAACGGTTTTAAAAAAAAACAATAATTCTAAGTATACAAATTTCACAATCAAAACACTAATCACAACAGATAAAAGCTCATACAAGAATTAGCGCCCTCAATAATTTTTTAACTGAAAATAACGTAAGCAAGCTGACTTGCCAGAAAGAAGAAGACCAAACAGCACCACCAGAGCAGCTGCAACAAGGGCGGCCTAACCTACTGGTGAGACGAGAACCAGAGGTTGCATCCTGGCTTCAGGCAGCAGGGACAGCGCTTCTTGTGGCGGGGGGCGAGACGCGGACGCTGTTCGTGGTGGTCGGCGGACAACTGCTCCACGCTACAGGAGAGAAGGCGCCGCTCCAGGTTGGGGAGTTGCTGGTGCAGCGCAGGTTGGCCGACGAGAGTATGCTGCCAAGGACGGATCGCATGGCGCTGCTCATGGGGTAGATGGCAGGAAGAAGAAGCTTGGTTCTGCCATGGTGAAGCAGAATGCTGCTGGTGTTTGCAATGTGAAGAGGAAGAGGGAGGTGCGGGTGCAAATGCTACCTATCTTTTTGAATTGGGCCAGATTCAAACCTGATTTAGACAACTTGTTGGGCCCAAAATTGAAAGTGGATTGAGATCCTACCCATGTTGGAGAGGAAGACTCTTTGACTAATTCAAACCCGTTGGAAAATTGTTTTTTATTTACTTGATATAAAAACATAAAAAAATATTTTTTAGGGTTAATAATTTTTTATAAAACTATCAAATTCGTCCTTCTAAAATTTCACGTGGACTAAATTGGTCATTGTAAAACCTTAACTCTCAAATTGGTCCCCGTAAAATTGAATAGTCGACCAAATTAATCCTACACAAAAAAAACTCTTAAATTAGTCCCTGCAAAAGTGAATTATCGGACAAGTTAGTCCTCCTTGACTAACTTATCAGAGAGACTAATTTGACTAATTTTTTAATTTTATAGGAACCAATTTGATAGATTTATTTTTCAGAGATTAATTTGTCCGACTATTCAATTTTGTAAGGACCAATTTAAAAGTTTTTTTACAGGGACTAATTTGGTCTATGCAAAATTTAGAGAGACCAAAATTGGTTTTTTTGTCATAATTTTTAGGTGCTTAAAATTGTTGTTTTTGTTTTTAACAACCTTGAGGACAAAGATGATGTTATAGAGATGGTAATGTTAAAGAATAATATTTGTTAGGAATAGTTTAAAATTAGGATAAAAGCTGTTAGTAATAGAAATGAATATCTAATAGCAGTACCTCTCAATATATGTAATCCTTTAGAATGAAAAGAAAAAAGGAAGAAATTTGTTAGCATAGTTTGTAGTCTAGTTTTCTATTTTTCGGTTTATTTTATTTTTGTAACACAATAATAATAATAGTGCCGCCAATAATAATATACGACGTGAAGCCGATTTGATGGTGAATAAAGTGAGCAAAATCAGGTCAAAGTTGGATACTTTAGCAATTTACATCTCAAGGAATAAGCCCAAAAAAAAAAGGTCCTGCACTTCTCTAACATAGAAACACTTTTTCAAGTGTGTCTTTGTCTCTATAAACAATAAAAAAATAAAACAATTGGATACCTTTCACCCCTTCAATTGCATCAATTGCATCTTCAATCTTCTTCTTGTTAGCATGCACACCACCAAATCGAAGCATGGGAATTAGTGGGGGTGCTCTCATGTGGGCGTCTTTGGTGTTGCACTATCTAGAGGTGTGGTGTCAATCCGTAAGAAGAGGGATAGAAGGGACCTTTGCTGTTACTTAGGTAAAAAAAAAAACAGGGATAGTCTAACAATTTTTCTTTTTATAAATTAGTTTTTGGCGAAGAAAGTCCTAGAAAATATTTTAATTTTTAATTTTTACTTTTTCCCTAATTTTTTATGGTTAGAGTCCATTTTTTTTTAAGAATTTCTTTTTCGACTTCCCAATCTATTGGAAGTCTTTTTATTTGTGTTTTAGTTTTAAAAAATCATTTTATAGCAGATAAATCATTCGGCAACTCTTTTTTATTACCTTTTGAGGGTCTTTTCACAAAAAATAATTTTTTTTTATCTTTGTAAATCAGTTGAGGGGGATAAATCACCCAAAAATCTTTTAGGTTATGTTTGGATGGAGTAGTCTTAAATTGTAGAGAATTTTAAATACAAAAAAATTTAATTCCTTTAATTGAATTTTCTCAGCTTTATTTTTAATTTTTTTTTTGTTGTATAAGGTAATTATATTACTTCATGTATAAAATAATTTATTTGTATAGTAAAATTATATCACATTCTCTATGGGCAGTAGTAGGTGATAGGAACTAGATCATATGCAACACCGGGTGGCTGGTGGTGGACAATAGGCGGACAATCAATAATAGGGTTGTGGGATGTCGACAACAATGAGTTTGAGACCAACCATGTGGGTAGTTGTTCTCAGATACGGACATACCGTATCCCATTATTTTAGAAGATATTGTAGGTGGTTATTTAAAGTATAGGGTTTTGCACAGGAAGGCCAGCTCAAATGACAATATCAATACCCTTGCAATACGTGCACATATGGACAGTGGTAAAAGGATCTGTGTTTGATCCTTGGAGTCTCTGACTCCGATCCCTCCCCCCCAGCCCCAATCCCCAAAAAAAAACTGACCAAAAAAAAGTGTGGGGTTTTTTATTTTTAATATTTTTATATTTTATTTTTTATTGTTGAAAATAAAATTATTTTAGTTGAAAGGCCATACCATATCCTGTTATTTTAGGATAGATTATTGCTGTTTATTAAGAGTGCATAGTTTTTTAAATTTTAATCTTTTATTACCTTTTAAAAATTATTTTGGTTGTAGCAAATGAACGAGTAACTTGAAAGATTTCATAATTTGGTCTCTTTTAAAAAGATTGATTATCATAATATAATGAATATTTAAAAATGTAAAGTTAATGGTTTTTTTCCTGTTGCGTATATCATTATATGTTATTTTGACTAGATTTCTTTCAATTTGACTATGTGTTTCATAAGTGAGAAAAAATCAAATTAAAAATTAATAGAATCTTGAAATTAGATAAAATAACATACAATAAAAAAGGATATTCTAAAGAGATTAAAATTAAAATAAAATTGTGATAATTAATTAATTAATAGGAATTAGATAAAAATAAGAAGAGGTAATAGGTTATTCAAAAATGAAATGTAAAGATTTGCAAAGTAGTATATCAATTGTTTAGAAAGTAAAAATACACAATAATGTGTGAGATCAAGAAAGAATCTTAGCACCACCTAAGAATTGTAAGAGTCTTATAGATAGACAAAATAGTATGAGAATAAATTTGACACTACTAAAATGACTCTTGATATTACTTTAATAAATAAATCAATAATCGTCAGATTGTCTGAGATAATTCCATGGACAAGGGTCCTTGATTGAAAAGGGAATTGTAAAGAGATAAATATAACAACAATTAGTTTTTAGTGAAATCAAATTCAAAATTAAAATTAAAATTGTAAAACAATAATAATAACTTTTTTTTTATTCCTATTAGAATCCACATGAAAATATAAGCAATCGAGAGAGACAACAAATTAAATATGAAAAAGAAAAACATCACTTAGATGAGTATAGGGCTATGTTTCATGAGCAGCATCACATGCCGATGAAGAACAACAAAATACCACTATGTAAGAACTTCAATTCATACTCCACAAAGAAACAGAAATTTCAATAAAGAAGAGGAATTAATGCAAGAAAGTAGAAATCTTTATAAAAAAATAACAAACCAAAATAGTTTTAAAGATTTGAGCACTATGCCGAAATGAGGAGAGGAACTTGATGCCACCAGCGTAAAAGAGATTGTGATCCGAACGTTGCATTGTGCATGCACTTCGGAGTAAAGAGTTGATGTTGGATAATTTAAACTAAACAAACAAATACAAATTTCTATCAAGAAGAGGAAAAGAAGCCTATAAACTCTTTTTTTTTAAAAAAAATAAAGAAGAAATGTAAAGAAAGTCAACACTAATATGTGAAAGAACCAAGCATCGCATCATCGCCCGAATGTTCACGTCATACTAGAACCAAAATGCCATTATATCATTAATTCAAGGTATTGGTATAATTCCAGTACATTGGCAAATTTCACACTTATGTAGCAAGAATTAGTTTGCATATCAAATAATCAAAATCAAGGCTATAAAAATTTCCATGACACTTCAATGTGTGCACAAGGTCCTATAAAAATTTTAGGGCAAAACAAGTGCTCAAGCTATGTTAACAAAATTGTATAAATTTAGAGGTCAGAAACCCTCTAATTACAGCTAACAGCTTGAAGTCCAAATTTTATTACCATATAAAATAAATATCTAAAATCCTACAAAAATTCAAGGTTAGACTTCAACATGTCCTCAACACTCTGTAAAATTTTCAAGCAAATATTTTATCATTTGCTATAGTAACAAAATTAGACAAATTCAAAGTTTCAGAATTGGTTGTCCAGACAACAACACCAACATTCTCAATTTTGGATTTTTCCAAAATAGTAAAAGTACTTAAAATGATCTAAGAAAAATAGTAAAAACACCTTAACATGTTACCTTTGTATAAAAATTTCAGCTCAAAAAGAGAACTATTAATACTTGAATTAACTCCTGCCTGTGAGAAATCCAATAACCCAACAACCTAGTTTGGAACTTATTTTGGCAAAAAGGGTTTTTTAATATCATCCAAACAATCCACCAAATTAAAAATATCAATATCTATATATTATTAACAATACAACCAAAAATATCAAATTAAATTAGTAGCTCAATGGTAAGGATAAATTTGAAATAGAAAATGGTCCAAAAACCCTAATTGTGAAGTTTTAGTTCTTCTAACTCTAAAGGATCTTCCAAAAATAGTTTTTTTCACTTCAACGCCTGCCAAACAGCTTTCAACTCTTCCTTAAACAGTGGGATATGATATCTCAAGATGGAGAATAAAGGTGATTCAAAATTCCAATTGATTAGTTTTGTAGGCTATGATGAGTAGAATAAGTTTAGTAAAGGAAGCTTGAGTTTTTAACAACTTTGGGCTAGGTTTTGGAGTGATTGAAGCTTCATTATGGTGGTTTGAGAGAAAGGAAATGGAGGCTATAACTTTGGAGAGGTTGGCCAAAAATGTAGGGATTGGAGTAATAAGGTTTGATAAGTTGTATTTATCTTGGGTTAGATATATTAATTATATAGTCAAAAGATGTATTTGTTTCTTTTTGAAGAGAAATAATAAGATGGATAGATAAGATTTGGTTTGTTGGTCAAAGAATGAATCTTAGACATCCACTTGGCTCAAGATAAGTGGCTCACTTTAACTTGGTGAGGAAGTAGCTTTTTTAGTATTAAAATTACACACTAAAATTCCATCGAACAGATGAGATATTGGTCCCTAGGTAAAATAATAATAAGTAAAAGGTCATGATTAAAACTTACTTTCCAAGTTTCAATCCTTGTCATCCACTTGGCAAGATGTGATTTAATCCTGATAATGATAATGATAAAATTATCTCTAAAACAATCCCATAATTATATATATATACACATATCAGCATTTTAAATTAAACCCTAAGCTTCTCTAAATCATAAATAACAATATTCTGAACTTGATAGACACACAAACATATATATAAGAATGATTATAGCTGCTCGTAATTACCTTTGTTCCCTATGGGCACCTCACCAAATCCTAAACTTCTCTAGTTTCTACAAAGCCTTCCTCCATGGCTGCTTGACATATCGCCTCCACAGCAATCAAGTATGCCAATGTTAAAGTCTTAAAAGATTGCCTCCTTGGCTGCTTGGTATATCGCCTCCTTAGTAACTAGATATACCACATTTTTCTTAAAATTGCCTCCATGATCGCTTGGTACACTGCCTCTTTGGCAATCAGATGTACCAAGGTTAATGACCTGTAAAAATGAGTCATAATTCGAGTTTAATTAACCTCATCATACATATCTCAACTTCAAATGGATAAAATCAACAACACATAAATTGATTTCTAAGGTTCTGTTTGCTCCCATACATAACTATTAAAAAGTTAAATATGAAACTGTATATGCTATATGAACACCCTTGGTTTCAATGAAAACTCTTAAAATACTAGTTGAATACAAATTAAATAAATTTGACATTCTTAAAATACTCTTAGTGCTCTAAGAGTTCTAAATCCATGTAACTCTAACAGTTTGACCTTAGCATAATTGTGGCCTCCAGATCATATCCAAGTGATCACCCATTTGTAGACATTGCGATTTCGAAGCCCACTGAGTATGTAGCCATCATCTATCATGAATCATATGAAGATTTGTACTCTAAAACTTTTATGATTGGACTTCTAAATTATATCCCAAATTAATATGTTTTTATCTCTAACTTCGTGCTTAACAACCGTCATGCATAGAATACACTTATAGTAACTAAAAACTATTAACTCACTGTCTGTTTCTTTATAGCTACCATCTAGTCTCTAAATAATAAAAGCTAATTATTTCTCTAAAACTCTATTCTAGGCTCTTCTTTGGATTTAAAATGCTATCAAATAACTACTCTCCTCTTCAAATCATAAAATGTCTAGGTGTGTATATATATGTAATCATAATCATGCTCTAGCTTTTTAATAAAAAATCATTTTAGTAATAATGCTCCTATGAGTTTGCATAAAACATAAACTTCATGCTCTTGGGAAAAAAAAATCATAGTTTCATGAACTTAATAAAATTAACAACAAGATCTCTAATTTGTCTGAAATAGTCTCTAAAGCATGCATTTATGCTAATCTTTAAGGAAAATAGCTCTAACAATCAACACAAAGATCACATGATTCGAACCCATGCACTTGGAAGGGAGGAAAGAATGGCGTCAACACCAACTGAGCTCCATGGAACGGGGATAACACCAACCTCTGTCATAGCCACCACAAAACTATAGATTAATCTCTAATACCCTCTAGTTAGCTCTAGATCAACTCTAACAATATTGGGGAGTACCCCACTCCCACTTGACAACAATAAGAGAATAACAATAACCCATACCCTAGAACATGAAATGAAGAAGGAGATGATGATAAACCAACAAGATTCTTTACCTTTGAGCTTGGAATATCAAGATTGGTATCGGGTTGGGACTGAGGGAGGTAGAAAAGAGTGGGAGAAGGAAGGGTTTTTGTTTTAGGGGAAGGGAACTCGAAATGAGGGTATTTAAAGAAAGGGGTCTCATTTATCAATACTGTGTCATTTTCTACTATGCTGATATCGGAGATCCTCGCTACAATGTCTAAAAATCTCGCAGTAGCGAGATTGTGTAACCGAAACAGGGACAGGAGAGCTCGTTTGTTCGCTATAGCGAGTATAGCTCGTTGTAGTGATCCTGTTCTGCATAATCTTGTGAGACTATATATATATATATATCGAGCATTATACCACAACAAAAAGGTTAGCCAAGTGCAGTTGAAACTAGTTTAGTTGGAAGCATTTCATAGGTGGCTCAGCCAGTTCACCACGGGTTTAATCAGGTTAACTGTTTGGCCGATCTAGGTAGTGAACTGGACCGGATCGATTTTTTATTCAAATTGATCAATCCAATCTAGCTTTAATTACTATGATTACACTGCTTTGGTTAATTAGTGTAAGATAGTAGAATAGAGTTATCTGAACAAAGAATTTGAGAGAGCAGGGCAAAATTTTCTAAAAAAAAAGGGTGATAAAAGCTTAAACGAAAAATAATTTTAAGAGTGGCATGAACCCAAGGAAAGGAAAACAAGCACAATTAGGGAACCTTTACCTTTGTACAACAGGTGCAAAAATCTCATGGCTTCAAACCTTATCTTCTTGGACAAAATGTTTACTATTAGAACAAGAAGCCAGAACATTATGCCAAGGACAGTACCAATGTAAGTTGTTGAAAAATTTTGCACCCAAATCACAAACTAATAGGAGAGTATTTACTCTTAGTGGAAAAGAGAAAAGTCAATCTCCTAACATGATTAAAAGTACATGTTTTCTCAACAACCATATTTAAGTTGCATTATTTGACTCTAGTTATACACTCATTTATATTTATTAACTTTGTGAAGTTAAATTTGTCTTTACCTTTTGATTTGTTAATCTCTACTTCTACTAGAGAAAAAGCTTTTACTTCTCATTCCTATTTAAATTGTCCAATTTTAGTTGAAGAAAAACCTACTATTATTGATCTTGTTTGTTTGCCTTTGACAGATATTAATATCATAATTAGGAAGTGCTTGAAACAACTTACAATGGCCAATACAATAAACAAACTTGGCCATGATCTTTTCCCTCTTTTTGGATAATTTTAAAATTACATAATTCACAATGAGGTTAAAATCTAAAACCTTATGCATACAACCAAAATCCTGTACCATTATAGCAATCCTAATGGTTTTGTGTCATACAAGTACACCGACCATCAATCAAGCGATATAGTACACAAAAAAAGTTCATGGCCTTTTGACTTCTAACATACGGGGGAAAAAGACAGCATTTGAGCATATCTGCCTCGACTATTGGCAGATAAGATACATTTTTAAGACACTATACACAATAAATATTCAAATACAAAGGGCAATAATAAGTTGGGAAACACTATAAAGGGAGCAGAAAACCCAGGAAAGAAAATCACGAAGCTCCTTGGAAAGATAACCGATCTCGAAGAGTATCAAATATTGATGAAGCTGCTGCATTTTGTGCAAAAGTCAATTTCAACCGACCAAGTAATTCACCATCTTTTGCCTGCGAAGCAGCATCGGCAGCTTCCTTGGCCATGCCAATTCGGGCATATGACTGTGCAAGATTAGAGTAAAAATTAATGCAAAGCTTAAATAAGCATATTACAACTGAACAAAAATATATAACAATTACAATAAAGCCTTCATCAAATGGGATCAGCTATACGGATCAGAACCCATCATGTGTTTATGCCAGAAAGAAGAGTATAAGAGTGCAGTTTCTTTAGAAGCATTTATTATTCATTGAATTGTGGTTTCTGAAATATTTTGTCTCAATTTCTGCACATACTTTAGACTTCATTTTCTGGAGACATGATTATCATTTCAATCTAAATCAAGAAAAAACAATAATGAAGAATGAAATTTGATACTGATGATTCAGATTCCAATCTTCTAATTCTAGAAGGCTTATCAATGAGTGTCATGCTGTTAGCATACTCACAGAGAAGAAGTTAAGATTAACATCTAGGAGGCAGGCTTAAAATACCTCGGCCCTTTCTCGAGGGTCTGCAAGTTTTGGGATATATTTAATAGCTTCTCCCTTCTCATCTGCTTCAATGCATGCCTCAACAAATGGCCTATAACCTATAGATGCCAGAACATGTAGGTCTTGAAGATTAGAGTAATAACCAGGTAGCAGCTAGCATAGCCAAGATCTAGAAAAACAGTATTCATATGTAACGAATTATAGCAAGGAATCAAAATGCTTGATTAACAAGTATGAACACTAGTTGTAAACTGCAAAGCATAGAAGTGAATTCTTTAGTAAAACAGGACACTGCACTTCAAAAATAATCACGCCTTCAAAATGTATAAAATAGTTTGATTATGACAGATTATGGAAATAGAGAAATTAGGGCTGGGACCAAAGCAAAAACAACGTCATTCTAAAACTAATATACATATTCAAAGTGAAAGACTAAAATGAGGGAAATATACTTGAACTTCTTCAAGTTTGACCTCATAATCAATTAAGTAGAAGAAAAATCAGATATTGCGTGTTCATATCCAAACAAATGTGTGTGTGTTCCTGGTAGACATTTATTTCATAAGACAGAAACACCTTTAGTATCTTTGAATATGTATCAAAGGAATACCCTTGAAAATCAACTGCACAAAATACCACAAACATGCCACTAAGACCACTCCATTGAGAAGCTCCAGGTCTGAAACTGGGGTTCTGAATAAGAATTTCTTGCATTGCTTCTATAACCATCTAAAATTTGCTTCATATTACCAAACCATCAACATATATTTTTTAAATATGGATCTGAACTAAACTAAAAGTAAAACAACAGCAGGAACTCTCCCAAAGAAACAAGTTAATGATGGTCAATGTATTTTCATTTCCAATAAAAGGAGAATCCTTCAATGAAAGAAGAAAACATTAATAGGAAGAAGGATAAGACATCCTCCTAAAAGTGATGTGATAGGAACCTGGGAATTGGGCCAAGCATATTGGGCCCTAATGTAATTATTGCATCATGAGTGAGAAAGAAGGTGTGGAAGCATGAAATATGCTGTAACGTAAGTGTAATTGAATGTGCATGTGTGAGGGGAGTAACATGCAGTGAGGTGTGTGTGTAACAGAAAGTGTATGTGTGGGAGTGAGAACTCTATATAGGAAGGGAATTTGGGATAGTGAGGCAGGCAAAATATTGGATGGGCATTTGGGAGAATCGAGCAGCTATAGTGCTCAAGGCTTTAATATCATGTTTTGCAAGATTTATACTGTTCTTCTCTTCCAATAGTGTTAATAATATATTACACTTCGTTTCTTTGGTTTCTTTCTGTGGTTTCTATCAATGGCATCAAAGCTCCATCTTAGAAGCTATGTGGGCCTAGGAGGGCATTACTACAATGCAAGTTTACTTTCCAACTTTTTCAAGATTTGGGACCCAGGAGACAGCCTTTGTTTTCCAAAGCATCACCTTGAGGACAAGGTGAATTTTTAAGAGGAAAAGGGGGGGGGGGGGGGGAGTAATGATAGGAACCTGGGGAATTGGGCCAAGCATACTGGGCCCTCATGTAATTAGTGCATCATGAGTGATATAAAGGTGTGGAAGCATGAAATATGCTGTGAAGTGAGTGTAACTGAATGTGCATGTGTGAGGGGAGTGACGTGCAGTGAGGTGTGTGTGTAACAGAAAGTGTATGTGTAGGAGTGAGCAGTATATAAAGGAAGGGAATTAGGGATAGTGAGGCAGGCAGAATATTGGGTAGGCATTTAGGAGAGTCGAGCAACCTGCTATAGTACTCAAGGCTTTAATATCATTTTCTACAAGATTTATACTGTTCTTTTCTTCCAAGGGTGTTAATAATATATTCCACTTCTTCATTTCTTCAGTTTCTTTCTGTGGGTTCTATCATGATGATCAATGTCCATGCATCAGCCATTGAAGCCTTTTCAGTTTCAAGTTTCAACCACTACTACTCACATTTAAGTTAATCAAATTTCAAAGGCAACATGTAGTTTGAATATGATTCTTTTCTTTCCAATTCCCTAACAAAATAAATTAAGTCCAAACATACCAATTGGAGGTTTCTTCTCCTTTGAAAATTTTTCTAGGGCAGTCCAATCTTTGATTGTAGCCAGAGCAAAAACTTTAAGCCAATACCATCTCTTCTCAGATACCTGAAGTAATTAAACACCAGAAATTTTGTGTGCATCAGGAACCGATTTACACAGCAGCATCAAAACAAGTTATTACCAGTTGTTCGACATTTTTGGATTTTCTTCTCACCAAATTATTTAGGTAGAGGCAGGAAATGAACCATTCTTTTCCTTTAAAGAACTACAACTAAGGAAGTAGTTAAAATTTACTGACCTTAAATTCTGTTTTCACTTTCATTGCAGCTCGATGATTTCCCAAGACAATACAAGTTCGGATTGTATCACTTATACTTGAATCCACAAAAATTGCCTGCTTTGTAGTCACTTCAAGTTCATGCTGAATTCTGCAGTGGCAAACAGTGTCAAAACTCTTCACTTGATTGCATGACACAAATAGTTACGGACTCATTCAATAGGCCATGCCAAAGTTTCCTTGCTTCAATAAAAATATACGAATAATAGCTTCTTCACAAATATATGGATTTATCACATCAACCTGCTACAAAAGCCTAACAGATGCAAGAACTGAGATTTATTTTATAGTCAAGTGATGACATTAACCATACTTTAGCAGTTTTGCATGCTCTTCAGCAGCCTTTGATTCAAAAATATGTTCCTTCGTTTCTGCAAAGAGATTCTGGGCCTTCTCAATAAGTTTTATCCGAGGACCATGAAGTGGGGATCCCTTGCTTGCCATGGGATTTTTCCCCAATTCCCATGATTCTTTCCACAGAAGAAATGCCACTTCCTATATGTATCGAATTCAATACTTAGGTGGAAAGCTTGTAATAGAGAATTAGAAGGATATAATTCACTAGAATTGCTTAAATCCAATACAACAGACAAATTTTAGTTACAACCGATGGAAAATATTAGATGTTTCCTCATATATATATATATATATCTATCCAAATAAGAAATTATGCATGCTAAGCAAATTATTGCAAAGAACTAAAACGTACTTGAAGTTGCCCCGTTGATAAGAAGAAATCTTTCAAAAATTCATGTTTATAGCATCTGAAATTGAGACATTGTTAGTAATGCATGGTAAATTCACAGTTTCAACAAAACAGGCTGAATACTTCAATTTATGTTTTTAATTAGATTATCTTAAAAGAGACAATTATGCCTAGTCCAAAAAACATGGAGATTCCTAAAACCTGTTCAGGTTATATTTTAGCCATCACATTTCACCCATCTATCAAACTTTTATTATTATTATTATTTTTGTTAGAAATGAAATCATTCATGTACTTTTGATAAAGATGATTTATGGCATGATATTAGAATTTTGGGGGAGATGGTTTATAAAATTATATCAGAAGTTCCATGACCAAGTGATCAAATATTCAATCTTTGTTGCCCATATTCTCCTATACAAAAATAAATTGAACTTTAGCATAAGGTAAGGTGGGCCAATGCACTACCTATGCTTCACGCCCAATAGGCATTTGTGTGAGTGTGTTAAATATAAAATCATTCGCATGCCTGAACCCAATAACATAAATTTTGGGGAGAGATGATTCATGACAATTATTCTAATTCTATGACCTGTCTTTCCTACTCAGAGCACCTTTTGGATTAGTTATTCCAAAGGTGCAAAATGAACCTAGAGTTGTGGCCTAGGACAATGACTTGCACAAAGCCATGGCAAACAGCCACAATTAAGATTAAGCTTTCTTCTTATATGAGGCTAAAGCTACACAACTTAGGATTGGGTCTTTTTATATTATTTTAAGCAGGTAATAGCATAAAACTTAGAGTTCAGGCTATTTTTAATATTATTTTAACAAGCACAACTTACAATTAAGGTTTCTTTTTAAACTATTATAAACATGTCATGCCTGAGACACAACTTAGGGTATTTTCATAGGAATTACTACGCATGCATGAATATAGTAATTACTAAGTATCACAGGTAGCTTTTGTTTCCCCCCTCTTTTTTGCATTCAGAGTGAACCATAGGTTCTTGTTGAATTGATTGTGTACTGCCTCAACTTATTTCAACTTCGCTACATCTTGTTGTAATCCCACCGCTTCTTGTTTGTGGGATCAGAACAAGAATAACTGAACAAAAAAGGTTCAACAAGAATGAAAGGTTCTATGTTCAAAATGCCCAAAAAAAGCAGCTTAACTATAGTAATTGGTAAATTGATATATTCCTATTTTAATTTTAATTTGCTTATATGAAATTATATATTTTTTTATTTTAAGATATTTCCAATTTTCAATGTATTCTTAAAAACTGATAAAGAAAGTTGCATTTGCATTATAGTTATGAGCAAGAGACAGTTTGCATGCAATTTAAACAAGGTGATTGCTTTGGTACTAACATCAAATGAGCGGTACCTAAACATGCCATGACATGACATCTTCATTGGTTCGTTTGTCTATGTCAATGCTCGGTCAACATTCACTCACTAAATTTAAATATTGGAACCAACAATGTTTTTAATTTCTAATTTGTTCCAAGGATCATTTAGCAAACACGCAAACTAGATGAAATTTCCCAATTCATCCTTGCCCTAAATCCCAAATTTCATTCTTAATTTCATGCTAACCCAAACATGCTCTGAATCTAACCCAACAAGAGTACCAAATCAATTTTCGAAGTCTCAAGCCCAAACTAATACTTTTGGCATCGGAATGAGTCATTGGTCAGGACAAATAAATGCTCACTGCGCCCTGCCTAACACTTAGCAGTCGCTTCATAGCTGCAATTATGACTTAACAACAACTCCTGGGATCGACATTGCCCTCTCCAAACAACAACTATGGACCAGCATGGTTTGAGTAAGAAAAGGGTGTTTCGGGAAATAAAAAAAAAAAAATCCTCGGTCACCCATCAAGTTTGGGATTTAGGGCAAGGATGAATTGGGAAATTTTATAAGTTTGTGTAATTGTTAAATAATCCTCGAAACAAATTAGAATTAAAACAAGTTATAGATTCTAATATTTAAATTTACTAAGTGAATGTTGACTGGGCATTGACATAAACAAATGAACCAGTAAAAATTTGCCATGTCATGACATGTTTTGATACTTCTCATTTAATGTTAGCACGAAGCAATCACCTTAAAATTAATTTTTGTAATACTATAACAAACTAGGTTGTGCCTGCCTACAGGTCAAGTTGTTTGAAATATTGTTCTATATTGAAAAAAAACATTAACCCCACGTAGTTTCCTATGATGCAAGCGTAAAATAACATAAAAGACCTTAAGCCTATTTATAAAAGAGAAATAAAAAAATGTTGGTCATGGCCCAGGCCATGACTCTGTTCATTTTGCACCTTTGGATAAATAATTCCAAGGGTGCACTACAGAGTGAAAAGTTAATCCAAACAAGCAATAAGCACACTGCACTAGCTTTTCTCAGCAGGAGTGGGAAGTTGCCTTCAAGATCCACATTGATATTTGTTAGAATCTGTAAATATCTGTAATTAGGAGTATTATATCTGTAATCAGGGAAAGCCTATATTTGCAATTATGATGTATTAATTGCATAGTATCTATATATACTCTCTCCGTTGTGTAGTTGAAACACACGGATTCCTCATACATTTCTCTCTTTCTCTGTCTCTTAACATGATATCCAGAGCCTAAGAAAGAAAGAAAATCCTACTCCGTGCAGTCAGGAGGGCCCACTACCCTCTGGTGAAATTTTTCTTAGGCCAAACCACGTTTCCCTTCCTGTTTGCCCGCCTTTCTCCACCGCCTCTCACTGCCGCCAGCCACTTTTCCGACGTCGATTCACGCCGACATCCAAAACCATAGCCTCGCCTTGCCTTCCGCGACCTACCCCCACCAATCGCGCCTCCAGCACTGTAGCCACCGCCGCTTTCTTTGTTGGACTTGCGCTGCTCTCCTCTTCCCGAATTTGTCCTTGGTTTCACATTTTGTGCTCTCCGAAGACCTCACTTTTTGGTAATTCCCGTTCTGCCCTTGCCTCCTTGTACCCTTGGCTGCCATCGACCCTACCTCTGGAAATGAAGGTGTTTCGAAGACCGAGCCTCCAGCATTCACTAGTTATGTCACTGTGCCTCTTTCCACTGATAAGCTTGATGGCAACAATTATGATACCTGGGTGTTTGACATCCGACTTTGGTTATTGGGGCAGGACTATGTCGACCATCTCACCAAGACGGCTGCCGACATCTCGGTGGCTGAGCACCCTGCTAGGTTAAGATTGATGCCCAGCTGTGTAGCATTCTCAAGTCCACATTGCTCCTTCCATCAAAAAAATCTTTTGGGCTCATATTACTTGCGAATCTGTTTGGGCACAAACGAAGACCCTCTTCACCAATGATACTCAACGTCTCTACCGTGTTTGTCAGGATCTTATGAGTTTCATTGCTCCTCGACAGCTTGATGGTTCTATGTCATCTTATTTGGGTAAGATTCACAGTCCTCTCCATGATTTCAATGAACTCTTGTCCCTTGCTGATACCCCGGCGAAGGAGTTGGAGCAATGTAGCTCTTTCTTTATGCTCACTGCCCTTTATGGTTTACCTCCCGAGTACTCTACTACCCGTGATCAACTTTTAGGCTCACCGAGTGTGCCTACTCTCTACATGGTGTCTGCCTCTCTACTTCGAGTTCCTACAAAACCACCCACTGAGTTAACCCTTCCTCCGGCTTCGGTTGATACCTCTACTCTCATCACACAAAGTACCAACCGTGGCCGTTCTCGGAAGTCCCGCTCCAAGTGTGATCATTGTCAGAAGTTAACTCACACCATTGATCGTTGTTACACTTTGCATCCTCACTTGTACCCTTCTGTTAATGTTGCCCAGGCTAGTGTTCCTACTATCGAGGACTCACCTGCTCCGCATAAGTCGTCTCCAGTTGACTATGCCGATTTTCTGAAGGGGTTTGAGCAATGCCAAAACTCTGGTTTTGCTACCTCTATTGCACACACTAGTAATTCTTTTGCTTGTCTCTCTCAGTCGGCCTCATTAGGTCCTTGGGGTCTTGATTTTATCACCACTGATCATATCTTCGGTAATAAATCTTTATTTTCCACACACTCTACTTCTGGCTATTTACCTACTGTCACTTTAGCCAACGGTTCTCACATAGTCTCGCGGGTGGACACTGCCTATCCCCTACCTTCCATGTCAGTTGATTCTGTCATTTATGTTCTTGGTTCTCCATTCAACCTACTCTCTATTTATAGGTTAACCAAAACCCTTAAGTGTGTTATTTCATTCACTGAAGATTTTGTTTACTCGCAAGACCGAAGCACGGGACAAATGATTAGCACCGGATGTGAGTCTCGTGGCTCCACCCCCCATCAAGTGTTTGCTCCCTCACCTCCGATCCTCTCACCCTCCACGCCCAGTTAGGTCATCCCAGCCTTGCCAACTTGCAGTGGATGGTGCCTAGCCTGTCCAAACTATCTGGTTTGCCTTGTGAATTGTGTCAACTTGGTAAACACACGCCGAGTCATTTTCGTGATAGTGTTAGTAGTTGAGCTGTGTCTCCCTTTACTTTAGTTCATTCAGATATTTGGGGTCCTAGTCGCACAGTGTCTAGTTTAGGATTTCGTTATTTTGTTACATTTATTGATGACTATTCTCGTTGTACTTGGTTATTTTTACTGAAACACAGGTTTGAGTTGTCTATTTTTACCAAATTTTATCAAGAAATAAAAACCAAGTTTGGTGTTCCTATTCGCACTTTACTTAGTGATAATGCAAAAGAATATTTGTCTCATGATTTTCAACATGTTTTAGCTTCTCATGGCATTATTCACCAGACGTCCTATGCTCATACACCTTAACAGAATGGGGTTGCTGAGCGCAAGAACCATCATTTCATTGAAACAACACGTACTCTTCTTCACAATCATGTCCCTTTCCGTTTTTGGGGGGATGCTATTTTAATTGCATGTTATTTATTTAATCACATGCCCTCCTCTATTTTGGGTTATCAAGTTCCCCACTCCATCTTATTTCCCCATGACCCCTTGCATACCGTACCCCCACACGTTTTTTGGTCCACTTGTTTTGTTCACAACTTAACTCCTGGTCTTGACAAACTTTCTACACGTTCACTTAAATGTGTTTTTCTTGGTTACACTCGGTCTCAAAAGGGTTTTCGATGTTTTTCTCCTACTCTGCGTTGTTACCTTGTCTCCGCAGATGTTACCTTTTTTGACACTATTCCCTTTGTTGAGCCACCTGATCATCCCACCTCCCTTCCTTCTGAGGAACTCCCGCTTCCTGCTCCCTATGCCTTTTGCCACCCCTTATCCCTACACCTATGCCTCACCCCCTTCAGGTCTACCATCGTCTCACTCGTCAACTAGCTGAGCCTATCCCAGCTCAGACACCAATTGCACCTACCTAGCAGCCACCGCCTGCACCTGCTCCTTCCTCCGAGCCTGTCTTGGCTAATGTGGACTCTCCTCTGGTGCTTGATCCTCCGCCGCCTTCGATCCTGCCTGTTGCGCCTGATCTTCCCATTGCCCTTCGTAAAGGTATTCGTTCCACTCGTAATCCGTCTCCTCGCTATACTGCTTTGAGTTACCACCATTTATCTTCTCTGCATTATGCTTGTCTGTCTTGTTTGTCTTATGTGTCTATTCCTAAGACTGCAAGTGAGGCCTTCTCCCATCCTACGTAAAGACAAGTTATGATTGCTGAGATATGTGCACTTTAGGACAGTGGTACCTGGGAACTAGTGTCTCTCCCTCCAAGTAAAGCTGTAGTTGGTTGTCAATGGATTTTTACGGTTAAGGTGGGGCCTGATGGCCAAATTGATTGTCTTAGGGCCCGACTTGTTGACAAATGGTACACTCAAATATTTGGTTTGGATTATGGTGATACTTTCTCCCTTGTTGCCAAGATGACTTCTGTTCGTCTGTTTCTCTCTATGGCTGCGGCGTCATTGGCCTCTTTATCAGTTATATATTAACAATACCTTCCTCCATGGTGATCTTGAAGAAGAGGTTTATATGGAGCAACCTCCTGGGTTTATTGCTCAAGGGGAGTCTTCTGGTCTAGTTTGTCGTCTTTGAAAATCCTTGTATGGTCTTAAGCAATCTCCTTGGGCTTGGTTTGGAAGGTTCTCCACTGTGGTTCAGCAGTTTGGTACGACTCGGAGTGAGGCTGACCACTCGGTGTTTTACCGTCATACTCAGAGAGCTTGCACCTACCTAGTTGTGTATGTTGATAACATTGTCATTATAGGGAGTGACACTCATGGCATAGCACAGATCAAACAGCACCTATGCAATCACTTCCAAACCAAAGATCTTGGTAAACTCAGATACTTCTTGGGCATTGAAGTAGCACAGTCCAAAGATGGCATAGTTCTCTCTTAGAGAAAATATGTTGCTGACATTCTAGAGGAAATAGGTTTTCTTGCTACAAAACCTGTTGATACTCCTATGGATCCTAATGTCAAGCTCCTGCCAAATCAGGGGGAGCCACTGTTTGACCCTGGGAGATATAGAAGATTGGTTGGGAAATTGAACTGTCTCACAGTTACTCGTCCAGACATTTCTTTCGCAGTAACTATGGTTAGTCAATTCCTAAACTCACCATCTGAAGCTCACAGGTATGCTGTTATACGTATTCTGAAGTATGTCAAGAGCCCTAGGGAAGCGCGTTATTTATGAAGATAAAGAGCATACTGAGATAATTGGGTATTCTTATGCAAATTGGGCAAGGTCCCCTTTTGATAGGCGTTCCACTTCCAAGTACTGTATACTTATCAAAGGCAATCTCATCTTGGAAGAGTAAGAAGCAAATTGTAGTTGCGCGATCTAGCACCGAGGCAGAGTTCCGTGCCATGGGCTCAACCACATGTGAGCTTATCAGGCTCAAGCAACTCCTCAAGGAACTTCAATTTGGGAAAACCAAGCACATGACACTTTTTGTGACAATCAAGTTGCTTTACACATTGCCTCAAATCCAATTTTTCATGACAGGACCATATACATTGAAGTTAATTGTCACTTCATCAGCGAGAAGGTTCTATCTAGAGACATCACCACAAGTTTCGCCAATTCTAATGACCAATTGGCAAATGTTCTCACCAAGTCAGTGAGAAGTCCTAGAATAACTTAATTATGTAACAAGTTAGGTGCATATGATCTATATGCTCCAGCTTAAGGGAGAGTGTTAGAATCTGTAAATATCTGTAATTAGAAAAAATATATATTGATAATTATGGTGTATTTATTGCACAATATCTATATATACTATCTCTTTTGTGTAGTTAAAACACACGGATTCCTCATGCATTTCTCTTTCTCCATCTCTTAACATTATTAAAAGTGGTGCATTTTGGAACTTAACTATAAAAAGTATGTGGCTCAAAAAAATAGTATTCAAATAAGAGGTCAAATTCATGCATCATTTTTCTTCTCGTTTTTCAAATATTGAGAGGGGAAAAAAAATGAAAGACCTGTAGGATCTGTCCTCTTTTCTTGTACTATATTTTATCATAGACAAAACCATTAAGAGGATTTAGATTTAAATAGCTTGTCTATAGACGTGGTTTACAGTAACACACAATAGCATTAGTTAATCCATTTAGCCAATCCCATCTAGTGAGGGATGGCTTTGTTGTAGTCATAATGCATAGGTTGTCATATACATTAGACATATGCCAAACCTCACATTTGATATGCTTAGAAAAAGAAACATGTTTATCATAGGCATCTGTTTTTCATTTGTTATGGGTTAGCAGTGACCTTATTATTATTCCACACTGCCGTGACTTTATATGGATCTAGGTCACCTACCGTGCATAAGTTATAAATAAGTCCCGTGCTAAAGGTCTGGCCTGTATAGTTCCAAAGAACTCTAATGACTGCCTCTGCATCATCAACAGAAGATTGCATGCATGAGAAACCCATTTCTTTTATATACAATTAGACATTACAAAAATTATACTTTTTAGTTTTCCAGAGCCAATACCTTTTGCCAAATATGAAATAGGACAAGGTAAACAAGGTCTGTATCACCACATTCAGTTGCCTTCATCAAGGCTGTATCTTCTTCTCCTATGCTTAACAAGAGAGGAACCTGAACAAAAGAGCCAATGAGTACAATAATAAAATCTCCCATGGTACATAGTCAATTCCTTAGGAAAAACTTGGAAGACTGTAGACATCACAAGAAAGATTGATAAGCTGATAATTCAACATGTATCCAGAGAAATCCAGGGGATTAGAATACCACCTGTTTAGAAGAACGTGGTTCATGTTCAACAAGCAAGGCAGCTAACTTTCGGCGGCCATTTTTGTCTGCATGAGCAGCTACTGCTGCATAGGATATGCCTTTGCACAGTTTTAACTGAGAATGAATAAAATGTAAATGAAGAATTGTTGTAGGAAACAGAATGATCAAAGCAAGCTTGAAGTAGTAGGAGAAAAAAAACACTTGAAAAAAGAAATCAGAAATGTGTAGTAATTTTTCTGTATTTTTCATAAGAGGAAGACACCATTATATATACAATGCTTGGACCCATTTAGGACCCACACAAATAAATGTAAAGGAAACCTACACGGCTACACCTATTCATCATAATGAATATAGAGACAAAAACATTAAATACCAAGGTCAACAATGTCAGACAATTCAACACTCCCCCTCAAGCTGGTGAATGGATATCTATCATTCCCAGCTTGCATGTAAGCTCTTGAAACCGCTCTTTGGATAGGCCTTTAGTCAACACATCTGCCAACTGTTGTTCAGAAGGAACATGTATTGTGGCTATTAGTCCACTATCCAACTTCTCCTTGATGAAGTGTCAGTCAATTTCAATATGCTTTGTCCTATCATGTTGGACAGGATTATGAGCGTTGCTAATGGCTGATTTATTGTCACCTAACATCTTCATAGGAGTCTCATTTTTTATTTTCAAATCATCTAAAATAATTTTCAACCATAGTAGTTCGCAAATCCCTTGTGACATGGCACGAAATTCTGCCTCTGCACTTGATCGAGCAACAACATTTTGCTTTTTGCTTCTCCAAGTCACCAAATTTCCTCCCAAAAACATACAATATCCTGATGTTGATCTTCTGTCACTAATAGAGCCTGCGTAATCAGCATCAGTGTAGACTTCTAGAGAGAGCTTGTCACCACTGTTGAACAGCAATCCTCTACCGGGTGTAGATTTAAGATACCTTAATATTCTATCTACTGCTTGCATGTGTCTCACTTTAGGATCATGCATGAATTGGCTTACCACACTTACAGCATAAGCCAAGTCTGGCCTGGTATGGGCCAAGTATATGAGTTTTCCCACCAATCTTTGGTATTGTGTCTTATCAACACTAGAACTCTCTTCTTCACTTCCCATTCGATGGTTTTGTTCAATGGGAACACTAGCAACTTTGCATCCAAGTTTCCCAGTCTCTTTAAGTAGATCCAGGATATATTTCTTTTGAGAGATAAAGATGCTTTGCTTAGAGTATGCCACCTCTATTCCAAGAAAGTATCTCAATTTTCCTAGATTCTTCATTTCAAATTCAGAAGCTAACTTCTCCTCCAAGAGCTTCTTCTCAACTGGATCATTACCTGATACAATGATGTCGTCCACATATACTAGGAGAACCGTAAGTTTTCCTCCAACTGCATGTTTAAGGAAAAGGGTATGGTCCCCTTGACTCTGCTTGTATCCGAGTGACATCATAGTCTTTGCAAATCTCCCAAACCATGCACGAGGGGACTATTTCAACCCATACAAGGCCTTTTTGAGCCTGCACACTTTGTTTCTTCCATCAATGACATCATATCCGGGAGGAATTTCCATATAGACTTCTTCCTCTAAGTCTCCATGTAGGAAAGCATTTTTTACATCGAATTGATGCAAATCCCATCCAAAATGAGCTGCAAGAGAAAGTAAGACTCTGACTGTATTCATCTTTGCTACCGAAGCAAACGTCTCCTCATAGTTGATTCCATATGTCTGTGTGTATCCTTTTGCAACTAGTCTTGCTTTATATCGATCTAATGCACCATCTGACCGATACTTCACATTGTATATCCACCTACATCCCACTGGCCTTTTATCTCTTGGCTTCTCAACAATCTCCCAAGTTCCATTCTTCTTTAACGCCCTCATTTCCTCATTCATGGCTTGAACCCAGTTCTTATCTTTTAATGCCTCTTGTACTGAGTTTGGGATTTGTATGGAATCAATAGCTGCAATGAAACTCTGATGCTAAAAGGAAAGGTGTTTAGATGAGACAAACAAGGAAATAGGATGTTTAGTGGAATTCCTTTTTTCTTTTCTCAAGGCAATCGGTAAGTCATCTAGGTTGGGTTCACAAATATTGGAAGAGTCAGTTTCTTCAGTACTTACCATAGGTTCAGACTCTTGAAGTTGCGGTTGGATCGTTTCAGGTTTCTTTCTCCTTTCATATACTAAAAGTGGTTTCTTCTGAGTTTCTTCATGTGGTGTAGTGGAAGAAACTAACTCTTGGGAACACTCTTGGAAACTAGGAGGAGCTAATTCTTGTGATGATGGGAGAGGGAGAAAGGATTGAGGAGAAAAGGTTGAGGTCTCTGCTTCTACTATACTCTCCCCCTGAAGCGGAGGACTAAAAAACGACTCAATTTCAGAAAATGTAACATCTAAAGAGACAAAGAAACGACGACTGGATGGGTGAAAACATTTGTATCCTTTTTTGTTAGGAGCATAACCTATGAAAACACATTTGAGGGCCCTAGGATCAAGTTTAGTACGATGTTAACGATGCACATGGACAAACGCTACACATCCAAAAACCCGAGGTTCTAAACTTTGCATAATTGGAACAGAAGGAAAGTGAGACAACATAGATTGAACAGGACTGACATTACCAAGGATTCGAGAAGGCACCCTATTAATCAGGTAGGCAGCTGTTAAGACTGCTTCACCCCAATAAGAGCTAGGGACAGACATTTGAAAAAGAAGAGCACGGGTAACCTCTAGCAAATGTCTATTCTTTCGCTCTGCCACACCATTTTGTTGAGGAGTATCCACACAGGTAAGTCCATGAATAATGCCATGGTCTTTCGTAAAGGTACAAAACTGTTGATTCACATATTCCCTACCATTATCTGAACGTAAACGTTTAATGGATTTTCCAAATTGTGTTTTAATCATATAATAAAACTGAGCAAAGAGTTGAAAAACTTCATATTTATCTTTCATAAGAAAAAGCCAAGTCACGCGTGTGCAATCATCAATAAAAGAAACAAACCATTTTGTACCAGTGATATTAGGAATAGATGCAGGACCCCAGACATCAGAATGAATGAGTGCAAAAGGTTCGTCACTTTTATTAAAACTAGATGGAAATGACACACGGTGATGTTTAGCAAATTGACAAACTTCACAAGAAAAAGACTCAACTGACTCTTTTAAAAACAGAGACGGATACATGGACTTTATTAATTGAAATGGAGGATGTCCTAGACGTCTATGGTGTAACCAAATTTGTGATGCTTGAGACTCTATTTTTGCAGTATAACCCGATGTTGGTGTCCTCTGTCTATCATCACCTTTATTTAGTGCATTAAGGAGACAACATAACCCTCTTTGTTCCTTAACAACTCCAATCGTCCTCCCCGTGGCAAGTTCCTGAACAACACAATGCGAATGGAAAAAAGTTACAGCACAGTTAAGTTCTTTGGTAAGTTTATGAACAGAGATAAGGTTACTGGCGAGTTGAGGAACGTGAAGAACATCATTCAAGTGTAAGGAAGGGTGAAGAGAAATGCTACCAGATCTTGCAACTGAGGTTTGGGAGCCATCAGCGACAGTGATATGACGTTTTTAAAAAATGGGAAGGTAGGAAGAAAAATGAGGAATTCTAGAGGTCATATGGTGAGTCACACCAGAGTTAATGATCCATAAATCCTTATGTTCAGTATTAGATACATGAAAAGATTGAGAACAAGGAACCTTACCAGACAAGGTTAGAGAGCAAGAGCCAGACGGCTTACTGATAGAGCTTATGAGAGATCGCAAGTGTGTAAGCTCATCTTTACTAAGGGCAGGAATTTCTTCATCCACTTGAGGAGTGGGGGCAGTGTTTGATGCAGCCATTGAGGCTTGACTGTTTGACAACCCTCGAAATCCTCCTGTGCGGCTGAGAACTTTGTCTTTTCCATGAAATTTGAAGCAAGTTTCTTTAGTATGCTCGGACTTCTTACAATATGGGCACCAACAACTATCTCGGGAAGGCCTTGAAAAAGAAGGGAGTCCTGGCTTGGTTGTTTTGCCAGTGACCAAAGCTGAACCACTACTGGGTTTGTCATCAAGCATAACTGCCCTATGACTTTCCTCTCCTCGTACAGTGTAGAACACCTCTGATATAGATGGGAGTCGCTCTTTATCCAGAATTTAAACTCGAAAAGGATCATATTCTGGATTTAAGCCAGAGAGAAACTCAGAAATTCTATCCCTGTTAACAAAGTCTGCCAAAGTAGAAGTATCCTTGCTACATTCCATCTACAAGTTTTGATATTGGTCCAACTCAGTCCTCAAACCAGTGAGAACACCATAGTAATCTGTTACTGACATCACTCCTTGTTTGGTGGAGAATATTTTTGTCTTCAACTCATAACAAGTAGCAATATCTTGCTTCTTGGAGAAAGTTTTGCTAAGTACATCCCAAATTGCACGAGAGGAAGTAAGAAACACACAATTCCGACTAATTTCAGGAATCATAGAGCTCCATAGCCATGTCATAATAAGAGAATCCTCATTATCCCAAGCCTCAAAAGTAGGGTCGTCCTTCTCAAGAGGATTTCCCTCAATGTGGGACAATTTCCGACGTCCTTTAAGAGTATGCCGGATAACTTGAGCCCATTGCAAGTAATTTTTGCCGTTCAAGTGGTAAGTTGGGTGCAAAACAGGAAGGTCATTGGGATTTAAAGGTGTAGGTGTAATAGTTGTAGAGATTTTTGGTTCTGTCATGGTACAAGGTGGTCAAAGGATGAAGAATGGTTATAGTCTGAGCCAATCTCGTCTCCTGCAATTTGTGCTCTTCAACAAAACTTTCTTTCAGGAACCAAAGAGCCCCACTTCAGTCCTATGTCACTTAATCTGGATGTTAAAACATGTTCTGGCTCCTTTTGTTGTTTCAAACAAGCTCTTGGTAAAAACAAACAATCCCCATTTTCATTTCAGGGACAAGAACATCATCAAAGCTGTCACAGCTCCCTGAAATAACAAAAAAAACAAATTCGAAGAGATAAAGTGAGGGTCGTGGGAATGAAATAATGGTGGTCAAGATGGAAGGAACAGGTCGGAATCAGTCGAAAACAGGAAGCGCGGCCGGAGCTGAGTGTCCACGCGCCTTCACGCGCTGCAGATGTGGCGACGCGTGAGACTGTGTGCAGAATATTGTGGCGGCGCGTGGAGGCGCGTCTGACGGCTGTTGGTGGTCGGATTTGGTGGGTTGGCCGGTCTATGGGTGGCGGTTTGGATGGAGTGGTTGGTTGGTCGGAATAGTGACCGGAGGGGTGGCTAGCGGTAGTAACAGTGGTGGAGAGGAGAGAGAAAAAACGGAGAAAGAAAACAGGAAAAAAAATGGGAGAAATGGCTCAGCAATGAAGGCTGTAGATGAAGTATTGCAATGAAGGCTTGAACCGGTGTTAGTTGTGAAGGCTGAGAAAACAAAGTCAGCAATGAAAGCTGAAAAACACTCCTACAACCCAGCAATGAAGGCTGGAAAAACAACAGCGGAGAGTGTTCAGGCTCCCAGATCGGGAGCTCTGATACCAACTTGAAAAAAGAAATCAGAAATGTGTAGTAATTTTTCTGTATTTTTCATAAGAGGAAGACACCATTATATATACAATGCTTGGACCCATTTAGGACCCACACAAATAAATGTAAAGGAAACCTACACGGCTACACCTATTCATCATAATGAATATAGAGACAAAAACATTAAATACTAAGGTCAACAATGTCAGACAATTCAACAAAAACCTTATCAAGAAGAATCTCTAGAAGTGTTGCATCAGGAATAGCCAATGAAGCAGTTATCTTTGAACATGCCCAGTGCATTATCACCACCTCCTACGGAAAAGTAATCAGAAAAAACATCAAAATCAATTGTATAATGTTATACTAATTGAAGACTGCTACTATATTAATGACTTCGATAATCAGAAAACAAGAGATCAAAACAATTGATCACTTGTATTGCTGCACTTCATTAGATCCACATAACGGTTTCATGTAACAACTTCATTTAAACTATGTGACAATTTTACTTCAATACCAATAAATACTGTTTTTATATATCTTGATAGAAAATAATTCTTTAAGATAGAAAGGAAGAATAAAACATTATAAGAAGATCAATACTTCTCCTATGCAGAAATGTACACAAGCTCACACCAATATTTAAAGGCTGCTTATTGACAACCATTTGGAAGTCCACATATTTTTTTGGCTGCACCACTTACCAAGATTATTACAAATGACACGGTTTCAGATTGGTAGACCAAATACTATTGTTTCTCTTGATATGTGTGCAGATCTAGTTCAAAAACAGTAGGCTATTCATTTTAGCATTGTAAACCTTTGGAAAAATCTTTGGGGTTATGAGTTGTTAGAAATAAGGAAATATTCAAAAATATCTCTATTATATCTTAGAATATTTCATATTTTATCTTAGATTGATTTAGGTTGATTTTATCATTATATTTAAATTTTATCTTTGGTTTGTAAATAGAATTACCTCAAAATGGGTGAGTCTTAACACAAAGATAAGGTAGTTGCCTTATAACATGGAGGTCACAGGTTCTCTTCAGACCCCACTTGGTGGGAGCCTCATGCACTGGGCCGCCCTTTTGTCTAAATAGGATTACCTTGATGTATTACATATCACATAACATCAGTATATTTTCATATAATCAGAGTTGTTATTCTCTCTCTCTCTCTCTCTCTCTTTGCTCCACTATCTAAAACCCTCAATTTCGATATCAACGATCCTTGGACACATCCTAATTTGGAGCAGATTCAATCATTGATAATAACAGCTTTTTTTATTAAAAAAGCAAAAAAAAAAAAAAACTACAAAGCTTTTTCTTAGCAGTTGGGGTTGGCTACATGGACCAAATGAGACCATTGTGTTTGGGGGATGTAGGGGAGATACGTAAGTGGTTGAAAGAGATTCCCCACATCCTTAAGGGCATTTCTTAACCCCTAAACTTGTAATGGGAAAGAGTTGTTTTGGCTTGTGTCTTGCTCAAGACTGTTTCAAGGGAGTCAGTCACCATCTCTGATATGCAGAGAGATTGAACAGCCTAGCAGTGTCAGTTTTTCCTTTTCTTTTATTGTATATCGGTTATCCTGTTTTTGCAGAATTTCTTATCCTTCCCTTAGTTGTACTTTGTCTTCTTCTCTCTTATACCAATTCTGTTCATTTCTAAAAATGAAAAAGCTTAAGGACCTTCAATTATTCTCCTTCCCTTCATCAAAGAGCCTAAATCCCCTGCTCAAAAAGCATTCCAACTTTGCAACATTGATAATTTTTTGCTTCCCTCTATCTCTTAATTTCAATTCTTGAATTTTTAAAATCACAATAAGATAGTTAAGACAAAATATTAGCCTAATTTAACTTGCTCACAGCCTAGTTTCCTATATCATCAAAGACAAACAAATAAACTAACAGAGTAACAAGTAGCTTAAAAATACAAACCATCAAAGCCCCATGAACTATCAACCATCATAGCTACACCTTTGTGCATTTGATTGGAACTTAATGTTAGCATTTTTAAGGAGATTTTTCTTTGGATATGCAGTGACTTTGGGTTAAGATTATGTGATTGGCTTCTATTTGGTGCAAAGAAAATGATCATTTAAAGGGGTCCCCATTACA
The DNA here is from genome assembly GCA_031216105.1 of Dalbergia cultrata. Taxonomy (NCBI): domain Eukaryota; kingdom Viridiplantae; phylum Streptophyta; class Magnoliopsida; order Fabales; family Fabaceae; genus Dalbergia; species Dalbergia cultrata. The sequence continues at coordinate 39,261,167 of CM062348.1, forward strand.
GATATGTTGAAGGATTGAGTAGCATTTCTTCATTGATGTTTTATTTGTTCTCTGTTGTTTGGACTTGCTTTTATTTTAAGGAGGATATCTTAGCCTCTGAAGTCCTTCCAATCATCTTCTCTTAATTCCAAAATGAAATTCTTCTTTTATCAAAAAGACTTGACCAGTGATATGCAAATTCCTGCTCATATAACAGGGGATACTTCAAAACGGTTGAGTTTCAATTTTGACCGGTGGGTGGTACACAGTTATAGAAACAAGTAAAATTGTAAAATAGTAAAACATATATTATATGTATGCTTACTTGGTTCATTCCGAGATATTCTGATATCCGCAGTGCAAGCAGATGTTGGTGAGCATTAATCAGTCGACCAATCAGAACAGATGGTGAAAGCAACTGATATTGGCAATAGGCTAATTCAGTACAACATCAACCAATACAATTTCAGCACTGAAATAGACAAGCAAGTCTTAAAAACCTTATACTGCTGAATGCTAAGAGGAATGCCAATCTCAGGGCTGCGCACGGCGTTCAAGACCCGCAAAATTTTACACATCTCTTGGATACGATCACGTTGAAAATTGCTGCCAAAGTCAACTGGATATCATTACCGAGAGCAAATATCAGAAAATATGTGTGTCCCTCTAATGCTCTTTAAGTACTGAAAATAGTGCATTTAAGACAGCACTTTGTTTATCCAAATTTCATCAGTAGATCCAGCAGAAAATCCAAATCAAACTCACCTACAAAAAGCTTGCCCATAGCTGGCCGCCCTCAGGAGAGTGCGCTGGCGTGAAACATCAAATTCATGACCTGCAGCATCAACACATGCCTCAACAGCCTCAGGAAGGGATGATCTTATCAATCTCAAATTTTCATCTGCCTGGGGAATGATAAGAAGATCAGAAACTCATCTACAAGCATGAACTAATTGATGATGCCATAATTACATTGGAAATGAAGTCTTGAAACACCAACTACAATCCTGATAAAGCAGATGTCTTATTTTTCTTGATTTTGGCACTATGTCAGAAAGCCATCCACAATAGCTTGTTTGATCCATTATTTTTGTTTTTGTAATACCTCATTAGATGTGTTAAGAATAATGGATGGCGATTGGTGTTTTAGCATGTGCTTAATGTGGCATTGGAAATATAGTCATAGGAAATAGTTAACATTAATTTATAGGATACAAGGATAATTTAACAGAGCTAGATTCTTGGTAAGAAGTGGCCAATCCACGAATGAAACAAGGCCCAATTAGAAGCTTATAAGTTCTAACTTCCAGAGACACGCAGCAAAAGGCTCGTATTCTAGTAAGAGAGAAAAACCACAGTAAGATTCATCACTTCAGCTAATTCTTCAAAATTGATTTTGTGAAGACAAAGGAATAAAAAAATTTAAACTAATGCTGTTCATTATAGAGGAAGGAGAATTTTGATAAAGCTCTGCAGAAAAACTTCAAGGTCTTTACTCACACACACACACTCTGAAGCCATTTCCCACTCCGTAGCCTATGTTGTTGGTAATCTAAAATTTGCAAGTGTAAGAAAATTTTGGAGTTTATTAGTAAGCAGTAAGTGGAAATCTGAATTTGGCCAACGACATATGTTAGCTGACCGTGACACCTCACAATTCCAGACATATATACTCTTCATACAACCGAAACTTAAATGACCAATGATAAAGCCATTCATGCAACAGCAAAAGAACTGCAGAAATAAAGTTCCCTACCTTTGCACTTCGTCTATCAAAATGATCCAAGGCATCATATAGTAATGCTGCAGGAGATGTACTTCCAATTGTGAAGATTGAAACAGTTGAATCAGGCACCCGCTGCAGAAATTCCATACTTGTGTTGGACAATATCCTCACTCCATCACACTCAGGTATAAGAATTATAGGCTCATCATAAAGGTAGTGAACTGGATCTCCATCAGGACCCATCATTAAAAGCATATCATCCCAGTAAAGCAGCACGGCATCCATTCCACACCAAGCAATCTGCTCTGGAGGAAGAGCTGACTGCAATCATGAAAGCAATTATTAGGCTAAGGTTACAATGTCAACTGCTGCTCCAAACCTAAACTTAAAGTGAGATTTAAAGGATAGAAAGGGTAGGGGAGAGAGCATATATATACACAGGCATACATAGCAAATAGAGTATAGCGAACACAAACATTAGGGATGTCTAATTAAAGAGATTCAATACACTCCTTTTGTGCTACTTAGGACATGGCACTGGTAGCATTTTAGAAAGCTTAAATAAGTTAGGGCTAGTTTCAACATTTCAACATCATTTACAAGAATAATTATTCAGTGTCATGATACAAATTCAAATCTATAGAACAATCATGAATTTCACAAGTCTCTCAAATTCTACACATGCCCATAAATACTTCACTGAAATAAATCAGAACAACATGGAAATCAACTTTAAGACAAACAGAACTACTGTTCTTAAATGTTGAAACAGCAAAACACTCATAACACATTGCAAACTCATAACACTTCGCTGAAATAAAACGAGAATAACAAGCAAATTAATGCTAATACAACAAAACCAACAAACCATTCAGTATTCCCCCTTCTTTCACACCAAAAAAAAAAAAATGTTTGGTTCTACCTTTGTATAACTGATTCTGGATAGAATTGATTTTCCTAATTGACTTTTTTAGAATTGATTTTGAGATAAAAGTGATTTATGTTTGACAATTTAATCTAAAAATTGATTTTGACAAAAACTGAAAGAGTGAAAATCTAAAAACAACAATTTTTCACTTCTACTAGTATTGATTTTGGGGTAACTGAAAACCAAACCAGATGGAGAATAACTAAAGTCCATTTTACACCCTCATAATCGATTTTGACATGTGCAAACCAAGTTTCCAAACATGCTGCAAGTCTCCAACGTCTCACTACACTTCAATACTAGAAAAATTCACAATTCTGCAAACCACACAACATTCACAACAACCACATATCAACCCAATGCACAACAAAACAATAAAAGCCCCAAACTTTTGCGGTGACCTCGCACCACGAGAGAGAGAGAGAGAGAACACCAACCTCGCACTCCCTCTCGATGATGACGCCGGTCAAGTCCGACGTGGTGACCAAGAGCCGCCCGTCGTGCGTGAAAGATGCGAGCCACTTGCGGTCGCGCGAGACCACCATCTTCTGCAGCGGCCCGCGGAGTATCTCCTCCCCGAGCCGCTGCACCCCGTCCTCCTCCACCGCCAGCACCACGGCGTCGTCCGTGACGCCGAGGAGCACCTCCACGTTCCCAGACATCGTGTACTGGGGCTCGATCACCGCGATGCAACGCGGCGGCTCCTCGATCCCGGGATCCGCCAGCCTCACGGGCTTAGGGTTCTGAAAATCGGGGATGCAGAAGAGCTGGTTCTGCTCCGTGATGCAGACAAGGCCGTTGCCCCAGAAGGCACAATCGGCGACGTTCTGCTCGAAGCACTCGTTGCCCATGGAGATGTTGGGCTCGAGGAGGCGGGCGTGGAGGTCGTAGCGGTAGATGGTGCCGTCCTGGACGACGCAGAAGAGGGTGAGGTCGTCGGACCAGGACATGCCGACGAGGCGGCCGCCGGGGTGGCGCCAGACGGCGTCTGCAAGGGGGTGGCCGGAGGAGGAGAAGAGGCGGAGCTTGCGGAGGGCGGACTCGGCGTGGAGCTGGACGATCTTGGAGTCGTCGCGGATGACGGCGATGGGGCCGCCGAAGGGGGCGGCGGCGACCTTGTGGCGGGCGAGGTCCACGTGTTTCCATTTCATCGGGTAGAGCTCGGGCTTGCGGTAGTAGCGGTTGTAGAGAAGCTGCCACTCCGCGGCCACGGAGACGTTGGCCATTGTAGGTTGAGCCTTGAGGGGCAGTTGGAGGGAATCGGAGCGGAGCCCTAGAAGGGGAGGTTCGGGGGTTGGAAGGAAGGCGCAACTGCTAGCATGTATTTGTTGTAGTGTAGTGTTGTCGATCTGCTTGGGTGGAATGATGATGATAGTGATCCCCGACTCTCATGGTTCTACATTTTCACTAAACTAGAGGGACTCTTCTACCATGGGGTGTTTGAGATATGGAGCATAGTGGTCCTTGAATGTTGGCTACAGAGAAACTGATCTACGGTTGAGATTTACTCCTTGTATCATGCAAAGATAATTTTAGAATAATTTATATTTGTATTTCAGTATTTTGACATGATGATTATATGTAATTTACTCATTAATTTTTTTAAGTAAAGATTTATTTTGGTTCATGAAATTGTATGAGTGATTCATTTTAGTTCCTAATATTAAGAAAGCATCACTTTAGTTCCTGAAATTTCAAAAAAAGATTCAAATTAGTGCTGATGACTAACTTGAATCACCAAAAGAACTACGTTAAATCAATTTTTAAAATTTAAGGGACTAAAGTGATACTTTCATAATTTTAGGGATTAGGGTGAATCACATATACAATTTCAAGAATCAAAGTGAACCTTTACTCTAATTTTTTTTATTGTGAAAAATATATCGTTGATTGAACTTGTATGTTTACGAGAATGGTTCTATAAAATGCTATAGAAACTCAAGTAAACTGCTAATCCATTCTTGAAAATATTTTAACAAAGTTTATTTTGTTGTCAATCTAGTTTTCAAGTTTTAAAACTTTCTGAAAGGTTATGGAGCTAACAATATCCCTTTTTTGATGATGACAAACCAAATTTTGAGAAAATCTTTTGGAGTATACTGTAAAGGGCTTTGTAAGGTTGGAACCTTGTATCAGAGCTTAAAAAAAATGTCTTTTCTGAATATGATGACATAGTTTTTCAAAAAGAGCTAATTTAGTTTCATTAATTTCATTTAGATGCATAACACCTTAAATTGCTTGTATCAAAGTTGTTTTGAAAAAAATATTACTCTATGTGAAAAGTATTCTAAGCTTATGCAGAGTGAGTTTAAGATGAGCATGATTGGAGAATTGAAGTTCTTTTTGGCACTTCAAATCAAGTAACAGAAAGAGGGAACCTTGATCCATCAAGAAAAGTATACAAAAAAACTCTTAAAAAGGTTTAACATGGATCAAGCCAAACTTATAAGCACCCAATGCGTCCTTCTCCAGTCATTGATGCAAATGAGAATGATGAGAAGGTCTTAGAAAGAAATTATAGGGGTATGATTGGCTCACTCCTTTATTTTACTGCCAGTAGACCTAACATTTAATTAATTGTAGGTTTTTGTACTAGATTTATACAAAATAATCACACTTAAATGTTATCAAAAGAGTTTTAAGATATTTAGTAGATACTACTAACCTTGGTCTACGGTATAAGAAAGGTACGTCTAGTAAGATTGTAAGTTTCTGTGATGCTGATTTTGCTGGAGATAGAGTAGGCAAACGAGCATAAGTAGATGTCATTGCTTTTTTGGAGAATGCCTCATCACTTGGTCCTAGAAAAAGCATAACACAATTGCTCTCTTAACAACAAAAGTTGAATATTTTGCAGCTACAAATTGTTACACACAAATGATGTAGATAAAAAACTTACTAGAAGATTATCACCTAAGGTATTTCAAAATCCTTCTCATATATGATAATACTAGTGCTATTAATCTTGCTAAGAACCCAATTCAGCACTCTAAATTCAAACACATTGATTTAAAACATCGCTTCATTAAAGATCATATTTAGAAAGGTGATGTCAAGCTAAAGTTTATGAATACAAAAGATCAAGTATCTAATATATTCACCAAACCATTAGGTAGGGATCGTTTTTGCTATCTCAAAAAGCTTTTGAAACTTAAAAGTTTTTAAAACTTGCATTTCATGCATTCATAGCTCTTTCTAGAGTCCCCCCAAAAGACTCTGAATTGAGACCCTTTGAAGAAAACCATCAAATCAAGTTCAAAAACCAGTTTACAAGTCCAGAATGTGAGTTAAAGTATCAGAAACAGGTTTATAAGTTGTTTTATGGGTTTAGAAAGTTGAACACTCTTCAAGAATAGGTTGAAGCTCAGAAAATGGTTTTAGAAGATAAGTAATGATCAGAAAAGGTTCACAATACAGGTTATATGCTCAGAAAATGGATAAAGTATAGAAAAGGAAGTTTAGAAACTACAATCCATGTTCAGATACCACTTTTGGTTTCTAAGGAGGTTTATATATCACTCCAGTTTCCAAAATGCTATTTATGGCAGGATAATTCCCATCTTTTGATTTTCTCTCTCCCATGTCTTGTCAGTTATCAAACCCTTTATCTCACCACTGTCAAAACTCCCAAGCACATAACCTAAACCCCATCATCTTCAATATTAAACACTTTTTCACAACCATTTCACAACTTTTTCCCTTGCTTCTTCAACCTTCTTTCATTATAAACTCTCAATCCAAAACTCTCTTTCAAACATCAATATCAATGGCAGAAGGAAAGCAACTTGATTGCCTTGCCAAAAGAGGAACTTTCCACATGTTCAATGAAGCTACCATGCAATAGCATTATGCAAGTCGTTCCTATGAAAACCTTTAGAAGAGGGCTTCTTGAGGAAGATTTGATTTTAAAAGAAGTCTTTTGCTTCCAGGGATGGGAACACTTTGTTGAGATTAATGACAGAGTCTTTCCTGGAATGATGACAGCCTTCTATTCCCAACTCAAGGGAACTCCTGATACTCTTTTGAGAACCATTATCAAAGTCTTCTCGTTGGAGGTTGGTCTTTCTGGATAGGCAAACATTGTTGAAGCACCATACAAAGGGATAATCTACATACCCCAAAACAACTGGCCTCGCTCCTTGGGTGTTTATGAAGGAGACATATCCAGGTATCTCACTAACTCAATAGCGAACAAACCTAATGAGATTACTACTGCTATGCTAAGTCCTAGGGCTAGGAAGGTGTTTACAATTATTCAGTTCTTTATTTTATTAAGACTTGGATGCACAAATGTGCTCATAAGTATGGATTGCATATTGTTATACTGCTTGATGGCCAAGAAAAAGGTGAACTTGCCTAGGTGAATAATGGATTATATGCTGGGTGACATCACCAAGTATAAGAGAAGAACTACCAGTGTCCCTTATAGGATGTGTTAGCTCTATAACCCTCTAAAAGTGCTAAAGAAATATGTTTTGAGTGATGACATAACAAATTCTAAGAAAATATTTTTAAGAATGACTAATGTTTTCCTTGAGTTTCTTAATATAGCAAATAGGGCATTTTGTATGCATAATATGTTCTTAAAAGCGTAAATAATGTCACTCTTCACGTGTAAACATGATTGTGTCTCATGAAAAGAGATAAAGATTAAATGGAAGTGAATATTATAAAGTGAAATAAACGTATGCATGCCTAACGGATTGAAGAAACTTATCGTAAACAAGAAACCAAGGCTAGGATCTTCATAAAGTAGAACAAGACTTCATAAAGTACATAAGGAATGATAATATCAAGCAAACTCTAAGGCAAGGATGTTCGACAACCTTCAATCATCATCATCACAACTATTTTAATCATATACTACTTTGATTGAAGACTAGAAGATCATTCATTCATAAAGGAACTGATATCGCAGTTCAGAAAGCAGACCTCACTATAAAATGCTACACTTTACTGAAAAAAGGAGGGAAAATTTGAAATTCAAAATCGAAGTCAAAACTAGTTATAGATTAGCACGTTATCTTTGCTGGCAACTTGGGTCAACACTCCAGCTTTTAGAAGGAAAAGTTCAGAAACTATATTCAGAAAGTAAAAAGTAGTTTCTGAAGGGTCATCAAAAACTTCAACTTCATAACAGCTTCTGCCAAAGCTCTGACACCAAACGAGCTACTCCTTTATATTATGTTTCCAAGACACAAATTGATGATCAACACGTGTTACTTGGACAATAGATTAAGGGCAACAGTCATAAAGGAATACCATCTATAAATGGAGATGTTGAGCTTTCAAAGACAAGAACTTGATGATTAAGTAAGTATTGAAACACTGCAAAACTTTCCCCTCATCCTTTTTGTGAAGATCATTGCTTCTTCTAATTGGTTTCCTTGCTCGTAAAAATATTCTTTCTACTCTCTCAAATAGTTTATACATTCTTCCAAAGAAGAATCGTTAGAAAAAGTCATTCAAGCTATCCCAGATTATTCACTGTATATTTTAAGAAAATTTGAGTGTAGGTTAGTTTGAGTGGTAGCCTAAACACAAAACCTTTATGTCCTCGACCTAGTAGTGATCGGTGTGAGATAGCTTGGAAAGGCTCAAGAAAAACTGCTTACAACAAGACAGTAAGGTGTTCTTGTTGATCATGATTTAGCTTGGAGAGGCTAATTAAAGACTATTCAGTGTTAGCTTGGATAGGCTAGTACAAGACTACTCAAGGTTCATCTTGAAAAGGCTGGTGAATAACAACTTGGTTTGTGACAGTAGGGGTTATCTACTGGTCACAGGTTGTAGCTTGTGAAGGTTACTATAAAGACTATCCGATTTGTTCCACTACAACATTTTTTGTCTAAGACAACACTTTTTTAAGGCAACGCTTAAAAAGTGTTGGCTTTGGGGGTATAAGACAACGTTTTTATAAGAACAGTGTTTGGATTGGGCTAAGGCAACATAATTTAAGGCAACGTTTAAAAAGCATTGCGTTATCCTAAAAAGAAATCATTTTTGAACTGTTGCCATATCATCTAAAAAAAAGCAATGCTTATTTACTCATTACCTTCATTTAAACAAAAAAATTTTGCTTTTCCCCATTTCTTTCCATTTATGAAGCTCTCTATCCTTGATCACGATCCCCAGCCCCAAATTAAAGAAACACATTCCCTAACCTGACACAACTCTCAATCACACACCGAAGGAGAGATCACCCTGCTTGCCCTTCTCTCGATGCTTCTTGCGATGGCCAAGAGGAAGGAAGGTGGGTGCAATATGGTGGCTGGGTGGCTCAAATCTGAAAGGGAAGAAGTCACGGTGGCTATGACGGTTGAGAAAAGAGGTGGAACCGGCGATCTGTGCACGATGGAGGAAAAGAAAAGATCACAGTTGAGGGCAAATATCAAGGGGAAAACCGCAATGGAGGCGAGGAGGAAGATGCAAAGAGGAAGCGGCCGGCAGAGTTGAAGTGGAGGATAGCATGGAGCGCGGTGGCGCTGTGCTTCAAGCCCGAAGCTTGTGATGGTGATCTGGTTTCTGCTTTCCTTTTTTTTAATTAAGATTATTTTTGGTTCTGATTTGGAAATAAGGACTTTTGTGAACTAAGATGGACTGTTGATGGTGATGATTTTTTATTTGGTCTATGTTTTACTGGGAATGACTGGATATTGTATCTGCTGTTGGTTTATTTTTTAACTATTAATAGGGGTATTGGTTGCTGGGAATATTATTTGGCTTGAGAATGGGAAGTATACACTTGGAAAAGAAAATGAATCAACAAATATTTTACCTGTCGCTCTATGATTGTTGCAAAAAAAATATTTTCAGGTGAAAAAACATTTTAAGTGTGATATTACATGTCATATGTTTCCTACTTTTTACCCTTTCAATTTTATCAACCATACATGGTCTGTTTTCTAAAATCTGGACAGTACTGAGCATTTTGGAGAGGAAGGTGTTCATTTAGACTTGCAACATTTAAGCCATTTTTCGGTTTTTCCTGGTCAAGTGAGTAACGAAAATGGCTGGTTAGGATTTAGGTTTGAATGTGCTCATCAATGCTAATGAGTAACAGGAATGAGTTCGTGCTCATCAATGCCAATGAGAATGCACGGGTAAGCTTCCATTCCAATCTCTTTGCTTTCGCATTTGCTCTCATCACTTTTTTTTTATTTAATTTTTTTGAACCTTGTTCTGGGTTTGTTGGCAATATTAAGAATAGGGTTTTTTAGCACTATTTTTTGCTCCAAATTTGTGTGTATTGTCATCTGATCTCTTGATACATGTAGATTTTTCCATTTTTTCTTCATTTGTTTTTTTTTCTATTTTTCATTTTTATTTTCTTTGCTGTCAGTGGTATGTCACGTACATGTTTGTGCCTTTGGCTTTTCTTCAATGGCAACAAATGTTTGAGTTTTGATGAGCTTCAGTGCTCACCTTGGCCATTTTTGTCTTTATGCATTTCATTTAATAGTTGAGGATAAGGGTCACGCTCCTGTTGGTGGCTAGCACCTACGTTAATGCTGTTAAATTATTATTGAATCCTAAATATTACTTACCCTCTAAACAGTTGGACTTAAAACAAAAATGCTTCTGAGCTTTTACTCTTGAGGATTATGATTTATCTTTGAATCAAAATGTTAGATTAAACTGAATACGATACGGCTTGGTCATTCTTTATTGTCAAGCATAAACATTTATCGGAATAATGTCACTTGTCGCTTATCAATTGCTATGTTTCTTCACATATGAGGAGCTTTCCAAGGATATATAAAATGAAATGTCTCTTTCTCTTCTTTTCTGTCAAGCTCCTCTTTGTAACAGAGGCAATGCTTGAATTTTTGTCCTATTGACAGGTCGCAATTTTATCATTCCCAATTCTTATTGGCAAGTTGTTTCACTTAGAAGGCTTTTGGTACACAGCTATTTGATGCCTGGGCAACTAGGACTGTGATACTTGGTTTGGCATCTTTGATGCCTAAACATTGTTTGACGCAAGTTTTTATTCTCGCATTTCACTTAGCAACTATGAATTTTGAGAAATGCCATTTCCGTGACATATCAATTGTTAAAAAACTAATGATAGATTTTCTTGATAATATATATATATATGATCTTTTTTTAATAATTTGTAGAATAATTTGAGGATAAAATTTATACACTTATAAAGAAGAAAGTGATTGATAAGAGGATAGTATTTGTAAATTCATAGAACCTTGCAACTTATCCATAATCCTTGTCTTTGTAGATATGGATGCTTTCAGTGGCTTTGCTAGTATTCTTACTGCACATCGATTTATTTACTACTCCTAGCAACCTTTATAATACTTTTTAGAGTATTTTTAAGATGCATATGTTTATTCTCAGGTGCTCTCTTTTTGCTTGTCCTAGCATATCTTATCATTTCTTTATAAACCTAAATTATTTCCATTCTTTCTCGTTACATATAATTTGGTCACTGAATTATGAAATACTCCTTAGAATCTTAGAACGGAGAAATTATCTATTATCACAAATTAAAGAGGTTCATCGTACCCGGGCTTTAAGACCTTATTGCTAACTACTTTGATTGGCTAGTGTTGCAATTTTATTCCATTTGTTATTTCTGCACGTTCTGCTGAGGTTTGGTGTTTGTATTGTTATTGAAATTATGACTTTGCTCTTTGTGTTTTGCTGTTGCTGCTGTTTGATCTCTTGCAGATAGAGGCTTTCGCTTGCGGTTGATTCAGGTACTAATTTGATTTTATTGTTCATCAATTCATGTATTTCCAAGACTGGTCTACGTTGTGTTTGGGGTTGCTTTTTCTTTGCTTAAAATGTTATTATGAACATTTGCAGGATTCTTACTTCTAATAGCATCATGAGTATGCAAGTTAGGCAGGCCTAGAGGAGGATTAATACAAAGGAAATAAGGCATGCAATTGATGTGATTATGATGAACTATATTATAGAGATTTTGTTGTGTCAAGTTCTTATAACTAATGTCCTTTAATTTTGTGAACTACATATAATCACTTTGTCTATTTTGATTTAAAGTTAGGCTTGTTTCTATTTAGACCTGTGTTTTAGACTTGTTTTTATTTAGACCTATATGTATAAACCAATAGTATAGACTACCATATATGCTTAAGATAACGTAGTTTACTTAGTTCTTTGCCTAGTTGATTATTTAATTTTTTGTTCAAAATTAGTGTGGTTTCTAATTTATATAAAAAAATGTTATATATATGTAGATTAATTTGATATTAGAAAAGGGTTGGTTTTAAGAATATCAAATTTGAGACTAAAAAAAGTGTTGTGAGAATACAATCAGAATTGAGAAGAATGCAACCATTTTTAATTGATGGAAAAAATGTCAGAAAAGGCAACGCTTTTCATAAGTTGCCTAAGCAATAGGAAAAAACAACGAAATAAACCATTGCCTTTAACCAGACAAAAAGTAACGCTTATAAAGTGTTGCCTTAAATCCGAATAAAATGCAACGCATAAAAGGTGCAAAAAAAGTTGCCTTTGATTGGCAACAAAACCATTGCCTTTGATACATAAAAGGCAACACTTTTTTGCACAGACCATTGCCTTTTCTTTGTCAACTGTTGCCTTAGAGAAAAGATAATGCCAATATAAGCAACCCCCTAAAAAATCTTGTCTTTGGTCGAAAAGTGTTGCTTTTGATGAGAAAAGGCAGCGCTTTTTCTGTGTTTAGGCAACGCTTTTAAAACATTGCCTTTGAGTTAATTTCTTGTAGTGTTCCCTTTCTCGGGTTGAGAATGACTTAGTGAAACTCAACGGTAGTTAAGTACTAGATGTAGGTAGGTTGACCGAACCAACATAAAAATATCTGTGCAGTATCTTCATCTCCTTTATCCTTTTTTATTTTCACTGTCCGAGATTCATTGTTTAATATCTGTCTAAAGTTTATCTTTTTAGCTTATTAGTTATTAACGCTTTGCTTCAAAAAGTTACTTTCTGAAATATCTAACATTGTTTCCACTGCACTTCAAGCTCAATGCTTGATAATATCTTGTTCATAGTTTCAGCTATAAAAAGAGAAAAAGAGAAGTGAAACATGATTCAACCTCACTTTTCATATGTTTTTCTACCTACAGGATGTTGCTAACCAAAGTGTTTCAATACATGGGTTACCCTTTTACTAAATAGTGGTATGAATATATGTTGGGAATAGAGTTCACAATGATCTCCTTAAAAATAATAAAGAGAACAAAAGGAGTCCTTATGAAAACCAGTTCTAGAAAGCACAACCCCAGGATAAGGGAGAAAAAGAAGAAGACCCTAGAAAGCTTAAGAGAAAGGTCGAGAAAGAATAAAAAGGAAAAGGAGAAAGGAAGCTTATACTGCTAGACAGTGAGCCCAAAGAGTCAGAAGAGACTAAGTCTATTGAAGTTCCTCTAAAAATTGAATTGAGGTCAAAGCTGAGATAGGACAAGAGACAAAAGGTGGAGTCCCCCAAACACTCAAAAATTGAGGTAAAACCCTCAGAAAGTGAAGGAGCTAGAATAAGACTTGACAAGCTGCCTATCAAGAGACAGGATATTGAGCACAAATATAGAAAATTGCCCACAGATATTCCAAGAAATGCTTTGATTAGTAGGGCTTCTAGCTGAAGACAAGGACTCCCTAAGGATGAAGAAGAAGCTGAGAAAATTCTCAAGGATATAAAATTTTCTAAGGGAAAAGAAAAATGGAGGAAGTGCAGAAAACCCAATAGTCCAAGGGAATTTAGCACAAAAGCATAATTCTTTTAACCTTTTATAGTCATGCAAGATGAACCCTCTATGCCAATGACTCAATAATTGGGGTATAACTCATTTCCTATCTTTGTTGTCCCTCCAAGGAGTCTATCCCTTTCATAAACCACTTCCATAACACTGCTCCTAAAGCTACTTTTCCTGTACTTGAGAAGGCCATTGAAGCATCAATGGAGCCTAAGAAAGCTGTTGGTATGAAAACACACCAAAAGGGGGGGGTTGAATCGTGCTTTTTGTAATTTAAACTTCAAACTGAAAAAACTTTTTATAGCGAAATCTTGTCAAGTTTAGAACTTGTAGAACATCGGAAGAATGGTTAGTGTGTTCAGAAGGTAACTTTTTGAATGAAATAGTTTGAATAGATAAACTAATAGTAAAAGAAAATAATCTAAATATTTATGCTGAGTTGAAAACTAAATTCAAAAGAGAGAGAGAGAAAAGAGAATACTGACTCAGAAGATTTATACTGGTTCGACCAACACCTGCCTACATCTAGTTCTCAGTACTCACTAAGTTCCAATAAACTTCCTCACTGAGGAGTCATAAGTACAGGATAGTCTTTACCATAGCCTTCCCAGTCTCTTACTTCTGTCAGTAAACAACCCTTACTGACTCACAATAACAAGTAGTTTTATAGTAGTCTCTTTAAGCTATTTTCCTTTTGATCACTGTGGGATCAGGATTTCAATTAGACAAAGATTGATGATATGATCGTACAGCCCAACACCCAAGGTTTTGAATGTGATCTATCGAAACTGATTCTACTTGAATGACTTCTTTCTAGTAATTCTTTCTTACAAGAATATATAATCAATGGAGAATATAGAAAGAAGATTTTGATATACAAAGGATTCTAGCAATGAATATTTCCAATGGGAAGTTTTTTAACGTAATTTTTCTCTCGAATGTTTCTTTTTCTATGAAGGCTCAGTCATCTCTATTTATAGATGATTTTCCTTTTTTTTTTTACCATTGCCCCTTGATCTTCCACTTAATCAACATGTGTTGAACATCTAATCGAGTATTGGAAATATAATCTAGGTGAGTAGCTCATCTAGTGTCAGAGTTCCTTTTTCAGAAGCCGTTGATGGGTTGAGGTTTTTGAAGTCTATTAGAAACTATTTTTCTATTTTCAGATCATGGTTTCTAAACCTTTTGATAAGTCCTTTTGTCATTTGATCGAGGGTGCTTGTAGAGATGATATCTTGACTTTGAGAGACTGATTTGGCATTTGATTTGAATTTCAAATATAGCCGTTTTTTTCCTTCCCATTTTTATGAGTTGGATTTTCTGATGAGCGCTGTTAGTTCTTTATCAATCTGTTTGTCTTCAATCTTGAATTTTTGATTTTGAGAATCCCATGATTATGATGATTGAAGTTTGAGGAATACTTTACCTCCAGTATTTTGTATGTTATCTTCATTGTAGCCTTTCTTTTTGAAGCTTAGTATTACTTTCTAACGACTATTTCCTTGATTCTGTTTCGTCGGACCGATTTCTTTGATGTATATGACAATATCTTGCTTAATGCACTTCTTGCTTCTTTTCATTTTATCTTCTTTTCAAGATCAAGACCAAAAGTTTTGTGACGTGAGATCACTTCTCATGCTTTGTGATTGTGCGTCTTAAAGAAATATCTGGTATCCTTACAACAGAAGGTCAAGGTGCCCATTAGTTGTTCTTCAAAGCATTTTCTGTGAATTGACTTTGTTGTCATTCAAAACAATTTTAATTCAACTTTCTGAAGGGTTCTGGAGTTTACAAAAGGAACTTCTATAGAAGCTGAGAAAGTAGCTTTTGAGGTTGAGAAGATAGCCCCTAAGAGACTGAAGAAGTAGTTTTTGAACTTGCAGAAGCTGAGAAAGAAACTCCAGAAACCATACTTGAAGAAGATGAAGACTCTATGACCCTGAATTAGATAAGAACATGGAAAAAGATCTCAACCTGAGGGTAAGGGTTCTAAAGAGTTAAAGCTATACATAAGTGAGCTATCTCATGCTTTAGACCCTATTATTGAGGAGCCTAAGGAAGAACAACTTGCTAAGCTATCCATTGCCATCATTCTAAAGAACATACCTCAACCTCCACCATCTATCAAAATTACTTCTTTGGAGGAAGGGGATGAAGCCTCAAAAATTGGCTTTCATCAAAAGGAAGTCCAAGCTCCTATTGCTAATGATACTAGCACTCCACATGTTGATGTAACTACTACTCCGACTACTACTGCTACTAAAGCTGAACCTGTGCTAGAAGAAGCTCAGAAATCACCAGAGTTTGGGGATACTTTTTCCTTAAATATGCCTTTGCACCAAACATTCATTTGCCACACCAACCTTGAGTCTCAACCATATCTCATTGAGGTATAACTACTGATGCATAACCAAAGAGCATGGCTGCAAGGCTGGACAAAGTAGAAGCCTCTAACAAAGATCTTGGAGCACAACTCAGAAGACATAAACATTTGCTTCTCCAAATTGTTCATGAATTGAGAAGAGGATGCCAACAATGGTATGACCACATGTACACTTTTTTGCTGATAACAAAAGGGGAAGAAAGAAAGATAAGAAAAATCTTTTGTGCTACATTGTGTCAAGGGTCAAAGACTAAGGGGGAGCTTCAGAAAGCTCATGATTCATACATGCAAATTATTTCTTTTGATTTTTTCTTTTTGCTATTAGAACAATTATTTTTGTGTTTAATGTTTATGTTCTAATACTTACATTTCAGAAACTTTTATCCTGTTTCTCTCGTATAGTTTGAGTTATGATAACATTATGCTCTAATACACTTGCTTCTATAAATACTTATATCAATTTCTATTATATGATCCTACTTTCTTACTTATATATATATAAAAGCTGATATTGATTCTCTATTACAAGTGTTAGTTCTGAAAAATTGGAGAAAATTGTGCTGAATTATAATTCTGATACAAGATCAGTATCACTATACATTTTCTATGCTCTGATACCTTTTTGTATTCAATTTTGATCTTAATAATGCTTTGGCTCTATTAGACTTAGATTCTTATATTAAATCAGTTCTAGTACGTGCTATTAAAGGCTATTGAGAAACTAAAATAGAACTTTTTCTCACAACGATAAACCTTAAGAAAGTTACGTTCTAAAGGGCTAAGTTAGAAGACAGATTTATCAAGTTTCAAAAAGAATATTTAAGGCTCAATCTTAAGAATTCTTTCAAAGTGTTCTCCAAAAGATTTTATCAAAATTTGATTTGTCATCATAAAAAAGGAGGAGATTGTTAGCTCCAGAGCCATTTAGAAATTTTTATAGCTTGTGTTTTGAGAAAGCAAATTTTGTTAAAATGTTTTGAAGAAAGCACTAACATTTAAATTGAGTTTCTATAGTGTTTGACAGGACTATTCATGTTACATATAAGTTCAATTAATGACATGTTTTTCACAATATCATGATTAACATAATTATAATCTCATTCAAAGATATTCAAAGCCTTAATGATGTGAAAAATAGTTTAGAAAGCAAACTAAGATATGTTAGAGACTTGAGAAAGTACTATCCAACATCATAAACCACATTATTAGAAAGCATATCAAACATTTAGAAAATGTTATATCATTGAAGAAATTAATTTCTCTTGAGTAGATCATGATCATAATCTTCAATCAAGATAGATATAAACTCTAAAGACTCTTTACACATTGAGAAGATCATTATCAATCTCAAAGTTAAGCTTAGGAGATCAAAACTAAGCTTAGAAAGAGTAAAGCTACTTCAGAAAGCACACATTATTTATAAATCGTGCTGAGTTAATAGAAATGAAAGGAAATTTGAAATTCAAATATAGTCAATTTTTATAAAAGTATTGGCAGTGACACATTGCTTTTGTACTTAGTCAAAATCCTCATTTTCTTGAAGAAAAGTTTAGAAACCACATTTAGAAAGAAAAAGTTAGTTTTGAAGCTCCATTCAGAAACCACATTTGACAATGATTCTGTACCTACAAGGACAGGTCTGACACAACTCAGCTACTTTTCTAGAGGATAGTTTCTGGGACACAAAAAAAAAATCAGCACGAGTCAAAAGGAAGTAAAATCAAGAGGAAACAGTTATATTTGAAATCCAAGTATAAAAGGAGAAGATCTCCATTCAAGAAGAGACTTTTGCACAACTAATGCTAAAGCTTTTCAATACCATTTAAAAGTTCATTTATTACTTCTTGTAACTAGTTTCTGTTACACAAAATCTTCTTTCTTGTTCTCATTAGATAACATTTTCTTCATAGGAAGAATTTATAAAGAAATCTCTCAAGTTTCCAGTTGACACACTATTTTAGTCCTAGAAAAACTTGAGTGTTCTTTGTTGAAGAGAACCATGAAAGTGAGGTTAACTTAAAGAGGCTACTATAAAGACTACTCGGTATGAAAGTAAATTGGAACTACTACTTACTGAAATAACTTGAGAAGATTATACAAAAACTATCTCACTTTCTTGAGGTTGAGAAAGGATGTTTAGTGGAACTCAATAGGGTGTTGAGAACTGGAAGTAAGCATTGTTTGGCTGAACTGGTATAAAAACTTTGAGTAACCTCTCTATGTCTTCCTCTTTTTATCTCTTTATCATTAAGCTTTTGTATTTGTTTTGTTGTGTGTTTCTTTGAAAAAGTTTTTAAAATAGTTTCTGAAGTTCCTATATTTTCTTTTGATTCAAAAATTTATTTTCTAAAGTCAATTAACTATAATTTTCACTGCCTTCAAGCTAAAAGCATGATACATTTTTTTAAAGTTTCATAAACAAAAAAAGTAAGAAGCACAGTTAAACCCCCTTCTCATGCTACCTTAAAACTTTCACCAACAATCAAACATAAAAATAAAACAGTAACCCAAATTCAATTTAAAAAAAAACCAGCAACCAACTAAAAGCAACATAACAACACCTAATCTAATCATCAACACAAAATAACACCTAAATTGCAATACAAATCACTATTTCAATTCAAAATCCCACGCACCATTTCAATAGAATGAATTTGGAAAATCAAAGTTAAAACCCAAATAGAAGAAGCCATAGATGGATCGAGAAAGTGGATGAATGAAATAAGAAAAATGTGCAAAATTGTGGATGAGAAACCCCTTAAGAACAGAAGAAAACAAGGGAAAAAGAGGAATAGTGGATAAACTCTAGATTTGGCAATGCTATTATGTGGGTTCACAGTATTGGTTGTGGTTAGAAAGGAAAGAGAAGGAGTGGTGGTAGTGTGGGTCATGTTAATGGACGCAGAAGAGGGTATGGTGGTGTAGTTTTACTGCAGGTATTTGTAGGTTGAAAAGTGCACAAGAAAGAAGTGTTGAATCGTGCTTCTCTTCTCTTCATCTCTTTGCGATATTGAAATGTTAAACAATATACTATCAGGCGTTGAGCTTGAAGTGCATGCGGAAATAGGTTAGATATTTCAGAAAGTAACTTCTTGAAGCATAACGTCAGTAACAGAACAACTAAAAATGAACTTCAAGCAACTATTGAATAATAACACAGAGTAGTGAAAATAAAATAGATAAATGAGAAGAAGATATGACATAGATATTTTTATACTGGTTCAGTCAATCCTGCCTACATCCAGTACTCAATTTCCATTAAGATGCACTAAACCTTTATCAACCCAAGAAAGAAAAACCAGATAGGCTTTACAGTACCCTTTCCAAACTCTAACCTGTGACTAGTGGACAACCCCTATTGTCACAAACCAAGTAGCTATTCACAGGCCTCTTCAAGTGAAACCAAGTAGTCTTTGACCAGCCTCTCCAAGCTAAACCATGGCCAGCAAGAACATCTTGCTATCATGTTGTAAATAGTATTGTACTTGCCTCTCCAAGCTAAACCATGGCTAGTAAGAACACCTTGCTATCATGTTGTAAGTAGTATTGTACCAACCTCTCCAAACTAAAACTGAGTAGTCTTTGACTAGCCTTTTCAAGCTAAACCGTGACTAGCAAGAACACCTTACTATTGCATTGCAAGTAGTATTATACTAGTCTTTCCAAGCTATCTCACAACGATCACTACTAGATTGAGGATAAAAAGGTTTATGTTTGGATTGCCACTCAAACTAACCTATACTTAAGTTTCCTTAAAATATACAATGAACAACCTGGTATAACTTGAATGACTTCTTTCTAACGATTATTCTTTAGAAGAGCATATAAACTATTTGAAAGCGTAGAAAGAAGATTTTTTAAAGTAAGGAAACTGATTACTAAAATTAATGAACCTTACAAGACATGAGGAGAGATTTTCACAGAGTTTATACTTTTGTGCAATGTCAATCCTATCTTTCTTTAGAGCACAACATCTTTATTTATAGAGGTCTTCCTTTATGACCATTGATCTTAATTAGTTTTTCAAGTGACACATGTTGATAATCTATTTGTGTTTGGAAAAGCAATATAGAGGAGTAACTCATCTAATGTTAGAGCTTTTGCAAAAGCCATTGTAAAGTTAAAGTTTCTAATGACCCTTCTGAAACTACCTTTTACTTTCTAAACATGGTTTCTGAACTCTTCCTTCTAGAAACTGGGGTAGTTGATTGAGTTGGCAAAAGAGTTAACACACTAGTTTGAAACTAGGTTTCAATTGAAATTTGATTTCCCTCCGTTTCATGTAAAGTTTAGCGCTCCACAGTAAAGTGAGTTTTCTAATATGTGGTATCAGTTCCTTGAAAATTTTTCAGTTTTCTAGTCTTCAATCAAAGCTTTATTGATAATAAAAATATTACGATCATGATGATTGAAGGTTATGTAACACGTTGTTTTCAGAGTTTGCTTGATATCATCATTATAAGCGTACTTTTTAATGTCCAGTGTTACTTTTTAAAGGCCCATGTCTTGGTTTCTTGTTCTTAATTTGATTTTCCTCAATCTGTAAGGCATGAATACATACTTTACGCAATATAATCTCTACTTCTAGTAGGTTCAATATCTTTAAATGAGATAGATCATATTTAAACATGTAAAGTGAAATTATTCTCGCTTCAAGTCGTGTTATGTAATTCGGAAATATCTATATGCTATGTCAAGAAACTCAAGGTAGACATTAGTCATACTTCAAAGCATTTTCTTTAAATTGGTTCTGTTGTCATTCAAAACACATTTCCTTAATGCTTTCAAAGGGTTATGGAGCTTACAATATTGTGGTGGTGTGGTGTTTAGGTAAAGGAGTAATGTTGGTCTAGGTTGTATTTCACAAGGGGAGAATGCCAGCAACATGGGTTTCAGGTGCTGCTCGATGGTGGTATAGTGATGGCTAATTAAAGTGTAAACATAAAGAAAAGAAAAGAAAAGAAAAGAAGAAGAAGAAGAAGTCAAGGAAGAGGGAGAGAGAAAAGAGGGATTTGGATTTACGACTAGGACAATTACATTAGCAACATTTCTTAAAGGTCACTCCTTGAACTAAATAGTCATCATGGCGAGTGGTCTATTAGCCACGGGCAGAATCCCTGAGGCAAAGGTCCTATTTGTAACATCCTCCCAAGTACAACCTCATCCTTAAGTCATGATATCATACTCAAGAGTTGTTACTTATTAATTAGCGGACCTTTCTTAATTATCTATAGCAAGCTCAATAGGTTCGTGTAATAACTAGCGTAATTTGATTAAAATATATAACACATATACGAAACATTTATTTAATATAAAGTCAATTACATAAGGACGTTCGACTATGAGCTTATATACATATATAATCTCTATTACATTTACATAATATCAACTACCAAGATACTGCGATCCTGAGTTCCTTTGTCTAGTAGTCCCATAGTTCTTTGGATCAACCTGGAGACGACATGGGAACACAAAAACACATAGGGGGTGGGAATTATACAATTCTCAGTAAGGCAAATCCCCAAATACCCAACAATAAATGTCATTGTCATCGTTCCAGCCACTTTGATTTATTAAGAAAAAGTGATCATACATTACATAACAATAGTTCATTTTTTAAAGTTTCAAAATCATGGTTTTGAAGTGGGTTATTTTTAACATTCATTCACAAGTAATATCAAGCTCAAGATCATATGAAATAATTTTAAACAACATAACTCAATATGATATAACCATACATGTGCCAATTACATGTGAAATTATCTTCAATGGGGCCTGATTCTATTTATGGCCACAAAACTCAATTCAGTGCATTTTTCTCTTTTCATCGACATAGGAAAGACTTAGTTTATATCATGCTTCTACTTATGGTCTCAAGACTCAATTCCATGCAGTCTTCTCATTTCATTGACATAGGAAAGACTAAGTATATAACTCTTAGTTTATACCAAATGGTATCTATAGTGGATAACATCATATATGAGAAATAGACTGCTTATTAGGACTGAGCTCATTCCTATACGTGATCATCAGACTTCATTTTATTCTCTTTCTAAATCACACACAGATTCCTAGCCGATTTGTCTACCGACTTACAATATCTCGGGGGAAGTTCCTCTTTTTGCCTTCCCCTCAATTCAACTTAAGTCTTGTTTTTATTTTCTCCTATGTCAGAACATGCACGCTAGGGAAGTTCCTTTTTTTGTATCCCCCTCATTTGACTTAAGTCTTGTTTTTGTTTTCTCCTGTGTCAGAATATACACGATTGAAATTTATATATTCTATTTTCTCATATAATCACATTATTTACTTTTCCTTTTTCAAATGCATGCATAAGCCACATTTAGGGGTTTAATCACAAATGATTCTCATTCATGCCTCATAAATCAATATTTAAATTCACTAGCATGCATTCATATACATCATACATGAATCAAAGGTCATTACATCATTAGTTCAAGATTTTGGTTCATTTCCAGCAGAAGGACAGATTCTTTACTTAAGCAATACCATTTTGTTTGCATACCAAAAAATCAATTCAAAGGTTACAAAAATTATCCAAGACACTTCAATGTATCCACAAGGTCCTGTAAAACTTTCAGAGCAAAAATCCTTCTCTAACTATATTAACAAAATTAGACAAATTCGAAGGTCAGAAACCTCCTTTTTACAGCCAACAGCCAGAATTCCAAAATTTTTAACCATAGCAAATGACTAAATAAACTCAGAATAAAAATCATGGTTCAAGATTAATATGTTATTAAAACTTTGTAAAAATTTCAAAGGAAAAATCAATCATTTGCTATAGTAACAAAATTGGCAAAATTTAGTGTTCCAAAATTGGCTTCCTAGACAACTCAGCCATCAGTCTCAGTTTTATATTTTTTGAAAATATTAAAATCATGTTTAAGACCCAAGAAAAATCATGAAGTTGCCTTAGGATGCTAGCTTCAACATATAATTTTTATACTTCACAAAAATAGTTAAAAGTACATCAGAAAATTCGAGAACCGTAACCTATCAGTACAAATCTGAGAATTCCAGCACATGATTTCAAACTTGTTTTACCAAAATGGGTTTTCTAACATCATCCAAACACTCCATCAAAATTAACACATCAATATCAACATATTGTCAACCAATAAAACTAAAAATATCAAATTGAATCAGTGTTTAAAATAGAAAAATGAATTTCAAAGCAAAAAAGGTTCGAAATCCCTACTCTTTGGGGCTTTAAAGATCTTGGCTCCAAGGATGTTTCAAGAATGATTCCTTTCACTTCAAGGCCACCAAATCAGCACTAAACTCTCCCTTAGGTAGTATAGTATGTGATATAAAAGTGATAAGTGGTGAGGATTAGAAATTTCAATTCGTTAGATTGATAGATCTTGATGAGTAGAACAAATTTTGTGAAGGGAGTTTGTAGTTTTAGGAACTTTGGGCAAGAGTTTTGGTGGTTTGAAACAAGTTTTAAGCTCTTGAAGAAATAAAAATGGTGCCTGCTGTTTGGTTCTTGGTCATGGCCGAGAATGTGCATTCCAAATGATAAGGTTTGGTGGCTTTTAATGATATTAATCAAGTTGTAAGAATTTTATAATATAAAATCTAATTCTTTTCAAAAAGAATATAAGATGGACGACTAGGATTTGATCTTGGAAATCAAGATTGAATCTTAGTCATCCACTTAGTTTAAATGGATAGACATTATCCAAATCTTATGAGTTAAGCTTTGTTTCGGTGTAAAAATCGCACACCGAAATTTTACCGAACGGGTAAAGCAGTGTACTCGGGTAATCAACTATTGTTCGAAAATTAATTCTAGGTATAAAATCTTTATTTCTAACTATTTCTAACTTTAATCCTATAATTTCTCAGTTTCAGGTATTTCTGGGTCATAATTTTAGGGTTTTAGCTGTCCGACGGGCCTATGGGGCCCACTAGGTTACTATTCATAATTTTTTTTTACAGATTCGTTGCATCATCCTTATCATTGTCATGTCTATCAGATTTTTGAAATTATGTCTAGAAAAGCTCAAATAAATTTTTAAATAATTTTTTAGGGTGTTACACTGTTGTTTTGGCTAGAGTTTCTGAAATGAAGTACTTGCATAGAAGGCTCACTTTAATGAAAGGAAGGGCTACCATGGTGAGGGTCTCGTTAAAGCTAGGGCTACCCTTACTAAAGTAGGGCTTACTGATGCTAAATTCTACAAAAATTGTAATAGATTGTCCCACAGGCCATAGCATTCCTCTCTAAGCCTTGATGACCAATACACACAGAAAATAGTGAACTCATGTAGACAGAGTGGTAATTAACCCTAAAGACCACAATTGCAACTGTAAATGTAAATGCTAAGCCAAAAATAAAGAACAGAAAAAACATAGAAGGTAAGAAAAATAAATCGGCAAGTTGTCTCCCCTAAGCACTTTGGTTTAACATCCCTAAGCTGAATATGTGAGCACCCTCATAGAGGGTATGTTGCATCCACTCCTTGGGCTTGGTCTTGCACTCCAACATGGAAATACATAATTCTATGCCCATCCATGATGTTAGGCCACTTGGATTTCTCATCTTCAATTCTCATAGCTCTATATGAGAATACTTGAATGACACTGTATGGTTTTTCCTACCTCAATCGTAGCTTTTTAAGCATCATCATGAGCCAAGATCAAAAGAGTAGGACCAATTGCCCCTCTTATGAAATCCTTCTAAGCAATGAGCTTGTCATGGAAAACCTTGGTCTTCTCTTTTGTAAATTTTGGCATTCTCATAAGCCTCCAGACAAAGCTCCTCCAATTCTTATAACCTTAGCTTTCTCTCAAATTAGGCCTGAGGCAAATCCAATTTACATTGTTTCACTACCCAAAATGCTTTGTGTTCAAGCTCAACTAGGAGGTGGCGCCTTCTCAAACACAATGTAGAATGGGGACATGCCGATTGGAGTCTTAAATATAGTTCAGTATGACCAAAGAATGTCATCAAGCTTCTTGCTGCAATATTTTCTATTGGTGTTCACAGTCTCTTGGAAAATCAACTTGAGCTTCCAGTTTCAGATTTCTACTTGACCATTGGTTTGGGGATAATATGCAGTTAAAACTTTGTGAACCACCCCATACTAATAGAGCTTCCATTGTTTTGTTGCAAAAATGCAATCCTTCGTCACTAATAATGGCCCTTGGAGTGCCAAACTTGCAAAAAATGTTAGACTTGAGAAAATTGGAAATAATCTTTGAAATGTTAGTTCGAGTGGCTATAACTTCCACCTATTTTGAAACATGATCCACAACTAGCAAGATATACTCAAACCCAAATGAACTAAGGAAGGTCCCATGAAATCAATGCCTCAAACATCAAATATTTCACATAGAAGAAGGGGTTATTGGGGCATTTCATTTCGATGGGAGATGTTCCTAACTTTTTGCCATGACTCATAGTTTTTGCAATAAACATAGGCATCATGAAACAAGCTAAGCCAATACAATTGAGACTCTATCACTTTCTATGCTGTTTGACATGGGCCAAAGTGGCCACCATAAACTATGCTTTCATCTCCATCATCAAACCTAAATGAATTGAAGAAGCTTTGAGTGATCAAAGTTAAGTGGATGCTATGCAAAAAGAACTGGAATAGTTTAAGAGAAGCAAAGTCTAGATGCTTATTGAAAAGTTAAAAGCGAAGACTATAATCAGAACAAAGTGGGTGTTCAGAAATAAGCTTGATGAAGCTGGCAAAGTCATCTAGAACAAAGTAAGATTTATTGCACAAGGTTATAATCAATAAGAAGGAATTGATTATGATGAAATCTTTGCACTAATAGTTAGGCTAGGAAGCCATAAGAATGCTACTTACTTTTGTTACTTTCAAGGAATTTACTCTTTACCAAATGGATGTTAAGTATGCATTCCTAAATGGATTCCTTTCTAAGGAAGTATATGTAAAGCAGCCTCCAACCCTGTCTTCAAGCTAATTAAAGTACTCTATGGTCTGAAATAAGCTCCCCGAGCTTGGTATGAAAAGCTAAGCACCTTTTTGCTGAAGAATAGGTTTAAGAGAGGTAATGTTGATACTACTCTTTTTACTCTTGAATAAAAGAATCACTTTCTAATAGTTCACATATATGTAGATGACATTATATTTGGCATCTTTGATCATTCTCTCTGTGAAAAATTTTCAAAATTAATGCAGAGTGAATTTGAGATGAGCATGATGGGTGAACTCAAGCTTTTCCTTAGTTTGCAAATAAAACAACAAAAAGAAAGAACCTTGATCCATCAAGAAAAATATACTAAAGAGCTTTTGAAAAAGTTTAGTATGGATTAAGCCAAACCTATGAGCACCCCCATGCATCCATTTCAAATCATTGATGCTGATGAGAATGGTTAAAAGGTATCTGTTTATGGCAAATTTTAGCACTTGTCAATAACAAATAATTGACAAACTCCTTATGCAGGAGCCAAACTGCTCTAAACCAGGCATAAATCAACAAACTTCAAGAGTTTAGATGATATCCTTTGCTTTTCAAGATCTCAATTCGGAAAGCGAAAAGCTATTCCTCTTAGGTTCTCCACCAAAAGAATTTGAGTTGTGATTGTGTGAATGTAATTCTCAATAGATTAAGGAAAAAGAAAAAGAAATACAGAATATAAATTGATTGACAAACTGGAAATAAAGTACAGAAATTGTAAAGAAATGCAAATAACTTAAATGAAATCTAATCCTAGGAAAGCAAAAGAGAAGGTTGAGAATAATACTTAGTTAACTCTGGACTCTGTCTAGTCATTGGAGACATTTTAGAGTGAGTGTGTGAGTGAAAATTCTAACCCTTTATAATTTGTATAGAACTAGTATTTATTGACAGCCTAGGACTCTAGGATCTTGATACTTGTCTTCTGGCTGCCCTTGGATGCTGTCCACGTGGCTTTGATAGTTATTTTCTTTGTCACTTGCTCTTTGATCATCACTTTGTCATGTTTTTGTCAAGCTTCTATCAATAACCGTTGGAAACCATCAATAACCGTTATTTGACGAACGCCTATCTTGGAGTCATTATGATGGTTTCCTCCAAAGCTTCAAAATTTTCTAAGTCTTCAAGTGACAAACTTCCACTTCGACTTGTTGAACCTTGGGCATGAGAACCACTTTGTCATTTGCCTTTGTCGTCAGACAATTATCACTTCATCACATCTTTATGAGGCCTCTGTCAGTAATTGCCGAAAACTGATGTTAATTGTCACATGACCAACATCTGTCTTCTATTGATCACTATGATGATCTTCTTAAGATCTTCAAAATTTTCTAAGTGTTGAATGACAAACTCTGACTTCGACTTGTCGAACTCCAACTTCAACTGACGAACTCCCACTTCGACTTGTCGAGCATCAGTGTCAACTTTGTCATTGTTGGCTTGCATGCTTGAATATTCAGCTTCCTCCTGAATGACAAACATCCACTTCGACATATCGATTATCAAATTTGTCATTTCGTCAACATCGATGTGCCTTAAGAATCATACTTCATCAATGTCAACTAACTTCGACATGTTGACTATTTGTCATTATTTGTCATTATCAAGGGCTTTCTTGCTTTGACAACCAAACTACTTTCATTACTGTCTTTGTCTTGCCGAAATCGAATGACAGTTTGACTTTTGGACACTTAATAAGATTTGGTGCCAACATGATGCCCCCCATAACTCTCATTTCGAAGAGCAGCTTCTGTCAATGACAAATTGAAGAGTTGTAATTTGAATTTTAAATTGCTTATTTAGAGATATTTCCCCTTAACTTATGCATATCTATGCATATTTCTATGCACATCATCATTTATCTATCTTAACTTGATGCATTGTTGGTTTGTATGCTTTTAGATATTTGTCATTAATTAACGTTGTTCTTTGCCTACTGTCAACTTCTTGTGCTAACACATTTCCCATGACTACCTCAAGCAGTAATATAAAGTTTGACAGGTTTGTCAAGCTTAAATGATGTCATCACTGGAGTTTTTGTCGAACATTACTTGATTGTGACAAGTGCCTTTTAATGGTCACGTGTCCAGACAAAGTCTTTTTCTCTTTGAGCTTGACCAATGGAGCAAATATTTTTGTTTTTCTAGACAAATAAATAGTGAAACGTCGAATGAAATTCACTTTCCTCAAAAAAGATTGCAACTGTTTCTTGTTCCTTGGGAATGACACTTCCATAATTGTCTTTGCCTTATTTTGGTCGATGGCAATTCCTTTATTTTTTTTTGGGACCAAAACACCTAAAAGTTTTCTAGCTGTTCTAATAAACTTTGCCTTAAGCAACCTCTTGATTTCTTCCTTGATCTTGACTGTTACTTTTGGAGCAAATCGTCGAGATGCTTATTCGACAGGTCAAATATTGGGCTCTAATGGCAACCTGTGCTCCACGAGTTGACAACTAAGTCCTGACATTTCGTCATACTCCCATGCAAAATAGTCATTGTACTATTTGATTAGCTTGATCAACTCCTTTTTGAAATCTTTTAGCAGTAGTTGGCTAATATAGGTTGGTATTGTCTAGTCAACATCGCCTAAATTGATTTCTTCAAGAAGATCCTGCAAATCTAATAATGCACCATCAGTAGTGCATGTAAATTATTCAACCATATATGCCAACAATTGAGCCATTTGGCTTGACAAATCCATAACTTAATATGAATTTGAGACCATTTCGACCCCAGCCCTGGGTATTAGCTTCAAGCCTTCATTGCCAAGGATGCATTTGTTAATTTTCTCTAGGTCGAACTCCTCTTTGACCTCCAAAGGCTTGATCTTTTTGTTGTAAATTTTGAAATCCATATGAAGTTGTTCGGCATAGCAAAAACTGTTGTTAGCCTTAACTTCTTTGATGCCTCCTTCTTGATTCCAAAGTATGAGCTTTTGGTGCCGTGTCTATGAAACTGCTCCTACCTTATGAATCCAGTCGCGTCTGACCAAAACATTGTAACTTGCTCTGGATGGGATTGTGATGAACATTGTCTTTCGAATGACACTTCCAACTTTTTAACTTTGAACTACCACTCCTTTGGTAGCAGAAAATTTGTCATTATAGTCAGTCACATCAACATTAGTCTTTACCAAGTCTTTGACATCTTTTACAAACTTTGTCAACATGCTTTCTAGCATTAGACTAATGGCTGTTCCCTTATCGATCGGCACCTTATTGACCAACTTGATTCTGATTGTTGCCTTGATGTGCAATGGTCGCAAATGTACCTTTGTCACTTTATCAGGTTTTTCAAAAATTCCATCACTACAGAAACCTTCGCAAACAAAGATGCATTCGTCGCCTATAATAACATCTTCCATTTTGTCATATGAACCTTTGACAGAATACACTCCAGGCAAGGTTGATAGTACTCCGATCAAATTTGTGTTGAAAATGGTATGGAGATCGTCGTCAATGCCTGTTCCAAATTTGTTTGTTAGTAGGTGATCCTTAGTTAATGGATGGTATTCTAGCACCAGTCTGTCATTTTGACTAGTTTCTGAGCGTGTTGTTGGGGCTGGTTGGGCCAAATGCTTATTACTTGTAACCTTCGACACTTGAGATTTAGGTTTTGGCAAACCTTCAGTTTGAATAATATCTTTTAAAGGAACGAAGCTTTTCCTAATGGGAGATTTTGGCCTGATCAACTGAGGATTCATTCGATTTTCACCCTTCTTTCTGTCAATCCTCCTCCAAACATAAGGATTTAGGTTTGCTTGTCATCTTTGATTATGCCTTTTCTTTGGACTTCTCTTTCTTTTAGATGATGATGCTTCATCACCATGGTGGATATTCTTAACGCACTGATTTTGGGCAACTCTGACATGTCATTAGGTTTGCCATCCACCATGACAACAGTCTTCATTTTTTTATTGACTTGCCTAGTTTCAAGCTTGAGAAATTTAGGATCAAATGGGCCAAAATCAATTTTTGACTCACCTGCTACTTTCTTTTTTAGCTCTAAGTTCTCTTTCTCTCTTTCGGCAATCAACTTTTTGATTCTTTATGTTTCATATGTCGCACCTACTATTTGGTCAAACACAGCATTACACCTTGGACACAAGGAGGCATTTTGACCATTGCCTTTCTGTTTGATAAAAAAAGGTCAGAAGATCTTCCTATGCTTTTGGGTAAATTATTTGTTTGATAACCTCAAAGAAGTTGAGCTCAAAGTCACATTGAAACTTCTTCCCAGCATTAAGATTAGACATTCTTAACCCAACAACATTGATATCCATGAAGGTTAAGTTGACAAAACTCGAATTGACTTGGAAGGGATAGTGTCCACTTTCATGGGCTTTTCTTTTCCTTCGAATGTCAAATGCCCTTCATGGATTGCCTTATGAATTAGCTTCCTAAAACGAACAGAACTGTTAGTAGCATGTCCAGTTGATTGATCAAATTTACAAAACTTCTGTCCCTTCAACTATGAAATTAAAGGAATTTTCTTCCCATCAGGAAGAATAATTTTTTTATTTTTTAAAAGTACGTCAAATATCTGTTCTGCCTTACCAATGTCAAAAGAATAAATTTTTGATGTTGCCATTTTTCCGTTATTTCTTGCTGGCCTTAAGGATTGACAAACATATTTTGGTCCTGGTTTCAATTCGACTACATTGACTTCGTCACTACTGCCATTGACTTCGTCATGTGACTCGTCGACTTTGACATAAATTTTTGATGTTGGCATTTTTCTGTTATTCTTTCCTTCTCTCTCTTTAGTTGCTCTATTTGATGCGCTTTCTCTGCCAATTGGCCAAGATCTATGAATTGCAAATTAATAAGGTTTTTTCTTATATCATAGTCTAAACCATTAATGGCCATTTTGACAACTTTAGACTTTAGCATAGGAGCAAAATAGCGATTTCTTGCATTCTTGAATCTAGCCAAATAGTCATTGACAGTTTCCCCTAGGAAACATCGAATAGTGAACAAATTAGTAAGGCTAACTTTGATTTCACCTTGAAAAACTAATTATGAAAACTGCTTTCTAATTGATCCGATGTTATAATGGAATTAGGTCTCATATTTGAAAACCAAGTGAAAGCATTTTTTGTAAGGGAAGATGGAAAAAAATGCATCTTTAAATGATTATTTGATGTCATTTTCCGTATCTCAATTGTATATCGAGCATCTGTCTATTCCCCATTCTCACTAGAGAATTTTGTCAAGGATTTGGGGATTTTCCAACCCCTAGGCACTTCAGCTTGTTGAATATAGTCTGAGAATGCAGACAGAAAAAGGGGTTGGTTGGCAAAGCCAATGTTGAAGCTGAATCTGTTCAGAACATTTTCTACTGCACGCGTAATATTTTGATTTTGCTGAAATATATTTTGTTACTGAACCCTTTGAATTTTGTTGTCAGCATCTTGTCCTTGACAAACAAGGTTGATAGTTGGGTTGGCATTGTCATTTTCATATGGACGTGGGTCATTAATTTTGCAATAGGGGTCATTTGGATTGTTATCCAAAGTAATGGCCTAAACCACTTGCCCTATTTGTCGAGCAAGTTGCTCTAATCTTGTATTATTTGTTTCGATCAAAGGCATTAGTACTGTCGCCTTTTGTTGTGTTAACATATTGATGAGGTCATGATGACTTTCATCAATTTGCTATCAAAACATGGCCATTGAGTCAACCATATATGTAAGAATTGCCATTACACCTGCTCTAGGCATGTTAGGGAAAATTAGACCTGTGTTTGGTTGTCGTGCAGTAGTTGGGTTTGTTGATGACATGTTCCCTGCTCCAACCATAGAAGGGCCCATCAATTGAGGGCTGACAAAACTAAATTGTGGCAAATGTGTACCAAATTGTGGTAAGTTTGACATGAATGTCATAGTCTAACTTTGAAATAAAGGATTATACGAGTACACATTATTAAATGCACCACTATTACCAACGTTTGACAGATTCCCCAAATTTGGTGGATTTCCCATGTTTGATAATGTGGAGGGTATGTATCCTGGGGGTACATATCCTGGAGGAAGACCATATGGAGGCCATATCATTGTGATAGAAGTATTTACATTTATTTATGGCATATTTTCATTTGTCTAACTAACTAGAGTCAAGACATGCTCCAAAGTATAGAGGGTTATTTCTCCCTCATTGCGTCCATTCTCTGATGAAGATGATGCTCTTCACATATTTGACACAATGGTGCCACTACGCAAGTGCATAAACTTTGCTTTTTCTTTGTTTGACACAATTTTGTTTCTTTTCAACTAGTGGGTCCCACCGGGCATGCCAATTTGTTTATGGAAAATTTTAACACTTATTTGTCAACAACAAATAATTGACAAACTCCTTGTGCAAGAGGCCAAACTACTTTAAACCAGGCATAAATCAACAAACTTCAAGAACTTGGATGACGAACTTTGCTTTTCAAGATCTCGATTCGGGAAGCGAAAAGCTACTCCTTTTAGGTTATCCACCAAAAGAATTGAGTGACAAACTTTTTTTTTATGAATGAGGATGGAATGTAAAGTGATTTTGAGTTGTGATTGTGTGAATGTAATGCTTGACGAAATAAGGAAGAAGAAGAAAAACTGCAGATTGTAAATTGATTGACAAACTGGAAATAAAGTACAGAAATTGTAAAGAAATGCAAAGAACTTAAATGAAATCTAATCCTAGGAAAGGGAAAGAGAGGGTTGAGAACAATACTCAGTTAACTACGGACTTTGTCTAGTCATTGGAGACGTTTTAGAGTGAGTGTGTGAGTGAAAATTCTAACCCTTTACAATTTGTACAGAACTAGTATTTATAGATAGTCTAGGACTCTAAGATCTTGACATTTGTCTTCTAGCTGCCCTTGGATGCTATCCACGTGGCTTTGACAATTATTTTCTTTGTCACTTGCTCTTTGATCATCACTTTGTCATGTTTTTGTCAAGCTTCTATCAATAACCCCTGGAAACTGTAAATAACCACCATTTGATGAATGCCTGTCTTGGAGTCATTATGATGGTCTCCTATAGAGTATCAAAATTTTCAAAGTCTTCAAGTGATAAACTCCCACTTTGACTTGTCAAACCTCGGGCATGAGAACTACTTCGTCATGCACCTTTGTCATTGGACATTTATCACTTCGTCGCATATTTGTAAGGCCTCCGTTAGTAACTGCTATTAATTGTCACATGACCAACATTTGTCTTCTACTGATCACTGTGACGATCTTCTTAAGATCTTCAAAATTTTCTAAGTGTTGAATGACAAACTTTGACTTCAACCTGCCGAACTCCAACTTTGACTGACAAACTCCCACTTTGAGTGATGAACTGCCACTTTAACTTGTCGAACATTAGTGTCAACTTTGTCATTATTGGCTTACATGCTCGAATATTTTGCTTCATCCTGAATGATAAACATCCACTTCGACATGTCGACTATCAAATTTGTCATTTCATCAACATCGATGTGCCTTGAGAATCATACTTCATCAGTGTCAACTAACTTCGACATGTCGACTGTTTGTCATTATTTGTGATTATCAAGGGCTCTCATGCTTTGACAACCAAACTCTTTCATTATTGTCTTTGTTTCGCCAAAATCAAATGACAGTTTGACTTTTGGCTTAGTAAAATTTGGTGCTAATAGTATAAGAAAGTTAAGGGAATAACTGGTTCACTTATGTATCTTACAGCTAGTAGACTAGACATTCAATTAAATGTGGGAATTTGTGCTAGATTTCAATCTAACCCAATGCAATCATAGTTAAATGTGGTTATAATAATTTTTAGATATTTATCCGGTACTACTAATCTTGGCTTTTGGTACAAGAAAGGTACATCTTGTGAAATTGTAGCTTATTGTGATGCTGACTTTGCAGGAGATAGAGTAGAGAGGAAGAGCACAAGTGGTTTCTGCCACTTCTTCAGGAAATGCCACATCACTTGGTTGTAGAAGAAGCAGAATACCATTGCACTCTCCACGGCTGAAGCTGAATATGTAGCTACTACAAACTAGTGCACCAAATGCTATGCATAAGGAACCAACTAGAAGATTATCACCTGAGGTATTTCAAAATCCCTATATTTTGTGATGATAATAGTCATATTAATCTTGCTAAGAATCCTATCCAGTACTCTAGATCCAAACACATTAATGTTAAACATCATTTTATTATAGATCATGTTCAAAAAGGAGATGTTGAGTTAATATTTGTGAATGCTGAAGACCAAGTGTCTAATATATTCACAAAACCATTAGCTGAAGATCGCTTTTGTATTTTGAAAAAGCTTTTGAATTTAAGGGATTTTAAAGCTACATAAGCATTCATGCACAAACATCTCTGGATATCTTCTTTTCATTGCTCTGAACTAAAGTCCAAATGAAGACATTACTTTGCAAGTTTAGAAAGTTAGTTTGCAAGCTTAGAAAGGAGAAGAGAAGTTTAGAAAGAAGAGCAGAGGATCAGAATGGTCTCATGTCAGAATATGAAGATAAGTTAATTATGAGAGTACTAAGTTACTCCTATAGGTCAGAAAGTGGAAAGTGAAGGTTAGAAAGTTACATGTTTAGAAAGTAATCTTAAGCGTCAGAAACCACTCTTTCTGAAAAAAATGAAAAAAGTGGGATAAATCCCATTCTTTTGAGCTTCTTTCTCCCATGTCGTTTTACCGTTTAGTCATAAATGTCCCATCACTTAAATAATTCCCTAGTTTTCACACATTACACCTTTGCCTTCATCTTCTACCTCACACATTTGAAATTTAACTGTTTCATATTCTCTTTCTCATAAACTATCTTCTCGATAACTGTTCTCTATTTTTCTCAAACCCTTTCAAGCTTCAACCTTGTTGTTCAACCTTCGCATACACAACCCCGAAATGGTTGAAGGAAAAGAACTCAATTGTTCTACTACTAAGAGGGGACCGTTCATCATGTATAGTGAATCTCTTATGCAGGAGGTTGATGAAGAAAGTTTTTCTCAAAAGAAAAATAGCTTATGGGAAAAGAATAAGCAAACCCTTATTGAACCAATTTCAGATTCTTAAGGAAGTGTTTACTTTTCAAGGATGGGAGTACTTTATGGATATCTCTGATAGGGTATTTCTAGGAATGGTCATAGCTTTCTGTTCCTTTCTCCAGGCAAAGGACCAAACCACCCTCAAAACCACCGTCCTAGACACCCATATAGAGATTAGGCTGACCAATTTTACTATAATGTTTTGGGCTCCCATGATTGGAGTCAATTGTTTAGGACAAGAACGATGGTTCAAGTCACTCAGGGTTAGCACTAGGGAAGTGTTAAAGTGTCACATAGACTTACTACGATACTAATCAGGTGACATAAAAACTGCTATGTTAAGTTTGAGGGTGAGAAAGGTATTCATGGTATTCCAGTTCACCATTCTTCCCAGACATGGAAGTACAAATGTTTTGCTGGGCATGGATTGTATGCTACTTTTCTGCCTGCTACCTAAATGAAAAGTAAATTTGCTTGAAATGATTATGGACTACATGCTTAGTGCTATCATTAAGGAGAAAAGGATAATTATGGGGGTTCCCTATGGGATGCTACTAATAAAAATTTTCCAGCACATCAGATACCCTTTTGCTTAAGAGTGGTTTGAATACCTCATTGGCATAAACTACTCCATAAACTCCTTCAGGACAATGAAGAAGACTAAGTCTATACTTGTGAAGCAAGCTCCCAGATTAGGGATACTACAGTTGAAAAGACTATTGCTAAAGCCAAGAAAAGGAAGAATAAGTAGAACAAGGGAAGAACAAGGAGGAAGATTGTCATTCCTGAGAGTAGTTCTGAAATCTCAGAGAAAACTTATTTTGAAGAAGCTCCTCCTAGGAACAAAAAAAAAGGGCAAAAGTGTCATGACCCAACTTGGAAACGTGACCGACAAATGAGGAATCCCATCCCCACATAAGCCTTCTAGGTGATGTATCTCTCTAAACGCATAATTTATCAAAATATTCATCCTTGAAGAATAGCTTCGTTTAAATCTTTATTCAAATATTTTTCTAGGACTTGATTTCTGAAATCATAAATTTGAAATAATCTAACATACAAAGCTCTAAAGTCCTTTTAATCAATCTCTGAAAATCTATTTAACACTTGAAAACTAAATCATTAATGCATCTCTAATTTATTATATAAATCTTTGATCATAGTCCATATTTCAAATCCATACTTAAACTCTAAAAATATATATATGGAGATACATGAACTTTAAAAATAAC
Organism: Dalbergia cultrata; assembly: GCA_031216105.1. Taxonomy (NCBI): domain Eukaryota; kingdom Viridiplantae; phylum Streptophyta; class Magnoliopsida; order Fabales; family Fabaceae; genus Dalbergia; species Dalbergia cultrata. Next base: position 39,297,125 of record CM062348.1, read on the forward strand.
TACAATATCTCAAAATGCATGTGTAGCTTGGATCCTGCCTGGAACTGTAACAATCTCCCAAGTACAACGTTATCCTTAAGTCATGATATCGTACTCGAGAGTTGTTACTTATAAAATAACGGACCTTTATTAAATATCTATAGCAAGCTCGACTAAAGCGTATAATAACTAAGCGTAATCTATTAAAATATATGACAAAAGAATTATTGAATATATAGTTAAGTACAAAAGGAAGCTCTACTATGAGCTTTAATACATATCTGTTCCACTAAATACAGCATAATAAAATTATTAACTACTACACTATTGCAATTTTGAGTTCTTTTGTGGAGCAGCCTCATAATCCTCTGGTTCTACCTAGAGACAACATAGGAACATAAGAACACATAGGGGTGAGAATTATACAATTCTCAGTAGGGCAATTCCCCAAATACACAATCATAATGTCATCATCATCACCCCAACCACTTTGATTTATTTAGAAAATGTGAGCATGCAAGATATATCAAAGGTTCATTTTAAGGATCAAAACTATTTTTCCAAAGTGGGTTTCTTTTAATTAATCAATCACTCAATATATATATTGTTGGTATGAAAATGCACGAAAACAGGGGGTTGAATCGTGCTTTTTGTAATTTAAACTTCAAACTGAAAAAACTTTTTATAGCAAAATCTTATCAAGTTTAGAACTTGTAGAATAATAGAAGAACGGTTAATGTATTCAGAAGGTAACTTTCCAAATGAAGCAGTTTGAATAGATAAATGAACAGTAAAAGAAAATAATCTAAATATTTATATTGAGTTGAAAACTAAATTCAGAGAGAATACTAACTCATAAGATTTATACTGGTTTGGCTAACACCTGCTTACATCAAGTTCTCAGTACTCACTGAGTTCCAATAAACTTCCTCACTAAGGAGTAACAAGTACAAGATAGTCTTTACCGTAGCTTTCCCAAGCTCTTACTTCTGTCAGTAAACAACCCTTATTGACTCACAATAACAAGTAGTTTTATAGTAGCCTCTTCAAGCTATTTTCCTTTTGATCACTAATGGATCAGGATTACAATTAGATAGAGATTGATGATATGATCGTACAGCCTAACACCCAAGTTTTTGAATGTGATCTATCGAAACTGATTCTACTTGAGTGACTTCTTTATAGTAATTCTTCCTTAGAAGAACATATAATCAATGGAGAATATAGAAAGAAGATTTTGATATACAGAGGATTCTAGCAATAAATATTTCCAATGGGAAGTTTTTTAGCGTAATTTTTCTCTCGAATGTTTCTTTTTCTATGAAGGCTCAGTGATATCTATTTATAGATGATTTTCCTCTTTTTTTACCGTTGCCCCTTGGTCTTCCACTTAATCAACATGTGTTGAACATCTGATTGAGTACTGGAAATATAATCTAGGTGAGTAGCTCATATGGTGTCAGAGTTCCTTTTTCAAAAGCCGTTGATAAGTTGAGGTTTCTAAAGTCTATCAAAAACTATTTTTCTACTTTCTAATCATGGTTTATGAACCTTTTGATAAGTCCTTTTGTCATTTGATCAAGGGTGCTTGTAGAGATGATATCTTGACTTTGAGAGACTGATTTGACATTTGATTTGAATTTCAAATATAGCCTTTTTTTGCTTCTTATTTTTATGAGTCGGATTTTCTTATGAGTGCTGCTAGTTCCTTATCAATTTGTTTCTCTTCAATCTTGAATTTTTGATGATGAGAATCCCATGATTATGATGATTGAAGTTTGAGTAATACTTTACCTCCAGTATTTCGTATGTTATCTTCATTGTAGCTTTTCTTTCTGAAGATTAGTATTACTTTTTGACGACCATTTCCTTGGTTTTATTTCGTCAAACTGATTTCTTTGATGTATATGACAATGTCTTGCTTAATGCACTTCTTGCTTCTTTTCATTTTATCTTTTTTTCACGATCAAGACTAGAAGTTTTGTGACATGAGATCACTTTCTCATGCTTTCTGATTGTGTGTCTTAAAGAAATAGCTGGTATCCTTACAATAGAAGCTCAAGGTGGCCATTAGTTGTGCTTCAAAGCATTTTCTTTGAATTGACTTTACTGTCATTCAAAACAATTTTAATTCAACTTTCTGAAGGGTCCTAGAGTTTACATATGTGTGTGTGTATGTGTATGTGTCATTCTACCCAACATTTCAATCGCACACATGTCTTTCTAATAATTCATTCTTAATTTTATGTGCCTTTAGTACATGAAAGGGGATCTTTTTTCGTGCCCTTTACATATTACAGGGGAACTTCCCATGCCTTTTATGGACAAAAAGGGACCTTCTCGTGCCCTTTACATATTACAAGGGACCTTTCCCGTGCCATTGATATTCTATAGGGGATTTCATTTTTCACTTAGCACATACATCATCCTCAACTTACATATATAGGTATCACATTACTATATGCATTAGCATAAATTTTTGAATTTTCTAATGCCTCAAACATATTCGTTATTCATTTATCACCTTTCTTTTTTTATCAATGCATGCTCTAAGAACATATAAATTATTCATTTATCATAAGTCAATATTTAAATCATATAGCATACATTCATACACATTGTATTTGAACCAAATGTCATTATATCATCAATTCAAGGTTTGGATTTATTTCCAGTAATTTGGCAGATTTCACACCATTGTGGGACAAATTTGTTTGCACATCAAACAATCAATTTAGAGGCTATAAAAATTATCTAAGACACTTTAATATGTCTAAAAGGTTTGTAAAAATTTCAAAGCAAAAAGAGTTCTCTAACTATGTTAACATAATTCTACAAGTTTGGTGGTCAGAGATCACTTATACCTAGCTTAGAACTGGATTTCAATCATTTTTAACCCTAGCAAATGATTAAATCAATTCACAATAAAAATCAGGGATTAACTTCAGGATGTTTACAACAACCTATAAAAATTTCAAAGGAAAAATCTTATTTGATATAGTAACAAAATTAGACAAATTTGTAGCTTCAAGACCAAAAATTCAAATAGCACACATATAGTCTTGGTTCATGACTTTTTTTTAGGTAGTAAAAGTCCAAAACAAGGCTCAAGAAAATTCTTGGAACTAGCATAGGATGTTAGCTTCAATATATAATTTTTCCACAACACCAATTGTAACGCCCCGATTTTCTGTTAGAGTGAAAATGACCAAAATGCCCCTAAGGTCATTTTCGGCCTGGAATTTGAGGAAAGCCGGTCTGGCAGTACTCGAAGGGCAAACTCAATGTTGAAAGGGGATTGGATGACTTGTGTACCTTCTCGGGATCGAAAATCTCGTTTTTCGAGTTTTCGGGTCAAAATGACCAAAACACCCCTGCGGTGTTTTACCCGTTTGCAAGTGCCGGATGAACCCGAAACTTCTCCAGATGATTTTAAAAGGCATTTTTATGTAGACTGTGACTTTAGTTTTGGTCCCGGAGGTCCCGGGCGAAATTAGTGCAAAATTACGGTTTTGCCCCTAGTTTCGTGTTTCTACGCTTATTCACGTGATTAAGCAAACCTAAGCAATATTAGGCTCTAATCGAAGGTTAATTAATTTTCATAATTAATCTTGAGTCAAAATAATTTATTAAAGTTGATTAGAACCTAAAAGTGCTTAATTACAACTTAAAATCATATTTTAATTTCAAGACTCCTAGTCATGGAATCTTGAATAGTGTTTTCTCTTTCCAATTCCTTAAATCATGGAATTGTGTTACACATTGTTTATTCATAAATGAGTTTTTAATTCTCTAATGATGTATGAGCACTCCTAATCTTGTCATAAAATCCTTAAAACACATTCTTAGTTACCTAAACTTAAGCTTAATTATTCCTAACCTTGTATCTAAGCTAATACACATTTAAACCTACCATTAACACCCAATTAGATGATCAAAACTCACCTCCCCCATTCTGCCCCTGGTCTGGCCGTGCACTTCCCTCTCCCATATGCATCACATGTTCAATTTTTCAACACTCCAAGGCCATACCTCAAGTCACATACACTATACTTTGTTATAACTTTCAATCAAGCTTGAATTTCCACATGAATAAATAATTAAAACAACCCATTTTTCCCATTTATTTGTGGCTGGAAAAGTTCCAGCCATGTCAAGTTTCTAGAAGCCTAATTTCATCAAAAATTGATAGGAAATTAACTCACATCAAGCCATACTTTGTAGCATAGCTTCCATACTTCAAACCATGCTTGAATTACCTTGTGTAAGAGATATTTTTCTCCCTTTTCCCCCTCAAAAGCTACGGCCACTTCCCCCCCTTGGTGAGCCCCATGGTTTTGTTTTTCTATAAATAGGATGCTTGTGATAGCTTAGTTGCACCTTGAAGCGTTTGCTAAGTTTAGAATTCTAGAGTTATCTTGCTAGTTCTTTTCTTTTCTCTCAAAGTTCCAAGAGTTCTTTCTCTTCATCTTCATCCTCTCTTCACGTTATCACCTCACCACTTCAATCCACCATATCCTAACCTTAGATCATCATCAAATCTCTTAAACACTAAACCTCAAACACAAGCTTCCTCAAAACACATCTCCTTTCCTTTTCTTCCTCTTTGGCCGAAGCCATCACACCACCTTAGGAGGAGTTGCTCTTCTCATTTTCCTTTTCAAGTTCAAGCTTTCATCTTCATCACTTGGTAGGGATTTGCTTTTCAAACTTGTTTTGCTCAAGAATGTGTTTTTCTCTAGTATCCTCTTGGATTCCTTTTTTGAACTTTCTTTTTTTTTTTTTCTTTTCTTCTTCATTTCGGCCTCTTGGCCTTGATTATGAGTATGATAGCTTGATGATGAGAGTTTCTAGATGATGACCTTGTGTTCATCTCAAAGAAACCTCTAAAGCTTGAGTTTTCCTTTTTTTATGACTTCATTTATATGATATCTAGCTTACATGATTTTTCAACTTAAGAAAATTAATCTAAGGATTTCTAAAAGCCCAAGCCTACCCTTGTCAACCTTAAAGTTGGCCGGCATGTTCTAGAGATCTTTCTCTAGATAGGGGTTTTAGGTATTTAATAAAGAACTTGACTTAGTTTCACTTTCTTTTTCTCTTATAAGGTTTTTGGTTTTGGTATTTTGATCCTTGAGATTTTGTTTGGTTTTGTTTTGGAAGTTGGTTTACTTGAGCTTGATGATGTTGTTCAAGAACCTCATAGTTCTTTTGAGAACTAGGTTTAAGAACTCTAAAGCTCTCTTTATAATGAGATATGTGTTGGGTTGATTATTTTGTTAAAGTCTTGAATGAGCTCTAGCTAACCATAAAATGAACCTTGCATCATGTTTACTTTTATGTCTTGCACATCATGTTTATTTTCCTTGCTATCACTAAGTACCAAGATAATAAAAGAACTTGCATTATCATGTTTATATTTCAAGCTATGCATTATCATGTTTACATTTCAAGTTCTCACCTAAATATCAAAGATAATAATAGGATGCATCTCATATTTATTTTATGCTCTCACTTTACTTTCTAACAAAAGCTAAAACAAGTGCATAAGCATGCTTATCTTTATGCCATCACTTTAATGAACATAGAGCTCAAGGACTTGCCCATTGTTATCTCAAACAAAGGTCTAAAATATTTATTTTCCATAGTTGAGATTTCGGCCCTAAGAGGTTTTAAGGTTTCCAAGTATTGAAAATTATGTTTTATAATTTTCCTAAGCTTATATGAGTAAAGAAATATGTAGAACTAAGTTTTATGAATTTAGGACCTCTTGAGATGAAAATGATTTAGCCACTGTCCTCTTAAGTATTTTTATGATTTTAAAGGATAATAGTGTTTATAAATGAGTTTTGAAGGTTTTAAAAAGGGTCCAAGAGAAACTAGTATTCTATGTGCTTTAGAAATTGTGTTCTATGCCTTTTATGGAGATGCACATGTCGGTTCTGCCTTGCTACTTATTTGCCACTGTATGTGCTGTTTTAATGATGATAATATGCTTATGTTTGAGTAAAAATAATGTTAAGACTCTTATGTTGAAGATAAGATAAGTTAGAGACTAGAAAAGAATTAATTTGAGAGTTTTAGTTCCCTTAATTATTGAATTTTCTGGATTCTGTCCAGCAAGGTTTAGATTTGATAATCATGGTTTTAAATTAGTTTAAATGTGTAGGAATGACTCATAATTGGTTTAGGACTTGATCTTGATGCCTTAGGAGCAAACTAAACTTAGAAAGGGTCATTGTTGTGACTCCTAGGTACTCGTAAAGTTAGGATTATAAATTCTGCATCCTTGGGGTTTAGAGATATTCTTGATCATAGTGTGAGGTGAGAAATACTTAGTTATAACCTAATAGGTACCCAAGAGATTAGGTTTGATGATTGATAACTTAGAACGTGAGTTAAGGACCTTAAGGGTCAACGCATAAGACATTAAAAAGTCTTGAGTTTTTATGATGCTTAATTTATGTAAAAATGATATATGACACATGAGCTTGATATGTGCTATGAAGAAGTTTTATATAATGATATGCTATACCTCATAAGATATGTTTGTATGTCCTATTTGTTTTCATGGCATAAGCAAATTTGAGGAAATTCGGTCTACAGCCGTCATGCTGCCGAATTTCCATCAAATTTGAGGAACTTAGAAAAAGGTCTTTTTTTTTTAAATCATGAGAACTTAAATGTGACACAACACTGAGATGCCTTCTTGGGTGACACTGGTTTAGCCGAGCACCCCCAAGAAAATAAATCCGTGAGGGTATTGACACAGAGCTTGCCAAAGCAGACAATACTACTATGCACTAATTGCTAGTAGAGCGTTTCAAAGACGAAATGACCCTAAGTGGTGATCCTTAATTTGCCCCCTAGCCCGTACTTTAAGTTGAGATTATGTATGTTACACTTATCATAGGATAAGTCAGAGCTAGTGAAGACTAGTTAAGGTATGAGCTCATAACCTAGAGATGTTTTAGGGTGGCCCCATGAAATAAAAGTTAAAGTTTAAAATGTCACATATGCTATGGAAAACCAAGAAAAGTTATTATGAGATTTACACCTGTCACCTTATGCCATTGTTATAATGTTCCTCAGTTATTCTATTGATTGGTTTACCTTTATGATGCATTCATGTCATTAGTGTATTCCATGCTTAGTCATAAGACGCATTGTAAAATATGACGGACCTTGGATAATTGATACTTCAGAAAACTAACTTAAAAGGAGTTTATATGCATACACACCTTTTTAGAAATAAAACCCAAGGTTCCTGATGATGTGATGACGTCACTTAGTTAGGGATTGCCCTACTGAGAATTCTTTTAGAAGATTCTCATTCCCTCTCTCTTTTCTTCCGTCATATCTTCAGATGGCGACTTTCGTACTCTTCATCGACACCCCGACGTGGGAGCTGCACCATGACCCAGCACTCGAGTCATACTATTTTGAGGGTCGCTGCACAGTCAAAGTGTTCATGTTTATGGGACAACCCTTCGTACACCCAGTACGGAGCTACCGCTTCACCCCGACTGCTCCTTACCATCATAACATGATCTTTGAGCGAGCTAGACCACGCGACGAGCAGATCCTCCGCATGCAGCCCGAGGCGTCAGCTGTACGTGACTACCCAGAGTACGTGCCCCAGACTCAGTATTCTGAGACAGATTCATCAGAGGACCCACCCTCGCACATGTACAGTTGGAGCTCCAGCCCCACTCCCCCACCGATGAGAGTTGGGAGTGAGGAGACGGTGGTTCAACCGAGGTTTGCTCGTAGGCCATCCATGCGCCCTCACCGTGGTGGACATGCTCCGATGATCCGCACGACCACTCCCGCCGAGATCCGCCAGTGGATCGATTCCACCCCTCAGTACTCGGACCAGCAGGAGTAGGTGCATAGGATGGGTAGTAGCTAGTGCACACACGCCACATAGTTGAGGACAAATCTTCTTTTGTATATGAGGTTGTCTACTCTAGGTGCACACGGGTATGGGTGTTTCTTTCATGGTTTCCTTGTACTTGCTTTTATGATTTCCTTGTATTTGCTTTTCAGTTGTATTTTGTTCTTCTATGTACCGAATAGTCTTGCCTTTTGGTAGGCACATTATCTATATATATAATCAGTTGATGTAACCATGTTATTTATGTGTTTTATTATGATTTGCTCATATGACTTGTATGAATTCCCGTTCAAAGAATCATGCGTGGCTCTCACTTTGGTTTAATTCAAAAAAAGAAAAATTTTACCCATATTTCCGCTAAGTATTTTCAAAGTAAAAGATGAAACCAAGAGGTAATATTCTAAGGATTAACCTAAATACATACTAGTAGTATTAGGTTAAGATTTAGGGTGTTACACCAATACACTCCACTAATTCAAATACCACTACTACTATGTGTAATCATGCATTATAACCAAGAATATCAATTTTCCAATAATCACAATTAGCAAGAAAAATAGAGTTTCATCATGTAAAGAATACAACACCCTACTTTGCAATTTTAGAGCTTGTAATCCAAAGGTGCGACAAAGAATTTCTCTTCACTCTAAGGACTCCCAATCAACCTCAAATGTCCCTTAGGCAGTGAGGAAGTGAGATATCAAAGTGAGGATTGATAGAGAATTGAGATTTTAATCAGTTAGAATTATAGGTGTTGAGGTGAAGATTAAGTTTAGCGAATGAGGTTAGAAGTTTTGACAACTCTAGGCTAGTGTTTTTGGGCTTTGAAAGCATAGAGCTCTTTGAAAAATGGAGGAACCTGCTTCTTCCTTGTTATGGCCGAAAATGATCTTGGCTTGTTGGAGAAGAATTAGACTTGCATTTATTGTATGAGTATTATAATATATAATTGGATAATCTTTAATGTAAGAAAGTAAAATATATGGTTAGGATAAAATCTTGTAATTCAAGTTTGAATCTTAGCCATTAATTTTATGTAAGTGGATAATCTATTTCATTTTGTAAAGATTGAATTAGTTTTCGGTGTTAAAAATCACACATTAAAATTTCACCGAATGGGTAAAATATTGTACCCCGATAATCAAACATTTCCCAAAAGTTAACTCTAGCTACAAAATCTTTATTCCTACCCACTTCTAATCTTAATCCTATAATTTCTCAATTTCGAGCATCTCTGGGCCCTAATTCTAGGGTTTTGGTTGTCTCAACTTGCCTGTGGAACCACTGGGTTACTATTGACATTTTTTTATAGATTCATTAGATCGTCCTCATCATTGTTACGTCAACCATATTTTTGAAATTATGACTAGTAAAACTCAAATTAATTTTTAAATAATTATCAAAGTGTTACAACTGTTGGTAAAAAAGTGCATGAGAAGGGGGGTTGAATCGTGCTTTTTGAAGTCTCTTTTTTTTCTTTTCAATATGAATATTAAACATAAAACATACTATTAAGTATGAAGCTTGAAGTGCAGTGGAATAGTGGTTAGATGTTTCAGAAGGAAGGTTTCTTAGGCTTAATCATTATTATGCATTTTAATGATACTTGATTAATAATCAATGCAAGGCGCATAACATAAAAATAAAAGGTTAGGGAAGAGAGAATGAACACAAGTATTTTTATACTAGTTCAGCCAACCTGCCTACATCCAGTACACATGTTGAGATTTCATTAACAACAACTTTCTCAACCTGAGAAAGGAAATGGATAGTCTTTACAATAGCCTTCCTAAGCTCTCACTTGCACAGTGGCCAACTTTAACTGCGACTTAATCGAGTAGTTCTATACCAGCCTCTCCAAGCTAAAACTGTGACCTACAGACAACTTCTATTGCCATGTTGTAAGTAGTCTTGAACTAGCCTTTCCAAGCAAAATCGTGATAAGCAAATACCTTTGTTATCCCGTTGCAAGTAGTTTTACCTTAGTCTCTCCAAGCTATGTCTTACAATGATCACTAATGGATCAAGGTTACAAAGGTTATGTGTTTGGGTTGCCACTCAAACTAACCTACACTCATGTTTCCTTAAAAATATTTGCTAATACAAACCTGGGAAATATGAGTGACTCCTTTCTCATATCTTTTCATGAGAAGAGCATACAAATCGTTACAGGATAAAGAAAGAAGATTTTTACACTTCAAGATGATTAATTATATATTATGATGAATAATACAGGAAATGTGGAGAGATTTTTTCAGCATTTCTGCTTTTATGTCTTCAACTATCTCATCGGCGTTTATGTATAACATCTCCATTTATGCAGGTCCTTCTTCAGGAGCATTGCCTTTGATCAGATCTTCAAGTTACACATGTAGATCATCAGTTGTGTCTTGGAACGTTACTCTAGAGAGGTAGGCTGATAGACTCATCACATCAGTTGTGAAAGCCGTTATGCTTTAGAGGTTTCTGATGTCTTCATTTTCCTTTTACTTTCTGACCATGGTTTCTGAACTCCTTATTCTAGAAGATATGATCCTAAATCAATTAGGCAGAAGAGATGACGTACCAATTATAAAAATGGGTCTGATTTGAGATTTGAATTTTGAAATTCGAATTTTCCCTCCATTTTCCTTAGCATTCTTTACTCCACAGTTAAATGAGCTTTCTAACAGCATAATCAATCTCTTTAATATTTGCCAATCAGCTTGATTTTAGTTAGAAAATGACTTTCTAACATTTAAGTGTGCTTGAATAAGTAAACAAGTAATATTTGCGATATTGATTGTTGATGAAAAATCTTATTCAGCACTTTTCTTTTCCTATGTTCTCTTTCCAGCCAAGAGATTCATGTTCAAGGATATATATATGTGTGTGTGTGTGTGTGTGTGAATGAAAACAATTTTGAGCATGATATGAGAAAAGAGATACAAATGAAGTTTCTAATGCTCAGAGAAACCTTGATATAGAGATATTGGAGAAATTCAGTATGAGGTTTCTGAAGCTCAAACAAGAATTTTTTTTTAAGCATTAACAAGCAGTATGTTTTTGTGAGCTTGCTTTCGTGAGCTAAGAAACTTTATGAGTGTTAGAGAATTAACTTTTGAAATTCTTTTTCTTAAAATTTTGTTGCCTTTTGATACATATTGACTTTGAATATAACATATTTCTTGTGTTTTCCATGTTAGCTCGCTTACTGATATAAATATGATCAGACTGTAACACATTATTTACAGTATAAGCATAAACATTTTAGAGATATTTGATTCTCCTTAACTTATCTTGGTTATGTTAAGACATAGTGAAAATAGGTTTCTGAAAACCATCAAAAACAAGATATACATAACCAATTTTGAACAAGTTAAGCAGAGCACATTAATCGCATCTCATATGTGTGACAGATAAAGATGTGTTGATACCATATTAAGCATGTCATACATATCAAAGACATTCAGATGAAATCAAGCTATAACCAATCATGGATATGTGTGTATGTTGACTATTTTTGTTTGTTGTTGATTAGCCAACACAACAAATATGCATTAGAGGCACACATTTTCAGTCATACTATATGATTAGCTATGCGTAATGATATAGGCGTTGATATGTACTAAGGCTTAAAACATGTATAATTCAATGTTGAGGATATATGTGTAAACGAGCAGGCATAATCATAAGCATAAGTATGATGGATAAGACACTGATAAGTATTGGAGCAAAGGATAATCATCTACGTATTAGAGTATATAAAAAAAAAACTAAGCCAGTCATAGACATAAAAGAGAGTAAGTACTGCATTTGAGATAATGTTCAAAATATTGTAACCATGTTAAAGAAAAATAAGAAAATATGTAGTATGAAAAAAAAAAAAATGTTTTGGGCTCCCCCTTAGCATGACTCCCCCTAAATGTCTGCACAGATTTTCTTCAACCTTCTCTTCTCCCCTTTTTGTCATCATCAAAGAGAAACGTGCAGGGGAGGAATCGAAGTGATCTCTTTAGCCTCTTCATCTCAGCTCTTGTAAGATTTCTTGATTTGTTTGAAGGATTTGAAGCAGTAAGTTTTCAAGGTTAGACGCTCGTTTTTCCAAATTATCCAACCTATCAACAATTAGCAGTTGATTTGCAAGCAACATTCGTATTCAAGGAGTGACTTAAGGAATTTCTGAATGAGGAAGACTAGTGGATAGTTGGTTTATTTCTCGCACAGGCTTAAGGATAGGTGGTGGTGCAGGCATTTGAGATTCTTTGACGTAAGTAGGAGGAGAGTCATCTGCTAAGTTAAAGTCAGTCTCAAGAACTATACTTCCTGTATTATTATCTGATGATTTTCTTTTTGTAGACGACGATGGTTGCTCTTTGTTTCCTCTGATATTGCTCCTTGATTAGTTCCAGAGTCTATAGGTTTGGATAAAGGATGAGGTATGTTCTCACCTTCAATGTCAGTTTGGACTTTTGCAGAATCTTCTAAGCTGCTGTCCAAATTGATTATCATTTCTTTTCTTCAGGACATTCTGTATTGCTGACAGATTCTATCATGCTTTTGAATTGTTCTATAGGAGCGCCAATGAATTTTCTTTTGGCTCTAAATGAAGATATGGAGTAGTCAACTTTGACCATGTAAACAAACCATTCATTTGCCAATGGATAGTCTAGATGTTCAAATACTTTAGTTAAGAACATTCCATACGGTACTAACACAGTTCTTGCTTCCTTCTCTTTAGAAGCTAAGGCATCAATCATGTAGTCAAAGATTAGTTTGGGTAGGTAAACCTTTCTCACTGTTAGTAGGCAGAAAAGCAACATGCAGTCTACCCTAGTGAGTGAAAAGAGAAATGAATAAGTTTGCAGACTTGTCTTGCTCTGAAGTTAAGCATGGTGACGGTTATTTTGCTGGGATTATACTCTTGATAGTTTGTGAGGCAATTTGAGACTTCTTCTGTTGATACTCCAAGAATAGCGAACCAGTTTTCATCAGCAAGACATTGGATTCTTTCATTAGGAGCAAGAGAAATATAGGAAAGGTCGTCTATGCTAAGTTCTAGATCTATTCTTCTGATATAGGAGGTAAGAACAGAGTCAGTTACCTGTACTAGTTGTGAATAGAAGGCTATTACCATTCCAGTAAATACTCTATTAGAGATGTTGAGAAATCCCTCCCGTCCTTGAAAGGTGATCATTTCTAGCCGGAATACAAAGATATTCATCAGTTCTTTGGAGAGCCTTTTTCCCGGTGCCACAGGGCGAGAAGCGAAACTATCAGCATAGTATCATTAATGAAAGGATTCTTCATACATTTGGAGCATTCATAGATTGGCGGCATTGCCGTCAAACTTTTTTCTATCAACCATGTTTCAAATTTGCTTTTGAAGAGGATGATTGATGGCAGAGACAAGTAGAAAATGGGAGAGATAAATAAGAGTAATTAGAGGCTTATTTTGAGTTCAATGGGTTTCGAGGGGAGAGAGAGGGAGAGAGAGAGAGAGAGAGAGAGAGAGAGAGAGAGAGAGAGAGAGAGAAAGAGAAACAAGATATTTGAGGAAGCATGTAAGAAAAGACAGAAAAGAGGGTAGATACGTGTCATCAAATTAGAGGTGGTTATTTAGGTGATGAGAATAGCTGATTGAAGTTAAGATGATGAGGGAGAGAGAAAATAGTATTTTGAGGAAATTTTTACCACTCATTGATTTTTACTCAGAATAAGTGATTTTTGACTCCTTGAACCACTCTTTCTGAAGGATTCACTTTCTGATCTTGTTCTAGTACTTTCCATTTCCTAGGAGTGCTGAAAGGTTTTCCCTTAACTAGACATATCCTTATGAAGCTTTTCTTTTCAAACTTCTTGAGCCTTATTTTCCCTTTTGTGATTGTGAGAAGCTATCTAAGACCTATAAGATGAGCTTTGTCATTCATACTGATGAATCTATGTGATCATCAAATCTTTCATGGAGAGGAGAGTGGCCAAGAACCATGTTTGTGTATGAATACTTATGCAAATTTTTAAAAAATTTCTAAATACATTTGACATATTCTATCAAAAGAAAATTGGCTTATCATAGGGTTAATCAATAAAGAGACATGGATCTGCAGTGCTAAACAGGACTCCTCTAATCAGAATCAATTATTGCTATTATTATAGAGTTCCTAGGAATACCTTACTGTTTGGTCTTTTGTCTGGTTCCTTATCCGCAACATTTGGGTGTGCTAGATTACTTCAGTTCTCCATTTTCTCCTTGTTCCTTTCTTTGTATAATTAGAAGTCTCTGAATCTTTTAAGAGAGGAAACACCTTGTGGTTTCTTGGTTCCCAATAACTTCAATTTATTCTTCAAGTATTCAAGCTTTGCATCTTTCCAGTTAGGATAAACTTTTGTAGTAAAGTTTCCACCCAGTCTTGACTGGTCCAAGCCTTTTCCACACATTTTATCATAGAGGTGGAGATGGAAGGGCATGTTTCCCAGAATATTCAGATTGCTTTTACTTTTTTCTCAGAAATATTTTTTGGTTTTCTTTAAAGTTCTTCAGCAAGCTTTCTGAAGTATCTGATTTCTGGAGTTTACTTTCTGAAGGTGCAGCTTCCATTCTTTTTGTTGATCAAGGATCTCCTTGAGACTTTTTTCCTCAAAACCTTTCTCCAGTCCTTAATGACAGTTTGCAAAGTAGTTCTTGAATACTTTTCATTTTAAAATATAGGTGATTTGGATATCTAGAGTATCTTGCTTTTGATTTTCTTTCTTGAGCCAAGAAAGATATCTGACATGGTACTTGAAAGAAAATGATTCTGGTACTCAACTTTCTTGAGTCCACTTTGGTTAGTTGATCAAGAAGGATACTCTCTTCTTATGAAAGATAATAAGAACAACTGAGAAAATTATTGTTGATGACACTACATTTTCTTATAACTTCCTATTTTTTCTTCATTTCTCAGATTCATTTTCTGAAGCAATAGTCTTTACTCTCTAAACATAAGTTTGAGGATAATGAGTCTTTTAACATTTGACTAGTTCACATGTTCAGAAGCTACAAAGGAAAATTCTCAAATTCATAAATGACTTTCTGAGATCTATCTAATTTAATTATGAGAATTTAGCTTCTAAATGCCTAAAGTTTGAAAACATAATTTATATTTTCTTTTTAAGTTTCTTTATTCAAACTTAGGCTTATTCTTCCATAAAAGCTTTGAAGAGAAAGCAAGCTTATTATTTGGCAGCACATCATATGATATTAATCAAGATAAGGAAGTGCATTTGAGTATTCATACCTTGTGTGCTTTTGTAGGCTATTTATCATGTCATACAATTTAAGAGGATGCATTTTGACCTTCATTTTGTCCCTTTTATCTTTGACCTTTGCAATCGTTAGACTACTCAACCCCTAGAGGCCCGGCTCTGATACCACGTGTTGGTAAAAGGGTGCACAAGAAGGGGGTTGAATCGTGCTTTCTGAAGTCTCTCCTTTTTTTTTTCAATATGAAACATTAAGCATAAAACATACTATCAAGCATGAAGCTTGAAGTACAGCGAAATAATGGTTAGATGTTTTAGAAGGAAGGTTTCTGAGGCTTAATAATTATTATGCATTTTAATGATGCTTGATTAATAATCAACACAAGGCACATAACATAAAAATAAAAGGTTAGGGAAAAGAGAATGAACACAAGTATTTTTATACTGGTTTGGCCAATCTGCCTACATCCAGTACTCAACAAATGTTGAGATTTCATTAACAACAACTTTCTCAACTTGAGAAAGTAAATAGATAGTCTTTACAATAGCTTTCCCAAGCTCTCACTTGCACAGTAGCCAACCCCAACTATGACTTAACTGAGTAGTTCTGTACCAGCTTCTCCAAGTTGAGCTGAGTAGTTTTGTACCACTTTCTCCAAGTTGAACCGAGTAGTTCTGTACCAGTCTCTCCAAGTTGAAACCATGACTTGTAGACAACTTCTACCGCCACATTGTAAGTAGTCTTGAACAAGCCTCTCCAAGCTAAACTGTGATAAGCAAATACCTTTGCTATCCCGTTGCAAGTAGTTTTGCCTTAGCCTCTCTAAACTATGTCTAACACTGATCACTAATGGATTAAGGTTATAAAGGTTATGTGTTTAGGTTGCCACTCAAACTAACCTACACCCATGTTTCCTTAAAAATACTTGCTAATACAAACCTAGGAAACATGAGCGACTCCTTTCTCATATCTCTTCATAAGAAAAGCATACAAATCGATACAGAGTAATGAAAGAAGATTTTTACACTTTAAGATGATTGATTATGATGAACAGCACAGGAAATGTGGAGAGATTTGTTCAATATTTCTGCTCTTATGTCTTCAACTCTCTCATCGGCATTTATGTATGGTATCTCCATTGATATTTGTCCTTCTTCACGACTGTTGCCTTTTATCAGATCTCCAAGTGACACATGTAGATCATCAGTTGTGTCTTGGAATGTTACTCTAGAGAGGTAGGCTGACAGACTTGTAACATTGGTTGCAGAAGCCGTTGTGCTTTAGAGGTTTCTGATGCCCTCATTTTCCTTTTACTTTCTGACCATAGTTTTTGAACTCCTCCTTCCAGAAGATACAAACCTGAATCAATTAAGCAGAATAGATGACATACCAGTTATAACACTAGGTCTGATTTGAGATTTGAATTTTGAAATTTGAATTTTTCCCTCCATTTTCTTAGCGTTTTTTATTCCACAATTAAGTGAGCTTTCTGATGGCATAATCAATCTCTTTAATATTTCTTTGATCTCCCAATCTTCAATCTTGGCTAATTGATGATGATTTCTTTGTGATTGCAATGATTGATGACTGAGTAAGACGTTGCTCTTAGACATGAATCGATTTCTTCATCTTAAGTGTACTTTCCGATGTCCCATGCTACTTTTTGAAGCTCATTTCCTTGGTTTCTTGATCTTTGGCTTGGTATGCTTCAATCTTCAGGAATTTACACTTTCTTTGCACAAGATAATATTCAACTTTTTAAGCTTGATCTTGTAACACCCAAATTTTTAACCCAATACTCTAGAACATATCAGGCTAATCATTATGTTATTACTTCTTAGTCTCATCATTTTACTAAAATACTTAGCGGAAATTATGGGTAATTTTCTTTTTTGAAAACATAAAATAAAGTGAAAGCCGCGAACTTAACTAATCGAATGACAGAAATATAAAGCACGCGTAACAGTCATTAGGAATCATAAGGTAAAGCATATACTCAAAGAACAATGATCATGATAACAAAAGAAACATTTCATTAATAATAATATAGTTGAAGTAAATAGCTAGTCATACCCTAAGAACGGGCAGAGCTTGTAATACATCGGAAATAACATACAATAGAAAACTAGAAAGCATAAAGTACATGGCACAACAGGAAATGAAACCCAAAATGCTACCCTCCTACTAAGCTACGAGTACTAATCTACAACCCCTCCCAAAAGGTACTGCTGAAGGGAAGATCTTCACGAAGGCTCGGGTACTTGTAAGGCTCTCCATCAGAATCTAGTGACGATGGGGATGCTCGAGCGATGGGAGTATATAGCCCATGAACTGCTCGACCTCCTCCTGAGTCGGCCAGTGGAGTGGGAAGGGAACACATGCTGGCTGGGCATGAGCTCCTCGGCGCGGACGCATCTCGACCCTCCTCGCTAGATGCGGCTGCATCACGGTCTCCTCACTCCTCGCACGCCGGTACTGGGGAAAAGGTGCAGAACCCTCCGAAGGGACGTGCATAGACGAATCCTCAGACGGGTCCGTCTCAGACCTCCTCGAACATGGCACATACTCCAGAAAGTCACAGATGGTAGAAGCAGACGGACGAGCACGACGTCTCTGCTCGTTGCGCGGGCGGGTACGCTCGAAGATCATGTTGTCACCACCAAAATGTGCAGTAGGAGTGAACTGGTAGCTCGATACCAGATAGGCGAAAGGTCGTCCCATGTACACAAAAAAGCGAACCACACAATGACCCTCAAAGTGATATGATTGGTGGTCCGGGTCGTAGTGCACCTCCCATACGGGCGTGTCAATGAAGACTACGAACGTCGCCATCGACCTCTGAAGATGTGATGGAAGAAGAAAGAGAAAGGAGTGAGAATTCTTACTAAAGAATCTCAGTATGAGTCTCCTATCCTAGGGTTACATCGTTCACATCCTCAGGAACCTTGGGTTTATTTAGAAAAGAGTGTGCATATATAAAGGTTCATTATTTAGGGTTTATAAACCAATTATCCAAGGTTCATTCCTTTTAGCATGTATCTAGATGTCATGAATGCAACATACTAAAACATGAATGCATGTCAATGTCTCAAACAAATAATTCAATGAATCACAACTTCAAGAAGCATACAAGTGGCATAAAGGGCATATAACTTTCAAGTGCATCTTTCCTCAACTTCGTGACATCAATCATGGTACTTTAGCATAATAAGGCCACCCTAAAATAGCTAGGCTATGAGCTCATACCTCAGCTAGTCGTCACTAGCTCTTGCTTATTATCTGAATAAGCGAAACATAATAAATAATCCCGATTACGCAAGTACGGGTAGGGGGCAGGGATCACCTCTCTTAGGATATACCCTCTTTGAAATGCTTTGCGGGCATTAAGCTATAGCAATTTGTCCGCTTTGGTAGGCTGCATCTACTCATACCCTCACGGATTTGTCTCCCCTAGGGGTGCTCAGCCGAAACGGTGTCACCTAGGAAAGCGCATCTCAGTGCTTTGTCACATAAAAATCTCCTGGGGGTACTTGGGCGAACTGGTGTCACCCAGGGTTTTCAACTCATATTGTACTCTTAAACATTTCTTTAACCCTTTAAGGTTTGACGGAAATTCGGCAGCATAATAGCTGTTAAACCGAACTTCCTTCAAATCGAAGCTTATGCCACAAGCTAATCACACAACATATTCCTCATTTAAATCTCATACTATGATAAACTTCATATCTCAACAAATCATTTCCTCATGCATCATGAACATCTCAACATAGCATTGCATCATATACACATCATAGCATTAACAAATTCTTAATGTATTATGCATTGACCCTTAAGATCTTTAACTCAAAGTCTAAGTTACAAATCATCCAAACTTAAACTCTCGAGTACCTATAGGCTTATATCTAAGTATTCCTCACTCCATACTATGATCAAGAACATCTCTAAACCTCAAGGATGCAGAATCTAAAATTCTAACTTTACAGGTACCTAGGAGTCACAACAATGACCCTTTCTAAGTCCGATTTGCTCCTAAGGCATCAAGATCAAGTCCTAAATCAATTATGAGTCATTCCTACACATTTAAACTAATTTAAATCCGTGATTACCATTTCTAAACCTTGCTAGACAAAATCCAGAAAAATCAAACATTAAGGGATCTAAAACTCTCAAATTAATTCTTTTCTAATTACTAACTTCTCTAATCTTTCACATATGAATTTTAACATTAATTATGCTCAAACTTAATCATATTATCATCACCAAATAGCACATACAGTGGCCATAAAATAGCAAGGCAGAACCGAAACCAAGTCTCCATACAAAGGCATCAAACACAATTTCTAAAACACATAAAATACTAGTTTCTCTTGGAATCTTTTTCAAACTTTCAAAACTCATTTATAAACATTTTTAACATCTAAAATCATCAAAATATTTATAAGGGCAGTAGCTAAATCAAACTTGTCTCAAGAGGTTCTAAATTCATAAAACTTGGTTCTATACATTTCTTGTACTCATAAAAGCATAGAAAAATTATAAAACATAGTTTTCAATACTTGTAACACACAAAAATCCTTAGGGTCGAAATCTCAAGCTAAAGAAATAAATATTTTCAAGCCTCTGTTTGAGACCATAATGGGCAAGTCTTTGAGTTCTAGGTTCATTTAGGTGATGACATAAAAATAAATATGCTCATGCACTTATTTTAGGTTCCTTTAGAAAGTAAAGTGGTAGTATAAAATAAACATGAATGCAACTTGTTATTATCTTTGGTATTTAAGTGAGGACTCAAAATATGAATATGATAATGCATTGCTTGAAATATAAACATGATTATGCAAGTTCATTTGTTATCTTGGTACTTAGTGATGACAAGGAAAATAAATATGATGTGCAAAGCATAAAAGTAAACATGAATGCAAAGTTCATTTTAAGGTTATCTAGAGCTCTTACAAGACTTTAGAAAATAATAACCCAACACTTATCTCATCACAAAGAGAGCTTTAGAGTTCTTGAACCAAGTTATCAAAGGAACTATGAGGTTCTTGAACATCATTATCAAGCTCAAAATAAATAAACTTTCAAAGAAACACAAGGCCTTAAAGAAAAGGAAATAAAATCGAAATACTAGAGGAAAGGAGACAAGGAAACCGAAATGAAAAACAAGAAAGAGTGAAGGTGTTCTTGAGCTAGAAATCATTTTGAGTTAGTAAATCAAGATGAAACTTAGAGAAAATAAAAACTCAAGCTCTAGAGGTTCCTTTGGGATGAACACATAGTCATCATCTAAGAGCTCTCATCATTGAGCTATCATGTGCTCATCAAGGCCAAGAGGCCGAAACATCAAGGAAGGAAAAACACAGAAAGTTTCAAAAAGAAAATCCAAGAGAAAGCTAGATAAAACTCATTTTCAAGAAAACAAGGTTTAGAAAAAACACTCCTACCTAGAGTGAAGATGAAAACTTGAACTTTTGAAAAGGAAAACAAGATGATAAACTCCTCCAAATGGCAAGATGGCTTCGCCAAAGGAGGATAAGAAGGTTGGAGTTGTGTTTCAAGTGAGGTTGTGTTTGAGATGAAGTGTTTGAGAGCTTAGGAGGTGATTTGAGGTTGTGAGGTGGTGTTTGAAGGTTATGAGATGATTATGTGATGAAGAGATGAAGAAGATGAAGATGAAGAACAAGAGAGAACTCTCTTGAGACTTTGAAAGAAAAGGAAAAGAACTTAGAGAAAGCTAGAGAACTTAAAACTATGCAATTGATCTAAAGGTTCTCACAAGTCCTTAAGCATAGGTATTTATAGAAAATAAAAACAATGAAGGCTCATTGAGGGGGAGGAGAAGCCGTAGCAAAAAGGGAGGGAAAGGAAGGAAAATATCTCTTACAAGGTGTCATACAAGCATGGTTTGAGGTATGGAGTTTATGATACAAAGCATGGCTTCAAGCATGGGTTTTTGAGTGAGTTTTCTTTCAAATTTTGAATGAAATAATCCTTCTAGAAGCAATGCATGGCTGGTTGTTTTTCAGCCACAAATAAATGAGGAAAAATGGTTTATTTCATTTAGTTATTCATTTGAAAAATCAAGCTTGATTGAAAATATGACAAGGTATGGTGTATATGAGTTGGAAGCATGGTCTTGGTGTGTCAAAATTTTGCACATGTGATGAAAATGGGGAGCATGGAGGTTCGGCCAGGTTTAGACAGCATGGGGAAAAGAGATTTTTGTCATCTAATTGTGTGCTAATGATAGGTTTAACTGTGTATTAGTTTAGGTACAAGGTTAGGAATAATTAAGCTTAAGTTTAGGTGACTAAGAATGAGGTTTAAGGATTTTATGACATGATTAGGAGTGCTCATACATCATTAGAGAGTTTAAAACTCATTTAGAAATAAACAGTTGAAAACACAATTCCATGATTTAAGGAATTGGAGAGAGAAAAATACTATTCAAGATTCCATGACTAGGAATCTTGAATTTAAAATAGGATTTTAAGTTGTAATTAAGCACTTTTAGGTTCTAATCAACTTTAATAAATTATTTTGACTCAAGATTAATTATGGAAATTAATTAACCTTCGATTAGAGCCTAATATTGCTTAGGTTTGCTTAATCACGCTATTAAGCGTAAAAACACGAAACTATGGGCAAAATCGTAATTTTGCACTAATTTTGCCCGGGACCTCCGGGACCAAAACTAAAGTCACAGTCTACATAAAAACGCCTTTTAAAACCATCTGGAGAAGTTTCGGGCTCATCCAACACTTGCAAACAGGTAAAACATCGCAAGGGAATTTTGGTCATTTTGATCCGAAAACTCGAAAAATGAGATTTTCGATCCCGGGAAAATATACAAGCCAACTAATCCCCTTCCAACATTGAGTTTGCCCTTCGAGTACTGCCGGGTCGGCTTTCCTCGAATTCCGGTCCGAAAATGACCTCAGGGGCATTTTGGTCATTTTCACTCTAACAGAAAATCGGGACGTTAGAGATCTCCTTCCTTGAGATAAACATAATTTCTCATGTGTAGTGAAATTATTCTTGATTCAAGTCTGCTTCTATGCCTTTGGTCCGTAAACATGTATACGTGTTGTGCACGAGATAACATTCACTTTCCTTTTAACTTAATCTCTTCCCATGAGATAAATCATGTTTGCGCATGTAAAGTAAAATATTATTCCTACTTTAAGCTCGTATTATGTCTTGGGCTGTATACACATTTTTTTCTTGACACAATATTCACCTTCTATTTGGCTCAATCTCTTCCCATGAGATAAAACATGCTTACACATGCAAAGTAAAATATTAATCTTGCTTTAAGTCCATGTGATACAAACCGAATTAACCTATTATGCTTTGCCAAAAAACTCAACGTAGCCATTAGTCATTCTTCAAAGTATTTTCTTTAAATTGGCTTTGTTGTCAATCAAAACATTAAAGCTCATACTTTCTAAAGGGTTTTGCAGTTTACAATAGCAACATTACTAGAGCACTCTAATTCTAACATAAGCATACTCTAAGCCTTTTACCAATGTAAAGCTCGCCAAAAGGGTAGTTGCAGCTATTGGACCGGTGACTGAACAGTAACTGAACCTACAACTGTGAAAGAAAAGAAGGGAGGTGAGTCAATGAACTTATTAAGTGAGTTTTCAACCATTATCCATATAGGACAACCAAGAAATATACATAGTACGATATGCATGCAGTAAATATAGATCATTTGATATTTATATACATAGCTAACTAAGAAAACACTTTTCATTCTATAAATTCACAACAACCATTTTTAACTCATAATCAAACACGAAATCATTTTTAACTGAAGGTGCGACAGAGTATCGAGAAATAGTATGCTGAACATAACAAGTGCATATAGATTAATAAAAGCTGTAAAATCATAAACTGAAAAATTGTACTCGCTCCTTAGCAAACAAGAGCACCTGCTGAAATCATAATACTCCCTGTCAAACAAGCTGTGGGAACTGTCCTCTAACAAAAAACTTGGTACCAAAGTTAACAATCTCTTCACAGCCGTTAACTAACTGTCTATTTCCTTATCTCTACCTGCTAAACTAGTTTCATGAAAATCATAAGTGAAGGGTGGATGCTCAGTTCCTGGTGAATAAGAGCTTCAAATTTCTTAGTACTCTAGGAGTTCTAGATTCATATGACTCTGACAATCTGACTTTAGCATAACTGTGACTGTGAAAATCATGTGCAAGGACTCACCCATTTATAGGCATTCTGATTTTAAACCCATAGAATATGTATCTAACAGTTGCTATGAGTCATAATGAATTATGTACCTCTTGGTACTACAAAACTGAAGTTCTAAATCCATATCTTTAGCTAACATATCTTTTCATATACTTGATAAATCTAAAATCATAGCGTAAAACACTAGGGGTTCACAATTATAAAACTTGGAAATCATATAACATATTTATTCATAAAGTTGGGTCATACTCATTTCAAATTTCTCTAACTTGTATAAATATTTGAATTGGACATTCTAAAACATAATTTGAAATCTTAAAACTCAGATATATAATGATATCAAGAAACCCATAAAAAGACATATTTGATAAAATAGCCATCTTGCTATGATACATATTTTCTTAATAAAACCTTTCTTAACCATGTAAAACATTTTCCATAGTACACAACAAAACAATCGTGGTCCTATGGTTTTCTAAAACACATTTTCTTTCATGTTATCATCACAAATCATAATTTTTCTAGCCCAACATAATCATGTAAAATCATATTCTATACTTTTTCTCATCTCAATATCATATTTCATAATCATAATACAATAGCATAACTATAATGGTGAAACTAAGGTTATGAGATAAAACTGATTCACCTGGAGGGGAGAAAATGATGATGTCAACACCAACGGATCTCCAGTGAAGAAGGATGGCTCCAATATCTGCCATTGAAGCCACAAAACTCTATATTAAACTCTAACAATCTCTAGAGAGCTCTAATCTAACTTTAACAATACTGGGGGAGCACCCCAACTTGACAACAATGAAGAACAAAGACACTCTAACTTGAAGAACATGGAAGAACAAAGAGAAAGGAGGCACAAACTAACATTAATCTCTTACCTTAAAACTTGAAGGAAGTGGATTTGATGGAGGATGAGAGTGGAAGGGAGGAAGAAAGAGAGGAAATGATCTTTGGGGTAGGGTTTCAGAAATGGGGAGTGAAACCCTGAGTTTGGGGGTATATATAGGGTAAGGAGTCTCATTTATCAAAACTGCATAGTGTAGCATTGTTTTTGCTCTACTAGCACTACTATACTGATCTATGACCTCTATAGCAGTCAAGCACACCTGCACCCCCTCTCAAAAACACTTATGACTGCTATAGTGGTCTACAGGTAGCCTAAATGGCCAACTCCCTATACTATGACCGCTATAGTGGTCCTAAACCACTATATCGATCCTAGACCGCTATAGCAGTGACAGTTCATCAACACTGTAGGTAAAAAGGTCTTTCACACATCTAGTTTGTCTCATTTATTTTACTTTCCATTAACTTTAAAACATAAATGTAAATAAGGAAATACTCCCCATTTAGATTAAAATAAAATATAAAAAAAAATCAAAATCCTAACCAATCAAATTCCAAATTTTGAGTTTTAGTTCAGATCCAGGAATCTTCGAGATTTTCTAAACTTGTGAGTTAAAAATATAATATTTAAAAGTTTCATAAAATTCATTAAAAATCACCCTTTAACTTATTTTCCTTTTGGGAACAATTATCAGGACTTTTGATCCTAAGAATATGGCTCTATCATATAGCCCTCCAAAGATGTGTAGGATTAGACTTAGAGAAATTAAGGACTCAGCAACATGTGTGGGTCCTAGGGATCCTAAGGCTGTACGAAAAAAAAATCTACTGACATGTATATCTTGAGTATTACAAAATGAAGGCTAAACAATAAGCAGAAGCAAGTGGAGATCCCAAACCCTTTTGAACCATCATAAACTGGGGCTGAGACCTTGGAAAGTAAGCTTCCAAAGGGCAGACCTGGAAAACTCCCAATTCACAGAAAAGAAGTTGAACAGAAATACAAAAATCTACCTAACTAATTCTAAAAGATATGTGTGATGTTGAATAGATTGGAGGCGCTGCCAGAGACACTGGCTCTTCTATGGATGAAGAGGAAGCAGATTGAATTCTCAAGGAGTAGAGAATTCTTCAAGAAAAAAAAGGAGACTAGAAGAAGCCAAAAAACTAGAAAATGCTAAAGGGATTCAGGAGTCCATTAGATGAACAAGAAGATCTACTGTACATGAACCCTTTATTGCAATTGAAGAACAGTTCATAGGCCTAGGTCATAGCAGTACAAGTTTACCTCCTTTCCAATCTCTGCTGCACCTACTCGAAGGACAATGGCTTCTGAAACTAGCTCAGCCACTGAATCAGCCATTGTTCTTAAGAAGACAATGAGGCTAAGGTGGCTTCTCTAGGCGACAATGATGACTTCATGACCATCAATCAAATGTTAGAATCCATGTCGAAGTCCATGGTGTCAGAACTACGGCTTGAGGAAAAAGGAATGGATGAACTCAATTTCTTTGTAACCAAGCTCTTTTCCACTTTAGAGCCAATTATTGAAAAGATAGCTGAGGAGACAGTTGAACTAGAGATTACTGTTATTCTGATGGTGCCTCAATCTCTTCCTTCCATCCATATCACTCTAGTAGAAGAGGAAGATGATAGGACTTCAGAAACCAGTGCTCCTCATGCTGAAAAAGCTACTACTTCTACATTGGTTTTTTGCTCCTACTCCTGATCATGTTTTTTTCTCATGCTACTCCTACTGTTGCTATTGTATCCTTTCCATCACCTACCATAACACATGCTGATGTTGAGGCTGTATCGCCTAACTCTTGGGAAACCATACCTTTAGAAATATCTGACCCTTCTCCCTGAGCTGCTCCATCAACAACTGCACCAATTCACCTGCCACACTAGTTTTTAATTGAGACTGTAGCAAGCTCTCGGTAGAATCAATTATCATGAGAAATTTGAAGGACATTGCCTCTAAACTGGATCGGGTTAAAGCCATTAACATAGAGCAAGGCCTACAACTTCGAAGTCATGAATAATTGCTGCTTCAAATTCTTCAAAACTCTTAGGGACTCCTTCAAGAAGTAAAGAGCCGGGGCTGATGATGGTGTTCCTAGTTTCTAGAACATCTCCTTTTTGCTAATGTCAAAAGGGGGATAAGAGAATAGAAGAAAATCTTGTGCTGAGAAATTCAGGGGGAGAAAATTAAAAGGGAGCCACTCAGAGATTCTCTTTTTTTTAGCATATGCATTTTTTTACTTTTATTTGAACTCATTTTTGTTTTTTGTTTTAGCTCTGATTAATGTTTTCTTTGTGATACTAATACATTTATTTCTATTAATAGCTTTGATAGATTTTCTTACAGCATCCTTGTTGTTTCTTATCTTTGCTCTAATATAATTTTTTTGGCTCATATAAACCATTTATATATATATCCTTGTGAACACTAATATGTAAGCCATGGCACTTTTTTGTAAAAAAAAGGTTACTCATATATATTTAGGATCAGTCCCTACTGAGCTTTAAAAATCTATTATCACATATGCTGATGTACTTGAAATAAAGTTTCAATGAGCTTTAGAAACTTAACATGTGTGCAAAGCTCGTACATCATTTTCATAAAAAAGAAATTGAATCACATTTCAAAAATAAGTTTAGTTAAAGATGTGCTGAATAAGAAATTTGATCAAGGTAAATATCACACGTATTACTCTCTTTATTCAAACAAGTATATTTTTAGAAAGTTCATAATAACTGAAAAATCAAGCTGTATTGTTTCCAGAAAGCTTAAATGAGCATATCCTTTCTTTTTTCTCTACTCTAATACGTCACAAAAAGCATACTGAGTAACTTCAGAAATCTTAAAGAGAAATAAAAACAGCTCTGATTTAAGTCACTTACGGCAACAAAATGTTTTTATCTATAACGCCTTAGGAAAAGAACTCTTTGAAAATCACATTGTATGGTGTGTTGAAAGAAATATGTTTTATCCATGCTCTATATCATGTTGTATTTGTTTCAAACTCTCTTCAAAAGATTTTCTTCCAATTGGTTTGTCATCACAAAAAAGGGGGAAATTATTAGCTCCAAAACCTTTCAAAAGTGCCAATGCAATATGTTTTGAGTGATAACATAACCTATTTTGGGACAAAAATTTTACTGAACAACTAAAGCTTTCCTTTGAGTTTCTTGAAGTAGCAAACAAGCTCTTCCAGTTGCATAACGTGGTTCTTGAAACAAAATAATCACTTTACATGTGCAAACATATTTTATCTCATCTAAAGATATAGAGAGTTAATATAAGTGAAAAGTATATCGTGAAAAAAATGTATACATGCTTAATGGATTTAAAAAAATCATCGTATAAAAGAAACTAAGGCTCAAACATACAGAAAATAGAACGTGACTTCAGAAAGTGCACTTAAACTGAAGACGTCAAACTACCTCTGAAGTCAAGGTGTTCTACAATCATTATCATTGCAATCATTTCATCATATACATGCTTTGATTGAAGACTAAAAGATCATTTTTTTTCTCTACGGAATTGATACCGTACTTTAGAAAGTTCACTTAACAATGAAACGGTGCACTCTATAGGAAAAAAAAAGAAATTTGAAATTCAAATTTAAAGTCAAATCATTACATACTGGTGTGTCATCTCTTTTGTCAACATGGTCAACTACTTCAGCTTCTAAAAGGAAGAGATCAGAAACCTTGTTCAGAAACTAAAAGTAGTTTCTAAAGGTGACCTCAAAAACCCCAATTTCACAACAGCTTTTGTAACAGCTTTGATAATAGATGAGCTATTCCTTGAGACTGCATTTCCAATACACAAACGAATGATCAATACATATCACTTGAATAATTGATCAAGGGCAATGGTCACAAGTGAAGACCATCTATAGATAGAGATGTTGTGCTTTCAAAAGAACAAATCTTGACATTGCACAAATGCCGAAACACTAAGAAAATTTCTCCTCATCATCTTGTAAAGTTCATTACATCTTGTAATCAATCTCCTTGTCTATAAAAATTTTCTTTCTACATTCTTGATAGCTTATATGTTCTTCTTAGAAAGAATTCATTCAAGTTTTTCTTCCTTGTATATCTTACAAAAACTTGAGTGTAGGTTAGTTTGAGTTGCAAACCCAAACATAAACCTTTGTATCCTCGATCCAGTAGTGATCAATGTGAGTTAACTTGGAAAGACTAGTCAAAGACTACTTGCAACGCGACAGTAGAGATTGGTACTAGTCACAATTTAGCTTGAAGTGGCTGGTTAAAGACTACTTAGGTTGTGATAGCATAGTGTATTTGTTGGTCCCTGGTTTAGCTTGGAGAGCCTAGTGAAAGACTACTTGGTTTGTGACAGTATAGGTTGCTATTGGTCACAGGTAAGAGCTTGGGAAGGCTACTGTAAAGACTATCCTGTTTTTTTCTTAGGTTGAGAAAGTTTTTAGTGAAACTCAATGGTGGGTGAGAACTGGATATAGGCAGATTGGCCGAACCAGTATAAAAATATATATGCAGTATCTTATTCTCCCTTAACTCTTTTATATTCACTGCTTTGTGCTTATTATTCTATATCTGCTAAAACTTATCTTATTCATGCTTTTGTTATTTACGTTGTAGTTCAAAAAGCTACTTTATGAAGTACCTAGCTCTATTTCTACTCCATTTCAAGCTCAATACTTAATAGTATTTTGTTTAAGTTTTTCATAAGTAGAAAAGGAAAAAATAAGTGAAGCACGATTTAACCCCCCTTCTGGAGCGCTTGTTCACCTATAAATGGGAATTCACATTTTTTTGCAGGAGGTTAGTCAAGAAAATAGTAGTTTTGCTAAGGTCTTTAACAAAATGCCTATAAAATCCTATATCACCAAGGCAACAATGGGTACCCCGTACAATTGCGGGGTAAAACAAACAAGCAGGATCTACTTCTATGCCTTTTCTAGACACTACATTACCCAAAACAATCCCTTGTTGCACCATGAAATGACACTTTTTATAATTCAAGACCAAATAAGAATTAGTGGAATGTTTCAGCATGTTTTCTATGTTTTCTAAGCACCTTTGAAAGGTTCCATAAGCATTGCACAAGCCGAAGGGCATCCTCTGGTATGCCAATATGCCAAAAAGGCATGTAAGAGTAGTCTTCTCCTGATTCTCAAGGGTTATATGACTCTAGAATCAGCCGGTGAATTCATCCAAGAGGCAATAGTGTGACTTCTCTACCAACCTCTTGCATTTGGTCTATGAATGGCAAGGCTTAGTGATCATCATGGATGAGTTGGTTTAACCTTCTATAATACACACCTACCAACTGTTTTGCACTCTTGTTAGGTTGAGTCTAGTTTTTATATTCGCCACTACTTGTTAGGTCCAAACCCTTTAGAAAGCTTCAATAGTTAATGTTTTGAGTGATAACAAAACCAATTTTGTGAAAATATTTGGAAGAAAGACTAATTCATTATTTGAGTTTCATGAAGCACCAAGCAGGACTATTCATGTAGCATACTTGGTCTTAAAATGAGAATATTGTCACATTGACATGTGCAAACATGTTTCATCTCATTTAAACAGATTTAGAACTCAAAGGATTGAAAATAAATTGTGAAATGAACATTTCTATGCTCAACGCATGAAAGAAAATCCTTAAGAACAAGAATTACCATGAGAGCTTAGGCATCTAAGGTTTGGGTAATCTAATGATTGCAAAGGACAAAGATCCCATGGACAAATAGCACAAAATATTCATATTGCAGAAAGACACTCCATAACTAGACTGGCATTGTTTGATAGTGGAGACATGCATATTAGAGAGACAAATTGGAGCTGTTCATAAAATACACAAGTCTTGACTTATGGAGGATCATTCAAGAAAAAGACTACGTTCCTATGGAGTAAGTCTCAGCAACTGAAGATGCACCTTTTGCCTCTAGAGAAATCCCCAGGAGTAAGTGGACAGAGCAACATAAGACAAGAGTTCAGCTGAACTCAAAGGCTAAATATCTACTCACCTATGCACTAAGCAAAGTCGAATATGATAAGATCATTGCTTATGACATGGCTAAGGGGATCTGGGGCAGACTACACATGTTGTATGAAGGAATAGATCAAGTCAAAGAGACTAAGATCAATATGTTAGTCCATCAATATGAAATGTTCAAAATGAATGAATAATAAAGTATTAATGACATGACCACAAGGTTTATGCATATTGTAAACTAATAAAAAGGATTGGGCAAAATGTATTCCTAAATTCATTGCCATCACAGAAGCCAAATATC
The DNA here is from genome assembly GCA_031216105.1 of Dalbergia cultrata. NCBI lineage: Eukaryota > Viridiplantae > Streptophyta > Magnoliopsida > Fabales > Fabaceae > Dalbergia > Dalbergia cultrata. The sequence goes on from CM062348.1 coordinate 39,327,597, forward strand.
TTCAAACTCTTAGGTTGGATGCACTTATTAGGTCTCTAAAAACTCATAAAGTTGTGCTTTCCAATGTTCATGGAGAATCCATAAAGAAGAGCAAATCTATGGCCCTAAACTTATCACACCAAAAGCATAATAAAGGTAAAGTAATGAAACTTAATGAAACATCTGATAAGGAAGAAGAATCTGAAGACAATTATGGCAAAAAAGATAAAGAAGAGATCTCCATGCTCGTGAGGAAGATGTCTAAATCTTGGAGAAACAGAACAAAGAGAAGAAGAGACATCAACCTCAAAAAGGACAAAAAGGGCAAGGGAAAGCTGGATAACATAACCTGCTATAATTGCAGAGAGAAGAGACACTTCAAGACTAAATGTCCCAAGCTCAAGGGTCTATAGAAAAAGTTTCCCTCAAAGAACATAGAGTGATTTAGAGGAGGAGAAGGAAGGTTCAGAAATCCAGGATGGGCTAGAAGATGTAGCAAGCCTATGTTTAATGGCTGGCTATGCTTTAGAAGGAGAACCTGAGGTAAAGACATCCTCTAAATATGATCTTTCTTATGATGAATTACTTGCATTATACGATGAGTTGCTTGAAAACTTTCAAACCCTCTCATCTCACTATCTCAACCTCAAAAAGAACCATCAGAAAGTGGTTCTAGAATTTGAAAACGCCAAATCAGGATAATCTAAGGCTTAAGAAGGAAGAAATAAAAGGAGAAAACAAGATTTTAAATGTTAAGCTCAAATCCTTAGAAGTTGAAGTCACTAAAAAAAAGTCAAAATGCTCATAAAGTAATTTTTGAACTCGAAACGACTTTAAAACTTCTCAAATCTGATCTTGAAAAAAATGGTAAATGGCTCCAAGAATCTTGAGCTGATGCTTGGTGGCCAAAGGCCTTATTTTCAAAATGCTAGGTTAAGATATGACAATAAGATGGGTGAGAAAGAAAAAACAATCTTAACAAAGAAAGTAAATAACAAAGTTTCTTATTCTTTCTGCCATAAGAAGGGACACCCACTTGATAAATGTTTTATGAGAAAGAAATTCGCAAAACATGCTAGGAAACATCCCCCTAGAAAAACTAACTCAAGAGGACCAAAGAAGTCTAGGTACTTAGCAAAAAATTATTTTTGTTGCAGGTGTGTCTGAGAACGCACGTTAACAAAGACAACAAGTGGTACATGGACAGTGGTTGCTCTAGGCACATGTATGGATCCAAAAAGTGGTTCTGAAGCCTGAAGCCCAAGAACACTGGATCAATAAAATTTGCTGATGGAGATAAAGCCAAGGTTAGAAGTAAATGAAATATTGGTAAAGATGACTCTCACCAAATCTCTGATGTTTTACTTGTTTAGGGTTTAGGGTTAGCCAATTCTGTGACCAAGGTTTAATGTTTCATTTGATGCTCATGCTTGCAAAATTGTAAATCCCACTTCTGGACAAGTTATTTTATCTGGTAAGAGACATAATAATACTTATGTGTTATTTTTGGATGACTTTCTATGTCAAAATATAAAATGTCTTGTTTCCTTTATGGATAATAAGTGGTTATGGCATAAGAAGCTTGAACATGATCATATGAGGCATATTTTTGAGCTATCTCAAAAAGAGCTTGTCAAAGGCCCATCAAAGATCAGATATGACAAGGATTCAAATGTGATTTCTGTGAGAAAGACAAGCAAACCAAAGCTTCTTTCCATAATAAAAATGTGGTTTCAACCACTAAGCGACTTTAACTTTAACACATGGATCTCTTTGGACTAGCCCAGACTGCAACTCTTGCTAGAAAAAGATACTGCCTTGTCATAGTGGATGATTACTCTAGATTTACATGGGTTATCTTCTTACCTTCTAAGGATGGGGTGGTTGAAAGATTAAAAGTTTTTTCAAAACATGTTTGTATTGAAAAAGATTCTCAAATTACCTCTATAAGATCATATCATATAAGAGAATTTGAAAATCATTTTTTGAAGAGTTTTATAAAAAAAACATGACATCTCTCATGAGTTTTCTGCACCTAGAATTCCCCCAACAAAATGAGATTGCTTAAAGAAAAAACAAAAACTTGCAAGAGATGGACAGAACCATGCTTTTAGAAAGCAATTTATCAAAATATTTTTAGACAGAGGTTGTAAATACCTTGTGCTATATCCAAAATAGAATTTTTCTAAGGCCAATCCTTAAGAAACTCCTTATGAGTTATGAAATGGTAAAAAACCTAATATATCATATTTTCATATATTTGGCTCATCTTGCTTTATTCTTAACACCAAGGACAAACTCACAAAGTTTGATCCTAAATTTGATATTGGAATTTCTTAGGATACTCTTCAGTCTCAAAAGCTTATAGGATATATAACAAAAGAACAGTATGTGTTGAAGAAACTATCCACATCAAATTCACAAAGCTCAAGAAGGACTTTGTTGATGATCTAGAAGAACTAAAAAGGAACCTTGAGAAGATGAACTTGAATAAACCCTTAGAAAGCAAGAAAATGAAAGCACAATCTTCAAAAAGTAAGCTCTAGAACAAGTACAATTCTGAAAGCTTACTCAGAACTCCAAAGCCTTCTGACGTACATTTCTAAGCATGAACAAAGAACAATCTGAAGATGAAAAAGAAGCTGAAGAACATCAAGATATCAAAAACTACAGAGGATTTTCTAATCTAAAAGCAGTTTCCCGAAATAAAGTTCTAGGAGACATTTCAAAAGGTGTAAGAACAAGATCCTCCCTTAGAAATATGTCTAACTATGCGTTCATTTCCATCATCAAGCCTGATTGCATTGAAGATGCTTTGAATGATCAAAGTTAGGTGGATACTATGCAAGAGGAGTTTGACCAATTTGAGAAAAAGCAAAGTCTGGATACTCATGGAAAAGCACAAAGGGAAAAACATCATTAGAACCAAATGGGTGTTTAGAAACAAGCTTAATGGAGCAGGAAAGGTTATTAGAAACAAAGCAAAGTTGGTTGTACAAGGTTATAATCAACAAAATGGAATTGATTATGATAAAACCTTTGGAACAGCAGTTAGGCTTGAAGCCATAAGAATGCCACTTGTTTTTGTTCCCTTCAAGGGATTCACTCTATACCAAATGGATGTCAAGTTTGCATTCCTAAACAGATTCCTCTCTGAATAAGTTTACATAAAGTAGCCACTAGATTTTGAGAATAAGAACCTTCCCAACTATGTCTTCAAGTTAACAATGGCACTTTATAGTCTGAAACAAGCTTCTCGAGCCTGGTATGAAAGGTTGAATACCTTTTTACTAAAGAATATGTTCAAGAGAGGTAAAGTTGACACAACCCTATTTGCTCTTGAACAAAATAATCACTTTTTGATAGTTCAAATATATTTAGATGACATTATATTTGGTGTCATTGATCATTCTCTTTTTGAAAAGTTTTCAAAATTGATGCAAAGTGAATTTGAGATTAGCATGATGGTTGAACTCTGTAACATCCTCCTAAGTATAACATTATCTTTAAGTCATGGCATTAGACTCAGAAGTTGTTACTTATAAATTAGTGGACCTTTCTTAAATATCTATAGCAAGTTCAATCAAATTGTGAAGTAACTAATTCATAATTCTATTAAAATATATAACAAAGAAACCAAACATTTATTAAATTCAAAGTGAAGTACAAGAGGAAGCTCTTCTATGAGCTTTAATACACATATGTTCCATATTATATTTACATACATATACATACAACTAAATACAATCGATACAAGCTTTAGCCACTAAACTATTTTAAATTTGATCTCTTTTGTGTAGTAGCCTCATTGTTCTCTATATCAATGGGAACAAAAACACATAGAGGTAAGAATTCCAAAGTTCTCAATAGGGAATCCTCAACATGTATAATAGAATCTATGTCATCGTCATCGTCCTAGTCACTTCAATTTATTAAGAAAATATGATCATGCATTACATAACAATGGCTCATTTTAAAGTTCAAACTCATCCTTCCAAAGTAGGTTTCTTCTAAACATTCAATCACTATCTATATATATGTCATAGTAATTCATTCTAGATAAATAATTTAATAAAATATGCATATGCATATGATAAATGCAGTGATCTTTACTTTACTTTGGTATTTTTCTTAACTTACATGCCCTCGATATGTCAAAGGGGATTTCATCTTTCTTTACATGCCCTTGACAAGTCAAAGGGGATCTCATCTTTCTTTACGTGCCCTTGACAATATACCACTCTCATCGTTACATGCCCTCGGTACATCGAAAGGGATCTCAAGTTATAGTTTCAATCTTTTTTTTCCAAATGCATGCATTAAAGCACATATAGGCATCTATTCACAAGTAATTTCAATCGTGCCTCATAACTCATCTTTACTTCCCCTAGCATGCGTTTATATATCACAAGTCACATACTCAAATATTTATAATCAAGTATTCATGCCATACTAGAACCAAATGCCACTATATCATAAATTCAAAGTATTAGTACACTTCTAGTTCTTTGGCAGATTTTACACCCATATGGAAAAATTTAGTTTGCATATCAAAGAACCAAATCCAAGACTAAAAAAATTATCCTAGACACTTCAATGTGTCCCCAAAGTCTTGTAAAAATTTTATGGAAAAAAAAAAGCTTTCTAACTATGTTAACAAAATTATTTAAATTCAAAGGTTTGAAACTACTTATTTTTAGTCACAGCCAAAAGTCTCAATTTTATTACCCTATCAAATAAACATATAAAATCCTATGAAAATTCAGGGTTGGACATCAAGATGTCTCAACACCTTATATAAGTTTCAAGTCAAAATTGGATCATTTAATATAGAAACAAAATTAGATAAATTTATAGCTTTAGATTTGGTTGTGCAAGCAGAAACCCTAACTGTCTTGGTTTCTGATTTTTAGAAAATAGTAAGTCATTTTGAAGACCAAGAAAAATACTGAAAACACCTCAATATGTTAGCTTCATCATATAAAATTTTTAGCTCAAGATACGGTCTCTAACTAGGTCAAAAAAATAGAGTAATTCCACCTGCTTGCCTAAAATGGGGATTTCCAGCAACATGCTCAAAATGTATTTTGAGAAAAAGGGTTTTCTAGCATCATCCAAACACTCCACTAAATTAGACAAATCAATATCTATGTATTATCAACCAATAAAAAAATATCAAGTCAATCAGTAACCAAAATACAGAAAATAGATTTGAGACTGAAAAATATTTAAAAGCCCAACTTGTGAGCTTTAGGGTTTCTAACCTCAAAGGTTTTTTCCAAAAAAAAATTCTCCTCACTTCAAGCCTTCCAAATAGTACCAAATCCCTTCCTTAAACAGTGGAGTATGAGATATCAAAGTAAGAAATGGTGAGGAATTTAAATTCCAATTGGTTAATTTTGTAGGTTGTGATAAGTAATTGAAATTTTGTGAAAAGACCTTAAGGGCTTAGCAAGTTTAGACTAGGGTTTTGGAGTTTTGAAGCTTGTTTGGTTTGAGAATAATGAAATGGAGGCTATATCATGGGAAGGTGGCCAAAATTGTAGGGATGGAATGATAAGGATTGGTGGCTTAGGTTGATCTTGATATAAATGTAGTCAAAGTGTGATTTGCTTCCTTGTTAAGGAGAAATAATGAGATGGATGGCTAAGATTTAATCTTGTTAGTAAAGATTAAATCTTAGCCACCCACTTGGCTTGAAAGGATAGGCATTATCAAATCTAAAGATTAAACTATCTTTTGGTGTTAAAAATCGCACAATGAAATTGTACTAAACGGGTAAAACACTGTACACCGAAAATCAAATACTGCCTAAAATTGAATTTCAGGTATAAAATCTCCATCTCTAACCACTTCCAACCTTAACCCTATTGTTTTCTCAGTCCTAGCCATCTCTTGGACCTAAATCTAGGGTTTTGGCTGTCCCGATGGCCTGTGGGGCCTGCAAGATCACTATTTACCTTTTTTAACACGTCTTTTGGGTTGTCCTCATCATTGTTAAAACTATCAGATTTTTGAAATTATCACTAATAAAGTTCAAATTAATTTTTGAATAAATTTTGGGTGTTACAAACTCAAGTTTTTCCTTGGACTTCAAATAAAATAACAAGAAGAAGGAACATTGACCCATCAAGAAAATATATAAAAGAGCTTTTGAAAAGTTTAATATGAATTAAGCCAAACTAATGAGTACCCCCATTGTCGCGACAGGGATTGCGACGAGGTGACAAAAAATATTGAAAATATTTTTCATGTAATCACCACCAAAGTTTATTAAGGAAAACCATTAGAAAAGCTTTTTGTTAAAAAAAAAATTAAACCAGTCAGCCAAAACAGAGTTAGATCTGGGAGTCTATTTATATACAAGGAAAGATGGAGACTAAACCCCACAGCACGCCTAATACATCTGTCCAAAAATGGTTACCCAAAAGTTAATTGTACAATTAGGATAACTTAAAAGCATATAAATTTTACCCAAAAAAGCTAAAAAAAATAATATTTACAAATAAATAAAAAAATCAAATTGAAATATTTACAAATAAAGGAAATAAGATAACAAAAATCAAATGCAAAATTATGAAAGTTTAAAGTTTGGCTTGACAGGGGATACTTACTCCTACGTACCCTCTGGTAGAATAAGGAACTCAAAGCCACGTGATTCTCTAGAAAATATTTGTGTGTTGGCTGATTTTAATTAATTAATGATATTTTTTTTGTAAAGAATCATTTTTCTTTGAAAATAAAATCGGCTCTTGCATAGGATTTAAGTTGGTACTTGGATACTCAATAAACCCTTATGATTTAACAAAGGTGAAGATAACATTTGCTACTCAATTATCATCATTGATCATTGCATGAATAAAATAAAAAAATAAAAAGATTTTTTTTTTATATTTTGATTGAAAAGAAGATAAATTTATTTTGATTGACTGTTGATTAATTTAACTTTTTTCATGTGACAAATGAAAAGAAACAAGCATAGCAAGAATGCATTTCAAACCCAAACTTTGTTGAACAAATAAAACAAAGAGAAAAAACATAGTAAAAATAACATGACCTAAATGCTGGCCTTTTCAACAAACCACACAAAGTTTCTTTTTGAAAGTTAAAAAGAACAAACAAAACCAAACAATATGACAAGCCCAACGACCCAAAAGATATACTAATAAAAAAAAAGAAGAAAACAGCCCAATAGTAATTTTAGTGCACATGAAAGAAATAAAAATTTGAAACATTGAAATATGTACTTCATATTCACAAATGGCAAAAACTCAATGGAATCTTCCAAAACCAGAAGAGCAAATGCAAGGACAAAACAAAGGAAAGGCACACAAATCTGAAGCACAAAATAGAGACAGGGTTAGCAATTGGAAACATCACAGAGTTAAAGGAATCCAGAAGAAAGCAGGGAACGGAGTTCTTTGCGGTGAGGGTTAATGATCTTGACTTCTTTGAATGAAATGTAAGCTACAGAACCCTTCAGAAAGCATTAAAGCAATACGTTTTGAATATCAATAGAACTAATTCAAAGAAAATGTTTGGAGAACTAGTAATGTCTACCTTGAGTTTCTTGACATAGCATAACACATGCTTGAAGCGAAAATAATTTCACTTTACATATGCAAACATGATTTATCTCATAATAAGAAATTGAACCTAATAGAAGTGAACATTATATCATGCAAAGTACATATACATGCCTTTTGGATTGAGGAAAAGCAAATCAAGAACAAGAAACCAAGGCACAGGTCTTCAGAAAGTAGCACTGAACATTAGAAAGTATGCTCAGAATGAAGATATCAAGCAAACTCTGAAAACAACATGTTACATAACCTTCAATCATCATGGTCGCAATACTTTCATCATCAATAAAGCTTTGATTGAAGACTAGAAGACTAAAGAATTATCAAGTTGTTCTTGCTTGTCAAAGTTTGGCTTGGAAAAGATGGTCAAAGACTACTTGATTTTAGCATGGAGAGGTTAGTACAATACTACTTGCAGTGCGACAATCAGACAGTCTTGCTTGTCACGATTTAGCTTGAAGAGGCTGGTCAAAGACTGCTCGGTTTTAGCTTGGAGAGGCTAGTCCAATACTACTTGCAACGCGACAGTATGGTGCTCTTGCTTGTCACGGTTTAGCTCAGAAAGGTTGGTCAAAGACTACTCGGTTCGGCTTAAATAGGCTGGTGAATAACTACTTTGTTTATGACCAAAGTTTTTAAAACCGGCTCGGACCGGCCGGTTGAACTGGTAAACTGGTGAATCGGTCAATTAGCCGGTTCAAGTCATAAAAAAGATCATAGAAGCATTTGAACTGGTATGACCCGGGCCAACCTGGCCGGTTTTCTAAAAAACTGACAACCCAGACTAATATAATCAAAACCAGTGGGTCATACTTTTCCTAACAAAATCGTTATAAAATTTTAACTCCATAAAATTTTGAATTCTAATTGGCCCAAGAGCACATTAGTTAAGGCCTACTTGCCAAAACAATTTGGCTTTTTCCCACATCCCATTTCCATTCACAATTCTCTCTATTTATAAATACAATCACTTGCTTCCAGTTTTGTTTTCCATGATGTGGGACTTCACTTCCACCTTCACCTTCCTGTCTCTTCTATCCCACCTATACAACAAGGAAGATTGTGATCTCATCTAAATATTCTTTCATGAATTGACATTGGTGTTGGTCTCTAGTATGAGTGCAATACAATGGCAACACTAAACACAACATGCCTACCACTTATGAAAACTCTATCCAATAGGTGTTCCAACGTTAAACCCCACCTTAACTATGTGGTTCCATTGCTGATCCTTCAAGGTTCTTAGATAGCTGGGATCCTTTTGACACACATAAATGTTATTATATAATATATTATTCTATTAATAATATATAACATTAATATTATATAAATATTCACTAATATAAGGTATATATTTGCGTCATATGCATCAGTACAAATATTAGCTGTATTTTATATAATTTTTATATTTTTTTAGTTATTCTCGGTTGAACCAGTGACCCATTTACCCAATGCCTTGGTGAGTCAAGCATCGAGTCGAGTTTTAAAACTATGTTTATGACAGTAGAGGTTGTCTACTGGTCACAAATTAGAGCTTGGGAAGGCTACTATAAAGACCATATGATTTTTCTTTCTCGGGTTGATAAAGGTTTCAACGAATCTCAACGGAAGTTGAGTATTAGATGTTAGCAGAATTGGCCGAATCAGTATAAAATTATTTGTGCCATATTTTCTTCTCCTTTATCTCTTTTATTTTCGTTGTTCTGCATTATCATTCAATATCTCCTGAAAGTTCTTTTTTTTTTTTGGTTCTATTACTAACGTTATGGTTAAGCAAGTCACTTCTGAATTATCTAACCTATTTCCACTGTACTTCAAGCTCAATACTTAATAGTATATTGTCTAACATTTCAGTTTCGAAAAGAGATGAAAAGAGAAGCAAAGCACGATTCAAACCCCTTTATCATGCACTTTTCAACCTACAAGTGGTATCAGAGCAAAGCCTCTAAGGGGTTTAGCAATCCAATGATTACAGAGGACAAAGGCCCAAGGACAAATGGCACAGATATCCACATAGCAAAAGGACACTCCAACAATATACTACCATTCCTAAATAGTGAGGACTGTATCTATTGGAGAAACTGTATGGAACTGTTCATAAAATACACAAGCCTTAACATATGAGAAATAACTCAATAAGGTGACCATATTCCAATTGAAGAGATTCCTGGAACTAATGATGCATCTTCAACTTCAAGTGAAGTCCTCAAGAGCAGGTGGACAAAGTAACTCAAAGCCAGGTTGAGCTGATATCTAAAGCAAAGGATATATGGGACAAATGACATATGCTGCATAAAGGTACTGATCAAGTTAAAGAAACCAAGGTCAGTATGCTAGTCCATCAATATGAGATGTTCAACATATCATATCAAGAAAATATTGATAAAATAACCATGAGATTTGTGCTCATCATAAATTAGTGAAAGGGGCTCGGCAAAAGATACTCTGACTCTAAAATGGTTGGAACAATCTTGAGAAGCCTCCCAGCCAAATGGCTGCCTAAGGTCACAGCCATTACTGAGGATAAAGACCTTAAAATTCTCGATCTGGATGAACTCATTGGGTCTCTCAAAACTCAATAGGAAATGCTATCTGAAATGCATGGTGAATCCATCAAGAAGAGCAAGTCCAAGGCCTTGAAGTCGTCTCATCAGAAGCTGAATAAGGCTAAGGCATGAAAGTTGCTGAAATCTCTGCTGAAGAAGAAGAGTCTGATGATGAGACAGAAGAAAAAAGATGGAGACGAGCTCTCCATGATGGAAAGGAAGATGTCCAAAGCCTAAAAAGGCAAGTCAAAGAAAAGGAGGGAAATCAACCTCAGAAATGATAGAAAAGACAAAGTGAAGTTGGAAAGCATCACCTACTACAACTATGGGGAGAAGGGACACTTCAAACCAAAATGTCCTAAACTCAATAGTCCATAGAAGAAGTTCATACCCAAGAAGAAAGGCATGTTGGGCACCTGAAATGAATCGGAAAAAGAAAAAGAAGGATAAGAAGATTAGGAGAAGCTAGATGTTACAAACCTATGCTTCATGGCAGGCTATTCATCAGAAAGAGAACCTGAGGTTTGCCTGAGAATGTATGTGAAACCTAACAACAAGTGGTACATTGACAGTAGTTGCTCTAGACATATGTCTGGATCCAGAAGTTGGTTCAGAAACATGTGGCCCAAAAACTTTGGATCAGTAAAGCTCACCGACGAAAGTTACTCTTTTGTCTGTAAAGTTTGCAGAGTATACGATAAGAAAACACTATGCAGTGAAAAGACAATTCACATCAAGTTTAAGGAGCTCATGAAGGACTTTGTTGATGATCTCAGAGAACTGGAAGAAGGTCGTGAGAAAATGAGTTTCAAGGAAACTTTTGAAAGCAAGTAGATGAAAGCCAGACTTTCGAAAATTAGACTCCAGAACATAGATACTTCATAAAGCATGTTCATAACTCTAAAACCATTAGAAAGTAATACTTATGGACACAAAAAGAGCAATCTAAAGATAGAAGAGAAGCAGAGGAGCCTAAAGGATACAAAAACTACAACGGAGTTGCTGGTTTTAAGGCATATTCTCATAATAAAGTTCTTGGAGATATTTCCAAGGATTTTATCCAATGAGGTCTTGATCACCTCAAAAAAGTCTGAGTTCTCTATGGTCTGAAACAAGCCCCTCGAGCTTTGTAACGCCCCGATTTTTCTGTTAGAGTGAAAATGACCAAAATGCCCCTGAGTTCATTTTCAGCCCGGAATTCGAGGAAAGCCGGTTCGGCAGTACTTGAAGGGCAAACTCAATGTTGAAAGGGGATTAGATAACTTGTGTACCTTCCCGGGATCGAAAATCTCGTTTTTCGAGTTTGCGGGTCAAAATGACCAAAATGTCCCTGCGGTGTTTTACTCATTTGCAAGTGCCGGATGAACCCGAAACTTCTCCAGATGATTTTAAAAGGCGTTTTTATGTAGACTGTGACTTTAGTTTTGGTCCCGGAGGTCCCGGGCGAAATTAGTGCAAAATTACGGTTTTGCCCATATTTTCTTGTTTTTACGCTTAATCGCGTGATTAAGCAAACCTAAGCAATATTAGGCTCTAATCGAAGGTTAATTAATTTCCTTAATTAATCTAGGGTCAAAATAATTTATTAAAGTTGATTAGAACCTAAAAGTGCTTAATTACAACTTAAAATCATATTTTAATTTCAAGATTCCTAGTCATGGAATCTTGAATAGTATTTCCTCTCTCCAATTCCTTAAATCATGGAATTGTGTTACACATTGTTTATTCATAAATGAGTTTAAAATTCTTTAATGATGTATGAGCACTCCTAATCTTGTCATAAAATCCTTAAAACACATTCTTAGTTACCTAAACTTAAGCTTAATTGTTCCTAACCTTGTACCTAAGCTAATACACATTTAAACCTACCATTAACACCCAATTACATGATCAAATCATCCTCCCCACTCTGCTGCCAGGTCTGGCCGAAGCCTCACCCCCTCCATATGCATCACATGTTCAATTTTTCAACACTCCAAGGCCATACCTCAAGTCACATACACTATACCTTGTCATAACTTTCAATCAAGCTTGATTTTCCAAGTAAATAACTAATTAAAATAGCCCATTTTCTCCATTTATTTGTGCCTGGAAAAGTTCCAGCCATGCATTGTTTCTAGAAGCCTAATTTCATAAAAATTGGTAGGAAATTAACTCACATCAAGCCATACTTTGTAGCATAGCTTCCACACTTCAAACCATGCTTCTATGACACAATCAAGGAGATATTTTCCTCTCCCTTTTCCCTCCATTTGCTACGGCCACTCCCTCCCCTTGGTGAGCCCCATGGTTTTGTTTTTCTATAAATAGGATGCATGTGATAGCCTTGTTGCACCTTGAAGCATTTGCTAAGTTTAGAGTTTTAGAGTTGTCTTGCTAAGTTTTTCTTTTCTCTCAAAGTTTCAAAAGTGTTCTTCCTTTCTTTTCATCTTCATCTTCTTCATCTCTTCATCTCATCATCATCTCTTAACACCACCCCAAAGCCTTGAACCATCATCAAACCTCTCAAACACCTCACCTCAAACACATTTTCCTCTCCATTGTTCCTCACAAGGCCGAAGCCATATCCACCTCAAGGAGGAGCTCATCATCTTATTTTCCTTTTTAAAGTTCAAGCTTTGTGTCTTCACTCTAGGTAGGAGTGTTTTCTAAACTTTGTTTTCTTGAAAATGAGTTCTTTCTAGCTTTCTCTTGGATTTCTTTTGAAACTTTTCTTTGGTTCCTTTCTTTTTTTTTTTTTTCATTTTGGCCATGAGGCCTTGATTATGAGCATGATAGCTTGATGATGAGAATTTCTAGATGATGACCTTGTGTTCATCTCAAAGAAACCTCTAAAGCTTGAGTTTTCCTTTTCTTATAACTTCATCTATATGATATCTAGCTCACATGGTTTTTCAACTTAAGAAAATTAATCTAAGAATTTCTAAAAGTCCAAGCCTACCCTTGTCAACCTTAAAGTTGGCCGGCACGTTCTAGAGATCTTTCTCTAGATAGGGGTTTTGGGTATTTAATAAAGAACTTGACTTAGATTCATTTTCTTTTCCTTTGTAAGGTTTTCGGTTTTGGTACTTTGATCCTTGAGATTTTGTTTGTTTTGGAAGTTTATTTATCTTGAGCTTGATGATAATGTTCAAGAACCTCATGGTTCCTTTGAGAACTTGGTTCAAGAACTCTAAAGCTCTCTTTGTAATGAGATATATGTTGGGTTGTTATTTTGTTAAAGTCTTGGATGAGCTCTTGCTAACCATAAAATGAACCTTGCATCATGTTTACTTTTATGCTATGCACATCATGTTTACTTTCCTTGCTATCACTAAGTATCAAGATAATAAGTGAACCTTGCATTATCATGTTTACGTTTCAAGCTATGCATTATCATGTTTACATTTCAAGTTCTCACTTAATATCAAGATAATAATGAGTTGCATATCATGTTTATTTTATGCTATCACTTTACTTTCTAATGCAAGCTAAAACAAGTGCATGAGCATGTTTATTTTTATGTCATCACTTAAATGAACCTAGAGCTCAAAGACTTGCCCATTGTTGTCTCAAACAAAGGTCTAAAAATATTTGTTTCCTTTGGTTCACATTTCGGCCCTAAGAAGTTTTGATGCTTCTAAGTATTGAAAACTATGTTTCATAAATTTTCTAAGCTTTTATGAGTACAAGGAATATGTAGAACTAAGTTTTATGAATTTAGGACCTCTTGAGGCAAAGTTGGTTTAGTCACTGCCCTCTTAAAATATTTTTATGATTTTAGATGTTAAAAATTTTTATAAATGAGTTTTGAAAGTTTTAAAAAGGTTCCAAGAGAAACTAGTATTTTATATGCTTTAGAAATTGTGTTTGATGCCTTGAAATGGAGATGTTTGTTTTGGTTCTACCTTGCATGTTTAGCCACTGTATGAGTTGTGTTAATGATGATAATATGCTTATGTTTAAGTATAATTAATGTTAAGACTCATATGTGAAAGATAAGAGAAGTTAGAAACTAGAAAAGAATTAATTTGAGAGTTCTAGATCCTTTAATGTTTGAATTTTTTGGATTCTGTCCAGCAAGGTTTAGTAATGCTAATCATGGATTTAAATTAGTTTAAATGTGTAGGAATGACTCATAAATGGTTTAGGACTTGATCTTGATGCCTTAGGAGCAAACCGGACTTAGAAGGGGTCATTGTCGTGACTCATAGGTACCCGTAAAGTTAGGATTATGAATTCTGCATCCTTGAGGTTTAGAGATGTTCTTGACCATAGTGTGAGGTGAGAAAGACTTAGTTATAACCTTATAAGTTCCCGAGAGATTAGGTTTGATGACTTATAACTTAGAATGTGAGTTGAGGACCGTAAGGGTCAATGCATAAGACACTAAAAAGTTGTTAATGCTATGACGTGTTGTATGATGCAATGGTATGATAAGATGTGCTTGATGCATGAGAAAATGATTGATGTTAAATTTTATCATAGCATGAGTTTTCATGAGAACATGTTGTGTGAATTAGCTTGTGGCAGTTTGAAGGAAATTCGGTTTAACAGCTGCTATGCTGCCGAATTTCCGTCAAACCTTAAAGGGTTGAAAGAAATGTTTATGAGTACCATATGAGTTGAAAACCCTGGGTGACACCGGTTTGCCCGAGCACCCCCAGGAGATTTTTATGTGACAAAGCACTGAGACGCGTTTCCCCCGAGGAGGTGCCGATTCAGCCGAGTACCCCCGGGAGGAGACAAATCCGTGAGGGTATGAGTATATGCAGCCTACCAAAGCGGACAAATTGCGAGGCCATGCATGGCTAGCAAAGCATTTCAAAGAGGGTAATCCCAGAGAGAGATGATCCCTGCCCCCTACCCGTACTTGTGACTCGGGATTATTATTTATGTTTCGCTTATTCAAGATAATAAGCAAGAGCTAGTGACGACTAGCTAAGGTATAAGCTCATAACCTAGTTATTTTAAGGTGGCTTTTATGCTAAAGTACCATGATTGATGTCACGAGGTTGAGGAATGATCTCAGTTGAAAGTTATATGCCCTTATGCCACATGATTTATGTTTATGTGCTTTGATGTGTTGATGAATGTGCTCATGTATTGACATGCATCCATAATATAATATGTCGCACTCATAACATCAAGATGCATGCTAAAAGGAACGGACCTTGGATAATTAGTTTTGGAAAACCTTAATTAAACCTTATATGCATGATCATTATTTTATAATTAAACCCAAGGTTCCTGAGGATGTGTACGATGTAACCCTAGGATAGGAGACTCCTACTGAGATTCTTTAGCAAGAATTCTCACTCCTCTCTCTTCTTTCTTTCGTCATATCTTCAGAGAGCGATGGTGACGTTCGTGCTTTTCATTGACACGCCAGTTTAGGAGGTGCACTACGACCCGGACCACCGTTCGTATCATTTTGAGGGTTGTTATGCCGTCCGCGTTTTTGTGTACATGGGACTACCTTTCACTTACCCGGTTTCGGGCTACCAGTTCACTCCTACTGCACCTTTTGGTGGTGATGACATGATCTTCGAGCGCACTCGCCCGCGTGATGAGCAGCTACGCCGTGCCCGTACCTCTGCCTCAGCTGTCCGCGACCACCCAGAGTACGTGCCTCGCACGAGGAGGTCCGAGACTGATCCATCTAAGGATTCATCGACACATGTCCCTTCGGAGGGCTCCGCCCCATTTCCCCAGTTTCAGCGCGAGGGGAGTGAGGAGACCATGAGGCAGCCATGCTTGGCGAGGAGAACTGAGATGCGCCCGCGTCAAGGAGCTCACGTTCAGCCGCCACGAGCTCCCTTCACACTTCATTGGCCCACTCAGGAGGAGATAGAGCGGTTCCCCGGTTACCTACCTCCATCCCCCGAGGATCCCCGTCATCACTAGACTCCGATGGAGAGCGTTGCGAGTACCCGAGCTTTTATGAAGATCTTCCCTTAGATAGCACCTTTTGGGAAGGGTTGTAGTTTGTATTCGTAGCCTAGTAGAAGGGTAGCATTTAGGGTTTTTACCTTCATGTTGGACCATGTACTTCATATTCCCTTGTATTTTATTTCTGTTGTATTACAAGCTCTGCCCGTTCTTAGGGTATGACTAGCTATGTACCTCAACTACGTTATTATTAATGAAATGTTCCTTTGTTTACCTTGATCATTGTTCTTGACTATATGCTTTACCCTATGAGTTAATATGGTTGTTGCACGTGCTTTACATTTTGTTATTCGATTTGCTAAGCCCACGGCTCTCACTTTGCTTTATGTTTTCAAAAAGAAAAATTTACCCGTAATTCCGCTAAGTATTTTAATAAAATGATGAGACTAAGAAGTAATAACCTATTGATTAGCCTAATATGTTCTAGAGTATTGGGTTAAAAATTAGGGTGTTACAAGCTTGGTATAAAAGACTGAGCACCTTCCTACTAAAGAATAAGCTCAAGAAAGGCTATTGTGATGTTGACTTCACAAGAAAATGGAGTAGAGAAAAAGAGCATCAATGGATACTGCCATTTCATTGGAAAAAGCTAAATTACTTGGTTGTACAAAAAGCATAATACTGTTGCAATCTCTACTGCCAAAGTTGAATATGTAGCTGTTACAAACTGCTGCACCTAGATGTTGTGGATAAGGAACTAGCTAAAAGATCATCATCTGAGGTATTCCAAAATCTCTATCTTCTGTGATAATACTGGTGATATAATTTTTGCTAAAAATCCTATTCAGCAATCTAGATCCATGCATAGAATGTTAAAAAATCTTCTTAGGAAATATTGAATAAATGTTTGTGAATACTAAAGACCAAGTGTCAAATATATTTCCAAAACCATTAGCTGAAGATTCCTTTTGTGGTTTGAAATATTTTTTAAACTCGAAAGTTTTAAAATCTACGTAAGTATTCATGCACAAACATCTCTGGGTATTTTCCTCTTCATTGCTCTGAACTGAAGACCACACGAAGACATCAATTTGTAAGACCAGTATACCATTTGATGATCAGAAAGTCAATTCGTAAGCTCAAAAAGTAGATGAGGTGATCAGAAAGATGAACAGAAGGGTCAGAAAATTGGGAATGGACGATTTCATGGGGTTCAGAATATAAAGATGAGTCTAGGGCAAAAATATGGTGAGACTCCGATGGGTCAAAAAGTGAAAACTGAACATCAAAAAGTAGGTCCTTCAGAAAGTGATCTTAAAAGTCAGAAACCACTCTATCTGAAAAAGGATGAAAAAGGTTGGACAATTCCCATTGTCTTGAGTTTCTCTCTCCCATGTCGGTTCACAATTAGCTTATCATATCCCATCACTTAAATAACCTCCCACTCTATACATGTAACACCTTTACTATCATCTTCTACCACACACTTCATCAACTATTTCGTATTCCCTCACTCTCAAATCCTCTCTGAAATCGCTCATTATCCTCTCAAACTCTCATTTTGCAACCTAAACCGCTCCCCATTTTACAAACTTTTTTTCCTTTCTTTATCTCTTAACCCTTCTAAGATTCAATCTTTCTTCTTCTACCTCACACACACAACTCTGTCATGGCTAAAAGAAAAAATCATGATCAATCTATTGAAGAGGGGGCTTCTTTTCACATGTATGATAATCTGTAAATGCAGGATCATTATGAAAAGAACTTTGCATCAAGAAAAATGGTACCTGGGAAGACTTTGCATAAAGATCTTCATGAAGAAATATCCATTCTTGATTAGGTCTTTTCAGTTCAAAAATGGGAAGAATATATGGAGATCAATGAATAAGTCTTCCCAAGACTAGTTGCTACCTTTTACTCCTATCTGGAAGGAAACCCAGCCTCATCCATAAAGACAATGATCAAAGATTGTGTCATCAAAATCACCCCTTTAGGACTCTCCAAGATCATTAAGGCACCAAATGATGGAATCATCTGCAACTCCTTATGAAATTGGGCTCATTCCCTAGGAATAAATGAAGGAGACGTGTCAAGGTATCTTACCAATTCTATTCTTCACAAACCGAATGAAATCACTACTGCCATCCTAATTGTTATTGCTAGAAAAGTATTTACTGTGGTACAATTTTATACTCTACCCCATATAGGAAGCACAGATACACTAGTCGGCATGGATTGCACGCTCCTGCATTGTCTAATGGCAAAGAGAAAAGTGAACTTGCCAAGACTCATCATGGACTATGTGATAAGTGCATCCACAAAAGAAAAACGAAGGACTACCAATTTTTTGTATGAGATGTTATTGACAAGGCTCTTCTAGCATATGTATTTTCCACTCATAACTGAAAGGTATGAATACCTAGAAGGAACTATATTCATACCCTCTTCTTTTTGAACTTCAAAGAAAAGTTCCATTATCTCAACCTCTAAACTAACACGGCGGGTCCTCGAACAAGGGGAGATTAAGCCAGAAAAGCCTCCCAGATAATCAAGCCTCAACAAAAGAGATCTAAAGGAAAGAAGAAGTTAATACTCCTAGAGAATGAGATTGAGAACTCAAATGAGGAAGAATCCAATCTACTCCTTCGCACCAATGAAATGAGGACAACAAGAAAACAAGAGTTTGCACCCCAAGGAACTCATATGGCAGCGAAACTAGTAAAATTCATCAGAAAAAGATATATTTGGCTCCAAACCAAAAATATGCCTATACATGGATCCAGAATCTCCACACTGATGAAGAAAGTCACAAAATATAAAGAGGCTGGCTATCAATTTATTCTTACTAACTTTAATGATAATGAAAAAGATATGGAAGTAGAAACAACCAGGGGCATCCTCATTTAAAGAAGAAGAAAGCTTGCTAGGAAGCAAAAAGGCCAGGTTAAGCGGGATGATCAGGCCAGAGCACACTATTGAGAACACATCAATGGAGCCTATTATTGAAGAGCTAGACAAAGAGGACCATGGACTAGAATATGATATGATCCTGATGGCACATCAACCTCTTCCTTCCATTCATATTACGCTAGTGGAAAAGGTAGAGTACAAGATCATAGAAGCCGACACTAGTCATGTTGAGTAAGTTGTTGCTTCTACCTCAGCTCAAATGCTTAACACTAGTAAAGCTCCTACCTATGAGCCTACTTCTACTCTTGTTGTCCTCACTGCTGAAATGTCATCCTCTCCGTCTCCTGCTGATGCACATGCTAGAACAAAGGTTCAATCGCCAAAGTCTGGGTACACTATACCCCTTGACATTCCTGAGCCTTCTCCAAGAGTTGCTCTTTCAACATTAGCACCTATCAATTTACCTATTCCATCCTCAACCGAGTCTCCAACAAACTCTCAACTCAATCAGATTGTCTTTTAATATCTGAGAGATTGCCTCCAGACAAGACTGGTTTGAGGTTACACTCATAGAACATGGTGCCAAACTACGACATCATGAAAAATTACAAGTTTGGATTCTTCATATCTCCTAGGAGATTCTTTGAGAGCTAAGGCATTGAGGATGAAAACGATATTCTTGGTTTCCTGGACACTTCCCTTTTTTGCTTATGACAAAAGGTGAAGAAGAAAAGACATGAAGAAAATCAAGTGCTATGGAATTTAGTGGGAGCCTATGCTGAGGGGAAGCTCAGAGATTCTTTTTTTTTTTTCAACATGCAGCTTTCTGTTTTTGTTTTAAACTATCACTCTTCTTGCTTTGATAGATATTTTATATGAACTATCAAATTCGGTATATCTATTCAGAAATTATGTTTATCCTTGCTGTTAGTTCTAACACATATTTGTTTTTTTAGTTCTAACATATATATGTTTTAAGCCCTGATATATATTGGTGCCTACTTATTATGCTTAGCTAATCATATATCATGCTAGTAGATGTTTGCTTTGTATTTCTTAAGTGTTTGCTTTGGCTTGCTTATTCATTAGTATCCTAGGATATTTAGCTTGCATGTGTATCTGTGATTAGTGTTGGCTAGTATCTTTTCAAGTACAAAGTCTCTCTATCGTTGCTCTGATACTCATATTTATCTGCTGTGCTTCAATATGTATGTCATGCTTAAAATATCTCTTTTTATGAAACATTTTTTTTTTGTTTCTGACATACATATGAGATGTTTTCAGAAGCTCTGTATAACTTGATCAAATACATTTTTCTATAGTTTTTGACGATCTTCAAAAACTTGTTCCTACCTGATTTAATACAACTAAGATAAGTTTGTGAAGCTCAAAACTCTCACAAGAGTGCTGTGCTTATATGTTACATAATGTGTTATATTCTGTTTTATATATATATACTGTGTGTGAGTTTACATGAAATGCATGAACATATGTCACAAGTTTTGTTTTATAAAATCTTATGCTCTGATACATTTGTGAAATGTTTCTTAGCTCATAATACAAAAAGCTCATTGTTTTTTTAATTTGCTCTGATACATTTGGGATTAATCCATGTCGAGCTTTAGAAACCTCGCATAGTTATATGTTGATAAATTTATATTAAGGTTTCTTTGACTGTCAAAAATGACATCTATATTGTTTTGTTTTTCATAATATGCTCTGATACATATATATATATATTTGAGCATCTGTCTTAAAAATGGCTTTGGAAAAGGTTGTATTGAATAAGAAAATAATCAAGATGAAATATCACAAGTATTACTTGTTTTTCACTCAAGCACTCTTTTCTCATAAAGTCTTTTTAAAAAAACAAAAAATCAAGCTGTCTATGTAAAAAGGACTTAAACAATGATATCTGGTTCAATAAGTGGCACTGGACATCATAAAGTACGCTCAGAATGAAGATATCAAGCAAACTCTAAAAACAATATGTTACACAACCTTCAATCATCATGATTACAATATTTTCATCATCAATAAACTTTGATTGAAGACTAGAAGACCGAAGAATTATATTGCACATTAGAAAGCTCATTTCATTGTGGAGTGTTGAACCTTACTGGAAAAAGGAAGGAAATTTGACTTTTTGAAATTTAAATTTCAAGTCAAACCCAATTTCAAACTAGTGTGTCATCTCTTCTGCCAACTCAGTCAACTACCCTATCTTATAAAAGGAAGAGTTCACAAACCATGTTCAGAAAGTAAAAAGTAGTTTTTGAAGGGCTATCAGAAACCTCAACCTTACAACGACTTCTACAATAGATCTGACAAACTGTCAACCTACTCTTCTAGACTACTTTCCAAGAAAATAGATAATCAACATGTGTCACTTGGAGAACTGATCAAAGGCAACGATCATAAAGGAAGACCTCTATAAACAGAGATGTTATGCTCAAAAGTAAAACAAGATTAACTTTACACAAGAGTGGAAACTATGTGCAAATCTTTCCTCACATCTTGCAAGGTTCATAACTTTTAGTAATTAGTTTCCTTGATTGTAAAAGTTTTCTTTCTATGTTCGTCAATAGTTTATATGTTCTTCCATGGAAGAAATGATAGAAAGAAGTCATTCAAGTTATCCCAGGCTATTCATTGTATATTTTTAAGGGAACTTGAGTATAGGTTAGTTTGAGTGGCAACCCAAACACTAAACCTTTGTATTCTCGATCCAGTAGTGATCATTGTGAGATAGCTTGGAGAGGCTAAGGTAAAACTACTTGCACATGACAGTAAGGTGTTCTTGCTTGTCATGGTTTAGCTTGGAGAAGCTGGTCAGAGACTACTCAGTTTTAGCTTGGAGAGGTTAGTACAATACTACTTGCAACGCGACATTAAGGTGTTCTTGCTTGTCATGGTTTGGCTTGGAGAAGCTGGTCAGAGACTACTCGGTTTAGCTTGGAGAGGTTAGTACAATACTACTTGCAACACAACAGTAAGGTGTCCTTGTTTATCATGGTTTAGCTTGGAGAGGCTGGTCAGAGACTACTCAGTTTTAGCTTGGAAAGGTTAGTACAGTACTACTTGCAAGGAGATAGTAAGGTGTTCTTGCTTGTCACGGTTTTAGCTTGGAGAGGCTGGTGAATAACTACTTGGTTTGTGACAGTATGGGTTGTCTACTGGTCATAGGTTAGTGCTTAGGAAGGCTACTGTAAAGATTATCTGGTTTTTCTTTCTCGGGTTGAGCAAGGTTTTAGTGAATCTCAATGGAAGTTAAGTACTGGATGTAGGCAGGATTGGCCAAACTAATATAAAATTATTTGTGCCATATCTTCTTCCTCTTTATCTCTTTTATTTTCACTGCTCTACATTATCATTCAATATCTACTGAAAGTTCTTTGTTTCTTTTTTCTTTGTTCTATTACTAATGTTATGGTTTAGGAAGTTACTTTTTGAATTATCTAACCTATTTCCTCTGCACTTCAAAGACAACGCTTGATAGTATATTGTCTAACATTTCAGTTTCGAAAAGAGATAAGAAGAGAAGAAAAGCATAATTCAGTCCTACCTTCTCGTGCACTTTTCGACATACATGAAGAACGATGTATGGATGAAGGTAGTTTTGGAACAAAGTGCAACAATGGAGCTAGGTTTAGGTGAAAACTTTCTAAGGAGCTATGGGTTTCAGGTTGCTATCATGATTTCTTTTCTTTCTCTTTTTTTTATTTTTGATTGAGTTTATTGAGTGATGGTATGTTGTGATTTAGGATTTTTGTGTTTATGGGTTGAGTTTTGATGATATTTGGCTATAGTCTATAGGGGTTCAAAGAGGAATTGCATTGTTTTTTGTTCGGGTTTCAAAGGAATGTGTGAATCATTTGTGTATTGTGAATGTGTGAAAATGTGACCTATCCCCTGTGATTCCAATTTTTTAGCCCTCCCTCCTTTGTTTCATCTTATTTATATATTGGATTTTATTTTCATTTAGATTTTTTTTTTGCTACACCTTAAACTGTAAGAGGACAAGGCAAGCTTGTCTCCTACCTACGCTCTACATTACTTGTCTCTGTTCTGCACTGTTGCATGCTGGTGTGTTTGTTTTTGTTCTTATCTACTGAGTAATGCTTTTGATGTATTGGTTTAAAGAGGAAAAAGAAGACTTGCAAGCAAAAGCACTATTTGGCCTATACTGGACATGAGGAGGGAGTGGGAGCAACAGCGCACCCTTTGTCTCCTTCTTCTTTTATATGTTTTTTTCATTTTTTTTGAAAAGAAATTAAGAGAAGCAATAGACATGGGCTGAAATGGATTGGTCAATTTTTTTTTTAGTTATGAACAAAAACACAAATAAGGTGAAAAACAAAATGGCTTGAAAGAAATTTGTGTGAAACACACAAAAAAAAGTCAAGAAATAGGCTGATAATGAAGGAAAGAAAACAAACTTAATTTTTACATTTTTTGATTAAAAAAAAAGCAAAACACCCAAAAAGCAAGATATGAGACCATAGGACATAATGTTAACAATGATTAAACAAGACATTTAAAATTGAATCAAAAAATAAAATAAAGTTAAATTAGTTATTATATTTTTTAAACCCATGCATCTATCTCAAGTCATCGATGCAGATGAGAATGGTTAAAAGGAATCAGAAAGTAATTATAGAAGAAAGATTGGTTTACTTTGTATCTTATAACAAGTAGATCAGACATTTAATTAAGTGTGAGAATTTGTGCTAGATTTCAATATAACTCAAAGTAATCACACTTAAATGTTGTCAAAAGGATTTTGAGATATTTATCCAATACTACTAATCTTAGTTTATAGTACAAGAAAGATACATATTATGAGATTATAGGGTACTGTGATACTGACTTTGTAGGAGACAGAGTAGAGAAAAAAAGCACCAGTGGATGCTGCTAATTCTTTGGAGAGAGTCCCATCACCCAGTCATGCACGAAGCAAAATACCATTGCTTTTTCTACTACTGAGGCTGAATATGTAGCTGCTGCAAACTATTGCACCTAGATGCTATGGATAAGAAACCAACTAAAAGATTATCACCTGAGGTATTCCAAAATCCCCATCTTTTGTGATAATACTAGTGCTATAATCCTTCCAAAGAATCATATCCAACACTCTAGATCCAAGCACATTGATGTTAAACATCATTTTATTAGAGATCATGTTAAAAAAGGGGATGTTGAGTTAATGTTTATGAATAATGAAGACCAAGTGTTTGATATATTCACAAAACCATTAGCTAAAGATCATTTTTGTGTTTTGAAAAAGCTTTTGAACCTTAAAAGTTTTTACATCTCCGAAATATTTGTAACACCCTAAAAATTATTTAAAAATTAATTTGAGATTGACTAGTCATAATTTCAAAAATTTGACAAATATAGTAATAATGAGGATAATCCAACGGATCTGTAAAAAAAAAAAGTGAATAATAACCAAGTGGGCCCCATGAGCCAGCTGAGATAGCTGAAACCTTAGAATTGGGGCCCAGAGATGCCCAAAACTATGAAATTATAGGATCAATATTAGAAATGGGTAGGAATAAAGATTTTATACCTAGAATTAATTTTCGGACAATGTTTGATTACCCGGGTACACTGTTCTACCCGTTCGGTGAAATTTTGGTGTGCGATTTCTAACACCGAAAGATAGTTTAATCTTTATAAAAGGATAATGTATATCCATTTTGACTTATTGAAAGGCTAAGATTTAATCTTGATTTACAAGATTAAATCCTAACCATCCATTTGTTTTTCTTTTCTTTAAGAAATTATACATTTATATTATATAATATTTGAACTATTATTTCAAAATAACAACAACCCAAACTTCTCCAAGAAGCCACAAACCATTCAGCCATAAGAAACAGCAACCCCTCCATTTTTCTTCACCAAAGCTATCAAAAACTTGAGTTGCAACCCCAAAAACACTAACCTAGAGCTGTTAAAACTTTCAACTTTCTTCACTAAACTTGTTCTACACATCAATACCTACAAATATAACCAATTGAAATATCAATTCATCATCAATCCTAACATTGCTACCTCATAGCTCACTGATTTAGGAAGAGTTTGGGTTTAATTTGGGAGCTTTGAAGTGAAGGGAATCCATCTTGGAGCATCTTAGAGCCAAGGATACATTAGTTTCCAAGAGTAGGATTTGTGTATCTTGTTTGTTTCAATTTTATTTCTTGCATATTTTAATAGTTTAAAATTGATATTTTCTAGTTTTATTGTGAGATTACACATATATATAAATATATTTGCTTTGGTGGATTGGTTTGTTGTTGTGGAAAAATCACTTTTATGAAAAGAGATTTTGAATCATGTTACTGGATTTTCAGTTTTTATATAAGCAACCACTGATCACGAATTTTCTGAGGGAATGTAGGTGTTTTTATGAGCTATAAAAATGATATATTGAAGCTAACATCTTACTTGGGTCATATTAAAGACTTTTGCTACTTGAAAAAAATCATAAACCGAAATGGTACCTGTGCTGCCTGAATTATTGGAATAGAAGTTGGGATTTTGTCTAATTTTTTTTATAATAGCAAAGTAATTTAATAGTAAAATTAAAGGTACCATAAAATGGGTCCAAAACATATGAGGACTAGATTGACTGCTGCCCGTTTCCTAGTATTTTGTTAAATTGATCCTTTATATGTTCTGAATCATAACATGATCCACCGATTTTTACTGTTAGATGATATTTAAACAGTTTAGATTTAAAGATAGAGTTATCATATAGAATTATAAATTAAACAATAAATTTTAAAATTAAAAATGATACTTTTTGAATAACTACACTGCCATCTAATTTTATTTTTTCTTCCTGTATCCAGCCTTCACCACCGCCCCTCTTCCACCTTGGGCTAATATGACTAATCTAAAATTTTGGAAGCACTACTCCAACATCATAGGGGTTCATAACTTCATATCCACTAGATCTAAACGTTAAGAAAAAGTATATAGAGCAAAATACCAACTAAATTGTGAAAACCACCATGTTCTTTTCAAATTTTCACAGTCTCCGTGGCGTGAAGGAAACTCAAAATATGCCTTATGCTGTGTGTTGAAGGAAAAAAAAAAAAAAAAGACTAAATACAAGAAGATGCTTTATCAGCTTTTAGATTTTGCTTACTCAGAACTTGAAGATGGATTTTATTATTGCGTTAACAAAGATAAAAAATCCAGACTGAGTTGTGGTTGTCCCTACAATGATGATTGCAGGTCCCTCCCCTGTTCAGCAACAGTGCAGTGGTTGTAACTCCGGATGGCATGCAGCACTTGAGTGTTGTGTGAAGACAAATTGTATCTCTTTTTTTTCTTTTTTTTTTTTTCTTTTTTGAGAGAGAGAGGGAATATGTTGGAAAGAGATAGAGGAATTAGTGCAAGGTTCTGCAAATCGGAATGGACATTGAACCGATCAAAATAAGGGTTTAGAGGTTTAAAGGTTCAATCGGAGGTCCAACCAGAATATAACCGGTATATAATAAAACCTGTATTTATATAAATATATAAAAATATAAAATAAATATATGTCATAAATAACTGAAAATTAAATTAGGTATCAACAAAATCCATAGAATATAATATAATTTATCTCTTAATCAAAATAAATATTATCCACATGGATCAAATTTCTCAAGTTACTAATTCTCATATCAGAAAAGGAAAAGGATTAGGAAAAAAAAAAAGAGATTTTAGGCTTTTTTTAATTAAAAAATCTAAAAAACAACGGTTTGCTCAACCAGGCCGGTTTGCCCTGTTTTCCCAGCTTCTAGCCAGTTCAAAGCAATTCTTAGCTGATTCTTTCCTCGTCGGTTTTTAGGGTCAACCTGAATTGGAGAACAAGCTGGTTCCTAGTTCAACCAATCCGACAGACCGGTTTGGTCCGATTTTCAGAACCTGGGATTAGTGGCTTGATGAGAGAATTGAAAGGTGAAATAAGGCCAATTTAGTAATTTAGTACTTAAAATTTAGGAACCATACAATAGTCCAGAACACATGTTGTACCAATTTAACACTCCTCGTTTTACTCAGGATTACCTTGTCATCTTTCCGTTTCAGGACATGAACAAGTGCATTGATCGCCTAGTTATCATTCTCGACGAACAACCCATTGCTTTTACCTAGCTCTCTTGTATTTCTTGCCTCATTACAGATACCTGCTTGATAACGTAGCATCTTGATTATTCAAGTCCTCAGTAATTTTTTAAATTTTAAAAATTAATAAAAAAAATAAAAGGATATTAAACTAATAATATTTATATAAATTTACATTGAGAAAATGTTCATTTTGACCCTTAAAATTATATGTGTATTTCATTTTAGTCTCTAAAATGACAAAAAAAAATTAATTAGTCATTTTCTTGATTCAAGTTACTCCATATGGAACTCATCTGAATCATGTTTTGCAATTATTGTCTTGATTTCATATACTAAAGTGAAGAGTGTGTACAATTTCAATGACTAAAATAAACATCATTTACTTGATTTATACTGTTTACTCAAACTTGGGGAGCACAACACCTGCTGTGCCCACCCTAAACCCTAACATTCACACTTTCATGTGCAGGTTTGCAAACTCCAGATTTTTATTAGGACAAAAAATTTCACCATCTCTTTTCTTTAATCTGGCTATAGTTATGGATAATTATGTAATCTTCCCATATCAAAATTATTATTATTTTAACATTTTCTCTCACTTCGTTAATATCCTTTCTTATTTTTCTCTCTCCTATTATTCCACTCTCATAATTACCCGTAAGTTCTTTTTCCTTTTTTTTAAGTTTTTTTTTTAAAAAAATTTAGTGTTATTAAGATAAGTTCTATGGCGTATTAACAACCTCAAGTTTGGGCAAATACATATCATTCATCATAAAGAAACTATATAGTATTACTAATAGAATAATTCTTTTTTAAAAAAATTAATAGAATAATTCTTTAGGTACAGTTTTTTTTATTGAGGTATAGTTTTTAGTTAGTTGATTATTTTACATTACAGTTCAATTTAGAACTTAACATAAATTAGTTGCCTTACCACTGTTTGTCGTTAGATTTTGGAATCTAAATCATAATTTTGTTTTTTCCATTCTTGTTATTTTAGTTTACTGGTTTTTTATTTTATAGGCATGTAAAAGAACACTAGGATTCCTACAAATTTTTGGATTGGGATTAAATCATTATTTAGGATTTTATTTAAAATATTAAGATTATATGAAAATATATTTATCCAATATAATAATAATATATAAGTTTTAATTATGTACATAATACTCAATTAAAAGAAAAATTTTTAAAAATAGTATAATCATAGAGATAAACATTGAAGAGTGGATATTAATTAGGTGAGAAAAAAATTAGAAGAGTAATAATAAATGTGAATGAAATAAAACTATAATACTATCCAAACTTTTGAATTGATTCAAAAGAGAATTAGGGGGCTATTGTATGCCCAACACAAAATATGGATATTGCTAGTCTCCACATGTTAATGGACAAGTTAACAATATATATATATATATATATATATATATATATATATATATATATATGATAGTAGTAATATGTAATGTGAAAAAAAAAGTTCATGGAGCAGTTTTCTGACGTTCTTTATGATTCTTTTTAAAGCATGTTAAATAACAATACAATATTATTAATTTAAGAGAAATTATATATGATAGGTCAAAGTTAAAGAATGAGGTGCAAGTTGAGTAATTGGACGCTTTGAATTATTATAAAATGATTTTACTTTTTTTTTCTTCTAAAAGAATTAGGACTCCCCAAGCCAAGTCCCAATTTATATCACAACAATGGAAATATCTCATTCAACCATTAAAGCTTCCAAAATTTCAGGTAATGACAACAATAGTATGTGAGCTCTATACATGCAGTAACAATAAAGACACAAAAAAAAAAAAAAAAAACTCTAACTATAACCGTAAAAAAGAATTATCTTCACTCGTCTTTCTAGGTTTTATAATTTCAACCTTCACATTAGTTTAGTCCTAGATTTGTTTCTGTAATTCTGATTGAATTTTGGTTAAACCAGTTGAACCTTTGAACTAATATTTTGTCCGATTTGATACCCATATGATTTTCATAACCTCGAAATTAATAATGTGAAATAATAAGGGTATCAAAAAGCCATAATACAAATATATAATATTTATAATATGTACTAATGCCTATACAAAAATTACTCATGTTTAAGGTTTCCCTATTGGATTTGGCTGTTCATCGCTATTGCAATAAATTCCAAGCTTACATTTATCGATTCCGTTTATTCCAGTATTTGATATGTGTCAAATTATTCTATGGCTATTGCAATTATATCTAATTGAAAATATTTTAGGAAGAAGATATGAAAGGAAAGAATAAAGTGAGACACAGAAATAAATGTGTAATTAATAATGAAATGACAATTACGTGGAAATTATTCGAACCAGATTTTGTTATAAATTCTTTTCTAACAAATAGAAGATTTCAAGATATATGTTATTACAATAAATCAGGACTACAATTTGTGATATGATGTGTCGTTGGAAGACACTATATCGGAAAAGTATTAGTATTTTATTGAATTTGAGTTAGGAAATAAATTTCACATTGTTAAGAATTGGGATAGAACTGGGTTGCCAAAGTAGTAAATATGAGTTCAAGTTTTCATTTTAATTTGCACCAGTCAGAAACACTCTAAGCATGTGTCTGACTTTCTTTCTTTTCTCTATACTCTTGTCTTAGAGTATTGTGAGATGTATTTTAAATATTTACTTTGGGGAGCGTGGGTGTACTGGGGACCAATGAGGTGTTTGAGAGTGAAGTTTATATATTGTAAAAATTTTCACATAGTGTTATTCTTTTATTATTGTTTGGCAATTGCCATGGTTTTTCTCCAGTTTTGGAGTTTTCCACGTTAAATTCTTGCGTTGTAGTTGTATTCCTATTTTATTCTCTGTTTAGGGTGGTTCTTAAGGAGGGGAAGTGGCATATTTTCCCAACAATTGGTATCAGAGCACTTTGGTTCGGTGGGATTGATTTTTAGTATGCTCTATGGTTGCAGCTTAGTCTGATCTTTCACATCAAAAAGAATTTGTCCCTGGTGCTTGAAGATCATCCTTGTTGTTGTTGCTGGAAGGTAGTGTGATACTGGAAAGGTTCTAGCTAAGGAAAGACTTGGTATTTAAGTTTGTCCATTGTGAACCACCTCTCTTTCCTAGGGACCCTCCTGTACATAGTTTACAATTGATTTACACTATTTCAATATATTGTTGCAACAATGTCAAGTTTTTCTAGTGCTGTCAACTTTGACATAGAAAAATTTGATGGAACAGTTAGTTTTGACTTGTGGCAGATACAAATCAAGGATGTGTTAATACAATCAGGATTGTACAAAGCGTTGAAAGGGAAGATCGCCGAAATGGATAATGAAAACTGGGAGGAGTTAGATTTGAGAACAGCAAGTGCAATTCGTCTGTGTTTTGCTAAAACTGTTCTTGCATATGTGCAAGGAATATCGATAGCCAAGGAATTTTGGAAGAAACTCGAAGGGTTATATCAGGCAAAGGGTGTAACGCCCCGATTTTTCTGTCTAAGTAAAAATGATCAAAATGCCCCTGGGGTCATTTTCTACCCAGAATTCAAGGACAGCCGATTCGGTAGTCCTCAAAGGGCCGACTCAATGTTTGAAAGGGACTAGATGGCTTATGAATGGTTTCGGGAATGAAAATCTCGTTTTCTAAGGTTTCGAGTCAAAATGACCAAAATATCTTATAGCGTTTCTATGTGGGTACGAGTGCCATTTGAGTCCGAAACTTCTCCAAATGGTTTTAAATTATGTTTATATGTATTTCGTAACATTTGTTTAAGTCCCGGGCAGTTTTTGAGTAAAATTACGATTTTGCCCCTAGCATAGTATTTTTTAGCTTAATGATGTAATTAAGGAAACCTAAGCAATATTAGGCTCTAATCGAAGATTAATTAATTTTCATAATTAATCTAGAGTCAAAATAATTTATTAAGGTTAATTAGAACCTAAAATTGCTTAGATTAAACCTAAATCTCTTTTTAAATTCAAGATTCCTAGTCATGGAATCTTGAATAGTATTTTCTCTCTCCAATTCCTTAAATTAAGGAATTGTGTCTACAATTGTTTATGCATAAAATGAGTTCGATTTCCTCTAAATATATATGAGCACTCCCTAATCATGTCTTGAGATTCCTAATTACTTGCTTAATTACCTAAACACTTACTTAGCAATTCCTAATCTTAAACCTAATCTAATACACACCTAAACACATCACTAAACCTTGATTAAATCAAAGAAACCTCTCCCCCCTCATTCCTCAAGGCCGCCGGCCACTCCCCCCAAAATATCCATCACATATTTGAATTCTTGCACACAAATGCCCATGCTTGAAGCCATACCTTGCACCATACTCACCATACCTCCAACCATGCTTCACCATGCTTGAATGAAACAATCTCTCACCTCATGGAACATGAGGAACCACACGGCTACCACCTCCTCCATTCATCCTTCATTGTTTTGTTTTTCTATAAATAGCTTGCTTGGATGAACTTGAATCACTTTTATTCATTTGCTAAGTTCAAACTCAAAGCTTTCTTGCAAGTTCTTTTATTTTCTCTATAAGTTTCAAGGAGTTCTCTTCTTCTTCTTCATCTTCCTCATCCTCCACCTTGAGCCACCACATCACAACCTCAAAACACCACCCCACCACCTTGAATCATCACCCAAACACCAAAGCTCTCACCCTCAAACACAAGCTTACACAAAAACACATTCCTTTCCTTTTTCCTCACCAAGGCCGAATCATCATCACCATCTTAGGAGGAGCTTTTCTTCTCATTCTCCTTTCAAAGACCAAGCTTTTCATCTTCATACTTGGTAGGGAGTTGTCTAAAATCTTCCTTTTTCTTAAAAATGCTTTATTCTTGAAAGAAAGTGTTGTTTTCATGAGTTGTTATTGTCTCTCTTTTTCGGTTTTCTCTTGGATCTTTTCTTTTTATTTTCGGCCTCAAGGCCTTGTTTCACCCTCATGATAGCTTGATGATGAGTGTCTCTAGATGATAACCTTGTGTTCATTACAATGAGATCTCTAAAGCTTGAGTTTTTCTTTCTTTCTTTAAGTTTTACTTATGTCACTTAGCTCACTAATGATTTCAACTTAAGAAAATAATTATATGAATTTCAATAAGCCCAAGGCCTACCCTTGTCAACCTTAAAGTTGGCCGGCACGTTCTAGAGTTTCACTTTAGATAGGGGTCTTGGGTACATAATAAAGAATATGACGTATTTTCCTTCTCTTTGTAGTTTCAGTTTCTTCATTTCATTTTCCTTTGAAATTTTGTTTTGAATCTATTTCCTTGAGCTTGATGATAATGTTCAAAGGACCATGAGGTTTCTTTGAAACCTTGGTACTTAGAACTCTAGAGCTTGCTTTATGTTGATGAGATTATGATTGGGATTGTGATCTTGATTCTTTTAAATTCTTATATGAGCTCTAATGACATATAATAATGGACTAGCATTCATATTTAAATTTGTGCCTTGCATAGCATATTTATTTCTTATGTCATCACTAAACTCTTAAGAATAAATAAATAGACTTGCACTATCATGTTTAAATTCAAGCTTTGCATTTCATGTTTACTTTTCAAGTCATCACCTAATCTTCAAGATAAAAATGAGTTGTATCTCATATTTATTTTAATCCCTTACTTTACTTTTCTAACAAAGATAAAATGAAATGCATAGCATGTTTATATTCTTGTTATCACTTAAAAATGTTAGAGCTCAAAGACTTGTCCCTTGGTATCTCAAGTAAAGACTTGGAAATGGAAGATGTTTTTCAAAATACATTTAGCCAGGTGATGATGATGAGCTTGGTGTAAGTTTCATCTAGTCACAAGTGTCAAAACCTATGTTTTATAATTTTCTTAAGTTTAGATGATCTCAAGGAATAGTTTAAGCATGATTTTATGATTTAAATCCCTCTTGAGATTATTTTGAAATAGCTATTACCCTCATTGGCTTCATGATGATTTTATTAAAATAAATTGCTTTCAAATGAGTTTTTGAAGCTTTGAAAAGGTTCCAAGAGAAACTAGTAATTCATGTGTGTTAGAAATGACAATTCTATGCATGGTATGAGGTTTATGTTTTCAGTTCTACCTTGTTATTATGCTCACTATATGATGATGATTTTATTACGTTAGAATGATTATATTCATGAATAATTGATGTTAGAATTAATTTGAGAAAGTTAAGACAAGTTAATAACTAGAAAGGAATTTAAATGAGATTTCTAGAACCCTTAGAAATAAGATTTTAGGATTCTATTTTAGCATGAGTAAAATTAGAAATAATGGTTTATAATTAGTATAAATGTGTAGGAATCACTCATAATTGGTTTAGGAATTGATCTTGGTATTTTAGGAGAAGACCGAACTTAGAAAGGGTCAAAGTTGTGACTCCTAGGTACCCGTAATTGTAAGAAATATAGATTCTGCACAAATGAGGTTTAAAATAAGTTATGATCATGATAATTAGTGAGAATAATGAGTTGTGAACCTATAGGTGCATGAGAGATTAAGATCAGATGACTAGAGAACTTAGGGCCTGTTTGCTTTGCTGGAAACAGTTTTCAGTTTCCAGTTTTCAATTCTTTATGAAGGAAAAACTGAAAACCACAAATTTCAGTTTTAAGTTTTTTCAGTTTTTGTGAACAAAAACTGAAAACTGAAAATTGGAAACTGAAAATTGAAAACTGTTTCTAACAAAGCAAAGAAGACCTTAGATTTCAAGTTTAAGACCCTAAAGGTCAAAAGCATAAGACACTATAGGTTATTTGATGCTATGAGTTTATTAATTCAAATATGATGTGGTGATGCATGTGCTATTTTGAGTGTGGTTATGTGAATTTAAGTTTATCATGATTAGAGAAATTGAATATGAAAGTATATGTATCATAAGTTTTGTGGCATAAAGGAAATTTGAAAGAAATTCGGTATACAGTTGTTATACTGCTGAATTTCCATCAAATTAAGAAAACCATATGAGACAAAACCCTAGGTGACACCGGTTCGACCGAGCACCCCCAGGAGATGAGTTTTTATGTGATAAAGCACTGAGACATTCTTCTGCTGCTCCGGTGGAGAGGAGGTAAATCCGTGGGTATGAGTGGATGCAGCCTACCAAAGCGGACAATTCGCTGTGCACTAGATGCCAGTAGAGCGTTTCAAAGAAGAAAATATTCCTATAGACTCCCCAAATTAAAGGTTATAATAGGCGATTCTTAAGCCCCCTAACCCGTACTCTAGAAGTCGTGAATTTTATGTTTACGCTAATCATAGAATAAGTAAGAGCTAGTGACAACTAGTTAAGGTGTGAGCTCATAACCTAGATGATGTTTTAGGGTGGCCCCAATGATGCTAGAATATGAGATTCTTAAGTCACAGAGTTGAGAAAAGAGATGAGTTTTACTTGAAAAGTTCATATGCCACTTTATACCACTTATATGTTTCTTGATGTTATGTTTTAATGAATTGTTTGCATAATGTATTGTCATGCATTCATGTCTTGATACGTTACATTCATAACATTAAGATTCATTCTAAAAGGAACGAACCTTGGATAACTATGTTTATAAACCTAAATAATGAACTTTACATGCATGCTTACCTTTTTATAATAAACCCCAGGTTCCTGAGGATGTTGACGATGTAACCGTAGATAGGAGGTTCCCTACTGAGAATTCTTTAGCAAGATTCTCACCCCTTTTTCTTTCTCTCTTTCTCTCCTATCACATCTTCAGATCATGGCAACGATCGTGGTATTCATCGACACTCCCACATGGGAGGTGTACTTTGATCCGGAGCATGGATCGTATCATTTTGAAGGACGATGTGCCGTTCAAGTCTTTATGTATGTAGGACGTCCCTTCACACACCTTGTACATAGCTACCACTTCTCCCTGACGTCCCCCTATGGCGACGACATGGTTTTCAAGCGCCCTCGGACGTGTAACGAGAGGATTCTTCGGACTTACACGGCTGGATTAGCCGTCCGTGACCACCCGGATTATGTGCCCCGCTCTCAGCATTCGGAGGACGACCTCTCGGAGGATCCGTCGACTCACATGTATAGCGAGAGCTCTGCCCCCACCCCCTGGTTCATGAGAGAGGGGAGTGAGGAGACGATTACATAGCCGAGGCTGGCGAAGAGAGCCGAGATGCACCCCCGTCGTGGAGCACATGTTCAGCCACAGCGCACACCCACTCCCACCGTGCTTCATGAGTGGATCAAATTCATCCCTCCTTATCCTGGGTCGCAGCAGTAATGGTCTTTGGGGAGGTCTAGTGCACACATGCCACATCTAGTTTAGGATAAACCTTCTTTTATTATGAGATTATCCACTTTAGGTGCACTAGAGTAGGGATGTTTTTATTTGTGCTTTCCTTGTACTTTTCTATTTTCATTGTATCTGCTTTCTATTGTATTTGCATCTTGTACCAAACTAAGTCCCGCTTTTAGGTGGGCATTATTATAATATTAATGTGATGTTTCATTTAGTGTTCCAATGATGGTTAAATGTGATGATATGCTTTTCTAATTTATGCTTTATTCTTTGCAAGTTGTTATATATGTTGACCCATGATCTAGTCATATGTGGCTCTCACTTTGCTTTTATATTTCAAAACAAAATTTACCCATATTTTCCACT
The DNA here is from genome assembly GCA_031216105.1 of Dalbergia cultrata. Taxonomy (NCBI): domain Eukaryota; kingdom Viridiplantae; phylum Streptophyta; class Magnoliopsida; order Fabales; family Fabaceae; genus Dalbergia; species Dalbergia cultrata. The sequence continues at coordinate 39,363,253 of CM062348.1, forward strand.
AAGTATTTTAAAGAAGGATTTATAAAGAATGAGACTAAGAAGTAATAACTAATGATTAACCTAAATACATTCTAGGAGTATTGGGTTAAAAATTAGGATGTTACAAAGGGTATCTCAAATCGGCTGTTGTTGATGGAACAGTTTCATAATCTACGCGTGGATGATAGCATGAAAGTCTCCGACCATCTTAGTGTTATCAATGGTATTATCTCTGAATTAGAGGCAATTGGAGTGAAGATTGATGATAAAGATAAGACACTAAGGCTTATATTGTCTCTTCCATCTTCCTATGGGCATATCAAGCATGTTTTGATGTATGGGAAGGAAACTTTGAATTTTGAAGAAGTTACTAGTAAAGTCATTGCTGAAGAAAGAAGAATGAAAAATAAGAGTAACACTTCATCAAATTCATTGTTGGTAACTAGAAGTGACTCTTATAAAAAGAATCATGGAAGATGTGTCATATGCTGGAAATGCGAATAGTCTAGGTAAGTAAAGAAAAATGGTCAAAGTGGCACGGTGTTGGAAAAGGATTCTCAATATGATGCTTGCAACATTGCTCTCCTAGGAGAAAAGGATGATCTTTACTAGAAGGTAAGAAGTGTATCTTCATGGCATTACCGCGCTGTCATGGAAAAAGGATAAGTTGTTGCTAGCGGATCCACAATTGCACATGGGCATTGGTTGGCATTGAGATGCAGGATGTGTGGTGGGAGTTATGTTGATGGCTAAGGAACTTTCAAAGAGAGCCAACATGAAAGTTGCAATATAAATTTTTCAATAAGGTTTCGACATGTGTCAAGGTGAAATTCTTGGAATTGGTCCATTCCGAGTATATGGTGGAGTATGATAGTTCTTTGAACTATGATTGTCGGTATAGACAATGACAGCAAGGCATTATTGGTGTTGACAATGGAAGCTAAAGCTGTATTTATTTCAATCAAAATAGAGATCGTTAGTTTTTAATTAAAATTAAGTTGGGAAATAAGTCTCGCATTGCTAAGAATTGGGATGGAAGGGTATTGCCAAGGTTATAAATATGACCCTAAGTTATTTTAATTTGCACCAGTGGGAAATACTCTAAGCATATGTCTGTAGAGGTGTCAAAAGGGGCTCAGCCCACCGGGTCGGTCCGCCAAACCCGCCAATTTTAGCGGGCTGGGTTGAAGTTTTGAGCCCGCTAAAAAATTCCAACCCGCTTAACCCGCGGGTTTTGGCGAGTTAGAGGCGGGCTTTGGCCACTGACAAATATCTTTTAAAAAAAAAAATAATAATTTATTGGTAAAAAAATATGAAATGTATAACCCAGAAAAGATAAAAAGTAAGAAATATATATACTCATCAATATAGTAACATTATACAGTTAAAAATATTCACTCAAAGTTAAAACTTAAAAATAAAATAGTATCATAATCCAAAAATAATACTATTAATAATAATATTTTTTAATCAAAGTTGCGGTATAATTATTATGAACTTTGAAAAATTGGGTATAAATAAATAAAAAAAATATTTTTTTAAAAAAATTTTAAAAAAATTGAAAATAACATTAAAAAATATTTTCTTAGAATTTTTTTTATTTTTTGACCCATATTTTTTTAGCGGGCCGGCCCGCCCCGCCCCACTTTTGGGGGGCTTTTGACGGGGCGGGCCTAAACGGGACGGGCCAGCCCATTTTGACACCCTATATGTCTGACTTTCTTTGTTTTCTCTGTACTCTTTTCTTAGAGTGTTGTGAGATGTGTAATATCCCCAATTTCTCTTAATATAGTGTTGCCTTGTTATAGCTTTTTACTTAGAAAGTATGAGGATTTTGTTTAGATAATGAATATTTATGGATAGTCATTAAAAAAAATATCTAATTAAGATATACAAGACTTAGCATCAAAATATAAAATATTTAATTATTCCCTTGGATTTTATTAAAATTAGAAAATGTCACTAAATAATAGAAAATAAGCTTATAACATAATTAGCTATAGAAAAAGTCAATATAAATTTTAGAAAAGCTTAAAGAGTATAAAAAATTATGATGAAAAATTATAAATACACTTTAAACATAATTTTGATGATAAATATTAATATTAAATAAATTTATATAATACTAGTATAATTACATAAAAATAACCTAACCTAGGGTGTAAAATAAACTCTGAAAAATCCTAGAAAATAACTTTAGGTCAAATTAAAATTTTTTAACTAAGTTATTACATTGAACAAGGAGAACCACGAAACAGCCTCTTCATTAGACCATGGATAGTATTAAAAATCATTTTTGATCTTTAATTAATTAATTTTTATTTAAGTAAAGCTTAAATTACTTAAATAATCACTTAAGCTTTAAAATAAATTTTTACTAAACCTTGATTAATCTAATTAATTATCTCAAATTAGTTAATGGACATCTAGATCAGTCACATAAAAAAATTATATATATATATATATATATATATTTGAAAAGTAAAAATAAATTGTCAAAATCACATAATTATTCAAAAAATAACCCACCAAATTTGACTAAACATTTCAACAATGGTGTGCTTGTCTCCTTATCTTGTTGGACAGCTCAAAAATTGACATGGGCTGCTATAAAAAAAAATATTATTTATAGATAATTAATTATTTTAATTAACTCAAAATAGACCTAACTAAGGTAAAAAAATATATTAAAAATACTAAAAATCATAGAAAATTGGAAAAAAAAATTTTAGATAACATATAAATAAAGTAGAAACATATTCTTGATAATAGATAAAGGAAATATAATTTTCATATGAATATTTTATTAATTACCTAATATATGTGACTTTAAGATAAAATTTTAATATATAAAATTCTCATTTTCATGTATTAATCATTTAAGACAACTTGCCACCCATTATAACTTTATTAGAGATAAGATTCAAAGCTAGTGGTTGCTAAAGGAAAGATAATAATAATTTAAAAATATTTAAATAAATTATTAATTAATTAATTCCTAATAAAACTAGTAATAATGTAAAATACAAAATAAAATACAAATAATTATTAAAAAATTCATGAATCTTTGTATTATATCTCTAATAATCTAATGGTGAAAATGCATTAACCCATTTACTAATTAATTAACTTAATTAAGATTGACTAGTTTAAGTAATTTTACCTAATTTTGAATAATTAATTATTAAATTATATGTAAATATACTAAAATTTACTAAATATCTTTAAATTATGTCATTAACATTTTAGTATATCTTTAAATGATAATTGAGAATTTATTAAATTATTTAGTGTTAGTTTTAATATTTAATTAATGAAAATAACTAAATATAACAAATAAATTATAACATTAGTTATATTTTAATCCTAGCATTTTTTTTATAAATAGCACACTTCTAAACACAACTCCACACTTCATTATTCTATCCAAAAACTATCAAAAATTGTAGTCATCATTTCTCTCTTCATTTCCTTCATTTTCACACAAAAACATTTACAAAATTTTAGCAAAACACCTCCAAAATTATTACCTCTTCTTATCACTATCTAACATCAACACTCCCCAGGCTTCATACATGAATTTTAGTCCTTAGAAAAGGTGCAGATAAGTTGAAGAAGTAGCTGATCTATCCTTGGTGCACCTGAGTTTCTAAGACTTCAAGAACAAGTAGGAGTTTTCTTTCACTTCTAAGCTTCATATATGATTTTCTTGTATGATGTTATGCTATATGATATTCAAAGCTTATATTTATTGTTTTTGATATCTTTGAATGATTTAAAGATGATGATATAAAAAACTTAATCTATGTGTATATGATGCATGTCTATGTATCTACTTATATGGTGGAAAATTATGATTAAAGATCTTTTTAAAATTTTGATTATGCTTTCTTCAAATATTTAAATGATGTATAAATTTGTTTTAATATGGTAAATCGTGTGTTTTCAAATAATAAAGCTTTATGCATAAGTTGTGGAATTGTAAGGTAATATAGCTTGGTTTTGACTTCATTATGTATTTGATTATAAAATATTTTTAGTTCATAAAAAGTATTTTATTTAGTTCATTATAATGAATGGATTATAAACCTTTGAGCATGTAATATGTAGCTTGGCTTATGTGTTATGTTTTTCTTGGGACCATTAAGACTTAATAAGATATAAAAGACACTAAAATATATTTATATTAATCATGACCTTTGTTATGGACCTATGAATATATAGACATTATCTGGACTATTATGAGTCTTTAAGACTCACTTGGACTTGACAGAGACAATTTATGACTATAATATTTAGACTTGAACTATGAACATTGAATTATGGATCTTGGACTATGGACCTTGGACTATGAATATTTGACTTGATTAAATATTTATTAACATTAAGAAGTATTGTTTACAAAGATTTAAATTTAAGGTCCCATTAGGAGCATGACATTTAAGCTAGTTAGTTTCTTGCTTGAAGTGATTTCCTAAAGCATGAGTATAATTTTGATAATTATACTTCTTGAAAGGTTCCATGCTCTTTTATTTGCTCTATGATTATATCCTTATATAGATAAAAAAAAATTTTTTTACCTATGTTGAACATGTAAAGATAATTTACCTACATATTTTCTAAAGATAGATTTGAAATAATTTTGAGTGTGTTTAGGCTTATGAAATTGGTAAAGAAAATGAATTTAATATAATAGTGTGATTTGGTACTTCAATGATAATTACAAAGAAATATGGGTTTTTTTTAGAAATCCTATGTTGTTTGGGCCTTATGTGCAAATATGGAAAATCTTGTGGTCTACATATAAATATGAAAGAAATTGTGAAAATTTTCTGTAATTTTCATGCTTTATGCATGCTATGTATACAATTTAAAATGGATAAATAAATAAGTGACACCTCGGGCCCCGCCTTGTAGCGGAAAACGACTTGGTGTGCACTTAGTCTTGCAGTTGCTAAACAACACCTCGGGTCTCGCCTTGTAGTGGAAAATGACTTGGTGGATGTTTTTGTGATACCTTGGGTCCCGCCATGCTAGCAGATAAGGACTTGGAATTTACTGATCTGATTAGGGGATGCCCTAGCAAGGAGAGCTCTACCAGATCCAATATGAAACAAACCTTGCAGACTATAACCATTAGAAGGGAATGAGATATTATAAAAAGGATTTTATAGTACACTCATGAATTATTTATTACATTTCTTTTACTGCACTTTTATTATGATTGATATTATGCACTTCCATCTTTCTTGACACTAGTAAAATATAGTCTGTGCATCTTGCTGCAGTCCCGCGTTATTCTTAGAAATTTTAGGATAAAGTGGGACTCCCTTGGAAACATCACCCTACTGGGAGACTTCTCTCACCCTTTTTCTTTGATGTTTCCAGATAGCATGGATCGTCATCGGCAATGAAATTGATGTAGCCTTTTCTAAATAATTAGATTTTATTATGTATGTTAGACAGAATCTTTACTATCTGTTACCAGACTTTGATTATATTATATTGTTGTATTAAATTTTTCCTTCATGTGTCTTGAATATGTGATATGTACTGCACCTTATTGAATTGATGTTGATAGTGAAGTATGTTTTCTATAGATGATGATCATCTAAACTGTGAGAAATAACAATTAACAAACAATAATATTATGTTAGAGAAGAAGCATTCTTTGTTGTTTAAAAAAATTACCTTTGGGTTGCTGGAAGAAAGTGTATGACTGTGAGAATGTAATTTGAAAATGTTCTAGTTAAGGAAAAACTTGGTATTTAAACGTGTCCTTTGTGACCCACCTCTCTTTCTTGGGAGTCTACTATATGCATGATTTATAGTTAATATACATCATTCCAGTATATAACTATAAATAAGAAATAATCATAGGAGAAAAAAAAATTCTTGCAAATTTCAGTTTACAGATTAGTAGCTAACTATTATAATCTTAAAAATTAAGATGAAAGAATTAGAGTTTAGTAATGTGCTACAAGATGTAGTTTAAATATTTGCTTTGGAGAGTGTAGATGCATTGGGAGCCAATGGGGTGTTTGAGAGTACAGTTTATGTGTTATAAAAATTTTCACATAGTGTTATTCTCTAGTTCCGTTTGACAACGGCGTGGTTTTTCTCCGGTGTTGGAGTTTTTACGTTAAATTTTTGTGTTGTGATTGTGTTCTTGTTGTATTTATCTGTTTAAGATGATTCTTAAGGAGAAGAAGTGACATATTTTCCCAACAAAGAGGAGATCATAAGCTGGAGCAAATTGAGCCATACATCAAGAAAATATCAATTGGAACCAAAAGATTCCAATATACTATATATGTTGCAAATCCTGAAGCGCATTAAGTGGGAGCAAAAATAGGAAAGGAAGGTATTGAGCTGCACGACACACTAGCCAAGGTTGAAAACATATCTCCTCCCTCATGATCGGTTCCTAAATTATATATCGTGCAAAATCAATCATTGGGAATAATCACATATGGAAAGAATTTTCAATTAAAAAAAAAAAAGAATTGGCTATTACTCTGAGCAGACTACGTACATCCCTGATATATAGAAGACACAGGTGAATACATTAATCTATCACTTGGAAAAGCAAAAATTTCCGTGTATTACTGGCTGCAGAGTTTGTTATTTGCATTGTGTGCAAGTTTGAGTGAATTTGTTTGTGAGAAAAATTTGTGTAACAGAGCCTCAAAGTAAGTGACTCACAGATAGTAGAAGTAATGGAAACTTGAGTGGAGTATGTAAGCCTAATGAAGGTTTTAATTTGTAAAAGTCGCATTTGACGATTAGTGAAAACCTCACCATTTGGTGAGTACTAGATGTAGACTTTAAATTTAAAAGTTGAACCAGTATAAATCATACTGTGCTAGAGTTTCTTTATCCCTTCCTAGTTTTGTTTATTTAAGTTACTGTGCTAATCTCAACAATTGTCTCAAAAAACAACAAATTGTCTCATAGACAATCAGTAGACTTTTATAAGTTCTGCTTATTTTGCTTGAGAATTTTTTTAATTTGTGTGTCCGGTATGTAGTTTAAAAAACAAAAAATGACTTGATTTAAATCCCTTTCTTAAGTCTCTTGATACCATTAATAGGTTTGATTATGACTTGGATTTCATCAGAGTAACATTTTTTGGTTCCTCCTTTTCTACAAATCTCTTCATTCCAATTTTCAGTTTGTAGAACATGGTGGAACAAACTCCTTGGTCTTTCTTACAGAGAATCCAAATTATGTTCGCGTATGTTTCATCTAGCACTGGATATGGATAATCTAGAGCTGAAAGTGCAGTTCTTATAGAAAGATAAATTGTGTGAACACAAAAATAGGGAGTGACTTTGGGCGATGAATAAACAGCTGAAATTTTTTATTCGGACGAAAAAGCAAAAGGAATGATGACTGCAAGATTGTCACTTACTAAAAAAGTTGAATTTACGCCTAGCGTCTTGTTCCTTTCTCTTGTACATTCGCTTCTAGTTTGATGGAATGCAAGTCGAGGTGGGACTATGCTGTCACAGTGGACTACATAAAAGTGAAGTGGCAAACTTCAAAATCATAAAAGGACAAAATAGAAATTAGTCAAATTATATGCTTACTTGATTCAGCCTAGTTTATTGGATCCTAATACTCATTAACTTTGTTTTTTCTTTTTTCACTTAGCTACTGCTTATTTTAACAAAGTAATGCCCAAAAAAAAAAAAAATTGTTACTGCACAAATATAAGGAATTTCGATTTAAAATTTCTACTGAAGATATTTACTACTGTTGTCGAGCTTTCCTACAGGTATAACTATTAGAAGATGTCAGGTTGCCAATGCTTGGATAAGAGAAGTTCATGACTCATAATCTTATAACTAGTGACGGCTCAAAGTTGATTGCAGTGAGTTTGAGTTTTGAAATTTATTCGGATACAATTTTTGCAATTAGAATGACATGTTAGGTTGATTTGACTCAATTCGGAGATAAATAATTATTTAAAATTTTATTTTCTATAAAACAATGATAAATTATAAAATTTTATACTTAAATTAATATATTTAATATAAATTAATATTATTTTTATATTAATATGATTTGATTTTAAATATATATTATAAAATTCTTGAAATTTATTTTCTATTTATAAACTTTTATAACCACTCAACCACACCCCAGGTTTAAACTTTTATAACTTTATTATATATTAACTAGTGACTCGACTAGCACTTTCATGCCAGTCAAGCCGCATTTTTATTTTAGGGATCAATTTTCATATATAATCGGCATCAAATTATTTAATAGAAACTAATAGTTTTTTTCAATTTTAATATTTCTTTTATTACACTAAAAAAGAGACTAATTACATGAAATGAGAAATGGGAAAGTGGAAAAAATGAGATAGTGATTGATGGACTAAATAAGTTTTTAATAAAGTAAGAAGACACAAAATATCATTACTCACCCCAATCTCTTCTATTAATAGTATAGATATTCAAATTGATTCGATAGTTATTTGAGTTAGTATCGATTCAGACTCAAATTAAATTGAAAGAAATAGCCCAATAAAAAATTTGGGTTGGATTTAAATATAATTTAACCCAACTCAATCCGTACGTTTACACCCCTAACTAGGGGTTTACGGTTGAACAATCATATGTAACTTAAACTGAAAGAGAAAAATAATCATATGAAGGTTAGAAAAGGATAAAAACAAAACTCCATTGAAAACACAAAGGGAAATTAAATAAGAAAATACAGAATGAAGCATAATTTAAGACAGAGTAAGATGATTCAGTCCGTGACAACTTTCTACCCACAAATTATTAGTTAATGACTTCAATTGCGGGGAAGTTTCATTACGAAAACCCTTTCTTCATCCTTATCACTATCAGTTAAATTCTACGCTGAACATATAAAGACTAGAAGTAGAAAATGATAAGATGTAAAGCAAAACTAATCAAGTTTTTGAAAGAACAAATTGTTGTGGGGCTCCAATCAATTTAAACTTTTCTTTAGATGCCCCTTGATATAAGGAGAGAGCAATTTGTCGATGAGCTAATGATCTTATGTGCTTAACCTCTTTTTGGATTCATAACTAACATTTTTAAATTAATAGAGGGTATCGTCATCATCTTCAACAGTTGACAGTACTATATCTTATTTATCACCTCATTTGCTAATATAAAAACTTGATGATATTTCTTTCAAGCGAATGATTGTTAGTGGACAACGTTGTTTTTAAGGGCCTTTGACATCTCAACGAATTCATGATAATAGGAAAAAATAATTATGATGTCCTAATGTGTTGAACCTCGGTGTCATGGACCCATAAGTTCTCATGGTGATCCAACGGTGGTTGTGGCTATAATTCATGTTGTGTGCCATAACATCATGCTATTGACCAGTACACAGAGTAGCATAATTCATGCAATTAGGAACGTCCGTGATTTAAAGAGCAATAATACGTGCACACTCTTCACTCTTTTTTTTTTCGTTTTTATTATATCCGTGGCAATAAAATTTAAACCTATGATTTCTATTCAAGTATTTCACCATTAGTTTAATTTTAACGACTTACACTAATCACTCTGTAAATCTCAAGATATTTATTTAATTCGTCTTTAACAGTTTGATATTGTTCACACTTCTAACATATTGAGCACAGTAATCATTATCTTATTGCTAGCCTCTTTAACTCTTTTTCCCAATGGAAAATCTCATTTCGTTAACTGGAACCAATCATGTTTATTAGTGCTGAATTCATTCCCATAGCTAAATAAGCTAGCAAATAAATACACATTACGCGGCAGTTAGCATGACCAATAATTGAAAAGGGATATATATGTTCATAGTATTGATAAACTAATGCTAAGCAACTAATGGTGATTCACATGCAAAACAGGGGTATAGACTTCTCTATCGCTCAGAGCAATTTAACAAAATAATATGCCAGCACGTGTAGCTTCGGATTTACATTAGGAAAATGTTATTTTAACACCTACATAGGTGAAGATACCCATGATGGTGTGAGAGGAGTGATGAAAAAAAAAAGTTAAAAAAAAAATAGTAAAACCCATCTAATAGCGTGTTTGGGTGTTTGATAAAGTTGGGATTGGAATAATATTATTTTTATAATAAGTAGCGGTATTTCATAAAGGAGGACCACATGCTTTCTGAGAGGCACTATTGGATTCACTGGTAAAGAAAAGTTGCATTGAAGAATTGGCCTTTCTCTCATGGTCCAGTACCTCTATCTAAATCGACCCTATGTCTTTTACTATTCTATTCTTAGCGCACACAGGAAAGTGAGACGAGTATCACATGCTGTGCTACATCTGAAATAAAATATTCCCCATAAAGTTAACAAAGGGAGAACTCGATTGCAAAAAAAAAAAAAAACCAAGAAAAACCTATTCAAATAAAAATCACCACCAAAAATGAATAATCTTGTAGTATCTTTCTTTTAGAGATGCCCCAAAGAAACAAAGAAAAAAAGAAACTATACTTTCATCATTCAGCACATGCACAATATCATGGTGGCTCCGTTCAGTTTCATTGACTTTAAGTTTTGTTTTTCCTTTATCAAGTGTTGATATTTTCAAATTTTATATGACAAATTTCAATTAAATGACAGAGCGTATTTAAACTTCCAATTTTAATTATCTTTGTACCTGTTAAAGCGAGATTAGGGGATCAGGCGTAGAAAAACGAAGAGTTAACTAAAATGGACACCGAGATTCTTTCTCCAGATCAAATAACTTTCAAATTAAATTTAGTCTCACTCAAGGTTTTTTGGACAACTCTTTCGGTGATTTAGATTGGTAGTGCCTCTCTTTCCTATTACGAGAGAATATTATTCTTTTTTCTATGAAATTATTACACAATTGTTTATAATTGTACGCTAAAAATAGAGTAAATAGTATTTTTCAAAAGAAATTAGTGTAAAATAGTTATTAGACTACGAGGTTTCAGTTAAGTACACGTTATTCTAATAATGGATACTCATGTAGTAGACAATTGGTTTGTCTTATAAGCGTTTTGAGTCCATGCATGATCAATGAATATCACACAAGGATACAGAATCACAGAGGCGTGACAAATATATTATTAGTACGCAAGTGGGGTTATATGTACGCGGAACTCAATGCCAAATCGGTGAGTTATGGACTTATGGCTATCTCCTATGTATTTTCCACATCTTGCGACATCATTTTTTGTCACATGCAAATGCCATGAAGATTCATGTTTATAATAAAATGTAGAGATAAGGATGCTGATAGGCTACTATCTGCATGATAATAATATACTTAGCAGGATAATGTTCGCATATATAATTGACACAAATATTCATATGATGCAAAGTGTGATCACTAGCAACCAAAAACAAAAATGATAACAATAATATTATTCTAATACCTAAAAATGGGTATTCAATATTAGATGAGAAAATAGTGACGATAAGTAGAGACTATCATCTCATCATCCAATGATGATGAAATGAGTGTTCAAATAGGACATTTATATTTAGGTATTAGAATAACATTATTGAATTGACAATATTTTGTATGAGACATATTAGTTTAATTATCTAATACATGAAAGAAATATGATTTGATAATGAAATAGAACATTATGTGTCTTAATAGAAAAAAAAAAGGTGATCTTTTTTTTCAAAAGTTGAAAATCTTTCCAGAATCTGATTTTATTGACCCGCTTTAATAATCAAATTTCGTATATAGTCTTTGCATTTGGTTGGTGAACTAGTGTATTCAAGCATGCTATGATGATGTGTATGTAGTAGTGGGAAGCAGAAGATAATGTTTACCAAGTAAATCTACCACGTCCAACCTTTTCTTTCTGTGTATATATTTAACCCCTCTTTCGAAATCTGACACATTTTTGCTCTGCAAGTCCACATTCCCCTCCATAAACTCAAAAAGCCTGTCAAAGTAAACCCCACAAGTTTGAAATCTTGTTTGATGCCATATCCCCACCTTGCATTTTATTTATAAAATCCTCTGGGACTAATCATCAATTTACAAGCAACAACCACTGCTGTTAGCTTATTACATTCAAAGAATGTCACTTTTAAGCTGAAATATATACTTAGTAAAGGTTAAATTCTTTCTATCCTGGATTTAGTGATAACTCAAATTAAATCTCATTATTTCCTGAATTTGTGACATCTGTTTAGTTGTGCTATCTGACAGCAAAAACAAGGGTGCTCAGAATCCTCTCAAAAGGGGAGAGAGAGGGAGAGACATAGAAAAAGACAGTGAGAAAGTGATAAGAACCTAAAACAGTCTATGGGGAAACACAATAAGTTTTGAGAATGCATTTGGTGCCTTAAATCTTCACTAGCATCAGATATTGGGTTGGCCACTTCTCACATTTTTCAAGAAAAGAACGAAGAAATGGGAGTTGAGCAAAAGCATTGTGCTTTCCTCTTTCAAACAAGTCTAGTTTTCATCTTGTTCACTCTTGTTAGCTCATCTCAAGAGCACATGGAACTTAAAGGCAGCCATTCAAGCAGCAAAGACAACGGTATAGAGGTATTCCATTCCTGCTGCATATACTCATCTTGATTCTTACGCTATCAAGTTTGCAGCATCATGTATTCATAATGACCCCTTTGTCTAAATCTCTTCTTCTAAGTTAAATCCTCTATTTACTAAATATGAACATTGTCTATAAAGCTAACTTCTTTTGTGGTTGTTGTACAAATGAAGATGAGTCCTAGACTTATTTTCGAAATTACAGTACATGGCTTTCTTCTGTGGGCTTCAATGGGGTTCTTGATGCCTGTTGGTATACTAGCAATAAGACTGGCAAACAGAGAGGAGAGTCCAACAAGGGATAGAATTATATTCTATGTTCATGCAATTTTGGAGGCAAGTAAAGCAAGTAAATCTGAGCCTATATTGCATTGTAGTTCTTAGTCTGATACTCTGATGTAAATTTTTATTTGTGGCATTCTGTTAGTTTCTCACTTTCTCTACCCTTCATTTGACAACCAATGGTATATGTATATCTATGCAGAAAAAGAATAAGTTTTTATGGTTTTGAACCAGTTTAATTGGGTCGTCGTCCCACTCATTAAATTTTCATGATGATGAAAGGAATATGGGAGATGCAAGATCACATATTTATAGTTATTTTACTTAGCTGAAAGCTTGTTATTTACGAATAAGATCAAGTTAAGGGCTATTTGCCCCCTTTTTGGTTGACAAGGACTGTAATGGATTCTTTGAGAACAAGGCATTCTATTAAGTAGTCTTCAAATACAGCCTCCCAAGAGAACAAATAAATCATGTTGTTTGCTCTGGTACTAGCCAAGTCTCATATTTAGTTAAGATGAACTCCAGAAGTTAATATAACCCTATTATTAACAGAAATAACTAGATTTTCAAAAGATTCATTTCATTGATGACCCTTGCCTTTTTTAATATGATATATACTTTTGAATATCTGTTCAACAGATGCTTGCTGTACTTCTTGCCACAGCAGGTGCAATAATGTCGGTAAAAAATTTTAACAACCTCTTCAACAACAATCATCAAAGACTAGGGGTGGCATTATATGGTATCATCTGGCTGCAACTCTTAATTGGCATTTTTCGACCACAAAGGTAAAATCCATTGGATTGCCTCTTATTAAGAAATACCTATATGATTTTATTGGTTAGGCCATTTATCCTTGCACATTAAAATTTCCGAGCATATAAATTCAAAAATCAATTAGAGGATGAATCTCGGCCTTTTGATAAGGTTGCTGCATTATAATGTGGAGGTCACGAGTTTAAATTCTAAAAACAGATTCTCCGCAAAGTCGGGTAAGGCTGCATACATCTACCCTCTTTAGATCTCATTAGATGGGATTAGATCCCATTAGATAGAAGGCTCGTGCGGTGGGCCACCCTTTTTTCTAGGCCATTCACAATTCATTCAAAATTTATTGTCATCCACATTTATATATATTTTTCATGTTGTATGTTTATACCTTTAAGATGGCCAATAAATATATTTAACATACTCCAATTTCTTTATTTCAATTCATGGCTTTTTGATAGTATTAATTTTCTGTTAATAGAGCATGAGGATTATGAATTTAAGATACCGGTAATTTCTTTTTTCTTCATAGGGGATCCAAAAGAAGAAGTGTGTGGTTCTTTGCACACTGGATACTTGGAACTGCGGTGTCATTACTTGGTGTGATTGCTGTATATACTGGTTTAGGAGCCTATCACGATAAAACATCAAACAGCACAAGAATTTGGTATATACTTTTCACTGTTCAGATATCATGTGTTGTGTTTTTCTACCTCTTTCAAGAGAAATGGGTCTACATACAAAAGCAAGGAGTGATTTTGGGCAATGAACCAATGACTCCCAGTTGTCAAGGGATGCGTAGAGAAGACAAAGAGATGAAGATATTGAAGGATGAATCTTGTTGATAAAGATGAACCAAACGCTTTACCATAATTGAGCCTGACTTCTACATAGGAAACATGTGTTTGAATGTGAATTTCATGCAGTGATATAAGATACAATTTTTTTGTCTTTTCTTTTTTTTTTGGTTAGAAAAGGCACAGGCTTTCAACTTCAAAGTTTTAAGTTAAATATTTGGCCACTTATATGCTGTATCTGGCTCAAAGGAAAATTAAATAAATAAAAAAATATGTAATTCCATGGAGTTTTGAAAATTTAATAGCCAATGTGCACATAGATGACTGTTACCAAGTTTAGGTCTATGAAGATGCACGGGAACAACAGTAACTGAAAAAAGCATCCCTTGTGCTTTTCTCTATGCCGAGGGAACCACGACATTAGTTGCAATTGCTGTAGAAAATATTAAAAAAAAAAAGGTTAGTAAAGGACTAGGAGCTGTCTCCAGTGGAATTTGACATGACATGTTTTCCTTAGAATGTACAATTTGACTATTACTAATATTACTTCACCCTATTAGAATATAAAAGTGATTTATGTATCTCTATATATGAATTTAAGTTTTTGGGATACATGAATGATATGATATCATAATCTTCAAGGTCCATGATTTAATCTTTGTTATCCCTATTATGAAAAACAAAACATTCACACTTCAAGTTCAAAAAGACTTTTGCATAAATGAGCATTTTAAAGTATAAAAATTATTTATATAATTCTACCTATCAACTTAAACTTTTAGGAAAAATTGTTTCACGTCATCCATCACAAAGAAAAAATATAGGCTAGACACCAGAATATGTGATGTGGACAAGCCACTCTTGCTGAAACCTTGCCGATTAAGAACTCTGCTTTCCTTTTCTTGAAACTTCGTGATAAAGTCAATCATAGTGCGGATGAAGTCTCACATTAAAAATACTAAGTGAGGGCTATGCAACTTGGATTAAGAATGGTGCTAAATTCAATTATTGGAAGTAGATCTAACCAGAATTTCGCAATTTAATAAAAGGAATTTCACTGGCAAACTGGCCATTGAGCTTGAATTGCCAAAGTTAAGATAGATTTTCTTTTATTTATGGGTAAAATATATTTTATTCTTGAATTTTAGGTCACATACAGTTTATACCATAACTTTTCAAAATATATATGGTGACATTATTCACTTTCCAAACACTACAAAACCCCCCTGACTTTCAAATAGTACAAAACTTTAGGTCATAGGCAGGGTGACAGGTTACACACAAATAAAAAATCAAGGGGTTAAGTGCACATGTGAACTCATAAATAAGGTGTCAGGTTGCATAAATTAGAAATGTCGGGAGGGTTAAGTGAAAATAAATTATGTCTTCACCACTTGTCAAAATTATGCTAAGAGTGTTTTATACTATTTAAAAAGTCAAAAGTATCATAATATATGTTTTGAAAAGTTAAGGTATAAAATGTGAATAACCTAAAATTCAAAAAGGTAAAATGCATTTCTAGTTCTCTAATAGTGAGCTTGCCAATGAAATTCCCTTTCTTAAAAGATCTCTAATAGATCTGATCTGTATTAATTTTTTTTTTTTTACGAAACCAACTGACAGTAATATTCCCTAACTAACTATTGAGGTTGTATCAATTTTCAATATATTATTTCTAGTTTACCAAAATTTGGTCGAAGTACTACCTAAGTATTAAGTACTATTTTCTGTTTTTGTGAATAAAGGTGGCTAAGCTTCTTGACATATGCAAAATTTACTATATTAATATTTCAGAGTCATTTCATGGAAACTATTATACGTGTCATTTATATAATGATTTAAGCTTCATGTGTCATTTATACAGTGATTTAAGCCTCATATTTCTCAATATTTATGTCTAAAGATTTTTTTAAGTTTGATTTATAATTTACTTATTAATTATTTTTATATGAAATCAAATCAAATACTACAATCATTAAATAATCAAATATTATAATTATTAAAGATTATAATTGGCACTAAGAGATAACTCATGTAAATATAATTATGATTTATAATTAAATTAAGAATCATTAATAGCCTCATTATCTACTATTTTAATATTTCAGATCGAGTCATTTTATAGAAACTATTACACGTGTCATTTATATAGTGATTTAGACTTTACGTTTAACTCATATAGTGATTTAGATCCCACTTTTCTCAATTTTTATGTCTAAAATTTTTTTAAGCTTAATTTATAATTTACTTATTAATTATTTTTCATATGAAATAAAATCAGATATTACAATTATTAGAGATTACAATGTGTACTAAGAGAGAACCTGTGTCAATAATTATGATCTACAATTAAATTAAAAATCATTAATAGCCTCACATTATGAAGGTGGTACAAAAAATTATAAAGGAAGTATTTTCAAAATAAATAAGCTTTAAAATCAGCATATTTTTTTCTAATTAAAAAAAATGGATGGATCAAATTGTTAACGAATTGCTAATTGATTGATTTTGATATAATAATAATTCAAAATTCAATTTCTACCAAATTTATTCTTAATCAAATATTTAAGACTCATTGTAATATTAATATATTAATATATTCTTAATCAAATATGATAATAATTTATATAATACTAATATTTCATACTCATTAAATAAAAAGTCTTTTACGTGAAATGAGAAATAGGGACTTGTGACGGGGATATGAATGAGAATGAATGCAAAATTCTAAATGAGAACAGGATCAGAGAAAAAATTTTTCTAACTTCAAATCTAGAACTTTTGAAAATCATAATAAAAAAATTAAGTTTTTACAGCTTGAACATTCCAATATATCAATTCTATACTTATTTCATACTAATTTTTTTGAAAAAAATATCTTCAGTTTTTCAACATTAAAATATTTTAAAAAATCAATCCAACAATTTACTCTTTTTTGATAATGATGTATTTTTAAAATTTTTCCTTTTTGATTTTTTTAATGAACCTATAAATATCGATAGGGATTCAAATCTCCACATGGAATAAGGAATGATACCTATGACGGGGATGTATATGAAAATGGAGGCAAAATTCTAAATAAGGACGGGATTAGGGAAAAAAAAATTTTAACTTCAAATATAGAACATTTGAAAATCATAATAAAAATAATTATCTATATACCTATATCACTATATCCTATTTAATTTTTTACAACTTGAATATTTCAATCTATCAATTCTATAATTTTTTCATACTAATTTTTTTTTGAAAAAAATACCTTCAATTTTTCAATACTAAAATATTTTAAAAAATCAATTCCACAATTTACACTTCTTTGGTAATGATACTAAATATTTATCAATTTTAAAAATTAAATAATTATATTAGTTTTTTATTGAAAATAATATTATAATTGATATACTACTCTAATAATTGATATTATATAAATTAGAATTATATATATATTTTTACTAATAATTACACATTAATTCTAACATATATTTTAAAATTGATATTTTAATTTATTAAAAGGATGTACAAGGAAAGGACATGTAAACGAAATCATATAAATTAAATTTATTCATTATTTTTATGAATTAGAAAATATATTTTTATATTTTTTAAATTAAATATTTTAATTTACTAAAAAGATATAAACGACTAGAGATGATAAAAAAAATTGAAAGTGGTACAAGCGAGAATTACCCACAATGGACATATTTTATCTTCACAGGGACAATCGATAGGGATTAAGTTCCCGTTTGTTAAACAGAATAGGGACATATATAATACACCTTCATTTTTTAATTATTTTTATTTTATGTATATTATGGATGCATTTTTAATTTTAATTTGGATTATATTACATTAATAGTATTTGTTATTTCGGATATTTATGTTCCAAATTGTAAAATATTTTAAAAAAATTTCTCTTTTTGAAATTTGTTAATAAACCATTGAATATCATAGGGATTCAAAATCTCTACAGGAGATGGGAAATGAGGACCCGTGAAAGGATTGAGATAGGGATGAGAGGTAAAATTCTAAATAGAGATAAGGGGCATGAGACATGTCCCATTTTTTATGGATACTTATTGTCATAAATATAAACGGCTCATGATATAGTAAAATGATCCATTTATTCTCTTTCTTTATTTAACAATTTCATCTTTTAAAATGTGCAAAATTTTCATAACATAGGCTCTTTATTGCAAGTTATAGGTCATTTATCGAGATTTTTTTAACTTTATAAACATGATATTCAAAATAAGATATAAAATAAAATGTCACATTTATATTTTATCCTCTTATTTAATTATTTAACCGTTAATATACTTTTACGACAAATTTATATACTCAATTTTCTATGATATATATTTAAATAAATTATCATTTATTTTCTATAATAATCAACAAGTTATTTTTTATTATCTCTCCGTGCAGCGTACTGGTTAAACGACTAGTTATATATAAATAAGTGAAAATTTGTGCTGTATATATATATATGTAAGAAAATCTGACAAATTATGTGTTAATAAATATACATCAATTACGTAAGTAGTGCATTAAGCGAATGGATTTCTCATGTACTATCGATTATCTCTCCATATTCATCACATTTATGATGAATTTAATTAAAATCCCTAATTATTTACACATCCATTCCTACATGTTCAAAGAGATGTTTAAAAAGGTAAAATATTTTGGAAGACAAACAAAATGCAAAAATAAAGGGGTGTGTGTGTGTGTATATATATCACATAAAAAAGGTGTCTTATTATGAAAATGATAGGAGCAAATATGAGCTGTATACCCATACATGAATAGTCAAGATTTAAAAATAATTAATGGTAATTAATACTCAAGTACTTTTTTAGAAAAGTCACATGATTTTATATTTTAATCTTAATAATTCGCATAAGATTCAACGGTTAAGATTAACTCTTCTCATTCTCATAATAAATCACATTTTGCATGTGATATGTTCCTTATATATGCATATATAATATAAAAAAGACAACATACAAAATTTAACATGCTGAGTTTCTTCAACCAACATCCACAACCCTTTCAAAGGGCTACAAAATCTTCCTATATTTAATAACATTTACATGGATAAAATTGCAAATTATTCCTATAAAAAATTATAATTCCTATAAAAGATTATTATCCTTATTATAAAAGACTACGTCATATCAACAATTCCTAAAAACTATTCAATTTTGCCCGCTCTTGCCTTAACAAAAAAAACTAAAGACTCTCAAACCTCCAATGAGGCAACTAGAGTATTTATTTACATGTTGAACACTCTATTAGGATTCTATCTCTTCTCAACGTGAGACTTCAAGTTAACAAAATTTCCCCTGCACTAAAATCTTCCTTAATTCTTATATATCAAATTGAGTCCCGTTATTTTGACTCACGTTTGTGACGCATGTACACGACGCATACGGCACTGTTCAATGAGTGTCTATTCCTCGAGATGCAAGATCCAAGGTCCGGCATCAAAAAATCAAGGCCTGGGACCAAAAATCCAGGTTATATGGTGGTTTAGGGTACGAGATTCGAGGTCCGAGACCAAAAACTCAGGTTATGGGATGGTTTAGGGTGCGAACTTTGAGTTCCGAGATTAAAAATCCAATGTTATAGATTGGTTTAGGGTGGGAGCTCTGAGGTCCGAGACAAAAAAAAAAACCAGGTTATGGAGTGATTTAGGGTGCAAGCTCCGAGGTCCTGAATCATATTCATGCTTTAACCTACCATATTCTCTTTAATATGTATATACACACTAGTAATCACCCATTTCGTACCGTATGCATCGCAACCATGCGTCAACAAAATATTTCTCTATCAAATTTCATTCATCTTTGTAAGATGTCATATTGATTTAACAACTCAACTACAAGCCGATGAGTTAGCCCACAATATTTTTTGTGGATCATGAACGAGGGATTCCTGCATAGGTAATACTTACGTATGTTTTGTGGGTGTGCTATTTGACTTGCAAAGGGCCTGATATGGGTCCTACTTTATGACTTTAATCACAAAGGAGCGTCAGCTTTTACGAAACTTCATAGAGTGAAAAAGGATGGTTGATATTTCCACCCTCCAAAGTTTTAAATACCCAAACACTCCTTTCAAAAAATATAGGACTCATTTTTTTCTTGTTCACTAATTTTTTCTTCACATCTCGCTCTCTGTTTCTTTCTTCTTCTTCTTCTTTTTTTTTTTTTATCTCTCTCTCTCTCTCGCTCTGTTTCTTTTGAATGTTAGGTATCTATACAAAATGGGTATTAGACTATATTTTCCCTTGAAAAAGATGCGTCATCCATAGTCTGAAACTAAACCAAATAGGCAAATATGACATATCCTCAACTCTATTGGAGAAATTTTATGTAAATATATAGAAAAATAATTGTTTTTGCTCGACTGGAAATAATATACTTAACTTTAGTCAAGAGTCTTGAAAATGATAGCATCTTGAGAAAACCAAGTCTCACTCTAAATTATTTGTTGTATTTCCTAGCATAAAATTCTATGATAGCATTGATTGCTCTTGACCCTACATTGTCCTCTTAATTTTTCTAGAATTATGGCAGTCTGGCAGAAACAATTCGAAAAGTCGAATCTTGAACTTGTTTTTCCGTCTTGAATTTTAGACCAACGGAATACTTTATGGAAATATATCAACGTACTATTAAGCCCCAACAATATTGTTTCAATACCCAATAATTTAAAATACCTAAACACTCTACTTACAAAATATATATAGGGTCCACCACTTATTTTTTTTCCAACTTCTTCTCTCTCCATCATATTTCTCATACCATGATCAGTGTAATCTATGCCTAAATGGGTGTTTAAAAAACATTTCCCTATTAAGCCATTCACCATCTTTTTGTCCTTGAGGTCTCCCTCATTCCCTTCACCGACACCCACTCCTCCGACGACCCACCTTTCTTCATGCTGGCCATGTAGGTCACAAACTTGGACAACCCCATCAGTGACATCATGAGTTTGGACAACCCCCATCAATGACCCGGGGGGGGGGGGGGGGGGGGGGGAACGTTTAATGTAACATCTTGTATTTTGCAGGTTTAGTTAACTCTGTAATCCCAAGTAATTGAATTAACGACTAGATAGTATTGAATATGACCCCGCAGCAACAAAATCAACAAAGAAAGTCAACAGTTGAATATAGTCAACGAAAATGTTAAAGGCCAACTTACATTGCAGGAAATACACGGATTACTGACGACCTTATTAACGGTTTTTAATATTTTGCCCATCGGTATGTATTTTACTTACAAGGGGTGTAAATAGATCGGGTCAACCCCATGAGCTGACCAACCTAAACCAAACCAATTAATTCAATTTAGATCATCAGATCATATCGGATAAAAACCAATTAAACTCGATCATAATTGGCTCAGGTATTGGGTTTTATAAATTTCAACCCGATAATCCGACCTGATCATATACTATGGTTATTAATTAGACTCTCGGGTTAACTCTTAAACTCTTACGAGTTTACAATCATATCATACAAAACAAGCTAAATCATGCATAGACTCTCTTTTTGTCAAACACATACGAGTTAAAATAAACCTCAATAGACTCAGTAAACTCTTGATTATAGTAATAGTTCAAGATTTGAGATTTACGTTTGATTTTGCTATCTATATGTAAATTATTTGTCAATTTTGTTGGGTTAATTAGTTTACTTGTTTATCGTATTCAATATTTATTGACTTTATTTAACTTAAATTTGTCTATTTGTTATTATTTAACTAGGTGTTGTTAATTGCTATATACTATGCACATGGAGTAAAATATGGTATAAAAATAAGACATATATCGAGCTATATTTTATAATATTAATTTCTTTCATTTATGTTGTTATGAGATTGAAATTATGTAAGATTATTAATAAAAAATTTATTTAAATATACTTAATTATTAACATATAATTTTTAAATACTATTTTTCAAATACGTAAACTCTTACAAGTTTATTATTCGAGTTTGCTATGACTTTTTCATGAGTTCACCTAAACTCTCAAGTTTGATAACTTCATCACACACATATATACATATATACATATATTTATGTACAATGTATTTAGTTAATAAATCATACTTTAGTTATATCTATTGATGTTATTAAACTATATATGTATATGGAATTCGAATTAATAAAATTTTAGGAGATATAAAATTTGTGATTTTTTCCACTTTAATTAAATTTAACATAAAATAATAATAATAATAATGATTGGGTAACCCAATCACCCAATCACCTGTATCGAGTCTACCTGATTTTAATTAGTTTAGTTCAGTTTTGGTTTGATCACAAAAAATCTATAAACCCGAATCAAATTGAACCCATCAAAATTGATTGCTTCAATTTTTTTTTTTCCTCAAACCCGAGCCAACCCAACTTGAATACACCCCTTCTTAGTGACAATCTCTCCAAAGGCTACCAGATGTTCATTTTTTGTGTTTCAGGAGAATATTGTTAACGAGTTAATTATCCTATTCAAGACTTCTAACAGCTAAATTAATTAAATGTAGTCAGTGATAATAGAAAATAAATACCGATTGGGTCATCAATGTCACGACTCAACTTAGATCATGATTAGCCCATGGAGAACACCTTCCTAGCAAGCCTTAACACCCAAAATTTTCTAGGAAACAGACAGATTTTCCTCTATTTTTTGGACATTTCCCAAATAAAATACAACTTGCAATATACCCAAATAAACTCACTGCAAATGGGCATCAAACATTCTCAGAATGCGCCCCTTCCAGTATACAATAATATCTTAGCATAGTCTAGATATCAAATTAGCTTTTAGACTATTAAAGATAATACAAAACATAGTTCAAAACATCAACTTTACAAATCATTTTCATAATATGCTCTATATAGCTAAGTCATAATTTCTCAAACAT
Organism: Dalbergia cultrata; assembly: GCA_031216105.1. Classification (NCBI taxonomy): domain Eukaryota; kingdom Viridiplantae; phylum Streptophyta; class Magnoliopsida; order Fabales; family Fabaceae; genus Dalbergia; species Dalbergia cultrata. Next base: position 39,386,548 of record CM062348.1, read on the forward strand.
AAGCATAAAATAAAACCAAGGACCCTGCTTGTGACATATGGAGCAACTGACAACTACAGGCTAAAATAAAATATGAGTGACAACAAAAAGGGTCTTTACAAAAAGGCTCACCAACTTAGAATTTACTAAGGTTGTGCCGGAGGAATACCAAAACCAACACCAGTACCAGCACTTGTATATGAAAAAGATGGAAAGACAATGGGATGAGTTTTGCAACTTAGTGAGAGATAGGGTATTTACTAAATGCGTTCATAAAATAATATAAACATAATAATGTATATGTACTCATAAAAATATGGTTCTAGCCATAACATGAGATTTATTGATAACACAGCTTTACATAATCTCATAAATACAAATATAATAGGGAGTTATCCGAAGCAAAACAATAACAAGTCCAGATGTAATACTCCTAATTTTAAATAAAAGAGTTAGAAATGTTTTCGAGCTAAAAAGGGCGTCAGTCACCCTTACTTGTCATTTTGGGTCCTGAATTTTTCTAAGTTTGGACCCTACATGCCCTTGGAGGGCCATATGATAGAGTCATATTCTTGGGACCAAAAGTCTCGATAATTGTTCCTTAGAGAAAAATGAGTTAAAGAGTAATTTTTAATAAACTTTTCGACACCTTTAAACATTTTGTTTCCGGTGTCCAAGTTTGTAAAACCGTGAAAATCTCCGGATTTGAACTAAAATCCAAAATTTAGATTTTAAATTGTTAGAATTTTGATTTTTCTAATATTTTATTTGAATCCAAATGGGAGGTATTTTTTTATTTACATTTATGTTTAAAAGTTAATTGGAAGTAAAATAAATGATTTAACTTTAAATTAAGAAATGTAAATAACTAAGGCTGCCCCAGCGGTCATATGACCACCCAGCAAGAAATGTAAAGTAAGGCTTTGCGATAATACTGTGGATCGCCCAGGCGGTCAACAGAGAGTTAAAAAGCCCCAATTCAAGGTCCAGAACATTCCCACACCCCAAAACACGATTCCCTCACCCCCCCCAACCTTGAGTTCTCACTCCCAAATCATGGTTCTCACCCCCCAAAACTCCATTTCCTTCCATTGTTCTCAATTCTAACTCCAATTTTTGATTCCTAAGGCTTTAAGGTATGTTGTTCTCCTAGTTTTGCTCTCTTTTCTTCAGGTTATTAGGGTGGTTCTCTAAGCTTCTTAAGGGAGAGAGGTTTTTTACCTTGTTAGAGATGAGTTTTGAATATTCAAAGGTTTTAGAGGTTGATTTAGAGTTCTATTGCTTCTATATTAGATCTTGCTGTCAGTTTTGCTTCCTATTGTGCTGTTGCTATTAGTTCTACACTGTTCACCCCTCCAGGTGAGTGGGTTCACACTTGTAATCTCTATGTTTTGTATTAGAGTTATTTTCATGAAAAATACGATTTGCTACTTGATTTTAGAGATTATTGTACATGATTTGAAGTTTACTATTGATTTATATGTTTGAGAAAACTCATGGGACCATGTTTGTTATAATGATTTTATATAGAATTGATAATTTATGTAGTTGTTAGAGACTTTTATGATGGTTTCAATGGATTCTGGAGCTAGTTTATGTATATAATATAGTTACAAACTTGGAAGTGCTATTTAGAGAAGAAGATGGAATTGTGATTGTGAACTTGGTTGTTTTGGAATGTGATAATTGAGACTTCTAGTTATGAAAAGCTTGGAAATTGAGAAATGTTTTAGAGAAGTAAACAAAAACGGTTTTAGAGGTTAAATCTTCATGATGTTCGTAACAGTTGACGGTTACATACTTTGTGAAGGCTTGAAATCATAATGTTCACAAAGAGTGACTATTTGGGTATGATTTCACAACCACCAATATGCTAAGGTTAGACTGTCAGAACCAGATAAATTCATAGCTTACAAGAAAACTAAAAGGGCCCACGAAGGGCAATTCATTTAGAGAATAATCCAGTCCATGAGGGACAATTTATTCAAATAAACCATCAAACTACGAGAAACCATTAAACTTAGCCCACAAGGGGCGTCATTCACGAGGAACTGAGTACTCACAAAACAGAACAGAGATAGAGAATGAAGTAGATCAGAGATAGAGAACAAAATGGAACAGAGATAGAGATTATTGTTTCTTTAGTAGTTACTGCACTATAAGTTTATATGTTCTTCTTTATGATTTTATAAAATGTTGACTAGTGTGTGTGTGTGTGTATATATATATATATATGCATATGTTTTATTTGATTATGTAAATCTTTGAATATTATTATTGTTATTACGATTTCATGCATTGCTTCTTTGGTGTCGGGTTTCAGGTAAGAACTCACCCACTGAGTTTTGGTTACAAGACTCACCCACTGAGTTTTGGTTACAAAACTCACCCCTCTATTCTTCTCCTATTTTTACAGATACTGTAGTTGGTAAGGGTATCTCCCAGCTATCTTCTTTCCAGTAGTACTAGATTTTAGAGATGAGCATGATGTTCATGGGTTTAGTGTGCTCTAGTGTAGATGCAAACAGGATCCCAGACCTAAAGCATGTTGTAATTTGTATTTGGTGTATTATAGTCACATTTGTTTTGTATATAATAACTTAGACTATTAGATAAGTGTACGTTGATTTATATAGATAAACGATTTCAAGAGTTAAACTTGAAAGATTTGTTACAAGCTTTCAGATATAATTATCCTGATTCTTTTAGATGACATGTGGTTAATTTATAGAAAATATAATAATTTAAACAGACTTTATGATGGACTGTATTATAAGATTTTACCATAGAGATTTTGTATATGATAGACTTTTATTCCACTTGTCAATATTATGAAAATAGACTTTAGAGTAGAGAATATGAGACTATGGTTTGGAAAATTCTAACTATATGTTTAAAGACAGGTGACTTGTATGATTAAAGCGATTTTATGATTTGAATTAATTGGTGATGTACTGTGCATACATAGGAACCCAAGTTACAAGGCTTACGTGGGAACGGAACTTCTTGCGTGCCGGTCACGTGCCCAGGTCAGGTCGTGACACCAAACATGACCCAAGGTCATGTATGGATTAGCACCACACCTGCTAATTGGAGTTGGCCCATAGTCATACAAGTCCAGACATGACAAAAGTCATGTGTGGGTTAGCACCTCACCTACCTACTGGAGTTGGCCCGTAGCCAAATACAAGTCCAGACATAGCTACATCTATGTGCGTGTTAGCACCTCACCTGCTAATAGGAGTTTCGCGCCAAAGCTAACGCCCTTGCCGTTAGCTACAGTTTCTAGTTAGGTTCACTCCCAAAAACATTTTCAATCATACAGTTTCTACTTAAGTTCACTCCCAAAACATTTTCAATCACAAAATCCAATTTCAATCGTAAAGTTTCATAATTCCTGTTTCAATATCATAATTATAGACTTAGCAGTTCTCATAAATGCAATCATTCATGTTTACAACCTGATTCCAATTCCAAGATATTCTCACAATATAAATCCATTCTCTCAAGTTATATGAGACATAAGATAAAGTCAAATTTAATAATTAACATAAGATATTCTAAAACTCAACATACGTTACAATTTAAGTAAGAATAATTAAATAAGCATAGTAATTAAATTCTAGCCTCCAAATCAAGCTTCCATTTAAACATAAAGCCTCATTTTTCGATAAATAAATTATTTTCTCATATAGCAATATACTTTCAACTATTCTTATAATTTTATATTTATAATTAAAAAATTTTACGCAAAAAGGTAAATTACAGATATACTATCTACTTACAAGCTGGTTCCAAAGAATCGAAGACCGACTCTCAAGCGCCACCAATCCAACGGTTGATGCTCATTCACTATATAACTCTAGGAGCAAGACAAATACAACATTAGCGAGCCAACAATGCAATCAATTAACATAAATTTGCCTTAAAAACTCAAAAGCCCCAATTTGACACAAAAAAAGGTTCAAAATATCCAAATCTAGCATTGATAACTACATAGAGAAGTCAATAAGTTTAATAGAGGAAGATTGACACTTACCCACTACTCCTAGAGGAAGCTTAGAGGTAGAAAACACCCAAGAATTCGCGGACTCTAGTGGTTCCTCACTTAGAGAGAAACTATGAGCATAGGCTAGAAAGAGAAAAAGGAGAGCATGGGCTAGTTAAACAAGGGAGAAAGGTCCGCTAGCGGCAACGATGGAGTAGCAACCATGGCGGTGCTATGGCCAGTCGGTTGCGTTATGAAGAGAAAGATCTGAGGAGAAAGAGAGCGAGATCCAAAAGGGAAGAAAGAGAAAGGGAGCGCGAGTTAACCAAAAAGAGAGGTCGCTGTGCCTGCGATGATGGCTATGGCAATGGCAGAGGCGGTGCACTAATGATAGCCAGCTATGTGAGGGAAAGAGGAAAAAGAGGGAAAGTAAAAAAGAAGAAGAGGAAGGAAAGGAGGAAGATATGAGAGAATGAGTGATGGGAAGGGGAAGAAAGAGGAAAAAAAAGAAAAAGAAAGGGAGGACACTAGAGTGGTCTATACCACTTAAGGTGCATGGTAGTCCTCACTTTTTTTTCCCTAGTTTTCATAGTCAAAGGATTAATACTACCGAACATCAATAATAATATTATCAACAGGTATTAGGTTAAACACATTATTTTAATTTTAATATTACCAGCTTTATTATTGACGGGTTACATAAAATAAAATATTATTTATATTCACCAGCGAGTGTTTTGCCTATCAGTAAAAAAAAAAAAGAAATTTAATTATAAAAGAAGAAAGGAATGAAATATTAAATAAACAAAATTGTATAATGAACATATAATATTAATCTGAAACATAAAAATATAAGAACAAATACATAAAAAAAATCCAAAAATATACTAAAAGTACAATAAATATAAGAGGGACAAAACACAAGAGTCCAAATATAACTATCTACTTATACTCGTTCTTATTGTCAGAGTCGTCATTAGATGAGAAAGCCTTTGCAATGGATGGAAGGTGCAGCTGGCTAGCAGTTAGGCAATGAAGGATTCTAGGGCTAACTGCTTGAGGGATTAAAGGAAGTTGGCCCTCAACTTCTTCAATTTCTCTTTCTTGGATTGACCTTCTTCTTCTCCTTTTGCATGGAGATATCCAGTTCCTTGATCTCCTTCATCTCTTCTTACAAGGAGGCCTTTTCTTAATCCCAAAAGGTTTGATTCACTTAATGCACCTGGAGCTCTTGGATCACCTATTCCTATTGCTGGAGCTCTTCATTAAAGGCATGTGCTTGCTCTTATAAGGCATCATCCTCTACAACTGACCCTATGATTACTCCCATAGTGAGTTATCTTTTGGGGTGCTTTTGAAAGAACGTTCATGCATTTCAGGCCCAAATTGATATTACTTTTCCCTATTCGCTCATATGATTTTTGTGTTTGGCCCTTTTGTTAGCTTTATTTGATTTTTCATGGTTATTTGTAGTTTTTTTGTGTGTGTTTTTGGTTGTTTTTATTGTATTCAATGGAGCAAGGGGCATGGAAGAGCAAGAGGGGAAGCTAGGATAAAGTTAATGAGTATTGTAGCCCTCCTGTAGCCCATCAAAAGCCCTCAAAATAGAATGCACAATTTTGAGATGTTTTCACGTGCACTATGCTTTACGACAGCGCACTTGATGTTGCATAATGTCATAAGCTATCTTGTATGGATTACAACCTTCTCAGAGCCCAACCACAGCCCTTGTGACACTATGCTCATCAAACTAGCAAAGTTTAGTGGGTTGTAGCATGATGACAGCCCATTCATAGCTGCCTCAATGTTGTTCACATGAGAACAATGTGGGTGCACCACTCTTGTGTTATTTTTTTGGCACATGGTATAAAAGGCACTTGATTTAGAATCCCTAATCATCCAGTTATCTTGGAAGAAGTGTATATAGCAACCCTCGGGCTTGAGAAAGAGGATTTTGGAAGGTAGGAGCTAGTGCTTGAGGATGAGAGATCAACCTCCATTCACTCAACAAATTCCATAATTTGATTTAATGGCATCTACTCCCCCATGCTTTCTTATATTTTATTTTCTATTTTCTTTGTTGCTATCATGAACTAACGCCCTTTTTACTAGGGTGATAGTGTAGCCAATTCTTGATAACGTTACTAAAGTACTGATGTTATTCAATCCCTTTTTTATTTTGATTAAGTGTTTTGTGACTATTCTTAATGCTTTGTGTCCCTGATCATCGGCCATATGATTTTTATTAATTTTATGAACTCGAGAGAGGAATTAAAATTAATGATCTATCGCACTAACCACAAGTTAAAGAAACTTAGAGAAAGTTATTTGTTTAAGGAAACCATTAATCCAAAAACATCTTAGTTTATTGTAGTTTATGCTAAGAGATTAGGTAATCACAATAAATGGGAGATGATTATTTGTGTTCAAGAGAACCTTATAATTACTTTAGGGAGTTTCAACTATTAATTAAATAAATTAACAGTTGAATAATGAAAAATCTAGGTAACTAAGCAAAGAATAGGTGAAACTAAAGCCTTTGTTGTTTGCTCCAAAACCCTTTAGAAGCCTTAAAGAAATATGCTTTTAGTGATGACATTAAAAATTTTAAGAAAATATTTTTGAAGAATGACTGATAGTTTTTTTGAGTTTCTTGACATAGCAAAAAGGGCACTCTGAATGAATTATATGATCTTTGAAAATTTCACTCTGCATGTACGAACATGATTATATCTCAAGAAAAGAGATAAAGACAAAATGGAAGTGAATATTATAACATAAAATAAACGTATGTATGCTTGCCGAACTGAAGAAATCAATCGTGCACAAGAAACCAAGATATATATCTTCAAAAAGTAGAATAAGACTTCAAAAATGCACACAAAATGAAGATATCAAGCCATATATGAAGCAAAGATGTTCTACGACCTTCAATCATCTTCATCGCAAATATTTTAATCACACATATGCTCTGATTGAAGAAAATCAGAATATTCATTCACTAAGGGATTGATACGGCACTTCAGAAAGTACACTTTACTGAAAAGGTGAGAAATTTGAATTTTTGAATTTCAAATTTCAAGTCAAACTCATTTTTAGACTGTCACGTCATCTCTTCTGCCTATTTGGTTAACTACTCTAGCTTATAGAAGAAGGACAGGTTCAGAAACCATGTTTAGAAAGTTAAAAGGTAGTTTCTAAAGGGGACATCAAAAACCTCAACATTTCAATAGCTTTTGCAAAAAGCTCTGACACCAGATGAGCTATTCCTCTAGATTGCATTTCCAAGACACAAACAGATGATCAACACGTGTCAGTTGAACAACAGATCAAGGGCAACGGTTACAAAGGGAGACCACCTATAAATAGAGATGCTGAGCTTTCAAAGAGAAGAACTTGAATAACATCAAAGTGCAAAACCATTGCAAAATCTTCTCCTCATCTTTTAGATGAAGTATTTTACTTCTTGTAATCAGTTCCTTTACCTGTAAAAATCCTCTTTCTACGTTCCTAATGTCTTAATACATTCTTCCAAGGAAGAATAATTAGAAAGAAGTCATTCAAGTTATCCCAGGTCATTCACTGTATAGATGTAAGAAAACTTCAGTGTCGGTTAGTTTGAGTGACAACCCAAACATAAAACTTTTGTATCCTTGATCTAGTAGTGATCGGTGTGAGATAGCTTGAAGAGGCTATTGGAAAACTACTTGCAATGCGACTACAAGGTGTTCTTATCGGTCACGATTTAGCTTGTGGAGGCTGGTCAAAGACTACTCGGTGTTAGCTTGGAAAGGCTACTACAAGACTACTCGAGTTTTAGTTTGAAGAGGTTGATGAATAAGTACTTAGTTTGTGACAGTAGGGGTTGTCTACTGGTCACTGGTTATGGCTTGGGAATATTACTGTAAAGATTATTTGGTGTTTTTTTTTTCTTGGGTTGAGAAAGGTTAGTGGAACTCAGTTGTTGTTAAGAACTGGATGTAGACAGGTTTTGGCCAAATCGGTATAAAAACATTTGTGCAATATTTTTTCTCTCCTTTATTCTTTTACTTTTGTTGTTCAGTTTAAATAAATCAATATCTGTTTAAAAATTATCTCTTAGCTTATCTGTTACTAACGCAATAATTTAAAAAGTAACTTTCTAAATCTTCTAACTCTATTTTCGCTACACTTCAACCTCAACGCTTGATAGTTTTTGTTCAAAGTTTCAGTTGCTAAAAGATAAAGAAAAATAAAACACGATTCAACCCTCCTTCTTGTATGCTTTCTACCTACACTAATATCCGAAAAAAATATTTTTATCTCTTGATTAATTGTATTCAGTCATTTTATTTATTTATGTTAATTTAATTCAACAATTTACTTTTATAAATTTTTTTATTATCTTAACTACTTTTTCTTGCCCAAATTGTATCCAAACTAATTAATTCCGACAATTGACCAATCTCTATGGGACACGACACTCTTTTCACTACTGTATTACTTGTGTGACCTGGTGTTGTTGTCGGTTCACATCACCTTGTGACAGGAGAGGAACATACTCTTAGTATTTTGGTTATGCTTCACTAGAATATGTACTAACTAGGAAAAATATCGAATGAAAGGAATGAGGGAGGCTGACAGAGGATATGATCAAGGACTTTTGGTCTCTCGCCTTCTCCAAGGAACCATCTTTCTTCGAGTTGAACATCTCCATCTTAAGAGACATGCAGTTAGCAAATTTTCAAACATTCTCATGCATTTGAGTTAAAGTATGTAACATTCTCATATTTGATTCAGAGTTTAAAATAACAATCTCTATAGATTATTGGATTGCTATGAAAAGGGAATTTTTTTAATATAAAATACTAAAGTACCCCAAAATGTTAAATCTTAAACAATTATCACAACCATTGGGCTACTTTTGGAAGTCTCCGGACCATTGCTAGCTACTATCGGATGTCGTTGGACAATCGCTGAACAACATTTGACCATCATTGAAATCTATTGAACAACATCCGACTGCCATCAAATACTCACATGACAATTAACTATGATACCAAATCTCTGGATGATAACAAAGCTCATATATTACATATATAATGTTTTATTCGTTATAATTATTATTAATTTAAATTAATAAAATTATTTCTATATATTGGTTTAAATATACTTTTGGTCCTGAAAGATTAATGAATTTTAGTTTTAGTCCTTGAAAATGTTTTTGTTTGGTTTTAGTCCACACATTTCTAAAACTACATGGTTTTAGTCTCTATCATATGTGATTATGGATTGTCATGTGGAACTGAATGAGCTAACCTTTTGTTAGCTAATTCAACATTTGACATAAATAATATAATGATAAGGACTAAAACCAAATAATTTAAAAAATATTTGGACAAAAACTAGAGGTCGCTTGTTTCTTTGGGACTGAAAACATATTAATTAAGCCTTATATATTTTTAATATTATGATAAATAATTTTGTTTATCTTGAATCAGAACATATAAATAATGACAGTTAATAATTAGTTATGATCAACCATTGTATGATAAATTTTATATTGATTTTTATATTTTATTGATAATTTAAATTTTTGTAATTTTTAATAATTAAGAAATTCATTTTTCCTGCATTGCACGGATAACAAATACTAGTTATAAATCTACCAACGTAATAGCTAGTATATTAGTACTTCCCATTACATTTCGCAGATAAATTAGATTTCAGTAGAATACGAAAAATAAAATTGATTTCATAAAACTACGAAAAAAATTACCTATCATTTGGATGTTCTCTCTCAATCAATATTTTCGAAGACCATATGATAAACGAGTGCATCAGTTTTATGGGAAAAAAAAGCTGTGCAGAGAGTCATGCATCCAATCCAACTTCAGTTCCCTTTTATTCGAAGACCATATGATAAACGAGTGCATCAGTTTTCGAAGACCATATGTTGGTTGGTGATAGAGGCATTAACGGTCGGTTTGCCCCTTTTTTTTAATTCTAAAATTTGCAAACATCTCTAAAAATGTGTTTTGTGAGGTAAACCTCATATAGTTTAGTTGATAGGAATGTTTAGGGCTTGTTTGGTTTGCTGTTTCCAGTTTTCAGTTTTCAATTTTTGTGAAGGAAAAATAAAAAAAAAATTGAAAATTGAAATGCCCATAATAAGTGACTAAGAATGTTATGTTATCCATTTCATAGACAATTAACTGCATAATTTGATGATGAAAGGATCCCTTTGTTTAGTTTTAAAAAATACAAGGGATTAATTTGTCTATTTTATTTCTCACGTACCAATTTATCGGATTTGAAAAATCATTTTTAACTATATTGGGTATTTACCTTTAATATAAAAAAAAAAAGAAAGAAAACGGACACATTCAAATGAAATATAACCGTTATACAGTACAATTTGAAATCCGAATAGTTTTGAATAGCCGAGACCCTTTTATCATTAATTTTTCTTATTAAATAAATAAATAAAAACAGCATAATCTAATAAGAACTGGCCAGTTTCACAAAGGAAAGCTACAAACTTTCCATAAAGTAATTTAACTTCACACAGAGTCCCACGCTTCTTTCTCTGTAGCCTGCATCTTTAGCTATCAGCATTCAGCATGCAAACAACAAACCAAGTAAGCATAGTCGAAGAAGAAGAAGAAGAAAAGGCTGTGGTGGCTCAAGAAGAAGAAGAAGAAGTAGTAGAAGCTCATCCTTACGCCTTTCATGTCTCTGGACCCCGGAATTTGACTACCCTTAACTGGAGAGACCTCATCAATTCAAGCTGGTTAGTGATACCAATCATCATTTCAGCTCTTGCTTTTTGATTTAACTGAACCTGAGATGATTTTTGTGCATTTTGAATCGTGGGTATGTTTGTTTCTTGGGCTCACTTTGTTATCAATGCTTGAACTTGTGAAAAGTTTGCTACGTTTTGGTTCTTTTTGAGTGAAGAAGGAGAAATCTAGTGCTCTGATCCATTTTTGGAAATGGGTTTGGTCATATGAGCATGAAGGTGCAAACTTTACCAGATGGGTTTGCACAGAATTTGAATTTCACTGTTTGTGAATGAAGAGTAGTGAACAAGCACATTTTATTATTTTCTTTTTTAACATATGTATATATCGTAATATATTAAATATAGGTTGGTTGGATTACAGAGATCTAAATTGTTTGGATTAGATGGTGGCTTCAACCATGGGCTTGGGTATTGGGATAATCTATTCGCCAATAACGTTGAATTGGACCCTTTTTCTATTTTTTTCAATTTTTCGTGGGGTGCATTTGAAATATAGTGTGAACTATAAATATAATGTGTTTTCGACTAGCTTTCCAAAATCAATCAGGGGCTTCGTTTTTAATTTCGAAGGTTTAATTTTGGTAATTCTTCAATTCGTATATCTGTATGTTGGAATCTCCATTTTGATATCCAATTTATTATTCGCTTCAATTATTAATAATTTGAAACAGAATTTTCAGGCCCTGGTTTATAGCTTTTCCTTGACTGTGTTAGTGACAATGTGAGATCAATATAATTATTTCCTACTCGGATTTGGCTACGATAAACATTTGACTAATGGACTTGGATTTATGCATTAGCTTTACTTTTGTATATTGGGTTGGTTGGATTACAGAGATCTAAATTCATAGGATCAGATGGTGGCTTCAACCACAGGCTTGGTATTGCGATAATCTATTCGCCAATAACGTTGAATTGGACCCTTTTTCTATATTTTTCAATTTTTCCTGGGGTGCATTTGAAATAGAACTATAAATATAATGTTTTTTTACTAGCTTTCCAAAATCAATCAGGGGGGTCCTTTTTAATTTCGAAGGTTTAATTTTGGTAATTCTTCAATTCGTATATCTGTATGTTGGAATCTCCATTTTGATATCCAATTTATTATTCGCTTCAATGATTAATCATTTGAAACAGAATTTTCGGGCCCTGGTTTATAGCTTTTCCTTGACTGTGTTAGTGACAATGTGAAATCAATATAATTATTTCCTACTTGGATTTGGCTACGATAAACATATGACTAATGGACTTGGATTTATACATTAGCTTTACTTTTGCATATTTGATTTTCTAAATTGAAATCCTCTCTATTTATTGGACTATTATGGCGGATCTTTTTTCTTTGTCTATTTTGAAAAGAATTTTAATTTTGATTAATAACAATGGTCTTTTGTGAAGTATCAGTACTAAACTTAAAAGCTAGAAGCTCCTAGAGGTTTCTATGCTTGGGTCTTCATAAGGAAGAATCTAGAAAGAAAATAAAGAAATAATACATAAACTCCTAGACTAAGCAAAATGCTAGAATTGTCTAACAATTTAAAGTAGGTTGTTAAGATCGACATAAGCTCCCAATACATATAGTCTTATGACATTATGTATATGTGTGTGTGCTTGAGTAGAGCATTGAGATCAAAGAGTGAGTGAAAGCAAGTGCTCTAGCTAGTATGCACAAAGTGAGCAAGCCGTGAGTGTGCGCTCGTGTATTGTGCTCTCATGGAGTTTGTAATTGGGTGCACTAGTACTTTTGGTATAAGAGTTATTTTGAAGCAAAGTGTATCATACACAGTTTCGAGGAGTAATTTGAGCCTCTCTGCTTTACATTTTGTAGGATGAATGTTTTCTTTTAAATAGCATTTCATCGGAGAAAGAAAAGTTGTTTGGTTTGTTCTTGTTGGCTAATTTATTTTAATTTTAAAATATTTGTAACCCTGAAATATTTTTTTCTCCTAGTGTTTATGCTATGGCTGCCTTTTTAACTATGTGCATTTGAGCTTGAACTTGTCTAGTTTCCATTATTAGCTCCAGGAAGAGCCCCTCACTCTTCACATGTCCTTCTGAACTTGACGGAAAACAATTACAATTTCAGTGTTCTCACAATATACTTTTAACTGAAACATTTTGTTGCATACAGGAAAGATGCAAATTACAAAAGAACTGTGATTGCATGCTTTATACAAGCAGTTTACTTGCTTGAACTTGATAGACAGGAGAAACGGACACAGGAAGATGCTTTAGCTCCAAATTGGTGGATTCCCTTCAAGTACAAGCTCACACAAACATTGATTGATGAAAGAGATGGATCCATTTTCGGGGCAATTCTCGAATGGGATCGATCTGCAGCAATGGCTGACTTAGTACTAATCAGACCTAGTGGTGCCCCTAGAGCTGTTTTAGCACTTAGGGGAACATTGCTCAAGAGCCCTACAATGCGAAGAGACATCGAAGACGACCTTCGATTCCTTGCTTGGGAAAGCTTGAAGGGCTCAGTCAGGTTCAAAGTGGCACTGGAGGTACTAAAATCAGTTTCCAATGCATACGGAGGTGGCAATGTTTGTATTGCAGGGCACTCCTTGGGTGCTGGTTTTGCTCTTCAAGTGGGAAAGGCATTGGCAAAAGAAGGCATTTATGTTGAGACACATTTGTTTAATCCGCCTTCTGTTTCAATAGCCATGAGTCTCAGAAACATTGGAGAAAAGGCAGAATTGGTTTGGAAGAGACTGAAATCTATGCTTCCTTCAAGTAGTGAAGAATCTCAAGCCAGCAATGAAGGAGACAACAAGGCTCTGGTTGGTTCAGGGGGAGGAGGGCTGAAGAGTTGGATACCGCGGTTATCTAGCTTTAAGAATTCTGGTTTTGGGGTGGGAAAATGGGTTCCTCATTTGTATGTAAACAATAGTGACTATATTTGTTGCTCTTACACTGACCCTGATGGATCAGGAGCGAAAGGTGGTGCTGACAAGGAGAATGTTGCTCCTACTAATAATGGCCAGGTCGCGGCGAAGCTGTTTGTGGTCACAAAGGAAAAGCAGAAGTTTCATGAGGCTCATGGCCTGGAACAATGGTGGTCAAGTGATGCTGAGCTTCAGCAGGCTATACATACCAGCAAGCTCATCAGCAGGCAGCTGAGATCTTTGTATACAGGTGGTACTACTTCTCAAGTAACACAGGGAAAGCCTCGGTAACAATGGAGTTACTCTGATTGTTTGCCTGAAAGAATTAAAAAAAAAAAAAAAGAGGACTTGCTTTCATTTTTAATTTTGCTTTTGATCATATATTTTAAAGTTTTTGGGATTTCTTAATATTTTGTTTATTTCAAGAAATTGTATTATTTTACCTTATAATGTATGAAATCGCTCTTATACAATTATACAGTTATTGTGCCAAACAATGGAATGATTATCTTAAAACATCAATTGGGAAGGCGGAGCTCCCTCCTAAACAAATTAAAATTTATTTTATATCAAGTTACACAAAAGATATAGCAAATGACACAATTCAGATTATCTTATAAGGAAGTATTATTAGCTAATTGGAAATTGAGGATTTTATTTGGCAAAAATTATTAAAATAATGGAAAAAATTTAATTAAATTAATTACATGTTCAAGGATATAATTCATGGAGGCGGCTATTTTCACTAATTCACCATCACACAATCATTGATTAATTTTACTTGATTGTTACATAATTGCACAACTAACCAAGAGTTTGATTAACACGAAACATTAGGAAATCACAATCGCAATCCGTATATGATTATGCCAACTTGATTACCAATCACAGTGGCCTAATTCTTATTAGAATTAATTCCAATCCCCTTTACCGATCAGAGATACTTTAAACTATCAGTTAAATTATGTCCAATTGGAACGCTTACTATGCATAACATTCACAATAGCAAGCACATGCATAATCAAGCTGACTCTAACAAATATGATTGCTCAATTGATGCAAAAATATAAGAGAGAGAAAAGAGGAAGAAAGACTGGAAAACTAAACTATAAATTGCATTAAAAATAATGGAGTCTCAAACATAATCCTTAGATCTTCAAAATCCTTGCACTAGGTAGAAAAACTACTCTTCCATGAATAGAGGATTACAACCAAAGTAATAAAAAGTGCGATCAAAATCTCAAATGGGAGCTAAATTGAGATTGGAATGGCTAAAATCCTAGAGAGATGAGAGAGAGTGAAGATAGCCCTAAACTGATTATGGAAGATGTCCCTAATGTTCTAACCTAAAAGGCTATTTATAATATGCTAATTGCATGCGAAAAATTGGGGCCCATCTATTAATAAGTGACACACTGATACTATCAAACTGGGCCTTGAACAACCATTATAGCAATTATAGATCACTATAGTAGTCTGCTCTATTACACCACAAAATTACTCCCTAACCACTATAGTAGTCTAGTCTATTGGTGCCATAAGTCATATTCTTTGCTAACCATTATAGCGTTAAAGACCACTTAATGGTCTCCACTGATACAACTGCAACTCCAAATTGCTCAAAGCTCCTCTATGGTCTTCGTGCACCCAACGCAAGAAGTTCCTTCAACCAAGTAATACTCACGAAAAAGGATTAAAAGCACATAAAGTTTCAAAACATATTTATTCCTTAGAATGGTTCAAATAACCATAAGCTAAGTGTGCATTTGGATGGAACAATTATAGGGGGAACGTAATTTTTGAAAGGATTTACAATTTATCATAATAAAATATCCTGTTTGGATATTTACTCAGAAGAATTTATAAAAGTACAATGGATTTTAAAATGGGATTTTATCTATCTAAAATAGAATATTTTAATGTTCACTTATAGAGAGAGAATTTTGGAAATCCTTACTATCATAGTATTCATTTTTTTCATCTGTCACTCTCCATGCCAAAGTTTCTCTTTTCCACTGCATCAATCTGTTCAATGATTTTGGTGTGAAAAGTTGAGAGCTTCCACAATAACAAGTAAGCTCTTATCGACAATAAGCAAGCTTCTTTTTTATTTTCATTCCCCCTTCATTCATTTTCCTATATAATACTTGCTAGGAAGCACATGTTTTTCTAATATAATTCGTTATTAAACCATGTCATTCACTTCACTAAAATAACTTTATTTGATATATCATCTTATCTATCTCGTAAGCCATACATCAAATTGAAGAAGGGGTACCATGGTGAAGCTTCTTGTATGTTTTGGAGCCATGCGTGTGGGCATGAGTTGTACAATTTAAAATATTTTGTGAATAAAATTTAAGATAATTTATGAAATATGAATTCATTATAATTGATTTTAGATCGGTTGAATTTGATTATTAATAAATAATCTTATTTTTTTTAAAAAAATTATGTTATGTTTTTAAATAAAATATGTTAAAATTAAGGTAATGTAATTACCTCATCCAAATAAAGTATTTTACAAATGAAGGAAATGTAATTATCTATCCAAACAAAAAATTTTAAAAATGAAGGGAATTTAATTGAAGCATTTTAATTCCCTTGTATTTTGAAAATAGTTCATCCAAATGGACACTGACTTTATTCAATGATGCCAAATGGGGATTAAGTACAACCCTTCCAAGTATCAATACAAACCTACTAAATATCGATACAAACTTATCAAATATCAATCATTCTAGCATACAAATGATACAATATGCCTAGAGTTATAGAGGAAAATGGGTACATGAATGTAACCTCATCAAAGATGTATCTACAGCTAGCAAATGACAATTGAATTTTGCTTCAGTGTGTCAAATTCAAGGAATTTAGAGTGCTTTGAGCAAAAAAAAATCTATAGTTCCAAAGATCCTTTCTTAAATGAATAATTGGTTTTAAAATCTAGAAGTGGCATAAACGATGACATGTGAGTGTTTAACGCCCCGATTTTCTGTCTGACTGAAAATGACCAAAATGCCCCTAAGGTCATTTTCTGCCCAGAATTCGAGGATAGTAGATCCGGTAGTCCTCGAATGGCCAACTCAATGTTTGAAGGAGACTAGATGACTTTTGAGTGGTTTCGGGAACGAAAAACCTAGTTTTTTGAGGTTATGGATCAAAATAACCAAAATACTCCTGTAGCGTTTTTACGCAGGTAAAAGTGCCGAATGAGCTTGAAACTTTTCTAGACGGTTTTAAATGATATTTTTATGCGTTTCATGAAATATGTTTAAGTCCCGATGGTCCCGGGTAGTTTTTGTGCAAAATTATGATTTTACCCCTAAGCATAGTGTTTTTAAGCTTAATCGCGTGATTAAGCAAACCTAAGCAATATTAGGCTCTAATCGAAGATTAATTAATTTTCATAATTAATCTAGAGTCAAAATAATTTATTAAAGTTAATTAGAACCTAAAATTGTTTAGATTAAACCTAAATTTCTTTTTAAATTCAAGATTCCTAGTCATGGAATCTTGAATAGTATTTTCTCTCTCCAATTCCTTAAATTAAGGAATTATGTCTACAATTGTTTATGCATAAAATGAGTTTAAACCCCTCTAATAATGTATGAGCACTCCCTAATCATGTCTTGAAATTCCTAATTACTTGTTTAGTTACCTAAACACTTACTTAGAAATTCTTAATCATAAACCTAATCTAATACACACCTAAACACATCATTAGCACACAATTTGGAGAACAAATCTCTCCCCCATGGCTTGAAGAACCACATGGCCACTTCTCCCCTATTTCCCACATGTTGAATTTATTTTCCACTCCATGGTCATGCTTGCACCATGCTTACACCTTACTTTGAGCCATGCTTGAGCCCATACTCACTATACTTCACACCATGCTTTCGAATGACCATAACAAAGAGATACTTTTCTCTTCCTCCCTCCATGAAGTGCGCGGTTACCCTCCCCCCTCCATTCAAAAAGAATTGTTTTATTTCAAATTAAAATACACACTCAAAGACCATGCTTAGAGCCATACCTTAAACCATACCCATCCATGCTTTCAACCATGCTTTGTATGACAACATTTAGAAGATATTTTCCTTCCCAAGGCCTTGAAGAACCGTCGGCCACTCCTCCTCCATTCACTCCTCATTGTTTTGATTTTCTATAAATAGCTTGCTTGGATGCATTTGAATCACTTTGGTTCATTTGCAAAGCTTTGAATTTTCAAGAGCAACTTGAGTTCTTTCCTTTTCTCTCTAAGTTTCAAAGAACTTTCTTCTTCTTCTTCATCTTCTTCATTCTCCACCTTGAGCCACCATATCATCACCTCAAAACACCATCCCACCACCTTGAATCATCATCTAAACACCTAAGCCCTCACCCTCAAACACAAGCTCACACAAAAAATCATCCTTTCCTTTTCTTCCTTCCAAGGCCGAATCATCATAATTTCCTAGAGAAGATTTTTGCCTTCTCATTTTCAAGCAAAGACCAAGCTTTTTCATCTTTATACTTGGTAGGGAGTTGTTCTAAATATTTCTTTTACTCAAAATATGTTTTGTTCTTGAGAGAAAATGATGTTTCTATGAGCTTCTCTTGGTTTTCCTTTTTGGTTCCTTCTTATTTCCTTATCTTGATTTCGACCTTCAAGGCCTTGTTTACTTCTCATGATAGCTTGATGATGAGTGTCTCTAGATGATGACTTTGTGTTCATCTCAATGAGACCTCTAAAGCTTGAGTTTTTCTTTCTTTCTTTCTTTAAGTCTTACTTATGTTACTTAGCTCACTAATGATTTCAACTTAAGAAAATAATTATGAGGATTTCA
Source organism: Dalbergia cultrata (assembly GCA_031216105.1). NCBI lineage: Eukaryota > Viridiplantae > Streptophyta > Magnoliopsida > Fabales > Fabaceae > Dalbergia > Dalbergia cultrata. The sequence goes on from CM062348.1 coordinate 39,405,022, forward strand.
ATAAGCCCAAGGCCTACCTTTGTCAACCTTAAAGTTGGCCGGTACGTTTTAGAGTTTTACTCTAGATAGGGATTTTGGGTACATAATAAAGAACATGGTGTATTTTCATTCTCTTTGTAGTTTCGGTTTCCTCATTTCCTTTTCCTTTGAGATTTTGTTTTGAATCTATTTCCTTGAGCTTGATGATGATGTTCAAAGAGTCATGAGGTTTCCTTGGAATCCTGGTACTTAGAACTCTAGAGCTTGCTTTATGTTGATGAGATTATGATTAGGATTGTGATTTGATTCTTTTAAAGTCTTATATGAGCTCTAATGACATATGATAATGAACTAGCATTCATATTTAAATTTATACTTTGCATAGCATGTTTATTTCTTATGTCATCACTAAACTATCAAGAATAAATAAATGAACTTGCATTATCATATTTAAATTCAAGCTTCGCATTTCATGTTTACTTTTCAAGTCATCACTTAATCTTAAAGATAAAAATGAGTTGCATCTCATATTTATTTTAAGCCCTCACTTTATTTTTCTAATAAGGATAAAATGAAGTGCATAGCATGTTTATATTCTTATCATCACTTAAATATATTAGAGCTCAAAGACTTGTCTCTTATTATCTCAAGTAAAGATTGGAAATGGAAGAGTTTTGATGAACCTAAAACTCGGCCATGTGATGATGATGAGCTTATTGGTGTGAGTTTCATCTAGTCACAAGTGCCAAAACTTATGTTTTATAATTTTCTCAAGCTTAGATGATCTCAAGGAATATCTTAAGCATGATTTTATGATTTAAATCCCTCTTGAGATTGTTTTTAAATAGCTACTGCCCTCATTGGTCTTATGATGATTTTAATGAAATAAAATGGTTTCTAATGAGTTTTAGAAGCTTTAAAAAGGTTCCAAGAGAAACTAATAATTTATGAGTGTTAGAAATGAAATTCTATGCTGAGTATGATGATTATGTTTTCAGTTCTTCCATGATTATTTTCTCACTGTATGATGATGATTTTGCTATGTTAGAATGTGTTTATACATGTATATTTGATGTTAGAATTAATTTGAGAAAGCTAAGATAAGTTAGTAACCAAGAAAGAATTAAAAAGAGATTTCTAGAACCCTTAGAAATGGAAATTATGGATTTTGTTCCAGCAAGCATAATATTAGTAATAAGGGTTGATAATTAGTGTAAATGTGTAGGAACTACTCATAATTGATTTAGGAATTTATCTTAGTACTTTAGGAGAAAACCGAACTTAAAAAGGGTCAAAGTTGTGACTCCTAGGTACCCGTAATTACAAAAATATAGATTCTGCACTAATGAGGTTTAGAATAGGTTATGATCATGATAATTAGTGAGAATAATTAGTTTTGAACCTTTAGGTGCATAAGAAATTAGGATCGGATGATTAGAGAACTTAGATTTCAAGTTTAAGACCCTAAGGGTCAAAGCATAAGATACTATAGATTCTTTGATGCAATGAGTTATTGATTCAAGTATGTTGAGATGATGCATGTGCTATGATAAGTGTGTTTATGAGTTTATCATGACCATAGAAATTGAATGTGAAAGTATATGCATCATAAGTTTTGTGGCATAAAGGAAATTTGAAAGAAATTCGGTATACATCTGTTATGTTGCCGAATTTCCGTCAAATTAAGGACTTGAGAATGTTTTTGAAAATCACATGAGATAAAACCCTAGGTGACACCGGTTCGGCTGAGCACCCCCAAGAGATAAGTTTTTATGTGACAAAGCACTGAGACGTACTTCTCCCACTCCTGTGGGGAGGAGGCAAATCCGTGAGGGTATGAGTGGATGCAGCCTACCAAAGCAAACAATTCACTATGCACTAGATGCCAGTAGAACATTTCAAAGAAGGAAATATTCCCATGGACTTCCCGAATTAAAGGTTATGATAGGTGATCCTTAAGCCCCCTAACCCGTACTCTAGAAGTTGGGAATTTTATGTTTACGCTTATCATAGGATAAGTAAGAACTAGTGACGACTAGTTAAGGTATGAGCTCATAACCTAGATGATGTTTTAGGGTGGCCCCATGATGCTAGAATATGAAGTTCCTAAGTCACAAGGTTGAGAAAAGAGAAAAGATTCACTTGAAAGTTTATATGCCACTTATGTGTTTTCTTGATGTTATGTCTTATTGAATTTCTTGCATAAAGTATTGACATGCATCCATGCTTTTACTATGTTGCATTCATAACATTAAGATGCATTCTAAAAGGAACGAAAATTGGATAATTAGGTTTATAAACCTAATAATGAATCTTATATGCATGCTCACCTTTTATAATAAACGCAAGGTTTCTGAGATGTTGACGATGTAACCCTAGATAGGAGGTACCTTACTGAGATTCTTTAGCAAGATTCTCACTCCTTTTCTTTCTCTCTCATCACATCTTCAGATCATGGCGACGTTCGTGGTGTTCATCGACACTCCCATATGGGAGGTGCACTTTGATCAGGAGCACGGATCGTATCATTTTAAAGGACGATGTGTTGTTCGAGTCTTCATGTATGTAGGACGTCCCTTCACGCACCCTGTACATAGCTACCGTTTCTCCCCGACATCTCCCTATGGCGACGACATGGTCTTCGAGCGCGCCTGGACGCACAATGAGCAGGTTATGTGTACCTACATGTCTGCATCAGCGGTTTGCGACTTCCCGGATTACGTACCTCGCTCGCAGCATTCGGAGGACGACCCCTCGGAGGATCCACCGGCTCATATGTATAGCGAGAGCTCGGCCCATACTCCCCAGTTCATGCGAGGGTGAAGCGAGGAGACGGTGACACAACCAAGGTTGGCGAGGAGAGCCGAGATGCGCCCCCGTCGTGGAGCACATGTGTAGCCGCCGCGCGTCCATTCCCTATTTCACTTGTTTACGTCTGCGGAGCTCGAGCAGTTCCCTGGTATATGTCCCTGTCACCCGAGGATCGGCACCACCAGTAGTATGGTGTAACATCCTCATTTTTATCCTAAGTGAAGAATCGCTCGGTAATGACCCGCGTGAGCAACTTCGCTTAAAACAGTTGAACTTTTACCTAATCAAGGGCAAGTCAACATAAAAAGATTAAGTGTTGACTAGAGTCAACAAGAATCAAGGTCAAAGGTCAAAGTTAAAAAGTCAAAACTCATGGTCAAAGGTCAACCACGAAGTCAAAGTCAACCATAAAAAGTCAAAGTTGATCAAAATCAACAAAATCATGTAAAAGTCAACTAAAGCATGCTTAGATCAACAATGAAGCCAAATAATGATCTGAAATCAATAAAAATGTGATCAAGTAATTTAAATTAAGATAATAGAGGTTTAATGGTCTAATCATGCTTAGAATAAAGTAATTAACATAGAATTCTCAAAATAATGATAATTAATCCTAATCAATAATTTACCGTAAAAGATAACTATCTTAAGAATGAATTGTACCAAAAATAGCTAAAGTGGATATGATTAACCTTTGATGAAGAGTAATTAGTAACCTAGGAGAGGGTTAGTATAATTAATCTATAAAAGATTCTACACAAAGAATAAAATATCTATAACAGATGAATTAAACTATTTCTAGTAAAAAGTGCTTATTACTAAAAGTGGTAAGCACAGCTAAATACCCAGCAGGTAATGAGTTGCTTTACAGAATAACTCTTTTAAACACAAAGGAACCTTTTATAACCTCACCTTTTAGCCACCATATAATAGAAATTACCCACACAAAGTTTCTTCAAAACAACTTACACTAAAACTAAATTAACTACGAGATAAAACCTAGTTCTACATTAAATCAAAACATGAGGTTTCCCTCTTTTCCTTCTCCGCTTTCTGCGTAGACTCCAGCACCCATTCAGGAGAAATGTGGGCTGACTTGATGTTTTCTTGGAGTGTTGGTGAAGGTTGATGGATGGGTGAGTGACCACTTGTCACTAGATTGAAAGCTAGCCTTAGGTGTTGGAGTTTTTGGCAAAGAAACCAACTTGAAAGCCTAACTAAGTTCTAAGTCTCCTTTACTCCAACCAATCAGCTAACTAAATGAACTAATTATGAGATTAAAAACTCACCAAACAGCCCTTAACATCTCATGGCCAGGTTGCTTATAAATAGGGGTGCATTGGTTTCATTTTGTTCTTTGTTGACACTAGCATCACTCCTAGTCTCCAAGTGTCTTACTCTCTTGTTTTCCTTCTCTAAACTCTTCCTTATGCTCTCATATCCTCAACTCTAAGGCCCTCATTCTGCCTCATTCTGCCTAAACAGATTACCACATTTGACAACCTTAAACCCTTGCAAACACATCCAAACACACACATAGCCTTCACTTCCAGCAAGCATTCAGAACTTGTGTCAAGATCAAGCCAAGATTTCTCTTCTACTCTTTTAATTTTTTCTGTTTGTTCGAGAATTCCATAGGGGTTGGAAGGACTCATTGAATCCTATACATCTTCTTGGTAGGTGATTCTTATCTTTAGAATCTAGGGGTTTCAAGTCTTGATACATGCTGTTTTAAAATCCTGAAACTGGTGCATATATCCTCTTTACTGGTTGTGCTATTTTTCCTCCCTGTAGTACATGCTCTAGGGGATGTATTAGAATGTTCATTGCCTTGTTAATGAGGTGTTTTCGTGCTGGTCATGCTGAAATGAGAGGGAATGCATGTTTTGAATCAAAGAGAAGTAAGCTTCACATAAAATGATGCTGATAAAACTGTTTCTGACCGAACCCGTATTTCTAAAGTGTGTCACGGTTGCTGCCCTTAATTTATGTGCCTCTGGAAAAATTATATCTGAAATTTAACCCTTTAAGCAAAACTCTCCAAAAGAAATCACGCCAAAACACGTTTCCTAGATAAAGTTATAATTTTTCAAAGTTCAGTCTCTATACTGGAAGTTCTGTCCGACCACTGGTCACTAAAATACACTTTTCTCTTTCTAAAAAAATGCAAAACGTGTAAACTCGGTTCTGTTGGAAAGCTAAGACATCAAGGAACACATAAATATAAAATTCATCAGCTGGAACGAACCATGTACTTACAGAATCAGGACGCAAGTCACGTTTCGGATTTGGGGATGCTGCTGGAATAACCTAACTTTGTAAGGGTATAAAAGACATTTCACTTGGAATATTTCTGCAAACTATATATTCAGAGAAAGAATTTTGAGTTAGGAATTCGGGAATGTGCTCATTTCCTTTAAATAATGAGTATAGTGAAAGATATGAATTTTTGAAGCAGATATGCCAGAATTAGAAACAAGCTGTAAGACTCTTAGATACAAATATAGTACTAATAAGGCAATTCCGAAAATTCACTAATTTCCATAAGTTTAAAAGATAATATTTAATACTTATTAAATTGAAATAAACATAATAAATATATATACACCTAAGCTTATACAGAAATAACAATTTTCTCACTCATAAGAGACTAGGAAAGACTTAACACATAATTCATGAAATATGTTCCAATTACATAAGATTTAATAATATTGAGTTACACATAATGTATGACCTTGATCTATGACCTTGTATGTACTAAAATGCAGTAGATGCTCATGAATGGAAATTGATTTGCTATATGCTTGGATGCTGTAAATGTGATGAGATGAAATTTTGTGATATCATATGTGGTGGCATGTATTGATGCAAATGGATGAGATAAATGCTCCAACATGACATGACTTATTACATAATGATACATGCACATTCATGATTCATACGATATGATAAATGGGAGAAGCTCACTGCTTAACCCCTCACCCCGTCCGTTGAGATTTTTCACTAAACCAAGTTTGTGGCGATGGCCACGGTATGAGCTCATTACCCATGGAGGTGGTTTAAGACATTGGTGTTGGTGCACTCAGTGAGTGAAGGACCGAAGCAAGTTAAGAATGCATTCATTTGTCAAGAGTCTCATATTTAATATTGTGATAATTGCCATGATTATGTTATCTTTCTGCATTATTTATTATCCCTGTTAATGAAAGATCTTAAAAGACACCTCACTTCGGAGTATGAATAATTTCGAAATTAAATCATAATACAACCTATAAATGTCCATGTTTTCATTAATAAACCCGAAGTGACTAGGGATGTACATGATGACACTAATATAAGATAAAAATCCCCTACTGAGAAATTCTTTATTTCTTACACCTTCAACCGTGTCATCTCTAGATCTGCCTTCGACCAACGATGGTACGCGCCCGCCACTCCTCTGATTCTGATTTTGATTGGACCTCGGGTAATAGGGCCATGTTCCCGAGGAGTTCATACAACCATGGTGGCCCCAGTAGTAGAACACGGAGTTATCGGAACTCACCTAGTAGGCCTCGCATCATCTCCGACTTTTTTGACTCCGATGTGCAAATCCTTGAGGCTCCACCCCGCCATATACCAGTGGTGGAGCTATCGTCCAATTCCGAAATCAAGATCCTAGAGGAACCTTTGAAGGTAGAACCTCTTCAGGTGATTTTTCCCGAGCCCATTCAGTACGATGCTGATAATGAGGAAGACCCGGAGGAAGACCCCATGGAGGTCGAAGAGGATGTGATGGAGGAGGACCTGACAGGGGAGGACTTTGAAGACTGACACAATGACTTCGAGGTCGATGGTTAGCAGAATTGGGAGATGCCGTATGATGAGTCAGGACCTGTTCCTGACGTGAATTCCATTTCTGACTACAATCTACACAGTGATGCCTCTAGTCACCCCGTAGTCGGTGGAGCACCTGCTCAGAGGACTCGTGCCTTCCCTCGTACTGATTGTCCAGTTGTTAGGAGCCCTTTTCACACCCATCACACTATCTGAGCCCTAGAGTCACCCTCTGTGCTACTGCTGATGTTATTTTCTCTTAGCTAGTTATGTTTGCTAGTTTTTCTGTACTTATATTCGAATTTTATTAAGAAAGTGACATGTATTAGTTGTAGTTCTTTTTATTGTTCATTTGATATGTACTGTACTAAGGGCGAGAATACCCGACCCCTCCAGACCTATCTATGTATTGTGCCATGATTAATGCAAATGCCATTGTTATTATTAGTATTCATATCGATAAAGGGTTTCATCAACAAATAGTTCCGTTTAATTACCGTTGTTTCTATTTCACGCTGCAGGCTTTATTTTCGAATATGTGATTTCAAAAAGAAAAATTTTCCTACTATTTTCTACAACATTAATTTAAAATGAGTAAAAGGATTGCAAAGTAAAAAGGTAATAACTAATAAAAATGAAACATGGCTTAAGCATGGTTCGAACTTATTAGGGTGTTACATATGGTCTCTTGGGGAGAGCTAGTGTACACACACCACATAATTTAGGATAAACCTTCTTTTGTTATGAGGTTATCCACCTTAGGTGCACTAGGGTAGGGGTGTTTTTACTTGCGCTTTCCTTGTACTTTTCTATTTCCCTTGTATTTGCTTCCAGTTGTATTTCTGTTTTGTTGTATCAAACTAAGTCCCACCCCTAGGTGGGCATATTATGAGATTAATGAAGTATTATCTTTGATGTGCTATGGTTTACTATTATGAAGTTGTTTGATGTTCATGTTTGCGCTTTCTTTTATATTTGAGTTATGCTTTATCATCGCCGCTTGTTCAAGTTCCACGCGGCTCTCACTTTGCTTTCATATTTCAAAAAAAAAAAGTTTACTCGTATTTTCCGCTAAGTATTTTAAAGAAAGATTTTAAAGAATGAGACTAAGAACTAATAACCTAATGATCAACCTAAATATGTTCTAGGAGTATTGGGTTAAAATTAGGATGTTATAGTAAAGAACGTCCTTTGATATTTATCTATCAAATTTTGCGAACATTTACATCATTGTAGTCAGATATATAAAAATTTTAATATGTCAATTCATCTCGATTTTCCAAGGTGACTAATTAATAAGGAATGGAGGACAATTGCCCAAAAATAGTTGGTCACATTGGAAGTGGACTATAATCCCAATAACCTCTACTTGAAAATGTAATGGGTTTGAATCCTTAATTGCCATCTTGAAAAGGACTTTACCTAACTACCATTTTACTGATTGTGCAAGAGCCAATCTTTAATAAATATAAATATACTTTTAAAAGAAGTGGTATAGCGGGGTAAAAATTGAAATGTAAAGAAAGCGGATATAATACTTCAAGGTTTTAGGTTCTTGGCCATCTGGGGGTTTTCAACAATACTTGGCAACAATTATCTATAAGATTTTTCATCACCTTTCAAGCTATTTTGCTAACTACCAAGGTTGAGGTAAATTTCCTATTATTTAAAGGAAGAACAAATTTTTATTAGAAGAATAGAAGAAAAAATGAGATAATTTGAAGGAAAATGTTAAGGGCCTATTTGAATACACTCTAGAATTGATTCTTTCCAATGCAAGTATTTTCAATTTCTTACAAAACTTGCCCTGGGAAGCCGCATGAGCCTTAACCAGATAGGTGGTAAGTAGCTCAATCAGTGTTCTAAATTACAGTTATGGTCGCAGTTGTAGTTGCGGTTGCAGTTGCTGCGATTATGGGCACTGTGTCTACTGCAATGCGGATTGCGGCTATTGTGACGTGATCTTTTTTTTTTTTTTTGCCACAAAATGTAAAAATAAGAGAAGTATAAAAATTATAGCACCAAAGTAAAAAAGTGTCCAACTCTCTAACATATTAAATACAAATTTCTCATGTTTTTATAATTATACAATAAAATTAGAATTTCTAATAGGAACTCAATATCTTGTAATTGTGATCAAGTCGCTAATTGGCCCATGCAATGAACATATCGCACCACAATTTTAGAGATATCACTTCACTACAAAACAAAAAATAATAATGAATCATAATTAGAATCTTGATATTTTAAGAAAATAGATATTTTTCTTCACATATAAATATAATTAAATAAAAATATTGGTTAAACTAAAAATTAAATATGGTAGAATAAATAATTTAAATAAAAATATGGGAAATAAGTCAAATAAAACTTACACGATATCTGTTACCACATGGTAGAATAATGTAGCGGATCATAACCTTCATTTTCATTCTAGTTGTCACTTTGTGTATCTCCTTGGCCAAAGACATAAAAGAAAGCCACCACCTAGTTATTGGTAATAGGGATATTGGTAATTCATTGGCATTTGGTGATATGGTGGAACTTGGCCATTTCCAAATTGGTTGTAAGTACTTTAGCACGGATAAGGATGCTGATAATATGGTGGATAATTCCCTTAACTACTTTGAGTTGAATCATAAATACTAAATTCACTTAAACTTTATTCAATATTAGAAGTGGAAGAATTTTCAATTGCAATGTTTTGTTGTCTTTTTCCTCTTTTAGATTGTGAGCCAACCTTTCTACTATCAAAGGAACTACCTGAAGGCATATCAGGCCTATTATAAGTGGTCATATCAATAACTAAGTTCTTGTCAAGCCTATTACATAGTACCTCATGATATGGATCATTCCGTCTTTGTTCATCACCATCACCATCACCATTGCCATCACCCTTGTCATAATTTTTTTTTTTACCAATGTTATTAGTTGGTGGATTTAAACCACCACTATTTTTAGAATTTGCGTCATCATCACCAACTTCCATATTTTCATTATCAGTATCCATTATAAGCAACCTCAACATTTTGTACTCCTTCTAATAGTGGATTTTTTCTTTCTTTAATCCATGGTGACAATGGATCATCCTCTTGAAATATGTAGTCTAGATTAATTGGATTGTAACCCACTTCAACATCTTTTTGACTTCTCATTTCATGTCTCATTTTTAGCTTCATATTATAAAATGTAACGACAAATTTTTGCAATTTCTTATAGTTGAGTCTATTCCTTGTCTTGATATGAATATAACTGAATATGCTCCAATTTCTTTCACAATTTGTGACTAAAGTTGTTTGGCTTAGAACTTTTACTGCCACACATTGAACTTAAGGAGCACATGTAACAAATATCAACTACCATTCAGCTATTTAAATTAATCAAATAAAACAAATAAATTATTAGTTACATAAAAATAAAAGTTAAAATAAATTTATTTGCATCAAAATGAAAAAAAAGAAGAAAAATAACACTTTACCTGGATTCATTTGATTTCGAGCTCTTTGGGCTTGTGGTGTTTTAAAACTTTCTCTAAAAAGTAATAACTATATACAACAAAATAATATGTCAATAGCTAAATAGATTCTATTAAATTATAACTACTAAATTGCAATTTAAATTTTTTTTACTAACCTGATTTAATGCTTTAATTTGATAATCTAAATTTCTTTCTAATTTCATGATCACACTACTTGTTCCATCCAATGTTTCTTTAGTGAATTTGTGGGCTAAGAAAACAGCCTGAAAGGAAGTTAATAAATTATAGTATGTACATCTATGAATTATAAATATTATAAAAAATATCAATTAGTAATTAAATTGATGTACCTGCAAAATGAAGATCACAATGCATGAATCTCTTGTGTTCATCTATTAGTTCACTATTGAGTTGGATTTTCTGATAAGCGCTGTAATTCCTTAACTATTTGTTTGTCTTCAATCTTTGACTTTTTGACAAAGAGAACCACATGATTATGATGATTGAAGTTTGAGTAATACTTTCCCTTCAGTATTTTGTACGTTATCGTCATTGTAGCCTTTCTTTCTAAAGCTCAGTATTACTTTCTGACGACCATTTCCTTGATTCTGTTTCGTCGGACCAATTTCTGACAATGTTTTGCTTGATGCACTTCTTGCTTCTTCTTATTTATCTTCTTTTCACGATCAGGACCAGAAGCTATGTGACGTGAGATCATTTTCTCATGCTTTCTGTTTGTGCGTCTTAGAGAAATATCTGATATCCTTACAATAGAAACTCAAGGTGGCCATTAGTTATTCTTCAAAACATTTTCTTTGAATTGGCTTTGTTGTCATTGAAAACTGTGAACACCCAATTTTGTCCGGCCTATAAATAGAAAATCCAAAAATTTTGCATATTTTATAGATTAAATAATCTTTGTATTTATTTATTCATTATCATTGTTATTCAGCCCATTTAGTAGTCTATCTTGACTTCTTTCCAAAATAAATCAAAGCAAAATTAAAAAAAAAAAATTTGAAAATAGGACGGGCACATATTTGGTTTCTTTTAGTGTTAGGTTTGTAATAATATAATAATAATAATAAAAAGAAGTGAGACAAATGCAAGCCACGGGCTCTTTGCTGTGAAACAAAACAACAAAAGGATATGGATGAACAATATGATGATGTCTCTCCACTTTGTGGAGGAAGACAATTTTCTTTCGGGAAACAGCCTGTAAAAGGAGAATGAATAATCATTTGGTAAAAAAAGAATGAAAAAGATCAATCAGTAACAAAGTGAAAAGGGGTTCCATTTTTTTCGAAAAAAAAGAAGGTAAGGCACAGAGATGCAAAAAGGGGGGAATAACAGGAAGAAAGATTGAGGAGGGTGATTACATTTTGGTTCCCAGTATTTCTGCAAGGTAAAAGAATGAATTCAAAGACATGCACAACATCATCCTTGCACATATCCTTCTTTGTTTTTCACGAATAATAGCATAGATTTATCATCATAGCTTTGTTTTCATCTACACAGCCAGTATCATCAACACAACACCCTTAATCCCAACATTATTTCCCAACCACTATCAGCAAACTACCTTCATCATTTCACCACCATCATCCTAAATTCACCAAAACCAAATTTTTTTTCTCAGCTCCACCATCAGTATCATACAACCTCATCTCAAGGAAAAAATAAAAAAAATAAAATCATAAATCACCACTGTCACATTCTCACCTCAAATACTCTTCAGTTATCATCTCTCCCAGCTCCAACGCCTTCTCTCTCTAGAATCTCTTTCAATTTTTCTCTCTCTATAATGGCTAACTCCATGGTTGCACTGATGCTGGTGGCTGAATTGTTGGTGAGCTCTGCCATGGCTCAATCTTCGGCGTCGTCACCTGCATCCTCCCCGACCAAGTCGCTGGTGGCGACTCCTCCGAAGTCTCTTTCTCCGACGGTTCCTCCTTCGATGAACTCTCCGTTGGCATCTCCTCTTACTCCGGTGGTGAGCGCTCTTTCTCTCTCGGCCGTCGAGCTCCTCCCCATCTCAGCACTGCGACGGCGCTGTGAATGGCACGGCTAGCCACATCCTGTCGCATAAACCCAGCACCTCCATGCGCGAAGCTCCGTCTTCCTCCGCCCCCTCTCTCCTTGCTTCCCTCACTCGGACCTCACTCCATCACGCCATCTACATCTCACTCTTTCCATCTCTCGGCTTCCCCTCTCATCTTCTTTCTCGATCTTTCTCTCAATCTTTCTTTCTCTCTCTTGTTCTCTCTCTTTCTCACTCACTGTCTCTCTTTCTATCCGTGTCTAGTTGTGTGTGTGTGTGAGTGATAACTGTGCATCCGTGTGTGTGTGTGTTTGTCTCGTTATGTGTGTGTGTATGTGTGCGTGTGTTAGTGTTGTGTTTGTGTGAGTGTGTGTGGGGTAGGGTAGCATTAGGTTAATAAATGTGTGTTAGTGTTGAGTTTGTGTGAGTATGTGTATGAGGTAGGGTAGTATTAGGTTAATAAATTAGTTTTAGATAAAATTAGTTAATTTTTGGTTAGGAACACCTTAGGGAATTAGATTAGGAGTTTATTTGTTTAGGTTGGGTTTGTTTGTTGGAGTAATGTATGTTTAAAATTTTTAAGTCCTTTTTGTATGAGCTTAGATTTTTTATTAGGCTTAGATTAACTTGGGGTCAAGAGCAAATAAATAAATCTTTTTTAATTTGAACTTGAAAATAAAAAGGAAAAGTAAGTTTTTTTTTTAAGTTAAAAAATGAATTCTTGAGTGTTTTGTTTAATTTATCTCTAACTAAATTTTTTTTTAGATAAAAATATGATAATAAGATTAATTAAGCCGTGACGGCTTATTAATTTTATATTCTAGAATATTTTAGCCGCGACAGCTTGATATTCTAAAACTCCTTTTCGAAAATAAAATTAAATCATCCCACAATTATTTTATAGAACTACGTGACTTTGAATTCCTCATCGCACTAGAGGATACGTAGGAGCAGGTGATTCCTGTCAAGTCAAAATTAGATTTTATTAGGATATTTTATGTTATTTCATTTTTTATTTGTAAATATTTATTATTATTTTTGTTTATTTATAAATATTTATTGTCTTTTATTGTTATGTATTATTTTTAATTTCAGTTAATAATAAAATTGTTTTAAATGAGGATGTTAATTTAGCCGTGACGGCTTATTAACTCAGTTAAACATCTGAGCTCTGACAGCTTAATGTTTTAAATTTTCGAATAAAATATTTAGATTTTTATAATTGCTATTACTTTGTAAATATTTTCTTTAACACCTTTTTTATTCTTTAAATTTTAAATTAATCAATTATTTGTTAAATATTTTATTTTTAAATAAAGAAATTAATTTAGCCGAGACGGCTTGTTAATTGAATATTTTGGACATTTGAGCTGTGACAGCTTGATGTTTTAAATTTTCGGACAAAAGTTAGATTTTTATAATTTGTATTACTTATAAATATTTTCTTTAATATCTTTTTATTCTTTAAATTTTAAATTAATCAATTATTTATTAAATATTTTATTTTGAATAAAAAAAAGGGTTAATTTAGCCGTAACGGCTTGTTAACTCAATATTACGGATACCTGAGCTGTGACAGTTTGGTACTCCAGAATTTTCTTATTCTAAAAAGATTTTCTTTTATAATTTTCTTAAAATAAAAGTGTAAATAAATATTTTGAAAGGTTATTAATAATTTGCACAATTAATTAAGGTACCGTCTAAAGACGGGTGTATTAGGGGTGCTGAAGGATTAAGTCCCTACCCTTCCCTAATCATAACCGACTCCCGAATTCAAATCTGGTTTCAAAGATCATTTTCATTGAATTAAATGGGTTTTTCCATATTTTTTTCCCAATCAAATAAAATTTGGTGGCGACTCCATTTCAAAAGATCATTTTTTCGCCGTCCCGTCGCGATCCCGGTTGCGACAAAAACAATTTTAATTCATCTTTCTGAAGGGTCCTGGAGTTTACAATCTCTCCCTTTTTTATGATGACAAACCAATTTGAAGAAAATCTTTTGAAGAAATGATGAGAAATGGAAATGATAAATACATAGCAAATTGATCTTTCAAACATCATAACTTAAGGGTTTTAGTAAATTCTTTTCTTAAGGCATGATATTGATGATTAAAGCATTTTGTGGCCTTAAGAAGAATTTTTTGAGCTTTACTCAGAGAGGCTTAGAGATAAATTATAGATGCTCAACTTTTTGAGTATCTAACCTCAATATGTGAGTATCTACCTCCCCCTCAATTTTGCTCTCTCTCTCTCTCTCTCTTTCAGAGATGTCTAGAGGTAGATTATAGATGCTCATTCTTTTGAGTATCCATCCTCAATATGTGAGTATCTATGTCCTCCTTAATTTTGCTCTCTCTCTCTCTCTCTCTCTCTCTCTCTCTCAGAGATGTCTAGAGGTAGATTATAGATTGCTCATTCTTTTGAGTATCTATCCTCAATATGTGAGTATCTACCTCCTCCTTTAATTGAGGCAAGAGATTTTCATATCACTTCTCCCCTTTTTATCATCAGCAAAGAGGAGATGGGTAGGAGGTATTTACTTTCTAGAGATATTTGAGTAAATGAAAGTCATATGAGCTTTTAGAAGATCTTTAAATTTAACAGATTTTTTAAACCGCAGAAACGATCTTCAGCTAAAGGTTTTGTGAAAATGTTGGATACTTGACTTTCAGTATTTATAAATAGTAGCTCAACATCTCCTTTCTGAACATGATTTCTAATGAAGTGGTGTTTGATATCAATGTGCTTTGATCTGGAGTGTTGAATGGGATTTTTAGCCAGATTTATTACACTAGTTTTGTCACAAAAGATTGGGATTTTGGAGTACCTTAGGTGATAGTTTTCTAGCTGATTTCTGATCCAAAGCATTTGTGTACAACAATTTGCAGCTGCTAAATATTCTACTTTAGTAGTAGAAAGAGCAACGGTATTATGCTTTTTACAGGACCATGTGATCAGATTATTCCCAAAGAAGCAGCAACAACCGCTGGCACTTTTTCTTTCTACTCTGTCTCCAACAAAGTCAGCATCGTAATATCTTGCAATCTCACATAATGTACCTTTCTCATACCATAGACCAAGATTTGTAGTGCCTGATAAATATATGAAGATTCTTTTGACAATATTCAAGTGTGATTGTTTTGGATTTGATTGAAATCTAGCATATATCCCCACACTTAATTGGATATCTGGTCTACTGGTTGTAAGATATAGTAATGATCCTATCATTCCTCTATAGCTACTTTCTGATACTTTTTCACTATCATGATCTGCATTGATGATTTGAGATGGATGCATAGGAGTACTTATTGGTTTTGCTTGATCCATGTGAAATCTTTTCAAACGCTCCTTGGCATATTTTTCTTTATGGATCAAGGTTCCATCCTTTTGCTGTTTTATTTGTACACCTAGAAAAAATTTTAGTTCTCCCATCATACTCATCTCAAATTCACTTTGCATTAACTTTGAAAATTTTTCACATAGAAAAAGATCAGATGCACCAAATATAACGTCATCAACATATATTTGTACTATCAGAAAATGATTCTTTGAATTAAGAATGAATAAGGTTGTGTCGACATTACCTCTTTTGAACCCATTTTGTGATAAAAAAAAAATAAAATTGCTTAACCTTTCATACCAGGCTTGAGGAATTGTTTTAAACCATAGAGAGCTTTTGATAGTTTATAGACAAGATTTAGATGATCATCATTCTCAAAACCCAGAGGTTGCTTCACAAACACTTCTTAAGAGAGAAATCCGTTTAGAAAGGCAGACTTGACATGCATTTGATAGAGAGTAAATCCTTTGTAAGCAGCATAGGCAAGCAACATCCTTGTGGCTTCTAGCCTAGCAACTGGTGCAAAGGTCTCATCATAATCAATTCCTTTTTGTTGATTGTAGTCTCGCTTTGTTTCTGATAACTCTTCCTACTTCATCCAATTTGTTTCTGAATACCCACTTGGTCCCGATGATGGTCTTTTCACAAGGATTTTCCATGAGAGTTCAGACTTTGTTTTTCTCAAATTGATCCAGCTTTTCTTGCATAGCCTCCACCCATCTTTTGTCATTTAATGCTTCTTCAATGTATACAGGTTCAATGGTGGAGATTAGAGCATAGTTTGAGGTATTCCTTAAGGAGGATTGAGTCTTCACTCCTTTAGAAATATCGCCTATAACATTATTTTGTGAGACAATTTTAAGATCAGAGACTCCCTTGTAATTTCTGTGTTTGTAGCTTTCCTCAGCTTCTTTTTCATTTTCAGGTTATTCTTCCTCCCGTTCATCATTTCCTTGTGATGCCCTTGATGAATTCATCATAATTTTTTAAGAGAGTGAATCCTGAAGTTTGCTTTCTGATGATTTGATAATTTCGGTTTCTGAGTTTTCTCTGAGATCTAATCTCTCTAGAGCTTCTTTCATGTCAACTGCATCATCTTCAAAATCTTTCCTGAATTCCTTGAATTTGATATGAATTGTTTCTTCTACACAATTAGTTCTTTTGTTATATACCCTAAAAGCTTTAGAGACAAAAGAATATCCTAGGAAAATACCATCATCAGATTTTGGATCAAGCTTTGAGAGTTTGTCCCTGTTGTTAAGTATACAACATGATGAACCAAAAAAATGGAAGTATGATATGTTGGTTTTTCTACCTTTCCAAAGCTCATAGGGGATTTTCTTAAGAATTGGTCTTAGAAAGATTCGGTTTTGAATGTAACATGAGGTATTGATAGCTACTGCCCAAAAACCTTTTGATAGACCACTCTCTAAAATGAGTGTTCTAGCCATTTCTTGTAAGCTTCTGTTTTTTCTTTTAGCAACCCTATTTTGTTGGGGTGTTCGGGGTGTAGAAAACTCATGAAGAATGCCATGATTTTCACAAAACTAATTGAAAATTTGATTTTCAAATTCTCCTCTATGAGTAGATTTGATGGAGATTATGTGTGAATTCTTTTCAGTGCAAACTCATTTTGCAAACATTTTGAATTTTTCAAAGACCTTATCCTTGGAAGTTAAGAAAAACTCCCAGGTGAACCTTGAGAAATCATCCACAATAACCAAACAATATCTCTTACCTGCAAGACTAGCTATCTGAGTCGGACCAAAAAGATCCATATGAAGTAATTCTAGAGGTTTAGAGGTAGACATTTCATGTTTGTTTTTTAAAGGAAGCTCTAGTTTGCTTGCCTTTTTCACAGAAGTCACAAGTTGAATTTCTGTCAAACCTGATCTTTGACAATCCCTTAACAACCTTTTTCTGAGATAACTCAGAGATAAGTTTCATGTGAGCATGCCCGAGCTTTTTATGCCATAACCATTTTTCATCTGTGAAGGAGGCTAGACATTTAACATCTTGATCTTGAAGATCATCTAATAGCAATACATAGGTATTATCATGCCTCTTTCTGGATAGTATGACTTTTCCTGAGACAGGATTAATTATTTTGCAATTTTGAGCATTGAAAACAACATTGAAGCCTTGATCACATAATTAACTTATGCTCAGAAGATTGTGAGTCAAACCATCCACAAATAATACATTAGAAATTTGGTGAGAGTCATCCTTACTAATGCTTTCGATACCTATGACTTTTGCTTTACCTCCATCAGCAAATTTGACTGATCCAGAATTCTTTGGCTTGAGGTTTTTGAATCATTTCCTTGTTCTGGACATGTGTCTAGAGCAGCCACTGTTCATGTACCACTTGTTATCAAATTCTACATGTGTTCTCAGGCATACCTACAACAAACACATTTTTCAATTTAGGTACCTAGACTTTTTTGGGTCCTTCTGAGTTAGTATCAATAAATGAAGGTTTTCTGACCCTTCTTTTCATGAAGCATTTATCTAGAAGGTGTCCCCGTTTATAACAGATAGTGCAGAAACCTTCTTTCTTACCTTATCCAGTTGAAAAAGGTTTTCTCTTCCTTTTTCATCTTCTTTATATCCTAACCTAGTTCTTTGAAAATAAGGCCTTTAACTTCCAAGCATCAGATCAACATTTTTTGAACCATTTACCATCTTTTCTAGATATGTCTTTAAAAGACTAATTTTTCTCTCTAATTCAAATATATTTTTCTCATAGTCTTCATTTTCCTTTGAAATCTTGATTTTTGACAAACTTAATTCGTGGTTTTCCTCATGTAATTTTTCTTTTTCACTTTCTATATTTTCAAAATCCTTTTTGACAGATTGAAGTTCTACAATAACTTTCTGATGCTTCTTCTTTAAACTACGATAATGGGAGGAAATTATTTGAGTATTCTCAAGTAATTCTTCATACAGAGCTATTAAATTATCATAGGATAGATTTTGGTAAGAGTTATTTACCTTAGACTTATCTTCTGAGTTGTAGCCGGCCATGAAGCATAAATCTGTTATGTCTTCTCGTCCTTCCAGGATTTCTGTTCCCTCCTTTTCTTCATCTAGGTCACTCCATGTTGCTAGCATTCCCTTTGTCTTAATTAGAAACCTTTTTTGTGGTCCTTTCAGTTTTGGACATTCAGGCCTGAAATGACATTTTTCTCCACAGTTGAAACAGATGATGCTGTCTGGCTTTATCTTACCTTTTTTTGTCTTTTTCAAGTTTTTTCTCCTTTTGAACTTACCTCTCCATGCCTTTGAAATCTTTCTTACTAGCATGAAAATTTCATCTTCATCATTATCTTCACTGTCATCGTCAGATTCAGCCCCTTCATCAAAGGTTTCTGCGATCTTCATTGCCTTTGCTTTGCTAGATTTAAGATGAGAGGATTTTAGAGCAATGGACTTGGGTTTCTTTATTGATTCTCCATCCATCTCTGCCAGAACTACTTTATGAGTTTTAGAAACCCAATAAGAGCATCCAAACCAAGAGTTTGGACATCTTTGGATTTAGTAGTGGTTGTTATTTTAGGTGACCATTTTGCAGGAAGACTTCTTAAGATTTTTCTAACAAGCTCAGAGTTTGAATATCTTTTGCCAAGACCTTTCAGTTGATTTATGGTATGCATAAATTTTTGGTCATATCATCAATGCTTTCCTGATCAGTCAATTTAAACATTTCATACTGGTGGACCAGCAAACTAATCTTGGTTTCCTTGACTTGATCAGTTCCTTCGTACAGCATGAGCAATCTATCCCATATTTCTTTTGCCATGTCATAGGCAATGATTTTATCATATTTAGCTTTGCTTAAAGCACAAGTGAGCAAATACTTAACTTTGTAATTTAATTGAATTCTGGCTTTGTGTTGCTCTGTCCATCTGCTCTTGGGAACTTCTCTTGATGTGGGAAGTGAACCATCTGTTGTAGGAACTTCTTCTGTTAGAATGTAGTCGCCTTCTTGGATTATTTCCCACAAGTCAAGACTTGTATATTTTATGAATAATTCCATACGATCTCTCCACTAAGCATAGTTTTCACCATCAAAGAATGGTGGCCTGTTGATTGAATGTCCTTCTGCTATATGAAAGCATTGTGCCATTGTTCTTTGGATCCTTTTGTTTCTTCTGTGTAACGCCCCGATTTTTCTGTTAGAGTAAAAATGACTGAAATGCCCTTGAGGTCATTTTCGGCCCGGAACTCGAGGATAACCAACCCGGCAGTTCTCGAGGGGCAAACTCAATATTTGAAGGGGATTAGTTGACTTGTGAATCTTTTCAAGAGCGGAAAGCTCATTTTCTAAGATTTCAGGTCAAAATGACCAAAATACCTTTATTGTGTTTGACATGGGTATGAGCACCGGATGGGCCCGAAACTTCTCCAGATGGTTTTAAAAGGTGTTTTTATGTATTCTGTGACCTTAGTTTTAGTCCAAGTGGTCCCGGACAATTTTTGTGTAAAATTACGATTTTACCCCTAGTTTAGTGTTTTTTAGCTTAATCACATGATTAAGCAAACCCAAGCAATATTAGGCTCTAATTGAAGATTAATTAATTTCCATAATTAATCTAGAGTCAAAATAATTTATTAAAGTTAATTAGAACCTAAAATTGCTTAGATTAAACTAAAATCTCATTTTAAATTCAAGATTCCTAGTCATGGAATTTTGAATAGTGTTTTCTCTCTCCAATTCCTTAAATCATGGAATTGTGTCCACATTGTTTATTCATAAAATGAATTTAAAATCCTATAATGATGTATGAGCACTCCTTAATCATGTCATAAAATTCCTAATTTCCTCCTTAGTTACCTAAACTCATGCTTAGCAATTCCTAACCTTGCACCTAAACTAACACATACCTAAACACATGATTAGCACACAATTAAACAAAAGAAACCCCTCCCCTTTCTTCTAGAAGCTCACGGCCACACTCCTCCTCCATGCCTCAAAATTTTGAAATGCAAATGCAATTTCAAGTCCATGATAAGTCATGCTTGAAGCCATACCTCCAACCATGTTCTCCATACTTTCAACTATACTCCTCCATGCTTCAAAAAATGAAACCTCTCACCTCATGTTCCTCATGGAACCTCACGGCTAGCCCTCCTTCACTTCACCCCTCATTGTTTTGTTTTCTATAAATAGGTGCCTTAGATGAACTTGTGTTACTTTTGATCATTTGGTAAGTTTGAGCATTTTGGCATTTTTTTGTGAGTTCTTTCCTTTCTCTCTAAGTTTCAAGAAGCTTTTCTCTTCATCTTCATCTTCTTCACCTTCCCTTTGAATCATCATCTTACAACCTCAAACCACCATACCACAACCTTGAATCATCCCCTAAACACCCAAACTCTCATCCTCAAACACAAACTCATCCAAAACACATTTCCTTTCCTTTTCCTTCCTCAAGGCCGAAACGTCACCACCATATTAGGAAGAGTTTTCCTTCTCAACATCATCTCAAAGATCAAGCCTTTGTCTTCATACTTGGTAGGGAATTGCTTTCTAGTTTTTGTTTTGCTCAAAAATGTGATTTTCTTGAAGTTTCTCTTGGATTCTTTTTAAGTTCTTCCTTGTTTTTCCTTTCTTTTCCATTTCGGCCTCAAGGCCTCATTTTGATCATGATAGCTTGATGATGAGTGCTTCTAGATGATGACTTTGTGTTCATCTCAAAGAAACCTCTAAAGCTTGAGTTTTTCCTTTTCCTTGAAATTTATCTATGTTACTTAGCTCACATGGTTTTTAACTTAAGAAAAATTAATCATAAGGATTTCAATAAACTCAAGGCCTACCCTTGTCAACCTTAAAGTTGGTCAGCACGTTCTAGAGTTATGCTCTAGATAGGGATCTTGAATACATAATAAAGAACTTGGTATATATTTTCTCCTTTTGTGATTTCGGTTCCTTGTTTTTTTTTTCTTTATGTTTTCGGTTTTTGGTTCCTTTTTCCTTATGATTTTGTTGTCTCTTAAGTTCATTTCCCTAAAGCTTGATGATGTTGTTTAAGAACCATATAGTTTCTTTGAAAACTTGGTTCAAGAACTCTAAAGCTTACTTTGTTTGGTTGAGATAAATGTTGGGTTGAGTTTATATTCCTCTAAAAGTCTTGCATGAGCTCTAAGTTAAGATAAAAAGAACTTGCATCCATATTTAACTTTATGTCATCACTAAAATCTCAAGATAAAAGAATGAACTTGCATCTTCATATTTATGTTTATGTTTTCACTAAATTTCTAAGATAATAAAGGACTTGCATAGCATATTTATTTTATGCTCTCACCTCCTAATAAAGACTAAAACAAAGTGCATTGCATATTTATGTTTATGTCAACCACTTAAGAGATTTAGAGCTCATGGACTTGCCCATTATTATCTTAAACAAAGTTTGGAAATGAGTGTGTTTCACCCACATGGATTTGGCCATGTGATGATGATGATCTTAGAGTAAGATTCATCTAGTCACAAGAGCTAAAACCTATATTTCATAGTTTTTACTAAGTTTAGATGATCTCAAGAAATGTTTTGAGCAAAATTTTATGATTTAAATTTCTCTTGAGATTAATTTGATATAGCTACTGCCCTTAGGTGTTTTATGATGGTTTTAATGAAATAAAATGTTTCCTAAGGAGTTTTATAAGTTTTAAAGAGGTTCCAAGAGAAACTAGCAATTTATGTGCTTTATAAATGAAGTTCTATGCATTATTTGATGGAGATGTTTTCGATTCTGCCATGGTTGTTTTCTCACTGTATGATGCTGTTTCTATAATGATAAAATGAGTATGTTCATATATATTTGATGTTAGAATTAATTTGAGAAAGTTAAGACAAGTTAATAGCTAGAAAGGAATTAAAATGAGACTTTTAGATCCCTTAGAAAATGAATTTTCTGGATTCTATCCAGCAAGGGTAAAATTAGTAAATGATGGTTTATAATTAGTTTAAATGTATAGGAACTACTCATAATTGGTTTAGGAATTGATCTTGGAGCCTTAGGAGCAAACTGAACTTAGAAATGGTCAAAGTTGTGACTCCTAGGTACCCATAAAGTATAAATTATGGATTCTGCACTAATGGACCTTAGAATAAGCTATGATCATAATAATTAGCAAGAATAATTAGTTTTGAGCCTATAGGTGCATAAGATATTGAGATCGGATGATTAGAGAACTTAAGTCTCAAGTTTAAGACCTTAAGGGTCAAGCATAAGACACCTTAGATTCCTTAATAAAGTGAGTTTATATATGCAATTATGATGTGATGATATATGATATGATGAATGTTTCATTGAGAAGTTATGTCTATCATGTTCATGAAAGTTGAATGAGAAATGCATATGTGTTATGAGATTCGTTGCATAAAGTTAGTTTGAAGGAAATTCAATGTACAGCTGTTATGCTGCCGAATTTCCATCAAAACTAAAAGGACTTGATAATGTTTTTGAAGAAACAAATGAGATCAAAACCCTGGGTGACACTGGTTCAGCCGAGCACCCCCAGGAGATTTTTATGTGACGTAGCACTGAGACGTACTTCTCCCGCTCCGGTGGGGAGGAGGCAAATCCGTGAGGGTATGAGTGGATGCAGCCTACCAAAGCGGACAATTCGATGTGCACTAGATGCTAGTAGAGTGTTTCAAAGAAGGAAATAATCCTAAGAGAGGTGATCCTTAAGCCCCCTAGCCCATACTCTAGTAGTCGGGATTATATTTATTTTTTCGCTTATCTAGATGATAAGTAAGAACTAGTGACAACTAGTTAAGGTATGAGCTCATAACCTAGATGATGTTTAGGGTGGCCCTTTAATGCTAAGGCATGATGTTCTAAGTCACAATGTTGAGAAAAGTTCCACTTGAAAGTTACATGCCACTTTATGCCACTTGCATGCTTCTTGATGTTATGATTGGTTGAGTTGTTTGTTTAAGGTATTGTCATGCATTCATGCTTAATATATTGCATTCGTGACATTAAGATGCATTCTAAAAGGAACGAACCTTGGATAATCTAGTTTTATAAACCTAACGAATGAATTTATATGCATGTTCACCTTTTAATAATAAACCCAAGGTTCCTGAAGATGTGAACGATGTAACCCTAGATAGGAGATCCCTACTGAGTTTCTTTAGCAAGATTCTCACTCCCTTTTTCTTTCTCTCCTCCTTCCCATCACATCTTCAGAGCTTGATGGCGACGTTCGTGGTTTTTATCGACACTTTGACTTGGGAGGTGCACATTGATACGGAGCATGGGTTGTATCATTTGAGGGACGTTGTGCTGTTCGCGTCTTTATGTTTGTTGGACATCCTTTCGTATATCCTGTACAGAGCTACCGCTTCTCCCCTATGTCTCCCTATGACGATGCTATGGTTTTTGAGCGCGCCCGGACGCATGACGAGAGGATTCTTCAGACGTATACCGGAGGTTCAGCTGCCTGCGACTTCCAAGACTACAAGCCCCGATCTCCCGGTTCGGAGGACGACCCCTCAGAGGATCCATCGATGCACATTTACAGCGAGAGCTCAGCCCCCACCCCTCAGTTCATGAGGGGAGGGAGAGTGAGGAGACGGTTACACAGCCGAGGTTGGCCAGGCGAGCTGAGATGCACCCTCGTCGAGGAGCACATGTGCAGTCACAGCGCGTACCTACTCCCACTGCACTACATCCATGGATCGGTTTCATCCCGCCATACCCTAGGTTCTAGTAGTAGCTGTTTTAGGGGAGATCTAGTGCACACACTCACTCATAGATAGGATAAACCTTCTTTTGTCATGAGGTTATCCACCTTTGGTGCACTAGGGTAGGAGTTTTTATTCACGCCTTTTGTGTATTTCTGTTGATGTTGCACTTCTTTTTCATCGTATTCGTATTACCTTGTACTAAACTAAGTCCCACCTTCGGGTGGGCGTTGTAACGCCCCAATTTTCTGTTAGAGTGAAAATGACCGAAATGCCCCTGAGGTCATTTTTGGGCCGGAATTCGAGAAAAGCTGATCCGGAAGTACTTGAAGGGAAAACTCAATGTTGGAAGGGGATTAGTTGACTTGTGTGCCTTTCCGAGATCTAAAATCTCGTTTTTCGAGTTTTCGGGTCAAAATGACCAAAATACCCCTATGGTGTTTGACCCATTTGTAAGTGCCAGATGAACCCGAAACTTCTCCAGATGGTTTTAAAAGGCATTTTTATGTATTATGTTACTTCAGTTTTAGTCCCGGAGGTCCCGAGCAAAATTAGTGCAAAATTATGATTTTGCCCCTAGCTTTGTGTTTTTTAGCTTAATCGTGTGATTAAGCAAACTTAAGCAATATTAGGCTCTAATCAAAGATTAATTAATTTCCATAATTAATCTAATGTCAAAATAATTTATTAAAGTTGATTAGAACCTAAGAATGCTTAATTTCAACTTAAAACCTTATTTTAAATTCAAGATTTCTAGTCATGGAATCTTGAATAGTGTTTTCTCTTTCCAATTCCTTAAATCATGGAATTGTGTTTTCATTTGTTTATTCATAAATGAGTTTTAAATTCTCTAATGATGTATGAGCACTCTTAAACCTTGTCATAAAACTCTTAAACCTCATTCTTAGTTACCTAAACTTATGCTTAATGATTCCTAACCTTGTACCTAAACTAATCTACACTTAAACCTATCATTAACACCCAATTACATGAACAAAATCTCTCCCCCTTGGCTGTACAAATCTGGCCAAAAACCCATACCCCTCATTTCCATCACATGTGTGAATTTTTGCACTCAAAGAACCATGCTTCCACCTCACCATAAACCATACTTTGTCATACAAACACCATGCTTTCATCCATGCTTCATAGGACATCTTCTAGAAGACTTTTTCTCTCATTTTTGTGGCTCAAAAAACAGCCAGCCCTCCTTGCCTTCTAGATGATTTATTTCAATTTCAAACAAAGAGAAATTACCATACTTTGAGCCATACCTTGCACCATGTCTTCCATACTTCAAACTATGCTTGAATGACATTGTGTAAGAGATATTTTTCTCACCCCTTGCCTCCCAAAACCTCATGGCCATGACCTCCTTTGAGTGAGCCTTCATTGTTTCATTTTCTATAAATAGGTGCCTAGGAAGAACTTGTGATACTTTTATTTCATTTGATAAGTTTGAGTGTTCTTAGCCTTTGTGAGTTTCTTTTCTTTTTCTCTCAAAGTCTCAAGAGAGTTCCCTTTCCTCTTCACCTTCATCTTCTTCATCCTCTCATCACATCATCATCTCATAACCTCTAAACACCACCTCACAACCTTGAATCATCATCAAATCTCTCAAACACTTGACCTCAAACACTAAACCACCAAGAACACATCTCCTTTCTTTTCTTTCTCTCAAGGCCGAAGCTACCTCACCTCTCTAGGAGGAGTTGATCTTCTCATTTCCATCCTCAAGATCAAGCCTTTGCTTCACATTTGGTAGGGAGTTGCTTTCATGTTTTGTTTTTACTCAAAAATATGATTTTCTCAAAGTTTATGTTGGTTTCTTTTTAAGCTTTGTCTTGTTTCTTCTTTTCCTTCTATTTCGGCCTCAAGGTCTTGTTTATGACTATGATGGCTTGATGATGTGTATTCATAGACGATGACCTTGTGTTCATCTCAAAGGAATCTCTAAAGTTTGAGTTTTGTTCTTTATCTAGTGAAGTTTTGGTTTTTCTTTCTTTTTCCTTTTCCTATACATTTCGGCCTCCATAGCTCTTCCTCAAAGGTTTTTGTTAAAATTTTTAAAGCATCTCCATTCCTATTTTATGTCATGAAAGAATGTTGTTTTGGTTCTTACTCTCTTAAAGTTTTACTTTCCTTTAAAAGCTTGTTTCTTTGAGCTTGATGATGATGCTCAAGAACCACATAGTTCCTTTGAGAATTTGGTTCAAGAACTCTAAAGCTCTCTTTGTGATGAGATAAGTGTTGGGTTGAGATTTGTAGTTCTCTTTAAAAGTCTCATGTGAGCTCTAAGTTAAGATAAAAGACTTTGCATCCATGCTTACTTTTATATCATCACTAAATGCTCAAGATTAAAGAATGAACTTGCATCTCCATATTTATGTTTATGCTTTCACTAAATCTCTAAGATAATAATGAGTTGCGTAGCATATTTATTTTATGTCCTCACCTCTAAATAAAGACTAAAATAAAGTGCATTGCATATTTACTTTTATGTTACAACTTAAGAGATTTAGAGCTCATAGACTTACCCTTTATTATCTCAAACAAAGGTTTGAAAGTTTTATGTTTCTTAGTTCCTTGATTTTGGCCTTAGAAGGTTTGATTTGTTACAAGTACTACAATCTATGTTTCATAACTTTCCTAAGCTCATATGAGTTCAAAAGATGTTTAGAACAAAGTTTTATGATTTTAAAACCTCTTGAGTTTAATTTAATTTAGCTACTGCCCTTACATATATTTTGAGGATTTTAGATGATAAAAATGTTTATAAATGAGTTTTGAAAGTTTTGAAAAGGTTACAAGAGAAACTAGTATTTTATGTGCTTTAGAAACCAAGTTTTATGCCTTTGTATGGAGATGTATTTTCGGTTCTGCCTTGCTGTGATTAAGTGCTGTTTATGCTGTTTTGATGATGATAATATGAGTATGTTTGAGTATATTTAATGTTAAAATTCATATGTGAAAGATTAGAGAAGTTAGTAACTAGAAAAGAATTAATTTGAGAGTTTTAGATCCCTTAGTAAATGATTTTTCTGGATTCTGTCCAGCATGGTTTAGAAATGATAATTATGGTTTTAAATTAGTTTAAATGTGTAGGAATGACTCATAATTGGTTTAGGACTTGATCTTGATGCCTTAGGAGCAAACTGAACTTAGAAAGGGTCATTGTTGTGACTCCTAGGTACCCGTAAAGTTAGAATTTTAGATTCTGCATTCTTGAGGTTTAGAGATGTTTGTGATCATAGCATTGAGTGGGAATACTTAGATATGAGCTTATAGGTACCCGAGAGTTTAGCATATGATGATTTATAACTTAGATTGTGAGTAAGGACCTTAAGGGTCAATGCATAAAACATTAAGAAATTTTATCGCTTTTAGTTTGATAATACAAGTATGATATGTTGATATGCACGATGTGATGATGTATGAGGTGTGATGTGTGATACACGAGCATTATCTATATGAGTTATGTTGATGTGATCTTTTATGATGATGCTATGATGATGTAGAAATTGATTATGAATTGTGGAATTGAATGTGTAAGTACATGCATTGTGAGTCGGTGTGGCATGTTATGATGAATTGTATGAATTGTTGAGATGTTATTTCTATCATGTTTATGAGAATTGAATGAGAGATAGTATGTACCCCTTCTTTTGCCCTCTTCAAAATCTAGTGAAAACTACTTAGGTTTGAGCTCATTTAGACAATATGGGTGTTTATGGTTGGATTTGGGTGTATTTGGTTAGACTTGATAATGAGAATAATTTAGTGATGAGTATAAATATATTGAGCTCATTCCTAGGCAATAGGGTGTGTTTGGTTGGATTTGGTGATGCGTATAAATATCGTCGGGCACGGTGTTTACGATTGGATTTGGTGATGAGAAAAGAAGGTGGTCTTTGAGAGAAAGAACTCAAGAGAGTTCGGACGTGAGAAAAGAGATGCGATGTCTCTTTTCAAGTCACATAGTCATGAGTAAAGAAAGAACTAATCCTAAGTTACCCCTTCTTTTTGCCCTCTTAGAAATCTAGTGATGACTAGTTAGGTTTGAGCTCATTTGGTTGAGCTCAACCCTAGGCGATAGGGTGTATTTGGTTAGTTTTGGTGATGCGTATAAATATCGCCGGGCACTGGTGTTTATGGTCGGATTTGGTGATGAGAAAAGAAGGTGGTTCTTGAGGAAAAGAACTTAAAAGTTCAAGTATGAGAAAAGAATAGAGGAAAGTTCTGTACTGTTTATGCCACTTATCTGTTACTTGATGTCATGATTTTATTGAATTATTTGCATAATGTATTGCCATGCATTCATCCAATATCTGCAGAATTCATATCATTAAGATTCATACTAAAAGACACCTGCTTCGGATAAATAGATTTGAGAAGTTTAAAAGTTAAACCTTATGCATGACCACCTTTTTATAATTAAAATCGAAGTGGCTGGGGACGATGACGATGACACGTGTGTTAGAGTCGGAAATCCCTATTGATAATCTTGAATAAGTTTCTCATCCCTCTCTCTCTTTTCTTCCGTATCGTCTCCAGATGAAGATGATGGTGCATCTTGTGACCTCTACTAAGGCGTAGGCGTAGGACATGCGCTACGAGTTAGATCAGTGGGATGGAACGGCAGTGCGGAGATGCCGTTTTAGATTTATATACCTATAGATATGTATTTCTTTTGATGTGATAATAGGATTATGATAGTCGTAAATCATGTATCTATGATAATATGTTCATGTTGTGATGTAATGAACAATGTTTATGTTTTGTGACGATGAATGATATGATATCCCTTTTCTGTATGTTAGTCTTCGTTACATCATACGCGGCTCTCACTTTGATTTTATGTTTCAAAAAAAAAATTTACCCGTATTTTCGCTAAGTATTTTCATAAAAGAATGAGACTAAAAAGTAATAACCTAATGATTAACCTAATGTGTTCTAGAGTATTGGGTTAAAAAATAGGATGTTACAGGCATATTATGATATTAATGAAGTATTTCCTTGGTATGTTATTGACCATTCATCTGTTATGTGTTCTTCTATTTTGTGTTTATTCCTTATGAATCGCAATGTATGTTTAGTTTACTATTTCATCAACGCAACTCTCATTTTGCTTTTATATTTCAAAAAAAAAATTTATCCGTATCTTCCGCTAAGTATTTTAATAAAAGAATGAGACTAAGAAGTAATAACCTAATGATTAACCTAAATATGTTCTAGAGTATTGGGTTAAAAATTAGGATGTTACACTCTGCAGTCGTTAATGATGCCAATTGTTGACACTAAAACGCATGAAAAGGGGGGAGGTTGAATCGTGCTTTGTAAACTTCAAACTAAAAAACTTTATAAAAACTTATCAAGTTTAGAACTTGAAGAACAGCGGAAGAATGGTTAGCGTGTTCAGAAGGTTACTTTTTGAGTGAAGCCGTTTGAATAAATAAGCTAACAGTGAAAGACAAAGATCTTAATGCTTATGCAAAGATAAAAACTCAATTCAAATGAAAGAAAGGAAAGAGAATACTTGACTCTGAAGATTTATACTGGTTCGACCAACACCTGCATACATCCAGTTCTCAGCACATTGAGTTCCAATAAACTTTCTCATCGAGGAATCACAAGTACATGATAGTCTTTACTGTAGCCTTCCCAAGGTCTTACTCCTATCAGTAAACAACCCTTATTGACTTACAATAACAAGTAGTTTTCCAGTAGCCTCTTCAAGCTATTTTCCTTTTGATCACTACTGGATCAGAATTACAACTAGACAGAGATTGATGATATAATCGTTCAGCCCAACACTCAAGTTTTTTAATATAATCTATTTAAACTGATTCTACTTGAGTAACTTCTTCCTAGTAATTCTTCCTTAGAAGAACAAATAATCAACAGAGAATATGGGAAGAAGATTTTGATATACAAAGGACTCTAGCAATGAATATTTCCAACAGGAAGTCTTTTTTTTTGCATAAATTTTTCTCTCTTCTGTGTATGTCAGTTAAGGCTCAGTCATTTCTATTTATAGATTATTTTCCTTTTATTACCGTTGCCCCTTGATCTTCTACTTTATCAACACGTGTTGAACATTTGATCAAGTATTGGAAATATAATCTGGGTAAGTAGCTCGTCTCGTATCAGAGTTCCTTTTTCATAAGATGTTGATGAGTTGAGCTTTCTGAAGTCTATCAGAAACTATTTTTCCACTTTCTGATCATGGTTTCTAAACTTTTTGAAAAGTCCTTTTGTCATTTGATCGTGGGTATTTGTAGAGATGATATCTTGACTTCGAGAGACTAATTTGACATTTGATTTCAAATTCAAATATAGCTGTTTTTTCCTTCCCATTTTGAGTTGGATTTTCTGATGAGTGCTACTAGTTCCTTAACTATCTGCTTGTCTTCAATCTTTGACTTTTTGACAAAGAGAACCACGTGATTATGGTGATTGAAGTTTGAGTAATACTTTGCTTTCAGTATTTTGTACGTTATCGTCATTGTAGCCTTTCTTTCTAAAGCTGATTATTACTTTCTAATGACCATTTCCTTGATTCTATTTCATCGGACCGATTTTTGACAATGTTTTGCTTGATGCACTTCTTGCTTCTTCTTATTTTTCTTCTTTTCACGATCAAGACCAGAAGCTTTGTGACGTGAGATCATTTTCTCATCCTTTCTGTTTGTGCATCTTAGAGAAATATTTGATATCCTTATAACAGAAACTCAAGGTGACCATTAGTTAATCTTCAAAACATTTTCTTTGAATTAGCTTTGTTGTCATTCAAAACAATTTTAATTCATCTTTCTGAAGGGTCTTGGAGTTTACCAAAAGATGTCACAATCTTTGCTTCACTTAATATGTTTTTCACATTTTTCTTTTTCCCTATCCTCCAAGCAAAGATCCAAACAGTTAGTTACACATGCAATCCGATGAAGGTGTAGCCTCTTTTCCATCCACTTTTAACCAGCTGCTTTTAGTACTTTTTCATTATTTGTAACCACTTGGATCACATATTCATCTCCTACTTCCTTAACAACTTTATCAAGCTATTGAAAGTAATAATTTGTATCTCTTTTGTCAACACTAAAAGCATAAATAGATTTCAAGAAAATTGTTTCCATGCTACAGTACACCAAAAAATTCATAATATGTGTATGGTTTACACTGTTTGTCCAACCATCACATATTATTGTGAAATCTCTCTTATTCCTTGTGTTTTTCAGCTTATTTATCTATTCCTACATGTTTTTGTATTCAGCTTCTACATATACATATGAAATTTCATAAGGAGTTGGGCATCCTCAGCCTACCTTAGCAACAACAACAATCAAATTATGCAATAAATAAAAGTTAGATAAATTCATGGGCAAATGCTCATAAATAATAAATTTGTTTATAGCTTCTTTGAGTCTCTTCCTTAGCGTTATTGTGCCACCCTCCTAACTACCGCGTATTACTTAAGAATTAACATAATAATTATAAGTGTGTTACTTTCATTTTTCTAACTTATACTATTCATTAAGCATAAAAATAAAGTGAAGTAAATCTAACATTGACGGTTTAAAGTTCCAATGTGGCCTTCAACAGCCCATCAATGTATGTATACACATATATGTCAAAAAGTGCATATAATAATCTCTATCATCACCTAAAATTTCTAAAGAAAAGTCCTTTGCTTAGTCAAATATTAACCTTGCCTTCATGCTATCAATATCAGAGTCAGATGATGATGACTGAGCTGGTAGACCACCATATAAAGATTTGATATCATAAAGAGGTATTAGGAGAAGACTTGGCAAATGAACGGTTGCATTACTAATGGTTCTTCTATAGAGCAAATCAATGAAGGTCCATAGGGATGGCATCTACAAAATTCTGAGGATAACACAAGGTACAAACATGCAATATAGGGATGAGAATATTATAAAATTCTCAGTACGGTACTTCCTCATGCATAAACATATCATCAAACTCATTTTGTTTAGACATTATCATTTAGAGCATATATCACCAACTTGAAACTTAAATATGCTGGTCTTAACATAAGCAATAAAGTCATCCACTTAGCATATATAACATAAAGAATAACTTAGGACAATTGCTATTTTATCTGTCTTGGCCCTTGATCTATGGTGGCTTATTCCACTTCTTGGTAATAGATAGCTTTTCAAGACTGAACTCATTCTAATACTTGATCATTGGATTTATTTTCTCCAAATCTCACACAGATCTATTCCTAGCTAGGTTTACTTATCTCGACTAAATTCAATGGTTGTCAAATTTACTTTCTTCAGCCCAAGAAAATATAATCTTGATCTTTCTTTCATGTAGAGGCAATTTTCAAAAGTATTCATAGTTACATGTGCATAATATCATCAATAAGTTCACATAGTATACAAGTCATTGAGTCCTTGACATATTAGCATTCTATCTAGAATTTTAGCCTAAAAAAAATTCACTACTAGAAAAAACGTTGTTACCGATGGATTTTTCTGATAGATTTTTTCTGTTACCGACGAAAAATTTAATTTCCGATGGATTTTGACTATCGGTAATAACGTAGTCGAAAATCATTATCGACGGAAAAAAATCCATCAAAAAAAATTACCGACGGAATTACCGATGGATTTTTTATTAAAAATCAGTCGATAATGATCTTAAGCAATTCGTCAGCAAATTTGTCGAGATGCATGTGTTACCAACGGAATTAGTTTCATTACCGATGGAAAATTCTGTCGGTAATTTATTAATTTAAATATTACCGACAGAAAAATCCATCGATAATCATAGTGTTCTATAATTTTTTTTTATTTTACCGATAGAATAATCCTTCGGTAATTATTGAATTTCATAATTTTTTTTTTATTTTGTTAGTTTACTGACAGAAAATTCCATCGATAAACTGTTCAACTTTTAAAATTTTTTTAATTTAATCATTTCACCGATAGAAAAATCCATTGGTAATTAAAAATTTTTTTAATGAATATCTATAATTTGTGTTACCTAATCATTTAGGTGTTTATTTTTTATTTAAAGCTAATTATAAATATATTTAATAATGAAAATCATAAAAAATTCCCAGCAAATAATAAACAATTAATTTTACTTTGAAATGTAAAATAGATAAAAGTGTCAGAAAGTGCACGAACACAAATATAAAAATTTAACATATAACAAAGAAAGGAAAAATAATAACTAAAATAAGGAGAAGTCAGCATCATCATCGTCAGCACCACCCTCATTATCATCATCATCATCATCATCATCGTTTGGCAATACGGATGAGCCTGCCTGCATCTTCTTCCATAAAGATACCATCTCCTTCTTCATCAGAGCAGGTGAACTTGCTCGTGGACCTCGTCATCTTTGGCCGTGGACCTAGTGCCTGTAGATGCCCCAGTGAACTTTCATTTTTTCTTTTTCAATTGTATAATAAGTAAGAAAAACAGGGAATTAAAATAGCAAAAGAATATTCCATAGCTATAGAAGTGTTCTGCCAGTCCATTTTTCTCACAAATTGGTGAAATGGGATTTTTCATTTTTTAAAATAACAAACGATTCTGATCATTTTTTGATAATCAAGGAAAAGACTTGACATGTGTTAGCTAGGATTCCATCAAGCATGATTTCCATAATCTAAAGTTAGTATACTTTCACTGTGCACATACACGCATATATGAACATTTAAGAGAACTCTTTTGGCCAGAATTATGCTAAAAATTAATAAAAAAAGGATGGATGTAATCAGTATCAAGTGTTGGCTCAAAAACGACACGACAATATTATAATGACAGCCAAAAAGCTGTAATAATAAAATTTAGCAAGCAAAAGTTTTCAAAGATTTGTATTAGCACCATATAAAGCTTGGACATTTTAAAATTTGCATCAAATGACTCAAGCAATTAGACTAGAAGAAAAATAATAATAACCAAACTAATTGAAGAAACACCAATGACAATAACCAACTTTACAAGTTACAACCCCTTTTCTCTTTCTAAGCCCTGCTAGAACAAGCACTAGTCACTCTGCCATCACCAACTTTACAAGTTACATCAAATGACTCAAGCACTAATCACTCCAAAACCTGTGCTATTAATGAATTGCAGAACTATCACAGGAAATTTAAAGAGTGAATGAACTTCTAAAAGAAAGCTCTACAGTTTAGAGATCTCAACAAAGAATGACATCATTTCTTGATCACCTGATTACTTTCTTCCATTTAGACAAAGTAATATATTTGGCTTATAGCCCAGTACAAGTTTCATTATCGGTAGATTTTGAGCTGAAATGGCAAAGAACAACTTAGAAGTTATAGACATAGTGTGAAATACTTTACCCTTCAGGAGTAAGTGAAATTCCTTGAAGAACAAACTTGAAAGCTCTTGTTGCGGTTGCACCTAGGCACATAATGAATCCAAATAAGTTAAAGCCTAGCTCACCCTGCCATCACCAAGAAATCTTTTAGCTTCACAGAACCAAAATGAAATAACAAAGAAGGAAGTACACACCATGAAGGTCCAAAGGAATAACTATTCTTTTCAAGTCATATAAGAAATTGTTAAATTATAATGTGGTATGGAGAAATACACATTAGACCAGATAACTAGAACAGATCCCACTTCATGACAAGTTCAGATGAGTTATACATGGTTGAATGAAGTAACATAATTAGTAAAATAGCTTCAATGCTAGTTGATTAAAAAAATACCAGAAAACTTGGCTATATGATACTAGCTAATAAACTATTACAATACAGATCTAGAAAGAAAGAAAGAAAGAAAGATAACATCAAATAATGTTTTTTGCCTCTAAGATAAAAATTACTTTCTCTATTTCAAGTTCGAAAGAAAAGTAAAAAAACAAGGCAAAAAGAAGACTCCAATTGTACCATATTTGCAGTTCTTGAAATATTGAGATCTCATTAAATTTCAGGCAATTGCACTTAAGAAGACTCCAATTGAGAAAGGTTATTTCATTCTAGAATCATGCAGCTTGCTTCTTCCAGGTCCAATTGATCCCTTTTTGTCTATTAAACTCATATATGAGGTACTAACCCCCACAGTCTTATATATAAATAAACGATTTAACACCAACCAAGATTAATTGATACCATAACAAATCACGAGAACCAACATCATGATTCTGAGTTTAATATTACAAGCAACAAAATATAATAATAAGGTGGAAAATTCAATTTGAAATGGAAATAAACGATGTGAAAAAAGAGTTACAATCTTTCATTGTCATAATGGATAGCGCTACAAAAACTAAAATGGGGAAAGGTTGATCCACCTTAGAACCCAAGCTCGGTGCGGTGCCAGTGCCTGCGCTTGGCGATTGGCGTTATACCTGAAACAGACAAAACAAAAAAAATAATTTTTTTAAAAAAAGAAAAAACCCATATTAACATTCTGAAATTCTAATGGAAGGAGTTTTAACATTGAACTGACTGATTTGGAAAACAATGGGGAAACCAGATACTGAAGTCGATCCTCATGCAGATCCAGTAAGGGATGGGCCTGTTCTGCCTCATCTTCTTGGCGAGCTTCTTCTTGATCTTGAACCAATCAAATATCAAATCAAACCTCTCCAACGTTGAGGATTATAACAAGCTTGAAGTAACGAGAGAAGAGAAGAGAGGGATTGAGGGGGAAGACGCTCCTGCTCGTCAACCTTCCGGCAGCGTTGGGTTCCTCGACGATGGCGGCCTCAGGCACGGCGAGCTCGGGGACAAGGAGGATGGGCTCTGGGGAGAAGCGACCTTAGGAACGGGGACGACGGGATCAGAGAGCCTGGCTTGGGGACGACGCGATCTAGGACACCCGGCTCCGGGACAACAGGATCTGGGACGGCAACAAGCTGCACGGGAAGCTCGGTGACGGGCCGCGCTAGAAGCTTGGCAACGGGTGGCGTGTGCGTCCAGAAGAGAGAGAGAGCGCCGATGCTGCGCGAGAGGAGAGAGAGACCGACTAGAAGAGAGAGGGAGTGTGGCCCATGGTCGGTGGCAGCACGTCCGGCCGTCGGCCGGTGACCAATGCCATGGTGTTGCAGCAGTGACCGAGAGAGTGAGCGTGTATGTGTGTGTGTCTGAGAGTGTGAGGGAGTGGTTGTAAGAGAGTTTGTGAGAGATAGGGTGTTATAGGTTTTTAAATTACCGGCGGATTTTCAAAATTTAGAATAAAAAAGGTTTTTCCGTTGATAATTTTTAAAAAAAGTTTTAATAAAATTAATTTTACCGACGAAAAAATCTTTCGGTAATGATTAATTTAGAATAAAAAATAAAAAACACTTATTGACAGAATTTTTTGTCAGTAAAATTAATTACAAATTAAAAAATAAAACAAAAAAATTACCGACATATTTTTCCATCAGTAATTTTAATTTATTGAAAAAAATAAATTCATAATAATTATCGACGAAAAAATCGGTCAGTAATTCATGCGCGAATTTAATTAAAATTGGCGCAAATTTTACGTTGGTAAATCCATCGGGAATGACTTAAACATAAAAATCTCAAATTTTTTAAAATCTGTCGATGAATCCGTCGGTATTTTCGATAGAAAAAATCCGTCGGTAAAATCTGTCGGTAACTCGCTTATTTCTTGTAGTAATTATGGTTAAATTGCTAAACATCAAGAATGCAGGATAAAATATTTTTAAGAGGTAATTCAATATATCTGACACCTTGTAAAAAGTTCAAGTCAAACTAAGGTATCTAGCTATATTAATAAAATTGTATGATTTTGGTGATCAGTAACCACCTAATTTCAGCTAATAGTCAAAGTTTCCAATTTTATTACCATAGCAAATGAACTCAATAAATAATGTGAAAATTCAACATTGGAGCTCAAGGTGTCTATAACAACGTATAAAAATTTCAATTCAAAATTGGATAATTTGATATAGTAACAAAATTAGACAAAATCAATGTTTCAAATTTGGTTGTTTAGGCAGAAACCCTGACCATCTTTGTTTTTGAATTTTTAAAAATAGTAAAAGTCTTCAAATAGGCTTAAAAAAATTATAGAAATGCCTTAACATTATAACTACTATATATAAAAATGTCAGATAAAAAAGATATCTCTAATTATGTTTGAAAAATCAAATAAAATCACTGTCAATCAGAAATTCAAAGTTTTAGCATCACAACTTAAAACTTGTTTTGACGAAAAGGATTTTTTAACAACATCAAACTAATCCACCCATGAAAACACATCAAGACCCATGTATAAACATGCAATAAAACTAAAAACTAAAAACAAAAAAGTTTAACTATTTAGCACTTCTCAAAAATCATATTTGAAAGGAAAAGGTACAAAACCCTACACTTGAGTCTCCAAAGCTCCTTGCTTAGAATGGTCTTTCCCAAGTCCTTTTTTTCATTCAAAACCTTTCCCAACAGCCATTAATCCTTCTATAACAGAGGTATATAATGGCTAAGGTGATGAATTAAAAGGCTAATTAGTTAGTTTTGAAGATTGTGAAGAGTAGAGGAAGTTTAGTGAAAAACAAAATTTATGGTTTAAGGGATTGTAAGCTAGATTTTTGGGGATTTGAGAGCTTGGGTTAGGGTTTGGAATGGAAGAACATGGTGAGGATATAATGGGAGGAGGGCTGGTTGAAATTCTTTGAGGGAAAGGAATGAGAAATGTGATTTTTGTGTTGTTGATATAAGAACGTGTGTTAATAATCTTTACCACAGAACATAACTCTGTAATAAAGAAAATTGGATTTTTTGGGTGGCTGTTATATAATCTTGATAAAGATATAAGGTGTGGCCTTTCTCTTTGCCGTACATTTGTTAAGAAGCTTGCTCTCTAAGCTTCATGCAGCGTAAGAAACCGCATACCGAAATTTTATCAAACAGGTGAGATATTGACTCTAGGTTAAATTAAAATTATTGAAAGGTCAAGATTAAAACTTTTGTACTAAGTTTTAACCCATGCCATCCACTTGGCTCAATATATGTGTCGTCTCACTTAAATTTAGTTAGCAAGTTTCTTTTTCAATGTTAAAATCGTACACCGAAATTTTATTGAACAAGTAAAACACCATACACGAGAAAGTTAAAATATCTATATTTGTGCCTCCGGCATATATATTTTATCCTGGTCCCTAAGTCTAAGTTCCTTTGGCCTCGGGATCGCCCTTGATCCTTCTCGAGCCCCAGTTTCACAGTTACTATTCATCTACGTGACTAAAAATTACTACTCATATTTTTTTATGCTCGTTTGTTGAGTTATCCTCATCATCACCAAGTCTATTAAAATACTCAAATTCAGGGTGCTGTAGTTTTCATTAGGCCAATATTAACTTTTAGTTGATTTTTGCTTTTGCTTTTCACAAAATTTATATCAGTAGATCTCAAAGTAAAAGAGACATCTTATGATGTTGGTGCTCCACTATCACTTGCATGAGAGCTTCCACCAGGCTCATGTATGTTGTTAAGCCCTCCTATTTGTTTTCCGAATCATTTTCTATCAATCCACTCTTATTGTGACATTATACATTCTTGTGTGGCCAACCTTATATACTCATCAATATGATCTTCTATGTCATCTTCATCATCTGCTCTTAAACGTGCTTCAAATTCTTCCATTCCTTTTTAGTCAATTTTCTTTGCTTTTTCGTCCATAAGGAGCTTCATCATGCTTTATTAGACCAATGTTGTAAATCTAGTACAACTAAACACTTGCCCTTTCTAATGTGCTGTATGTTGCTTCAATCTAATAATGCCACCTATTATTACTCTATCACAAAGTTTACATCTAATAGAGGAATGATACGTGCACATAAGCACACTTAAACCATACTCTTCCACCTCAGTAGATGACAAAATTAGAGTATGGGGACTGTATGACTATGGAAGGGCAAAGTAGAAAAAGGAAAAAGAAAAGAAAAAGCAACATCCCTTCCTTCCTTCCTTTCAAAACTTCTCTCTCTATTTGTATTATTTCTCTCTCACACCCACCATCTCTCCAAAAGCTTCCATTCTTTTTCTTTTTGTCATGTTTCTTTATCTAGTTCTTCATCGTTCACAGGAAGAAGAAGAAGAAGGAGAATCAAGATCTATATGTAGCCCACAAAACTAAACATTATGCATGAAAGCTTAGCTCATTCTATTTGATATTTCATGTGTTTATGATTTATATCCCAAGACATGGATGCTTATTATTATTTTTTTCAATTTTTTTAGCAACAAAATGAACTGAGAATGGCTTTGCTGGAAGTTAAGATTTTTTGTTATTGTTGGAAATTGGAATTAAAAAGTTTTAAATGTGTGTTACGACTAGTACGCAAAAAGTTATAAACCAATATGTAAAAAGTTTTAAACCAATTAAAAACACATACTAAATAAGTTTAGGATTAAATATGAAACCATCTGCAGAAATTAAAGGTTATAAATCAATATGCAAAAAGTATAAATTAGTAGGCAAAAAGTTGTAAACCAATATGTAAAAAGTTATAAACTGGTTTAATCATGTACCTACAAAAATCACTCATGAAATTAAAATAGTGATATGTCCCTTTGTTTTACTAGCACATTACCCCATCATATGCCTTCTCCATTCACCACATTCTTTATTGTATCATATTTTTCTTTTAAAAAATATTTAGTAATTACTCTTAGTTATTTTAGGATAACTCATGCTGTATTTTATTTTATTCTTATTTGAAAAGTATATTTAAATTTTTTTTATACATAATTCTTATATTGATATCAGATTTATTTTTATTATTTTATATTTTTTATGTTATTTTTACTATAATTAATAAAATTAAAAATAAATGTAATTTTATTCAGAGAACATAGTGGAAAAAGAACTTAAAAGATTAGCAATTGTAAATTATGGAAAACTTTTGTTTAGTATTAATTATAAATCGGTTTACAACTTTTTATGTACTGATTTATAACTTTTCTGCATATGGTTTTATATTTAATCCTGAACTTGTTAGTATGTGTCCTCAATTGGTTTATAACTTTTTTCGTACTGATTTACAACTTTTTGCCTACTAGTTTACAATTTTTCTGCATTTGTTTTCACATTTAGTTATGAACTTGTGCAGTATATGTTCTTAATTGGTTTACATTTTTTTTTTTTGCATACTAGTTTATAGCTTTTCACAAACCAATTGAGGACATATACTAAATAGGTTTATTATTAAATGTGAAATCATATGCAGAAAAAGTTGTCAACTTGTACATAAAAGTTGTAAATCGATTTACAACTAATACTAAACAAAAGTTGTCCATAATTTACTGCTGCTAATATTTGAAGTTCTTTTTCCATCACGTTCTTTTAATAAAATTACACTTATTTTTAATTTTATTAATTATGGTAAAAATAACATAAAAACATAAAATAATAAAAATAAATCTGATATCAATATAAGAATTGTGTATAAATTTTTTTTAATATATATAAAAATTAAAAAAATTAAATATAATTTTCAAATACATGATGGGATAACGTGCTAGTAGAACAAAGGGACGTGCCACTATTTTAATGTCATGAATGATGTTTGTAGGTATACAATTAAACCAGTTTATAACTTTTTTCCTACAGTTTACAACTTTTTGCATACTAGTTTGTGACTTTTCTGCATATAGTTTCACATTTAATCTTGAACTTATTTAGTATGTGTCCTTAATTAATTTATAACTTTTTGCTTACTAGTTTACAACCTTTTGTAGTATACATTTATAATTTTTTAACTGCAATTTCCAACAAATATAACAACAAATCTCAGCTTCTAGTAGGGTCATTCTCAGTTCATTTTGTTACTGAAAACCTAAAAAAAAAAATATCCATGTCTTAGGAAATAAACCACAAACACATGAAAAATCAAATGGAATAAGCTAAGCTTTTCTACATAAGGATTAGTTTTATGTGCTACCTAGATTCTCCTTCTTCTTCTTGTTCCTCTGAACAATGAAGAACTAAAGAGAGAAATGTGACAAAGAGAGAGAATGAAAGCTTTTGGAGGAATGATGGGTCAGAGAGAAACAATACAAAGAGAGAAAAGTTTTGAAAGGAAGGAAGAAAGAGACGTTGTTTTTTCTTATATTTTCCCTTTTCCCACTTGGCCCATCCATAGTCATATAGCCTCCATTCTCTAATTTTGTCATGTAGTGAGGCGGAAGAGTATGGTGTAAGTATGCTTATGTATGTGTATCATTTCTCACATCCAATATTGTTTGGATTCTTCCTAGTCAAAGGTTCTTCAAAATGCTATCCAATATCACCACTTGGAGCACCCTTCAACCTCCCTGTTGGAAACTTTTCTTTTCGTGGCACTCTAAAAGTTTTAGAATACCTACTCACAAAAATATAAAGTAATCAGTAACTTAATTTAAGACAAGATTTAAATAGGACAAGCTAATTAATTTAACACAAAATATTTAACTAAAAATACATTATATATAAATGTAAAAATAAAATAAAATTCGCATACATTTTTTTCCTTCTACACCTATTTTATATAAATAAAATAGCTTCAAAACACATTTCTTCAATATATTTTATTAAAAAAAAAACCAAGCACTACCCTCCCCCCAAACGTCTTATTTTATAAATAAAAATGAAAAATAATGGGCCTCTGGCCCCTCTCTATAGCAACAAAAATAAAATGAAAAAGAATTCCCGTGTAACTATACTAGTTGGAAACTCGTGCTACACAAGGGCCACGCAAAATTACTTTACTTAATACTATTGCATTAGATATAGTGCCCGAAATGCTGTGATAATAGTATTGGATTTGGCAAGGTTTAGGGCCACCCATAAACTTGCTTAATACTATTGCTTAATTGTAGTAGCATTTCCTTCATTCATTAAATAGCTATTGCCTTTCTTTGGGATTTGAATAGCAAACCACAAATTAAGCAATTAAGTAGGAATCAAAATAATTCATAGATAGTGTTAATGAATATCATATATGCATGTCCTCAATCTTTATATATGAAAATTAATCAAGCAACTTCTTATCATTGAAAGATTGATAAAGATATTAACATAGAGAACAAAGTTCCAAGTACTCAACTACAGAATACTATTGCAACGGTAAAAATCTCTGAAAAGTTATTTTTTACAACGGGATCTTGTGCATGTCTAAATCATCATTAACACCAAAGGATTTAAATAGGAAAATTTCTTTAATAAAGATAGTAATAACTCTCTAAAGAAAACTTATTCGCGCAAAACAAATCTTTTCTACAATCTAATCATCCCCTTCCATTTTTTCTTCTTGAATTAAAAAAATTATAAATTCATATTGGTTAAAAGGAATTATACAAATTGATAATAGATATAAAGTATGTAAATAATTATTTGTATAATAGCATATTTGTTATTTTGTTTCGGAGCAACGACTCTATTGTAAAAAATGTTTGCAAATGTATATGTCCAATATCACTTGCAAGGTATCAATATTAATGAAACAAAATTATTTTATGACTAATTTCTCGTCATATAAAATATGTTAACCTGTTATGCAGCTAGGATCCTTTCGTTAATATATATATATATATATATATATATATATATATATATATATATATATATATATATTTGTGCATTGTATAAGCTTAATATCACTTGTTATGTATCAATATTAATCAAAAAAATCATTTTATTACTAATTTCTTTGTCGTATAAAAAAATGTTAATTAATTTTTGGGCTAGAGCCTCATCATAAAAAAATATATATCCGTGCAATATATATGTTTAACATCATTTGTATCAATAACATAAAATTATTTTATGACTAATCTCTTTTGTTATTAAAGAAAAATATTAACCTATTTCGAGTCTCATCATAAAAAATCTAAAAAGAGTTATTCGATCAAAATGTTAACATGAAAAATATAAAATTAACAATATATAAAACAAAAAATTATATCATATTATCAATTCAAAACAAAATTAATATTCCATATAAAAAAGAAAATTCATGTTATGCTTTAAATTCATAGTATATTATAGTTTATTGATTTTTTTTGGCCATGAAGTGTTTTTTTTTTTGGGAAATCACACAGTTCAACTTGTGGGACATAATGAAGATGATTTTGCTATATCCTAGTTTGATAAAGCCACAATTTGTATGCTAAAGAAGTCATAAGTTAAATTATTATTTTTATACTTTTTTCTTTGACAGGAGATTAAAATGAAGTTAATCAAAGGCCAAAGGATCCAATCTCCGGAATTATTTTTTTTTTGTCTGGCTTAATCAAGTTAGTTTAGCAGTGTCAATCATTTAGCTATTTAGAATTGAGGCAATCAAGATATAACATTGCTATAAAATGAAAAATAGCAAGTACTATAACAATTTCAAAAATCATGTAGCATTGCATGCGTGCATGTTTTACATAAACTTCCCAAGATTAGCATCACTGAATTCCCCTGCTCTTTTGCTTGACCTTCCCTAAGAGTTTGAAGTGAATAAATTACTTTTGAGACTTGACATTTATTCTGGCTTTCCATATTTTTGATACTATAGCATTATACGCCATAATATACCTAAGAGAGGAGACAAGCACCTTTTTCTTTTACAATTCCACTTCAACAGGCCAATAGAAGCTGTAAACACACACAAAAATCAAATGCTGAAAAGAATAAGAGAACATGGATAAAGATGAATATTATAACCTATTTCCTGTCTATGAAATGTACAAATAAAACCAATGGCCTAAATTAGGGCAATAATATGAATAAGCCTAACAAAATTTTACCGTCCTTGTAAATGATTCCAGAATAATCTCCGGATCCATGTTTGGAATAGGATCAAATGTCAGTAAAAAGAAAGCATGTGAAAGAGCATATTTCACTCACTCACACACATATTAAACTACTATCAAGAATAGTTGCATATATTGTTTGATTTGATGTGCAGAATGTAATCTTGGTTCCTTACCACTTATCTTGTCATAGATATAAACCTAGGGATAGGTTTCTTCTTGCATTGCAACCATAGAAATTATTTCTGTTAAATAGAAGGGAAAAGGGCTGAAACACAATTACATTGCTAAAATGAAGAGTTGTGATGAATGGAAACCTTTTCTAGTAATGACAATAGTTGATTTTTGTTCTACCATAGTGAACATTCTCCTTAAGAATGTCCTTGGAGAAGGAATGGCCATTTGGTTTTTATCACATACCATATGTCAATTTCTAACTTTT
Source organism: Dalbergia cultrata (assembly GCA_031216105.1). Classification (NCBI taxonomy): domain Eukaryota; kingdom Viridiplantae; phylum Streptophyta; class Magnoliopsida; order Fabales; family Fabaceae; genus Dalbergia; species Dalbergia cultrata. Next base: position 39,449,370 of record CM062348.1, read on the forward strand.
TTTAGTCCTAATAAGCTACTTTTGGGAAAAGTAGGTACCTTGAATTGATAGATTTAGTTATCATTCTATTTTTAGAAGTTGATGATATTGTTGTCATGCTGATAGCCCAAGTTGCAATGATGAAAGAAGTCACCCACTTGAATCTACACTTTCTTTTCATTGTACCCTCAAGAATGTTAAGCTAACAATGAACCGAAAAAGGAAATTAGACAACTTATAACCATTCAAATTTGTCTTGCACAAGTGGAAGACCAAGGCTCACATTTTGAATTTTATTTTACCTTTCCTTCAATGCCATTGTTGGGCTAGTCAAAAAATACAATCTTTCTAAGTGATTCTATTTCTTATTGCTTCTTTTTTATTTCAAATTATGTGTTATGGTTGATACATGGTTGCAAGAAAAGACTTAATAAATACCTTCTTATAGGGCACCAGTCACACAGTACTTCTTCCTTCGAGGGATCCAATACACCTCTGGTAACTTTGCTCGTGCCTTTGTCAATAAGGTACTTGTGATCACATTCTTTTATGGCATTGCTATTTGGGTATGTAACTATGAAATGAATATATAGTCCATGCTACCTACATTACTCCTAAATGTTCTTTGTAGTAAGTATCGCCATTCAATTGCAGGATAACAGATAATCATTTGCTCTTTTCTTTCTCTTGATTCTATTGCAGACTAAAGTCTCTGAACATCAAATGCAAGAGTAGGAAAGCATACATTCTTGGTACATTTGTGTGCATAGGAGAGGTAGTGCTACTGACACTTTACAAAGGAAACCCTTGTTTGATTCTCCTTCTCACTATCAATCTGCAGCTCCAACAACATCATTAATAAATCAGGCTTTAATTATGGACAATTGGTGTGATAACTTTGATTATGGGGACACACTTCTGGTTTTCTTGGTTTATTTTACAATCTAACATATGAAAGACATATCCAAGTCAGTATTCCTACACAACCAGTAACACACACTGACTCGTCAAAGAAAAAGGAGAAGAAAATGACTGAGATAGAGAAAATCCCACACAAATGGCTTAAAAAAGAGATGACCTCATATATTGTAACATCCAATATTATGAGGTAATTAATAAGTCTACATTGGTTTCTTTCCTTCTCCCTTCACATCACACTTTCTCATGATTTCCTCAATGTTTTAACAACACATAACAGGAGAAATGGTAATATTTACCAAATGAAACATCAGAGGAACATTGATGAAATGAAAGCCAGGGGAGGACTTTGGGTGTGGTTGGGATTCTAGACCAATGTTTTTCTACAGTATAGAGTGCAATTGCTCAAGTATCCAATATCCTAATATTTCTTTGTACTTCATCTTTTTCATTGATAAAAGCTGAGAAATAGGGGGAAATAGCATTTTCACTTCAATTACACTACAATTAGATATATTCATTGTCAAGTTTCATTTTTGGGTTTCTAATAAACCATTAACTGAGTTCAATATCTTACAATAGAAATTAGAAACATTATAAAATAAAAATGAACTAAACCAAATTAGATTAGGAAATCATAATATGATTGCACATCAAAGAAACATCAATAATACGTTAAACCAATAACTCATCTAATTTTGTGTCTTTTTACTTTGTTCTTTTAACACTTATATCTAATTTTGTGTCTCTTTATTTTGTTCTTTTTCTTCAACTTAGATAGAAAATCGTAAGCTACTTCAATAGCTATATAAAATTAGACAAATAGTATGATTTTACAATCAACTGATAATGGATTGAAATTACACAACAATATATAAGATATTAGAAAAAAAAAAAAAGAAGGATACCTTTTCAATAGAGAATGATTGCACGTCATTGAACTTCATGCTTAAGGAATCATCTCCAAATGATAATCTTTTAATCATATCAAGCTATATGATTTTGGTTCAGAACATGAGAAACAACCTCATCTACGAGCTATATATCAGCCAAAGTTGCACTAGGTTCTCCATGCTATAAAAAGTTGGCATTTGTAATCAGCATGATGTGAAATTTTAATTGAGAATTGGAAGTGCTAAAGGCAGATATCAATCACTAAGGAGATAAAAAGACATAACAAAAATAACTTATTTCAAGATATAGAATTGAGTGACTAATTCGCATTTACTTTAACTTGCTAATAAGGTGTCTGTACTAAAGGAAACTTACAATTCCAAGCCCTAGTTCCATTTTTCTTAGGCCCAAATGATTAGATGTAACCTAACCAGGAAGCGTGCACACAGTTAAACAACACCCATTGTCCCCACCAATTCAGATGCATGTTTTGCTTCTACAGTAGCTTTAGCAAGAGCAAGGCCAACAGCTACAACAGCTCCTGCAACCTGCCTTAATCGACAAAAACATCATTAAATGTCTAAGTAAAAGACAATTTGGCATTATAAGATATTGTTACCTTGAATCAGAATCACTATGAATCATTATTGGTTTGAGAGCACAAAAACAATTGCTTCAATAATACTTAGAAAAAAAATCACAAACATAACCAAAATCAAAACCCTAAACCAACAACCCACCAAAAGAAAATAATCTCAACAATCATAAAGAAAAACTAAAAAAATCCATGGAAGATGAATCAAACATAGATATAATAGAAGACAACATTAAAATCTAATGAAGAAATAAAAAGTGAACCTAATAGTGAATCCAATAGGTGAGCTAGGGTGGTGGTGGGGAAGATGTAGTGGAGCTCATCGAGAGAGTGTAGGAGCACAACAACGTCGCCATACCCAAATCATCACCAGAGCTCATCAATTGCCTCGTCTCCCAGATTTTCTGGGACATCGAACCTCTGCTTCTCGTCCTTGCCCTTCTCTCACTGCCGTGAAGCATTCTTTCTATTGTATGCAAGGTAAACATACCTTGGGGCTCACAAATTGGAAGAGAATGGATGCCATCTATATCTTTCTCTCAATGCAAATGAGAGCCAAAAACCTATCTTAGTGATCCCTCTTTACCTTCGTGTGGTGTGGCTAGAAAATCTTGGTTGTGATATTAAACACTAAACTTTTTTTCCCAAAATATGTTGGTGGAATAAGTCAAACTTAGCTACAAATTTTTTCTGCTCTGTTGATTCATGAGAAAGAGAATAACTGAGAAAGGTGAAAAGCTGGCACCCTAGTATGTTGGGATAGCTACATAACATGATTGAGAATGGAAGAGTGTATGGTGGCTGCTCCACATGGCCACGTCCACACTCCATAGATTTTGAAATGAGAGATTTTCATTTTGGATGGATGATGGGCGCTACTTCAGTGCACCAAACTAAGGAAAAAAATTTAAAAACCAAAAAAAAAAAAAACCAAATCAGAATGTGGTGTTAAATGAATAGAGCACAACTATACGTGTAAGAGAGAAAAGATTGGGTTCTTCCCCAAGTGTAGCCTAGAGGGATTATATTATATATAGATATATTAGAAAATAAAAACTAACTCTTCTACCAACAAGGGAAAAATTTTTACAACACACTTCTTTTCGTGGAAATGCAGTAGTAACAGCACCCATCAATAGTAGCTCTTTCATCCTCTTATTCTTGTGGAGAGGTAGCCTACCAAAATTGGCCTCAATTCTTCTTCAACAATTATCCATCCATCAACCTTGTCTCACCCATTTCTTCCTCTTCCTCTTTGTTTAGCCAGCCCTCAATCCCCATGTCATATCCTTCTACAGCTTCTCTCAAGCACTTAATATTTTCATACCCTCTTTCTATTTTCATTATTCAAAATCAAAGAACCAAATCGGTCCTCAGTTCCGCACAAATCACAAAGAACCATAGATCTGCACATATTCACAAATAAACTCCAAAACTGAAAGAGGCAAAGGATGTCAAAAGCTTACTCCTCTTGATGCCTAGCTTTCAAGGATTGCAATTGCAAAGTTTGAAGTCTGCTTTGAGAGTACAACCATAGAGGAGAATATGAAAAGAGCAAATAGAGAGGTAGAGTGAGTCTCTGAATATGTTAAATTTTAGATCTGAGTTTCCTATTCAAAAATAACAGCTTTGTCTTGATTTGTTAATGATTGATAGGAAAATCTTTTCTTTTTCTCTTTTGATCTGTGATCTGTGACAGATTGAAGAATCTTTTGTTCGAGAATAAAAAGGATGAAAATTGATGTGTTGGATGACTAGCATAAAAAGAACATGGGACATTGCTTTGGTGCTTTTGTTGCAATCACAATGCCGTTACGTTGCAATTTATCGTGTGATTTAAGTTCACACCACAATTGTGATGTGATGTTGTTGTAGGCAATGCCACAATTGCAATATTATGGCCACATCATGTGATATGGTTTGTAATTTAGAACACTGAGTTCAACCTCACATTTGTGGTTACTCCAAATAGTACAAAGCTCAATTATGTAAATTGTCACGACCCGACCTAGGCACATGACCGGCACGTGAGAAGTTCCGTTCCCACGGAAGCCTTGGGACCTGTTGATTGTCTCTAAATGCATGCTTTGTTCATAAAGTCTATTTAAGTTATTATATTTTCTGCAAATCAACCACATGTCCTCTAAAAATCAGGATAATTATATCTGAAATCTTGTAACAAATCTTTCAAGTTTAACTCTTGAAATTGTTTATCTATATAAATCAACATACACTTATCTAATAGTCTTATTATATACAAAACACTTGTGACTATAATATACCAAATACAAATTACAACATGCTCTAGATCCAGGATCCTGCCTGCATCTACACTGGAGCCCTCTAAACCTATGACCATCATGCTCACCTCTGGAATATAATACTGCTGGAATGAAGCTGGCTGGGAAATACCCTCAGCAACTATGGTATTTGTAAAAATATGAGAAGAGTAGAGGGGTGAGTTTTGTAATCAAAACTCAGTGAGTGAGCCCTCACCTGAAACCCCCTTCCATAGGACACCAAAGAAGCAATGCATGAAATCGTAATAACAATAATAATATTTAAGATTTACATAATCAAATAAAACCTATGCATATATATACATGCTAGTTATCATTTTCCAAACTCAAAATGATTTCCTCCATTCACTTTCATATCTAATGCCATATTGGATTATCATGTAGTAACTACTAAAGGAACAATAATCTCTTTCTCTATTCTATTTTGTTCTCTATCTATGTTTTGTTTATTCTCTATTTCTATTCTATTTTGTTCTCTATCTATGTTCTGTTTCATTCTCTATCTCTGTTCTGTTTTGTGGGTGCTCAGTTCCTCATGAATAAGTGCCCCTAACTGAAATTGTAATGGTTTCTTGTGAACGATGTCCCTCATGGACTAAAAGTTTAATGGTTTCTCGTGAACAACGTCTCTCATGGACTAAGTTTAATGGTTTCTTGTAAACGACGTCCCTTGTGGACTACATTTAATGGTTTCTTTGAATAAATTATCCCTCATGGACTAAATTATTCTTTGAATGAATTGACCCTCATGGGCTCTTTTAATTTTCTTGTGAACTCTGAATCTATCTGGTTCTAACAATCATATCTGACCTTAACATACTAGTCACTTTTTGTGAACTTCATGATTTCAAGCCTCCACAAAGTATGTAGCTACCAGCTATCATGAACATCATGAAGATTCAAGCTCTAAAACCGTTTTTGTTTAATTCTTTAGAACATTTCTCAAATTACCAATTCTTTTCATAGTCTAGAAAGCTCAACAATATACCTTGAAATAAAAAGGTTAAAACCATAATTCTAATCACTCCTCCAAACTTCATATCAATTATAAAGCTAGATCATTCACATTCACCAATTCCAGAACCCATTAAAACAATCACAAAATTCTCTAACCACTTACATGTCATTGATTTTACATGCAAGCAATATAACAAATATGGTCCCATGAGTTTTATGAAAAATATATTTCATGCTCTAAAATCAATAGTTTAAAACACAATAACCAACAACAATCTTAAATCCTTATACAGAAATCTTTTAAAATCAAGTAAAAGTGCTAACTCTATGAAAATAGTTCTAATGCATAATATAGAGATCGCAGATGAAAACCTATTCACCTGGAGGGGTGAACGGTGAGGAACTAACAGCAACAGCACACTAGGAAGCAGAATTGACAGCAGTATCTGATATAGAAGCAATAGAACTCTAAATCAAACTCTAAATGGGCTATCTTCACCTTATTCTTGATGAAGAGACCCCATGGCACAAAACCCATGGAAATACCCTTAAGAACATGAGAGAATTGAGGGAATAAGGAAGTAAAATCACTAAGATAGCATACCTTAAAGTCTTGGAAGTGAAAGACTGAAGTTTAAATGAGAAAAAGTGAAAGAAATGGGGTCTTAGGGTGAAAACCACAATTTGGGAGTGAGAACTCAAGGTTGGGGGTGAAAAATAGGTGTTTGAAAGTTCAGGACCCCAAAATGAGGGTTTTTAATGCTCTCTATTGACCGCTGAGGCGGTTAATGACCACTTGAGCGATCCTTTACTCTACTGCAGTACTGCCTTACTCTCTGTTTACCACTTGGGCCATCATATGACTATTGGGGTAATCTCACTTATTTACATTTCTTAATATAAAGTTAAATAATTTATTTTACTTCCTATTAACTTTTAAACATAAATATAAATAAGGGAATACCCCCAATTTGGATTCAAATAAAATATTAGAAAAATTAAAATCCCAACAAATCAAAATCCAAATTTTGAGTTTTAGTTCCAATTCGAAAATTTTCATGGTTTTATAAATTTGTACGCTAGAAACAGGGCGATTAAAAATTTCAAAAAATTCATTAAAAATTACTCTTTAACTCATTTTTTCTAAGGAACAATTACCGAGACTTTTGATCCCAAGAATATGACTCTATCATATGACCCTCCACGAGCATGTAGGGTCCAAATTTAGAAAAATTCAGAATCCGCAACGACAGATAAGGGTGAGTGACGCCCTTTTTAGCTCCAAAAACTTTCTAACTCTTTTATTTAAAATTAATGGTATTACATAAATGGGGGTAACAATCAACCAGATAGCCAACATGGTGGTTACACGATAAAGCTGAGGCGTAGTTTAGCAGTCAAAGAATCATATATAATTGTTCATATTCCTTAAAGTATAATATTTTAATCCTCAAAAAAAAAAATCACCGATAAATGAACAGTGTTAGTTGCAGCTGAGATTACTAAATATTCTTCACCTTTGGTATCTCAGGAGGCTAGTATGTAATTTTCCAAGATAAAATACTCAGGTTACCAATCTATATAATGGTCTATTCCTTTATCATGTACTTTCAGTGTAAACGCGTTAAGACATATCCGAAGGTTTGTAACTACACAAAAGGTTTATAGAAGTCAATTTGGGAAACTACTTCTTGTTCGTGGAAATTGTGAAAAACATTATAGCATTAATTCTTTATGTTTGCTAGGCTCACGAAAGCAGGGAAAAAGAAAATGAAAAGGAAAATGTATACGAGATGAGATGGAAGGACTTTGTAGGCACGCTACCTACCTATGATTCAAGTATTTTGTCTGTTTTTTGCCTTATGTAGTTTTACTCTCAAGTCGATATCAAAGTTTCCAGTATAAATTAACTACTAGCTGAAGAGTGTGACATGCTAACTTGTCCTTAGTTCTCTTCACATCATTACAAAACCAACTTAAGACGAATTTGATGGAGCTCCGACTAACACTATACATTATTATTATATGGTAAAATAATATGGAGTTGTACTGTTTCGTGTGAACAATTTGTTGATGAATGAACTTTTATTCAAGAAGATCAAAGCATGAACATATTGCTTTTCAAGGCTTCTGGCTAGATGAAAATGGTTAGAACTCAGAAATCATCCATAATATTACACCATAGTATCACATAAAATTAGTCATCATCCATTATATTCAAAATAAAATGAATGAATGAATGAAGAATCAAGATTCAGAATGAAGGTTTTGGGAAGTGCCACTTTGCCGATATTGGTTGCTAAAGCATCTATCTCATTTGGAATCTGAAGAGTGAAAATCGTCAGAATTATGGTAATCTTGCTTTTGTTCAGAAAACTGTAGCATATTTCTTAATAGTCCAACTAAGCATGGTAACATGCCTTAAATCGTGTCTGCTGAGTAAATTCCAAATAACCAGTTGAACATAAAGATTTACGCCTTTTCAAGATCAATTCATAGAAATAAACCCAAGTACCAATTAAACAAGGCAAAATATATACATCAACTAACATATGAACCAGCTATATATAGTATGTACAAAAGAATACTTATACATACGGGAATGCGTATAAAGTTCTGATACATATGATATAAGGCATGATCTGGAAAAAGAAACAAAATCTCAATATCGAAGCTTTTTTAGTGTCTTTCCATAAAGAGACACTTTCATAGCAATCCGTAAAACTCATAGTCGTAGATGCTGATCTCTTCCTGCCTCTCAATATGTGCATAGTAGTTGTCGAATGGATTTGGATCAGTATCAAAGAGCAGTGACTCAAGATTCTGATATGCCAACAAATCATCTAGAGGTTGGTTAGCCACTGAGTCTTCGAAGACTGCGTCTTGGTAGAATGTGTCTTGTACACACATCTGGTTGCAACCTTGTTCAAATTCTTCATTCATCAAGGAAGCATAGCATGTCTCAAATAAGTTGCTTGTTGCTTCAGTGGAAACTGAAGCCGAAACTTCAACACTAGTTTCAAGGTCCTTTTGTACCTTAGATCCAACAAGGGGGCAATTCTCAACCCTGTTTATTGGATCCAAAGGAGGTGGACAAAAAGTGGTTGAGTTTTGATTGCCAGTTAGCTCTTGAACTAACTTCTTGAAGTTTGAGCTGTCAGTGATGTAGACCTTTGGCCTCAACACCTTAATCAAGCTGTTGAATTGTTGTCTCTCATCCTTAGATATTTTCACTGAAGCTTGGCTTATTTTCTTTCCCATGTTGGTGATTCCTATGTCTATACAACTGGCACTTTGTAATCAACTCCCACCACTCGGAGGATACAAGGAGCAGTGTATAAATACTCATGTAAGGAAGAAGAGAAACATGAGGTAGTGGACAGTGAAAGAAGCAGCAAGGTCTGAAACACTAGATGCTGAAAATGAAATTGATTCAGTTTAAAATATGCTTATTTTATTAGAAATCCAGACCCACAAGGTTACTTCCCCTAAATTTTTTACCCCCTCTCTTCTTTTTTGAAGCATGACCCATCAAAGGAAAAATTCTGAGTTTTGTATTTACGTGGAGACGTGGATGTTGGTCAATTCAATAGGATGGTTTTCGGTGAAAAAACTAACTTATTATATTAGGAGATATTAGATATTGATGCCATTAAGTTTAAGGGCATTGAGGGCACGCAGCTTACTATTCAAGTAATATAAAATAGTGCAAAATTTATTAATTATTGCTTGATCTTCTGCTCCAAGTAGCATCTGTTAATGACAAAATCAGACAATATCAGATATGGATGAGGTTACAGAGGTCAAGCTAATACTGTTACATTTTTCCTTCAATCATTCGCTTTTGCCATACGCCAATTAACTTGTTGGGTTAGTTTGGATGATGTTTTATTAAACGTTCTTTGGTTGATCTCTTTAAATAAGATTTTTGAAAAAGTAAAGTTTATTTTATATTTGGATATAATATTAATTTATATTTTGCTGTAATGTTGGAAGATCTTTATTTATTATCAAATATATTTTTTATATGTTATAAAAAGCATCTTTTTCGTAAGGTAGAAATTATGGTTTCTCAAAAATTTTTTTTTTTACTTTTTTTTATTGATTATGCTTTTACTTAAAAATTTTATCCAAATATAATAAAAAATGCAAAAAAATCTCTTCCATGGAAAAAAATTATTATTTTTAATCAAAATAATGGGATCCTAGCTATTATGGTCCATATCTAAAGTCTGAACTCTAATTGATATTTAATAGCTAGGAATAACGGGTAAGAGTCTTCTTTTTTCTTTTCCCCCATTCCATTTTTATTTTAATATGTTGAAAGCTGAGGGCTCTATCATTTGCTGCATCTTCCCTAAATAAAAGTATAAAATATTATAGTGCAAATGCTTGCTTGTTGTGCATAATTTAGTTTGAAAACGAAACATTCTTTGTATCACTACGCTATATGAATGCTAGCGCACACCCTGTCATTATCATGCTCATACGAAAATCAATAATTTTGGCATTGGCTGTCGATGACGCAACTAAAAATGCACCCTAGACTGCCTAACATGAAGTTGAAATTGTTTAAATGGAAGAATAATGACATTCGTACAGAGAAGTCCTGGGTGTCCATCTTATAGGGAATTCAAGTGCAACTATGCAAATAAACGGAGATCTAACGTTGATGATGACTAGAGAATTAGGTGACTAGCATGATAAGTAATAATGCTGCCACCCATATTCCTTAATCCTACAAGTGAATTTCTCACTTATTTGCATATGAATCTTAAGTGAACGACACCCTTGCCACTAATCATTGCAGTAATCCTCAACAGTGCTTTAAATGGCGGTTATGGTCGAAAATGCGGTTGCAGTTGTTGCAGTTGCAAAAAATATAGTTATTGCAATGCACATGGTAGCTAATGCGGTATGAAATTTTTGTGTGTCTTTAAATTAAAAAAGAGCCTATTGCGACTTATTATGGCCTTGATGCAGTCCATTGTGACCCTGATACGATTACATTGCGGTTACATTGTAGACCGCAACAACAATACTGTGGCTGCATCACATGATGTGGTGTGCAATTTAAAACCTTGATCCTCAAATATGAATGTGAAATATAATCCTCACGCATTTACACTTAAATCTCTGTGTCAACAGGCACCCTGAAACGTATATGAGAACTCTCTTGTTGAAGAGCATCTTGCTCAACATTCGAAAATGTAAGCAAACTATTGAACACTAGTGATTTGATGTTTGGGAACCCATAAAATGTGATGGCCTCGAGTTCGGGTCCTAGTACGCGATTAAGTTTTTCAAACCGTGCAATGTACAGTGCCCTACAATAGTATTGAGAGGAAATTATATTGACATTTTTTTCTAAATTGCATTAATCATACTAGACACCCCTTTAAATTTATATATTACACCCGCCTCATTCAAGATTTATATGATTATTTTGCAAAGTTCTTTATTGTTATCGCTTACAAAAACAAAAAGGATAATGAACACTTTCTTTCCTTTTTTTTTTTTTTATAATTAAGGATAATGAACACTGATGGACATGAGGCGGACTAAAACCACAGGGCAAATAACGAATGGTTCGATTGAGGGCATAAAAAGCCCAACCCGAAGCTATTTGTGTTCCACTTCCCGACAATGAGGTTGGAGTTCAAGTGATACCTCTTTATCAGCTCACCCAGATCCTCAAATGCTGGCAGAAGGCCCTAACTCAGGTGTATCCCATGAATGAAGGAACAACACAACCCACTGTTTGAATTCTCAAAGCTATCAAGTCTATCCAACCTCTTCTGAGCTACTAGCTTAATTAAGAAACTGTCCCTAAATTTTGCGTCTTGAGTATTCCATGACTTGAGCTTTGGATTTCTTATAGATACACCCACCACCTCGGAGCAAGGATTAAAGCAGCTTGTGTCTCGGCATTCTCAAATAGAGGCCAAGTAACCTTGTTTCCTAGTTGAGAACATAGGTGTCATATGTAGAAAACTTTTTTATACCGTTATCAAATTATATATTGTTAAATCAGTAAAAGTTAGTTGAGTTTAACACTCACTACTTAAAAAGTTATACAACTAAGAAGATTTGACTAGAAAAAAGGTATAAACACATTTCATTTGCATGTTAGTATTTTAAATTTTATTTTGTTATATGTTTATCGATAAATCCTTCTAATTAGTGTGTATAAAAATCATCTTAATTTAAAATATCCCTTACATGTATTTAACAGTTATTGAATGCTATGTAAATTGTAGTTCATGGCATTGTAAGTGTAATGTAAAATTAGGAGAATTAATGCTTAGGAAAATATATCATTACTCTATATGTCTGCCCCCACAAATTTTTTGTCGTCTTCTGGCTGCTACTTCTTGGACTCAAAATGAGCAACAAAACCATGGTCAAGTCAAGATCACGTGTTGATGATCCCAACGCAAGGTGCTTTTGGTAACGGCTTAGTCGGGTCGTTACGCTCACTAACTATTAGAGGGACCCCTGACTAGATGCTTTAACTGCATGTGGTTACTGAACAAAGTTTACAACCCACTGTAATACCCCAATTATAAAAATTCCATTGAAACCAAGAAAACACCTCTAACAATGCCTTTAGGATCGCATTGTAGTTCTCACATATGGTGGGTAACAATCGAAACACAAGTTTTGAAATAAAACTCTACTACCATATTGCAAACCTGACCTTTGTCAAGTAATTTGCAAATATCTTGAGCAAGATATGTCCGATTAACATGATTTTTAGAAAGCTAATTCAATTCCTTGCAAGTGATATTTTTACTCCCGAGGACAAATTCGATTCGTAACGGGAGATAATTGCAAGTTAAGATAGTGCTCACTCGGAGTCGCACTGGAGAGCGTGGAACCAATAGTCAAGGAGCAAGAACCACTAGCTCTCATCGCGGGGTCAGAACATATCATTTTCTCCCTGTCGAATTAGTGTTCAAGTACTCCGGTAAAGATTCCTTCCCTTTTCTTCCATGAGTTATAGTATAGTTGCTCCTGTTGATCAACGTACCTGTACAGATAAAAATAATTAAAAGCAATAAAGCCTGGGACGTGCAAATGTACTGGGTTCAAGGAATATTTCGATGATATTCAGAATTTCTCCAGAATATAGCAGGCTCTTCCAATAAATTGGGATCTCTAAAACTAGCAAGGTTATTTTTTATTTTTTGGTTTAACCCAAACACTCCTTTTAAAATCGTAAAGAGTAATAAAAAAAATAATTAGGAGAAGAAAAGATGAGAAGAGGAGAATTAGAGACTATTCACTGTCAAAAAAAAAGAAAAACAAAGAGCAAAACCGTTAAGAGATATTAAATAGAACTGCCTATACAAATATCACGCATAGTACGGGATATTTTAGCTGACCACTTTCTCCATTTTTGATAAGTGATAAGGCCATATCAGAAAACTGTTAAATGATTTTTCGGTGTAGAAAAATCTGGAGATCATGCTGTTACGTGATAGAGCCTCATTTTCAAATAACTTAAACTTGACTGGTCAGGAATCTTCACTTGGTAGCACTAAAAGATTTGATTCAGTAATAATAGGAACAATATTTTATTCACCACCAAACCAATATACTAACGGGATTTTTTCGTACATATCTGTTTGAATTTGAAAGTCAATTTCAAAGCATAATAACAATATTGTTAAAGCCAACTTAATTTTCAAAGTATAAAATTAATTTACAAACTACACTTCTCTGCATGTATGTACGTTGGCCACATATATTTTCACAAAAAATTTGATTTGTGAAATAATAATAACATTAATATGATTGAAATATTATAACAGCTCCATGGTCTAGCGCTTCAATGTTTCCTTTTCCTGTTCCATTCCATGTCAAGCATAATCTATCTTTTCGTATTTCATGTTAGTTTGAAACGTCATTCCAACTCATCAAGATTCTGTGTGCTGTGGCGACGTGCTTCTAACCACGTACGGTAAGTGGATAGTTGCTCATGGCTATATTTTAGTTATTAGAAATAATTTAGAAAAATATACTATATTATACATTAGTTATTAGAGATCAGAAAATTTAGAGAATTTTATGGTTTATTTGTTCTCATGAAAATCCTTATTTTCTAAAGTTGCATGGAACGATTTTTTGTTGTATGATTGGTAGATTGTATTGGTATATGTTATATTATTTTTAGGAATATGTTAAATTTTATTTGGCATAATATGATTCAGAAAGCAAGTTATTAGTTATCATGATTTTATATAAGTAAATTATTATTTAATTATTAGTATATGAACAACATGCAAGATATCATGAAACAATTTAGTATATGAATGTTAGAAAACACATTTAATTTTTTTGGCATAATACGAGTTAGTTAGTTAACAATAATTAAAATAGTAAGAACAATTGTGGTGTTATGTAAACTTAATTAATAATGGAGCTCAGCCGAATACCAGAATTTAGTTAAACAACTAGTGCCGTCATTCAATTAAAATTAATTATTGTTATTGTTTAGCATTATTGGATTTAGTCAGTTAATTGAAACTAGTTAACAATTACTATTCTTTAGCAATTAAATTCCTATTTAGTCATTATTACATGAGTAGTAGTCAGAACAATCAGAATAGTCTCAATACTGGTTAAATTTAAATAGTATTGATCCATGATAGGGCATAGCCTCATACCGAAAGTTAGTTACATGGTTAGCGTAGTTCAGTAGTTAAATTAATTATGGATATGTAATATGCTATGACATAGTCAGTTAATAGGAATTATAGCTAACAAGTATGATAGTTTTTCTTATGATCAAATTAAAAATTAATTATGAATGAATAAGCGGTGAAAAAGATATAGTGACGGTACGTATTACTGAAAAGCCTATCCCCACGGATATCTACTTTCGTCATTTGTACAATGTCATTACCCATGGTTTTTTTGCCGTCAGTATAACATATAGTGACAGTGCCTATTACTGTCAGAAAATGTCTTGACTTATACCTATAGATTTCATTGTGTCACTATATGTTTTAGTGACAGAACTAAAAACCATCATAAATAAGCACCAAGTAATTACCCATAGAAGGATCAAAGATTTTTTCCGTGGGTATAGCTTATAGTCATACTTTTGTTGAATTTAATTTTTCTATAGGTACAACTTATAAGCACACTTTTTATTGATTTTATATTTTCCATGAGTATAGCTTATGATGATTTTTTTTTGTGGGTACAGAAAATTAAAACTTGAAATTTAATTTATGTGTTTAAATTTGTATATACATAAGAATAACAATCATATTAAAAAAAAAACTCCAATTATATTAAAAGTAAAACAAGTCTTAAAGTAATAGGTATGATTATTATAAATAAATAGAATCATATCAATCTAAAGAAGTACATATATTATGCTCTCATAAAGTAAATATGGTGCATACAAAATACAATTCCAAAACATGATAGGCATGAATCACCAACAATTAACAAAGATGAGAACATTCGCTTCTAGTTATCACCTACAAATTACAATGAAGCATTAATATTAGTGTATGTATTTAAAAAATTTAATATCAATCTTAATGAAAATTATCCAAAATAAGTACATACTATATTCATGATCTTCATTATTGAAACTTTGAGATCTTGAATTGCTTTGATCATTTGGCTTACTTGAAGCATCTAGAACCTATAAAAAAATCGTACAATTTTTTAATATAGATGGTAGTAATAAAATAGTATTTGGCAACAGGGAACCAATATCAAACAGGTTTGATTTGGGAGGAATTGACAGTGTAAAAGGTAGCTATCTCGTGTATGTTGAGATTGTTGCTAATGTGGCTATCTCTCAAAGTGCATCTATGCTAATTGCCCTGTTTCCCTTGTCACCATCTAGTTGTTGCTTTCTTTCATGTTACCAATAAACACTTCAACTCACCTAAATGGATACTACCTGTGCCCTTTTTTTTTTTATAGTAGGTCATTGAAAAAGATATCAACTCAACATGGATTTATAAACTATGATCATGGTGATTATAATATAGTTGTGTGCCTATAAATGATACACGTCTGTTACTAGCAGTGAAGGGGCCATCCTTTAATTTATAGGATCTCCAACTAGCCAAATCATATATGAAGTTGATGATTAAATCCACAGGCTATCCCAACCAATAAATGCTGTAGATTAAATATAAACTAATAGTAATTGCAGTGCCGACCAAAAAAGGAATGGGAAGGGACTGAGTAACTATTGTTTTTTGCCCAAATATATTGAATTGAAGGAATTTGAAACCTCATTTATGTTGTTTAGCTTTGTGTTGTCAAGGCAACAAACAACACAAATTTATCTAAAGGCATTAACTTGGCATCTCCCCACATCACAACACTTAAAATCAATTCCTAACTATTCTTAGCAAAATAAAGTGTTTGTACATTTTAAATACACAAAGTTACTAGTCTTAGCAATAACTATTTAGCTACAAGTTGTAAGATGTTTTGCACATCTTTTTCTAGCAAACGGTTTTGCATTAATTTTAGCACCTTTGTCAACAACCCCTTAATCTGCTTAACTTCTTCATGCAAATCTGCATCTGTAGATGAAGAAGCTTTTGACTTTTTGGCTGATGGAATTTTGCCCAAACAACACACACGTCTTCTCTTTTCATTTTCAGGTCCTTGTACTTTTAAAAGCAAGTCATCCTTCCAAAATATGCAACTTTCTTTGCTTTGGGATGCTTGGGATGTTTCACCCTCAGATATGTGTTTTTTAATTTCATCCTAAAACACCATTTATGTAAAAAGAAGTCATACTTGTAAGAGTGTGACACATAACAAAGTAAGAATTAACCAAATAGTTGCAGAAACAAAACATATACAACAAAATCTTACAATAACACTAGCAGCTTTTTCATTGACAATTGTTCCATTCTTACGAGTTCGGGTATCAATATATACAACTTGACGTTCAGGCAACACTCCTTTGTTTCTGTTTTTCCTAAAACCAAACAAATTGTGAGTTTCACATAAAAATACATAATTCAATAACAATGAATGCAAACAAACCTTCTCATCAATCACTACTGGGAGACTTTTTGTACCTATACAATAGGTATCTTTAAGCTTAACATGGTTTTGCTTATTAATTTCACTTATTTTCTATACAAAGCAAGAACTAATAAGGAGGAAATGTCATATATATATATATATATATGTATGTATAGTGTTATATAAAATACAAATATATGTAGTAAAAGCCCTTATTCTAAAAACCAATGATGAACTAAAGTATGGTATTGATCCGAATCAACTCGATCATCACGCAATGTAGAAGCAATTTCTTCTTCTATCTTACTAGGGTCAAATGCTCTCTTTAAATCATGCTTCCATTGTCTCCATTTGTCATTCATCTTAGACTTAAACATCTCTCTTATAGCATCATTTATAGGAGGGATGAACTCAAATTTGCTCTAAACAATAAAAAATGTTAAACAAAAAAATATGAATATAAATTTAATCATAACACAAATTATGAATGCATAAATAAAAGGAAAATAGCAATCATGGAACCTCTATTAGTTTAAGCATCTCCTCTTTGTTATTCTTTGACATTAATTTCCAACTTATATAGTTGATTGGAGCATACTAGGCCCTTCTTACTACACTTACTATGAATCAAGTAAGAGTCTTTACTTCTTCACCAATAGGTCAACCAAGTTCATATAATTTAACTCTTAAAAAATCTCCAGGATCCATGTCCCACACATCTAACATTTTTGTAGGACCTCTAGTTGCTTTAGGTGGTGCTACAACTAATTGAAAAAAAGAGACATAAGTACAAGACATTATACATACATATATATACACACACACACACACACACACACACACATAAATGAATAAAAATGAGAGAAAAATATATACCTTCTTCAAGAACTTCTATGTTGGATGCAACAGAGTGAGACTAAATCGATTCATGTCTGACATGTTCTATAGAAGTTGAACCATTGCCACGACTTGTCTTGGGTACGTGACTGGCACATGAGAAATCCAATTCTCACATAAGCCTCATGACTTGGGTTTCTCTATATGCACAGTTAAATTTAAGTTTATTTAAAACAAAACATCTTTTTCTATAGTCAAATCACCTGTTCCTCAAATTCAAAATAATCAAATGATCAAAATAACATGATTTGAAGTTTCATAATTTATCTCTAAGGTCTAAAATCATAATACAACATATAAATTTAAATTGCTCTGTTTAAAAAATGTTCATGAAACTAATACAGTTAAGTCATTAAACATACACCTGAATATAATATCATCGTATGCAAAATGCAAAACATGATCTAAGGCTTGAGATCCTACCTACAGTATATTGGAGCATTCTAAATAGAATGAGAATGCTTTACTCAAGTGAAGCTTACTGGCTATACTCTAGTGCTGCTTCATGTATGGCTAAAAGAACAGAAGTTACAATACCTGTAACAAAGAGAAAAGCAGAGGGATGAGTTTTGTTACCAAAACTCAATAAGTGAGTCCTCACTTGAAATCCCCTTTTGTGGGACACCAAAGGAACAATGCATAAAATCATAATAACATTAATAATGTTCAAAGGTCTTACACAATCAAGTTTACGTATATATATTTATATACATATTCATATAATCATTTTGCATACTCAAAACAATATTCTCAATTCATTTTCATACCTGAAATCATACAACCTCATAGGGTAGTAGCTCCTAGAGAAATAATAATCTTTACTCTAGTTACACACAATGTTTGTGACGTAACAAAACTCTAAATATCAACCTCCAGCAACATCTGGGCATTTCGTTTCGTTGTCCCCAATGTGACAATAAATTTTTTGTTATCTCTAGCCTGGGCAACTTGGTACCAAGGTTAACGGATTTACTACTGTTAACACACAACCTGTTTCTCTATAGCTACCTTCTAAACTAATTAAATAAATCCATTAAAACTAAAACTTTTACACCTTTTTACTTTTATTGTCTGAGAGTGATGCGAGCTGTCGCTACCCGTAACAAATTAAAAATAATTAAAATGCTAAATTGCACAAAAAATGTAGTAAAGGGCACACCTCAGATCGTCTCACAAGGAAGTGTTCTAATTGATTCAACAAATTGGGGAATTTTTGGAATTATTCAAAGCAAAATTAAATTGAGAAAATATGATGAGAAGAATTATCTGCACAAGGATTCCGTCAGATTAAGAATTGTTCAATCATTGACTCAAGAAATAAATTCATGGAGGTGGTTACTTTCATTATTCATGCTATCACACAATAATGATGTAATTCTACTTAGCAATCATACAATCGCATTCTCACTAAGGGTTTGGCTAACATATGGACTAGTAATTCACGATCGTGATTCTATGAACCTATGACAATTTGATTACCAATTACAGCAACCTAATTCCTAATGGAGTTAATTTCAATCCCTTACCAATTTGGATGTAATTAAATCAATCGATCCAATACCCCAATGGTATCTAAATTATGCACACAAATGAATGCACAATCAAACCACCCTCAAAAATACAATTGCAATAATCATCACAACCAATATTAAAGAGAGAAGATAAGAGGGAAAGAAAAACCAACCACGAATTGCAAATAAAAATTGGAGTCTCAAGAACAATCTTAATCTTCAGTCATCCATGTGCACGGTAAGGAAATTACTCCTCCATAGGGGGAGTTCACAGCCAATGTCAAAGAAAATTGATAAATTCTAACCCAGAAAATACTGAAATTCAACAATGATTGGAAACCCTAGCCTAGAGAGAGAGTAGAGAGAGAGAGAAAAGCTAAAACCTAAAAATAAAATGTACTCAATGCCTCCCCTGTCTCCAAAACGGAGTTAAATTGAAAAAAAATGGTTCAAAACACGGAACGAAGTCGCGTGCTCGCTGAAGCTCCATTCACTTATGACCTCTATAGCGGTCTGGGATCGCTATAGCGGTCCTGGTTATTCCCTCACGAGCGCTGCAGCCAAGTTGTCTCTCTGGTGACCGCTATAGCGGTCTATGACCGCTATAGAGGTCATGTGCTCGCTCAACAATGCTTCGTATACTTCCAAACCCATTTTGAGGCCTAAACAGTTCGAATTAGCTCTTGTCTCTAGAAATAGAAGTTGTAGCTCTTTGAACAAGCTTTCCAACGCAGCAAGAATAATGTCAATCGGACATCTATAGCTCCAAATATTGGCAAAATACCAACTGAGGATAAAATTGGACAGCATCACAACATCAGAAACCTTTAATCTTGCAACCTGGAAAGTCTCTGCAAGCAAATAACACTCACAAAAAAGGGTTAAAAGTATAGGAAGCTCTAAAATATATTTATTCATCAAAATGGTGCAGAGAACCATGATTTTATTCAATGATACACCATTAAGACCAAATACAAATCTACTAAATGTTTGCCAATTAAGCACATAAATAATGCAATATGCCTAGAGTTGAATAGGAAATGGGATGCATGAATGCAACCCATCAAACTCCCCCACACTTAAACAATTGCATGTCCTCATGCAAGAGACTCAAATGGATGCAGCAAAGAGACTGGACTCCTAACTCTACTAACTCTAAAAATGCATGATGCATGAAAAGTAACAATACACCAATCCAATGGACCTAGAGATACAAGTAATAAGTTTTCACACCAACAATGAAAGAGGATCTCAACTAGCAAGGCATGAAGAAGAACATAGCATACATGGTAGAATTCACTTATGATGCATGGACCAAGTACAAAAATCCTCCCAAGATCAGTGTTTGCCACTCATTCACTCAAGTGTTTGGGTTTCATGATACACACTCAATCACCTCAAATGAAAATGTATTACCATAAGCTTGCTATGGGTCTCATTCTCCATTTTGTTATATATACATGCCTATTGAATCAAGAGGACTTATCTTTGGTTACAATGGGGCTTAGGTGAAGGTGGGTAATTATATAGGCCAATGGGCTAAACCTCAAGTCAAAGGAGAACAAATGCATACACCAAGAGCACAAGTGCTTAAGAGTACGCTTTTTCCTTCTTAATCACAATTTTAGGCCTTTAATTTCAATGTGGCACACCTTCAACTAAACTTTTTTTTTTCAGATTTTTTTTTTAATATCAACCATGCAATTTTTTTTTGTGTGCCACTTACTAAATTTTGGATACACATTGTTCCTTCCCCCACACTTAAATTGGAGCATGTCCTCATGCTCTCCCCCATACTTATGCTCAAGCACATAAATAAATTTGCACAAATGCTCTCCTAAGCCTAAAAGGTTGGGAATTTTCATGGTTTTTCACTTTTGGCTAAGGATGTGCTAAAATAAAAGAATGGGCCATAAGGCTCAAAAGGGCTAAACAATGGTAACATGCAAAAGGTGGCTATATGGGCAAGTGGCTAAAAACAAGAAAAATGCCTCAATCATATTCAAGCATGCATATGGAAACATATTTTCAAACAAGACCCTAAGAAAGTTCTAGAACACAAATCCAAAGAGGGAAACACACATGAACAATTAGCATGGCACGAGATAGTCTAAACAAGAGGCTCAAAATCTCACAGGTAAAAGTGTATGTACTCAATCCAAGCAACAATGAATCCACCAAGCATGCAATACAAGATAGAGTCAATGCTAAGCAAGTCAATAAGGTGCATGTGGTGTAAGCGTATTCATGTGATCTCTAAGGTGTCAAAGGAATGGTGTAGGACACAAATAAAAATACATATGATGCATGACTCAAAACTAAAATGAAAATAAATAAAATGCAGAAAAAATAAAAGAGAAAAGGAAAGAAAAACCTCACGGTGGGTTGTCTCCCACCCAGCACTTTGCTTTAACGTCCCTAAGTTGGACGGTCAGGACCCTCATGGAGGGTGTGCAGCTTCAACCCAAAGATAGGCCAACTGAGCCCTTAGATTTGTTGGGGGCTCATGGAGGTACATCAGCCGATGCTCATCAATGGTGCACCGAACCATCCTGAAGTTCTTTAACTCAATTGCACCATTGGGGTGCACATGGTTGACCAAGAATGGTCCCCTCCATCTAGACTTCGGGTCTCCAGCCATCAGTTTTTCCCGGGGCTCATGTAGCAAGATCCACTGCCCCTCACAGGGCTTCTTACCCAACATGGGCTGGTCATGGAGCACCTGGCAAACTGATGATTGCTGTCTGTGAGGTGTACCTGTATCTGAAAGCTTGGGACATTCTAAAACAACAGGTGCATCATATCCCATGGAAGAAGAAAAAGTGGAGAATGGAGGATCTGGATTCTTACAAAGTAAAGTATCATATGCATCTTCCACTAGGGAGTCAATGACATCAATGCCAAATACAGAGTGTTCCTCAAGGGGGAATTTCATGGCATCAGATAAACAAAATTGGGCTTTCAAATCCCCGCACTCCATGGATAATGTATTAGCATAAACATCAATTTTGGTTTTAGCAGTTTTCAAAAAGAGTCTACCCAAAATTAATGTATGCTGGTTGGCATTAGTGTCATTCTCTATCTTAAGCACATAAAAATCAGCAGGGAATATTAAATCATTTACCTTGACCAGGACATCTTCTAGTACCCCCTCTGGCTTTGTGATGCTGCGGTTGGCAAGTTGGATTGTCAACCTAGTGGGCTTGAGCTCCCCAAAGTGCAAGGACCTGTAGAGTGATTTTGGCATAACATTAGTGCCAGCCCCGAGATCAGCCATGGCTTGCTTGATTTGTAGGTTCCCAATGGTGCAGGGAACATTGAACACGCCTGGATCTTGACACTTAGATGGCAAGTTGCCTGGCTTGATGATAGAGGAAGCATTCACCCCCATAGTCACCTTCTCCTTTTCATTGCCCTGTGGTCTCCTTCTGTTGGTGCATAAATCTTTCAAGAACTTGGCATACTTAGGAATCTGCCTAATTGCATCCAACAGAGGAATGTTGACTTCTATCTTTCAATCCCTTAGGAATGTTGGCATACTTAGGAATCTACCTTTCAAGAGATCTTTTTCCAACTCCAACTCATTGGACCTCTTGGGTCTTGTAACTCTTTGTGGAAAGGGCAATGGAATGAGTCTTGTTACCTGTTCTTCTGCTTCCTTTTGTTGGGGTGCAGGCTTAGCTTGTTGCATCTCTGACTGAATTGTCTCTTCCTCCTGGCTCTCAACTATAACCTGCTCTGAAGGACCAGCAACCTCAGGTAAAATTGTACCAGACCTCAGTGTAATAGCAGAAACGTTCCCTTTGGGGTTGGGAACTGTCTGAGAAAGAATAGTAGATGCACTTCCCTGCTGGGATTGGGAATTCTCAAGCCTCACAATTGCATTTCTCATATCTTGCATGGCTTGTTCCTGTTTCCTTTATGTTTCTATCATCATCTCTTGCCATGGTGCATCTGAAGGAGCAGGAGGGGCAGGTAGTGCTAGAGGCTGCTGAGGGCTAGGAAGCTATGGGACAGGTGGTTGCTGGTAGACATGGGGGTTGCTCTGCTGCCTTTGTTGGGGTGGAACATACTTTTGCTATTGCTGTGATGAGTTTTCCACCTGAGGTTGGGGTGATGTCTCCAACCTGGATTATATGTGCTACTATAAGGATCATACCCCTGCTGGTTGTTCTGATTTTGAGGTCTACCAGGAAACACATTGCTAGTAGCAACTAAAGTGGGGTCCTCCTGTAGCTGTGGACATACATCAGTGGTATGGGCATTATAGGAACAAATACCACAAGCTGTCTGAGGTGAAGGAACCTGTCTCAACTTATTCAAGGCTATCTGTTTGAGAAACTCTGTCAGTTCATCCAACTTTTTCTCTACCCTGCTACTCTCAACTGAAGAAACTTCACTCACATGATGAGTACTACTACCAGCTCTGGACCCAAACTGCTGAGAGTTTTCTGCCATGTTCTCAATCAGAAGTCTAGCTGCAGTAGGAGTCTTGTCAACTAATGCGCCCCCACTGGCAGCGTCAATCATGCTTCTCTCCATAACCAGCAGTCCCTCATAGAAATACTGAATGAGAAGCTGCTCTGAAATCTGATGTTGGGGGCAGCTGGCACATAATCTCTTGAACCTCTCCTAATACTCATAGAGGGATTCACCCTGCAGCTGTCGGATGCCACAAATGCCTTTTCTGATGGCGGCTCCTCTGGAAGCTGGGAAGAATTTTTCTAGGAAGATGCGCTTCATGCCAGCCCAACTGTCAACTGTTCCATCGGGAATATAGAAGAACCAGTCCTTGGCAGCTCCTTCAAGGGAAAACGGAAAGGCCCTTAGCTTGATTTGGTCCTCCGTTACCCCCTAAGGCTTCATCGTCACACAAATCACATGAAATTGCTTGAGGTGTTTGTGTGGGTCTTCCCTAGATAACCCATGGAACTTGGGCAAGTGGTGTAGGAATCCTGATTTGAGCTCAAAGTCACCTCCCTGATCAGGATAAATGATTCCCAATGGTTGTTAGTTTAAGTCTTGGGAAGCGAGCTCCTTCAAAGTCCTGTTGTTATCAGCCATGTTTCCTGAAACACTAGCAGGAGGATCAGAAAGTTCAGGAGAAAAATAAAAAGAATTATCAAATTATCTAGTTGTATCAGAAGAAGAGGGGTTACCTAATAAATTAATTCTCTCCCTCGCGACCTTCCTAAGCCTTTTGGCAGTTTTCTCAATTTCCGGATTAATCGGTAATATGGGAAAATTAGGAAGGGAGCGGGTCATAAAATTAAATTATAGCAACAATCAAATACACTAGGAAACAAAGATAAAATAAATAAAATTTAAATGAAACAAACTAATTTTTTTTTTTTGGATATAAAAAGAAACAATCAACAATTGAAACAAAAAAAATAAATATGAAAATAAAATAAAATAAAATAAAAATAAATAAAATAAAATAAAGAGCAAAAAGAATCAAATAGCACACTTCCCCGGCAACGGCGCCAAAATTTGATGCGAGCTGTCGCTACCCGCAACAAATTAAAAAAAATTAAAATGCTAAATTGCACAAAAAATGTAGTAAAGGGCACAACTCAGGTCGTCTCACAAGGAAGTGTTCTAATTGATTCAACAAATTGGGGAATTTTTGGAATTATTCAAAGCAAAATTAAATTGAGAAAATATGATGAAAAAAATTACCTGCACAAGGATTCCGTCAGATTAAGAGTTGTTCAATCATTGACTCAAGAAATAAATTCATGGTGGTGGTTACTTTCATTATTCATGCTATCACACAATAATGATGTAATTCTACTTAGCAATCATACAATCGCATTCTTGTAACACGCTAAATCTTAACCTAATACTACTAATATGTATTTAAGTTAATCTTTAGAATATTACCTCTTGGTCTCATTCTTTACTTGAAAATACTTAGCAGAAATATGGGTAAAATTTTTCTTTTTGGAATTAAAACCAAAGTGAGAGCCACGCATAATTCTTTGAATGGGAATTCATACAAGTCATATGAGCAAATCATAATAAAATTCATAAATAACAAATCATAATAAAACATGGACGCATCAACTGATTATATATAGATAGTGTGCCTACCAAAAGGTAGGACTATTCGGTACATAAGAAAACGAAATACAACTGAAATGCAAATACAAGGAAATCATGAAAACAAGTACAAGGAAAACATGAAAGCAATACCCATACCCATGTGCACATAGAGTAGACAACCTCATATACAAAAGAAGGTTTGTCCTCAACTATGTGGCGTGTGTGCACTAGCTACTACCCATCCTATGCACCTACTCCTGCTGGTCCGAGTACTGAGGGGTGGAATCGATCCACTGGCGGATCTCAGCGGGAGTGGTCGTACGGATCATCGGAGCGTGTCCACCGCGGCGAGGGTGCATGGATGGCCGACGAGCCAACCTCGGCTGAACTACTGTCTCCTCACTCCCGTCTCTCATCAGTGGGGGAGCGGGACTGGAACTCCAACTGTACATGTGCGAGGGCGGGTCCTCTGATGGATCCATCTCCGAGTATAGAGTCCAGGGCACGTACTCCGGGTAGTCGCGTACGGCTGACGCCTCGGGCTGCATGCGGAGGATCTGCTCGTCGAGTGGTCTGGCTCGCTCAAAAATCGTGTTATGATGGTAGGGGGCAGTCGGGGTGAAGTCAGAGTCTCCGTCTTTGGGTGCGTGAAGGGTCGCCCCATAAACATAAATACTCGGCGGTCAGCGACCCTCAAAATGATATGACCCGAGTGCTGGGTCATGGTGCAGCTTCCATGTCGGGGTGTCGATGAAGAGTACGAAAGTCGCCATCTGAAGATGTGATGGATGAAAAGAAAGAGGGAATGAGAATATTCTAAAAGAATTCTCAGTAGGGTAATCCCTACCTAGGTGACATCATCACATCCTCAGGAACCTTGGGTTTTATTTCTAAAAAGGTGTGCATGCATATAAACTCCTTTTAAGTTAGTTTTCTAAAGTATTATTTATCCAAGGCCCGTCATATTTTATAATGCGTCTTATGACTAAGCATGGAATATACTAATGACATGAATGCATCATAAAGGTAAGCCAATCAATAGAATAACTAAGAAACATTATAACATTGGCATAAGAGGATAGGTATAGCACATGTGACATTTTAAACTTTAACTTTCATCTCATGGGGCCACCCTAAAACATCTCTAGGTTATGAGCTCATACCTTAACTAGTCGTCACTAGCTCTTACTTATCCTATGATAAGCGTAACATAATCCCGACTTGAAGTACGGGCTAGGGGGCAATTTAAGGATCACCTCTTAGGGTCATTTCCTCTTTGAAACGCTCTACTAGCAACTAGTACATCGTAGCATTGTCCGCTTTGGCAAGCTCTATGTCAATACCCTCACGGATTTGTTTTCTTAGGGGTGCTCGGCTAAACCGGTGTCACCCAAGAAGGCGTCTCAGTGTTGTGTCACATTTAAGTTCTCATGATTTTCAAAAAGACCATTTTCTAAGTTCCTCAAATTTGATGGAAATTCGGCAGAGCGACGGCTGTAGACCGAATTTCCTCAAATTTGCTTATGCCATGAAAACATATAGGACATACACAAACATTTCTTTATGGGGTATAGCATGTCATCATACAAAAGCACATATCAAACTTATCATAGATAAAGCTTATATATCATGTTTACATAAATTAAGCATCATTAAAACTCAAGACGTTTTAATGTCTTATGCATTGACCCTTAAGGTCCTCAACTCACGTTCTAAGTTACTAATCATCAAACCTAATCTCTTGGGTATCTATGAGGTTATAACTAAGTATTTCTCACCTCACACTATGACCAAGAACATCTCTAAACCTCAAGGATGCAGAATTTATAATCCTAACTTTACGGGTACCTAGGAGTCACAACAATGACCCTTTCTAAGTCCGGTTTGCTCCGAAGGCATCAAGATCAAGTCCTAAACCATTTATGAGTTATTCCTATGCATTTAAACTAATTTAAATCCATGATTAGCATTACTAAACCTTGCTGGACAGAATCCAGAAAATTCAAACATTAAGGGATCTAAAACTCTCAAATTAATTCTTTTATAGTTTCTAACTTCTCTTATCTTTCATATATGAGCCTCAACATTAATTATACTCAAACATAAGCATATTATCACCATTAAAACAGCTCATACAGTGGCAAAACATAGCAAGGCAGAACCGAAACAAACATCTCCATTTAAAGGTATCAAACATATTTTCTAAAGAACATAAAATACTAGTTTCTCTTGGAACCTTTTTAGAACTTTCAAAACTCATTTATAAACATTTTTAACATCTAAAATCATAAGAATGTTTAAGAGGGCAGTGACCAATTTATCTTTGTCTCAAGAGGTCCTAAATTCATAAAACTTAGTTCTATGCATTCTTTAAACTCATATAAGCTTGGAAAAATTGTAAAACATAGTCTTAAATACTTAGAAACTTCAAGATACCTTGGGGCCGAAATATGAACCAAAGGAAATACATATTTTTTAGACCTTTGTTGAGACAACAATGGGCAAGTCTTTGAGCTCTAGGTTCATTTAGGTGATGACAAAAAATAAACATGCTCATGCACTTATTTTAGGTTCCATTAGAAAGTAAAGTGATAGCACAAAGTAAATATGAATGCAACTCATTATTATCTTGGTATTAAGTGAGAACTTGAAATATAAACATGATAATGCATAGCTTGAAATATAAACATGATAATGCAAGTTCATTCATTATCTTGGTATTTAGTGATAGCAAGGAAGTAAACATGATATGCAAAGCATAAAGTAAACATGATGCAAGGTTCATTTTATGGTTGACTAGAGCTCATTCAAGACTTTAATAAGATAACAACCCAATACAATATCTCAAAGATCAAAACACCAAAACCGAAAGTCTTACAAAAGAAAAAGAAAGTGAAACTAAGTCAAGTTCTTTATTAAATACCCAAAACCCCTATCTAGAGAAAATCG
The DNA here is from genome assembly GCA_031216105.1 of Dalbergia cultrata. Taxonomy (NCBI): domain Eukaryota; kingdom Viridiplantae; phylum Streptophyta; class Magnoliopsida; order Fabales; family Fabaceae; genus Dalbergia; species Dalbergia cultrata. Next base: position 39,477,440 of record CM062348.1, read on the forward strand.
CTAGAACGTGCCGGCCAACTTTAAGGTTGACAAGGGTAGGCTTGGGCTTTTAGAAATCCTTAGATTAATTTTCTTAAGTTGAAAAACCATGTGAGCTAGATATCATATAGATGAAGTCATAAGGAAAGGAAAACTCAAGCTTTAGAGGTTTCTTTGAGATGAACACAAGGTCATCATCTAGAAACTCTCATCATCAAGCTATCATGTTTGAGAAGAAAAGGCCAAGAGGCTGAAATGGAAAAAGAAAAGGAATATAAAGGAAAGCTCAAAAAGAAACCAAGAGAAAACTAGAGGAAACACATCCTTTGAGTAAAACAAAGTTTGAAAAGAAACTCCCTACCTAGAGTGAAGATGAAATCTTTGAACTTTTAAAAATGAAAACAAGATGATGAGCTTCTCCAAGAGGCAAGATAGCTTCGGCCAAGGGAGGATGAGAAGGTTGGAGTTGTGTTTCAAGTGAGGTTGTGTTTGAGGTGTGGTGTTTGAGAGGTTTGATGATGTTTCAAGGTTATGGGGTGGTGTTTCAAGGTTGAGAGATGATGATGAGATGAAGAGAGGATGAAGATGAAGATGAAAAGAAAGGAAGAACTCTCTTGGAATTTTGAGAGAAAAGAAAAGAACTAGCAAGACAACTCTAGAATTCTAAACTTAGCAAATGCTTCAAAGTGCAACTAAGCTATCACAAGCATCCTATTTATAGAAAAACAAAACCATGGGGCTCACCAAGGGGAGGAGTGGCCGTGTGGTATTGGAGGGAAAAGGGAGAGGAAAATATCTCTTACACAAGGTCATTCAAGCATGGTTTGAAGTATGAAAGCTATGCTACAAAGTATGGCTTGATGTGAGTTAATTTCCTATCAATTTTTGATAAAATAAGGCTTCTAGAAACAATGCATGGCTGGAACTTTTCCAGCTACAAATAAATGGAGAAAATGGGCTATTTTAATTAGTTATTGACTTGGAAAATCAAGCTTGATTGAAAGTTATGACAAGGTATAGTGTATGTGACTTGAGGTATGGCCTTGGAGTGTTGAAAAATTGAACAAGTGATGCATAATGGGGAGGGACAACTTCGGCCAGGCCTTGGGCAGCAGAGACGGGGTGAGTTTTGACCATTTAATTGGGTGTTAATGGTAGGTTTAAATGTGTATTAGCTTAGGTACAAGGTTAGGAACAATTAAGCTTAAGTTTAGGTAACTAAGAATGTGTTTTAAGGACTTTATGACAAGATTAGGGGTGCTCATACATCATTAAAGAATTTTAAACTCATTTATGAATAAACAATGTGTAACACAATTCCATGATTTAAGGAATTGGAAAGAGAAAACACTATTCAAGATTCCATGACTAGGAGTCTTGAAATTAAAATATGATTTTAAGTTGTAATTAAGCACTTTTAGGTTCTAATCAACTTTAATAAATTATTTTGACTCAAGATTAATCAAGGAAATTAATTAACCTTTGATTAGAGCCTAATATTGCTTAGGTTTTCTTAATCAAGCGATTAAGCGTAAAAACACGAAACTAGGGACAAAACCGTAATTTTGCATTAATTTTGCCCAGGACCTCCGGGACCAAAACTAAAGTCACAGTCTACATAAAAAACGCCTTTTAAAATCATTTGGAGAAGTTTTGGGTTCATCCGGCACTTGCAAACGGGTAAAACACCGCAGGGGCGTTTTGGTCATTTTGACCCGAAAACTCGAAAAACGAGATTTTCGATCCCGGGAAGGTATACAAGCCATCTAATCCCCTTCCAACATTGAGTTTTCCCTTCGAGTACTGCCGAACCGGCTTTTCTCGAATTCCGAGCTGAAAATGACCTCAAGGGCATTTTGGTCATTTTCACTCTAACAGAAAAATCGGGGCGTTACAATTCTCACTAAGGGTTTGGCTAACATATGGACTAGTAATTCACGATCATGATTCTATGAACCTATGACAGTCTGATTACCAATTATAGCAACCTAATTCCTAATGGAGTTAATTTCAATCCCTTACCAATTTGGATGTAATTAAATCAATCGATCCAATACCCCAATGGTATCTAAATTATGCACACAAACGAATGCACAATCAAACCACCCTAAAAAATACAATTGCAATAATCATCACAACCAATATTAAAGAGAGAAGATAAGAGGGAAAGAAAAACCAACCACGAATTGCAAATAAAAATTAGAGTCTCAAGAACAATCTTAATCTTTAGTCATCCATGTGCACGGTAAGGAAATTACTCCTCCATAGGGGGAGTTCACAGCCAACGTCAAAGAAAATTGATAAATTCTAACCCAGAAAATAATGGAATTCAATAATGATTGGAAACCCTAGCCTAGAGAGAGAGAGAGAAAAAGCTAAAACCTAAAAATAAAATGTACTCAATGCCTCCCCTGTCTCCAAAACGGAGTTAAATTGAAAAAAAATGGTTCAAAACACGGAACAAAACAAAGTCATGTGCTCGCTGAAGCTCCACTCACTTACAACCGCTATAGCGGTCTGGGACCGCTATAGGGGTCCTGGTCATTCCCTCACGCCAGACCGCTATAGCGGTCCTGGTCATTCCCTCACGAGCGTTGCAGCCAAGTTGTCTCTTTGGTGACCGCTATAGCGGTCATGTGCTTGCTCAACAACGCTTCGTATACTTCCAAACCCATTTTGAGGCCTAAATTGTTTGAATTAGCTCTTGTCTCTAGAAATAGAAGTTGTAGCTCTTTGAACAAGTTTTCCAACGCCACAAGAATAATGTCAATCGGACATCTATAGCTCCAAATATTGGCAAAATACCAACTGAGGATAAAATTGGACAGCATCACAACATCAAAAACCTTTAATCTTGCAACCTGGAAAGTCTCTGCAAGCAAATAACACTCATAAAAAAGGGTTAAAAGTATAGGAAGCTCTAAAATATATTTATTCATCAAAATGGTGCAGAGAATCATGATTTTATTCAATGATACACCATTAAGACCAAATACAAATCTACTAAATGTTTGCCAATTAAGCACATAAATAATGCAATATGCCTAGAGTTGAATAGGAAATGGGATGCATGAATGCAACCCATCAGAGAGCTCTGAATATGTCTGATTCTAACAGTCTGACCTTAGCATAACTGCGGCTACGAAATCATGTCCAAGGGATCATCCTTTGTAGACATTTGTGATTTCATAAACTCATAGAGTATGTATTCGCCAACTATTCTGAATCTTATGAAGATTCTAGCTATAAAATCCTTTTTGTTTTATTGTCTAAAACATAATCCAACTATCAAGCATTTCATATGTAGAAATCTCAATATCATTTTTTGAAAATAGAAAAGTTTTCAATCACAATTCCATTCTCTTATCTAAATAGCATATTTCAAGTATATAACTATGTTATATACATAAAGCATATCAAGAATTCAATTTAACATTCATAAAAGCTTTCCATAATCACAATTATCATCAAATACACTTGAAATTAGTTTAGCCAATATTGTCCCATGAGTTTTTATCAAAAATAGATTTCATGCTCTAAAATCAGGAGTTCTAAAACATATAAACCAACAGTAATTCAATCCTTGTACAATAATATCTAAAATCAAACAGTAGAACATATTTTCATGAAAATAACATCTAATACACAACATAGAGATCACAGATGTGAATCCACTCACTTGGTGGGATGAACCATGAAGAACTGACTTTCACAACACAATAGGAAGGAGAATTGGCAGCAATATATGATACAGAAATAATAAAACTCTAAATCAACCTCTAAAGCCTCTAAATACCCAAGAATCCATCTCTAGCAAAGTGGAAAGCTCCTTTTCCTTGAGAAGCGCAAAGAACCCCTTTAAATAAGGAAAACTTCAAGGAAATAATGCAAAACTAGCAAAATAAGATACCTTTAAGCTTAGAGGATGGAAGATTCCTAATTAAACTTGAAAGAATTAGAAGAAAATAGAGTTTAAAGGATGGAATAAGTTTGGAAGGTGAAGTTTTCGCCTTTGGGGGGAGTGGGGGAGTGTTTTTGGGTGTATGAATGTTCTAAACTTCAAAACAGGGGTTTTTATAGCACTGTTGACCGCTGTAGCGCTCACTAGAGAGCATAAAATTCATCCTTACACCGCCTTACTGTTCACTTGACCACTGCATGGCTCAATGAGCACTATAGCGAGCACTGCAACACTCACTAGAATGGTTTTTCATCCTCCAGAATGGTCTCTCACTCCCCAGAATGGTCTTTCACTATCCATAACTCACTTATTTACATTTCTTAATTTTAAGTTAATGTCTTCATTTATTTTAAATTTAATCTCTATTAACTTTAAAATATAAATGTAAATAAGGGAATACCCCCATTTGTATTCAAATAAAATATTAGAAAAAAAATCAAAATCCCAACAAATCAAAATCTAAATTTTGGATTCTAGTTCAAATCTGAAAATTCTCATGCTTTTATAAAATTGTGGGTTAAAAACGAAGTATTTAAAGGTTTCATAAAATTTATTAAAAATCACTCTTTAACTTATTTTTCTCTAAGGAACAATTACCGAGACTTTGGGTCCTAAGAATATAATTCTATCATATGGCCCTCTAAGGAGGTGTAGGGTTAAGACTTGGTAGCATTCGAGACGCGAAACAACAGATATGGGTAATCGACCCCCTTCCTGGTTCGAAAAATTTCCTAACCCTTTTATTTAAAATTGGGGAGTATTGCAACCACAATGTGTTCCTTTATTATGGCTTGATTGGACTTGATTTGAGGTAGAATTAGGAGTAGTTTGAGATTCTTCATTGTTTTGTGAATCATTCTTTAAATTCAGTTCTTTACTACGATTAACAATGTCTAATTTTCTTCATCTCCCCATCTAGCCTATAATATGTTCTTTCAAAAACTAAAATCAAAATATTATATAATCAACCACAGGCACAACAGTAAAGTGAGCATAAACCAACAAGAATGTACTGAAGTCCAAAACTTAGCAGCTAACATCAAATGTAAAACACACTATAATGCCTAATTTTGCACACAAGATTGCATAGAAGATAAATGCAAAATAAAAATAGATTAATTAATATTAAAAAATAAACTGATCATAAAAACACCATATTGTAGCAAAGTAAAATCAATTACAATTAAAAGGAATCCTCTTGATTAATATCATCATCAGAATTGCTATCATCATCATGAATAGCAATAACATTAGCCTCAACTTCTAACACTTCATCATCATCATTAACTTCTCTCCTAAGCCAATCATTCTCATTCTAAGTTGCTTCATCTATATCGTGTGTGGTTTGCTTCATCACCCATATCATACACATCTCACACTTTTACATTCTCAACCACAACCAATACTTGTTTGTCTTATCCCAGATATAATTCCTAGCTTGTGATGCAAAAGCATATTGGTCATCACAAATATATTTTCCAGTATGCTTTAAAAACTTGAAATTTACAAGAGTCCTCCCAAACTTGTCTTTTTTGCAACCTCTATTGATATATACCCAATCACACTTGAAAAGCACAACTTTATATTTTCTAGAATAATCCAATTCAATGATATCAGTTAGTTGACCATAGTAGTTAATTTCATTGGATAAGATCTTAGTCTTCACAACTACTCTACTATTTTGTGTTTTCAACAATCTCTCTCTCTTCTTTGTGTAGAATCTAAAACCATTGATGGCATAGCCAAAAAATCTCCTTCCCACATCTGATGGACCATAAGCTAGCCATCTAAGCTCATCGATTACTTGTGCACTCCTTTGTTCATCCAAGCATTGAATCTAAAATATTTTAGGAACATAAATTAGTCATAAATAATAAAAGAAATAAAAAAAAGAAACTAATTTCTTCCTATTTACCCTCTCTTTAAACCAAACATTGAACATTTTAACATGAAGTGTCTCAAGTTCAACAGAAGACAATCGTCATCAAGACTGTCTGTTTAATAATGCAATGTGTTCTCTAAAAATCAATGAAAATAAAGTTATTTGGTTAAGAAAATTCTCAAACTATAGAAATGAAATTTAAATAATGCCTTACTTTATAAATGAAGCTGTTGCATCATGGTTGAAAAGTACATATCTATCAGCCTGTGACAACTCCATCTTATCAAGGTTACTTCTATGAACTTTCTTTCATCCCTACTTCAAACTTTTGTCGTAATTTCAATCATAGTGGTCTCCCCATAGGATGTAAAAAGGTTCCATCATCTATTAAACTTGAATCCATTTCATCATCAGTTCTTCTAGGTCTAGTAAGCCTTATTTCCACCCTAGCTAGATATTGTGAACAAAATGTCAATGACTCATTAGCTAAGTAACCTTCTGCAATAGATCTTTCAGGATGTGCTCTATTACGTACAAATGACTTCAATGTTAGAAGAAACCTAAAGGCAACACATAAGATAACTCATTACTAGGTTTTGAATCTATATTTTCTTATTGGTTAAAAAGGCCATACCTTTCAATAGGATACATCCATCTATATTGCACCTGTCCTGCAACCTTAGCTTCATGTGCCAAATGGATTATCAAATGCACTATTATGGTAAAAAACGATAGAGGAAAAATTGTTTCTAGCTGGAAAAGTATCTCAACAACTTGATACTCCAATTGCATAAGAGAATCCACATTCAATTCTTTTGAACATATTTGTCCAAAGAAATTGCAAAGATTAACTAAGACTATGGTGACTTTATCGAGTAAGGAACCTTTTAATGCAATTGGAAGAAGTTCTTGATCAACACATGGCAGTCATAACTTTTTAACCCAAATATCTTGTGTTGCTTTATTTGCACACAACGTGGAATGTTTGATGAGCATTCATCTGTAGCTTTTACATTCTTTAGAACACACAAGAAAGCTTCCTTTTCCTTTTTAGTCATCTGAAAACATGCCCTAGATATAATCACCCTAGTCCTATTAAGATGCGGTTAAGGATGAAGCATACTTCTAATACCCAAATATGCAAGATCTTTGCGTGCCTTATAATTATCCTTTGATTGCCTACTTGATTTAACAATGTACGAAGTATGTTATCATAGAAATTTTTCTCAATATGCATCACATCAAGGTTGTGATGCAATACATTATGTTACTAATAAGTCAAAGTAAAAAAAATGCTTTTCTTTCTCAAAGGTTTGGGCTTACCCATATCTCCCTCACCATCTTCTAAATCATCCAAATATCTCAAAATTGAATTGTCATCAAGAATTGTAGGTTGATCTTTGAATTTCTATGTTCTATCGAAGTCTTTTTTGTTAAGCCTCCAACTGTGATTAGGCACCAACCACCGACGATGACACATGTAGCAATATTTTCTACCATGATGCAACCACTTTGACGCTATTTGAAAACCACAACATGGGCAAGCATATTGGCATTTAGTACTCAACCTAGATAAGTTAGCATATACTGGGAAGTCATTAATGGTCCACATTACTACAACACGAAGTTGGAAGAACTCTTTTTTGGAGACATCAAAGGTTTCAATTCCAGTATCCCACAATTCTTTCACCAATAGTTGTAGGTACACATCAATATTATTTCAGGAGATTTAGGACCTGGAATGACTAATGATAACATGAAAAAGGATTGTTTCATGCACATCCAAGGTGGAAGATTGTAAGGAATTAGGATGACAGGCCAAGTGCTATGAGTAATACTCATAGTTTTGAAAGGATTTAACCCATCAGAAGCTAAGCCTAATCGAACATTACGAGTATCAAATAAAAGTGTTGGATACCGAGCATCAAATTCCATCCAAGAAAGAGAGTTAGTTAGATGCCAAAAGAAAACCATCCTTTGTTCTACTCTCTGAATGCTATCTCATCAATTCAATAATTTTAGAGAATTTGAATAGCCTTTGTAGTCTTGGCTTCAATGGAAATCATCGAAGGATATTTGCTGGCACTTTCTTCAACTTATCATTTGCTAGTGTTTCCTCAATTTTTGATTTCCACCTTGACTCACCACACTTTGGACATACTTCATCTTTGCTATAGTTGTCCCAAAACAATACACAGTCATTAGGATAAGCATGAATATTCTCATATCCTAAACCCAATCTTGAAATTATCTTCTTCGTCCTATAGTATAACTTAGGCAAGACATTTCCTTCCGGTAAAGCATATCTCAATAATTCCAATAACATAGAAAATGATTTGTTACTCCAACCATGAAGACATTTTAAATGGTACAAATGTATCATAACAGATAACTTGGTAAACTTCTTACAATTTGGGTTAAGCATTTGCTCACTCTTTAAGCAATTGATAAAACCTGTCAGCATTTTCTCCTCCTTGTTGCAGGTTCCTTTCATCATTATTGTCATGGGTTTCTTCTTCCATAGGATGCATTGCAAAAGCATCTTCAAGTAGTCCTTCCATGTCATTCTCCATTTCTCTAGGCTTTTCAATTGGTCTATTTGAAGATATAGTAGGCCTTTCACTATGGAAAATCCATTGTTTATACCCTCAAAAACCCTCGGTGTGGATTAGTTAGGTGCAAATAGACACTAGTTCTACAATGAAAGTGAGTGTTGGCTTACTTTTTGCAAGGACCAAAAAAATTTTCCATCAGCTTCTAAATTTTGAAATGCGAATTCAAGAAACTCATTAAGCCCCTGAATGCATTCTTCGATTTTTTTGGTTGGATCACTCATCCAATCTCTAGAATCCATGATTGCTACAATTCAAGATATGTAAAAAAGAAAATGAATAAAATAGCAATAAGAAATAGAACACATATTTCCTACTTAATCACAAATTTGGGAGCTTATAAAGTACCAACACATGGGAGATACGTAACCAACAGATTAAATACATGGGAGCTTATAAAGTACAAACACAATCGCTAGACATGCACATGTTTCATAAAGAGAAACCATTGGTAAGCATCGACTTTAGTGTTATCTTCTTGGATCACAAGATCAAAGTATGCATACCAAACTAAAGGAGCCAAGTTCTTCAAATAACGATAGACAAAGTATGACAACAAGTCATAACTCTAATAACTTATGTCTCTTATTGATGTATAGAACTCATATGAATAAAATACCCCCTCTCGAATAATTAGGGAATGTTATACTGGTCCTTTGAATTAATTTTATTATTCTTTTGAATAAACACAATCATGGTAACAATTTGATAAAAGAAGTGAAGAGTATTGGTAGGGAGTTGGAATATCACTTAAACTTGATTACACTTGTTGACTCAAAGATGAAACTAGGTAATCCATTTGATCTAGATCACGTGCCAAAAAGGAAATTAATTAAAAAGACAATTAAATAAATAATCAAATAAGGGATTGATCTAGTCCCTGAAAATATGTTGATATAAAAATACAATTGGCCAATAGCCCTTCCTTTTTGTATCCACAGACAAGAAGACGCTACAAATACTATAAGAACTTAAACGAAAAACATGTTATAAAAAATCATCTATCAAATACATAAATCCAATAAAGAAACAATTACAAGAACAAGCAAATGCTATGTATGTTTCAAGCATAGAGGTAAGAAGTAAATAGCCACTACTTAACTTTAATTTTAAAGAACAAAATAAAACCAAAGTCAATATATGTGTAAATCTGCCATTTGGCGTCAAATCTTCAAACATCATTATTCAAATAAGACAAGAAGGGTAGGTTGCAACACTAAATTAGCATAAATGTTAGCATGTATTAAAACTTTATGTTTAACACACTAAACTAAAGTGCTCCCAACATAGATGCACATAACATCAATCAACAAGTCATGTGACTTTCAAATAACAGTTTGTCCTATGTACTTTAACATGTAAGAAAACGTGTTAGGGAGTATGCAACAAATCAAGGTAGCACATACTTATTCAAATTATGCCAACAAATGCAAATGTGCTTATAGGAAAAAAAATAAACAAAAAATTGGTAGTTATATCCGTATGCCTCAATTATTTACATATTATCACATAAATAAATAGCTTCAAACAATTCAACCAAAATCGAACAACTAGATATCAAATTTGCAAAGAAGCTTGCAGGAAACATTGATTGTAAAAATGCCAATGCATTAGAAATAGTACCTTGAAGAAGAACCAAAACCACCGCTACTCTTCTAAACCTTGCTTTTCCAAAAAAATTTAAAAACACCTAACTGAAATGAATAGTGATAATAAAAAATAGAAAGAAGATAAAGTTAAAAAGATTAGATTTGAGAGAGAATGTGGTACCAAAACTTGTCATGAGAGGAGGCAATAATTGCTGTGAGAGGCGGTAATGGTGGGCACAGGGTGAAGAGCGAAGGTGAATAGTGAAGAGCAAGATGAAAGCCTATCGGCGACAATGGCCATAAGATAAAGAGTTATGGTGGCAAACCAAAGAAACTCGACCGAGCTGCTCGCAAACCAATGATTGTTGACCGAGCTGCTAGCGACGGCAAACTAACGAACCTTGACTGAGCTCCCCGCGACTGTGAATGGAGCTGCTTGGAACGACGAACCCACAAACCTCAATCGAGCTACTCGCGGCAGTGACTAGACTTACTAGCAACTGTGAATGGGCATAGGCAAATTAGCGATTGTGAAGATTGGGAATAAGAGATGAGTTTTGAGACATCTCTCTTTCTAAACATTGTATGGAGAGAGGGAAAAGGAAAAATAAAAAACAAGGGAACACAAATTTGTAAGGGCTTATATTTTTCAAATTGGCATTAGAGGGAAAGAAAAAAATATAGCTGAATAAGAAAACTATAGCTACAATATAATGACTATAGGTATAAATCTTTTATATTTTAGTGACAATAAAATATGAGTGTGGGTATATATTCTTTATACCCATGAGAAAAAAAAAGTTATAGTGACAACAAATTATGAGTGTAGGTATATGCTACTTATACCCACAGTAAAATTTTTTATAGTGATAGCAAAATATAAGTGTAGGTATAGATATCCAATACTCACAATATTAATATTTGTCCCTATAACTTTTAGCAATGGTACCATGTATTTGTAGCTATATGCTACCTATACCTACAGTGTATAGCTAAAAATTACCGTGGGTATATGACAATTTTCTTCTAGTGACATCCAATGGTTCCTCCAGATTCACATGTGCTTGATAGATTCCTATGTCAGCAAAAGGGTTTCTTGGAACAAGAGCTTCATGGAGAATTGTAAGCTAAAGTGTCTACCAAAGAAAACATATACCCTTATTGTGGCCATGCCTATGAGAGCTAAAGAGTTACTCCCATGGTTAAAGCGAATGTCAAGGTAAGACATGTCCATATAAGCTATTACCAGGGCCATCTGGAGACGACAAAAAAAAAAAAAAGAAGTAGGAGTGAGAAATGAAATCTATCAATAGGTAACTTACAGTGCCATTGTATCGCCCAAGCCACTTCAATTTTTTAGACAAAGGTAAGTCATAACATAATATTTAGTTTCTTTCATTTTTTTGGAATAATGATTAGTCCATGTCGGTTCCTTTTTATCACAAACTTCTTTATACATAAAAGGAACAACGTAAATATCATAATAATTGTATAGGAATATAAAATGTACAAACACTTAATTTATTTTTTGTGATATATATGCTAGATTCTCTTCTTTTATTTCTTTCCTTTATCTTTCCATGCCAATGGCAAACCCTACCTTTGCCCTGTGGGATCTACTTTTTAAGTACCATGATGGGTAGACCTTACCTTTACCCTTGACTTCAACACCTTTTGACACGAGCTCATTCCTTTATCCTATTGAGGGTCACCATGTTTGCTTTAAGATAACACTTCATAGGCGACAGTAATTAGGGCAGGTCACCATGTGTGCCTTTAGGATCATTCCCAATACGCCTATATATATATATATATAAGACTCACACACATATACATACATTTCCTTTATTCTTAAATACCCAATTTCACACATACAACAATAACCATATGTTGGAAACAATCCAAATACAAAATTCAATTTACTTTGGATATGTATCAAATAGCCATTTAGTTAAAATTATAATTATAAAAATTTAAATTAGAATATCACTAAAAATAATTTCTTTTGAAACTTTTAGAAATTAAGGTTATGTCCCATCCAAACTTCAAGCACAAAAAAAAAAAAAGATAATAAGCATTATTAGATCTAACTTGCAAAAATATCGAATGGTGTGATGAACCAAAATATATATATATATATATTAAAATTCAAAATTACGAGAACAAGAAATCAAGAACAGCTCACATAATAATTTATAAGTACTATGATGCATTTGTTTGTAAGGAAATCTAAACCTATGGTTACTATAAAAAAATAACATAAAAGTGTCATGGGGAATCCATAACAAATATTGAAGCACAGCAAGAGTTTGAATAAAGGTTTAGACTTATCAAGAACATTCAGGAACATGATAATAACATTATAGTGATTAAATTTGTAGCAGAGAGAATTTTTTAGCAATCACATAGATCAAAATATGAACCATAGCACAAAATTTACTACAACAAATAAGAACATCATTAGGACTTTCTTTTCTCATCCAAGTTAACTATTAAAATTTATAATTTGAGGGTCCCTCCTTGGACTTCATAGAGAAATCATGAAGTGTTAGCTCTAGAAACCCTTGAAAAGCTTTATAGCTTGCATTTTGAGTGATAACAAATCAAATTTTGTTAAAACATTTTGAAGAATGGAATAATGTTTCACTTGAGTTTCTGTTACATTTAACAAGACCATTCTCATAACATACAAGTTAAATTAATGAAATATTTTCACAATGTCATATTTTAACACGATTATAATCTCATTCAAAGATATTCAAAGCTTAAACAATGTGAAAAATAGTTCAGAAAATGAACTGAAATATGTTAGAGAGTCAAGGTTGCGCTAGCGAGCATAAAAAACTAAGCTGACAATATCAAGTATCACACTTATTTAGAAAGCTCAACAATCAATGAAGAAATGTTTTATTGAGCAAATCATGATCAAGATCTTTAATCTACATAAAGATCAACTTTGAAGACATCCCAAATGGTGAAAGACTTCCTATCAAGCTCAGAGTTATGCAAAGAATATCAACATGAAGATCAGAAGGTGTAAAACTATATCAAAAAGTGCATCATGCAGTCAGAAAGTACTACATCCTTGAAGACATCAATTTCTCTAAACCAAGTCATGATCACAGTCTTCAATCATGTAAAGAGGATCCCTATCAAGCTTAAAATGAAGCAAACAAGATTATGAGAAGATCAAAAACTGAGGAAGCACATCAGAAAGCATGCATATTTAGAAATCGTGTGGACTCTACAGAAGAGGAAGGAAAATTCAAATTCAAATAAGGTCAACTCTAAAAAAACACTGATGGTGACATATTACTTTTGTACTTGGTAAAGTATCCCAGCTTCTAGAAGAAGTTTAGAGATTATGTCTAGAAAGTAAAAAATAGTTTCTGAAGATACATTCAAAACCACAAAGGATCTCTACAACTACAAAAGTGGCTCTGACACGGCCATGGTACCCTACTAGAAGACAGTTCATAGGACATAAGAAAAAGGAGATCAACACGTGTTAAGAGGAAAGGAAATCAAGGGACAATAGTCCCATTCAAAACCAAGTATAAAAGGAGGTGACCTTCTTACAAGAGAAGAACCTTGTTTTGAAATATCCTTTTTGCAGAACTCTTGCTGAAAAGCCTTAGTGCTTATCCTTCTTATTTTCTGAGAGTCATTACATCTTGTGATTAGTTTATGTAAAAATGTTCTTTCTAGTTTTCATTAGATAACACGTTCTTCTTAGGAAGAATTTTAGAAAGAAGTCACTCAAAGTTTTCAAGTTATATTCTATTTTGTCCATAGAAAAACTTAAGCATTTATTTGTTGGAGAGAACTAACTAAACACAAAATCATTGCACCCTAATCCAGTAGTGATAATTGTAAAGTTAGGTTGAATATGCTCCTAAAAAGACTACTTGGAGTGACAGTAAATTGAAACTACTATTCACTGAGGTTAGCTTCGAGAGGCTAGTAGAAAGACTACTTGGAGTGACTGTAAATTAGAACTACTACTCACTAGAGTTAGCTTGGAGAGGCTAGTGAAAAGACTACTTGGAGTGACAATAAATTAGAATTACTGGTCACTGGATATAGCTTCAGAAGGCTATCTAACAACAATCCAACTTTTTCTAGTTTGAGAAGGGGTTGTTAGTGATCAAAGAACCCAAATTCTATAAAAACTACTGATGAAGGAAAAGCCAAAGTCACAAGCACTGCTTAAGATTTGGTTGATCTAGAAGAAGACCCTGAGAAGCTGAGCATCAAGGAACTTTCAGAAAGCAAGCATGAGAAAGCACAATCTTCAAAAAGTAAGCTCTAGAAAGAAAACCATTTAGAAAGCTTTCTCAAAACTTTGAAGCTATCAAAAAGTGACATTTTTAAACAAAAGAGAGAACTTTATGGAGATCAAAAAATACTATAGATCAACAAGGGAATAGAAATTACATAGGAATTTCTGACTTAAGAGTAGTATCTTAGAGTTGAGCTCTTAAGGACATTTTAAGGGGTGTAAGAACAAGATCATTGATGCGAGTTGTCGCTACCCGCAACAAATTAGAAATTTATAAAATGCTAAGTTGCACAAAAAATGTAGTAAAGGGCACAATTCAGGTAATCTCACAAGAAAGTGTTAAAATTGATTCAAACAAATTGGGGGATTTTTTTGGAATTACTGAAAGCAAAATTAAATTGGGAAAATATAATGAGAAAAATTACCTGCACAAGGATTCCGTCAGATTAAGAGTTGTTCAATCATTGACTCAAGAAATAATTTCATGGAGGTGGTTACTTTCATTATTCATGCTATCACATAATAATGATGTAATTCTACTTAGCAGTCATACAATCGCACTCCCGCTAAAGGTTTGGCTAACATATGAACTAATAATTCACGATCGTGATTCTATGAACCCATGACAGTCTGATTACCAATTACAGCAACCTAATTCCTAACGGAGTTAATTTCAATCCCTTACCAATTTTGATGTAATTAAATCAATCGATCCAATACCCCAATAGTATCTAGATTATGCACACAAACGAATGCACAATCAAACAACCCTAAAAAATACAATTGCAATAATCATCACAACCAATATTAAAGAGAGAAGATAAGAGGGAAAGAAAAACAATCACGAATTGCAAATAAAAATTGGAGTCTCAAGAACAATCTTAACCTTCAGTCATCCCTGTACACGGTAAGGAAATTACTCCTCCATAGGGGGAGTTCACAGCCAACGTCAAAGAAAATTGATAAATTCTCACCCAGAAAATATTAAAATTCAATAATGATTGGGAATCCTAGCCTAGAGACAGAGTAGTGAGAGAGAGAGAGAGAATTCTAAAGTTCTCTAAAACTAAAAAATGTTAAAGTGTCCCCTCCGTCTTCGAAACGGAGTTAAAAATAACAAAACATTCAAAATGCGGAACAAAGTCGTAAAGTCTCACTGATGTGGAATCACTCATGACCGCTATAGCGGTCTGGGACTGCTATAGCAGTCCTGTCCATTTTCTGACGAGCGTTGCAGCCAATTTATCTCTCTGGTGACCACTATAGCGGTCATGTGCTCACTCAACACCACTTTGTATACTTCCAAACCCATTTTGAGGCCTAAACTGTTTGAATTAGCTCTTGTCTCAAGAAATAGAAGTTGTAGCTCTTTGAACAAGCTTTCTAACGCTGCAAGAATCATGTTAATCAGATATCTGTAGCTCCAAATATTGGCAAAATACCAACTAAGAGTAAAATTGGACAACATCACAACATTAGAAACCTTTAATCTTGCAATCTAGAAAGTCTCTGCTAGCAAATAACACTCACAAAAGAGGGTTAAAAGTATAAGAAGCTCCAAAATATATTTATTTATCAAAATGTTGCAGAAAACCATGATTTTATTCAATGATACACCATTAGGACCAAATGCAAATCTACTAAATATTTACCAATTAAGCACATAAATAATGCAATATGCCTAGAGTTGAATAGGAAATGGGGTGCATTAATGCAACCCATCAAACTCCCCCACACTTAAACAATTGCATGTCCTCATGCCAAAAAACTCAAATGGATGCAGTAAAGAGACTAAACTCCTAACTCTACTAACTCTAAAAATGTATGATGCATGAAAAACAACAATACACCAATCCAATGGACCTAGAGATACAAGTAATAAGCTTTCACACCAACAATGAAAGAGGATCTCAACTAGCAAGGCATGAATAAGAACATAGCATACATGGTAGAATTCACTTATGATGCATGGACCAAGTACAAAAATCCTCCCAAGGTTAGTGTTTGCCACTCATTCACTCAAGTGTTTAGGTTTTATGATGCACACTCAATCATCTCAAATGAAAATATATTACCATAAGCTTGCTACGGGTCTCATTCTCCATTTTTTCATATACACATGCATATTGAATCAAGAGGACTTACCTTTAGTTGTAATGGGGCTTAGGTGAAGGTGGGTAATTATATAGGCCAATGAGCTAAACCTCAAGTCAAATGAGAACAAATGCATACACCAAGAGCACAAGTGCTTAAGAGTACACTTTTTTTTCTTCTTAATCATAATTTTAGGCCTTTAATTTCAATGTGGCACACCTTCAACTAAACCTTTTTTTTTAGATTTTTTTTTAATATCAACCATGCATTTTTTTTTTGTGCCACTTACTAAATTTTGGATACACATTGTTCCTCCCCTACACTTAAATTGGAGCATGTCCTCATGCTCTCCCCCACACTTATGCTCAACCACGATGCTCTCCTAAGCCTCAAAGGTTGGGAATTGTCCTAGTTTTTCACTTTTTGGCTGAGAATGTGCTAAAACAAAAGAATGGCCAATAAGGCTCAAAGGGGCTAAACAATTGTAACATGCAAAGGGTGGGTATATGGGCAAGTGGCTAAAAACAAGAAAAATGCCTCAATCATATTCAAGCATGCATATGGAAATATATTTTCAAACAAGACCCTAAGCAAGTTCTAGAACACCAATCCAAAGAGGGAAACACACATGAACAAATAAGCATGGCACATGATAGTCTAATCAAGAGGCTCAAAATCTCACAGGTAAAAGTGTATGTACTTAATCCAAACAACAATGAATCCACCAAGCATGCAATACAAGATAAAGTCAATGCCAAGAAGTCAAGAAGGTACATGTGATGTGAGCCTATTCATGTGATCTCTAAGATGGCAAAGGAATGGTGTAGGACATATATAAAAATAAATATGATGCATGACTCGAAACTAAAATGAAAATAAATAAAATGCAGAAAAATAAAAGAGAAGAGTAAAGAAAAACCTCACGGTGGGTTGTATCCCACCCAGCACTTTGCTTTAACGTCCCTAAGTTGGACGGTCAAGACCCTCATGGAGGGTGTGCAGCTTCAACCCAAAGATAGGCCAACTGAGCCCTTAGATCTGTTGGGGGCTCATGGAGGTGCATCAGTCGATGTTCATCAATGGTGCACTGAACCATCCTGGAATTCTTTAACTTAATTGCACCATCAGGGTGCACATGGTTGACCAAAAATGGTCCCTTCCATCTAGACTTTGGCTCTCCAGCCATCAGTTTTTCCCGGGGCTCATGTAGTAAGATCCACTGCCCCTCACAGGGCTTCTTACCTAACATGGGCTAGTCATGGAGCACTTGGCAAACTGATGATTGCTGCCTGGGAAGTGTACCTGTATCTGAAAACTTGGGACATTCTAAAACAATAGGTGCATCATATCCCATGGAAGAAGAAAAAGTGGAGAAGGGAGGATCTGGATTCTTACAAAGTAAAGTATCACATGTATCTTCCACTAGGGAGTCAATAACATCAATGCCAAACACAGAGTGTTCCTCAAAAGGGAATTTCATGGTATCAGACAAACAAAATTGGGCTTTCAAGTCCCCACACTCCATGGATAATGTACTAGCATAAACATCAATTTTGGTTTTAGTAGTTTTCAAAAATGGTCTACCCAAGATTAATGTATGTTGGTTGGTATCAGTGTCATTCTCCATCTCAAGCACATAAAAATCAACAGGGAATATTAAATCGTTTACCTTGACCAGGACATCTTCTAGTACCCTTTCTGGGTTTGTGATACTGCGGTTAGCAAGCTGGATTGTCAACCCGGTGGGTTTGAGCTCCCCAAAGTGTAAGGACCTGTTGGATGATTTTGGCATGACATTAATGCCAGCCCCAAGATCAGCTATGGCTTGCTCGATTTGCAGGTTCCCAATGGTGCAGGGAACATTAAATATGCATGGATCCTTACACTCAGGTGGCAAGTTGCCTGGCTTGATGATGGAGGAAGTATTCACTCCCATAGTCACCTTTTCCTTTTCACTGCCCTGTGGTCTCCTCCTGTTGGTGCATAAACCTTTTAAGAACTTGGCATACTTTGGAATCTGCCTAATTGCATCCAACAGAGGGATGTTGACTTCTACCTTTCGAAAGGTCTCCAAGAGATCTTTTTCCAACTCCAACTCATTGGATCTCTTGGGTCTTGTAACTCTCTGTGGAAAGAGCAATGGAATGGGTCCTGTTACCCGCTCTTCTACTTCTTTTTGTTGGGATGCAGGCTTATCTTGCTGTACCTTTGACTGAATTGTCTTCTCCTCCTAACTCTCAACCACAACCTATTCTGAAGGACCAGTAACCTCAGGTAAAATTGTACCAGACCTTAGAGTAATGGCAGAAACGTTCCCCTTGGGGTTGGGAACCATCTGAGAAGGAATGGTAGATGCACTCCCCTGCTAGGGTTGGGAATTCTCAAGCCTCACAATTGCATTTCTCATCTCTTGCATGGCTTGTTCCTGTTTCCTCTATGTTTCTATCATCATATTCATCATCTCCTGCCATAGTGCATCTGAAAGGACAGGAGGGGCAGGTAGTGCTAGAGGCTGGCCGAGGCGAGTGCTGTGGAGCCCACAGTTCTTTGGTGAACATAAGGGGTACTCTGCTGTCTTTGTTGGGGTGGAACATATTTTTGCTGTTGTTGTGATGAGTTGTTCCACCTGAGGTTGGGGTGATCTCTCCAACCTGGATTATATGTGCTGCTGTAAGGGTCATACCCCTGCTGGTTATTCTAATTTTGAGGTATACCAGGGAACACATTGCTAACAGCAACTAAAGTGGGGTCCTCCTGTAGCTGTGGACATACATCAGTAGTATGGGTATTACAAGAACAAATACCACAAGCTGTCTGAGGTGAAGGAGCCTGTCTTAACTTATTCAAGGTTATCTGTTTGAGAAACTCTATCAGTTCATCCAACTTCTTCTCTACCCTGCTGCTCTCAACTAAAGAGACTTCACCCACATGATGGGTACCACTACTAGCTCTGGACCCAAATTGCTAAGAGTTTTCTGCCATGTTCTCAATCAAAAGTCTAGCTGCAGCAAGAGTCTTGTCAACTAATGCACCCCCATTGGCAGCGTCAATCATGCTCCTCTCCATAACCAGTAGTCCCCCATAGAAATACTGAATGAGGAGCTGCTCTAAAATCTGATGTTGGGGGCAACTGGCATATAATCTCTTGAACCTCTACCAGTACTCATAGAGGGATTCACCCTGCAGCTGCCGGATGCCACAAATGTCTTTTATGATGGCGGTTGCTCTGGAAGCTAGGAAGAATTTTTCTGGGAAAATGCGCTTCATGCAAGCCCAACTATCAACTGTTCCATGGGGAATATAGAAGAACCAGTCCTTGGCAGCTCCTTCAAGGGAAAATGGAAAGGCCCTTAGCTTGATTTGGTCCTCCGTTACCCCTGAGGCTTCATCGTCACACAAATCACATGAAACTGCTTGAGGTGTTTGTGTGGGTCTTCCCCAGATAACCCATGGAACTTGGGCAAGTGGTGTAGGAATCCCGATTTGAGCTCAAAGTCACCTCTCTCATCAGGGTAAATGATTCCCAATGGTTGGTAGTTTAAGTCTTGGGAAGCGAGCTCTTTTAAAGTCCTGTTGTTATCAGCCATGTTTCTTGAAACATTAGCAGCAGGATCAGAAAGTTCAGGAGAAAAATAAAAAGAATTATCAAATTCCCTGGTTGTATCAGAAGAAGAGGGGTTGCCTGATAAATTAATTCTCTCCCTCATGACCTTCCTAAGCCTTTTGGCAGTTTTCTCAGTTTTCGAATTAATTGATAATATAGGAAAATTAGGAAGGGAGCGAGTCATAAAATTAAATTATAGTAACAATCAAATACACCAGGAAACAAAGATAAAATAAATAAAATTTAAATGAAACAAACTAAATTTTATATATACATATATATATATATATATAAAGAAACAAACAACAATTGAAACAAAAAAGAAAGAGAAAAAAATTAAAATAAATAAAATAAATAAATATGAAAATAAAATAAAAATAAATAAAATAAAATAAAGAGCAAAAAGAATCAAATAGCACACTTCCCCGGCAACGGCGCCAAAATTTGATGCGAGCTGTCGCTACCCGCAACAAATTAAAGTTTATAAAGTGCTAAGTTACACAAAAAATGTAGTAAAGGGCACAACTCAAGTCGTCTCACAAGGAAGTGTTCTAATTTATTCAAACAAATTGGGGGATTTTTTTGGAATTACTGAAAGAAAAATTCAATTGGGAAAATATGATGAGAAAAATTACCTGCACAAGGATTTCGTCAGATTAAGAGTTGTTCAATCATTGACTCAAGAAATAAATTCATGGAGGTGGTTACTTTCATTATTCATGCTATCACATAATAATGATGTAATTCTAGTTAGCAGTCATACAATCGCACTCCCGCTAAGGGTTTGGCTAACATATGAACTAGTAATTCACGATCGTGATTCTATAAACCTATGACAGTCTGATTACCAATTACAGCAACCTAATTCCTAACGGAGTTAATTTCAATCCCTTACCAATTTTGATGTAATTAAATCAATCGATCCAATACCCCAATGGTATCTAGATTATGCACGCAAACAAATGCACAATCAAACAACCCTCAAAAATACAATTGCAATAATCATCATAACCAATATTAAAGAGAGAAGATAAGAGGGAAAGAAAAACCAACCATGAATTGCAAATAAAAATTGGAGTCTCAAGAACAATCTTAACCTTCAGTCATCTCTGTACACGGTAAGGAAATTACTCCTCCATAGGGGGAGTTCACAGCTAACGTCAAAGAAAATTGATAAATTCTCACCCAGAAAATATTAAAATTCAACAATGATTGGGAACTCTAGCCTAGAGAGAGAGTAGTGAGAGAGAGAGAGAGAGTTCTAAAGTTCTCTAAAACTAAAAAATGTCAAAGTGTCCCCTCCGACTTCGAAACGGAGTTAAAAATAACAAAACATTCCAAATGCGAAACAAAGTCGTAAAGTCTCGCTAACGTGGAATCACTCATCTGGGACCGCTATAGTGGTCCTGTCTATTTGCTCACGAGTGTTGTAGCCAATTTGTCTCTCTGGTGATGACCGCTATAGCGGTCTACGGTCCTGTGCATTTGCTCACGAGCGTTGCAGCCAATTTGTCTCTCTGGTGACCGCTATAGTGGTCATGTGCTCGCTCAACACCACTTCGTATACTTCCAAACCCATTTTGAGGCCTAAACTGTTCGAAGTAGCTCCTCTTGTCTCTAGAAATAGAAGTTGTAGCTCTTTGAACAAGCTTTCCAACGCTGTAAGAATCATGTCAATCAGGCATCTGTAGCTCCAAATATTGGCAAAATACCAACTGAGAGTAAAATTGGACAACATCACAACATCAGAAACCTTTAATCTTGCAACCTAGAAAGTCTCTGCTAGCAAATAACACTCACAAAAGAGGGTTAAAAGTATAAGAAGCTCCAAAATATATTTATTTATCAAAATGGTGCAGAAAACCATGATTTTATTCAATGATACACCATTAGGACCAAATGCAAATATACTAAATATTTACCAATTAAGCACATAAATAATGCAATATGCCTAGAGTTGAATAGGAAATGGGGTGCATTAATGCAACCCATCAATCATCCATCAGAGATTAAACCAATTATGCCTTCACATACACCATTGAACCAAAAAGTGGTGAAGACGCTTTGAATAACCAATGTTGGATGGATGCTATGCAAAAACTAGATCAGTTAAGGAAGAGCAAAGTTTGGGCGCTTGTGGAGAAACCAAAAAAGAAATACCATTAGTGGAACCATATGGATAAGAAACCAACTGGAGGACTATCACCTGAGGTATTTCAAAATTCCTATCTTATGTGATAATACCAATGCTATTGATATTGCAAAGAACCTAATTCAGCACTCCTGATTCAAACACATTGATATAAAACATCACTTTATTAGAGACCTTGTTCAGAAAAGTGATGTTGAGCTTAAGTTAGTGAATATTGAAGATCAAGTATCTGACATATTCACCAAGCTTTTAGTTGAAGATTGTTTCTGCTTTTTGAAAAAGACTTTTGAACCTTAAAAGTTTTTAAAACTTGCATTCATGCATACATAAGTCTTTTTGGAATCCCCTAAAGAGACTCTGAGCTGAGGCCTTTCAAAGAACATCATCAAGTCAAGTTCAGATGTCCGTCTGCAAGATTAGAAAGAGGATCAAAGGTTCAGAAACATGATTAGAAAAGTCTTACATGAGTTTAGAAAGTGGAAGACTGTTCAACAAATAAAGTTCAGAAATGGGTTGAAGATTTAGAAACCAACTCCACTATAGAATCTACAACTGCCCCGGAAGTTGCCTATGCTGCACTAGAAAAGGCCATTAAGGAATTAATGGAACATGAGAAAGCAATGTCACAACGTCCCGAAGAAGGGCGCTGCGACGAGAAAAATGATTTTAAATTTTTAAAGGGTCAATGATTTTCAATGGAGTCATCATCAATTTTTAATTATGGTAAAAATTGGAAAACTTTTTTATTTGGCAAAACTAGTCCTTTAAGTTAAATTAGGTTTGAGAGTCTAATTATGATTAGGGAAGAGTGGAAACTTAAACCCACTGCACCCCTAATATATCTATTTCGCGACGGTTACCGAAAGTTTGTTGTGCAAAATGAAAATAACTTTAATAATTTATTTTTCCCCTAAACAATAAAGTTTGAAAAATATTTACAAAATTTAATAATAAATATTTACAAAAGAGAAGAAAATAAATTCAAGCAATTTTAATTTTGGCTTAACAGATAATATCTGCTCCTACATATCGTCTGGTGCAATGAGGAACTTAAAGTCTCATAATTCTTCTAAAAAATAATTTTGGGTTAAGTTAATTTTTTAGTTGTTTAAAAACAAAAAGTTTATTACTTTATTAGAAAAAGGGCTTTTGATTTTAAAGCATCATAAAATAATTCAAGATGAAAAAAAGAGATTTGAACAATGAAACTACTTTAAATTAAACACAAGCAAATTGTTTTTTTTTTTAAATCTTTTGTTTGACCCTTTTTTGAAACCATAAATAACAGTAAAAGGAGGAATGCCACCAATAGTGGGAAAAAAAAACCAAGAGGAATCTGAAACCATAAAGATGAAAGCCAAATACACAACCCTGCACACAAAATAAAAAGATGAAAACTAACCCCAAAACAATTAAAAACAAAAACACAACACAACGCACACACATTCACTAAGATCCAAACTTAGCTGAGTTAGTCAACATGGAAGGGTGATGTTCGACGCCATTACTGCACAAGAAGGAAAAAGATGGCTTCTGGGTTTTCTTTACGTGACCATGGTTATGCTTATGCCCCCACTGATTAACTCACAATGATTATTTATACACCTTTTTTTTATCCTAATGATAGAATTATTTAACCTGATGCTAGTTGATACTAATTAAAGAAATAAAATCAAAATAATTGACAAAATGGATCATATTAAAATCAATCAATCAATGATGAATAATCAATTAATTAAGAAAGAAGATTTGATTTTTATCTTTTGATTTTTTTTTCTTATCAACTTTTTTTCCTTTTCTTTTAATTTTCCTTTTTTATTTATTTATTTTTTATTTGGACAATTGGTCTAAGACAAATTATTAAACATGGACGAAAAAGGGAAAAAATTTAATTTTTTCTGCATTCAAAGAAAAAACATTTTTTAATGACCTGATCAAAATTATGTGCTAACAATAGCCCCCCTTTGCTTGGTCTTTTAATTTAAAAGGACAAATAAAGTAAAAAGCAAACAATTTTGTTCAAGTCAAAAAAATTTTAAACTTATTTACAAGGAAACAACGATCCAATTCTAATCTTTGCAATACCTAGGAAAGCGTCGGCATTGTAATGGAAGGCCTCACAATAATATACCTTCAATATGATTAGTAGGCATCACAATACCTATAATAGATAAAATGAGGCATCACAATACCTCAAAATGGTAGGGAAGACGTCATAATACCTACAATGGATAAAAATGAGGTGCCATAATACCTCAAAAAGATAGGAAAAGTGTCACAATACCTTCAAACTGTTAAGAAGGCATCACAATACCTATAATGGATAAAAATAAGGCATCATATACCTCAAAAATATAAGGAAGACGTCATAATACCTTCAAAATGTTGAGTAAGAGTCACAATATCTACAATGGATAAAAATAAGGTGTCACAATACCTCGAAAGGATAAGGAATGTGTCACAATACCTTCAAAATGTTGAGTAGGCATCGTAATACCTACAATGGATAAAACGAGGAGTCACAATTCCTTAAAAGGATAGAGAAGGCGTCACTATACCTTTAAAAAGATAAGCTAGGTGTCCCAATACCTAGAATGCTAATGTAAACAGACTAGGCTTCACAACACCTAGCATGCAAAATGAGCTAGGCTTTACAATACCTAGAATGCAAAATGAGCTAGGCTTCACAATATCTAGGATATAAATGTGCAAATGAACTAAGCTTCTCAATGCCTAGAATATAGATGGAAATGGATTAGACTTCACAATACCTAGAATGTAAATATGTAAACAGACTAGGCTTCACAATACCTAAAATGTAGATAAACCATGCAAATTATGAAACGAAATAATTTTTTTTTTTTACAAAATTCCTTCATGAATTCAAATGGAGCTTTATTTCATTTCAAAATACTTAGAAAGGTTCACCACTGTGACACATATTTAATCCATGTTTTCCAAGGGTAGGTGCTATTGGTTTGTAATGTGTGGAAAATGAAAGGGCTTTGTAAAGGTGGCAATGAATATGGGTCATTATGAAATAAGCCTCTTAAACTTGCAAACAGTACTTTAGCAAATGATGATTGAATAATCTTCAATTAGCCCCCAAGTTAAAATTCCAAATGGCAGATATCAGATATTCTCTTTCTTCGCTAATTCAAATGCTTGCTTCCATATAGGTGGTGAAAAAAAAGATATTGCTGGCCCAAAAAGTTTTTAAAGTTCAATCAAGATCAAGGATTATTTTTTTAGGAGAATAATTCCATCAATTAAGTTATATTTTCTATGGAAACAACCATTTTTACTTTGGAATGAAGTACTTGTCTCAACCTACTCATTTTCACATTTTCAATCTATTCATCTTCATATTTTTTTTCTTCATTTTCCTTCTTTACGTGCATTCTCTTTTTTTTTTCCCTTTTTCTTCTTTTCCTCTTCTTTGCAACTGCTTGCTGCAAATGAGATTCTTTCCTTCATTTCTTTCCTTACTTTTCAACTATGGATTATGTTATAACTAATAGAAGAAAGTTATTTCTCCTAAAAAAGTAGCCCTCAGTGTTGGAGTGATCCTTTTCAAATGTTGATTCAAAAAGAAATTTAGGCTCAAAGTGGGGTAACAATGGGTGATTTTTTTTTAAGGATAGAGAAA
Source organism: Dalbergia cultrata (assembly GCA_031216105.1). Lineage (NCBI taxonomy): Eukaryota > Viridiplantae > Streptophyta > Magnoliopsida > Fabales > Fabaceae > Dalbergia > Dalbergia cultrata. The sequence goes on from CM062348.1 coordinate 39,503,244, forward strand.
TATGGCCAAACTTCATGCAAATCATGATTGCTTATTTTCAATAATTTTAATCGTAAGACAAGATATTAAGTCCACCTTTTATAAAAAAAAATTTATTTTTTTCTTTTTATAACAAATGGAACGAATACAATTAACAACATCTAAATAGAAGCAAAGCTCAAACATACACAATACATTTCAAGAAGCAAAGCTCAAGCATTGTTAGAGGGAATGATCTTCAATAAAGTGTCTTGGAATTTTCATGTGATATTTGCAAGCTTATATAATTTGGGTTACTCCACTTAGGCAAAGGATTCAGAAAAACTCAATATTTTTTTTTTTTTGTGAATGGGTGTTGATGAGTGTTGGAAGGCTAACTATTGGCAAGTGGATGGGCTTGGATAGACTTTTGGTCTATGGATAGGCTATGGCAAGGATAAGTTGGATTATGGACAGAAGTTTTTTTTTTTTTTGGTGAATGTGGACTATGCATGAATGTATGCCAATTTTTTCTATGGATATTCATGAAAGAAATTGTGTGATTGAATGCATGTCAAATGTACTTTGTTTTCTTATATATATTGGATGTGTGAAATAAAATATATGAATGTATGCTATGCATGAACACATGCCATTTTTTTATAAATGGATGAAAATGAATGTCAAATGATTTCCTTTTTTTCATATGGATGATGTCAATGTAATGTATGCATGAATAGTTGATAAGGGTGAATTATGCATGATATGCTTGTTATAAGAGAAAGAGAGAGTGAAGGAAAGTGAATGCATGCTAAATGATTTTTTTTTTCACATGCAATGAATGAACAATATAAGATAAGGAAAAGAAAAATTGTGCTCTTTTGTGTACTAAAAAGGTTAGTCCTAAAAGACGAATATTGAACCACTATGTTCATTTTATTAGTGCTTTAGGATGGGTCTAGACTTCTAAAGGCCATGATTTCCAAATTACCTCTACTTATAGGATAAAGACCTAGTTCATGAAAGGATCACTAGTATGAATAAACTTTTTCAATATAACCGATCCATGATACCAGTGATAATTTGGGTTATGTCCTGCCAGATGCCAAGTGGGCATGAAGCCCTTTAGTGATAATGTTGGGATTCCATCTAATCTTTGGGTTACACAAGCTTGAATATAGAGCCAAAAATGTGTGTTAGGTAAGTGATAGTGAAATGTGTGTGAGAATAAAGCTAAAATATATGTACAAAAAAATAAATGAAAAGTCGTCTACTCTAAGGTTTTAATGACAAGGCAAGTAAATTAATTATTTATATATAAGATAAGCAATTTTTTTATAAACAGTTACTTACAAATCACAATCGAATAATTATTTATTAAAAGGATCAAACAATTATTTACAAATAAAAGGAAACAAAAGATAAAAAAATAAATTTGGTTAGGGGAAAAAATGTTCAAGTTATAATATTTTTGCACATTAGACTTGACTCTCTAACCACACCCAATGGAATCACCAAATTGTCACAACATCCTAGAAAAGGGCACCACAATGAGCAAAAATATTTTAAATTTTTAAAGGGTCAATGATTTTCAATGAAATTGCCACCAATTTTTGCACCACAATGAGCAAAAAGATTTTAAATTTTTAAAGGGTCAATGATTTTCAATGAAATTGCCACCAATTTTTATTTATAGTAAAAATTGGAAAACCCTTTTTACTTAGCAAAATTGGTCCTTTTAAGTTCAAATGGGTTTGGGAGTCTAATCATGATTAGGGAATGATGGAAACTTAATCCTGCTGCACTCCTAATGCATTCGTCTCGCGACGGTTATCCAAAGTTTGTTGTGCAAAATGAAAATAACTTTAATAATTTATTTTTCGCCCTAAAAAAATAAAGTCTGAAAAATATTTACAAAATTTAATAATAAATATTTACAAAAGAAAAGAAAAGAAATTCAAGAAAATTTAATTTTGGCTTGGCAGATAACATCTGCTTCTACGTATTCTTTAGTGCAATGAAGAACTCAAAGTCATATAGATATTCTAAAAAATAATTGTGAGTTGAGTTAATTTTAGTTATTTACAAAAAAAAAACTTTATTACTTTATTAGAAAAAAAGCTTTGATTTTAAAGAATCATAAAATAATTCAAGATGAAAAACAAGATTTGAACAATGAAACTACTCAAAATTAAATGCAAGCAAATTGATTTTTTTTTTGGAAATCTTTTGTTTGATGTAACACCCTCCTAACTACGATGTATTACTCGAGTATTAACATTGTAATTAGAAGAGTATTACTTCTTTTCTATAATACATACTAGTCAAGTGAAATGAAAAATAAGGTAAATCAAACTCATAATTTACAAAGAAAACTCCTATATACATATGTTTGTACTTCACACAACTTTTCTTAGTACATACCATATTTGAAGTTAAGTCATTTCACTTATAATACTACTAAGAGACTCCTATCAAAAGACATATCAAGCATGTGAAACCTAGCCTGCTCAAATATCAAGGTATAGCAAAAATCATATATGCACAGAAATGGACCTAAAAACATTTAACAACAATCACCCTGCAGGCTGGTAAGGTCCTAGCACTATGCTATACTACATACAAGTCAAAAGTCCTAGTAGATCCCGTGTCCTCCTAGACGAAACCGTTGGCCATTGGTATGATGGCCTCAGCTCTGCTAGGGGCATTAGGACGAGGATAAAGAAGGAGTATTTGCTGGAAGGGGTGCTGGTGGTCCTAATGGGATACCAAATATAACTGAGTATGCCATATGGAGAGGCACACCATCGTAGGGAATAGCTGGATCAAAATTAGCGGTGAAGACAGACGCACTAAAGGAATGACCAAAGAACACGTACACATGGATTTGGGAATAAGCTGCTTCATAAAGAGAGTCAAGCACCGGGTCATAATGCCACACCCATTGTGGTGAATCAAGGAAGAATACTATTGATGGCATCAGCTGAATCTGAATAATGCATAATAAATGCAACCGTAGGGATGAGAATAATATAAAATTCTCAGTAGGGTATTTCCTCTAGTGTGATACAGACCATAATCAATAAGCTCAGTCATATAAAAGTCCTCATGTAAGTTGTATGCATAACTATCAATGTATATAGATCAGGTAATGTTAAATGCAACATAATAAGACCATGTGTTCTTTTTTTATAATCATAGAATCTAATCCAATACATTTTTCTTGTTTATCAACATAGGGAAGACTTAATTTGATACCAAGTGGTATTCATAGTGGACAACTCCACAATGGGTAATAGACTGCTTATCAAGACATGAGCTCATTCCTATGCATGATCATTGGATTTCATTTTTTTTCTTCCCCTTTTTGAATCTCACACAGTTCTATTTCTAGCCGATATGTCTACCGACTCATCATATCTATAGGGAAGTCCTTATTTTTGCCTTTTCTCCTAACCGACATAAGTCTTGTCTCTATTTTCCCCATATGTTAGAACATGCACAATTGAATTTCTTACTTGTTCTTTTGTCACATATAGTCTATCATCATCTTTCATTGTTGCCAATGCATACCCTGATCACATATAAATGCTTATGTGCAATGAAATTATCATCCATTGTTACTCATCATACTTGTGGTATAAATCATTTAATTTCCAAATCAAAAGTTTAGTTCAATTCTAGCACATTAACAGAATTTTCACTCAAGTAGCAAGAATTATTTCTCATATCAAATCATTGATTGCTTTTTAGAGCAAAAAAATAATTATTCCACAAAAGTTCTCAATGATACCTCAATGTGTCCCCAATGTCCTATAAAATTTTCAGAGCAAAAAAAGTTCTCTAGCTAGGTCAAAAATATTCCACAAGTTTGGTGATCAGAGACCACTTAACCTTAGCTCAAAACCAAAATCTCATAATTTTCAAACCTAGCAAATGATGGAATCAACTCAAAATAAAAATCAAAGTTACACTTCGAGAAGTTATCAACTCCTTGTAAAAATTGCAAAGTAAGAATCAATCATTTGCTATGATAACAAAATTAGAAAATTTCATAGCTCTAGTTTCAATAATCTAGATAGCATAAGTACCATTTTGGTCTCTGCTTTTTTCAAGGCATTATACCTTAAAACCAGTGATAAAGAAAATTAATGTATTTATTTTAAGATGTTAACTTAAACATATAATTTTTTCAGCTCATAACCATGACCACAAATATGTCTAAAAATTCATGAAATTTCCTTGTCTGCAACCAAATCGAAAATCCAGTAGCATGGTCCAAAATCTCTATTGACCAAAATGATTTTAACATAATCCAAACACATCACCAAAATTCATACATCAATAACCATATATTATCAATCAATACAATTAAAAATTTTGGACCAAAACCAATAAAAAATATTCAACATAAATTTTGAAAGAAAATATCACAGAAAACCTTACTTTGAAAGCTTTTGAGCTTTATACTCCAAAGGATGTTCTAAGTGATCTTTCTTCACTTCAAGGCCACCACTTTTAGCCCCAAACCTTCCTTAGGCAGTGAGGAAATGAGGTATCGAGGTGAGGATTTGAGATTTTAATCAGTTAGATTTGTAGGTATCGATGTGTGGAATAAGTTTAGTAAAGGAAGTTTATGATTCTAACAACACTAGGCTATGAGTTTTGAGCTTTGAATCAAGCTTTTCAAGGTTTTTGTGAAACAAACATGGAGGTTCTGCTTTCTTTCTTGCTGGCTGAGATTTTAGTAGGAGAATAATGAAGTTACGTGACTCACAGTTATCTTATACCAAGTGGAATTCATTATTTTAATAAAAATCTAATTTCTTTATAAAATGAAACTAATATGGATGGCTAGGATTTGATCTTGTTATTCAAGATTGAATCTTAGTCATTCATTTGATTTAAATGGATATACATTATTCATTTGTAGTGATTAAATCATCTTTCGGTGTTAGAAATCACATACTGAAATTTTACGGGTAAAACAATGTACTCGGGTAATCAAACATTGCCTGAAAATTAGTTCTAGGTATAAAATCTTTATTTCTAGCCATTTCTAATCTTAATCTTATAATTTCTAACTTTCGGACATATTCGGGCCCCAATTCTAGGGTTTCTGCTGTCTCGACATGGCCATGGGGTCCACTAAATTACTATTCACATTTTTTTTATAGATCTGATGAGTTGTTATCATCATTTCCACGTCTATCAGAATCTTGAGATTTCATTAATAAAGTTCCAATTAATTTTTGAATAAAATTTTGGCTGTTACATTACACCCTTTTTTTTAACACACAAATAACAGTAAAAGGAAGAATGCCACCAATAGCGAAAAAAAAACAAGAGGAACGTGAAACCATAAAGATGAAAGCCAAATACATAGCTCGACACCCAAAATAAAAAGATGAAAACTAATCCCAAAACAATTAAAAACAAAAACACAACACAACGCACACATATTCACTATGGCCCAAACTTAGTTGAGTTAGTCAATAGGAGGTGCTGTTCGATGTCATTACCGCATAGGAAGAAAACAGATGGCTTCTAGGTTTTCTTTACGTGACCATGGTTATGCTCATCCCCCTACTGATTAACTCACAATGATTATACACCTTTTTTTATTCTAATGATAGAATTGTTTAACTTGATGCTAATTGATACTAATTAAAGAAATAAAATTAAAATAATTGACAAAATGGATCAAAGTAAAGTCAATCAATCAATGTTGAATAATCAATTTAAAAAAGATTTGATTTTTGTCTTTTGACTTTTTTTTTCTTATAACCTTTTTTCCTTTTTTATTTTTTATTTTTTGGGAGATTTGGACTAAAACAAATTATTAAACATGGACTAAAAAGGAAAATTTTTTTTTGTTTCTTTTTTTTCTAGATTCAAAGAAAAGATTTTTTTTTTGTGACCTGATCAAAATTGGGTGCTGATAAGCAGCTTCTACTGAAGCTAAGAGAATGGCTACTGAGGCTGAGATAACAGTTGAAGAGGTTGAGACAACATCTTATGAAACTGAGAAAGTGGTTCTAGAATCCACCCCTAAGAATGATGAAGACTCCATGACGTTGAAGAAGATTCTAAAATTTGTTTCCAAGAATATGGAAGAAGAGTCTAATCCGAGGGGGAGAGTTCTGTTGAATTGAAATATACATAAGTAAGATGTCTCATGCCCTAGACCCCATTGTTGAAGAGCATAAAGAAGAACAACCTGATGAGTCATCTGCTGTAATAATTAAGAGCATGCATCAACCTCCACCATCCATCAAAATCACATCTTTGGGGGATGATAATGAAGCCTCATAAACTTGCTCTCATAGAGGAAGCTAAGCTCATGTTGCTAGAGATATTCCTGACCAAATAGCTACAATTTCTACTTATCTCTTGCTAATTCTGCTGTTGATAAGAAGAAGCTCTGAAATAACCAAAATCTGGGGACAATATTCCCTTAGATATTCCTTGAAGAGCAACCTGCACCCAAAGCTACCCTTGCACCAACTATTCACTTACTAAGCCAACCTCAAAGATACACAACTATTAGAATAAATAGAGTAGAAGACTCCTATTAGCTCTAGAACCCTGTAGAAAGTATTAGTGCTAAACATTTTGAGTGATAACAAAACCAATTTCGTCAAAATACTTTAAAGAAGAGGTAATCTTTTACTTGAGATTCTTGAAGCACCAAACATGAAGTTTCACGTTAGCATACTGTAAACTCCAGAACTTTTTAGAAAGTACGAGCTTAAATGTTCTGATTGACAACAAAACCAGTTTAAAGAAAATACTTTGAAGAATAACTAATGGCTACCTTGAGTTTCTTGACAAAGCATAACAAGTTAATCCAATTTGTATCGCACGAACTTAAAGCAAGATTAATATTTCACTTTGCATGTGTAAGCATGTTTTATCTCCTGGGAAGAAATTAAGCTAAATAGAAGGTGAATATTATTTCAAGCAAAGCATGTATTCATGTTTATGGACCAAAGGCGTAGAAGCAGACTTAAATCGGGAATAATTTCACTACACATGAGAAATCGTGTTTATCTCGAGGGAAGAGATTAAGCTTAAAAAGATGAATATTATCTCATGCAAAGAAAGTGTGAATGCCTGAGGAATGAAGCAAATCAAGTCAAGATCAAGAAAATAAGGAAAGAATCTTCAGAAAGTAGCACGGGACATCAGAAAGTACACTCAAGATGAAGAAATCAATTCGTGTCCAAGAAGCAACGTGTTACTTAGTCATCAATCACTACAATCGCAAAGAAATCATCATCAAATAGCCAAGATTGAAGAGTGGAAGATCAAAGAAATATTAAAGAGAATGATTATACCGTCAAAAAGCTCATTTTATTGTGGAATATAGAATGTTAAGGAAAATGGAGGAAAAATTCAAATTTCAAAATTCAAATATCGAATCAAACCCAGTATTATAACTAGTATGTCATCTCTTCTGCCTAATTGATTCACGATCCTATCTTCTAGAAGGAGGAGTTCAGAAACCATGGTCAGAAAGTAAAAGGAAAATGAGGACTTTAGAAACCTCTAAAATATAACGGCTTCTGCAACCGATGTGACAAGTCTGTTAGCCTACCTTTCTAGAGTAACATTCCAAGACACAACTGATGATCTACATGTGTCACTTGGAGATTTGACCAAAGGCAACAGTCATGAAGATGGACCCGTATAAATGGAGATGCCATACATGAATGCGGATGAAAAAGTTGAACATATAAGAGTAGAAACTCTAGAAAAATCTCTCCACACTTCCTATGATATTCATCATAATATGTAATCAATCATCTTGAAGTGTAAAAATCTTTTTTCCTTATTTTGTAATGATTTGTATACTCTTCTCATGAAGACATGTAAGAAAGAAATCACTCATGTTTCCCAGGTCTCTATTAGCAAATATTCTTAAGGAAACATGGGTGTAGGTTAGTTTGAGTGGCAAACCCAAACTCATGACCTTTGTAACCTTGATCCGTTAGTGATAAGTGTGGGACATAGCTTGGAGAGGCTAAGGTAAAACTACTTGAAAGATGATAGCAGAGGTATTTGCTTATCATGGTTTAGCTTAGAGAAGTTGGTTCAACACTAATTACAACATGGCAGTAAAAGTTAGAGAGGCTGGTACAGAACTACTCGGTAAGGTGGTAGTTGGGGTTAGCCATTGTGTAAGTGAGAGCTTAGGAAGGCTATTGTAAAGACTATTCGTTTACTTTCTCAGGTTAAGAAAGTTGTTGTTAATAAAATCTCAACATGTGTTGAGTACTAAATGTAGGCAGGTTGGCCGAACCAGTATAAAAATACTTGTGTACTTTTTCTCTTCCCTGATCTTTTAATTATATTATTATGCACTTCAAGTTAATTATTAATTAAGATTTATTATAGTTGCATGACAACCATGATGGTTCTGAGATTTACTTTTTGAAACTATTAACCATCTTTTCGCTGCACTTCAAGCCAAAAGCTTGATAGTAATTTTCATTAAAAGTTTCAAATTTTGAAGATAATTTCAGAAAGCATGATTTAACCCCCCTTTCTCGTGCACTCTTTTACCAACACATACATGATCCCAACTCGAGATTATTTTTCATAATGACATGTGCAAACATGATTGATCTCATTTAAAGAGATTTATAACTCAATGAAAGTGAAAATAAATCATGAAATGATCATTTCTATGCTTAACACATGAAAGAATATTTTCAAAAACAAGAAACCAAGGTTTAGATCTTCAGAAAGTAACACGTGACTTCAGAAAATTCATTTCAAGTGAAGATTTCAATCCAACTCTGAAGTAAAATGTGTCTACCATCTTCAATCATAATGATCATAAATATATCATTCGTAGAAAGATCTGATTGAAGCGTAGAAGATAAAAAAGAAGTCCAAAAATTGAGATGACACTTCAAAAAGCACATTTCATTATAAACGATGAACTTTATAGGAATGGGAGGGAAAATTTGAAATTCAAATTAAAGTCAAACCCAATTAAGGATTGACATGACATCTTTTCTATCAACTTGGTCAACTACCCCAGCTTCTAGAATGAAAAATTCAGAAACCTCATTCAGAAAGTAAAAAGTAGTTTTTGAATGTGGACTCAGAAACTTCTACTAGACAACAACTTCTATAGTACAAAGAGCTACTCTTCTAGATTTCCCAGGACACAAAAAGAAGATCAACAAATGTCACAAGGAAAACAGATCAAGGGCAATGGTGATAAATGATATCAAGTATAAAAGAAGCAGCCGTGCTTACAAAGAAGAGACTTTTGCTCATCAACTGTGCTAAAACACTGAAGAAATTTCTTCTCATCTGTAAAACTATTACAACTTGTAATTAGTTTCATCTTTGTGAAAAATCTTCTTTTTACGTTCTTAATAGATCATACGTTCTTCCTAGGAAGAGTAGATAGAAAGAATTCATTCAAGTTTTCAGCTCTGATATTGTCTATTTTGAGAAAACTTGAGTGTTTGATAGTTTAAGTGTTCCAACCTAAACACAACCTTTATAACCTAATCTGGTAGTGGTTGTTGTGAGTTAGCTTAAAGAGGCCAAGCAAAAACTACTTGAAGGTGCTAGCAGAGTGAGCTACAGGTCACGTTAAGTTAGCTTGAAGAGGCTAGTCAAAGACTACTTGGAAGTGACAATAGAGTGAGCTACTAGTCACATGGAGATAGCTTGAGAAAGCTATTAAAAGACTATCTAACTTTGTTGGGGTTAAGAAATAGTTTTAGTGGAACTCAGCAGTTGTTCAGAACTGGATGTAGGCAGGTTGGCTAAACCAATATAAAAATCCCTGTGTAGTATCTTCTTCTTCTTTAACTCTCCTTTATTTACTGCTTCGTGCCTATCATATTGGGTTTCCTGAAAACTTTTCTTTTAATGTTTTTTCATATATTAGTTATAGCTTATAAATTTACCTTCTGACATATACTAATGTTATTTTCGCTGCACTTCAAGTTCACTCTTGATAGTACCTGTTTACGTTTTTAGAAACTAAAAAAGAAAGAAAAGTCCAAGCATGATTCAATCCCCCCTTTCTCATGCGGTTTTCAACTAACAACACCAATGGAGCTTGTGGAGCGCAGTTAAGGAGACATGATGATTTGCCTCTGCAAATTGTTCATGAGTTAGGAAGAGGAAAGAAGAGGCCAGTGATGTATAGTCATGTGCACACCCTTTTGTTGATGACAAAAAGGGGAGGAAAAAAAAGAGGAGATTATTTTGAAAAAAAGAAGAGAAATCTCTTGTACTTCATTAAGTCAAGGGTTAAGATGAGGGAGAGGTTCAGAAAGCTCAAAGTGTGGCATTTCATGCATATCATATCATTTTTAGAAACCTTGAGTTTCCACATGCATATCAAAAGTTTGAGTTTCCACATGCAGATTAATTTTTATGAAATAAATTCGGACACATTAGTTTTCTATAACTTTGATCTAACACATATCAGTTTCATTCTCTAATACATCAAGGCTTTTACTTACATATATATTTATAAAAGCTGATATTGTCTATCTAAGGAAAGTGTGAGATCAAAGTTTGAGGAAACTTGTGCTAAATCAAAGTTATGATATTTATTCTTATTTCCTTTAGTATGCTTTTTAAAGTTGTTTGGGAGACTAAAAACTTTATCTCATAATGATAAACCTTGGGAAAGTTTACTTTCTAAAAGGCCAAATTATAAGACAAAGCTTTATCAAGTCTTTGAAAGAAAATTTCTTTAAGTGGGAGATTATTAGCTCCAATCATAAAGAAAAATTCTTTCAAAATATTCTCTAAAAGATCTTCTCAAAATTTGGTTTGTTATCATAAAAAAGGAGGAGATTGTTAGCTCCAAAACCCTTCAAAAAACTTTATAGCTTGAGTTTTGAGTGATAACAAAGTAAATTTTGTTAAAACATTTTAAGGAATTGACTAATGTTTCACTTGAGTTTCTATAGCATTTAACAGGTCCATTCTCATAACATACAAGTTCAATTAATGAAATATTTTTCACAATGTCCTGTTTTAACATGATCATAATCTCATTCAAAGAGATTCAAAGCTTAAATGATGTGAAAAATAGTTCAGAAAATGAATTGAAATATGTTAGAGACTCAAGGAAGCAGTAGCGAGCATGAGAAACCAAGCTGACAACATCAGAAAGTATCATGCTCAGTCAGAAAGCACAACAATTAATGAAGAAATGTTTTATTGATTAAATCATAATCAATATCTTCAATCTACGTAAAAATTAACTCTTAAGACATCCCAAATGGTGAAAAACTTCTTGTCAAGCTCAGAGCTATACAAGGAAGATCAGCATGAAGATCAGAAGGTGTAAAACTATATCAAAAAGTGCATCACACAATTAAAAAGTACTACATCCTTGAAGACATCAATTTTTCTGAAGACATCGTGATCACAGTCTTTAATCATGATAAGAAGATCCCTATCAAGCTCAAAATTAAGCAAAGAAGATTAATGAGAAGATCAGAAACTGAGGAAGGACATTAGAAAGCACACACATTTAGAAACCATGTTGACTTTATAGAAGATGAGGGAACATTCAAATTCAAATAAAGTCAACTCTCAAAAAGCGCTGATAGTAACAAATTACTTTTGTACTTGGTAAAGTACCTTAGCTTCTAGAAGAAGAAGTTTAGAGACTATGTCCAGAAAGAAAAAAAATAGTTCCTGAAGATCCATTTTGAAACCACAATGGATCTCTGCAATTGCAAAAGTAAGCTCTAACACAGCTGCACTACTCTACTAGAAGATAGATCCTATGACACAAGAAAAAGGATATCAACAGTGTCAAGAGGAAAGGGAATTAAGGGGCAATAGTCCAATTCAAAACCAAGTATAAAAGGAGGTGGCTTTCATACAAGAGAAGAACCTGCATAACTCTTGCTAAAAATCCTTCGTGCTTTTCCCCCTTATTTTCTTAGAGTTATTATATTTTGTAATTAGTTTCTGTAAAACATTTCTTTCTAGTTTTCATTAGATAACACGTTCTTATTAAGAAGAATTTTAAAAGGAAATCACTCAAAGTTTTCAGGTCATACTCTATTTTATCCATAGAAAAACTTGAGTATATATTTGTTGGAGAGAACTAACCAAACACAAAATCATTGTACCTGATATGATATTGATCATTGTGAGGTTAGCTTCAAGAGGCTAGTAAAAAGACTACTTGGAGTGAGAGTAAATTGGAACTATTACTCACCAGAGTTAGCTTAGAGAGACTAATGAAAAGACTACTTGGAGTGACAATAAATTCGAACTACTGAGAAGGCTATGCAAACACTATCTAACTTTCTCTAGTTTGAGAAAGGGTTGTTAGTGAAATGCAACTGATTGTTGAGAACTATATGTAGGAAGAATTGATCGAAGCAGTATAAAATCACTATCTAATATCCCTCTTTCCTTATTTCTTTACTATTCAACTTTTGCTTTTGATTGTGCTATACATTACTAGAAAATGTTCGCAAATAGTTTGAGTTTTTTCCACATACTTCATAAGGTAAATTTCTGAACCATACTAACAAAAATTTTATATTTCTTGAAAATGTTTGCAAAGAGTTTATGAGTTTTTCACTTAGTTTAGAAAGTAACTTTTTGAACCATACTAGCGTAAGTTTCCACTGCATTCAAATGAAAAACTTGATATACTTTGTTTAAGTTTTTCATAATTTCAACCTCCCTTTTCTCGTGCTATTTTCAACCTACATGAAGAACATTACTGTTACTAAGGAGACGAAAACTTGAGAAGAATGTAGGCTTTTGTTGGAACTTGAGAAAGAAGATGAGATTATGTGTGGAAGTGAGAGGGAGGCTATTAAAAGGCAAGGGGGAAAAACCAAGACAAAAAGGGATCGTGGAGCAATGATGAAGGGATTAGTGGATATTCATTTCTATCTGTAAGTTACAGCTACTAGGTTTTCTAGCTCATGCTTAATAAAGTGGAGAAACCTTTTGTTTTCTATTCCCCTTTTTTTCAAACATCCACTTATATTTTTATAAATACATTACCATCCAAATCTTATGTCATATACTATTGATTCACTTACATAACACGTTCATATATCATATTAAGTATATCAAATGTTAATTATACAAAACATTACTAAAAGATGATTTAGGTGTATAGCACAAATGATTTTGAGTTAAAATGATTTTGAAACCAAATTAAAACTTAATCAAATAGTGGCCAATGAAGTTTTACCAAAAGGAAACTTTTAACAAAAAGAACCTAAGTCCTAAAAAGCTAACCATTTTGAGTTTTGACTTGGTCTTCTTCAAATTATCCCATCATTTGACTTAAACTATGAATCATCTTTTTTGGACTTGGTCTTCTTCAAGTGATCTCATCCTTTGACTTCAACTATAAATCTTTTTTCTAGTTTAAAGCCTATTCTTAACACTAGATTATCCCACATCATAACTCACTTGAAAAATAAAGTTATTCCAATTTAAAATATATAAATATGCATGATTCATAAATGTTGAATTCAATTAAGGCAATATCACTCATAACATTTATCAATTATTACTCTTTGCCTAATATTCATAAATGTGAAACTCAATTAAGGAAATCATGTGTAATATTTATCAATTATTACTTTTTGCCTAATATGCATGGTTTAATTACAATATAACACTAGAATGTATTTCATGCATTTATTTATTTTTTTTCATAGTTAATAACAAGAGGTCACTACTCCAAGCGGTGGAGATATTATACAATAGGAACAAACCAAAAAACCATATCCTACACATGAGTATGTATCTACTACCTGAATCATGCCCCAATATAAAAGGGAATCTACTTAACCGCATACATGTTCCAGATTGATCCAGAGTTAACTTTCTCTACAATACATCAGTATTCCTCCTCATTTGTAGTATCATTCGACTTAAAGCTTAACATTCTCAAGGCCACATAACCCATTTGGATAGCAGCGCACGTATGATCTACTTCTCTTCAATATGAAGGTTTGATGAACGTCGCCAACATCGTGAAGAGCTTTGATCCTCATATAAAAGATACATGTCAGCACATCAATACCCCTCATCTAACCTTTTGCAATTCTTTACTCCTAGGATGCACTACAGACCCAATCGCATAACTCAACTGCCTACTGGCCAATCCCTGCAGCAAAGCCATCAAGGTTATCATCGTAGATTCCAGAACCATAAATTCCTATTGATCATACTTTATAACTTTCAAGGCTTACCCAGCCAAGCCACAATTATATACATAAATTACTTAAGAAACCATAACTGAGTATGCAAATACACACACCCGCCCGTGATGTGCACATTAGGAGCAAAACATCTCAATGAATTGAGATTCATACTCAACTCTCAGTGTTTCACTCTACACTCAACCTCACAGTGTATCACTGTATACTCTCGAAGCCACTTTTCCACACAAGATATAAAGAGCCTCATAGTATTTCCTCAATCTCACAGTGTTTAACTCAAACTCTACCAATATTCTGTTCATTCCTCTCCTTTTTAGCTTTATAGAAACCGACAAAAAAAATGATTAGAGGCATAAAAATCCGCTCATACACCCAAAACAAACCTTCATTGACTCCCGAAGACCATAGACTATGGACAACTCTAGTTCAGCTATGGAGGTTGTCCACGGTTTGTCAATGAAGTCTGCTATGGAGGCTATTCAAGATACGATGGAGGGATGAGCATTGAGAAGGAGATTAGAATTACCGATTAATGTGTGTTAGATAAGAAATAAATTCAAAAATAATATTGGGGCCAAAGTGTAAAACATTGTAGACATAGGGCTTAAATGAGAATTGACCAACAACTGCTTATACATTAAAATTAACACATGTTGCATTCTTAATGGTGCCACTTAGTAAGGGTAATGGTACCCTCACATATTTTTGGGTAGCGAATCAATTACCTTGTTGTTTCCATTTTCTGTTTTCGCTATTTCTTTACAAAATACTAAATAGAAAACACAAAAAATGAAAATGTAAAACAAGCAGGTTCTTAGCTTTTTCTTTCTAATTCACTTATCTTCCTATCTATTATTAAACTCTTAAATAAGAAATGAAATTTCATTCCTTATCATTCCCCTTCCTTTTTCCCATCACCCGTCATCATATCAAAGCACAATTAAGGTACCATTTTTGTGAATAGGCTCTTACTATAATGCATTAGTCGATTGAACATGTGAATAAAATTAGCATATTAAAAGATTATGAAACTAAGTTTTCTTCGATTGCACCGTTCCTGCCACTCGAACTCGAATAAAATTTTGTTCGATCTTTGAAAAAAATGAAGCCAAACAAGAAAATATCCAATTTGTCCGTCCAATAGCTTTTATTTAAAAAATGTGCCGGGCACGTAGGAAAAATACCATCGCCAAACATGATAATAGGCACGTAAAGGATTATTTTTTGCTAATACATTGTCGAAAGCATGCTTTGGAAAGTTGTTCACATTTCAATACCCAAAAAAAAAAAAAGTGTTCATATTTGTCATTGCTAGATGGTCCGAAGCAATCAAATAATTAAGAATATCATTCCATGTCTCTCAATCTTCTCTAAAAATGCTAAATTGGTTAAACAGAACAACACCAGAGAATCAAGATCATCGAGGACTAGCTAGCTCGTTAAGAACGTGATAAAAATCTATAACAAAATTAAATTTTAAAAAATGTTATTACATGCCTTTACATAGGAAAAGATAATTTAACCAAATGCTTTTTATTGATGAACAACCCCCAAAAATGAATGAATAAATGAAATTGAAGAGGTTACATATGTGGAATTCATCAGAAGTGGCAACCACAACAAAGGTAGAATATGCAAAGCATGGAGACAAGGACAACTCCCTCAACCACAGAGACTATCTTGTAAACGACGGTGTCCACCATGGCCGTGTGTAGATGAAGTCGTTTCGAATGAAACGCAGAGAACCTCCTGTTCCAGAACTCCTTGCTCAACTTCCTAAACGACCTCTTCTTTTCCATCGTATATGTATTAATGAGACACTTCTCAAATATCAAACTCGCTCCCTCACGATTTTTAATTATGTGGTCTTACTGTGTTTCTTTGATGCAATGAGATATGCACGAAGAGGGAGTGTAAGTTGCGTTTTATATGAAGAATGTAATGGTGCTAGTGCCTTGGAAGCTTCAACCACAAGGGTGTTTGCTGGCTCTGGCTGTGTATTGCTGGCCCAAGATTACACGTAAAATAGCACTTTAGCTCTGGACTGGTCCTCCAGCATATTTTAAATTGTGCAATGATTTAGAATCGTATAAATTTGGTGAAAAAAAAATATAATTTATTTCATATGATTAACTTTATCTTAAAATCGCAAGTTGTATTGTAATTTTTTTTTTGGGACACATAATTGGTGAGTAAGTGACTCAAATGATGAATAGTTGAACTCAAATCAAACAATAATATTTATTGTACAACAATATTATAACAACACTCACAATGTTATTTTGTCTTTAAATGCACAATATCCACTCTTAGTAAGAATATGTTTGGTTATGAGATAAAAATATGATGTAAATTTTCATAAATAAGCTCCATGTGTAAAATTACACATAAACCTCATTCATGAAAAATTTATCCCTATTTTTACTCCCCAACCAAACATACCCTAAAAGTCAAAACAATATTATAATTGTTATTGTAATATTGTTCTACAACTTTGTTGTACATGGATCACTACTCCAAATTAAATGTTGAGAAAGGGGATAACTTTAATAGTTCGAACTAGGATTAATTCCACACCCAAATTAAATAGTATGGCTAAATACTGTAAAATAATAATAATAATAATAAACCTTATATCATCAACCCACATTTTGTTATTTCACAATTATGTAAAACAACGGAATATAATGTCATATAAAACAAAATAAGAATACTTTTAATGAATCGTTAAGTTCAAAATATTACAAATTTTTTTAAAAAATTATTTGTTGATCTTTTTTACTTAAAACATTAATAAACCGTCCAAAAACAATTGAGCATCATTTTATAGTGAAAATATTTCTTGTTACAATATCTAAACGGCTAGTATAAGAGTTGAATAACAAGTACAATAATTAAATAATGAATTTGTTAACTCTAAACTGTAGTTTGATTTCTAAGCATGCTCACAAAATTTTAGATATTGTCAGATCTGTTTGGGTAAATTAAAAAGTTTAAATGGCTAATAAGTTAAACAAAAAAAATCTAATCTTAAGTGTAAAATTCACCTATAATAACTAAAACATATTTTTAAAGCTTTTAATTCTAAGCAAAAGTGAACAAATTATTTTAGAAATTTAATGCTAACTAGCCCTCAGAAATATATTGAAAAATAAATTAATCTCTCAAAATTAGAGAATTTCAAACTAGCCCATCACATTTCAAAAAGAGGAGCAAATTGGCCAATTTGTACATTTTTGTACAGCAAAAAAGAGATAAATTGATCCATTCGTATATTGTATGAAATTGTAAAAAGAGACTAATTTGTCCCTTTTTTGAAATATAAGGGACCAATTTGAGACTTTATTTTAAATTTCAAGGGACTAATTTATTTTCTAATATATTTCTAAGAGACCAATTTAAGAATTTTATCTTCATTTGTTTTTGTCAAGATAACCACATGTATCAAATATTATACAGAATATAAAATTATTTCATATATATATTCAGTTATTTATTACACAAATTATTTTCTAATGCAATCTAAACAAAACATAATACTTTAAATTACTTTTAAAAATTAATATGTTCAAACATAAAATTGATTTTCAAATAAACAATTATATAAAAAAATTAATTATGTGTATACTTGATTATCGAAATAATTTAATCTCGCTACTAGTCCAAATACAAATTAACATTTTTATATTAGTTATTTACTTTCAAGTTTACATACAATTAACTTTAATACGATTGTCATCGTCTAATTTACATGGACACTTTGCCCCCTCCAAACCCCCCCCCCCCAAACCAAAAAAAATGAATTTTCATTTTGTCTTTTAATTTTCAAAAGTTTGTGGAAAAAAATTAGAAACAAGAAATAAAAATAGAAATAAAACTATTAGTTTTCACTATTTTCCTCAAAAACTTTTGAAAACATAAAATATAGAAAATAAAAATAGAAAATATGAACATAAATCAAACTGACCCCAAACTACTCAATTGTCTCTAACCTATTGATTATGAATTACATGATGACACTAATATACTATTAATATAAGACTAATAAGAGAATATTCCTTAGCTAACTAAGTTATTGTTAGCTCCAGAACCCATGAAATAGCAATTATATCTTATGATTTGAATGACTACAAAGTAAATTTTATTAAAATATTTTGAACAAAGAACCAATGATTTGCTTGAATTTATGTAGTGCTTAAATAAAAATTTTCTCATATACATATAATTCAATTCTTTATATATATTTCATATTATCATGATTCAATATACTTAAAATCTCATTCAAAGAGATTTAAATTTGTAAGAATGTAAAAAAGTAGCTCAAAAAGTATATTACAATATAAAAGAAATATAAGAAAGCAAGCTAGAGCATTAAAAAGTAAATCTAAGTCTTCAGAAATTAGTTTGTGACTTTAGAAAGTAGTATGACAACTCAATAAAGTGTCCTCTCATGATCAAATCAAGCACATCGTCATTTTTTTTGTTCATGCTCATCGTTTAAGAAGTTAAACACTATCTTAAGATCATTATCCATCTCAAAGAGAAGTTTAGCTAGAATACAAAAGACTCAGAAAGTGTAGAAGTGCATTAAAAACTATAGCATACATAAGAAACTACACTGAGTCATAAAAAATTGAAAGTAAATTTGAATTTCAATTAAGTTAAAGCAGTCAGAAAGTTATGATAGTGACATATCAACTTTATACTTAGAGATAATAAAGCTTTTTAAAGAAGAAAAGTCCAGAAACCACACTATGTTTGAAAAAGTAGTTTCTGAAGTATTTTTAGCAACAAAGGACATTAGTTTTCTCCACTACATAGTGTATGTTTGAATCGCGTGTTTCACTTCTCTTGACTATCTAGCAATTGAAACTTTGAACAAAATACTATCAAGTGTTGAACTTGAAGTGCAGCGGAAACAAAGTTAAATGTTTTAGAAAGTAACTTTTTGAGATACAACATCAGTAATAGATAAGCTAAAAAGATAAATTTTAAGCAAATATTACATAATAAAACTGACGGTGAAAGTAAAATGATAAGAGAGAAAAAGATACTGCACAAATATTTTTATACTACTTTGGCCAACTTACCTACATCCAATACTCAACCAATGTTGAGTTTCACTAACACCTTTCTTGACCCAAAAAAGAAAGAAACAGATAGTCTTTATGGTATCCTTCCAAAACTCTAACTTGTGAGGAGTAAACAACCTCTACTGTCACAAACCAAGTAGTTATTCACCCGCCTCTCCAAGCTGACCCCTGAGTAATCTTGTACTAGTCTTTCCAAGCTAACCTAAGTAGTATTGTACTAGCCTCTCCAAACTAACCCGAGTAGTATTGTAGTAGTCTCTCCAAGCTAAATCGCGACCAGCAAGAACACTTTATTGTCACATTGCAAGTAGTTTTACCTTAGCCTCTCTAAGCTATCTCACACTGATCACCAATGGATCGAGGTAACAAGAGGTTTGTGCTTGGGTTTACAACTCAAACTAACCTACACTCAAGTTTCCTTAAACTATACATGAATAGCTTGGATAACTTGAATGATTTCTTTCTAACAATTCTTCCTTGGAAGAACATATAAACTATTTAGGAATATAGAAAGAATATTTTTAAAAGCAAGGAAACTGATTACAAGAAGTAATGATCTTCATAGAAAAGATGAGGAGAAAATTTTGCAGCGTATCAACACTTATGCAACTGTCAAGATCTTGCTTTTGAAAGCTCAGCATCTCTATTTATAGATGGTTTACCTTTGTGACTGTTGCTTTTGATCTGTTATCCAAGTGACACGTGTTGATCATCTGTGTTTATGTCTTGGAAACACCATCTATAAGAGTAACTCTTCTAGTCTTAGAGTTGTTGCAGAACCAATTGTGAAACAGTGGTTTCTGAAACTACCATTAGAAACTACTTTTTCACTTTCTGAATAAGGTTTCTGAATACTTCCTTCCAGAAGCTAGAGTAGTTGACCTAGTTAGTAGACGAGATGACATGCCAATCTATAACTAGTTTTGACTTCAAATTTGAATTTCAAATTTTCTCTCCTTTTTTAGTGGAGTGAGAGCTTTACTTTGAAGTGCACTTTCTGAGGTGCGATATCAGTTCCTTGATATGTTTTTGGTCTTGCAGAGCTTCTTGATGAAATGCTGATTATAATCATGATGATTGAAGGTTACAGAACACATAGACTTTAGGAATTGAGAGATATCTTCAAATTTTAGTCTACTTTCTGAAGATTCGTGTCTTGTTTTCTTGTACTTGTTGATTTTATTCAACTCATTAGGCATTTGTATGCTCATTTCATGACCTAATTATCACTTCCATTTAGTTTCCATATCTTAAAACACGATAAATCATGTTTGCACATATAAAGTGAAATATCTTCACTAAAGGAGTCATATTATGTTAACGATATAACCTGTTTGCTATTTGAAGAAACTCAAGATAGACATTAGTCATTCCTCAAAATATTTTCTTTAAATTAGTTCTATTGTCATTCAAAACATATTGCCTTAATGTTTTCTGAAGAGTTCTGGAGCTTACAGTCCCCCCTTTTTTATGATGACAAACCAATTTGAAGAAAATCTTTTGAAGATATGTTGAAAGAAATAACATGGACTATATCGTGATAATAGCTATTCTTTCAAAACATCTTCACATGTGCTTTTTGTAACACTATAGTAGAACCTAACTATGGTTAAGTTCCCATTTGGATTCTATTAGTTCTCACTTATGCCTTGCATTTATTTTCCTTTGAAATTAATTTAGAAAAATAATGGATAACTCTTTTTTTGGTGCAAATTACTCTTTGAAAGCTTAAGCCTATAGCGAGAATTGAAGATATAGCGTTATCATAGCGTTGAATAATATTATAACTTGAAATCACAAATATTTATGCGGAAGTAACTAGCATGAATAATTCTACAATACTTAGCATAATACACGTTACTTTAGTCATAGATAGTTGTAAATAGTCAAGGGAATACATTGCATAAGTCTAACTAAGAGTATTACACAAAGTTCTTAACCAATCTACAACTAACAATCCAAAGCATAAATCTAAATTGGATTACAGATCAGCACATGACTAATATCGACTCCTAAAACATAAAAAATAGAGACTGCACCCCTAGATGATGACCTTCCTTCTTACTTTCTACGTCATCATCTGCCCATTGATTAACTCTTGGAACGTGGGCTACCAAGCGGACCAAAGACTCAGCTATGTTAGGAACTGGATGACTCAGCTTTAGAGGAATCTTCATCCTTATTGTCAGAGACGTAAAGATCACTCCATGAAATAGGAAATCTCTCCATATCGGGCATCGTATGCATTATGTTGCCACTAGCAGAGGGACCTTAAGCCTGCCTTTCTGCTCTAAGGGATGATATTCTAGCAATGTTTCTCTTACCAAAGTGCTGGGACTAACCCATCCATACTTAGATTCATAACTTTACTGTACTATGCCTGATTTATTCTTTGCCCCTATAACAGGAGTGAGAGAAGTATACGAGGGTGCTCTATTGTAGGGAATTCAACTAGGGTAGGAAAAGGCTTTCCAAAAGGACTCAGATACATACGGTGTTCTATTGTGGTGATAGTCCTAATCACCATAGTCCAACCATCTTCAAGCTCACAGGTGTTGGGGCCCGCCCTCCAGGTTATGGTCACCTTTCGATCCATACTTTCCTATGAACGACATGGAAACAAACATAGGAATGAGAAATACATGATTTCCCAGTAGGAGTCTAATAAGCACTGTTTTTGCAAATATTTTCCCTTTTTATACTTGGTACTTTTGCATTGTTTTTAGATTTAATTCCCATGAGTTTTGTTAGTTTTTGAATCATTTCCTCCCTGCTCTCAATTATGCTTTGTGGCTTTTATTCAGTGACTTTTGCACAATTTTGGTTTGTTTCTTATGATACCTCTTTTTCCTACAGAGTAGATGGCGGTCATATGAAGAGTCCCCCCTGGTGCATTGTGGAGTGGAGCTTAGAGCAGGCATAGAAGAAAGAGAGAAAGAGCTAGATGAAAGATTTGAGCTCGGACAAATTCGTTACAAGGAGCATCAGTCACTGTAGTGATCCTATAAGACAGAGCAAGTTCAGTAATGAAGACAGCTTTGTTGCAACGAACAATAGTCATTGTAGCGAGCCTGAGAACTGGCACTAGCGGAGATTTTTAAGTCAATTTGCTTAACTCGTTACAGCAAGTTAAACTTGCTGCAACGAGTTTTACAGGACCAAACCTAAAAGTTTAATTTTTCCATTTTGGCCCACTTAGGCCCCTTTTTAGCAAATTTGATAATGATGTAAGGCTCTGAACCACAAAGTCCGAGGCATTCTTAGCCAAATTAGGAAGTAGAACTAGGTTTAGAGAGCTCATTTCTTCTTCCTCCATCTCAAGAATACATTGATACACATAGTTTGGTTACATTTATGCAGATTACCATATCTGATTACTTTATTTTCCCTCTTTCTTTGGCTGTAACCTCCTCAGGAGTAATTCTCTTGCTAGCCAAAGGAATTAAAGAGTTAGGGTTATGTTTTGAAACATTATTGAATTGAATGCAAACCCTTGATGTTGTTCTCTTTCTCTTTGTGTTTTCCTCTATTTTCATGTTTATGATTTATATGCATGTTAAGTGAGGTGTTCTTTTGTGTGTGTGAGCATGATTTGTAAGCATACATGATTTAGCTTGTTGATTGAATGCATGCTAATTGATTGATTGATGAGCATTTAGTTGACCAAGATAATAGAGATAATTCTTGATCGAGAATTAGGCTATGGCAATTGGTATTCTAATTGGTTCATGCATTTATATGTTATGATTGTAATCATTTAAATGTATGTACTTAACATTATCCTCTAGTTGATTGACTTTAAGGAGAATTACTGTCTAATTGTGTGATTGCATGATTAGTTCATAGTCCCTCACCAAGTGTTTGATATTTTGTTATGTTGATGATTGACATTCCCTAGCTCAAGAATCCCCCAGGCTATCTTCTTTTTACCATAGTTAATTTCAATCACTTGTTATTTCAATTTCAATGCAACAAAATCCCCATTTTTACTCCAACTAATTAGTTTAGCTTCCTTATAAGATGACCCGGGTTACATTCCACTATCTAGGTACATTTGCAATTTGGTTTAGGAATCTAAATTCCTTTTTAAACTTGGTGTTGACAATGACTAGCTACCAAGTTTTTGGCGTCATTGCCAGGAAACATTGTGCTACTTAGTTGTGTTCATATTGTGAATTTGTGAATAGTTGTTTTCTTGTTTTCTTTTATTTCTTTCATTTTAAGAAAAATCCACAAATTTTAGTTATTTTTATTTTCCTTTTAGTTCTCTTTATGTTGGTTCCCATCCATGACTGCATCCCAGCCTAATTCTCAGTTAGCCCATTTTGATCCAAAGATTGAAAGGACTCTTAGGCAATTGAGACAAACTAGGAGACAATTATTCATTCTAGGTAACCATCTAAAGCTTTTCCTATAAATTCTAATTTTGATATAGAACTATTTATACCTCTCCTGAACTTTTTGATTCTGCTGTTAGTGTTTCAAGGAGGTCAAACTTTATGGCTGACCAAGGGAGAACTCTTAAGGAGCTTACAACTCCTAACTTGTTCCAACAACCTTTGGGAATCATCTACCTTGAATTGGAGGTGGATTTTGAGCTCAAATTTGGGCCATACGTGTACTTCCGAAGTTTCATGGCCATGCGGGTGAAGATCCACTTGTTGTCAGGTTCCACGTGTGTTCTCATACAAACCTGCAACAAACATAGTTTTCAATTTAGTTACCTAGACTTTCTTGGGTCCTCTTGGGTTAGTCTTGTAAGAAAAAGGTTTCCCAACCTTTTCGATAGACTTCTTTTTTATGAAGCACTTGTCAGGTGGATGTCCGTTCTTATGACAGAAAGTATAAGAAACCTTGTTTTTTACTTTCTTAACATAAGTTGGCTTTTCTTTCTCATCTATTTTCTCTTCATATCCTAACCTGATTTTTTTAAAATATGACCATTGACCTCCGAGCATTAGATCAAGATTCTTTGATCCGTTCACCATTTTTTCCATGTCGAATTTGAGAAGCTTTGAAGGTCTCTCTAGCTCGAAAATGACCTTCTGAGTGTTTTTACTTTTATTTGAGAATTCAAATTTTAAGGCATTGAATTTTAAATTTAAAACTATGTTTTCTCCTTTCAATTCTTCTTTTTAAGCCTTAGACTCTCGGCTTCTATTTTGGCTATTTCAAGTTCTAAAACAATTTTTTTATGTTTCCTTTTTAGGTTGAGATAGTGAGAGGAAAGAGTTTGAGAGTCCTTAAGTAGCTCTTCACATAAAACTAAAAGATCATCATAGGAAAGATCATATCAGAGTTATGTACCTCAGGTTAACCCTCTGATGAATAGCCTACCATGAAACATAGGTTTGTAGCATCTAGCTCTTTCTGATCTTCTAATCTTTCTTTCTCTTATTCTGATTCACTCCAGGTTGCCAGTATGCCTTTCTTTTTAGGCATGAACTTCATCTGTAGATCCTTGAGTTTAGGATATTTTAGTTTGAGATGTCCATTATCTCCACAATTATAGGAGGTGACGCTTTCAATTCCAACTTCACTCTACCTTTTCTGTGTTTTTTGAAGTTGATGTCCCTTATTCTTTTTGTCTTTCCTTTCCAAACTTTGGACATTTTCCTTATCAACATGGAAAGCTCATCTCTATCTTCTTCTTCTATTTCTTCATTGGATTTGCCTCTCTTTATCAGAGGTTTCAGCAACTTTCATTGCCTTGACTTTATGTAGCTTCTGATGAGATGACTTCAAGGCCATGGACTTGCTATTCTTGATGGATTCACCATGCATTTCAGAAAGCACAACCTCATGAGTTTTAAGAAACCTAATGAGTGCGTCCAGATCAAGAGTGTGGAGGTCTTTAGCCTCAGTAAGTGTTGTGACCTTAGGCAATCACTTAGTAGAGAGGTTTCTCAAGATTTTTCTAACCATTTCAGAGTTAAAGTAACTTTTGCCTAGTCCTTTTAGTTGGTTTATGATGTAGATAAACCTTATGGTCATTTCATCAATATTTTCTTGATCTATCATTTTGAACATCTCATATTGATGAACCAGCATACTGATTTTAGTTTCTTTAACTTGATCAGTACCCCCATCCAACATATGTAATCTATCCCATATCTCCTTTGCTATGTCACAAGCAATGATTTTTTCATATTCCGCTTTGCTTAGTGCACACGTGAGCAAGTATTTAGCTTTAGAGTTCAACTAAACTCTGGCTTTGTGTTGTTTTGTCCACTTCCTCATGGGGACTTCTCTTGATGTTGAAGGTGCATCATCGGTTCAAGGAACTTCTTCAGTTGGAGTATAGTTGCCTTTTTGAATTATTTCCCATAAGTCAAGACTTGTGTATTTTATGAACAAATCCATTCAATCTCTCTAATAGGCATACTTCCTACCATCAAATAATGACAATCAGTTGATAGAGTATCATTTTACTATATGAATATTCTGTGTCATTTGTCCTTCAGATCTTTGCTCTCTACAATCGTTAGAATGCTTAACCCTTAGAGCCAAACTCTGATACCATTTGTAGGTAGAAAAGCACACAAGAAGGAAGGTTGAATCATGTTTCACTTCTCTTGACTGTTTAGCAACTGAAACTTTGAATAAAATACTATCAAGTGTTGAACTTAAAGTGCAACAAAAACAAAGTTAAATGTTTCAGAAAGTTAAACTGATAGTGAAAGTAAAAGGATAAGAGAAAAGAAGATACTGCATAGATATTTTTATACTAGTTCGGCCAACCTACCTACATCTAGTACTCAACCACTATTGAGTTTCACTATCACTTTTCTTGACCTGAGAAAGAAAGAAACAGATAATCTTTATAGTCGCCTTCCCAAGCTCTAATCTATGATGAGTAGACAGTCCCTACTATCACAAACCAAGTAGTTATTCACTAGCCACTCCAAGCTGAACCTTGAGCAGTCTTGTACTAGCCTCTCTAAGCTAAATCGTGACCAGCAAGAACACCTTACTGTCGCATTGCAAGTAGTTTTACATTAGCCTTTCCAAGCTATCTCACACTGATCACTACTGGATTGAGTTTACAAGAGGTTTGTATTTGGGTTTGCAACTCAGACTAACCTATACTCAAGTTTCCTTAAAACATATAGTGAATAGCCTGGGATAACTTGAATGACTTCTTTCTAATGATTCTTCCTTGGAAAAATGTATAAACTATTCAGGAATATAGAAAGAAGATTTTTGAAAGCTCAGCATCTCTATTTATATATGGTCTCCCTTTGTGACCATTGCCCTTGATATGTTGTCCAAGTGACATGTGTTGATCATCTGTTTGTGTCTTGAAAATGTCATCTAGAAGAGTAGCTCATCTAGTGTTAGAGTCATTGTGAAATATTGGTTTTTGAGACTACCTTTAAAAACTACTTTTTACTTTCTGAATGAAGTTTCTGAATACTTCCTTCTAGAAACTAGAGTGGTTAACCAAGTTGGCAAAAGATATGACATTTCAGTCTGTAACTGGTTTTGACTTCAAATTTAAATTTCAAATAAATTTTCCTTCCATTTTCAGTGGAGTACAACGTCTTACTATGAAGTGTATTTTTTGAGGTGCGGTACTAGTTTCTTGATATGTTTTTGGTCTTGTAGTCTTCAATCAGAGCTTGTGGATGAAAAACTTATTATGACCATCATGATTGAAGGATAGAAAACACATAGGCTTCAGGGATGAATAGATATCTTCAAATTTAGTCTACTTTCTAAAGTTCAATGCTTCTTTTTGAAGACCCGTGCTTTGGTTTCTTGTACTTGTTGATTTTCTTCAACTTATTAGGCATTTGTATGCTCATTTCATGATATAATTATCACTTCCATTTAGTTTCCATCTCTTAAGAAGAGATCAATCATGTTTGCACATGTAAAATGAAATTATCTTCGCTACAAGAGTCGTATTATGCTAACGATATAACCTATTTGTTATTTTAAGAAACCTCAAGGTAGACATGAGTCATTCTCCAAAATATTTTCTTTAAATTAGTTTTTTGGTCGTTCAAAACATATTGCGTTAACGTTTTCTGAAGGGTTTTGGAGCTTACACATAGTTGTCTTTGACACATCTTGGCAAATTTCTAGAAGGCTAATCCTAGGACACACAAAGATTGATCAACATGTGTTAGGAAGAGAAAAGATCAAGGAGACAATGGTTTAATTCAAACTAAAGTATAAAAAGAGAAAGCCTTCAAATTGGATGGAATTTTTTCTCTCGATATTTTCAAGCAACATTCATATTTTCTGAAATTCTTTTTCGTATCAATTTCAATTTCTCTAAAAGAAAATTTTTCTTACTTGTATCTCTTAGTAAATGTCCTTCTTTAGAAGATCAAGCAGATCTCTTACTCATTTCATTATAATAGGAAACTTGAGTGTTTATTGGAGTGAAAAACACTAAAACCTTATATCTCTTGTATCTTGATCCATTAGCTATCAGTGTGAGATTAGCTTGGAGATGCTAGAATCAAAACTATTTGTGAGTGAAGGTTGACTGTGCAAACTACTCACTAAAAATAGCTTGAGAAAACTAGTGAAAGGAATATTTGAGTTTCTCATGTAGAGAAAAAAGTTAACAGTCGAACTCAACAATTTAGTTGAGAATTAGATATAGGGTTTAGGCAGAGTTGGCCAAACTAGTATAAAATCTTTTGTGTGATACTCTATTCTCTCTATCTCTTTAATTGTTGTCTATTATTCATTACTATTGTGTGAGTTTTTAAATATGCTTGAACATCTTTTTGAAGTTTTATTAAGTTTCTGGAAAGCTCAAAAAGTAATTTTATGAAGCTTATTAACCTCTATTCTTTTGGTGCCTTCAACTTTAAACACTTGATAGACTTTGTTTTAGGTTTTCAGAAAGCAAAAGGAATTTGAAAGCATGATTCAACTTCGTCTTCTCATACTATATCTTCAACTTCATTTTGCATTAGAGCTCAAACCTCTAAGCTATTGATCATCCTAATCGTTGCAAAGAAAGAGGGACATCGGAAACCTCTACAATACAATGGTTTCATAACCGATGTGACAAGTCTGTCAGTCTACCTTTCTAGACTAACGTTCCAAGACACAACAGATGATCTACACG
This sequence comes from Dalbergia cultrata, assembly GCA_031216105.1. Lineage (NCBI taxonomy): Eukaryota > Viridiplantae > Streptophyta > Magnoliopsida > Fabales > Fabaceae > Dalbergia > Dalbergia cultrata. Next base: position 39,531,596 of record CM062348.1, read on the forward strand.
TGTCACTTGGAAATCTGATCAATGGCAATGGTCATGAAGAAGGATCATTACAAATGGAGATGTTATGCTTAAAAGCTTATGAGAAAGTTGAAGACATAAGAGCAGAAACTCTGGAAAAATCTCTCCACACTTCTTGAGATGTTCATCATAATATGTAATCAATCTCCTTGAAGTGTAAAATCTTCTTTCTATGTTTTGTAATGATTTGTATGCTCTTCTTAAGAAGAGATGTTAGAAAGAAGTCGCTCTTATTTCCCAGGTCTGTTTTATTGAATATTTTTAAGGAAACTTGAGCATAAGTCAGTTTGAGATGCAACCCAAACACATAACCTTTGTAACCTTGATCTAATAGTGATCAGAGTGAGACATAGCTTGGAGAGGCTAAGGTAAAACTACTTCCAATGCGATGGCAGAGGCGTTCTGCTCATCTCGATCCAGCTTGAAGAGGCTGTGTAAAAACTACTCGCAACTTGATGATGGAGGCATTCTAGTTATCATGGTTAAGCTTGAAGAGATTGGGAAGAACTTCTTGCAACGTGGTAGTAGGGGTTGTCTACTAGTGATGATTCAGCTTGGAGAGGCTGGTTCAAGACTACTCAGTTTAGCTTGGAAAGGTTGGTTCAAGACTACTCACTTCAGCTTGGAAAGACTGGTATAGAACTACTCGGTTTGGCACTGCGGGTTGTCTACTGTTCACTGTCAGAGCTTGGGAAGGCTAATGTAAAGACTATCCAGTTTACTTTCTTAGGTTGAGAAAGTTGTTGTTAGTGAAATCTCAACATGTGTTGAGTATTGGATGTACACAGGTTTAGTCGAACTAGTATAAAAATATTTGTGTCATTTGTCTTTTCCCTAATCTCTTATCTTTATGTTATGCACTTTAATTTAATAACTGCTGAAATTCTGTTAAAGTTGCATTATTATTAAAATACTTCAAAGATCTATTTTCTAAAAAAACCAACCAGGATTTCGCTGCACTTCAAGCTTTAAGCTTAATAGTATTTTTGCTAAATGTTTCATATTTAAACAAAGCACCAAAGCACGATTCAGCCCCTTTTCTTGTGTACTCTTTTACCAATAAGAATATGGAGGAAGAAAACTCTCATACTAAAGGGCAAGGCACAAGGGAGCTCAACTTGAATATGAATGAGTTTTCCATGGCTTTGGAGCCTATTATTGAGGAACCTAGGGAGTTAGAAGAGCTAGAAAATCCAAATTCTACTCTAGTGCTGAAAAGTGTGCCCCAACCTCAACCATCCATCAGAATAACCTTTATAGAAGACTAAGAGGAAACTTTATAAACTATACCAGAGCTAGTTGCTGAACCTGCTATTGAGGCTACAAAGGATGTATCTCAGAAATCTCAAGGTACTGGTGATACAGTTCCACTAAACTTATCTGATGAAGAAGATGATGCAGCACCTACACTGGACAACAAACCTCCACCTCTCACAAAATCTCAATTTCTCATGCACAACTAAAGGGACTTAGCTACTAGATTGGATAAAGTTAAAGGAACGAATAGAGATCTTAGAGCTCATATGAGAAGACATGAGGATCTACTGCTACAGATTCTTCATAAGTTCAAGAGTCTTATAAAGAGTGGCAATGATGCTATGACTATGTGCACTCCTTTACTGATGACAAAAAGGGAAGAAAAATAATGAGCAATCTTTTGCACATCAAGTCAAGAAGTCACTTGTTGATGCGGAGTTTCAGAGAGAGCTTCAATACTCATTTTCTCAAGCATAAGTTTTTTTTTTTTTAGCTTTTTGTGTTCTGTTCAAGTTAATGAACTATTTTATGTTTTCTCTTTATTTCTCTTATGACAAATATTAGTTTCATTGTACATTGTCTCTATACTTAAAATGAAATATGATATTTCTCTAATCATACTTACATACACTATGTTGAATATAATATTTTATCAAGATTGTATCACACATTGTTATCTTATGTGCCTTACACATGTTATTTTCTTATATTGTTTTATAAGAAACATAACAAAATTTTGACTCACAACAAGAAAGTTCTCTTTCTGAAAACCCTAAGTTGTAAACAAAATTTTTACTAAGTTTCTGAAATAAAGTTCCTTAAGCCTTTAACACTTAAAGAAATATTCTTTTAATAATTATTCTCCAAAAGATTTTCTCAAAATTTAGTTTATGATCATAAAAAAAGAGAGATTATAAACTCTAAAACTCTTGAGAAAACTATTATAGCTTAAGTTTTGGATGGCAATAAAGCATATTTTGTTAAAATATTTTTTTTAAAAAAAGAACTAATGATTTGCTTGAGTTTCTATAGTGCTTAAATAGGAATTTTCTCATATATATATATATAACTTAATTCTTGATATATTTTTCATGCTATCACGATTCAACATAAATAAAATCTTATTCAAAGAGATTTAAATTCTTAAGAATGTGAAAAATATTTCAAAAAGTTTTTATAGTATGTAAGAAACTTAAGAAAAAGCAAGCTAGAGTGTCAAAACGTAAATCAAGGTCTTCATAAACTAGTTCGAGACTTTAGAAAGTAGCATATAACTCAAGAAAGTGTCCTCTCATGATCTAACCAAGAACATTATCATCTTTTTTGTTCATGCTCATCATTTAAGAAGATCAACACTATTTGAAGGCCATCATCATCTCAAAAAGAAGTTCAGATGGAATATAAAAGGCTTGAAAATCATAGAAGTGCATTAAAAACTCTGGTATACATCAGAAACTATACTGGATAATTAGAACTTGAAAGGAAATTTGAATTTCAATGAAGTCAAAGCACTCAAAAAGTTATGATAGTGACATATCTACTTTGTACTAGGAGAATCGCCTTACCAATGAAGCTTTTACAAGAAAAGAAGTCAAGAAACCACACTATGTTAGAAAAAGTAGTTACTAAAGTATTTTTCAGCAACAAAAGACAATGGTTTTCTGTAATACATAGTTGAATCTTACACAGCTCAGCAAATGTCTAGAAGGATAATCCTAGGACACACAGATTGATCAACATGTGTCAAGAAGAAAAAAAGGTCAAGGGGACAATGGTCTAATTCAAAATGAAATATAAAAGGAGAAAACCTTTAAACTGTAAGGAACTTTTTCTCAAGAGATTTTCAAGAAACCTTCATACTTTCTGTAGTTCTTTTTCATATCAATTTCAATTTCTCTAAAAGAAAAATATTCTTTCTTGTATATCTTAGAAGCATCTTTCTTTAGAAGATCAGAAAGAAATCTCTGAAGTAGATCCCTTACTCATTTCATTATAGTAAGAAGCTTGAGTTTTTATTGGAGTGAAAAACACCATAACCTTATATCTCTTCTATTCGATTCATTAGTGATTAGTGTGAGATTAGTTTAGAGAGGCTAGAATAAAAAATACTTGTAAGTGAGGGTTGACTGTAAAATTGCTTACTGAAAATGGCTTGAGGAAAGCTAGTAAAAACAATATCTGAGTTTCTCATGTAGAGAAAGAAGTTGACAGTGGAACTTAACAGTTTAGTTGAGAACTAGATGTATGTAGAGTTGGTTGAACTAGTATGAAATCATCTGCATCATACTCCCTTCTTTCTATCTATTTAATTACTGTATGTTATTCGTTATTGTTTTGTGAGTCTTTAAATTTGCTTGAACATGTTTCTGAAGCTGATTAACCTTTATTTTTTTGCTACTTTCAAGTTTAACACTTAATAGACTTTGTTTTAAGTTTTCAAAAAAGAAAAAGGATTTGAAAACATAATTCAATCATTCTTTCTCGTGATATATCTTCTCCTACAATTATGAGCTAATTGAACTATATTGAGGTTGTATCAAATACACTTCCCTTCAAACCAACTTGTCTTTGAGATTACTTAAAAAATAATTTCTTTTCCAATTAATTTTTTAAGTATTTTTAATTTCTATAAATATTTATCATTTTAGTTTTGGCCCCACTAAAATTTTTGTTTTGATTTTAGCTCCTCTTTTTTTCTTTTCTTTATTTTTGGTCTCTAAATTTAGTCCTATAAATATATTAAAATATATGTATAGTCATTTCAAATATTGAAAATGTTATTTTTGTACTTATAAATATTTTAAGAATATTATTTTGGTCCTTATCTGTACTATCACTTAACATATAAGGATTAAAAACATAACAATGAGAAGGAAAAAATAAAACAAAAAGTAAAATAAAAAATAAAAACTAAACAACTCATCATATTTACAATAAGTTAGGATTAAGTTACATAGATATAACTTTAAGTGAGTGTTATACTGTTAAATAACTTTTTATTAGTGTAACTTTTTACAAAACTCACCATTGGGTTATAATTCTATGCCCCTATATATAGATCAAGTCTATAAAATTTCAGATTAACTTAAAATTATTTCATTTGGTTTTAATTTCAATGTAATATATTTGTTCAAAATGAACAAGAATATAAGCTATATGATTATATTCTTATTGATGCTCAATTCTTATAAAATTTGGCATAAATGATTTTCATGATAAATAGTTATAATTCAATGGTTGGATTTACAAAAAAATTATTTTGAAGAATTATTAATAGGTGTAACTATGCCTAAAGCTACACCAATATAACTCTATCATAATCTAAACATATATTTTTAAACCTTTTATATTTAACGTCCCGTTGAGATTTCCGAACAACACAGCTCATAAACTAATGTCAAATACTGGAATAGGCACCTTTTCTGATTCTGAACTCATTCAAAGCTCGCCGTGTATTCATCTTTCCATGCTCTTCCTTTTACTCTTACAAAGTTCCCATGAAAGAGCCAAGGGGCTAGCTTTCTCATCAGATTCCTTTCACTTCCATTTTGCTTTTCAGATTCTTCTCTCTTTCGTTTTAAAAATCTCCACTCTAATGTTGCGCAAAAGCTGGAGTTCATTCATTTTTAGTCCACATTGTTTTCTTGTTTTACAAAGTAGGAAAAGGAGGGAAGGGTATATATTCCCTTCAAATTGTCCCCCAAACTTTTACAATGAGATCAAAGAAAATATCCAAAAGTAAACCACCACTCTCATAATAATGTTATTACAACTTCCTTTGCATAGAGATTTTTGAGCTGAAAAAGAAAAAATTACTTGCATATTATGTTAAAAAGATTTTTTATTAAAAAAATGAAAGAAAGAAATATTAACCTGATTGGAACCTTTTTTGTTTTAATTTATTGAAGGTGTAAATCATGGTTCAATAATTTATATAAAAAAAGTGAAAAGAGCCTAACAGTTTGATACGGTACTAACACAGATATTAGTTAGATTTAGTTTAAGATTTCTATATTTTTTATTTTTAGATTTGATGTTATTTTTTATGTATTGTTCATATTTATAATGCCTCTTTTTAAAAGTACTTTAACATACATGATTGATTTTAATTTTTACAAACGAAAGAAGCACATACAAGAACTAACAAGGATAAATCACCCTTGTATTAGCTAGCAAGATGGTCAACAAAGGCACTCAACTCCAATAAACATGAGCGACAAAAACACGACACAGTCAGTGAAACAATGCCTTCAAAGAGATGTCAAACGGGTTGTTCCGCACAGTTTAGGCCCGTAACACCAAAAATCAGCGAAAAAGGAGTGGCGCGAGCCAGTCCACTAAAATTAAATAAACTAAAATAGTCAACCTAACCCATTTTGAGACCAATCTATTAAAAAAATTATAAAAGAAAATTTTAATAGTTTGATTATTTTATTTAAAAAACTTTTAAAAAGCTCTTTTTTATTAATTATTATGTACCTAAATTTTCAATGCCCATAACAATTATATACTAATTCATTAAATTTAATTATTTACCTATAGTAGATTATAATTTATTACATAATGTGTATGTGTTTCAATCTTTTTTTTTTTTTTGCTAGAAATATGTTAAATTTGGTTTGTACCTAATCTCAATCTCTTTGATTTGGGCCTTTGAGACTGCTATAAAATAAACATTAACAAATTATCAATTTTTTATTCTAAAAAAAAACGCTTGGCGCGAGTCAATCCTACCACAACCCGCCTAAATCCTTAGACTAAGTTGGAGCGGGTTAGCCTGGCTGAAATTTTTTTACGAGCTCAAAAGTTCAATCCAACCCGCTAAAAATAACAGTTTTGACGAACGAACCCTGCAAGTCAAACCCATTTTGACATCTATATGCTTTCACATTAGTAATCAAAGCACGTTACAAATGAGAACCTAGCTGCAAGTCAGAAGTGATCAAGTGCGCAGCTTACTAGTGTATAGGCCACACCCAAGTGAGCAAGATGGTCAACGCAAGCATTCACCTCTTGATAAACATGAGCAACGAAAGCACTTGACAGTCAGTGAAACAAATGCTTCACATCAACAATCAAAGCATGATACAAGTGAGAATCTAGCTGGAAGTTATAAGTGATCAAGTGCACAACTTTCAGGGAATCAGTCTCACATTCAACCACCATTACAGAAGACAACATGCATGTAGCGGATTGTGCTTAAGATCAAATAGCTCAACCTAGAAAATATCCACGACTCCAACAAAACCAACCCCCTCCCCCACACACACATACACACACTATCCTTCGAAGGAGGAGGGGTTAGACCACAAGGAGAACCAGAAACGACCTCCAACCTTCAAAGTCGCGGACACAACTTCCAAGTCGAGTCCTCAAAAATCATGTTATTGCTCCAGCACCAAGCCCACCACAAAGCTGCCAAATATAATCAAGGTTCTAGAGAAGCTAGAAACACTCTTTCTTAGCCAGCCACAAAGCTTAGCATGATAGGTAAAAGAAAGGACAAAAATAACAGTAGCCAACCAAAGAGGACGAAGGGACGAACACCTAAAGAGACAATGATACATGTCCTCAATAATACTAATGCAGTAATGACATAAGGGAGATAAAGGGAGATCTTGTTGAAATGAAAAAGATCCATTGCATAGAGCCATGCACTTCAAACCAAATCATGAATCAAACCTCGCTAGAACCCAAGTTTTTCCAAATCCAAGTCCAAGAGATATTGTTGGGTTTGGGCTCACTCCTATGTGGAGAAAAGCCCAAAACCAAGTTAGCCCACTTATACATCAGATGTGTTAGCTAGGGTTGTCATGAGTGTGCTCATTTTTTGGTGAAAAATCCGCAGCCACAAAGAGAGAGAAGAGAAAAACACAACCAAACCCGTTTTTCACTTTCCTTGTATGACAGTCTCCGTAAATCGGCCGTTACAAATTCGTTCACCGTTGGATCGTGCTGAAATTTGGATAGCAGGTTCGTAACAGGTGGTTCTTTATTCTGAACGGTCAGATCATTGACCAAAGATCTGGAGTGTGATATATTGCTCACGAACAGAGGTGCCATTTCGGTTTGCGGAATCAGCTTTTCTGGTTTAAGCTGTCACCATAAATCACTGTTTACGAAGTCGTTCACCGTTGGATCGGGCTGAAATTTGGACAGTAGGTTCCAGACAGGTGGTTATTCATTCGGAACGGTTAGATTGTTGAAATAAGGTCCGGAGGGTGAGAAACTGGTCTCGGACAGCAGCTCCATTTTTCACATTTCCTTGTTCTCGATTTTATGAATTAGTGATTGGTTGGTTTAGGTTGCTGTTAGCACGATTTGTGCATTTATTTGAGACTCTCTTGTACCTGTTTTGATCATAGTGGAGCTATTTCATTGGTCTGGACGACTCATGGTTTTTGTCTCTCACATTGAGGGAATTTTCCACGTTAAAAATCTTGTTGTATTGTTCCGATTATTATTCTGGTTAATTTGTGTTGTTTGTTGCCAATATTTCGCTGCTAGAATTGTTACTCCTCTTGTTCTTGCAAGTAGGGAAATTGTGTGTTTAGTCCCCAACATTTGGCATCAGAGCTCTATCTTGGGCATTATTGATTATAACTTGCTTGAATGATGGAGGCAAATACAAATAGAATGGTGTCATTGAATGGTAGTAACTATCATATATGGAAAGGCAAGATGAAAGATTTATTGTTTGTTAAAAATCTGCATATGCCTGTGTTTGCTACACAAAAACCAGAGTCAAAAACTGAAGAAGAATGGGAATTTGAGCATCAACAAATTTGTGGTTTTATTCGGCAATGGGTAGAAGATAATGTTTACAATCACATTGCTAATGAGACTCATGCTAGAACTATGTGGGAAAAGATTGAATCCTTGTATGCTTCCAAGTCTGGGAACAACAAGTTGTATTTGTTGAATATGTTGATGAATCTAAGATACAAGGAAGGATCTTCCATATTTGATCACTTGAATGAGTTTCAAGGAGTTTTAGATCAGTTGTCAGGCATGGGAATCAAGTTTGAAGATGAGGTTCAAGGGCTTTGGTTGCTAAATACTCTACCAGACTCTTGGGAGACATTTCGTATCTCTCTTACTAATTCTGCTCCTAATGGTGTAGTAACCATGCAACTCATTAAAGGTGGTGTCTTGAATGAAGAAGTGAGAAGGAAGACTCAAGGTTCTTCATCTCATTCAGAGATGTTGGTTACAGAAAATAGGGGGAGAAGTCAGAACAAAGGTACAAAGAGTATAGGTAAAAGCAGAAGCAAGTCCAGATCAAGGTACAAAAATATTGAATGTCATTACTGTCATAAGACAGGGCACATCCAAAAGCATTGCTTTCTTTGGAAAAGGGAGAACAAAGGTAAGCAAGAGAAGAAAGAACACAATAATGATCGTGTCTCTACTGCTACGTCAGATGATCTTCTCATTGTAGGTTATGAGAACATGATTAATGTAGTATCTGATGAGTTTGACTGGGTAATTGATAGTGGCGCCTCAATACATGTCAGGCCAAGGAAGGAGTTCTTCACATCTTACACTTCAGGTGACTATGGAGTGCTAAAGATGGGCAATGATGGATTGGCCAAGGTGATTGGTATGGGAGATATTTGTTTAGAAACTAATGTTGGAATGAAGTTTCTGTTGAAGGATGTTAAACATGCTCCAAATCTTAGCTTGAACTTGATTTCGGTCAGAAAGCTTGATGATGAAGGTTATGTTAGCACCTTTGGTAGTAGTCAGTGGAAACTTACTAAAGGCAACTTGGTAGTGGCTCGAGGAAAGAAGACCTCAAGTTTGTATGTAATGAAATCCACAATTGCAAAAGGTAATGTGAATGCTGTTGAAAGCAAAGAAACTTCAGAGTTATGGCATAGAAGGCTTGGTCATATAAGTGAAAAGGGTCTCAATTGTTTAGCTAAAAATGATGTACTTTCTAGTTTGAAGAATGCAGAGTTGGAGAAATGTTCTCATTGCATGGCTGGAAAACAGAGAAGATTATCCTTCAAGAAGCATCCTCCTTCAAGGAAATCAGATTTCTTGGAGTTGGTGCACTCTGATGTTTGTGGTCCATTGAAGGCAAAGTCTTTTAGTGGTGCTCTTTATTTTGTAACTTTCATTGATGATCACTCAAGGAAGCTTTGGGCTTATGCTTTGAAGACCAAGAATCAAGTCTTGGAGAAGTTCAAAGAATTCCAAGTTTTGGTCGAGCGGCAAACATGTAAGAAGCTTAAATGCATTCGTACTGATAATGGTGGTGAATATTGTGGACCATTTGATGAGTATTGTAAAGAACAAGGTATTAGGCATGAAAAGACACCTCCTAAAACACCTCAGCTAAATGGTTTGGCAGAGAGGATGAATAGGACGTTAATTGAAAGAGTTAGGTGTATACTTACTGAAGCAAAGCTGCCTAAGCATTTCTGGGGGGAAGCATTGCTTACAGCTATTGCTTTAGAGTTAGGTGTATACGTACATGTGATTAATTTGAGTCCTGCTATTGCTTTAGATAATAATGTTCCAGATAATGTGTGGTTTGGCAAGAATGTCTCTTATAATCACTTGAGAGTGTTTGGGTGCAAGGCATTTGTTCATGTTCCAAAGAATGAGAAATCTAAGTTGGATGTGAAGACAAAGCAATGCATCTTTATTGGGTATGGTCAGGATGAGCTTGGCTATAGCCTCTATGACCCAATTGATAAAAAGCTTGTGAGAAGCAGTGATGTGGTGTTTGTAGAAGACCAAACCATTGAAGATATTGAGAAAGTGGAGAAGAGTGAATCCCAGCATAGTAGTGACTTGATCGATGTATATCCAGTCTAGCCACCACATGCACAAGAACTAGCAGAGAATCAGGCCCAGGATCATATGCAAGAAGATGACCATAAGGTTTGTGATGACCAGCAGGTAAGAGATCATTTAGATGCTCCAACTGATGATGTTATTGATGATTAGCATGAAATACCTACAAATCAACCTGTTGCACTTAGGAGGTCTACTAGAAAGATACAACCTTCAACAAGGTATCCTTCTTATGAGTATGTGACCTTGACTGATGAGGGAGAACCTGAATGTTATGAAGAGGCTATGGATAGTGACCAGAAGCAAAAATAGGTTGATGCTATGCAAGATGAAATGTAGTCCTTGTATGATAATCAGACATTTGAGCTCGTGAAATTACCTAATGGTAAGAGAGCTTTGCAAAACAGGTGGATATACAGGTTGAAAAATGAAAGGAATTCTTCTTCCCCAAGGTATAAAGCTAGATTGGTGGTTAAAGGCTTTAGGCAGAAAAAGGACATTGATTATGATGAGATTTTTTCTCCTGTTGTCAAGATGTCCTCTATTAGGACCGTTTTGAGTTTGGCTGCAAGTCTTGATTTAGAGATAGAGCAGATGGATGTAAAAACTGCTTTCCTCCATGGTGATCTTGAGGAGGAAATCTACATGGAGCAGCCTGAAGGTTTTAAAGCAAAAGGAAAAGAAGATTATGTGTGCAAACTCAAGAAGAGCTTATATGGCTTGAAGCAAGCTCCGAGGCAATGGTATAAGAAGTTTGAGTCTATAATGGGAGAGCAAGGCTATAAGAAGACTACTTCAGATCATTGCATTTTCATTAAACAGTTTGCTAGTAATGATTTTATTATCCTTTTCTTATATGTTGATGATATGCTTATTATTGGTCAAAATGCTTCTAGAATTGATAAGTTGAAGAAGCAACTTGGGATGTCATTTGCAATGAAGGATCTCGGACCAGCAAAGCAGATTCTTAGTATAAGAATCATCCGGGATAGAAAGGAGAAGAAACTTTGGTTGTCACAAGAAAAATACATTGAAGCCGTGCTGCAAAAGTTTCAAATGGAGAGTGCTAAGGCTGTTAGTACTCCTCTTGCTACACACTTCAAATTGAGTTGCAAGCAAAGTCCATCAAATGAAGAAGAGAAGAAAGACATGGAGAGAGTTCCATATGCTTTAGCCGTGGGTAGTTTGATGTATGCTATGGTATGCACTAGACCAGACTTAGCTCATGCTGTTGGTAATGTTAGTCGTTTTCTTTCAAATCTAGGAAGAGAGCATTGGAATGCAGTGAAGTCAATTATGAGATATCTCCGTGGTACTTTTGGCTTGAAGTTATGTTTTGGAAATGAGAAGCCTTTTCTAGTTGGTTACACTGACTCGGACATGGCAGGAGATATTGACTCTAGAAGGTCTACTTCAGGTTATTTGATTAAATTTAGAGGTGGAGCTGTAGCTTGGCAATCTAAGTTGCAAAGGTGTGTTGCTTTATCCACTACAGAGGCTGAATTCATTGCCATTACCGAAGCATGCAAGGAGATGCTTTGGATGAAGAAGTTCTTGCAAGAGCTTGGTTTTACTCAAGAGAAATATGTGTTATTTTGTGATAGTCAAAGTGCTATACATCTTGGTAAGAACTCAACTTTTCATTCAAGGTCGAAACATATTGATGTGAGGTATCATTGGATACGCGATACTTTGAATGCTAAGTTGTTAGAACTTGAAAAGGTTCACACTGATGAGAATGGTTCAGATATGATGACTAAATCTTTGCCAAGACGGAAGTTTGAAACTTGTTGTTTGATCGCCGGTTTGGCGGTTATCTCCAAATAGTCGTGAGGGGGAGATTTGTTGGGTTTGTGCTCACTCCTATGTGGAGAAAAGCCCAAAACAAAGTTAGCCCATTTATGCATCAGATGTGTTAGCTAGGGTTGTCATGAGTGTGCTCATTTTTTAGTGAAAAATCCGCACCCACAAAAAGAGAGAAGAGAGAAACACAACCAAACCCGTTTTTCACTTTCCTTGTATGACAGTCTCCGTAAATCGGCCGTTGCGAATTCATTCATCGTTGGATCATGCTAAAACTTGGACAGCAGGTTCGTAATAGGGGTTCTTCATTCTGAATGGTCAGATCATTGAGCAAAGGTCTGGAGTGTGAGATATTGCTCATGAACAGAGGTGTTGTTTCGGTTTGCAGAATCAGCTTTTCTGGTTTAAGCTATCACCATAAATCACTGTTTACAAAGTTATTCACCGTTGGATTGGGCTGAAATGTGGACAGCAGGTTACAGACAGGTGGTTCTTCATTTTGAACGGTTGGATTGTTGAAATAAGGTCCAGAGGGTGAGAAACTGGTCTCGGACAGCAGCTCCATTTTTGGAGTATTTCACATTTCCTTGTTCTCAATTTTATGAATTGGTGATTGGTTGGTTTGCTGTTAGCACGATTTGTGCATTTATTTGAGACTCTCTTGTACCTGTTTTGATCATAGTGGAGCTAATTTCATTGGTCTGGACGACCCGTGGTTTTTGTCTCTCACATTGAGGGAATTTTCCACGTTAAAAATCTTGGTGCATTGTTCCGATTATTGTTCTGGTTAATTTGTGTTGTTTACTGCCAATATTTCGCTGCTAGAATTGTTGCTCCTCTTGTTCTTGTAAGTAGAGAATTGTGTGTTTAGTTCCCAACAGATATCGTTGCAGCTGAATATTGATTGAATAATTAAAACACTCCCCCAAATCAATTGATCAGAGAGACAACGAATAGTAGGAACATAGATCCTAGAAATAAAGTCAACAAAATCTCTAAATAGAGAGGTCGCCAATGAAGAAAAACTCATCACTACCGTTACATAAAAAATCTTTCACACACACACCTGAATTTGAAAAATGGATGTAGTCAACTACATTGCACAATTAACCCCACAAATAGCCAAGGACCATATCAAAGAGACAATGGCTCAGAAACAAGAGAGAAAACTCTCACAAACTCAAACTCTCAATTTATTCTTTAACTCAAGGATGCTAATACATGAAGCATTTGGCCCTATTTATAGTGATTTTAGGAACCAAAGATGATAAGAATGCAAGCTGGAATGATAAGGATGCAATGAAGTAAAACAACAAAATTCAAACAACGTGCAAAAATAGTCAAAAAAATGGACTCTTCACATGGATGGTTGGTGGTGGTGCATGCATGGTCTCAAGTGGCAGAGGTTTGTCCTCTGTCATACTCCACGGGTTGGCGAGAACTCACCCTCGAGTTTAGTTCTTCCTCATCATCAAAATATGGTGAAAGATCAGCGACATTAAAAGTTGCATAGACACCATATGTTCCTAGTAGTTCGACTTTGTAAGCATTGTCATTGATTTTCTGCACGACTTTGAACGGTCTATCAGCTCTAGGGAACAACTTAGCATTTGATTGATTTGGAAATCGTTCCTTTCGTAGATGTATCCATACCAAATCTCCAACTTTAAAAACTTGTCACTTTCGATGCTTATCACACTGAACTTTATACCTTGAATTTTGTTTATTGATCCGCTCTCAGACTTGCTCATGCAACTTTTTGATTTCTTTTGCTCGGCTATCTGCATCTGAACTATATTATTGCTTGTCAGATAAGGGTGTCAAATCTAGCGGACTATGTGGACGAGTGCCATAGACTACTTCAAATGGACATTTTCCAGTGGCTTGATTAGTTGAATTGTTGTAAGCAAACTCAACTTGGGCCAAAATGATATCCCACTGTTTTAAATTTTTACCGACAAAACTTTGAAGTAGATTTCCCAAAAGTCAGTTGACTGCTTCTGTTTGCCCATCTGTTTGTGGATGACTGGCACTACTGAACTGGAGCTTGGTACCCATCTTCCATAAGGTTCACCAAAAGTGGCTTAAGAATTTCATGTCTCGATCGGAAGTGATGGTTTTAGGAATTCCATGAAGACGCACAATTTCTTTGAAATACAAGTCAGCAACTTGAACAGCATCATCGGTCTTCTGACATAGAATAAAGTGGGCCATCTTTGAAAATTTGTCCACAACTACCATTATGGAATCCTTCTGTCGCTGAGTTCGAGGTAGTCCAAGGACAAAATCCATGCTAACATCTTCCCAAGGTGCTTCTAGAATGGGAAGTGGGATATATAACCTCGTATTTTGAATTTTGACCTTTGCCAAGTGGCAGATTCTACATCGTTGAATATGTCTGTTGATATCTCTTTCAAGCCTTGGCTAATAGAAACTTTTTTTACTAAAGCCACAGTTTTATCTCTTCCAAAATGTCCTACTAATCCTCCATCGTGGGCTTCCCAGATAATGGATTCCCCTAGTGAGCACTGAGGAATGCACAAAGCCTTCCTTTTGAACAAAAATCCTTCATGCCTGTAGTAGTCTTGGAAGGATTGTGATTCTGGTAGGTTCCAAAACTTTTGGAAATTAGGATCATCCTGGTATAGCTCCTTGATAGTCTCGAAGCCAACTACCTTTATTTGGAGAGTAGATAGTAGTGTGTGACGTCTATGAGAGCATCTGCAACAACATTTTGAACTCATGCCTTATGTTTAAGTAAGAATAGATAAGGCTGTAGGAATTCACTCCAAGTAGCATGTCTACGATTGATCTTCTGTTGAGAATTCAAATGCTTGAGGGCCTCATGATCAGAATAGAGAATAAATTCTTTGTACAACAGATAATGACTCCAATGTTGCAGGGCACAGACAATGGCATAGAACTCCTTGTCATAAGTGGAGTACTTGAGTTTACCATTGTTGAGCTTTTCACTGAAGAAGGTTATAGGATAGCCTTCTTGGCTTAAGACAACACCAATTCCAGTGTTGGAAGTGTCACAACTGACTTCGAACACTTGATCAAAGTTTGGAAGGGCTAACACAGGTGCTCCAGTCAAACATTTCTTCAACTCCTCAAAACTTTTCTGCGCTTGCTTTGTCCATTGGAACTTGTCTCCTTTTATGCAATATGTTAGTGGGGCAGCAATGAAGCTAAAACTTTTTATAAACCTTCTATAAAATGAAGCTAATCCATGGAAACTCCTCACATCATGGATTGCTTCGGGATTGCCCAATTATTGATGGCTTTGATCTTGCTTGGATCAACTTGAATGCCTTCAGCAGTGATGATGTAACCTAGAAAAGTCACTTCATTGGTTAAGAAGGAACATTTCTGTAGATTAGCATAGAGTTTTTGTTCACATAGTGTTTGTAGCACTTGTTAAAGGTGCTCTAAATGCTCTTTTTTGCCTTTGCTATAGATCAAAATGTCATCAAAGTAGACAACTACAAATTTTCCAATGAACGGTCGAAGTACTTGATTTATCAGGCACATGAATGTACTCGTGGCATTGGATAAACCAAAGGGCATCACAGTCCATTCATATAGAACATCTCTAGTTTTGAAAGCAGTCTTCCATTCATCTCCTGGCTTGATCCTGATCTGATGGTATCCGCTACGAAGGTCAATTTTGGAAAAGATGTCGGCACCATGCAGCTGATCTAGCAGATCATCAAGTCTTGGTATTGGAAATCGATACTTGATGGTAATCTTGTTAACAGCTCGACTATCGACACACATTCTCCAACTACCATCCTTCTTGGGTACTAAAATTACAGGAACAGCACAAGGGCTAATGCTTTCTCGTATCAACCCTTTCTTCAGAAGTTCTTCAACTTGACGTTGAATTTCAACATGCTCCTGAGGACTCATTCTATAAGCTGGTCTGTTGGGAATGACTGCTCCAGGAATAAAGTCAATGGCATGTTGGATGTCTCGCATTGGTGGTAGTCCATGCGGAATTTCTTTAGGCACAACATTAGGGAATTCAGCTAGCATGTGTTCAATTTCTACTGGAAGAACGGTTTCTTCATTTGATTCAAACAGTAGAACAAATCTCATGTTCTGGGCTTCCTCTACTGTTACCTTGAATTGTTCTTTCGTTACCAAGGTCACTAGTGGTCTTGATTCCTTCTTGCTTTCATTAACTTTACTTGGTGGTAGAGGGGTTAACTTGACTTTTACTCCATCCTTGATGAAGGAGTAAGTGTTGGAATAACCGTCATACAAGGCACGATGATCATATTACCAAGGTCTTCCAGGAGAAGGTGACATGCATCCATAGGAATAACATCACACTATGCTTGATCTTGGTACTTTTGACCGATGGAAAAGGTCACAAGGCAACTTTGAGAAACCTTCACTTCACTACCTTTGTTGAGCTACTGTAAATTGTATGGATGGGGATGGTTTTGTGTTGGCATTTTCAATTTCTCCACCATATAGTTGGACACTACACTTTCACAGCTTCCACTATCAATGATAACATTACAAACCTTTCCTTGTGAAGTGCAACGAGTATGGAAGATATCATGTCTTAGCCATGGTTCTTCTTTTGCTGGTGCTGTATGTAGGCTTTGTCTGATTACTAATGACTCTCCATGGTCTGCAGGAACATATTCTTCATCATATACAGTCTTGATCTCCTCTTCAGGTTCTTCTGGGGTTTCTTCTTCTTCAGGCACTTCATAAGCTTCTCCTTTGATGATGGTTATGGTTCTCTGAGTTGGACAGTTCAAGGCTATATGCCCAAAACCTTGACACTTGAAGCATTTGGGAGCTTTCGAAATGTTTTCTTTGGTGGGTTTAAAAGGAGGTTTGCTTGAAGTGCTGGATTGATCTGTGGGGGTTTGGTGGGTAGAGAAAGGATTTTTCGTGGAGGAAAAAGTTTTGTAAGAAGACTTTTTAGGTACTTGTTTCTCTACTCGGATGGCTAGACGAATAACATCATCTAAAGACCAATATTGTTAGAGTTGAACTGGATGAGCAATGTCAGTGTTTAGTCCTCCCAGATAACGAGCTATTGTTTGCTCCTCCCTCTCATGAATGTCGCACTTCATCATCAACTTCTCAAATTCTCTGGTGTATTCTTCTACAGACAAGTTCTTCTGTCGAAGATTCTGCAGTTGAATGAAATTATCTTGATAGTAATGAGAAGGAAAGAACTTTCAAGTTAGTTCTCGATGCAATTTCTCCCATGTCTTGATCTTGTTTTTTCGTTCTAGTTCACGCTTCTTTTTAAGATTCTCCTACCAAATGGAAGCATGCTTCTTTAACTTCATAGCAATGATCTTCACTTTCTTTTCTTCTGGTATCTCCTTATATTCAAATACTCGCTCAACAGTTTGAAGCCAATCAACGAACTCATCTGGTTGAAGTTTCCCTTCAAAATTTGGAATCTCTACCTTGATGTTGTCATGTCTAAAAGGTTGTCTTTGTGGACGATGGCTTCTAAACGATGATGCATCACTATTAGATTCATCATTGTCTAATCGCATGTGATATGCTTCTAATAGAGCTTGCTATGCGTCTACCATTTCCTGTAGCTGTTGGATTTGTCTCCTCATTTCTTCCATTTGAATTTCTCAGAGAGTTGCTTCATTTTGTCTTCTTGAAGGCATTTTGTATGTAAGGGAAAATTTGTAAAGTACCAGGTTACTGGATTGGAGATTATAGTTTTGTAATTAGAACACTAAGGAAGTTCCCAGAAAATAGAGGTGGTGCTAAGCGTCCTTAAAAACCAAGTCTTTCCTTAGCTAGACCTTTCCTGAAATATGCCTTTTACAATCCCACAATTTCTTTTCCAATAACAAATTCTTTACTGATGTGGAAGATCACATAAAACTGCAACCACAAAGCATACTTGGAATTTTTCAAAAAAAATTGGCACTTTACAAAAGTTTTGTACTAATTGTAAATATGAAGTGAAAATAGGAAAATAGAAAATATTATGGCCTAAATTACAGATTTTGAGAAATTGGGTTAATCTGTAATTTTCAAGAATTATAGGATAAAAGTGCAATTTTTAAAAGTTTAGGGGTAAAATTTAAATTTTCAAAAAAAGTTAGGGGCTAAATTGCAATTGTAAAAAGGTCAAGGGACTAAATTGTGATTTTCTGAAACTTCTGGTGACTGGGCTGATGATGTGGAGCTTGTGACACGTGGCAGAAGTTGAGTGGATGATGTGTCGCTGACTGGACACAGCAGGTTGACGTGGCAGATGACGTGGTCGTCTTCTACCTCTGATTTTCCGGTGACAATTCCGGCGGCGGCTCACGGTGGTTCTGAAACTCTGGCGACTTTACCGGCGAAGACCGTGGTGGCGCGTGAAGGCTTCATTGGCCGTGAAACTTGCTACCCAAAGGTTTTTTGACCTTCCGGACGCAATGGCAGCATTAGTTTTGTGAAAAAAATGGTTGTATAGTGGAGTTTGGGAGGGGTCAGCCTTGGTGCACTTACAACACCACCAAAAAGCTCAAGCTTTTCGGTGATTTTTTTCACTCAAAACTCAACTCCGGGATAGAAACCTTGCTCTAAATACCAAAATGGCTCAAAAACAAGAGAGAAAACTCTCACAAACTCAAACTCTCAATTTATTCTTTAACTCAAGGATGCTAATACATGAAGCATTTGGCCCTATTTATAGTGATTTTAGGAACCAAAGATGATAAGAATGCAAGCTGGAATGATAAGGATGCAATGAAGTAAAACAACAAAATTCAAACAACGTGCAAAAATAGTAAAAAAATTGGACTCTTCACATGGATGGTTGGTGGTGGTGCATGCATGGTCTCAAGTGGCAGAGGTTTGTCCTCTGTCAGACAAGTCAACAATGTCTAATCTGCAAACAAAACCATCATAAAGAATATGCCAAGCTTTTGTGATATTCTTCCAAATATATGAATCGCTGCAAGAAAAAGGAAGCTTTATCCAAAATAGATCCATCCTGCAAGTAATTGTTAGATAAAAGAGGAACCCATGGCTTGTTGTCATTGCCTCGAAACAACTACTTTGCTAGCTGCCCAAAAAGGCCTCATTGAAAAACATGGAACCCTTTACACTCAGGCACCTACCACATTAAGAGCAGTCAACACATCTAACCCACAAGACTCAGGCCACAAGAATGGCCATCCTTCCCCCAAATAAAATTCCACACTATCTTGTTCAAATGATTACACTCTAGTTAGATACCATCGACATTATTGCATGATGTAAGATAGGACAAACATTGGACAAGCTTAGCTAAACAAATTTTTCCTGCCTTATTAAGAAAATGGCCCATCTACAATGCAATCCAAGACTGAATCCTATCTTCAATAGGATCAAATGTAGACTTCCTACATGACTCTTCAACAAAGGAAAACCTAAATGTTTTCTCAAGTCACTAGCAAAATAAATTCTAGAGATCAATGTAAAACTTTCCTTTCTCTGAGAAAACAGTGTAGGACAACACATACCTCTGCCTTTATCAAAATTCATCCTAAGCTTAGATGCTACACAAAGCTGAGAAAGATTTTACTAATCAATTGGATCTAGGAATTCTTTTCCTTCACAAATAGGAGGATATCATCCACGATGAACAAAGGGAGACTAGCAATTCCCCTCAAAATGCATATGGACAGTCAAGCCTTACTTGATACAAGCTCTAGAATCCTCCATTCTAGTTTTTCCATAAGAAGCACAAACAAATATGGGGACATGGTGTCCCTTTGACATAACCCTTTAGTTATAGTTTACCTTTCTAATATGTTTCCATTCCATAAGATACACAAATGAGAAGACCTAACAAAGCTCATGATAAGACTAAAAGGAATGGCTGGAAAGCCAAACTCTGCCAATGTCTATTGAAGGAAGTCCCAGTCCACATGGACATATAATTTATCCAGAACAATCTTGAATGCCATAGTACCCTTCTTTATCTTGGTTTTATGCATAAAATAAAAGAGTTGTTAAACCAAAATAACATTACAACATATACCTCTTATAGGATGAAACTACTTTATGTAAGGCTAATAAGGTCATCAAGTAAAGGTTGAATTTGGTTAACGAGAACTTTGGAGATTATTTTATACATCATGTTGCAAAGACTAATATCCATCTTCAAAATGAGCACAATAAGAGCTCAACCAAAGAAGTATCTACCATTCCCTCCTCAAAACACCTTTTCACCATCATCCAAAGATCTTCCCAAACAATATTCCAATAACATTTGAAGAAGAATGGTTGGAAACCATCTGACTCTAGAACCTTGGAGAAGCCTATGCCCATTACCGTGTATCTCAGCTCCTCTACAGTAATGGTCCTTATTAAAGTAGTACAACGCTCCTAACTAATGTTGTGGAATCACCTTAAGTAACAAGCATTAGGAATGAAAAAAGAAGTGGAAGCAAAATGATTTTTATAAAAAAATATAAAGTTTCCTACTTTAACAAGACTTGAACATCTTTTAGTACTCTATTCCATCGTCCAAGAATGACTAGTGAATCTTGTTCCTTTTCCTGTCTAAGTGTGAAAAAAGGAAATATTTCCATCCTCGTATTTCACCCCTCTATCGTCAACTTATGAAACCACAATATTGCCTCCTAAGAAAGAAGAAAATTATACTTAGTCTATAAACACTTCTCCAAACCCAACAAATCCAAAAAAAAAGCCCTTTCTAAACACCTTTAATTTGAACACATTTTTCATTCTAGCTTCCAAGCTTTGTTTTCTTTTTAAAATGTTCCCAAATGTGTGCAAATTAAATCCATAGCATCACTGATCCCTCATCCAAACAAATATGCACCTCATTTCCCTTTTTTCCTCCAAGCCGTTTGAACCACCCCCTCAAAGTCGTAGTGCAACGACAAAACATCTTCAAAGAAAAATTGTTGGGTACCCATGGGCTCCTTTATACCCCATAAATTGAAGAAAAATATGTGATTAGAATAAAAAGAACACAAATTCTCCACAAAAAAATTTTAGGCATGCCACTCTTCGATTGCGATCATGAAGCATGAATCCAAATGTTTGGCCAGAAAACCCTTTCCAGTCTGCCCAGGTAAATATACTCTCTGTAGCACCCAAATCAACAAGCCCATATCTTCAACAACTTAGGCAAAAGAAGCTGCACTATTAGAATAGTACCGATCCCCAAGCACATTTGAAGGAAACAAAATGTCATTAAAGTCACTAAGCAAAAGCCACTTAATAGAAACGCAATCCCTTAGAATTATCAAATGGTTCAAGAGAACCTCCATGAATGTGAAAGCTTGTAGGAAAACATCCTTAACTATGACAATAAAAGATCCCTGACGATAGCACCCAAATGCCTCTGCTTGCTCGATGTCCTCAACGTAACTACATGCACTAGATGATTCCCAAGTGGTGTCCAGAAATTTTCATTAGCAGGAGCAAACTGTGTATAAGTCTCCAATAGGATAAAAAATTATCACTTATATTTGGAAACCAAGTCCTTCACATGTCGTCAACCCACACAACCTACTGCCCCTTTATATTCCATGCTTACACACTACAAATTTCAAACTCCATCATCATAACCACCAAAGAAAGAACAGAGAACAACCCCAGAAACTAGGATTGTTGGTTTCTTCCTATGACAACACCCTCCATATAGTCCATCCCACTAGTCCTACCATCCTACTCTAGAAAATCCTTTCCACTCTCAACCTGCAATGCATTCTCCTTCTTGAAAGCATAAGGATCATCAAATGCACTCTTACGCCTCCCATTGTAAGTTGCTTGGACATGATACGCCCCCTAACACCACATGACCAGTACAAACTACACTGAAAATCATTGTAGGTTCACCCTTCTTCGTTGTAAAGGCATTGCTATTTTCACTACATGGGTGTTTTATAGTTTTTCCATGGCTATTGTTCTTCCCTTTTTTTCTTGTTAATATGACACATGCATTTCCCTTTTATCTACCACATGAACATAGTTGGAGTATCTCCCATTAGTCACCCCACATAAAGGGTTGGGCCTTACCACTTTATTCTTCATAGGAATCATCCCACAGTTACAAGATCCCTTCTCCTTATTCATCGCATCTGTATCATTCACAAACCTATATGATTGTTGCTTCCTTGAAATCATTACCTAATCTTCCTTGATATTCTTTGCCTTAATGGGTGTTCACGGTTTGTTTCGTTTGGTTTTGAGGGCAAATCCAACTAATCCAAACAAGAAATTTTATTTCAGCTTGCTTGGGTCTGTTTTATTATATTTGAAGGACCAAGTCAAAAAGATTAAACCAATTTAAATTGGTTTCTATTAAGGGAAATTATTTTTGATATGGATATATGAGGTGTGTAATACGCAGATATGTTACTCTTGAGAAAATTAGCCAGGAGTGGAAGGGGGAACATAATTCACTATAAGCGAATTAAGTTCCATAAGAACCAAAAACAAAATTCATGCGGAATGCAATTCGCTGGCTCCGAAATGTGATGTGCCAGGCTCCTTATTCGCTACCAGCGAATTGTGTGACTTCCAACCTTCAAAGCCAACAAACGTGGGTCAGTAAAGTTGGTCAACAAAACATATGTGCACTTGCTTTTTCATGTGTGATTTTTCATGTGTGCTTTTCATGTGTGCATAAGCTAGAGGGAGACTTCCTCATTAGTCTTATCATGCTTCAAGGCCGCGTGCCCTTCATGCTTTAATGCATCAGCCAGGCTTACTCATTGGTCCGACACGTACTGGTCATGCATCACTCCATCAGTGAGGCCGCAACTCCATTGTCCAACATGCGTTCTTCAAGCTTCAGTCAATCAGACCTGCAATGCTCCATCACACCTGCTACACGATAGGAAAATAATGGTGACTGAAGTAATCCGTGAATGAACAGAGCAATTCGTGATATTATTGCTCTTTATTACTGATACTATAAAAAGGGAAGTTTGGTAAGAGTTCCATGCATTCGGTTGAGTTCTGAGAGTTATGAGAGTCATTTTGGTTTGAGAACAGCAGTATTAGTTGGGAGTATACAAGTATCATTTCAATAGTATAAAGAGCAGTGATTTTTTTTTTTGAAAAAAAAGAGAGAAATATTAAAAATAATGCTTAGACGACAACGTGATGGAACAATGGATCCTAATGAGCATGTTGCAATTTATATTTTCAATGGATAAGTAAGTTTAATTTTTCTTCTTTTATTATTAATTTAGTTTATTATGTTAATATTATGTTATTTGTATGTATTATTTTATTATAATTAAATAAATTTTTTCTACTTTTAATATTTGTTCTTTTTAATTTTTCTATTTTTTTAATGCTATCTATACATTATTCTTTTAATTTGAAAATTATTATTAATTTAGTTTATCAAGTTATTATTCTGTTCTAATTTTTTATGCGTATTATTTTATTATAATTAAATAAATTTTTCTACTTTTAATTTAATATTGTTCTTTTATTTTTTATTTTTGTTCTAATCTCTTAATTTTGTTATTTAATTTTTCTTCTGTCATTAGTGATTTAGTTTGTAATTAAAATTTTTTATTAATAATTATTTATTTTTACTTGAAACAGGAAGAAAGAAAATTTGAGCCTCGTCACATTATTTTTTAATCATCCACCGAAAGGTGCAATTATTGAGCACCTATAGCATGTTGGTTTTTACCATGCTGCACAGATAGGTCGAGTCGAATTAAATGGAGCTCTAATAAAAGCTTTGGTAGAACGGTGGAGGCCGGAGACTCACATTTTTCGTTTTCCACAGGGAGAAATGACGGTGACATTAGAAGATATCGCCATGCAATTTGGACTCCCTATTAATGGTTCACCAGTTAGTGGAGTTACATCTAGTAGTATTGAACAACGGCAGTTGAAATGTTTTAGTTTGCTTAATGTTGTGCCCCATCCACACATATTTAATAGAGGTGCAATCAATTTAAATTGGTTGCAACATCATATAAGAGATCTTGATACTATAAATGACCCAATATCAATAGAAATGAGTGTACGTGGGTATATGTTGGCCCTCATAAGCACTTCTTTATTGCCTGATAAGACCACCAATGAGGTCCATGGAAAATATTTGCAATTGTTGGAGGTTCTTACCTATGTTGGGACATTTAGCTGGGGTTCTGCGTGCCTCGCTTGCCTTTATCATAATTTAGATCAAGCGACACACATAACTACAAAGCAAATTGGCGGTCCTCTAGTTTTGTTACAAGCATGGGCATGGAACAGGTTGCCTTATTTGGCTCCTGTGCCAATACCATCTAATTTTGTCAACTTCCCCTTAGCTTCCAGGTATACAATTTTCTTGATTTATTTTGTATTGATATTGCCATAATTGTACTAAATTTGTATGTTTTATGACAGATGGCTACACCCATTCTATTCTCATGGCGTGAGTCTTGCAAATCATCTACATTTAAGACGGATGTTAGATGAGATGCAAGCTGATCAGGTATAAGTAGCAATTAAAATAATTTTTAATTTCATGTGAAGTTAATATTTTTTTTGTATATCTAATGTAATTTATTTTTGTATTGTAGATTATATGGCAACCATATAGGACTGCTGAAGTTGAGGCTGTGATTCCAGATTCTATTCTGATTGAGCAGGGATAGTGGAGCAATATTGTTCCTCTAATTTGCTTTGAAATCATAGAGTGACACCCATCTGATCGCATGAGGCAACAATTTGGGCTTGTCCAATCTGTTCGTGATCCAAACCCAAATCTAGGGAGGCTCATAATAAAGATTTGAGAGGGAAAGAGGACAATCTTGATTAGTTATTAGTGCATCATCAGTGGGTGGAGATGTGGATGCAGCGGGGAGACCGCATTGATTATCGCCCCACAAATGCATACTTGTCATGGCATAGGGATAATGCTTATGTGCCTCTATAATTGACACCACCAAACCAGGATGATGTAGTCCCACCACCTCAGCCGCCACCACCACCGCCACCGCCACTGCCACAACCACCACGCTCACCATCACCACCACACTCACCAGCACCAGCACCACCACAGGATAGGTTCACACTTGTCCAGGGGGAGGTAGCTTTGGATGTGTATCAATCACCTGTCATGCAAGAAGAAAATGTGTATCGTCCACAGATTCAATTTCCATTTCATTTTTCCCCGATTTAGCAATGGGGGATAGATCCTGCCACAATGTCAGCAATTTATGGAGGTCAGATTAGGGGGTTTGCAGGTTATACAGGGCAGTCTGGGGGGTTTGCAAGTTATGCAAGTCAGTCAGGTAGTGGAAGTCATGCTGAGGGGTCCGCTAGAGTAGAAGATGCAAGTGAGAAAAACCAAGCTGAGGGAGCTGACGATGTAGAGGAACAAGGTGGGCGAGGTGCAAGTATATATAACTTGCGTGAAGATCCCCTACCAACTAGTAGGTATATCCCACCAACAATCAGAAAACCAAAAGGGAAAGGGAAAGTATATAAAGGAGGGTAGTGGTTATTCAAGTAGCCTCAATGAATGATGAACGGGAATGATTGTTAAAGTGATCTTTGTAATATATTTTTCTATGTTAAAAAGTGTTAAAACACATCCATTTTCCAAATCAAATTCTTTAGAATCAAATTCATTTTATATTTTTCAAAAAGGATCTTAGTTAAAAGAAACTTTAATTAACTTAACAAGGCCAAATAAACTTATTAGTAATAAGAACATTAGTAATAAGAACTAGAGTGCATCCACTTATAGAATTACAACACCACCATTAGTAAGATAAGATAACAACAAAATAATAAGAAAATGAAATAACACAAGGCAACAACAACTGAAAATGACACCATTACAACTGTGATAAGATGTACCACTACGAACTTGAGCCAGGAGCACTTGGACAATGACTACGACTGTGTCCTTCACCACGACAAAGACCACAATGCCGTGGTCCGTGCATCTCACGCATATCCATTTCATTCAAGTAGCGAGTAGATTTGGGTTGCCCCTTCATTGTGCGCTTCAGGCATGGTTTACGCAAATCCTGGGGCCTGTATACAAAGGCCATGTACTTTGGTGGCCCATAACCCCAAACTCATTCTTGTACACCTTGCATATGGAATTCATTCTATATACATCATCAACATAATCTTTCCAATCAAGGCGAGAGCTGTTACAACAAGCAATCACATGACAATAGGGGTATCGATCTATCTGAAAATCCCCACAATCACAATACCTCTGCCTCAAATCAACTATGTATTCTCCTATACTAGAAAGCTTTCTAACATGGTAGGTCTGAAGTTGTCTATCAAAATGAGTGGTCCTCAAATCTTTAGATGCCTTCTCATTTGCTTCGAACCGTCTTGTCACAGCTTCTGAGAAAGGTTGACATGCATTTCTTTGTGTGTATGCCGCACTTCCTTTTTGAACAAAAAACTCAGCACTCCGAAAGTAGGTTGCTTGAACTAGTGATGTGATGGGAAGATTACGAGCCTCTTTTAACACAAAATTGACACACTCAACTAGGTTTGTTGTCATATGCCCCCCCATCGATATCCACCATCAAATGCTAGAACCCACTTTTCTCGGGGAATTTCATCAAGCCAATCTGTGTACTTCTAACCACGTTCATGCATCCGTTGATAGTGATGATTAAATTCTTGCTCGGTCCTTGAGTATCCTACAAAAGACAATACGAGTAATTAAAATAATTGAAAATTACTTCTAAAACAAGAATCAACAAAAATATAAATTACCTATGCTCACAACAAGTCGGTGCAAGTTGGGTGCCTTGAATCTCCATAAGAAATTGGCAGAGATGTGCCTAACGCAATACATATGGAATGCCTTTGGAGGTTCCCATTGACCATTGCTTCGGGCTACTGCAGCTTTAATGGACTCATGACGATCAGAAATTAGTCCAACTCCATCTTTAGTAACTACATGTCTGCGCACATTGTTAAGGAAAAAGGACCACGCATCCGCAGTCTCACCCTCGACAACTGCAAAAGCAATTGGCAGTATGTTCTTATTGCCATCTTGTGCAACTGCAACCAGTAGAGCTCCTCTATATTTCCCATATAAATGTGTCCCATCTACCTGAACAAGTGGTTTACAGTATCTAAATGCTTTAATATAAGGACCGAAAGTCCAAAACAACCTGCGAAATATTCCGGTGTTCAGCACTAGCTCATTCCCACGACTCGCCTCTATAGAATCCAATTGAGCAATTGCTCCTTGATCAGCAGCACACATTGCCATACACCATTGTGGAAGATCTTCAAATGAGCTTTCCCAACCACTGAAAACTTTTTCAATTGCCTTGTGCTTCGCTGCCCATGCTTTTCGGTATGTTGTCATGTACCAGAACCGAGAATGAACCTCTGCAATGATAGACTTTATTTTAATTGATGGATCGGAATTTACCAATGGCTCAATTAATTGTGCAATCATGTCAGAATCCAACTTTGAGTGGTCCTGCAATTGCCTCGACCTTGTGCAAGTGTGCGGTCCATTGTACGTCCTGATTTCCCAATAATCTCTATTCTTCCTTAAACTGGCCCTCAGAAGCCAAAGACAATCCTGCCCATATTGTGCACATTTACAGTAAAATGTATTCAGTTCTGACTCTTCAACTTTGTAATCTACTCCTTTATCTATGCTATATTTTTTAACCGCCTTAATTACAGCTTCCCTATTGTCAAATTCCATTCCAATAAAGAATTCAGCATTGATAACAGGAGCTCCTACCAAGCACCAATATTAAACAATAAAAATAATTAGAATAATAAAAATAAATGGAATAAAAAAATAAATCTGTAGCATTTGCTAAATTTAAAATTTAAAATTAATTCTAGAATTAGTAGTACATACCCATGTTTTGAAACTGTGGAAACTCAGGAGCATTCATAGCTTCAAGATCTAGTGCATGCATGAAAGATGACTCATTGTTTAGATATTGCCTGACCACTATGTTTGGCACGCCCTCTTCACCCGTAGCATCATTCACATCATCATCATCATCATCATCATTGCCGCTTCTATATTCTTGTTCGTCACTTTTTTCCCATACTACTTCTCTTTCTTCAAATGCGCTCAATTCATAAGCTACAATCTGAGTAACAACTTCTTCGAATTCAAGATACAATTCAATGGCACGATTGTTTGGCTGGTGCTGTTGATGTATGCGAAACATCTGTTGAATGCTCTCATCATTAATGATTGGAATTACTTGATAGTTTATGAAGCCGCCAAAAGTCGAGGATCGACATCTATATTTTATAGATGTCACTTTCTTTTGAATATGTGGATTTATAGATTGACAAAGAGCATTCTCTAAATCTGCAAATGAGAAAATATATGGAATAAAAATATTTACTGGACACTCACATGTAAAAAATACACCATCATTTGGATTTGTAAATACATGACCATTATAATATACTACTACCATAACAATACTCATTTTTTCCTCACTCAATTTTTTTTATCTGTTGCAAGGGGATGGGAAGCAAGAATGGCAAAAAGAAAATTGAAAGAAGTAAGGATAGTGCAATAGACAAAGGAGGGAAGAATTGATCAGTAAAATTTGTGGTTGAACTCAACTTATATAGCCAGCCAAAATAGTTAAAAAAATCCTCCACTAGTTTCACGAGAAAGCCATCCTCTCTTCACACTGAAATGACAACTCGGGGACAACTCCTGATAACTTCATCTTCAAAGACTTCTTAACGCAATCTCGGGTGGCAACTTTCGAGAAATGCCAGTATAAATTTCATTCGTCGGCACATTAATTTGCTGTTAGCGAATTCTTTGTTCTTTTTTTTTTTAAGTCCCACAATCCGCATGTAGCGGATTATTGCACCACCTCCCCAATTTTGTCATTTCCTCCAAATCCCAATATCAACGTGTATTGCCCTCTGACTTTCCATATCTATGTCATTGACCCTTGGATTGGTTCATTTTTTCACTTTTACTAAAAGTTTATAAAATATAAAAAAGTAAGTTTGTGATAGCCATGGGGTAGGGGACTGGCCAAGGAGGTTTTTTCATTCATAAGAGTTGGGATTCGAATCTCCAACCACTTGCTTAAGGGGCAAAGTGTTGAACCACTACACCAACCCAGCTTGGTTATAAAAAAGTAGTTTTAACAATATTAAATTTGACTAATCATTATCATAAAACTATATAATTACTAAATCTAAATTAATTTTTAAATTTATACTAATTTGTAATACTATTTTCTACTAAGTTAAACAAAAATTTTACCAAAAATCATGATGATTAAATTAAAAGATTTAATATATATTTATATGTATAAATAATTTTAAGAAGTACATCTCATTAATAATTGTCAGTATTGAAATAAGGTGTTATTTGTTGGGTTTGGTTTAGTCTGGCTTTGGAAATAAGAATTGAAAACCAAACTGGCTTGATCGGTTTTCACAAAGTAAGAGCTAATCCAAACCGATTTATTTCAATTTTCAATTTTCTTGGATTCATTTTTTATTTTAATTCGATTTAGATCAATTTTGAACACTTCTACTTGCGCGCCTTTAATGCCATTTGAATTTGACAAGTTTGAATTTCGGCTACCACTCCTGGCCTCCTCCTCCTTGTTCACCAGCGGCGTCTCCCCATGCTCCTCCAGCGTATGCTACACCACCGCATAAGAAGGACATGCCCTAGTCATCAATTGTCCATAACAATTGCAAGCTGAACAAATCAGGTAGAGGCTCCCATATTCCACTGGATGCTAATGATCGTTTACCCATACCTCAATCACCACCAATAGGGATAAATCCAATTCAACACATAACCTCGCAAATTGACCTTGTTCTGCCTTTTCTATTATCAAGTCCACTTTCACAAGACTACCTAAGGCCTCAGCTATGGCCGTGATAGCACCTTTCTCTTTTTATAGCATTTCAGAACCATGAAACGTACCATTCATGGTTTTGCCGAAACAAGATTCCCAAGGATTAAACGAACGTGACCACTTCTTTTCAGCCTGACTTTCCACTACATTGCCTCAAAACACACATGAGGGCATCTCCTGTTTGCCATTCTCTAGTTCAATCCTGAAGAGTCGTCACCTCGTCCTGCAAAGATCCTACCTCGACGGCAATATAATAATTTCACCATGTTAATTATATTTATTTTTTTGATGACAAAATAAAATGCCTTTAACCGAACTTAGTAAGCCAATATTGCTTCAATTCCCTGCTACTACTCTACAAGACTTCGATCAACCTTGTTTAATTATTTTAATTTCTTCCAAATGTTAGGATGTTAGGATAATAATATTGTTTGTACATATTTTTCTCCACATCGAGGACTAGCATGGGAAAATAACTGGAGTCAAAGGCTAGGATTGAGGGAGCACTCGCCGCTCTTGTCCCGACCAATTGTCATCCCTATTTAAGCTCTTTTTTTTTTCTCAATTACAAATCAAGCCTCTTTGACACTTAGCCTTGGTGGTACTGCTCTTTGAGAAGATGCTCCTGCCAAGTGAAAAGCATAAGCTAATGTTGGTTTTTCGGTTTAAAAAAATTTTGGATGATTTTGCTATTGATTAATAGAAGTCGTGCTGTTCTTAAGAGTACATCGAAGAGTGTTTTTCCGAGATGACTTGTGCTCTAGAAAATTTATGAAACTACTATAACCTTATTTGTTAACAAGTATCTCTTTAATTTGTATGCCCATTTGCAATCATTTTAGATAAACAATGTAGTTTGAACTAATGACCTTGTGTTAAACTACCCAAGACTTTACCACTAGTGCAATGTTAACTGTTTGATCATTTTAGATTTTAATAATAATTTTATAATTAGTTTATCATATATATACTACTCATATAAATTTTTCTTCTTGAGAATAATTTTAATATTATTTTAACAAATATTTAATTTTGATGTATAGATAGTATATATTTTTTTTTATACAATCATATAAATAGATCCTCTCATATTCATGAGTTTTGAAATAGTGATGTAAAAATCAAATATGTTACGATGATATAACAATACATAATTAAATAACTGTATAAATAATCTTACATTGTTTAAACATTAGAACTAAATTGTTTTACCTAAGAATACTGTTGTTATATTTTTAATAACACTTTGTAGAGAATTTAGAGAGCTAATCTCCAAGAAAAAAAAATCATCAAGCCAAGCCCACATATTTGGCTCTAAGCCCTTGAAACATGGAGAATTTAATCATTTATCTCTGCCTTGTCTTCCTCTAATTCATCCCTCATGAAAAAATGATATCATTGAAGCATTACATACATACATACATATATATATATATATATATATATATATATATATATATAACATTATTAAAATGAATTATGCAGCTGTATCTTTATGCCACATAAATGTACCGAAAAGACATAAAATCACCTTCGGGTTTCAAATTAATATAAATTAAGGTTAATTTTCAATCCCAAAAAATGGCAGGTAAGAGCATTGTGGAGAGCGACGTGGGTGGGGTGACGAGAACCTCATAAACTTAATATGAAGAAGAAGGAAAAGCAAGAGAAAAGGAATCCTAGCATAAACTATGATTAATCCTAAAAATGAGTGATGCGTGATGCTGATACTTGAAATAACCAAAACAGAACTCTGTCTGCTTTTGCCAACTTCCCCCATCCCCCTTTTCTCTGCTGTATGGCTATGTTTTCTTTGGCTGGTTGCTGAGAGCAACTTGCGTTGATAAGGTCACTTAATTTGAACTAATAATTGGTGCAATTCAGTGAAATTTTCTGGCACAGAAAGGCAACTTTGTGCGACTGTATTCAAAATAAGGGAAAGAAGACGAGATAAAGTTTGGTTGATAGTGGTTACCACTTGTAAGATGATGCCTCACTTGCCACAAACTTCTGCATCATAAACACATGGAGAGAGACAACTAGACGTTTAATATAATCCTTTAATGATTGTTGGTAGTGACTCATAGGAATGGGGTATTCACCATTTTTTATACCCTGAAAAGATTTAACTACTATATCTCCAAGGACTAATCAATCATTCAAGTTATAGAAAAAAAATTAAGAATAAATCCTTAATTTGATCCTTTGTAAAAATAATGTTCAAATTAATTCCTTAAGAAAAGAAATACTCTTCTTGACCCCTCACGATTAAAATAAGATAAATTGATCTCTAATAATTTATAATAATTGGTCTATTTGTCTCTAACAAAAATACAAATAGGACAAATCCATCCATCGAAATATTAAGAAGGGATTAATTTATCCTGTATTTTTAATCATGAAGGATTATGAAGAGTATTTCTTTTTTTGAAATACTAATTTATCCTATATTTTTAATCATAAGGGATTATGAAGAGTATTTCTATTTTTGAGAGACTAATTTGTTTGACATTATTTTTTATGGAGGATCAAATTGAGAGTTTATTCTTAAATTAATTACAATACCTTAATAATAATAATAATAATAGGAAGAAGAAGAAGAAGAATTTATAAGTTGGATTGTGACTTTTCACAACTTTAAAAATAAATGAAATAAGGAAAAGATATACGATTTTTCTTTCGCAAAAGAGTGTAGATTGAAATGCTCGAAGTCTCACTCAACCAATACTAGCTAGAGTACGAAAAAAGAAAAAATAATGTACAAGTTAAGTACCATATTTTGAAAAACTAGATTCGACTGGCCGGTTTGACCAGTTAAGCTAAGAATCAGTCCTTATATTGGTATGATAACAATAAAAAGATTTAAATTTTCAAAATCATTGAAAAATATAAATAAGTCAAGCATCGACAAATTAGTTCAAAATTGGAGTGAACCAATAAAACATCAGTCACTACAGGAAATACGCGACATACCAACAGGTTTATTGATGGGTTACTATTTTAATCAACGGCTATATCGACGAAACTTTAAAGTCGATTATTTGCTCTTTAGTAGTTTATTATCGACGGGCAGTAGCCTCCGTCGAAAACATCGACAGGTAAAATAATTAAAATCGTTGTGAATAATATAAACCAACAGTCGTCATTGATTGGGTTGCCAGGAAATTAATATTATCGATAAGTCAAAATTTTTTTTTACTGACGATTGCTTAGTAAAATAATGATATTTGAATGTTAATATTACTGTCAGGTTTTCTAGCGAGCTTCAGTATCAAAATATTATTTAATATTTTCTAACGGGTAATGCTCGTTGGTAACTTTTATTTTTTATTTTTTTGTGCTCAACCATAATTAGCATATAATAACTATTTTTATAAATTATGTAATTATTTTACATTTATTCATGTATCTTTTATTTATATAATTATTTAATTATAAATCAAAATCGTATAAAATAAGAATTTATTGAAAAACTAAGTAAACAAAACAATATAATGAATAATAATAATAGTAATTCAAACATTAGAATAAAAGAAATAATGCACAAAAGTGGGATAAATATAAATTAAAAAGTTCAACAAAAAACAAGTCTAAAAATATCTAACTATAGGCGTCCTTATCCTCATCATTGAAGTCGTCATGATTAGGAAATGAGGCCTCTATAATGGATGAGAGGGGTCACTCAGGTGGTTGGTGTGGCTCCTCAGTTCCTAAGGATCCTCACTACAAACAAACAGTAAATTGTGGGTGGTTATTTTGGAGAATTATGGCAGTTTTAACCATCGTAATTACTAATGTCATTCAGTAAATTACGTTGGTTCGAAAAAATCCACCACAATCACCCTATATAGCCGCTGCAATTTTCAACAAAATATTTTTAAAAATTAATTACGGCAGTTTGAAACTGACGCAATTTGAAATAAGTTTTTGAAAACATTAATTATGACGGTTTGAAACCGTTGCAATCTATAGATTTTTTTAAAAAAAATGTTCCAATAATCATAGAAAATAGTTTAGTGAATCATATTTCCTGAGTCAATTTTAGTGAATCAAACACTAGAATGAATATATTAAAATAAAACTTCGATCAATTTGTGGTAATTTTTTGTTTCAAAGAAAAATGTGCTACAGTGAACTTAAGACCCACCGGTCCACCACTCTCTTCCATAAGCAAGAATGGATAAAGTAATCACATAGATGCATCAAAGTATAAGGCATTCTTATCAAATCTACATTCATAACAAATGATTGAACTATCTGTTTTTTTCGTTGGAGATGTGGTTGTTGATAAATTATATTGTTTGTTAATCATAATAGGATGAAAGTTCACATAATTAAAAAATACTTAAGGCAGAAACATTGACAATAGTTGCAAATCACATCAAGTTTGACAACAACCAATGCTTGATGGGTTGCATTTATGCACATATTTTTCTTCTTAACTCTGAACAATTTGCATTTGAATTGTATTTAATTGATGTAAATCATTAAGTTTGCACTTTGTCCTCAAGATACATTAGTAAATAATTTTGTAGCTTTCAACGTAGTTTTTTTTTTTATGAATTCTCACATTTTTGGAAGTTCCCCATGTTTTAATTTATTTTTAGAGTTTTTCCTAGTAACAAGGACTTCCAATTTGGTGCACGGAAGCAAGAGTTGAGAACCCAGTGACACTATTAACCGCCCAAGCAATGAAATTACCGCCTAGGCAGTAATCAAAGAAGACAATTCTGGGGCACATTAGAAGACCGCCTAGGCAGTCATGTGGACCGCCCAGGCAGTGATCAAGGGGAAATGCGAAAAATATCAGAAGACTGCCCAGGTGGTCATATGTCTCTAGGCCGCTTTAGTTCAGCCCAATTTGGCATCTCTGAGAGGCCTGTTGTGAGGAAAAGAGCACAAAAGCGATGGTTTTGGGAGGACTGATTCTGGAACGATAGGATAATAGGTTTTTAGATTAGAATTGGCTCTCACTCCATTCCTCTCTCTCTAGGCTAGGGTTCTCCATTACTGTTTTATCTTAGCTTTTCCTATTGTAATTTTTACAATTTTCCATTCAACGTCAACTGTGAAACTCCCCCCATGGAGGAGTAATTCCTTTACCATGCACAGGGGTGACTGAACAATTTTAATCCGAAGGAACTTTTGTGCAGGTAATTCTCTCATTAGAATTCTTTTAATTTAATTTGCTTTCGATAATTTTCAAAAACCCCAATTTTCTTGAGTCAATTAGAATACTTCCACGTGAGACGACTCAGATTACACTATGGCTACATTTTTAGTGTAATTTGGTTACAAAAACTATTTTTAATTTGTTGTGGGTGGTGACACCCTTACCAAATTTTGGCGCTGTTGCCGAGGAAGTGTGCTAATTGATTCTTTTTGCTCTTTATTTTATGTTATTTCTTTCTTTTTATTTAATTAATTTTCATATTTATTCATTTAATTTATTTTAATTTATTTTTATTTTTCTTTTTAGTTTCAATTGTTGTCGTTCTCTTCTCAAATATATATATAGTTTGCTTAATTTCAATTTTATTTATCTTTGTTTTGTTCGTTGTTGTATTTGGTTGATGTGATAATTTAATTTTATGACTCGTTCCCATCCTAATTTTCCCATTCTACTAATTAATCTGGAGATTGAGAAAATGGCCAAAAAGCTTAGGAAGGAAGTGAGGGAAATAGTTAATTTATCGAGCAACCCCTCTTCTTCTGATACAACTAGGGACTTTGACAATAATTTTAATCATTTTTCTCCTGAACTTTCTGATCATACTGCTAGTGTTTCAAGTGACATGGGAGAAGTTAACAGGACGCTGAAAAAGCTAGCTGTTCAAGAGCTGAACTATCAACCATTGGGGATTGTCTATCCTAAACAGGGAGGTGACTTTGAACTGAAATCAAGACTCCTACATCATCTATCCAAGTTCCACAGGTTGTCTGGAGATGACCCACATAAACACCTGAAGCAATTCCATGTTATTTGTGTGACTATGAAGCCTCGAGGGTAACAGAGAGTAGATTAAGCTAAAAGCTTTCCCGTTTTCCCTTGAAGAAGCTGCCAAGGATTGGTTTTTCTATATCCCCCATGGGATAGTTAACAGTTGGGTTGGCATGAAGCGCATCTTCCTGGAGCAGTTTTTCCCACCTGCTAGAGCAGCCACCATCAGAAAAGACATTTGTGGCATTCGGCAGCTGTAGGAAGAATCTCTCTAAGTACTGGGAAGGATTCAAGAGGTTATGTGCCAATTGCCCCCAGCATCAGATTTCTGAGTAGCTCTTGATCTAGTATTTTATGAGGGGTTGTTAGTCATGGAGAGAAGTATGATTGATGCCGCCAATGGGGGTGCATTAGTTAACAAGACCCCTTGCTGCAGCTAGATTGTTAATTGAGAACATGGCAGAGAACTCCTAGCAGTTTGGGTCTAGAGCTGGTAGTAGCACCCATCAGGTGGGTGAAGTTTCTTCATGTGAGAGCAGTAAAGTAGAAAAGAAACTGGATGAGCTTATAGAATTTCTAAAGCAAATTGCACTAAACCAAGCTTCTCTAGTGAAAGTAGTACAAGTGTATGGCATTTGTTCCTACGAGTCAAATACTTCAAACATGTGCCCTAAGTTGCAGGAAGATCCCAGCTCAGTGGCAGCTACCAACATATTTCTTGGAAGGCCTCAGAATCAGGGTAGACAGCAGGGGTATAATCCATACAGTAACACTTATAACCCTAGCTGAAGAGATCATCTTAATTTTAGGTGGAACAGTGCTCCTTAACAGCAACAACAGAAGTATGTACCACCACAACATAGGCAACAACATAACCAGCCCACATTCCTCCCTCCACCTATTTCACTACTTCCCAGCCCCCAGCAACCTCCAGCACTACCTACATCTCTTGCTTCTTCAGAAGCACCATGGCAGGAGATGATGAAAATGATGATTGGGACACAGAGAAAATAGGAACAAGCCATGCAAGAGATAAGAAATGCAATTGTGAGGCTTGAGAATTCACAATCACAGCAGGGAAGTGCATCCACCATTCCTTTACAGACAATTCACAACCCCAAGGGGAACGTTTCTGTTATTACTTTGAGGTCTGGTACTGTTCTGCCTGAGGTTGCTAGTCCTTCAAGGCAAGTAGTGGTTGAGAGTCAAAAGGAAGAAACAGTTCAGGTAGAGGTGCAACAAGATAGCCTGCACCCAAGCAAAAGGAAGCAGAAGAGCAGGTAACAAGACCCATTTCTTTGCCTTTC
Source organism: Dalbergia cultrata (assembly GCA_031216105.1). Classification (NCBI taxonomy): domain Eukaryota; kingdom Viridiplantae; phylum Streptophyta; class Magnoliopsida; order Fabales; family Fabaceae; genus Dalbergia; species Dalbergia cultrata. Next base: position 39,568,573 of record CM062348.1, read on the forward strand.
CCTCAGTGAGTTGCAAGGCCCAAGAGGCCTAATGAATTGGAGTTGGAGAAGGACCTCTTAGAAACTTTTAGGAAGGTAGAAGTCAACATTCCTTTGTTGGATGCGATTAGGCAAATTCCCAAATATGCAAAGTTCCTTAAAGATCTATGCACCAACAAGAGGAAGTTGAGGGACAATGAAGTCGAGAGAATAACCATGGGGGTGAAAGCCTCCTCCCTTATTCAGCCAGGTCAGCTTCCCATGAAACGTAAGGATCCAGGTGCGTTCAATGTTCCCTGCACCATTGGGAACCTCCACATTGGACAAGCCTTAGCAGATCCTGGGGCCGGCATCAGTATTATGCCCCGTTCAGTTTATAAGGCCTTGGTGGGGGGAGAGCTAACACCCACTAGATTGAGAGTCCAGTTAGCTAACCGGAGCATTCAAAGTCTAGATGGGATACTTGAGGAGGTCCTTGTCCAGGTAAACAATTTAATTTTCCCAATGGACTTTTATGTTTTAGCTATGAAAAATGATATCAATGCTACTGAGCACACATTGATCTTAGGGAGACCTTTTCTAAAAACTACAAGAACTATGATTGATGTGTATGCAGGTACCTTGTCCTTTAAGTGTGGGGATATGAAGGCTCAGTTCTGTTTATCTGATGTCATGAAACACCCACCTGAGGATCATTCTTTTTTAGCATTGATATCATTGACTCCTTGATTGAAGATGTATTTGTTGGCTTTACTGAGAATTTTGATGAGTTATTAGGGTTGGTACCAGAGTTTGAATGTTTTAACTGTGACAGTACCACCAATTTGTGTAGCGAGTGTGCTACTATTGATGCATCTTTGACAGGGCAAATTTTTGAGAAAACTACAAAATTTTTTGTAGCTAATGCTACAAGCCCTGTCATTGATACATTCAGTAGCAACACCCCCGTTTCTGAGACTACTGTGATTTTTTAGCCAATATTATATGTTTCTCCCCCTAGATATGATGATTCTGCTATTTTAGAATTGTCTAAGCTTACAGGAACAAGTACACAGATATCAAGGCCAGAACTGAAGCCCCTCCCTGACCACCTCAAGTATGCATTTCTAGGGGAGGGTGAAACACTTCCAATAATCATAGCCAATGGCCTTTCTAAGACCCAAGAAGATAATTTTATTGTGGTTTTGAGAAGGCACAAGAGGGCCATTGGCTGGACCTTGGATGACATAACTAGGATTAGCCCCTCCACTTGCATGCATAGGGTATTTCTAGAGGAGGGGACTAAGCCGATTAAACAGCCACAACACCGGATAAACCCATTGATTCTTGTTGTGGTCAAGAAAAAGGTGACAAGGTTCTTATAGGCCGGTGTCATCTACCCTATTTCTGACAGTTAGTGGGTGAGCCCAGTGCAGGTAGTTCCCAAGAAGTCGGGGATCACTATGGTGAAGAATGAGAAAGGTGAGTTGGTCCCAACCCGGGTGCAAAATAGTTGGAGGGTTTGCATTGATTACTGGAGGCTTAACCAGGCCACCTGGAAGGACCACTACCCCATTCCTTTCATTGATCAGATGTTAGAAAGGCTGGCAGGTAGGTCCCATTACAATTTCTTGGATGGGTATACAGGGTACTTTCATATTCACATTGCCCCAGAAGACCAGGAGAAGACCACATTCACGTGCCCCTTTGGCACTTATGCTTACAGGCGAATGCCCTTTGGGCTTTGGAATGCATCGGCTGCATTGCAGCGGTGCATGATGAGCATTTTTTGTGATTTGCTAGAGGAATACATGGAGGTAGTTATGGATAACTTTACTGTTTTTGGTTTTTCTTTTGATTCTTGTTTGAGTAGCTTAGCAAGAGTGCTATAGAGATGTGTTGAGACCAACCTTGTTCTGAATTTTGAAAAATGTCATTTTATGGTGGAACAAGGTATAGTCTTAGGCCATATAGTCTATAGCAAGGGCATTGTTGTTGATCCTGCTAAGATAGAAGTTATTACCTCTTTACCTTACCCCACATGCGTGCAGGAGATTTGTTCTTATCTGGGTCATGCAGGTTTTTACAATAGGTTTATCAAGGACTTCAGCAAGATTGCCCAGCCTCTCACCTCCCTGTTGCAAAAGGATACCAAATTTATTTTTGATGACAAATGCAGGGAGGCATTTGAAAGGTTGAATAAGGCTTTGACCACCACTCCAGTCATCCAGTCACCTGACTGGAGTTAGCCGTTTGAGCTCATGTGTGATGCTTCTGACCATACAGTGGGCACTATGCTTACACAGCATGAAGGTAAGGTCCCTCATGCTATTTACTATACTTCTCGCACTTTGGATGGTGCGTAGTCCAATTAAACCACTATTGAGAAAGAGCTTCTAGCAATTGTTTTTGCTCTGGATAAATTTTGTTCTTACTTGTTAGGCTCTAAAGTGGTGGTGTATTCGGACCATGTCGCTGTTAAGTATTTGCTAAAGAAACCGAAAGCCAAGCCTAGGCTCATTAGATGGATGCTACTACTCCAAGAATTTGATTTGGAAATAAAAGACAAAACTGGAGCTAAAAATTTAGTAGCAGACCATTTAAGCAGGCTTGAGCATCTTGACCTGGATAATAGACCTCTAAATGATAATTTTCCTTATGAACAGTTGATGGGTGTGTCTGTTGTTCCGTGGTATGCTGACATTGTCAACAACTTAGTTGCTAAAGTGGGCCCTCCATATTTTTCACTAGCTCAGTTTGCAAAGCTGAAAAGCAATGCTAAATATTATGTGTGGATGATCCTTATCTTTGGAAAATTTATAGTGACCAAATAGTTAGACATTGTGTGCCTCAGGAGGAATTTGAGTCCATAATCCATTTTTGTCATACTTATTCGAGTGGAGGTCACTTTGGACCCCAACACACTACTAGAAAGGTATCGGACTCAGGTTTCTATTGGCCAACTTTGTTTAGATATGCCTTCAATTTTTGCAAATCTTGTGAACAGTGCCAAAGAACAGGGAATATCTCTTGGAGGAATGAGATGCCCCAACAACCCATACAATTTTGCGAAGTTTTTTATGTTTGGGGCATTGATTTTATGGGACCCTTTCCTAGTTTTTTTGGCTATGTTTACATACTTCTGGCTGTGGATTATGTGTCCAAGTGGGTAGAGGCAATTGCCACTCGCACTAATGATTATGCTATAGTTGTCTCTTTTGTCCGTTCCCATATTTTCTGTAGGTTTGGCATGCTTAGGGCCATTATCAATGACCATGGAACCTATTTTTGCAACCGGAGCATGGAAGCTCTACTCCGTAGATACGGGGTTGTTCATAAGGTATCCACTCCTTACCATCCCTAAACTGACGGGCAAGCTGAAGTGTCTAACCGGGAGATCAAGAGAATCTTGGAGAAAACTATAAAACCCAACTGGAAGGACTGGAGTGTAAGGCTAGATGATGCTTTATGGACATACCACACAGCTTACAAAACACCCATTGGGATGAGTCCCTTTAGGCTTGTTTTTGGAAAGGCATGTCATTTGCCCGTGGAGATGATACATCAGGCTTATTGGGCTGTTAAACAGTGAAATATGGATTTGGAAGAGGCTGGTAAAGCCCAGAAGTTGCAATTGCAAGAGTTGGAGGAGTTGAGATTTGAAGCCTATGAGAACTCTCGATTATATAAAGAGAAAACTAAGGTGTTCCATGATAGGAATACTTTGAGGAAAGAGTTCCATGAGGGACAATTGGTGCTCCTCTACAACTCCCAGTTGAAACTGATGCCCAGGAGTTGAGGTCTCGATAGGATGGACCTTTCAAGGTCATAAAAGCATATCCCTTTGGTGCTGTGGAGATTGAGGACCCCAATTTTAAAGCAACTTTTAAAGTCAATGGACACTAGCTGGAGGTGTACCATGAAACTTCCATGGACCTTGAGGGTGAAGCAGAAGTTAAGCTTGCTCAGGCTTTATACCTTCCTTAACAGGGGTCTGAATGTCCAACTTAGGGACATTAAAGCGAAGTGCTAGGTGGGAGACAACTCACAATTTGTTGGTTTTGTGGTTCTTTCCCTTATTCGTTCTTATTTTATTTTATTTTGTTTTGTCTTTGATTTCTGTCTGCAGGTTACACTTATATTAGCAGTTGAGTTAATAGGTACCTCCTGGGGCATTTTATCGCTTACTGGAAACCGCCTAGGCGGTCTACCACTGGCTAGGCGGTTACAAGTGAAGTGTGCAGGAAAATCATGCTGCTAGATACCACCCAAGTGGTTTATGCCACCGCCCAGGCGGTCTTCTACGCAAAAAAAAAAATCCTGGACATGAAACACATCATTTCACTTAAATAGGGGAACTGGAGCCGAAACTGAAGCCGGCGCCAGTTCTTCCCACCCTATGCAGGTTGTTCTTGCTCACCTTGATTCCATGCGGTTGGAGCTTTGTGCTCATGTCACTGAGTATATTTAGGCCTCTGAGGAGTAGATTATGAGGCGATTGGCCCGACTTGAGATGTGGATGCAGGGTATTGATCCCCCTGTTGAGCCTGAGTAACCACCTCCCAGAGGATGACCACTCCCATCCCGTCCTATCCCTCCTACTAAGCACTCTGTGCCACGTGACGATCCTGAATCTGATTCTCAGGAGGATAATCCTAATGTGGAGCTCAGTGAGGATAAGGATTCTGAGGAGGACTACTAGCATATTTCTGTTTAGCACTTAGGGCAGTGCCTTTTTGTAAGTAGGGGGAGGGTTCTTTTACTTTGTTTACTTTTTATTTTTCTTTGTACTTTTCATTATGTTTTCCCTTTTGTCATGCATTGCATTTTTGCATTTCTAAAATATTGTGGGAATTGGTTAGTGGATGGTTGAACTATGCTAGCACTTTATGAGTTTTTCCTTATTTTGTTTTCCATGGTATGCTGGTTATTCTAATATTCACATGTGCAACGCAATGAAATATAACTTGTTTGACTGGTTAATTTGTTACCTATGAGCTTTTGGACTTTGATGTGTTGGTGACATTGCTATAATCACTAGGAATTCTTGTTGTGTGTGCACTCACTCGGAATGAATTCCGGAACTTGCTTGATTCTTGGTTAAAGCTTTCTCTTGACATTGCTGGCATATTGATGATTGAGGTTTTGTTCTTTTTACCCACTTGGCCATACAGCCTACCTAACATAATTATATCCTTTGCTTACCCCATTTGAGCTGAATTTCCTATTTTTGTTGGTTAGCACAATACAAGCCTAAGTGAAAAACAATGAGAAAATTCCTAACTCAAGACATGTGAAAGTGAGGTGCAAACAAGTTGTGCTAAAATCTAAGTATAGGGAAACCATTGCCAGAGGTGGAAAGGAAAAAAACTACAAACTCATGAAAGAAAAAAGATTTGGATTGGTGGACATTCCTTCAGATATTCTCTTACAAAAAAATCCTTCAGATATTCCTTAAAAAAAACCATCAATCCATCTTTCGAATAAATATTGAGTTCAAATCAGCAAAATGCCATTGAACCTTGAAAAAGACTTCTTGAAATTTGACTAGCATGTGTTTGAATCGTAGTGACTAAGGAGAAAAGCAAGTTTTTGGAAGAAGTTCCCTGTTGGGTGCTAGAGTGCATTTTGGAACACATACAATAGAGTGAAGAGTGATACACTTTCCTTGTGAGATTAACGTTGTCACACTCGTTTAGCTCATTCTTGCCATGTGTAGTCTAGACTTAACCAGCAAATATCATTGGATTTTTAGCTTTTCTAATTGTGTTAACTATAGTGTGACCATATCTAGCTAATTCTCTAACAGAGTAGACTCTTGTATCTCATTTGTTTGTCTTGCACCATGCATTTTTAGGAATAGTAACATCTTGCATTTTCACTCTTGTTTTTACTTTTAAGTTTCTTGCATGAGGACATGCAATTGTTTAAGTGTGGAAAAGTTTGATGGGTTGCATTTATGCACCCATTTTTCTTCTTAACTCTGAACAATTTGCATTTGAATTGTATTTAATTGATGTAAATCATTAAGTTTGCACTTTGTCTTCAAGATGCATTAGTAAATAATTTTGTAGCTTTCAATGTAGTTTTTTTATGAATTCTCACATTTTTGGAAGTTCCCCATGTTTTTAATTTCTTTTTAGAGTTTTTCCTAGTAACAGGGACTTCCAATCTGGTGCACTAAAGCAAGAGTTGAGAACCCAGTGACACTGTTAATCGCCCAAGTGATGAAATTACCGCCCAGGCGGTAATCAGATAAGACAATTCTAGGGCACATTAGAAGACCGCCTGGGCGGTCATGTGGACTGCCCAGGTGGTGATCAAGGGTAAATGCGAAACATATCAGAAAAATGCCCAGGCGATCATATGTCTCTAGGCCGCGTCAGTTTAGCCCAATTTAGCATATCTGAGAGGCCTGTTGCGAGGAAAAGAGCACGGAAGTAGTGTTTTTGGGACGACTAATTCTGGAACAAGAGGATAATAGGTTTTTAGATTAAAATTAGCTGTCACTCCCTTCCTCTTTCTCTTACACACTCCCTCTAGGCTAGGGTTCTCCATTAATGTTTTATCTTAGCTTTTCTAATTGTAATTTTTACAGCCTTCCATTCAACGTCAACTGTGAAACTCCCCCCATGGAAGAGTAATTCCTTTACCGTGCACAAGGGTGACTAAATAATTTTAATCCGAAGGAACCTTTGTGTAGGTAATTCTCTCATTAGAATTCTTTTAATTTAATTTGCTTTCGATAATTTTCAAAAACCCCAATTTTCTTGAGTCAGTTAGAACACTTCCACGTGAGATGACTCGGATTGCACTATAGCTACATTTTTAGTGTAATTTGGTTATAAAAACTATTTTTACTTTGTTGTGGGCGGCAACACCCTCATCAATGCTCAACCTATTAATAGAGGTTTGGCAACAAGGAACCAATCAAATACAATGGGCTCTACCAAAAAGAAGGACACATAGTCGATAATACAAATATATATATATATATACACACACACACACTTTCCTTGTGCCATGGACAAAATCAAACACATAGTCGTCATAATTCATAAATCAACAACTAAATCATCATTTTTTTAAGGGGAAAAAATTCCAACAAATTAAAAGGATAAACTATCAGACATAGTTCAACAAAGTTAAGTGATGATGCGCTGCATAAAATAGAAGAAAACAAAATCAACTTTTTCCAAACCAAAAAAAAAAAAGAATATAGAAGCTTATATATATATATTACAAAGAGATCAAATAAGTAGCTTTGCAAAAGCCAATGATTGAACTATGTTTGTGAATACCCATATTTGAATGTGTTCGAACATTTTATTCATAATGCATATAACTAACTATCAGCATAAATTATTGCAACAAATTAAGAAAAGATAATGCATTAGGACCAAGTATAAATAGGGCAAAAAAGTTAACCAATAATGTAAAGATTTCTGCACTTCCACTTCCAACCCAAAATTAAAATTGTTATTCTATTAGCAGAGAATGAGTTGTTTTGAAACTATCATTATATAATATACAAGCTACCTAAGACCTTATTTAGGAAACCAACATGTAAAATTACAAGAGGCTGAGAAAGAGGAAAGCAGGAGGCCAAGATAGTTTACAAGTTTCTCTTTGGATCTTCATATTTCTACTAGTGAAACTATGAAAGAAGTAATTCCTTGCGATACTGCTAATAGTATAATCATCTGCAGTTGAAAACTTTTGGAATGACTAGGGAATCATTAGGATTATTGTGATAATGTTAAGATACAGTTCCTATTTAGGATGAGCAATAAAACAACAAATACATAGTGGCATTTCAAAAAGTATTTGCAATAGTCACATATTGATAATAGTTTATTAGAATTGCAACATGAAAGGTTGTATATCAGAGGATACCTGGGAGGTAAAGAAGCATCAAAGGTTTAAAAGAATCTAGAAAACTTAGAAAGTAGAACTATTATTTGTTCAGCTAAAATCTAGAAAACTTAGCTATCATATAAATCTTGACAGCTAAAATTTCTTCAACATCTTCATAACCCTGCTTAGAAAGTAAAACTATTTTTTGTTTTTCATCTACCTACAATGACAGTTTCATTAAGAATAGGAACTAAATATCACCCTTTATTTTAATAACTTGAGCTACTCATGCCATGATAGATAAAACAACTTATACACATAGCAACAACTTAACAACTAATGACCATTCACAAAGCATATAATTCAAAGCTTCAATAATTTACCATAAAAACACTTCCAAAAAATCATATCTTTTAAAATTATTTAACATGTTCGATATTTAATTTCTTGCTTTCATGTTTATTGGCATCATATTTTTAATATATTGATGTAAAATCCTATTAGCATAATGTGTTTTGCTTGTGTATGATGTTGTCCCAAACTTTAGCAACAATAACAATCAAAACCTTAACATTTTGACTTTTAGATTGGTTTTTTTTTTCTTTTTTATGCAATGGGAGATTAAGCATAATCAAGTATAAGATCAGTCAACAAATTGACCAATTCTTTTCCCTTCATTGCAAGGAAATTCAACCCTTCAAAGTATTGAACTTTTACATGCATAAGGAGCACTCGATTACAAGAAGGTTACAATAATTGTACTAGTATATAATTTTTCATTTTTGTTATAATGGCCCAAATCAATCGCAATATACCAATAATTTGCAAATATTGGTAATAGTTTGTGTCTTTTTTTTTTCCCCCAACTTGATTGAACAAGCTGAAAACCCTTCATTGTTTCTCCTTCCTCTCCCCTCCCCCCCAAAGAAAAAACTCTCCCTAAACAAATCCAAATCCCAATTTTCTCCCTCGTTATTGAAGCCTAACAACAAAACCCTTTTCAATCAAAATTTCTCACTTTCTCACACAACCTTCCACTCACCAACCAAAAACCCCAGCTCCAGCTTTCTTCTAACCTTCCCAAATGCAAACAAGGTTAAGAGGGTCAGGTTCATCAAGGACCACTCCGCTTTCTAGCTCAACATCGTCAATGGCCATTAAGATGATTTATTGTTTTGTGTACAATCTAAAAATATAGAAAAGAGAAATGGGTTACTTACATGAGGCGTAAGAGATTAAAAGCATTGGACGTGAAGTGCCGTTGTGATGAATCATGTAACACCTTAAAATTTAACCCAACACGCCTAGGACGCATTTTAAGTTACTTATTAGTTGTTGCTTTTTTGTTTCAGTTCTTAACTTTACATTGTTAAAATACTTAGCAAAAATCTAAGTAAAATTTTTTTTGGAACTTAAAACAAAAATATGAGCCGCGCATACTAAAGTAAATTACATCATCTATCCTGCATACAAGTGGAAAGGAAATAAAACATATCACAGACACGCACAAAATACAAATATCACAACATCATAAACAAAATCATGTCATCATAGATTCATATATTACTAATATTGTTGCTCTTCCTTGCACACCAAAATATACATATATATGAAGTAGCATCCTACAGACTAACAAGGGTTGGGAAAAGTACAATCATCCATAGTCAATATGAAAAGTACGCCAAGAAAAGCTAAATACAAACTAGCCAAAACCTCTCCTCCCCGCTACTCCTACTGGGGTGCGCCTAAGTAGATAACCTCTAATAAAAAAAAGCAAAAGAATGCTATATTATCCATGATGTATGCACAGGTGCTCTAAGGTCCACTGCAGGCTCCTATTGATGATGCTCTTGTGAGGGAGGAATGTAGCCAAGCACACGAGCGATGTCAATAGGAGTGGCAAAATGTCTCCCGGGATTAGCATGAGCTCCGCGATATGGTTGAGTGGGTCCTCTATGAGGATGTTGAACTCTTCTCATGGGCTGCGTCATCATAGGCTCCCCCTCGCTACTACTCCCTATCTCCATGGGAACTGTAGGAGTAGAATCACCCGAGGAATGTTGGGAAGGAGAATCATCGAATGGGTCTGTCAATGGCTCAATTGGGTAAGCGGGTGATCGGGGATGTAGACAGGGTAGTCACGGACAACTGAAGAGACAAGGCAGGTATGACGAATTCGCTCCCCACATGGATGGGCACGCTTAAAGATGAGGTCATCGGCAAATGAAGCAGTAAGAGAAAACCTATGACTAGTAACTGCGTGTGCAAATAGGTGCTCCAAAAACACGAATAGGCAGATGGCACAATGACCCATGAAATAATATGTCTAATGAGCGGCACAACGACCTATGAAGTGCATCTCCCAAGTGAGAATGTCAACATAGATCACGAAGGTCACCATCAACCTCTGAAAACGTGATAGAAAGAAAGAAAGATGGGATGAGAAACTTATATAAGAATCTCAGTAGGGTTTTCGCTTCCTAACATGTGTCATCATCTACGTCCTCAGGAACCTCGGGTTTCATTATGAAAATAGTGGATAGATATAAAGTCCATTTATTAAGTTCCAAATACTATTAGCCAACGTCTGTATCTTTTCGCGTGAATCTTAATGCCATGGATGCATCATACCATATCACGAATGCATGTCAATGCTACGTACAACATATCACAAGAATTACATTAAATAAACGTAGCATAGAGAACACAATAATCTTTCCTCTTTATTCTTTTAGGTGACTTAAATTCATTAGTCTCTCTTCTATGGGGGTCACCCTAATACTCTCTCCTCTTAAGGGTTCCTAGGTTATGAGCTCATACCTAAACTAGTCATCACTAGTCTACAGTTGTCCTCTCGATAAGCTAATTCTCGACTCCCAGAGTGTGACATAGGGAGCATAGGATCACCTTTCATAATTATTAATTCCTGGAGTCTAAAGGGTCCTTATTGGATCGCTTCTCCTAACCATTAACTCCTGGAGTCTAGAGGATCATTTCCATGTGTCTTATGCCACATTTAATCTTAGAATGTTAATTAGGGATGCAAACATGAACCTATAATTATAGATATCATCATAATTTATCATTTGACTTCATGCTCATAAACTTCATAATTTTTCCTAAGTTCACAAATTTGATGGAAATCTGATAGCATGACGGTTAGGAACGGAGCTTTCCCAAATTTACTTCATGCCATAAAATACATAAATCATGCATCTCAAATATTTCAATCATAATTACAATTCATCATACCACTATTCACCCCAAGCATGCCATCATCATCATCTCATTGAAAGGTAAACATGCTCCTATCTAGTACACCAGAATCAAGGACCGGACTCAGCTAATGTATATGCTATGCTCAACAGGATATATATATATATATATATATATACACACAGTGTACTAAAGATCATCACAGTTACGATTCACATTATCATCCTCAAGTTACTAGTAATTACACTTTTAGCCTCAAACAGGTAAGAACTTGCAAATCGGTTTAACCTAATACTCGTAACTGTTCTTTTAGGCATCTAAGGAACTAACAATAATTTTTACTAATTTTTAAGCTCATGATTAGTAACAAATAGTGTTGTACAGTTTGGACAGTATTAAAAAAATTAGTTGTGGAGTTCTAGAAGTTACGTCTTTGATCCTCTCTAATTACCGGTTTTTCCTAAGAAACTAAAAATAATTCTTACCACAACTAATAATAATTTTTACACTTATAATTAGTACCAAATATAATTTTTATAGAAATATTATGTTAAAAAAAGTAGCCAAAATTTTGATTTCTAGAAGCACTAGAAACCACATTTTTTTTTATCCTTTCTAGTCACTAGTTTTTCCTGAGATGCTAGAAATAATTTTTATATCAATTAATGGTATTTTTCACATATTTAAATCATTCCAAACCCAACATCATATCATGGCCAAAATATACATACAAAAATATAGTCATGATCAAAATTTCCATTTAAGATACAAGGGCAAGTCTTGAGCTTTAGAGATTTAGGTGATGAGTTGAATCATAAACATGCTATGCAATCTCATTTTTTGCCTTTAACATTATAAGGTGATGACTTGAAAACATAAATATTATGTAAAGGACTTGAAATATAAACATGAGATGCAAGTTCATTTTTAAATCTTTAGGATTAGGTAATAACTTGAAATATAAACATGGAATGCTAGACTTGAATTTAAACATGGAATGCTATACTTGAATTTAAACATGGAAATGCACGTCCATTTCTTTAGTCTTCAAGATTTAAGGTGATAACTTGAAAATAAACATGATATGCAAGGCATTGAAATATAAACATGAGATGCAAGGGCTTGAAACTTAAACATGAGTGTAAGTCTATTTTATCTCTTATTGAAGTCAAAGCTCATAACTTTACAAGATGAAACTCTCAACCCCATCAATCTTAAACAAAATGAAAATGAGCTTTAGAGTCCCTAATCATCATGATTCCAAGAACCTCATTTCTTGGACTCGCCATCAAGCTCAAAAAGAAAAAAAAATCAAAGAAAAACAACAAGTATTTTATTTATCATACTCTCTTGGAACCAAAATCGAACCTTGAGCTCGAGTGGTCTAATACATGGTGGTTTTACAAACATCATCAAGAGCCATCATCATCAAGCTTTAGTCTTGAACAACAAAGAAAGATATCCAAAGGAACTAACAAGTATTCTATTTTTCTCATTCTTTAAAACTGAAAAAGGAACTAAACCTTAGGCTTTAGAGGTCAAACACATGGTGGTATCAACCCCACCATTAAGATCTCTCATCATCAAGCCATGGTTTTTAACCATCCAACAACAACAACAAAACCGAAAAGAAATGGAAGAAAAAAGAAAAGCTCAAAACCAAAATGGAAAGAAAGAAAAGAGAAAAAACTTAACCATTCATCCATCATTAAAATTGAAAATTAAAGGAAAGAAAAAATGAAGAACTTATCCATTTATCCAATATCAAAACCGAAAATGAAGAAAAGACAAAGAGAAAGAACTCAAAAAGAATCCCCACCAAAGTTGTTTCATAGTTGAAAATGAGAAAGCTTGATCTTGTGTGTTGAAATGAGAAGAAAAAATATTCTCTTGGAGCTAAGGTGGATTCGGCCAAAGCAAGACAAAATGGATGGAAGATTTTTTTTTGAGTTCTTGTGTGTTGAGATGGAAAGGTTATGTGTCTTGGAAGTGATCTACGGTGGTTTGAGGTTGAAAGGAGGTTGAGAATGGAGGTTTCTTGAAGGTGGAGGAGGAAGAAAAGAGAGCTTGAGTTGAGAGAATGTAAGAGTATTTTTTTTACACAAAAGCTTTATTTGGCCAAATAAGTAAATGGTGAAAATGAGAGTGTATGTGAGTGTTAGGATGTAAAAAAATTAAAACATGAGAGAGCATTTGGGGGAGGGAGTCCACAGCCTTAGGGCTGTCTTGGGAATGGATTTTTTTTTTTCATTTTCATGTGTGTTTAGGACATGAATTAGAGGTAGATTTGATTAAGCCAACGTTTAGGGATTGGTAATTAGGTATTTGGGTTAGTAATTATATGTTTAAGACTTCCAAGACATGATTAAAGAGTTGTCTTGTAAACTTAGTTGAGTTAAACTCAATTAGTTTGAATTTCAAATACCAACAAGGTTCCTAATTTTAGGGAACAAGAGAGAAAATACTATTTATTTTTTACTTTTCTTTATCTCTTATGAGCTACTTGATTAAGAATGGGATTTGAATTTCTCAATCTTAGGCATTAATTAACCTCAAATGTTTGTTTTGACTCGAGACTAATAATTTAAATTAATTTATCTTTAATTAGAGCCTAATATTGTCTAGATTTCATTAATTACTTAATTAAGCTCATTTTGCACTAACTAGGGGTAAAATGGTAATTTTGTACGAAAACTCCCCGAGACTACCCGGGCCTTTTCAGATATCATTCATCCCTTATAAATTGACATTTCTAACTTTTGGGCAATGACTGGGGTTCAGTCGGCACTTAATCTCGCGTTAAATTACCACAAGAGTATTTTGGTCATTTTGCACACGAGAAAAACAATAGTTGAGATTTTTACCTCTATCATTATCTCTAACACATCTAATCCCCTTCAAATATTAAACTAAGCCCTTGAGGATAGCCTGGGTCGTCTATCCTCAAATTCTAGGAAAAAATGACCCTAGGGGCATTTGTACACGGGAAAATCATGGATCGCGATTTTTGCACGGATTACTACCTAATCCTCATATAACGTTATCCTAACATTAAAATAATCCTTTGGGGGTAGCCGGGACTAATCGACCTCGATTTTAATACAAAAGTGACCCATGGGCATTTTTGGTCATTTTTGTTAAGCAAGGAAAACTAAGGTGTTACAAAGCGCCTCTGCAGAATCATCGATTTGGGAGCCTTACAGAATCACCGATTTGGGAGTTGGCGGCTGGTGAGCTTCGACAAGAAATGCCGAATCATGAAGGACTGGTTGAGGATGTGCTCTGCAGAGTCATGGACGTTTGGCTTAAGAGAATTCCACTGTCGTTGCTTTGTTTCAATTAGGGATTGTAAGATTAAGAAAGGGTAAGCAGTCAAATACGTTATAAATTAGGGATATGTGTTTTAGAGGAAAAGAAAATAAATTGTGGTTTGTTTGTGTGACTTAATTGGGCTTACTGTGTGGAAGAAGTCTCGCCACACTTAAAAGCCAAAGGCTATTGAAAAATACAATTGTGGCAGTTACAAAACACCATTTTTATCATTATAATTGTAGCGGCCATAAAAATCGCCGTAATTTACTATATATTAAGGTGGTTTTAATTAACTACCTTAATTTAACCGCCACAATATACACAATTTTTTGTAGTGCCTAGGGCCATTTGTTCGAATATTCTCATCACATTGCCTTTGATCTTCTTCTTTATCTTCTTGTATCTCTATTTGTTTGTCTCGCCCTTATTTTGTTGTTTCTGCTCTTTGGAGATCTTTAGCTATTTGATCTCACCCAATTCCTCCTCAAGAGCCACTCGCTTCATCCTTTGCTGATAAACCTATTGGATGACCTATGCCTATTGCTAGATCATTTGTGCCTGATGTTGTAGCTCTTTGTTCATGGCATGTACGCGCTCCTGCAAGAAATCATCCCTAATAGTGACCATATGGCAAAGAAAGAGGGACATATTATAAGTACAGTACCTCATGCCGTATATGCAACCTAAGTATGGGCTGCCAATTGTTTGCGCCCAAATATTCTCCTTATTGATGGGAGGGATGTCGGCATCGAGCTAGCCTCCTCTTGTTAGGAATTAAATCAAGTCATTTCAACCACAAGTCCTAGCATAGTTGGTAATTAGCTGGGTTTGTTAAGTATCAAGTCAAGGTTTCCATCATTGACAATATGTATGAAAAGAGTCTCATGGCTAAAGTAAAAATACACATATATGAAATCTATGTGTCGAGGGGATTAATCACTTATTCCAACGGTGGATGTCTTGGGTCCACCAAAAAGAAAATCTATTTTCTTTTGGACAAAACTTACCTTAAGCTCTATACTTCCTTTTTGTCAAGTTCTTCAATCAAACACTGACACATGGATTTTTTATCCCATACACTAAATCTACTACTTTTGTATCCCATATACTAAAATACACTATTTTTGTGATATTGACAAAGGGAGTAGATATTGCCACTCCCACTCAACTTGTTTTCTATGTAGTTGTTCTAAAATGTCATTTTTCCTCTTCATAATTAGTAAACTAGTTATATATTGTTATTATACTGTTATTATTCAAAATCATTATTACAATTTTTTAAAAGAAATTATGTTAATATTGTATTATTTGTGCTTCTATATATATTTTTCATCTTGCAAAGGAATATTATTACACAAAAAACATTTTTTCAGTTTGCAAAAAAAAAAAAAGGTCATTGGTAACTATGTTTTTTTTTTTTTTGGTTATATACTACATGAAAGGCTTGAACTTTTCAAAACTAAGGAGGAACAGTTTTACCTTATTGTTTTCCTTTTAAAAATATATAAATCATAAATATTTTAATTAATTTGATTATTCCATCAGCCTCAACTATATATTGTGGTTTGCAAAAAACTGGAGAGAAAGGTTTGAATGACACTATTCTTATAATACATATGAACGAAACTTAGGTGCGAATTAATTATGGGTTGTTCAATTAAATGGAACAAAAGCTCACATGCAATTTCTCTTATTTAAGCACATATAACAATTGATCTCATAGATGATTGAAATTTTAAAAATACTATTCCTCATAATTTATTAAATAAATAACTAACTTGGTATATTATGTTACCCTGATTTTTAATAAAGAAAACAATAGATTAAAAATTATTAATAATGAGATATTGATGTAATGAGTACTAGTATAATATTTTTGTTTAATATCAGATAAAAAATTTTTAATGTTTGATGGTATAATATTGGTTTATATGATATTGCATACATCTACACCAACCTAAATGCTGCATGTATTATACAAAATGTTAGAAGCACATTTTCATGGAAAAATCTAGTATACTTACTTGTTATGTTAGTTAGTAGAAAAATCTGTTTTTCGCAATATAATGGAAAAACATTTTTCATGTAATATTTTTTTTTTTCAAAATGAAAGAAAAATATAGAAGAACAAATAATAAAATGTTGATAAATTTTCTTAAAATATTTATAATAATGATTTTGAATAATATTATAATAACTATATATAACTAGTTTAATAATTATGAAGAGGAAAATGACATTTTAGGACAACTTATACACAAAAGCTACTTGAGTGAAAGTGACAATATCTAAAATAGAGTGGCTATGTATAAAAATCTACTAAATATCTACTTCTTTCATTTCACAATAACCGTAAAAAATCAAACAATACAATATAAGAGAAAACAAAAAAAATATCTTGGTAAATATAAAATGTTATATGAATTGACAACACCATCATTGTCTAGTTAGTATTATTCATCTTGGTAAATGTATTGAATAATTAACTAATATATTTATAGTAAGAGTATAAATGGAAAAAAATTTTAATGCCATCTAGATATTGTAAATAGATAGACATTCTAAAATATCAAATTAAAAATTGATAACTATTGTAAAATAGATAGGCATGTTTCAATATTTGACTCAAGAATGGAATGAAACTTCAGGTAAGTTTTGTCGTTTTCTTGTTTGGTAGAATTTTAATCGATTTTAATGCCACATATATAATAATCCGCGTGCAAGATGAGAAGTTCAAGTCAATGAAAACCCGAGAATTTGAGGAGACAAGCTTCTAATTTGAGATTACCCAATCAGAAAGCACAATAACGCTAATTGAAATGACGCTTTAAGGATGAGTATTCAACATAGAGATGTGACTAAACCGAGAGACCTGTCAAGTCACAGTAGACCGGACTGAACTTGTGTATCTAGGATCTTTCAAACTACAAAATATTTGGTTTTGAATAATGTTTGGTTAATAATTAAATTGAACAATAAATATATATCACATATCTTATTATTATTGAATATAATGTATAATTACTATTTATCCTACTCAATCATCAAATCTAAAAATAATAAAGTATATGGTGTATATATATTATATAATTTAATTGTATATCTAACCTCATTTATTGATTTCTCGATACAGATTGTGTAGGACCACCTGTAAACCTTTGTAATTGTTCCTGCCCAGAGTAGAACTTCACACAATGATTGGAAGCACAAACATTTTTCACTTTAAAAAAGGAATGTTTAATAAATATAAATAAATAATTTTGAAAATTTTAAAAATTTCATTTAATTTATTAAAAAATTTCCAAAAAAGTTATGCTTAAAATTTCATATAAACAAAACACATATCTATCTTTAGAGTGTTGTAAGTACACTTGTCATCAAACATTTGAAAAATTATAATGTTATTCAAAAAGCGTTTTTGTTTAAATTGAAAGATTTTACTATGATCTTAAAACTTTATTACTAAAATTCTTAATAAGTGTCAGGTACTTGTGTTCGTAAAAATCATTTTATAAAAGACAGCGTTATCTTTAATAAATCGCTAAATAATGTAAATTGTCCTTTCTCTTGATCATAAACATCTATACATGAAAAGTCTTCTAAATTCCACAAACTAATAAATATGAAAGAATAAAAATGTAATGGTCAAAGTGAAAAAAATATAAGCATCAAAGGAAATTGCAAAGACAAAAACACAATCCTGTTATACATTGCGCTTTCTAGGCTCTAACTCTATTGGAACAACACATGGTGCCAGGTAAGAAAAGTTTATATGAACACCTGTGTAATTGTTCTGTGGAGTATTATTAACATGCTTTAACAAAATGCCCTAGCTAGCACTCAATATGTAACCAATTCCTTTTTGAGTTCCTTCTTATTATAGTATGTCAAACTTGTTATCATTGCGTTTTTCCGTAAAGAAGTATCTTTATTGTATTTAAGGAAAAAATTAATTAAGTTCATGTTATACTCTTTGTTTGTTAGTACATTTTTGTGGGTACTCTATTGATTTTATTCTTTTCCCTTAACACTGAATGTTATAACAAACCATATGTTATTTTATTCGTTTCCTTCGTACACAGGTACACTGAATTGCTTGTTCTTTTTGTTTATTAACCAACCCGATTAACTAGCTTCCTCTCAAGACATATATATATTAGCTTCGTGGGACTGAACTTTCGGTTACCATCAATAAGTGACGGATCAAGAAAATTTTAGTATTGGAGACAAAGATAGTACATCATTATAAAAAGGAGTGGAATGCATTATATCTTATTATTTTGTCTCATTTAAAACTAATATGGGGTAAATTTAACAAGACAATGGGGATAAAAATATAATAAAACTATATAATTATTATAAAATTTTTGTCCCTCAACATGTAGATCCACCCTTGTCATCAATAGGTAATTTTTCATCCAACCCCAACGTTGACAAAGTTAGAGAGAAGTTGAAGAGCGGTTTTCTTATTTTTATTTTTTGACATATGTAAATAACCCACGGTGATTATCTTGCAATAAGCTCATAAAAGGAGTGGACTACGACTATTGGATGTTTGAAAGAGAATGATTTAGAATTTTGTTTGTACAGATGTTACCACGTATGTGGAATGATTGGCAACAAGCGGCGGGTTTGCATTGGGAAGCAAACAACGTTGGAAGAGGTAAACTATGCAGTTTGGGTGTGTTTGGTTCAAGAATAAAAATGAGAGCAAAAACTACTTGAATGAGTTTTATATATAAAATAATACATTAAACTTATTCATGTAATTTTTACCTCCATTTGCAAAGGATCGGTGTGCCAGCCAGCGAAGACGCTAGGCCCCCACTAGGAGAGGTGGAAATATTCCCACATCGGTTGGGGAGGGAAATGAAGCATGCATACCTTATAAGAGTGTGGATACTTCCCCCATGCAAACGTGTTTTCCTCTTCAGAGGAGAGAAGAGTAAATCCGTAAGGCACACCTAGTTAGGCCTAAAAGCAAACAATATTTGCATGTCGGGTGTTGTCTCTTGGAGACACCATCAAACAAGGAAATGCTACATCCCTGGAGGATCAAGCAAAGACTATGATTTTTCCTTTGCCGTCACCTCCATGAAGGATTAAAAACTGAATATCTTATTCTAAAATATCCTACATATCTTTGGAGGAGCTTGAAGGAAAGATATGATCACCAAAAATGGCGATACTTCCACAAGCCAAATATGAATGGTTACATTTGTGGTTCCCAGACTTTATAAGTACATAAGCGAGTATAACTCCGTAATGATCAAAATTAGCTCACAATTGAAATTGTGTTGAGGAAGATATCACTAATAATGATATGTTGGAAAAGACATTATCGACTTTTCCTGTCTCAAATATGCTCTTGCAATAACAATATTGAGAAAAGGGGTTTACTAAATATTTTGAATTAATTTCATGCCTTCTTGTGCCTGAATGAAATAATGAATTGCTCATGAAAAATCATGAAGCTCACCATGTTGGCTCTGCTCCATTCCTTGAAGTGAACGTGACAAATTATAATCCCAGAAGTGGTAAAGATCATGGTTTCAATAAAAAACAAGATCAAGAAAAATAAAATAAAAAAGAAAGGTCACTTTTATGGTGCTCCTCCCTTTTCTTCCTAGAACAAATCTTCCAAGAAGGAGAATTCAGACAACAAATGTGAGTGGTATGGTGGGAAAGGTCATTGGGCATATATTTTTGTACCCCAAGACACTTCGTTGATCTTTATAAGGCATCAATCAAAGGAAAAAAGGCAGAGATAAATTTTGTTTTCAAAGATAGTTTAGACAACCTTGCTAGGTGAATATGAGCTATCTTGATGTGTCTAATTTTGTTTTTAGGATCCAAATAGGAATATTGGTCATTTGATTAATGATGGAAATGTTTAGTAATTAAATTAGCCTCTTCTTCCCTATTCTTCTTTCCCCTTACAAAATTTGATTTCTGTTTAGGATTTTTCTCTCTTTTAATTCTGCTTAGGAACTTCTGAGTATGTAATATCAGTATGGAATAAAAGTAACACTTTATTTTACATTTATTCTTTTTATGATCCAATAATATTTTCTTTAGCGTGATACTCTTTCAGTATTATTATAAGATCCAAAGATCATGAATGATATATTTTTTAATTTAAGATTCCAATCAATTGCTTTTATTTAGGAATAATTGATAGGGGTTATTTTATTCATAGGAATCCAATTCAAAATTGATTGACTATGCAGATTTAGGATATTTATCATATTCACATAAAAGTAGATCTCAAATAGGTTACTTATTAACATATGGTGATACAACTATATCATGGAGATCAACAAAAGATACCTTAGTTGCTACTTCTTCAAACCATACATAAATAATTGCAATACATGAAGCAAGCCATGAATATTTCTAACTAAGACCAATGATTCAACGTGTTCAATTGTCGTGTGAATTATCGTATAAGGATGAAATCCCAACAACATTGTATGAGGACAATGCATCATGCATAGCTTAGCTTAAAGGTGGTTATATCAAGAGTCCCGTTATTTTGACGGACATACGCGGTGCATATGGTACTGTTCAAGGAGCGTCTATTCCCCTAAGTGCAAGATCCGAGGTCCAATACCAAAATACGAAGGTTTGGGGACCAAAAATCCAGATTATGAGGTGGTTTAGGGTGCGAGATCCGAGGTCTGAGACCAAAAACCTAGGTTATGGGGTGGGTGGTTTAGGGTGCTAGATTCATGGTCTGAGACTAAAAACCCAGGTTATGGGGTGGTTTAGGATGCGAGCTCCAAGGTCCAAGAACAAAAACCCAGGTCATGGAGTGGTTTAGGGTGCGAGCTCCGATGTCCGGGACCAAAAATTCGAGATCATGGACCATATTCATGCTTCAGTCTACCATATTCCCTTCAGTATGTGTATGCACACTAGTAATCACCCATTCCGTATCGTATGTGTTGCGTAAGTGTATCACAACCGTGCGTCAACAAAACATTTCTCTTATATCAAAGGAGATAGAACGAAACACATTTCTCCAAAATTCATCTTTATGCATGACCTTCAATAACAATGAGCAATTGATGTCTAACAAATTCGCTCAAGTGATAATCTAACAGATTTATTCACAAAGTCACTTCCTGCATCTTCTTTTAAGAAACAGTGCACAAGATTGAGATGCGATGGTTAAGAGATCTTCAATGATGCTCCTAAGTGGGGGACACATATTGTACTCTTTTTCCCTTAATCAAGATTTTTATCCTAGTGGGATTTTCCTTGATAGGTTTTTAACAAGGTAGTTCCAGGCTTCGATCATGAGGATATTGTACTCATTTTCCTTCACTAAGTTTTTTTTTTAGAGTTTTATCTTAGTAAGGTTTTAACAAGGCATATCTTTGATGGGCATTCAAGGGAATGTATTATAAAATATTAGTTGGATATGAATGTCCTCATTCTTAACTAATTCAATTAAGATTTGATTTGATTGGATAGAATCTGTTACAATCTTATTTGATCTTATATCACCCATCTTTTGCTTATAAATTGTCATTTTAGATGTTCCATGAATGGTACTTTTAAAATTATTAATAAAATTATTTTTTTCATTATTCTTTCTATTATTATTATTTCACAACATAATTTAAATTTAACAATTTATTATTATAAAAATATTTAATTATATTAATATTTAAAAAATAAAAAAGTGACTTGACTGCCAGTCAAGCCACCGGTAGCTTTTTACTTCCTCAACGAACGCAAAGATGAACCGATCTCTTCTCTCTCTCTCTCTCTCTCTCTCTAGTCTACACGTGTCTATCTCGGTGACCCACCATTCCGTGCCATGTGGTTCTCTCGCCTTTGCCATCTCCTTCTCCTCCACTCTCTGCTCTCTCTGTTCTCATCTCTACCATTCCCCCTTCTCATTGTACCAGCACATCACAACCCAAATAACGCTTCCTCTCAACTCAACTTTGAACTCTTCTTCCCCATCAATCCCAAACACACCCTTTTTGCAGGCTCTTTCCTCATTCAAAACACCAGCAAATTAAAAAAAAAACACACACACACACAAACACACACGCACATACACACGCACACACACACGCGAATAAAACAAAACAAAACTCAACTCAATCGTTGCACGTCATAACCGAAAGACGTTTTCCTGTTTTCTTTCACTCCAAAACAAACACCCCTTTAAAACGATCACCACGTACATCCATCCCCGAAGCCATCCATATCATTGAATTCACGTGCTTACTTAATATCCACGAAACCATTATCCATCTTCACCACATGTTCACAGCATTCTCCCTGATATACTCCTGGTTTCAAACAAAGAAGGAACACTGCATTGTTTGATTTTGAATACACGCATAGACACCCTTTCCTTTTTATTTTTTTCTTTATTATTATTATTTTTTAAATCCTTTCTTTCCGGAGAAAACAACTGAGAAAGTAAACGCAGAAAAGAGAAAATGGCTGGAAATGAATGGATCAACGGGTACCTGGAGGCTATACTGTCGACAGGGGCTTCCACCATTGAGGAGCAAAAGCCTGCACCCGTGACACTGAGAGATGGTGGCCACTTCAACCCCACAAAGTACTTTGTGGAAGAGGTGGTTGCGAGTGTTGATGAGTCTGATCTTTACCGCACGTGGATCAAGGTGGTCGCCACCAGGAACACGAGGGAGAGAAGCTCAAGGCTCGAGAACATGTGCTGGCGCATTTGGCATCTTGCTCGCAAGAAGAAGCAGGTTCTTCTTTCCCCTCCTCTCTCTCTCTCTCTCTCTCTCTATATATATATATATATATATATATGTATCTGTGTATTTGTCATTGTAGAATTTTTAAAAAGATTCATTTGAGATGAGATGATCTGATGAAAAGTTTTCTTAAATATAACCCAAGATATGATGTGTAAATGAATTTGTATGTTAATGTTATTTATAGCAAGTTTCCATACATGAATCCATTTGTGAATAGAATGAAGTCTTTTAATTAAGAGATTCCAACTCAAGGGCAGGGATAAATCAATGCCGAAATTTTTTTTTATGATGCCGAAATTAAATTAAATATGTCTTATCTCTGTTTGTAGGAAAAATTGTTTGTGTTTTCCTTGAATGGTATTTTGATCTTATTAAAGGAAATTAATTTTTTTCGTGAATTTTTTCCATCCCTCCGTGATTGAGAATTTTATTTTTCAATGGGGGACTTTGATATGACTGAGACTTTTCTTTGGTACAATGATATGACTGAGACTAAGAACAACTTGCACTCTCTTAATTAAGGAGAAAAAAAAAGTTGAAAAAAAATCACAGATTTGACGCAAAGATTCCGAGTGAAATTAGAAATTTTAGGTATATGCATATAACTTTTTGGATTTTTGAAAAATTGTTAGAGACATTCCTTTTGTAACTCACCTCTTGGTGATCGAACTTGTGTTTTCATTCCTGCGGGGGATTAAGTTGCATGTCACTCGTCCATCAACTTCTTGGATAAGTCTATGTGCAATTGGCATTGCCCAATTCTTTGGAGTTGCCTTCGAATTTATTTATCTTGGCTGCGCCACAGTTTTGAATAGTAGCAATGCTTTCATTGTATGCAAGACTAATCGGCAACACTTACGTGAATTGTGTAGTTGGAATGGGAGGGAGTCCAGAGGCTGACAAGCCGAAGATTGGAGAGAGAACAAGGACGCAGGGATGCGACAGAGGATATGTCTGAAGACTTGTCGGAAGGAGAAAAGGGTGACATTCTTGGGGAGATGGTGCAAAGTGAGACACCAAGGAAAAAATTTCAGCGCCAGACTTCTAACTTGGAAGTGTGGTCTGATGACAAAAAGGAAAAGAAGCACTATATTGTCCTCTTAAGGTATAGTCTACTTTCCTCACTCCTCACTGGTATGGTCATTTTAATTTTGGTATCTCCGCTAATAAATTGAGGTTCTCGCATTAATTGTAGCAGCACATTGATTCATATTTATTCTCCTTTGTCAGTGATCATTGCTTTGCTTCATATGCATTTTTCATACCTTTTTACACTGGTTAAGTCATGACAGGATTGGAAGTCAGCTTTGAAGTCTCTCACCGGCTGTTGTAAGCCAATCACAATGCTTTCTTCTTTCAATTTTTTTTTTCTCTGGTTTGGCATTATTAGAAATAGTCTTGGTAAAGTTGGTGGCCTTCTGAAGATTAATCTTGTCCTTGTAAAAAACAAAAATTATGGAAAACGAGAATGGAATGGCATTAGCACATGTTTCTTGTGAAATATTAGCCATTTTTGTATTTGAAGTGTGGCTTCAGTTTGTCATCACTTATGTTGTGAAATGCTTTGGGTGATAAAATTTAAAAATATGTGTGAAAAGAATATTTGGCTATAACCTTTTCATTTTATTCCACAGTTTGCATGGATTGGTTCGAGGAGAAAACATGGAGCTTGGTCGAGATTCTGACACTGGTGGACAGGTACTTCACATTCTTTCATGTAAAAATAGAACTTCATTTTGCTCTCCAATTTAATCAGTGACTAATGCTTGAAGCGACATATTTCCAGATTAAATATGTGGTAGAGCTTGCTCGTGCACTTGCAAAAATGCCTGGAGTGTACAGAGTGGATCTGTTTACACGCCAAATCTCGTCACCTGAAATCGATTGGAGCTATGGAGAACCTACAGAAATGCTAACTGCAGGCCAAGATGATGATGACTGCATTGGGGAGAGCAGCGGTGCATATATCATTAGAATACCCTTTGGTCCACGTGATAAATATCTCCGGAAAGAACTTCTTTGGCCCTATATTCAAGAATTTGTGGATGGAGCATTAGCTCACATTCTCAATATGTCAAAAGTATTGGGTGAACAAGTTGGTGGGGGCCAACCTGTCTGGCCATATGTAATTCATGGACATTATGCTGATGCTGGAGACAGTGCTGCTCTTCTTTCAGGTGCCTTAAATGTACCTATGGTGCTAACAGGTCATTCACTTGGAAGAAACAAGCTTGAACAACTTCTTAAGCATCGCCAATCAAAGGAGGATATCAATTCAACATATAAGATGATGAGGAGGATAGAAGGAGAAGAACTTTCCCTAGATGCTGCAGAACTTGTTATCACCAGTACAAAACAAGAAATTGAGGAGCAGTGGGGACTTTATGATGGATTTGATGTCAAGCTTGAGAAAGTATTGCGTGCTCGAGCTAGACGTGGTGTCAACTGTCATGGTCGATACATGCCAAGGATGGCGGTAATATGTTAGCTGATGCCACCCTTAACATTTGGCAGGGACAGAATTTTCAAATTCATGTTATTTTCTATTTAGCCACTCAAGTCCACTGCATAAAATGTTCTTCCAACTAATCTGGTGCTTATTAACCTTGGTGACATTTCCTTTGGAATGGCAACTAATTAGTACCAACTTCTCTGCCAGACTAAGGGTCTAATTGGGACGATAACACAGAAGGGAATGGAGAGAAGAGGCAAGGACGAGTAAGGGGAATCTTTGTTTGGGAGTGATATTGATGGGGGATGTGGCATGGTTGAGAAGGGTCTTCAAGCCCTCCTCCTCAGTGATTTTATAGAACCCCCAAATTGGGGGGACAACACTAGGAAGGAAATTTTTTTTGGTGATTTTCCTGTTTTACCCTTTTTGCATAGAGTAAGGGTAAAAATGGACAATAAATTTATACATAATTCCATTCCACTCACTTAAATTATAAACTCCCAAACAATAGAGTGGTCCCTTCTCATCCACTCTATTCCTCACCTTTCTTCTCTACTCCATTAATGACCATTCCCTTCCATCCTTTGTAAAACTCCCAATCATAGCCTAAAATATCAGTTACTTTTTTTTTGTTTTTGTATGCTATTGCATCACTTAACTATTTTTATTGAATGACTCAATGAAGTACTAGTGGTTCAAACATTCTGCAGGTTATCCCGCCTGGTATGGACTTCAGCAATGTTGTGATCCAAGAAGATGGCCCTGAAGTTGATGGGGATCTTGCTCAGCTTACTGGTGGTGTTGAAGGGGCTTCACCGAAAACAATGCCTCCTATTTGGTCAGAAGTGAGTAGTTGATCCATTTACAATTACATACATTGCAGAATAGTTACTGCTGTTGCCTTGCAACTGACAGCTTTGTGCAGGTGATGCGTTTCTTTACCAATCCTCACAAGCCTATGATTTTGGCATTATCAAGGCCAGATCCAAAGAAGAACATAACCACTCTTTTAAAAGCCTTTGGAGAAAGCCGTCCCTTAAGAGAACTTGCTAATCTTGTAAGTTGACTTAATTGAACTGTCCTCTTGGTAAGCTATTGTCATGTACTTGCAAAGGACTAACGTGTTTTCAAACAGACCCTCATAATGGGAAACAGGGATGACATAGATGACATGTCTTCTGGGAATGCTAGTGTGCTCACAACAGTGTTGAAAATGATTGATAAGTATGACCTGTATGGACAAGTGGCATATCCTAAACATCACAGGCAATCTGATGTTCCAGAGATATATCGATTTGCAGCGAAAACAAGGGTATATTGGAGTCTACTATATACAAGAATTAAACTTTTATATGTTAACGACTATCAGCAGCTAACAATCTGAAATTTCTCTCAGGGAGTTTTCATAAATCCTGCTTTAGTGGAGCCTTTTGGTCTTACTTTGATTGAGGTAGTATTTAACTAAGCTAGTTTGGCAATATTGTTCTCATTTTACTTCTCAAATGATTCATTTTTCTGTCTAAGCATGTTCAAACTCATTCAGGCAGCAGCCCATGGGCTTCCAATGGTGGCCACCAAAAATGGGGGACCAGTGGACATTCACCAGGTAAATGAAGAATTAGGTTTATATTAGTTACATGCTCCATGTGAGTCTCTCCCTAATTGTGTCATTGTGAACTGTTTCTCAAATACAACAACAAAATCCAGGCCTCTTCCCACTAAGTGGGATTGGCTCTATGTATTAAACAATGCCATTGAGTCTTATTATCCTAGATAAAACATTTCCAAGATGGCACTAGGAAAAAAAAAGGCATAAAATTAACATTAGAATGCAACAATCTCGTGACAAAGATTGCTGAAGATATTCCAAAATTTCTTTTACCTCATATGTTTGTTTTCGAAGTCAAGCAGGATCTTGTATGCATGGGGTCCTTTGATCCAAAATGACCTTCCAGCCTCATATTGTGTCTCCTTGTGATATGTTAGGCCCTCAACAATGGTTTGCTTGTGGACCCTCATGATCAGCAAGCAATTGCTAATGCACTGCTCAAGTTGTTGTCAGAGAAGAACCTTTGGCAAGAGTGCAGGAAAAATGGCTGGAAGAATATACATCTTTTCTCATGGCCGGAGCACTGTCGTATTTATTTGACTAGAGTGGCAGCCTGCCGAATGAGGCATCCGCAATGGCAAACTAATACTCCTGGGGATAATATAACTGGTGAAGAGTCTTTCAATGATTCACTTAAGGATGAGCAGGACATGTCCCTTAGGCTCTCAATTGACGGTGACTTGGCAGCAGTAAGCGGCGGACATGAAATGCAAGACCAAGTGAAGCGGGTCCTGAGCAGGATGAAGAAGCCAGATCCTGGTATAAATGACACTGATGGTGGTAATAAGCTGCCAGACAATGCAACTGGAAAATATCCTCTATTAAGGAGAAGGCACAGGTTGATTGTTATAGCACTTGATATGTATGACAAAAATGGAGCTCCTGACGTGAATATGATCCAGATTGTGCAAAGGATAATTAAAGCTATTCAACTAGACCCTCAAACTGCAAGAGTTTCAGGATTTGTTTTTTCAACGGCAATGCCATTGCTGGAAACAGTAGAATTCCTTAAATCAGGCAAGATTCAAGTAAATGAGTTCGATGCTTTAATTTGCAGCAGTGGGAGTGAAGTTTACTACCCCGGCGCTTATACTGAAGATGGAAAGCTTTCACCTGATCAAGACTATGTAGCACATATTGATTATCGTTGGGGCTGTGAAGGTCTAAAGAAAACCATTTGGAAGCTTATGAACACAGCTGAAGGTGAAGAAAAATCTTCCAGCCCCATCGAGGAAGATTTGAAATCAAGCAATTCCCATTGCATCTCATACAAAGTAATGGATCTTCATAAGGTACACGAAATTCACTACTGTATTTGCGTATTGGCAGTAGATAAGGCATTTGGTTTTACTGGTTGAAGTGATTCATGGTAATTGTCTTTTTCAGGCAAAGAGAGTCGATGACTTGAGGCAGAAGCTTCGGATGCGAGGCCTACGCTGTCATCCTATGTACTGCAGGGGGTCAACTAGGGTGCAGATTATTCCGCTCCTTGCATCTAGAGCACAGGCACTCAGGTAAAATTCACAGTGAAGGCTCTGATGCTATACATGGTAATTGAGTTTGTAGAAATCTGTTTTTGACCTTTGGTAGGGGGGGAGGAGCAGTGAGAAAATTGGAATAAGCCTAAAAATGCTATTCTTCCAATTCAGTTATTTGGTTAATAAATCAGTTTGTATATCCTTCTCTCAAAGTCATTGAAATAGTTGTGTTGAATTGAATCCGATGGATATGTCTTAATAATAGCATTTCTTTTCCTATTAAAGAAAATAAAATATTCACTTACAAATTACATGCAACCTTTAAACACGGTTTCTGTTTACCACCAGTCTTTAATACAATAGTCCAGCCACATCTTTAATACAGTAGTGTTCAGCTTGGTATATGATGCATAATTGCAAATACTGCTTAGTACTCCACAGTTGACTGTTTGCATATATGTTAGGTATCTCTTTGTCCGCTGGGGACTGAATGTGGCGAACATGTATGTCATCCTTGGAGAAACTGGGGACACTGATTATGAGGAATTGATTTCTGGAACTCACAAGACCATAATCATGAAAGGAGTAGTGTCTAAGGGTTCAGAAGAAGTCCTTAGAGGTCCAGGAAGCTACCTTAGAGATGATGTTGTGCCGAATGACAGCCCCTTTGTTGAAAACATCAGTGAAGCAACAGAGGACAGGATTGCTAATGCTTTGAAGCAACTATCTCGGGCTGGGCCATTGTGAGGTGCTACGACTGCTAAGTACAAATACATGTATAGTTTTTCTTTCTGAATAAAACCAAGTATTACTAATAAATCATAGCACAAAATGGGAAATGATTGTAGTTATCGTATTATGAAGCATAGAATCTAGCAAAAACATAGCTGTATGATGACTTCCCTTGTTACTAAAAGCTTTGTCATTTGAACTTCTGCAGAAGTTTCTCTTTAAAAGTACAGGTACAGCCGAGGCGTAATATATGAAACTTTTTTTCCTGTGTTACATGAAAGCAAAAGCATCGGGGCTTTTAAAAGGTTCAGTCTGATGCGTGAAACAATGCACCTGACCCTTTAAGAGGGGGCAAAAACATGAGCATAAAAATTTCTGATTGAAAATATGAAACGCCATCGCTTTTTCACAAGGTGCATTCTAGGGGTGCACGTTCTGTTACACAAGGAACCGTGCATGACACGTGTGGCTAGCTGAAACACTAACACATAGGACATTCAAATTCAACTCATTTGCTTACAGGTTAAAATTATTTATAAATTTAAAAGGTATAATATTAAAAAAATGTTTCATCTTCTCTTTTATTTATGTCTTCAAAAGATAAAAACCAGCCATTAACACTCTTTCCTCTTCCCCTTAGTTTATTGTTGCAATCTCCACGGCCCATCTATCTTCACAAGCTTTCTCTATATCCTATCCTCATATGTAAAACACCATTAACGCTTATACCCTTCTTCTTCCCCACATTCTCAGTCAACTATCAAATCAAAATAAAAGATTAAAATCATCCATATTTGTCTGCAAGATCTAAACCCACACAAGATTCAACATCTAATTCAAGCGCATCACTACCCACCAACTTTTCCCGTTTTGTCTCAACGAACTGAAACCCCACGCATAGAGATGTCCATTGGGGAATAAGGGTGGATCCGCAAACAGGGGATGTGGCGTTGATGCACTCTGGGTGGAACATATGGTCACACTTGGGATCAAACGCATCGTCTGGGTCTCCTCGAGCTTGTTTAGCACATTGCTACTTAGGCACAACCTTTTTGATCTTGTCGACCTTCACGAATCACGACTGAGTACAGGGTCGGAATGAGTCAATTGGAATGAGGTGAAGGCCGCGCACACTGCAACAAGAGCAAACGGTGACGGCGGGTGGCAAACGGCTACTTTGGTTATTGTTCTAAGATTGTGCTCGGGCAACCGAGATCCCGACGAGAGGAGAGAAAGATGACCGAAAGAAGACGTTTAATTGAAGAGAAATGGTACTTTGCCTCACACTTTATGAGACACCGTACTGATATACTCATATCCACTATTGGATGGGATGTAGAACCAAATCTAAGTGGGGTTTATATCCAATTTAAAGATGGATGTGAGTGTCGACACAATGTCCCAGTGAGTCAAAATTACATTACAATGTTAAATTTTGACTGATGAGCAAATGAATTGAATTTGGATGTTCCATGTGTCATTGTTTCAGTTAGCCAAATCTGTTATGCATGGTTCCTGGTGTAATGCAAGGGGCACCCTACAACGCACATTTTCACAATCACATAGTTCACAAAATAAGTGCTAATTCCAAGTAACTTCTTCTGCCAACCACTGTTGCTTATATGCATTATCCTTAAATCGTTTCAAAACTGACCATATTTACCCACGAGGAATGATAATCCACCTTGTATATCTATCGAAGAAAAGGACAAGGGGTATTACATTGGTATGTATATGGAGGGACAAACTTGACAAAAGAGAAAAGGGAAAAAAGAAATATGCATATATGGCTATCAATAAGGAAAAAAAGAACGTCACTTCTCTTCGCTTCTCTCTCTTTCATTTTTATCTTTAACGTCACTTTTCTTTGCTTCTCTCTCTCTTCCATTTTTTTCTTTCTCTGGTTTCTTCATCCTTACAGAAAGAAGAATGGGAACGAAGATTTGGAGATAGCAGACATCCTTATGCATAAATCTCAAAGCACACAAAAGAAATAAATAAAAAAGAAACTTCTATTCTCTCTCTCTTTTTCATTCATTCTTTCTCTAGTTCTTTATTTCTACATAAAAAAGAAGAAGGAGAATGAAGATATAGAGATAGCACACATCCTTACGCAGGAAACCCAAAGCACAAGAAACTTTCATTCGCTCTCTCTTTTTCATGTTTCTCTCTCTAGCTCTTCATATTTTTTTTGTCAGTTTTTTCAACAATAAAATGAACTGAGAATAACTTTGTTAGAAGTTGAGATTTGCTGTTATTATTAGAAATTGGAGTTAAAAAATTGTAAATATGTATTATGAAAAGTTGTAAACCTGTATGTAAAATGTAGTAAACCATTGTACAAAAAGTTGTAAACCAGTAGCAAAATGTTGCAAACCAATTCTGGACACATGCTGAAAACTAGAGTTAAAATATTGTAAATGTGTGTTACAAAATGTTGTAAACTAAAATGTAAAATGTTGTAAACTATTGCATAAAAAGTTGTAAACTAGTAGCAAAATGTTGTAAACCAGTTGAGGTCACATGCTGAAAACTGGTGTTAAAATATTGTAAATGTATGTTACGAAATGTTGCAAATCAGTATGTAAAATGTTGTAAACCATTGCACAAAAAGTTGTAAACCAGTAGTAAAATATTGTAAACCAATTGAGGACACATGGTGAAAACTGGTGTTAAAATATTGTAAATGTGTATTACGAAATATTATAAATCAGTATGTAAAATGTTGTAAACTATTACACAAAAAGTTGTAAACCAGTAGCAAAATATTATAAACCAATTGAGGATACGTTGAAAATTAGAGTTAAAAAAATTATAAATATGTGTTATAAAATATTGTAAACCAGTATGTAAAATGTTATAAACTATTGCACAAAAAGTTATAAACCAGTAGTAAAATATTGTAAACCAATAATTGAGGACACATACTAAACAGGTTCAGAATAAAATATTGTAAATCAGTTTTAAAATTATTTAGTTCTATTTTATATTCATACAATTATGAATTTTATTAATACAATATTATTAGTATAATTTTAAAATTTCCTATTTGATAT
Source organism: Dalbergia cultrata (assembly GCA_031216105.1). Classification (NCBI taxonomy): domain Eukaryota; kingdom Viridiplantae; phylum Streptophyta; class Magnoliopsida; order Fabales; family Fabaceae; genus Dalbergia; species Dalbergia cultrata. The sequence goes on from CM062348.1 coordinate 39,600,999, forward strand.
AATTTTAAAATCTTTAAACTTAGATTATATCCTTAAGAATGACGTTATATTTACGTAGTTTACAACATTTTACTACTGGTTTACAACTTTTTGTGCAATGGTTTACGGTATTTTACATACTGGTTTACAACATTTTGTAACACATATTTACAATTTTTTTTAACTCTAGTTTTCAATGTGTCCTCAATTGGTTTACAACATTTTGCTATTAGTTTATAACTTTTTGTGCAATAGTTTACAACATTATACATACTGATTTATAACATTTTGTAACATATATTTACAATATTTTAACTCCAGTTTTTTAGCATATGTCCTCAATTGGTTTACAACATTTTGCAACTGGTTTACAACTTTTTGTGCAATAGTTTACAATATTTTACATACTGGTTTACAATATTTCGTAACACATATTTACAATATTTTAACTCCAGTTTTCAACATGTGTCTTCAATTGGTTTACAACATTTTGCTATTGGTTTACAACTTTTTATAACACACATTTACAATTTTTTAATTCCAATTTCCAACAATAACAACAAATCTCAGCTTCTAACAAAGTCATTCTCAGCTCATTTTATTATTGAAAAAGCTGAAGAAAAAAATATGAAGAGCTAGAGAGAGAAACATGAAACAGAGAGAGAGAATGAAAGTTTCTTGTGCTTTGGGTTTCATGTGTAAGGATGTGTGCTATCTCTATATCTTCATTCTCCTTCTTCTTCTTTATGTAGAAATAAAAAACCAGAGAAAGAAAAAATGAAAAAGAGAGAGAGAGAGAGAAAGAGAGAATGGAAGTTTCTTTTTTTTTTTTTGTGCTTTGAGATTTATGCATAAGGATGTCCGCTATCCCCAGATCTTCATTCTCGTTCTTCTTCCTGTAAAGATGAAGAAACCAGAGAAAGAAAAAAAAATGGAAGAGAGAGAGAAGCAAAGAGAAGTTACATTAAAGAAAAAAAATGGAAAAGAGAGAGAAATAAAGAGAAATTATGTTCTTTTTTTCCTTATTGATAGCCATATATGCACATGTCTTTTTTCCCTTTTTTCTTTTGTCAAGTTTGCCCCTCCGTATACATACCAATGCAATACCCTTCTTTTGTCCTTTTCCCCGGTGGATGTACAAGATGGATGTATAAAGATGGCCATGTATCATTCCTCTTCACCCACACTTCCTTATACGCCCTGTAGGAGCACCTGGCCGAACAAAGCACCATGTCAGTAGTACTATATACCAATTATCCATGGGCTTCCATAACTTTCATTGGCTCGGGGTCATATAATGCTATCAATGACAATGATCATGTTTCATTTGCTTCTAATAACTGATTTGTTTTTCACACCAAAATTATAAAGTATTATGCTTGTTTTAATTGTAGTAGATTGTAAGCATTTTCTGCCATTTGCATCAAATTGCTGGAGGATGATCCTCCCAAGGTGGAAGCTCTCAAAATGGTAAACCCTGGTATAAGAAGCACGGCACAGCAACCATCGATTGTCCCTTTTGGAATCATAGAAAGTCCTTGCAGGTACACCATTATATAGTTGTCAAAGTTACACCTACAAACCAAATATTGAAACGAAAAGAAGTGCAAAGCTCAAGGAATCATTATTGACCGAATCTTGCTCCAGAACGTTTAAAAACGAATACTCAGATAGTAAAGAAGTTGGTTGGAGTAAATCAGAATTCCAAGTTACTCTATTGTTTGGATTAGTAAAATTTGGATGGAACAAAGATAGATGTGATAGGGATAAACCACACAATCCCCTATTTGCAATAATAAGAGAAGCAACAACAATGGCAAAATAGTGGCAACAAGCAAATAAAAAAAAGCCAAAAAAGTAAGAGACAGCACACCAATTTTTTTAGCATGGAGAACCCCTCAATGTGAGGTGAGAACCACAAGTTGTCCGAACAACGAAAAATTCTACTATGATAAAATAAAAGTACAAAAGAGTTTCAAATAAGTGCACAAATATGCTTACAACAAGCCAAAATAAACATGCATCAATGTTTACAAATAAGAACCAAAAAGATGAAGAGATATCCAATTTCAAAGCTTATCTCACACTTTAGACTCATCTCAACAATCCAATCATTCATAATGAAGAAGCATACGTCTAAAACCTACTATCAAAATTTCGGGCCAACCCAACGGTGAACTAATTTGTAGTTATAGATTTACAGTGACTGCTCTGAGTAATTTTGCAAATGACTTTTTCTTTTTTTGTCTCACAAGATGGTTGTTTTCACTCTAAAAAATGACCTATCTTACTAACCCTAAAAGACCCCTCTCCATTTAAATAAGTGAGACATGAAGTTGGCTTATATATTTGGCCCTTCCTCGATATAGAAAGATAGCCCAAAATGGACATTTCACCAATTCAAATGTACCCTAAGGTAAGTAAAAACAATTAATTAATTTGCAAAAATTCGTTATCATTTGCAAAACGAGTGGATTCCACAGATTTGTACTAAGCGCAAGCACATGGCTAGCATGTTTGTGCCCGCCAGATCTTTACTATTCATGTATACAAGCAATGTGGGATATATCACTCAAACCCTTCACAAGACATAACACACATTTGGAGCTTAGGGAAATCATCGTGCGCTCGTGTTTCTAGAATCAAACCTTCGTTCTGAGACATCCCAGGTAACTCAAATACTTTACTTCTCCATTTCCACTCTGTAGAATAAGTATTTACCAAAAAACTCAATCCGTGGTGCATGTTTTTGAAAGCTTTTTTAATTATTGTGTTTTGAACATCAATTATCATTTATTCTGGGTTGACATGAATTATTAATTAGCTAGCACAAAAATTATTGACTCCTCCAAAATATTTCCAAGATATCCATCATCCATAGCAATAATTATAAGTAATCTTTTTGAGTGGTGAAACTCTTTGATAGAAAAGGCGAGTTGAATTTTGATAAATGTGTGATGAGTTGAACGTAATTTGCCCGCAAAAATTTCAGTTTCAGTGGCTGTTTACCGACTTTTTTTTCAAATAATATTTGTAATTTTAGCTATAAAAAAATAATGAGTCAATGCTGATCATTTTAGTCTCTCACTTTACATCTATGAGTCATTTTAGTTTTTGATTTTTAAATAAGTCAAATTAGTCCCTGACATTATAAAATATGAGGTATGTTAATCACTCAATTCACATTTATTTAATATTTTATTAATTAAATAATGATAAATAACCTTAAGTAATACGTTGATATACTATTTGTCTTTTAAAGTGGAATGACCTTTAAAATAACTTATTTTAATGTCTAACATTGCATAAAATGAGTCGTTTTATTATTTGAAATGAAAATTTAAATGACTTATTTTGAGTAATTTTATATATAAAAATGAATTATTTTAAATTTTATTATACTTCAAATGACATAACATATGTTAAGATATAATTTAATTGATAAAATATTATATAAATATTAACTCAAATTCAACAAATTGACTACCACCAGAGCCAAATACATATTCCTTCCTGAACCACGTACTAACTATCCTACGACCGTGCCTGCCCCTTTGTGTTTATCGAAATCTAAATATTGGCTGTCTATTGATAATGGTTGCTACTTGTTATCTTAATTTGACACGACATGAAAATGTTAGCACGTGTCCTTGCATGTGGCAGATGTACAGAGTGCAGATGGGACGTGTCAAACTTATAAGATGGTGGCACCGAACACAGGTGATAGGTTTCAACATACGTTGCACGGCCTTTATATAGGGGTAACCAATGCTATGATCAACGCTCATATTCCCAAACGACATAGACATAAGTTTGTGATTAATTACCAAAATGGCACACTTCCATAAGAGTCACCAGCATGGTCAAGGTCAACAACCAGCTCAAGCCACTGACGAGTATGGCAACCCCATTCCTAATCCAGTTCATCACACGGCCACCCCTGGCACTGGCAAGTATGGAACAGCCACAACCACCACTCATGGCCTCCGTCGCTCTGGCTCAGGCAGTTCCAGCTCTAGCTCGGTACTTGCATAATTATATTAATTAGTATATCTAGCATTTACAAAAATAACTCTTGTGGAATTAATCCTTACGTATAAGTTTTAATATTATAAATTTAATCATTTAAATATGTTATTTTATATCAATTAAGTCTGGCACAGTTAATAAGATGTCTACGTCCTTTAAGCATGTGTCAGGGGTTCAATTCCTGCTATGTGTATAGAAAGAGACTTTATTGGAAAAGGTAAAATCCACTTCAATAATCTCATACCTTTGGAGAGAATTAATCTTCAACTACCTGCTGGGATACCCTTTGATTCACACAAAAAAAAATGTTTTTATATTTTCTATGTTTAAATGTCAGATATTTAATTTAACAGCAGTCACTTATTAATAAGAAGTATTAATACTTTTATGAATTAGGAGAGTTCCGGAAACCATCTTATAAAAATGGAATAAAATGCAAGTTTGTTTTGAAAAAAAAAACTAAAACAAGGAGATCGGTTGGCACTTACGTACCTATTAGTTCTCCCAAATTTTAAAATTTATTTTCTATTTATATTTAAAAGTTAAAATTAGTAAATTTATCTATATATTATGTTTGTTTATTTATTTATATTAATCTTCTTTTAAATTTTCTTTTATACTTTTCTCTTTTATTCATTAACTATATATTTTCAATTTTTCATAACATATTTCAAATTCTTTTAATCCGTCTGTATCTTTAGAAACATAAAAGTTGGGCATTATATTCTATAGACCGAAAAATGTGTAGATATACTTTTGTTTGTGGATTAAATGCATTTTACTCTCCGTTAATTTTGATAATTGGTAAATGCATGATTTATGTATAGATGTTTTTAATTTGTACAATTTGATACCTTATTTGTAAATTCTCATATGCACTTCATTCCAATTTTTTTAATTATATGTAACTTAACACCTAATATGACCTAAAGTTTTGCACTGTTTGAAAAAATTTAATGTGTTTTTACTATTTAGAAAGTTCAACATATCACGATATATATTTTAAAAAATTAGGATATAATCTGTACCCTCTTTAAGTTTGAATTACACTTGATTCGGAATGTCAATACCACTATTAGATATACATCCATCATGTTGATCATATATTGATAAAGTTACGAAACGTGAGTATGACATCTACTCACAAACTGACAAACCCACAAGCAAGGTGGAAATTACGGGATGAAAAAATGTAAAATTTAGAATAATATAGCCCTTGCAATGCTGCTTAAACCAATGAGTGAGTATTGTCGATAAATAAATTGATATTTATCCACTTTGTTTATAACCATGCCATGCAGTCGGAGGAGGATGAACATGGAGTGAGAAGGAAAAAGAAGGGAATGAAGGAGAAGATAAAGGAAAAGATCCCTGGTGTTGGAGGCCATCATGATCAATCATCTTATGCGACATCCACCACCACACCTGGTGATTATGGTGCTGTTGCAGCTGAGCACCATCACGAAAAGAAAGGAATAATGGACAAGATCAAGGACAAGATTCCTGGAACTGGAACACACCACCAAGGCTGACACAATCAGCTCATAGCACCCCTTATTGCTCTTTAGTTTGGCTTCCGAAATAATTAGTTAACTACTTTGTTTGAATAACCATGTTGTGGCTCGACATATATATCTCAGTATTTAGTACGTGTGAAATTTAAGCTAAGCATATTTTGGTTGCTTTTGGTTGCCTCATTTCTGTCTTGCTAGTGTTGTGTTTTTCATTTAAGAAGCGTGGCCAGTGCGTCACCGTCCGTTTATCTTTTGTTTTTTGTTTTTTGTTTTTTTCGGACATTGCAGCCCTTCTTTATGCATTTGAGATATGAACTTCATAATATTAATGGACTGGGAACGTGCGTGTTATTAAATAAAAATATTATTTCAAAACTTAAAAATAGGTGTCTAAGTATAAAGATATTCACTCAATTATTATTAAATAGAGTGTTAATTTTCACTATTTCTACTTATCTATTACATCCAATGGTGGTTGTATAAGTATCCACTTAGGCATCCACTTTTGGACATTAGAATAACATTACTCTTATTTATAGTTGCCTTTAATTTTTAAAAATATTTCACATATTTTTATTTCTGCTAGTACAAATTTCAATTTTTTTTATGTAAATAAGAGTTATATAAATATGTTTTCATTTTTAACTTATCTTTTTTTAAATTTTTGGTCTTACACCTACCACCTTTGGTGGGGGTCGAACCCGGGTGCACAATCTAACAAGCAACAACATGAGCCATATGTGCCATGCCTCAAGTGCATTTTTAACTTATCTTTAACCACTAGTCAAATGCATGCATGAATCAAGAGGGCTCTATCGAGAGCCCAATATCTGGATGGGAAATATTTGGGCAGTCAGTAGATTCATTTTGCTTCTAAAGAAGCCTAGAAGCAAAGGAATGTGCATAAAAAAAAACCTCAAATACGAGAGTCACAGTCAAGATTGCGAGTCATCCTATTCCCTGAACCCCTTTAGGCCTAATTATGAAACTCTCAAAACATTTATTTATGAATAAGAATACAATTTAAACACTTTTTCAAAGAAAACATACAATTAAAGGCGTAGAATTCATTTTCTATTTACTGATTTTATATATCCAACTTTCCAAACACAACCAATATGAATGGTTATTCTCTTTTAGCTTGAATATTTCTATCCCATGATCCAATGAACATTTTTTTTCTCGCACTTAAGATTGAGTACATATGAGTAAAAATTACATGAATAAACTTTATATGTTATTTTACACATATAATTTTTATCTCCACTTTTACCCCTTAACCAAACACACCCTTAAGATTGAGTACATATGAGTAATCAACCAACACTTCCAAAGAGTTAAGGCAGGAAAATCAATGTTTTTTAACTAGGGGCTAACTTGCAATGTGCTAACCAAAATTAGGGGTGTACAAGGGACGGGTTGGACTAAATTGAACAAAACCCAAACCTGGCATGATTTTTAGACCAGGTTAATTTTTTAAACCCAAACTCGACCCGATTATGTCTCGAGTCGAATCGGGTCAACACGATATTTGAATAATATACGGGAATTTGGATGTTGTACATAATAAAATTATAAAATTTTACAAGAAAAAAAACTAAATGTTAGAGATATTTTACAATATAAGTTTCAAAATAAACCATATCAATGTCGAAATAACATCAAGTTATGTATTAATTGAACTTTAAAATTTTATAATTTTTCATAAATTATTGTAAATATATATATCTGTTACGAAGTTATTTAACTTCGGGCCGTGTCGGGCCAACCCGACATATGACCCGAATCTGGCCCAAAAAGTGTACCGGGTTAAATTTTAAGACCCGAACCCGTCCCGATAAGCTTCGGGCCGAGTCGAGTTGGCAGATCAAGATGGGTTATGATCACCTTAACTAGAACCAAAGGGGTATCAGGCTCAAGATGGTTAGCAATGGGAATTATAAAGTTGGCCGTATGGTTCAGTAGTTGTAAGTAAAGATATAGTACGAGATGAGGTGTTGAATCATACTTTTAAACTTTTTAGCTTACTGAAACTAAAAGTCTATCAGGTACACTTGAAGGTAGCAAAAAATACAAGTTAATAAGCTTTAAAAAGTAACTTTTTACTTTTTGAATTGGTTAGAAACTTAATAAAATTTCAAAAGACAATTTGAAAAGAAAAAGAATATTCACATAACAGAAAACAAATATCACAAAATAATTTAAAGTCATAGAGAAAGAGAAATAATACTGAATGATAGAGCCATATTTTTAAGACCAAAAGTCCTAGTAATTGTTCCCTAGAGAAAAATAAGTTAAAAAGTGATTTTTAATGAATTTTATAAAACTTTTAAATATTTCATTTTCAGCCCACAAGTTTGAGTAAAAATTCTCATATTTGAATTAAAACCCAAAATTTGGATTCTGATTTGTTGAGATTTTAATTTTTCTGATATTTTATTTGAATCCAAATAGGGGGTATTTCTTTATCTACATTTATGTTTTAAAGGTAATAGAGAGTAAAATAAGAAATGTAAATAAGTAAGTACTAAAATAACCTAGTGTAATATATACCGGTACTTTAATTATTTCTCAAAGATATGAGAAAAGTCATTCTAGTGAGTGTCCGTGAATGATCAATGCATTAATAAAGTGCCGCAGTCGTAAAAATCATGCGCCTGGGTGAGTGTCAGAAGACTAAATGAGCGTCGGAAGACTCAAAATTTCAATAAACCTCTGTTTTCGGATTCCAGACTATTCGGCACAAACCTCACCCCCCTCCTTAGTAGAGAAACATGAAACTCCTCACCTTCCAACACCATTTCTTCACCTTTTCTTCATTAAACTCCATTTTTCTTCGTCCAAAAGCCTAAAGGTATGCTTAGCTTGTGGTTTCTACCTTCCTTCCTCTCAACTTCTCTTGTCCTTACAATGTTTCTGCGGGTTACCATGCCATGATGTTCTTCTACCATTGTTAGAGTTAAAAATTGAGTTAGTTAGAGGTTTTAAAGGTTAATCAAGCCTATTATGGTTATTATAACATATATAAGTGTTATTTCTCTAAAAATAAATAATAAACTTAATATTAGAATGCATGGTTTGGATCTTGTATGCACAACTACTGGAGCACTCTAATTTAACATAACCCTAAACTAAGCCTTATTGCAAGTAAAGCTCATCACTAGAACAACTGTGGACTACTAAACTAGTGGCCTATCGATAACCTGATCTGCAACTATAACTATAAAGAGGAAGGAAGAGGGTGGGTTATTAGACTTAGTGGGTGAATTCTCACCCACCACCCACATGGGACAACCAATAGGGTTTAGGAGAAGAAAATCTTCTCTTGGTATGATGATGATAGCCACGAGCTAGATGGGCAAAAGGAAAGATTTTGTGAGCTTGGTGATACATTGGCTCAGTGTTTAGGGTACTATTTAAGGCTAAGTGATAAAAGAGATCATCATTTTAGTGGTTCAATCGAGGTTTGATGGTCGAGGTTGAAGAAGGGATCAAAAAAGAATATGAGAGTAGAGAGGATTTTTTGTAGGTTTCTATTTTTTTCGAACAAGAGTGTGTGTTTTAGGAATTGTGTGTCAAAAATAAAATGAGGTATGTATATGGGGGTGTGGTTTCCAAGGCATTCGGGTAGTAGGAGATTTTTTTTTTTTTGGTGATGTAGCATTAAGATTTCTAAAAGGATATTATGTATAAAACTAATTGGAAAAGAAATTAAAATACAAAATATCTTGAAATTAATACTAATGCCTGATTAAATTTAAAAAAAATAAGAAACTAATTTCCCTAATACTTAGAAAAAGACTAAAAACATGTAGTGATTGCCACCTTATCACATTTTCTCGCTCTCTTTTAATCAAACATAATTAAGAATGAGATTAATCCTTAGCTAATCGTTTAGAGCCTAAGATTAATTAAAGAAATAAAATCATCTTTAAATTAATTAATTAAGGCAATTAGGCTTAATTAAGCATAATTAACCTCAATTAACCTTGATTAAACTTAATTAGTGCTAATCAAAGGATTATTAACCCGACCCGTTTAGGCCTATTTACACATCAATACTTATCAAAAACTCACATAGTCCCCATCAACCATACAACTAACCTTCCAGTGATGATTAAGGTCAATCATCCTTAGTCTTGTTCAAATTCTACCTCAAGGACATTTTGATAATTTGTACAAAGGTTTGAAATTGGGGAGTCACATATATAATGCAAGAAAGATACTAATAATGACAAAAAAAATATGGTCATGAGTATAAACCCACTCACCATTTGTTACCATGAGTGCTTGACCACTAGCTATGTGATCCTAGAAACTCAAAACGACATTTCTAACTACCAAAGATTTATTGGAACACTATTAGAATTGATTTGGAAGTATTAGGGAAGAGAAAACTAAAGCATGAGAGCCCTAGTAATAACTAAACTTAAGAATCAAATTAGGAATATGAAGAACACACTTACCAGAAGGATTTAATCGGTGGAAATCAATTGGAATCACTTGGGGTGCTTGGAAATCAAGTATATGGCTAAAAGGAGAGCTAGGGTAGGCTAAGGCTCATCTATAGAGTGTCTGTGGTGTTATAACATGTCTGTTTATAGACTGGGTCAAAACCCTTAGTGATATGATGCTAAAATGCATAGTGTTTTGGGTATCTGGGTGTCTCGCATAGCCCCATGGTGATCAACATAGGGAGGCTATGCAATTAGCTCTGGATAAGAACAAAAAGGTAATTGCATGACCCCATGGTGAATAACCTATGCGGCATGTTGCTTGTGGTTTTACCTGCAACTGAAAATTATTTCGCTAATAACTCTCAGTGTGGTTCAAATTGGGCCTTGGGCGTAAAAATAGAACTTGTAAAGAATTGAATTAGTTTTCTAATGGTGTGAAAATCATGTCAATTGTACATTCTATAGCTTGAGATATTTGTAAAATACTAGACAAAGGTCATACTTAACAGCATGAAAACAAAGCAATATCTTAAAACTTATGTTCCAATTTTGATCTAGCATATATGAGAATTAGAATATAATCCAAAAGGCATTGTTGAAGGCCATTCATGGTCCTTTTTGGATGTCCATACTTGAGCTATTAGAGTTCCCTTAGGAAACCATATATAATTATGTATCAACTGTGTCAAATAAATATCTCATTATTCTCTTGACAACACTTTGATGCGATTCCTTATGATTTGCTGCTAATATTTAGCACATACACAAACACTATACATTGTATCAAGTCTACTAGCAAATAAATAAAGAAGAGAGCCAATCAAATCTCTTTACTTAATGATATCTATAGAGTTATCTCTTTCATCCTTGTCCAAGTTGCATGTACTGGTCATGGGAGTCATAATTTCTTGTGGATTGTCCATTCCAAATATTTTGAGCAACTCCTTGCAATACTTAGATCGATTTATAAATATTCCATCTTTGGGTTGCTTGTTTTCGAATCCAAGGAACAAATTTAATTCACTTATCATTGTCATCTCGAACTTCTTTTGCATGATATTTGAGATTTCCTTGCACAAAGACTCATTAGTGGCACCAAAAATAATATCTTCTACATATACATGCATCAAGAGTATATCATGCTCCTTTCTTTTAATTACCTTTTCTCTTGAAAAAATTTTTTCAAAAAGAAATTTACTCAATCTTTTTTACCATGTCCTTAGGGCTTATTTTAAACCATATAGGATATTTTTAATTTTAAGAACACAACTGGGTAAATCAAAGCTTTCAAAACCTAGAGGTTGATCAACATATACTTGTTGAATACAAAGTACTTAAAAAAGGCACTATTTGTATCTACATGATAAAGTTCAAAATCCATAATGGATGCAAAAATAAGTAACATTCTAATATAGCTATAGGCACATATGTTTCTTTATAATCAATTCCTTCTTCTTATATCATTTAGTCACTAATCTTTCTTTATTTCTCACTATGACACCATTTTCATCCATTTTCCTAAATACTCATTTAGTGCATATTATTGAATGATCGCTTAGCCTAGGTACAAGTCCCTAAACTTGATTTCTTTGAAATTGATTTAACTCTTTCTTCCACAGCTATAATCCAATGTTCAAATAGCTTCATCTATAATTTTAGGTACAATTTCATAAACAAATGCATGTTATTGCATGCATTTCTAAGAGAGTTGAGTTGTTAACCCTTTTTGATATATCACCTTTGGCCTTGTCAAGTTGATGATTTTTGAAATTTTCCACTCCTTTGGAAGATTATTTGTCCTTGGTTCCTCTTGTAAAGTGGAGTTTCCTTCTCACCTTCCTATTCCTTTGGCTCCATTACCTTGTTATAAATGTGTGTTTTCCAAGGCTTTTGCAACATTATCAATAATTTCCTCTCTCAGTCTAAGGGGGTTAGTCTCATTAAAAGTAACATGAATGGACTCTTCAATAGTCATAATTCTTTTATAATAAATTGTAAATGCTTTACTATGTAATGAATAACTAAAAAATATTCTTTCACCCAATTTAGCATCGATATCTATATCTATACTACTAATAAACTAAACTCATCATTAAGGAAAACTATTTCATTTGTCGCTCACAATTTTTATAAATTTAATTATTAATTATTTAAAAAAATTAAAATATATCTCATTCTAATTATATGATGATGCATTATAAATCTAGATTATATGCTAATGAGTTTACAATTCTATTTATTGTAAATTTATATTAAGATTTGAAATTAAATCAGAAAGGGAATAAGAAAAAATAGTTGTATTTTAGATTGTAAATCAAATTATTTAAACTATTCAGTATATGATTAGTATATTTTGACAAAAATGAAAAATCATGGTTCGACTAAATTTTTTATCAAGAATCACTACTCCATTAGATATAATTGAAAGTTATTTTTGTAGACAGAAACGAGAACAAGAAGAGGAGTTGAATCAAACTTATCTCTTTCTTTCCTTTATTTTGTTTCTAAAAGCTTAAACAAGTTACTACCAAGCTTTAGGCTTGAAGTGCAGCAGAAAAGAAACATTAGTAGCTTCAGAAAACTTAATTTTGAATTTCTCAGAAACTGTTAAACCTTGTATAAGATGATAAGGCATAAAACACAAAATAGTAGTCACAAGGCAATAAAAGAAAAATAAAGAGGATGAAAAAGAAAGAGAAATACTGCATCTCGAAGAATGTAGAAAGAAACAAACCTAACTACATCTAGTTCTCAGCAACTGATGAGTTCAACTAAATATTTCTCACTGTGAGAAAGAAACAAACCGGATAATCTTTACAATAGTCTTTCCAAGCTATAACCATGACTAGTAGACAACCTTTACTATCACACACCAAGTAGTTATTCATCAGCCTCTCCAAGTTGAACCTTGAGTAATGTCACTAGCTTCTCCAAGCTAACCCGAGTAGTATTGTACTAGTTTCTCCAAGCTAAACCGTGACCAGAAAGAACACCTTACTATCACGTTGCAAGTAGTTTTTACCTTAGCTTCTCCAAACTATCTCACATCGATCACTATTGGATCGAGAATATAAAGGTTTGTGTTTAGGTTTGCAGCTCAAACTAACCTACACTCAAGTTTCTTTAAAATATACAATGAATAGCCTATATAACTTGAATGACTTCTTTTTAACAATTCTTCCTTGGAAGAACGTACAAACTATTCAAGAATGTAGAAAGAAGATTTTCACAAGCAAGGAAACTGATTACAAGGAGTAATGAACTTCACAGAAAAGATAAGGAGACAATTTTGCAGCGTATTAGCACTTATGTAATCGTCAAGGTTTTTTTTTTTTGAACGTTGAACATCTCTATTTATAGATGGTCTCCCTTTATGACCGTTGCCCTTTATCTATTTTCCAAGTGATACGTGTTTACCATCTATTTGTGTCTTGGAAATGTAATCTAGAGGAGTAGCTCATCTAATGTCAAAGCTTTTGCAAAAGTCGTTGTAAAGTTGAAGCTTCTAATGACCTTTCAAAAACTATTTTTTACTTTCTAAACATGGTTTCTAAACTCTTCTTTTTAGAAGCTGGAGTGGTTGACCAAGTTGGCAGAAGAGATAATGTGCTAGTCTATAACTGATTTTGACTTCAAATTTGAATTTCAAAATTTCCCTCCTTTTTCCAATTAAGTGTAGCGCTTTACTATGAATTTCACTTTCTGAAGCGCGGTACTAGTTTCTTGATAAAAAAATAATCTTCTAGTCTTCAATCAAAGCAAATATATGATTAAAATAGTTGCGATAATAATGATTGAAGATTGTAGAACATCCTTGCTTCAGAGTTGGCTTGGTATCTTCATTCCATGTGTACTTTCTAAAGATCTCAATCTTGGTTTATTGTTTATGATTTGATTCGTTGATCATATAAACGTATTTTGCACGATATAATTTCATTTTTATTAAGCTCTTATCTCTTTTCATGAGATACAATATGTTTGCACATGTAAAGTGAATTTATTTTAGATTCAAGACGTGTTATGCAATTCAGAAAAACCTATTCCAAGAAACTCAAGGAAATGATTTGTTATTCTTCAAAATACTTTCTTAAAAGTTCCTATGTCATAACTCAAAATATATTTCTTTAGTGCTTTTGAAGGGTTCTAGAGCTAACAATTTTATTATAACACATCAATCAAGTAGTTTTATAAATTGTTTAATAAAATCAAATTAATTAGTTTATTATAACAGTATAATTATAATCAATAAACAATATCAATAAAATAAATCTATTAAGATATAAACACTACTAACCCTATGTTCCACAATAGTTGTCACCTTGGAAAAATGGGAGAAATTTGTATATTAAGATGTTAATGTATATGGCTACAATAATACTCCCTCCACTCCGCAATAGTTGCCACCTCGAGAAGCCAATAGAAAAATTTGTACATTAAAATAGTAATATATCTGGCAACAATTGTAATGTCATACTTAATAGATACTTTTGTATTATTCAAGTAAGTACTCTTATGTATAATTTTAATTATCTTTGATTTAATTTGCGTTTCATGTTTTATTTTTACTGAACCTTCATGACAATTAAATGTCAAACACTTTAATTTTGTTTATATATTTCTTTAGTGACTCAATTTGTTATTTATAATAAAATTTTAATATGTATTTATCTTTCACCTCGTGTGTCGCTTGAGTATAAACACTAGTTAATTTAAATGTAAGAAGAATAACTAATAAATAAAATTACAAATCAATTAAAAATGGTTTAATTATTATGCAATTCCTTATAGTTTCATTTAATTTTCAATTAGGATTCTGTAGTTTAAAAATTTATAATTAAATCCTTATAATGTATGAAAATTTTCAATTAAGTAACTGCTATTATAAAAAAATGAAATATTTATGGAATATTCTATTTCCATGAGAAGGTGAAGAGGAAGATGGAAATAAAATACTCTAGGATATAATATTCTATTTTTCATAACGGTAGGGATCTGATTAAAAAATCTTATTATATGTTATAGGGACCTAATTACAAATTTTCAAATTATAGGAGGTTAATACTTATTTTAATCCTTAATTTTATACTCGTGAGTCATTTTAGTTTCTAACTTTTAAAATGAGTTAAATTAGCCTCTGACACTATAAAACATAAGTTAGGTTAGTTCTTCATCCTACTTTTATTTAATATTATCTCAATTAAATAATTATATGTAACATTCAATGATACATTGACATACAATGTGTCATCTAAAGTATAATAAAGTTTAAAATAACTTATTTTTATGTCTGAAATTCCACACTCATTTTATGACTTGAAAAGAAGATTTAATAAATAACTTATTTTGTATAATTTTATATATCAAAATAAATTATTTTAAATTTAATTCCACTTGAGGTGATATAAGATATGTTAAAATATCACTTAACATTTTATATCATCATTTAATTGATGAAATGTTAAATAAAAGTACGCTAATGAATTAATATGACTCACATTTCATTTGCAATGTTAGAATCTAATTTGACTTATTTTAAAATTTAAAGACTAAAATAATTCATAAATATAAAATTGATGACTAAAATAAATAATAACCTATTATAGAAATCTAATTGAAAATTAAATAAAATTACAGTGACATACAATAATTAAACAATTAAAATATATCACTTCATTTTAATGAGTTTTTGTGCAAAGATATATATATACACATAGAGAGAGAGAGACAGAGAGAGAGAGATTAATTAGATTGCGTGTCACTTTAATTTATAGGACGATCAAAAGAGTCACCTATGAGGCTATGACCTATCTGAAGCCTGTAAACTCTCCCTCCACTAATAGTAAACCCTTTGACCGTTACCAAGTTGTCATTGTCATCAATGCGCATCCTTCGTTATTAAGAAACTTTATGATGCGCTGTTTTTGTCATTTTACTGGATTAACTCAAATACAAACGATTGTGTGATGGGAATACATTCTCTTGCATAGAAAATTTATATAATAAAATATGTTTTTCACTATTAATTAAGAAGGGCTCTGACGTAAATTACACAGCAATTATCCTAATCAATAATAAAATTCTATACATGAAATCTTTAAATAAAAGGATCTCTTCCAATATATCATAAAATCACTTATCTTAAAATTGTAAGTTATTGAGTCATGATCCATTATATAATTTTATATATAATACTATATACATTATACACATACGAAGGGTCCATGCGAATATTATAGCCATGTAGGGTGATGAACTTGCTCATAAAACAAATATAATTTATTCATATTTTACTTACGAATACCTCTAAAATATATATATCTTAACTTTAAATTGCAAGGAAAATTTTCCTCAACTTAATTTTTTTCATGAAAAACAATCATGCTAATTACTCAGGAAACAGCTTCACTGATATATCTCACATGTTTTAATCACCTTCTTAAATAAAAAAAATTAATTATAGAAAGAGATATTAATTAATTTAAGTATGCCGAAAAGTAAATAAATCAATCAAAGAGGGTGAAAACAAGTAAAAGACAAAAGGGGGGTTTAGTTGGCAATGACATAGCTACACGTGGATCTCACGACCGACCCTTAGCGCGTGCTACTTACTTAAACTTGGTTGGTGCCGCTGTGCATCGGACCATAAAACGAAATAAAAAGGGCACAGAAAAGAAAGAAACAAAAGATAAGCCATAAATACATGTCCCCATTTGTTCGCAGTACTCAGTATTGTATTTCCTTCCCTCTCCATCCTGCACGCACATTACCTCTCAGAATTTAACAAACTGCTATAGAGATTGAGGTTAAGATACTGAGATGAGGAACCCATCGTCATCGTCAACAACGCAAGCAAGAGCAGCGACGAGTAAGAAGAAGAGTGGTAGCAGGGGTGCCGGGAGCAGCGGTACTCCGACTCCATGCTGCAGCAAGGTAGGGCTGAAGAGAGGGCCGTGGACGCGGGAAGAGGACGAGGTGCTCGCCGATTACATCAGGAAAGAAGGAGAAGGCCGGTGGCGGACGCTCCCTAAGAGGGCGGGCCTCCTCCGTTGCGGGAAGAGCTGCCGCCTCCGGTGGATGAACTACCTCCGCCCTTCCGTGAAACGCGGCCAGATCGCCCCTGACGAGGAAGATCTCATCCTCCGCCTCCACCGCCTCCTCGGCAACCGGTACATATCACCTGTGAAGAATAAATCATCTCATGTGAAGATTCAAATATCAAATACATTGAATAAATACTGTTTGTTCTCCAGTTTTATCTTTCTCGTCAAAGTGGAAGTTCACACATAATTAAGTCACATAAAATTGTTATATATGAAGATCTACTACCTTGTATATCAAATTATCTATAGTTAACTAGGGTTTCTCTTGGTTTTTTCACCACGAGCACACCGTGTTTAGGGTTAGCTAGGGTTACCGAACTTCTATTATTTATATTAATTGATGGTTGATCTAAAAGTTAATCTGTTCATAGCATCTCTCATGTATGTATAATGTAACAGGTGGTCTTTGATAGCTGGGAGAATACCCGGAAGAACGGATAATGAGATAAAAAACTACTGGAACACCCATCTCAGCAAGAAGCTCATTAGCCAAGGGATTGATCCAAGGACCCACAAGCCTCTCAGCGCACCACTTGTCCCCTCTCCTTCCACTACTACTACTACCACCCCACCTTCTAATAATCATTCATCCAAAAAATATCTTGCAACAATCCCGAATGGCAATCACCAAAATATTCGAGATCAAGCCATTCCTAATCCTAATAATCATCATCTCGTTGTTGATGCAAACCAAGAATTTGATCCCAAGAGCACCACCACACACATGGAGTTGGATCAATACCAACAAGCTCATCACCTAGTTGCCAATAATAATGCCTATGATGACAATCTTGATATGGCAGCTGCTGCTGCTGCTGCTGCAACAGATGATGTTTCTGCAATTGGTTTGATTAAGAGCAATATTGATCATCTACTTACCTCCAACAATGAGGATCATTATGATGACGTGAACTACTGTTCTGATGATGTCTTCTCTTCCTTCCTCAACTCTTTGATCAACGAGGAGGATGTTTTTGCTTCACAGCACCACCTGCAATCAGAACCTCCAAATGAGAATCATGACATTGGATTGCCTTCTGATGATCGCCGTGACCCTTTGGTTTCAATCAGCACTCCATCTGCAACCCCAGATTATGGCCTTGGTGCTGCTTGGGATCAATCGCCTCCCGTGCCTGCTACTTTCAGCAAAAACGACCCCAACATAAAGGGGGTTGACGATGATCACAACAAATAGTGTTTTATCATGCATCTTTTTTATTGCATGTTGAGTGAATGCAGTTGAGTTGGTTGATTACTTCATCAAGTTCATAGCTAGCTACCAGTGAGTATTGCGAGTTTTTTTGTATGGTTGCGGTGTGTTGCAATGTGTGTTCCTTTATATGATGTGTGTTGTGGATGTGTTGTATTTGAGTAGTTACACATGTTTGCCTCTTGTTGTTATTGTTGCATACAGACCAAACCAGTTTCATAATGTATTTTGTACTACTTACTCATGTTTTGCTTTGGTTTATATATGTAAGCTGGAGTGGGAAAGATGTTGTAATGCAACAATTGGACTTCTCTCGATTTTGAAAGACAATTTCACTAACGATCATACGAAAGATGGAGAAAAAATTAATAATAATGGGAAAAGGAACCATGAAGAATGCATAGTTGTCTCATCAATTCAAGAAAATTGTTATTTGCAAGATATTTGGAGATAATTTTTAACGACTTGCCTGTCAAACATTGGTTAAAAATGGATCTTAATTTTGATTTCAATCCATGTTTAAGAAACACCTCAAAGTGTATCTTAAAAATTGTCTCTAAAAATAGTACAAATTAATTCAATTCTAATGGATTTAAATGATAATCATGTGTGCAATATAATCACTGTTTTTATGTGAATAATTTAAGAATTGTTTTGTGCTCCTGTTTGAGGGAGACAAAATCTATGAACAAAAATTACTATTAATTATATATATTTATTAATTAGCACAGTTGATCTAAGATGAAATCTCTATACATACATACATACATACATATATATATATATATATACACACACACACACACACTTCATATTAGAAAAATAAAAAGGTCCTTCCTATATGTTTATACTTAACTAGGCTATGGGAAATGCAAGCTTTCATCCACAATAAACATCATTCTTAATTATATATGTAATATTTTATTTCTTTACACATGTATGACTATCCACATAACTCTTCATTCTCTAAGCACTACTTCTAACGTCTTCTAGACTTGAAGTATAAATTTACCTTGGTGATTATTTGGAAGCACTCATTAGCTATCCTCATTAGTCTTCAGGTTTGCCAAAGGCTATCCGTGATATCAGTGAGTGTGTTTAGAGAGTAATGTTATTTATACTATTTTTTGAGACATTTTTTGAAGAGAATCTTTGAAGTATCCTTTAATAATTGATTATTAAGAGAATGTTTGTAATTTATTCTCAATCAATATTTAAGATATACTTCAATGTATCTCTCCAAAATTATCCCAAATACTGATACATATAACATTTTCCATTGACAAAACAATAGAACTTGAATGTTGATATCTGGTGTTTTGAACTTTGCTTTCCTTCATATTGGTGCTGATGCCATGAAGAAGCCTGTCGGTAGGTACAGTTCTTATAGCTGCACAAAGTCCAACAAGTGCAACTCAATCCTTACATAGTAAAGCGAAGGTACAACCTAGGGATACTCATTAACCTCATGAAGGGATATATAGTCTAAGAAAAGCAGGATGCAAAACCAGGGCAATCGGCACAACTTCAGAAGTTTCAGCTAGAACCTCAATATTAATAAAGAAGCATGTCATTGACAATATCAAGTAAAGCTTCTCAAGGATAGAATAGCTTTGTGCTTGACCAAGGGCAGAGATGCTTGTGTTACGAGGGGGGAGAAAGGCACCATGCATCCTCACAACAATGCATGGAATATGGTCATGATCCTTGTGTAAATTGTTCAGGAAGCAAATTTGTTTGTTCTCTTTAATTTTTGTATTCCATAAAGCTATTTTATTAAGAAATCATGTGTAAAGTTGTGGGAGTTTCAACTAGGGATGCAAAGCATATGCTCTCCCTCCTGCCTTTTTTAAGAGAGAAAATTTTACATTTTCAATTAATACTCTAAATCTCCACAATTTTACATCTCTATAAAAAGAGAAATTCATAAAAGCCCTAAAATTATTGCTATTTTGAGAAATCATGTGTAAAGTTGCTCGAGTTTTAGAGTTTCAACTAGATAGGCAAAAACTGGCCTCCTTCTTGCATATTTTAAGGGAGAAAATTTACATTTTCAATTAAGACACTAAATTCCACGATGTTACATTTCTATGAAAAGAGAAATTCTTAAGTACTCAAAAAGCATGACAAAACACTTTCTTTATCTTATTCATTAATTGATACATTAGTTATTATATTAAATATGTAGAGAATGTGAGAGAAACTAATGATTCACTGAACTAATATGTCAATTAATAGATTAAAACAAATCAAATGTTTTATCTTAGTCTTAAAGCACCTGGGAATTTTTCCTATAAAAAAGAGCACATAAAACAAAAATGGCAAAGAGAGCACAATTTAGTATCAATCCATGTATATATAAAATCCTTCTAAATTTACACTAGGATTTATCAGTAGGCCAACTTTTATTTTCATTTTAATTTTTTCAGTTAAGTCCTCGCACTTTTTTCAATAATTAAAAAGATCTTAACTCCTTAAATGAGAGAAGCAAAACTAAACACCAAGTGTTTGATAATACAATCGGATAAGGAAACAAAGCTCAACAAAAGAGCTTGAAGCAAAATCAACAAAAAATGCTACATAACAAAGATCCTAAAACATCAATTGCGCAAAATTGCTTATAGTCAATTAAATAGAAAGGCCCAACAATAGATGAGATGAACCTTTTGAAAATTATTGTGTCACTTCCTTGCCAAATCACGAAAGCAGTAAACAAGGGGGAGAGTTCCAAAATCATCGTCCCCTAAATTTTCACATGGGCACACAATTGAAATTACCCATGCAACAAAAGAAAATAGCAACACGAGAAAATAGCAAGCAGACGGGAATAAAAAACTCAAGTATTAGCTTTTATAATGCCAATACTCCCCAAAAAAAGATCTTTGATAAAAGCACAGAGATCAACCAAGCTTCTAGAAAACACACTCCACTATATTTGTAACAGATGCATAAGAAGCTCACAAAAACAAAATGCAAGAATGGGGAGGGTCTAGTTTGCAAGCTCGCAATTGATTTACTCAATCTAAGAGTTATTATTCCCTATTTTCCATTGGTTTGGGTGATTACATAGTTTTCCTATTGGCGTACGTAGATAATATCATTATGTCCCCTCAATTGTTATCATAACCAATGTGCAACGGAAGCTACAATATCTCTCTATAACGTCAAGGTGCTAGGTGACTTGAAGTATTTCCTTGGTTTGGAATTGGAAAGGTCGTCCAACAAAGGCATTTGTTTCTCACAAAGAAAATACACCCTTTCTCTATTAAAAGACACTAGTTTTCTATATGGAACTTAGCTCTGATAATGGTGAATTACTGGATGATCCATCCCTATATTGAAGAATCATTGGAAGACTCATGTACTTAACAATATTTCAGCCTGACATGACTTTTTTCTTGTCACTAAACTTGCTTAGTATATGTCCACACCATGGATAATATATTTAAATGCCTCACATAATCTCATTCGATACTTAAAATCAGCTCCAAGATAGGGACTTCTTTTTCCTGCTCCTTCAAATTTGAACATTTTAGTCTATGCTGACGCAGATTGGCCAATTATCTCAACACTAGGCGCTCCACCAAAGAGTATTGTGTCTTCTTAGTGGACTCCTTAGTCTCTTGGAAAATAAAGAAACAACCTACATTTTCTAGGAGCTCTATAGAAGCTAAATATAGAGCTATTTCCAATGTAGCAAATGAGGTCACTTGGTTGATGGAAATGCAGAATTTTTTCTTTGTCAAAGTGGATACTGCATTGGTATTTTGTGACAATATGGCCGCAATTCATTTGTCCATTGATCCAACATTCCACGAACAATTGAAGCATGTGGAGATTGAATGTCACTTTATAAGAGAAAAAGTCAACTCCAGCATCCTCAAATTTGTTCATGTACCTTCCCTGGACCAGCTCACCGATTTGTTGACCAAGGTTGTCTCTACCACCCAATTTTGTAGGTTGAAGAGCAAGTTAAGCATCCTTGATATATTTGCTCTATCTTGAGGAGGAGTAATAGGAATGGTACTTAATTATTCAATTAGTGAGAGCTTGTAAGTTAGCTAGTTATAACTTTCAGTCAATTACACATCTTCTCATGTATATAAGTCAGTGTACCACACCTCTATTCACAAGTTAATGAATCATTTTCACATTCATAGCTTCCAGGAAAATAGAGAAAAAATAATCTTAGTCATGTTCGTTATAATTTTTTTCTTCAATTCATTCTTTTACATTTTACATAACCAATGTTGTCGTGGGTCATAAGTCTTAATGGAAGAAATATTGTATAACTGCTAACAATAATCTATCGTGATGAAACTATAATGTAAAAATAATGTGGCATCACTCGTTAATAATACATTCCCACTTTTATTTATGGGTTCAACAAAACTATAGCAAAAGAGTAGATTTAATGATAGTTTCAAACATAAAGGATCAATTAACAAATGCAAAAGAGATGAAAAGAGAAATTGAGGTAACAAATCATTTTCATATTCATCGCTTCCATCCTAATAAAGAAAAATAATCTTAGTCATGTTCAGTATAACATTTTGTTTTCAATTTATTCCTTTACATTTTCCATAACTAATGTTGTCTTGGGTTGTAAGTCTTAAGGAAAGTGATGTTGTATAATTGCTAACAATAATCTATCATGATGAAACTACAACATAAAAATAATGTGGCATTACTCGTTAATAATACATTCTCACTTTTATTTATGGGTTCAACAAAACTATAGTGAAAAACTAGATTTAATGACAGTTCTAGACATAAAGGACCAATTAACAAATACAAATTAAAACAGATGAAAAGAGAAAAATTAAGGTGAAAAGAAGTTGACAAATTCTTGTTTACCTTGCTTTTAATGAATTATTATTTAGACTAGCTAGTGATTACTTCTTATCTTACACCTAAACAACTCAATCAACAAGTATACATGAAATAAAGAATCCAGGTCGAGTCAATAGTTGCTGCTTCTTTGTCTATAAATATATTTTTTGAAGAGATATTAAACTATAAATAAATTGAAAAATCACTATATTGAGCTTTTCTATGAAGAGATCTCACAACGTAACATACCTCCGGCAAATAACTATAGATATATGAGGTTTATGCTCCTCTTCATGCATTGCCTCAGACGAATCTTGCTTGCTTGTGTGCCTAAATGTTATCATTGAAGTTTATATTCATGTTAGTGTAAGATATATATATATATATATATATATATATATATATATATATATATATATATTTAGTTTAATATTAGATTAATTTTTTCTTTACATTTTGATTTTATCTTAGGCTTATAAATACGCACTACGTCTTTGTAAAATAAAGACATACACATCCATGTACACAAAATATACATATTATCTAGTCAATATCATGTGCCTATTTCATGTTCATGGTTTCTAACAGTCTTATTCGTGGCCTTTGAAAAAAGGTTTCAAAACCTTCCTTCTTTCCCAGGTTCTCTCTTTCCCTTTCCCTTAATCACTAGAGCCTTTACATGGTCTCCGATATCCTATAGCTAGATGCCATCACAAACTCCTAAGTGTAGAACTATACTACTGAGGAGTGAAAGCAAAATTTTGAGTATAATTGGTCTTCCTAAATGGGTTGAATATCACAATCAAATTAGGAATTTGATTGAGAAAATTGAATGTCTTGTGGAAATCAAAACCCTCCTTTTTGGTGAAACCCTTTAGCCACAAAGCTAGTTTTATACTTGGATATATTGCCATGAGCATTGTGCTTTATCCTAAATACCCATTTATAGCCTATTGGGAAGTTCCACAAGAGACCAAGTATTATTTCTCAATAATGCAATTTACTCCCTATGTGCATGCTTTTAACCTAGTAAGGTACTGAGTAAAGCTTGCTTCATACTTTATGATTCAATAAAGAGCTAATCAAGGGTAGGTGCTATCATTGCTACTGCATAAGACTTAATTTTAAAGATGATTGACTTAGCAGCTTGAAAGATGCTTGACTTAACTATTATTCTTAAAGGATGCTCATTAAGTTGGATTACATGAACATAAGGCAAAGAGGCAAGAGGATATCCATAGATAGACAAGATCAACAGCTACATTACATACACTATTAGTAACTTCAATAGTAGATAAGTCTAAAATAGACAAGTTAAGGCCAAAATTCTTTGGGACACTCTTGTTCGGAGAAAGAATAGACATGACAAGTATAGCAAGCATAGAAGAGGATGAAACATTAGTATTAGAGGAGATATTGGATCTAGAGGGGAATTGATATTCATCCAAGATTACATGTCTTGATTTATAGAAAATTTCAATTGGTGCTAAGCACTTGTCTATTTGTTGAGTAGCATATCTAAGAAAAGTGCATTTCACATATTTGTAATCAAATTTATGAGTGTTGTAAGATCCCAAATATGAAAAACAAGCACAACCAAAATTTTTCAGAGGTGTATACTCAAGCTTATGTTTAAAAGGATTTATAATGAGATTAGGTTGCCGATCATAAGAATGGTAAGCTAATATACAAAGTCTTTACTTTGGTTGCTCATATCTTAGCAAATGTTGTTACCACTTTGTCATCGACATGGCCATATATCTACTTGCGGGGGGGTTTTGCAAGTGGTGGTAGAATCTCTCAAGGCACAAAACTTGAAACTCATTTTGGCAAAACAACCCATGCAATTGATGTATGCTACTAGAAGCATGGTCTCCCACTCAAATTCAAGTTCAAGAATCAATTTTCTCAATCAGGTTTGAACAATGATGATGCAATTTACTAATTTGATTGTGATATTCAACCCATTTAGGAAGACCAATATACTCAAAATTTTGCTTTCACTCCTCAATAGTACCAAGCTTTGCTGCACTTAATCCAACATTCTAATATTAAAGACCCTAATTCCTCTATCAATGCCTTAAGTTTTCAATCCTCTACCTCCACCCGTTCCCTTAAACCAAAAAGGATAATATCTACGTACTTGCATCTATGCCTTCTGTTAACCATATATTTTCTATGTCAATCCTATACTATATAAAGGGTCACTAGTCATATTCATTGTTATCTATCTCAGTTTACTTGTTTTCATAAAACAAAATTAGTTAGCATTAGTTTACCAAATGGTCATATTGACACATTGATCATTCTAGTCATGTTAGATTTTCTATCAAACTCATGGAGGTCGAGCTATGCTAAAAAATAAAAAAGACTAATAAATAACAAACTAAGCTTGGGTTTAAATTTTATAGCACAAATTTGAAATTATTTAGAGATAGCTTAGGTTAGGTAAGTATGTGCAACCCTAAACTAGTTAATGATGTATGCATTTTAGTCATTGAGGCACGAGGCAAAGTAGTTATTGGTACAATCTCTTTATCTTACATTTGGGGTTCAAATCTCAACCTCACCCCATATCATAAATTTTTTAATGAAATATATTTTATCAAAATTTCATACGAACAATTAGAGCAACTCAAATGGCTTAAAAAGAAAGCTTCAACTAGTTGGGACTCCTCTCACAAATTGAAATCAAGATTCTTCCCATAACATTTGAGCAAAAAGTGAAATTGGGATGAGTTGGGACCGATCTTATTTAACTCTCAACAATAAAACTATAGGACATGGAAGATGCACTTATTATACATGCTTGACGATGTTTTACATGTGGGATAAAGAAAAGAATCCTCTCATGTTGATTTTCTACATTACTTTGTTACGTGTGATCTGTTATCATTAATTTTAAAAGTAGGACCTAAATATGACATGTGACATAAGAGAATTAATAATGAGATATCACACATGACAAAGTCATGTGAAAAATCAACATGAGAGTATCAATTCTCGTGGAATAAAGTTGTGATTAAAGTTGATCTCATCTATTGGAGAGAAATGTACCAATTTTAATCTACTTTCATTTTTTATGACATAACGAGCAGGTGATACTTATGCCCGTAAAGGAGTGATGCCAAAATTAGGATCTAAAGTGAAGCTGCCATTGAAGCTACTATTAAGGAATAACAACATTATTCATTATTATGCTCCACAACAAGAATGTATTTTATTTATTTATTTATTAAAAATATTAAATATTCTAAACTAATAAATATTTATATTCTTATTTTGATATTTTGAATTTAATTTTTTGCATATACTTTTAAATACACTTTAAAAAAGGAATTTAATTATCTTACAACATTAATAGTGAAAAAAATAAAAAATTAAATTGTAAACAAAATATACTAATCAAAGTATTTATACATAGCTAACGGTCAAAACACTAGCCGACAATGAATTTATTACATTAAAATTCAACTTGATTTTATTCTCGTAGGTTTGTACCAATGACGAATCACAGGCACTTTCCACGTGTTAGCACTTAATTAGCACACTTTATCAAAACATTTAGGTGCTCTTAAAATTGAAAAAAATATATATATAATGAATTATTTAATATTTATTACTTTAATAAGTGTTAAAATTTAATTGTATAAAATAAATAATATAAAATAACAACTTTAATTTTCTTACTTTAAAAGCAACTTTTTTTTTCAATATCAAATAATAGTTTAACACTATTTATCCCGCAAGTCTCCATTTCAATTGAATTGGATAATGTTGCATTCACCAAAAATATTCACTAGATTTTTACTTTAAAAAATTAAAATAAAAAAAATTTATGATTCATTTAGTGTCTAAACCGGGAAAGAGACATCACAATAAGCACATACTCTCAGCTATCATGAACACATACCATTGCTATAACATCTTATAGACATAGTCGATAGCTTGGCAGTGAAGACAAAAGGAAGGGAGGAGGAAGAGCATGAGTGAATGAAACTGATTGATTGTATGGATGTGAGAAATGTTATAATGATCCATTTATATGCTACAACTTCTGTTTTTTCTAACTAGAAGTCAAAAGTCATATTTTTACTCTTTATCGTATTTGACTAAACAGTTTATTATTTCTCTAAAATGTATTCTTAGTATTTTTTGAGAAATCAAAATATTTAGCTTACTAAGAAGTACTTTCTAAAATATTAAAAGTAAGCACTTTATTATTATATATTTAAATATAAAATAATTTATTCATAAGTTATTTTTTAAAAGTTACTTCCGTATAAGAACTTAAATAAGCTATTTATCCCAACAAAACTTAAGTGTATATAAACATTGTTAAGCAAAAATTATGAATTACCTTCTTTGGAGAAGTCATAAAATCTGATGACCATCCTCTAAAGATTGGAGGAGAAGACTAGTCAAACAAAATATTGATCCTCAACACAGTCCAAACTACCAGTCTTTGCCGCAAACGTACATCTGATTGGTAGATGATTAGCTAGCTTCAAGTTTGCCAACTCTAATTTTGACCATTTAGTTGATTTCTTTTATTCACTTTTATGTGGTTTTCGTTTCCAGGACCAAGACCCCCCTGCTCCATATAATAGTATATACGTAATTGTACAATGACGGTTAAATTTTAAGTATAATTTATGTGGCAGAAAGAATGCCTTCTGCAAATTAAAAAGTTTGAGAAAAGCCAGTATAGACTTTTGTTGTACCCCTTTTTTTGAGTTATTTTCTTTCAACAAAATAAAAAAAAGATACTATTTTCATAATATTTTTCTTTCTATTTTATGTTTTAAAATGATAATGTATTATTAATTGATTTAGCAACCATGTACACAAGTTTCTCCCGAATATATAAAAGAATAAAAAAAAATTCTGTTTACAGGTGCCATCTTTAAAATAATATTTTGGTGTACAATATAATTGTTCAACAACACTATACTAACACTCACAATTTTTTTTTATCTTTTAGTGTATCAATACTCACTTTCATGGAAAGATAAAGAGTATTATAAATATTGATACAATATTGATGTACAACTTTATTGTTCACCAAAAAATTATTTGTAACGGCTGTGGCTACCATTACACAACCAGAACAGTTACATATCTTTTCTTATTTTTTCCCCCATAATGTTCGAATTACACAATCATTAAAATTGTGTAGCATCACTCTTACTATAATTTGATAACAAGATACTATCGAACAACTCTCATTAATAATGCGATGTCATAACAATCATTTTTTTAATTAATAAATAACACAGTGACTTTCCTACTTTTTGGCATTATTTCTTGATCTTATTTATGTGAAACGCCAATTAGTTGGTTTCTTTTGATGAAAATCTGAAAAAAAAATTCTAGGGACTCAATTAAGTTAAGAGATGTGAATTAGTTCATATTCACATAGCACATTTCAGTTTAATTTATGCGAGACAGAACCAGAAGCAAATAATGATAATTAGCCCAAACCAAAAGGTACAATTTACAGACAGCACATTTGAATGTAAAGCTAGAAATGTAAAACACACAAACATAAGTGTAACTGAACGAAAGCAGGCCTGTTTAATTCATGCATATTGGATAAATATATAATAAAACCGGATGGTGAAGACTTACCAGAAAATTTGTAACCGTGAGTTCCTTGGAATTCACACACTTTCTTCTTGAGAATGCTCCCATCTCCAAGATGTTTGAATTTGTTTTTTCCTTCTACTAGCCAGATACCTGACCAGTCGGTGTTGTACTGTGTGTTAAAATATACGCAACAATGTGGAAGGAAAATTGTGTGAGTGGCGAATTTATTTATCCTAATTTCCTTCAAGACATGCAGAACTACAGGTTTCTGGTTGGAGTGGAGGAGGAGGAGGAGAAGGAGCAGCAAAAGAATACCTATGGGCTATGGCTTAAATGACTGTTTGGATTTGGATTTGACCGTTAGATTCGGGGATTCCTAAATTAAGAACGTGAGGACCGCAAAAAAAAAAAAAAAAAAGAAAGAGAGAACGAAAACTAATTAAGAATGTAATATTCAGTGACCAAGTCTACGACTGAGACCAACCAAACGTTCTTGGAACCAACAACCAAACCACACTTTCCCTTCAGCCTTCTAAAGTCCTACGCAGAGTCCTATGGCTACGAAAGCAGCAAAATAACAATATACAAAACATAATGGGTGCCTTCAAAGATCTAACATGCGCAAGCATATACACATGATAGGATATCAATTATAATATTTTTTTTCCTTTACATGATTTTTCTTCAAAGATCTAAATTATGTATATCCTTTTTTATATATAATTGTTATGAATAATATATGGTGTATAACTAAATTGTACAATAAATACACACCATACATTTTATCACCATTGGATGTAATGTGTGGTACCTATTTATCCTACTCATTCATCAAATCCAATAATAATAAGGTATGTGATGTACATTTGTTGTGTAATTTAATTGTACACCTAACATTATTCAATTATTAATGGCTCAACCTGAACAGAGGAATGAAGAAGTTTAGGATTAAAATGGTGGCGTAAGAACTTAAACCATAATATTATAGATTATGCCACAGAGATTTCACGTCAAGGTTATTAGGATATGAATCACACTGAGTAAACATTATTAGGATTATTAGGACATGGGAAATAATTTGTGGTATGAAATATATTTTTGTTTTTCGTATTTGCTTAGGAGCAATAGTCATTGCTCAAATAGATATTTGTTGCATATCCTAATATATTATTAGGATATGGGAAATAATTAAGAGTTGTCACTTGTGATTTACACTCCAATACTATTCTCTCTTCTCCTTTTTTTAATTTTTCTTTGCTTTTGATTGGTCAAATAGATATTTGTTGCAAATATTATATGAAAATATTTTCTTAACAAATAGCACAACTCTTAATTACTGATTTTATAAAGAGTTTAATTTTGATGCAATAACAGTATATAATATCAAGTTTAATTACAGATTTCTTAGGGAACAACATGTAATATCAGCTATGAGAAAAATTAATGGCAGTTACTGGGTCTTGTAATTTGGAGGCAATGGCGGTGAGGCCATGTGAATGATTCCTGAGTTTCTTTTTTTGCAGTGGGACGTTAAGAGGGGTTGCTTGTGCGGTCTTTGGAGTTGGCTCAAGGTGTTTTTCGTCTATTAAGTTGAGCGTTATTGCCCATCTCGGTGGAGAGTTTCAGATGCCTTTAGTGTAGTGTAGTTCTCTAAGCATGATTCCAAGGTTTTTGCATGTTTTATTCGTTGTCCTGAGTATTGATATGCATTTTGCAAGATCTTACTATCTCGTCTGGAAGATTGTTCAAGCCCCTCAAAGCTGCCATATTCATCTTATGTATTAACAGAGTTCATTTTTTATGAGGTCGAGATAAATACCTTCTCCTTCTTGTATAGCCACATCCCTTATCCCCTTGAGCCATGGGGTCGACCTTTGCGTGGCTCTACTAATCCCTCTCTGGGGATCGGATCCTGGCTGGGTATAATAGTCATTGTTGGGTTGTCATGTTTACTTCTGGGCCTGTCATATGTTAGATCTTAAAATATCTTCGTTCTTATTAGTTTTGTGGTTAGCTTTGTTTTTTGGTTCGATTGCTATTTTTTATTTCAGTTTCTATATTTTGGAGGTTTTCCTAAAGTACTGTGTTGTAATCCTTACTTCTCTCTTTAAAAGTCAAGCAATTTCTAACTATCAGGGAAAAAAATCAATGAAACATCATTAATTTGTTTTCAAATTTTAGCCTTCCATATAATATTCTAAGCCCACCAATGATCAAGAACAATAATCAAAGAAATTAAGAGAAAATTCATTAGTAATCCTAATGCTGAAGTTAATATCAATTTGGCCTTGAAAAAATAATGCTGATATAAATTCATTCGTAACACTTGAAAATTTGACATCAATTCCATCCTCACCTCAAACGATCAGTGACTTCCATTATAATTCATCCTAATTGGCTAAGTTATGCCTCTTCATTGACTGATGTGGAGAGATAATTTTTGCCTCATCAATTAATAAAAAAAACTTTAAAAATTAAATATTTAGATCATTTTGGGTGCTCATAAGTTTTTTTATTTTCATTTATTTAGTTTAAAATTTTTTTAATTTTTCAAACATATACATATAGAAGGATTGGAAAAAGCTACAATACATAGGGTTGAGAGAGTCAAACTACACACCATGCATAGAGGTGGGCATGGCCTCAACTCAATTTAAACCTAGTTTTTCAAGTCCTTTTGGTACTTTCCTTGATTAAGATGCATATCACCATCTATAGGTGAAATGGCCTCAAGATGAAGGAAATAGTGTAGATTCCTAGAATCCTTATGAAGACAAGCTATATGACTAACAACCTCGATTGGATTATTCCCAATGATGCAAATATCATCTACATATACTAGTATGTATATGGTGGAAGTGAAAGTTACCTTGATAGAGTTAAGAATCATATTTTATAATGTGAAATCCTAACTACAATAGTTTGGAAGAAATTAAAGCTTCTCAAGCAACGCTCTATGTACTTGTTTGAGACCATATATACAAAGCTATGTGAAGCTTGCATGCCAATTTTGCACTAGATGTTTGGAATCCCTTAGGTTGCACTATGAAAACTTACGGCCTATTTGTTTTGCTGTTTCCAGTTTTCAGTTTTTGTGAAGGAAAAACTAAAAAAATTGAAAATTGAAATTTTCAGTTTTCAGTTGTTCTTTCAATTTTTTCAGTTTTTCCTTCACAAAAACTGGAAACTGAAAACTAGAAACTAAAAATTGAAAATCTAGGCCTGTTTGCTTTCTTTGAAACTTGATTTTAGTTTTAGTTTCAGTTTCGATTTTGTGAAGGAAAAAGCGAAAAAAGCGCGAAATTTGTAGTTTCAGCTTTTTCAGCTTTTTCCTTCACAAAATCAAAACTAAAATTGAAAATCAAAATCAAGCTTCAAAGAAAGCAAACAAGCCCTAGCAAACAGGCCCTTATTTAACCAAATCGCCATTTTAGAAGACATCATTAAATCACACTACCTAATAACCCAACATTTTGAAAGATCAATGGTTAGCATAAGCCTCACACAAGAAGGGGTTTAATTGTAGGGTTAAATGTTTTGTGGAAATCAAAACCTTTTTTTTTTGTGAAACCTTTTAGCTGCAAAGTTAGTCTTATACTTGGATTTATTGCCATACACATTGTGTTTTATCCTATATACCCATATTTAGCCTGTTAGGAATTTCCACAAGAGACCCAGTACTATTTCTCAATAATGCAATTTACTCCTTATTTGCATGCCTTTAACCTAGTGAGGTACAGAGCAAAGCTTGCTTCACACTTAATGATTCAATAAAGAGCTAATCAAGGGTAAGTGCTATCATTGCTACTGCATAAGACTTAGTTTTAAAGATAATAATTAACTTAGTAGCTTGAAAGATGCTTGACTTAACTCTTGCCCTCATAGGATGCTCATTAAGTTGGATTATAAGAACATAAGGCAAAGGCAAGAAGATATCCATAGGTAGGAAAGATCAATAGCTACATTACATACACTACTATTAATAACTTCAATAGCAAATAAGTCTAAAGAAACAAGTTAAAACCAAAACCCTTTGGGACACTCTTGTTCAAAGAAGGAATAGGCATGACAAGTATAGCAGACATAGAAGGATAAAAGATCAATATTAGAGGAGATATTGGATCTAGAGTGGAATTGAAATTCATCCAAGATTACATGTATCGATTTGTAGAAAATGTCAATTGGTGCCAAGCACTTGTGCTATTTGTTGAGTGACATATTTAAGAAAAGTGCATTTAACATATTTGTAATCAAATTTGTGAGTGTTGTAAGATCCCAAATATGAAAAGCAAGCATAACCAAAAGTTTACAGAGCTTTATACTCAAGCTTATGTTTAAAAAGGATTTCTAATAAGGTTAGGTTGCTAATGTTAAGAATGGTAAGCTAATATACAAAGTTTTTACTTTGGTTGCTCATATCTTAGCTAATGTTTTTACCACTTATTAATCATTTTATATTGGTTAGTGCTACAATTGGTCATGGACATGGCCATATATCTACTCCAGGGGGTTCTTCAAGTGGTGGTAGAATCCCTCAAGGCACAAAACTTGAAACTCATTGTGGCAAAACAAGCCACACAATTGATGTATGCTACTAGAATTATGGCCTCCCACTAAAATTCAACTTCAAGAATCAATTATCTCAATCAAGTTTGAACAGTGTTGATGTAAATTCCTAATTTGATTGTGATATTCAACCCATTTAGGAAGACCAATAGACTCAAAATTTTGCATTCAGTCCTCAATAGTACCAAGCTTTCTTGCACTTAAATCCAACAATCTAATATTCAAGACCCTAATCCCTTTATCAATGCCTTAAGTTTTCAATCCTCTACAAGCACCACTTCCCTTGAACCAAAAACGATAATATCTACATACTTGCATCTATGTCATCTTCTGTTAATCATATATTTTCTATCTCAATCGTCTACTATATAAGGGGTCACTATTCATATTCATTATTATCTATCTCAGCTTACTAGTTTTCATAAAATGAAATTAGTTAGCATTAGTTTACCAAATGGTCATATTGACACATCTGATCATTTTGGTCAAATTAGATTTTCTATCAAACTCAAGGAGGTCGAGCTATGTTAAAAAATAAAAAAGACCAATAAATAACAAACTAAGCTTGGGTTTAAATTTTACAACACAAATTTAAAATTATTTAGAGATAGCTTAGCTTAGGTAAGTGTGTGCAACCCTAAGCTAGTTAATGGTGTGTGCATTTAAGTCATTGAGGCACGAGGCAAAGTAGTTAATGGTGTAGTCTCTTAATCTTACATTTGGTGTTCAAATCTCAACCTCACCCTATACCATATATTTTTTTAATCAAATGGATTTTATCAAAATGTAATACAAACAATAGAGCAACTCAAAATGGCTAAAAAATAAAGTTTCAACTAGTTGGGACTCCTTTCACAAATTAAAGTTGAGATTCTTCCCATAAAATTTGAGCAAAAAGTGAGATAGGGAGGAGTTGGGACCAATCTTACTTTACTTTCAATAAATAAAATTGTAGGATATAGAAGATGCACCCTTTATACATGACGATGTTTTAAATATGGGATAAGGAAAAGGATCTTTGATGTTGATTTTTCACATGAAGTTGTCATGTGTGATCTCTCACCATTAATTTTGAAAGTGGGACCTAAACATAATATGTGATACAAAAGAATTAATGATGAGAAATCACACATGACAAAGTCATATGGAAAATCAATATAAGAGGATCCAATTTCGTGAGATAAAGTTGTGATTAAAGTTGGTCTCATCTATTGAAGAGAAATGTACCAATTTTAATATACTTTCATTTTTTATGATACATTGAGCAGATGATACTTATGTACACAAAGAATTGAGGCCAAGATTATTATGTACACAAAGAATTGAGGCCAAGATTATGATCTAAAGTGAGGTTTCCATTGAAGCTGCTATTAAGGAATAATAATATTATTCATTATTATGTTCCACAAGAAGAATATATTTTATTTTATTTATTTATTAAAAATATTAAAGATTCTAAAATAATAAATATTTATATTCTTATTTAATATTTTGAATTTTTTTGCATATATTTTTAAAATACACTTTAAAAAAGGAATTTAATTGTTTTACTAGATTAATAGTGAAAAAAAATAAAATTTTAAATTTTCAACAAAATATACTAATCAAATCAAATTATTTATACTTAGCTAACAGTCAAAACATTAGTCGACAATGAATTTATTGCATTAAAATTCAACTTGATTGTATTCTCGTAGGTTTGTACCAATGACAAATCACAGGCACTTTCCACATGTTAGAACTTAATTTTGCACACTTTATCAAAACATTTAGGTGCTCTTAAAATTGAAAAAAAATTATAATGAATTATTTAATATTTATTACTTTAATAAGTGTACTGATTATTATTAAAACAGCAGATAATTATAGTTTATAAAATTTAATTGTATAAACTAAATAATATAAAATTACAACTTTAATCTTCTTACTTTTAAAAGCAACTTTTTTTTTTCAATATCAAATAATAGTTTAACACTATATTTATCCCGCAAGTCTCCATTTCAATTGAATTGGATTATGTTGCATTCACCAAAAATAATCACTAGATTTTTATTTTAAAAAATTACAATAAAAAAATTTATGATTCAATTAGTGTCTAAACCGGGAAAGAGACATCACAATAAGCACATACTCTCAGCTATCGTGAACATATACCATTGCTATAACATTTTAGAGAGAGCCAATTGCTTAGCAGTGATGACAAAAGGAAGAGAGGAGGAAGAGCATAAGCGAATGAAAGCGATTGATAGTATGGATGTGAGAAATGTTGTAATGGTCCATTTAGATACTATAATTTCTGATTTTTTTCTAACTTTCTAGTAATTAAAAGTCATATTTTTATTTTTTCTCCTATTTAATTAAATATTTTATTATTTCTCTAAAAATTGTTTTTAATATTTTTTAAGAGGTCAAAATATTTAGCTTCTTAAGAAGCAATTTTTAAAACACTAAAAATAGACACTTTTGATATTATATATTTAAATATAAAATAAATATTTATAAATTAATTTTCAAAAATTACTTCTATATAAAAGTTTAAATAACCTATTTTTTCAAACAGAACCTAAGTGTATATAAACATTGCGCAGCAAAAGTTATGAATTACCGTCTTTGGAGAAGTCATAAAATCTGATGACCATCCTCCAAAGATAGGAGGAGAAGACTATTCAAACAAAATATTGATTCTCAACAGAGTCTCAAACTACCAGTCTTTGCCGCAAAACGTACATGCGATTGGTAGACGATTAGCTAGCTTCAAGTTTGCCAACTGTAATTTTGACCATTTAGTTGGTTTCCTTTATTCACTTTTTTGTGGTTTTCGTTTCCAGGACCATGACTCCCGTGCTCTATACAGTAGTGTATACGTAATTGTACCATGACGGTTAAATTTTAAAGTACAATTAATGTGGCAGAAAGAATTTCTTCAGTAAAGAAGTTTGAGAAAAGCCAGTGTGGACTTTTGTTGTATCGGTTTTTTTGAGTTATTTTCTTTCAACAAAATAAAAAAGATACTATTTTCATAATATTTTTCTTTCTATTTTATGTTATAAAGTGATAATATATTCTCCTGTTTGTTAGAATAATTTTATGGACTGACATAAATCAATGTTAAATTTAATTTAGACTCAAATTAATTTGATGTCAAACAATTAGAGTTATTGTTTAATCCCAATAATTTGTGATCAGTGTTGCTATTTGGCTAATTATTGTTAAACACTGTTTATTGTGGGTTTATGGGTCTTTGTATATGGGCTTCGTTATGATGGGTTGCTTAGCCCAACAGTTTACTAACACAAGGAGAGACACTTCTCCTAGCCAATATATAGGGTGTTTGGTTGCCCCATTCATACCATGACACAAAACCTAATATGGAATATGAGGAGTAAATCTCTTAACTCTCTCTATTGGATTTCTCTCTAATCCCTTGCGTTTGCTTGCATTTTGTATGTCAGGTTAGAAGACAATTATGACTCTGTTGTCTTCCTCCTTAGCCCTTCCAGGTAAGTCTAATTTAATCCTTCTGATTATTGTTGAACATGATATATTCAGGATTAAATTGATCTTTGAGATATAGGGATTTCATTTGTTGTTTATATCATCTGATATATATATGAAATTCCTTCATTGTTTACCGGTGACATCTTTAGAATAATAATGTTTTGATTTATAATATAGTTGTACAACAATACTATTCTAACACTCACAATTTTTTTTATATTTTAGTGTATTAATACTTACTCTTACTAAAAGGCAAGGAATGTTATAAATATTGGTATAATATTGATGTACAACTTTACTATTCACCAAAAAAGAATTATAACAGGTGTGGCTAGCATTATACACAACCTGAACAGTTACATTTCTCTTCTTATTTTTTCCCGCCTAATGTTCGAATTACACAATCATAAAAATTGTTTAGCGTCACTCTTACTATAATTTGATAACAAGATACTATCGAACTACTCTTATTAATAATGTGATGTCTTAACAATCATTTTTTTTAATTAATAAAAAAACACAGTGACTTTTCTAGTTTTTGGCATTATTTCTTGATCTTATTAATGTGAAACGCCAATTAGTTAGTTTCTTTTGATGAAAATCTGAAAAATAATTCTAGGGACTCAATTAAGTTAAGAGATGTGAATTCGTTCATATTCACAATGCACATTTCAGTTTAATTTATGCGAGACAGAACCAGAAACAAATAATGATAATTAGCCCAAACCAAAAGATACAATTTACAAACAGCACATTTTAATGTAAAGCTAGCAATGTAAAACACAGAAACAAAAGTGTAACTGAACGAAAGCAGGCTGTTTAATTCATGCATATTGGATAAATATATAATAAAACCGGATGGTGAAGACTTACCAGAAAATTTGTAACCGTGAGTTCCTTAGAATTCACACACTTTCTTCTTGAGAATGCTCCCATCTCCAAGATGTTTCAATTTGTTTTTTTCCTTGTACTAGCCAGATACTTGACCAGTCAGTGTTACACTGTGTGTTAAATTATACGCAACAATGTGGAAGGAAAATTGTGGGAGT
This sequence comes from Dalbergia cultrata, assembly GCA_031216105.1. Taxonomy (NCBI): domain Eukaryota; kingdom Viridiplantae; phylum Streptophyta; class Magnoliopsida; order Fabales; family Fabaceae; genus Dalbergia; species Dalbergia cultrata. The sequence continues at coordinate 39,638,823 of CM062348.1, forward strand.
GGTGAATTTATTTATCCTAATTTCCTTCAAGACATGCAGAACTACAGGTTTCTGGTTGGATTGGAGGAGGAGGAGGAGAAGGAGCAGCAAAAGAATATCTATGGGCTATGGCTTAAATAACTGTTTGGATTTGGATTTGACCGTTAGATTCGGGGATTCCTAAATTAAGAATGTGAGGACCGCCAAAAAAAAAAAAGAACGAAAACTAATTAAGAATGTAAGATTCAGTGTCAAAGTCTATGACTGAGACCAACCAAACGTTCTTGGAACCAACAACCAAACCACACTTTCCCTTCAGCCTTCTGAAGTCCTACGCAGACTCCTATGGCTACGAAAGTAGCAAAATAACAATATACAAACACAATGGGTGCCTTCAAAGATCTAACATCCACAAGCATATACACATGATAGGATATCAATTATAACTTTTTTTTTTTTTGCTTTACATGATTTTTCTTCAAAGATCTAAATTATATATATATATATATATAATTGTTACTGGCTCAACCCAAACGGAGGAGCGAAGAAGTTTGCGATTAAAATGGTGGCATCAGAACTTAAACCTTAATATTATAGATTATGCCATGGAGATTTCACTTCTAGTTATTAGGATATGGATCACATTCAGTAAGCACTATTAAGGTTATTAGGATATGGGAAATAATTGGTGGTACAAAATATATTTTCGTTTTTCGTATTTGCTTACGAGCAATAGTCATTGGTTAGTCACTCGTGATTTACACCACAATAGTATTCTCTCTCCTCTTTTACTTTTCCTCTGCTTTTGATTGGTCAAATATATATTTGCAAATATTCTATGAAAATGTTTTCGTAACAGATAGCACAGCTCTTTTTTAGTTACTGATTTTTTTAAAAAAAGTTGGAATAGATGCCAACTCTTGTTTTTCAATTCACGAGTAAGTGCTTTATTTAATAACTTTTTACAAAAAATAAATAAATTAATTTGATATTATATTATGTGATATTATATTGATGATTAATTATGTCAAGTTTAAAAAAAAAATTGGAGAACAATAGACATCTGATAATTGATAGTTACTTATATTTTTAAAATACATTATCCGTCAAAACAAAATTACAGAAAATGTTAAATTATTTTTAAATTATATAAAATCTTATATATTTAATCTATTCAATTAAAAATTATTACATGGAGTAACTATAATATAGTTTACTCATTAAGTAAATGGAAACTCAAGAGTGAGGCAATTGGAATAATTTTGTTCTATTGATAGTGATGAATCCAGAAAATTTCAGTAATGAGGGCAAAAATATTACATACATATAAGATAATATTTCATATCACTTTTATCTTAATGTGAGGTCAAACTTAATAAAATAATGGAGGCAAAATATATATACATCTACATACTTTCATAAATTTTTAAAACTTTGGTGGGGTATAAGCCCTCTTTTCTATACAAATAGGTCCGTCCCTGTCTATTGAACATAAGTATAACAATGGCAGAGTCCCCAGAGGGATATATCATAAGATGAGCTTTTAATTAAAAATTGACTCCTATAAAGTGAAGGGTATATTTTAGGAAACAAAATGTAATATCAACTATGAGAAAAATTAACGGTACATACTATCCTATACGCAATCAAGTTTGCCTTCTTCTTTTTTTCCTCTTAATATATGTTTTAATTCCTAACAAACAAGCGAATCTTAATCCTGATTCTTCAAAAAAAAATTTTCTGTATTAATCTTAACATTTTTAAAATTGCTTGTTTTTAATGTTGGTGTTGTTGGTCAATCTATATTAAATGTTAACTAACAGAATAACACGCTATCCAATTTTTTTTTTTTTTTATCGAAAGTGACATTCATTAAGTCGGGCAAAAGCCCACAGCCAACTAGATAGAGGAGATAAAAAAAAAAAAGAGCATTGCTACACAGCCCGAGCCAATTGACCGATTTATTTGTGCCCGACTAAGTTGTCAAATATTTATTGGAAGGAGAAAAACAACCGATACATAATGAATGAGAAAAATAAAATAAAATTCAAAGAAAAACTAACACGTCAGTCGGTTCGGTATATTTGTCGGGCTGTTGAGTGTTCTCCAAAAAAAAAAATAGCCTATGATACAAAGCTCCCTAGTTGGGCAAATCATCTACTGGATGGCTAAGCAAAGCAAAGCCTAAAGACAACACTATCCACACAACAATCATACAACTAATTTCATTGAAAATACTAGAAATTTTTTTTCCCAAGCTTTCTTTACATCAGTAACCCCAATTATAGAAGAAATTTATATACAAGTAAACTGCTCTACATGAAGTATGTATTCTTCCTTCCTGTGCTTAATCTTTCTCTTCCTTAAATTAACTTATCTACTGGCCCAAGCTTGTGCTTCTATAGAAATCTCTAAAAACCCATAAGTGTCTTAAACATGCACAAGAAACCAAGAAAAAAGAAGTATAGCAAAACCACGACTGACATAAAATGTTGATTTTTCACCTGTCATGACACAGTAATATGAAGCCAACAAGAGTGTGAGCAACTATAAGGAAACCAAGATAAAACGTTATTTTACTACTCACGGTTCAAACACTAGTACTATCAAGAAAAACTCAAAAGAAGAAAAATCCAAACAAACCTAGTGTAATGACAATATGAGATACAAACAAACTAAAAAGAAATGAAAAAAAAAAGAGAAGAAGAAATAACTAGACAACTACCATGGAGGTGTGAACCACCTTTTCGGGGCTAGCATCCCCCATAGAAGATGGCAATAGAGAGTTCTTATGAAGAAAGAAGGGGGAAGCTAGGAGAGGAAGGGAAGCAGTAGCACAACTGGGTTTTTGAAAGGAACATCAACCGACTTTACATGGTAGTCAATAAACCCTAAACACTATTGGATTGGGTCCAATAACTTATCTTACCCAATCCAATAACCTATTTTACAATAGGGTTTTGACATATAGAATTATGATATGCAACTTAGGATTATTGGCTATCTTGTAGCAATGGATAACGTAACCTTACATTATTAGCCAATTCAGCATTTAACAAAAAGTGAACTAACCCTAATGAACTAAAAACCAAATAGTTTTGGAAACGTTTCAACTTAAACAAAATATAAAAATTTAGAAACTAAAATCAAAATTTATTTATTTTTCAAAATGTAAAATATATTTAAGCTTTTTTCATACATAAGTTGGTTTATCTATCTTGTGGGATGTTAATATATTATAACACAATGTTCTACTATTTTTTACTTAAATTTAATATTTATGCTAAATTCTACACTAAATAATTTATTTTTATTCAATTTCAGTTGGGGATAGAGAGCCCAAAAGCTCAAAATTTTTAGCATCAATGATAAATTTAATCCAAAATTTTGCTTTTAGAAACTGGATGTTGATGTAGCTACCATGGTTTGAAAGAATATTCATAATTAAGAAACTTAAATAAATTTTGGATTGTATATACACAACTATTTGTGAAAGATCGCCATCAACTGTCAAAGGCTCTTGATGATAATGACAACATCACTTCTTGGTGGTTTTTTTTTTAACCACCATTTCTCCATAGGGATTGCAATTACAAACCTACCTGCAGGGCACCCACCCTACCCTGTACAGAGGTGCGAGGCGAGGCAGGTGCAGGATTAGGGTGAACTCGCCCTGCACCCTATATATATTTAAAAAATATAATTATATATATATATATATATATATAATTTTTCAAAAGTTTACTTAACCCTAATACACTAATACAGTAATACCCTACTCATTAACATTTCACAAATCCACTTTCGCGATTCCTTTGCCTTTAACCTGAAGCTCACCCAGTTATCCACTCTACCACTCAGCTAGACTACTGCCTTCTTTCGACCTCTCCTCCTATCAACCACGGACCTTCAACTTTCATCATCATCTCTATGCCTTCCTTCAAACTATAATTGGTTGTAAGTTGTTCAGTTACCTTCGAAGCCCGCGTTGTCCTCTATGGTGTCGCCGCTATTTCTCGAGCTTCCTTTCGCTCACGTCAAATCCTACTTCCACCTCTACCGTTTCCTAAGCTTTATTCCACTTGCATCAAAACCTACTTTTTCTGTCAAATCATGCTTTAGTACTTCCATCGCTAATGTCAGATGCTTGTCACTATTGTCAAGTCTTGCTTCCATCGTAGTCGTTAGGCCTTGCTTCCACCATCGCCATTTCATGACCCTCGCTTCTGGATAGATCCCAAACCCTAACTTTCTAATTGGTTAAAATTTTGAATTTTTTTTGCTGTCGTCAAGTCCTACTTCTATTGCCACCGTCAAATCTTAAGATAATTTTATAGATTTTTTTTGAAAATTGTGGGGCAAGGAGGGTAGCTGCAGGGTAGGTGCAAGTTTAAATTTATAAAACCCACAATTAAGGGCAGGGTAGGTTGAGACTAATGTTAACATCGTGCGAGGGCAGGGTCAGGTTGAGCTAAAACCCACCCCACTACCAACCCTACTTCTCCGTATGAAAATGATATTTGTACATAGATATCCATTTTATCACTCTTGAATGTGGCATTAATCTCCATTCATCGCACTTCTTCCCCATATCCAAGGATGATAAAGTGAATGTCTCAAATAGGACATTCACTTTGTGTAAATAATACTAATCCTTCGTGTCTTTATCCTCCTTTAATAAATAATGAGTAAGCACATAAAATCAATACAACATATCAATATATATACATATGTTAAAGATCTTAAATTAATACAATTTAATCTTAAGATCATCAATACAAAATATAAGAACATAAAAAAAACTCATAGCTAATGATGAATAGCATATATGTTTTTTCAATGATTAGTAGTATTCAATCTTGTGCAAGATATTCTTCTACATACTCCTTTCCATATACAATTATTCACTGAAGTAACCTAAGAAAACATAAAGGCACATCTATTGACAATATCCCAGTCAAGACACCAAATCATTGGTTCAACCGGTGGTTTACGGGTTAAACTAATTAAACCAAATTTAATTAAACAAATATATAAAAATATAATATTTCAAAGAAGTGTATAGTATTTATTATATTATATTATTGATACATTATAACAACAATTGCTTTTTCCTAGTGGCAATGGAGTGTCTCTACCCTTTCAGTTCCTAATTCAAATCCTATCCTCACATTTTTTAGAATATATGGAATTTTTAGTCAAAACTAATTCATACCCGAACTTGATTTGCAACCAAATTGGTCAGTTCAGACTGAGTTTGACCAAGTCAAATGTAGAACTGCGCCAAATGAAAAATCAAACTGGCCGGTCTAGTTCTAATAACACTGATAAAACGTTTAATAGGTGTATACTTAACCATCCAACTTATAAGATGTCAAACCATATACACTTTTTTCTTAGAATATCCTTTCACTTAACAGATGAGAGACTAATTTCCTAATGCATAATTATCCCCTCACCCAACATACGAGACTAGTCTCCTACGTACAATTGGCGCCTAAATAGAGTTCACTTTCAACCTTTTTTTCCCTATATGTATGAATCCCAAGATTAAATATAGGATCACATGCTTAAGGGACCCGAGCTCTTTCAACTCGAACTAAAACTTTATTAACTCTTATATACCTTATATTTGTTTATTCATGGAATATATCATCAACCTATTTTAGTAAAATAACATAATGTAGATTTATGAGCACAAGTCCACACAAATTTCTCGAGAGGAATGATATTTGCATACCACTAGACTTTCACCATATAGTTACACCATATTAGAAGACAAAAAATGAGTACTTCATACAAAATGATAAAACGGGAAGAGGGAAAAGAAGAAGCTTCTCTCACCTACCATCCCTCCAAAAGCTTTAGTTCTCTTTCTCTCTTTTTCTCTTTGTCTCGTTTCTCTTTCTCACCATAGCTTTAGTTCATCATCGCTCACAAGAAAAAGGATTATCAAGCTATTTTGACAGCGTACAAAATTAATCCTCATGCATGAAGGCCGATCTCATTCCAAATAATGTTGTTGTGGTTTATGTCCTCAATTGTTTTAAAATTTTTCAAAACTAATTTACATGTTTTATGAACATGGTTTACAACTTTTTGCATACTGATTTATGACTTTTCAGCATATGGTTTTACATTTTTATCTTGAGCCTGTTTAGTATTTGTCCCCAATTGGTTTACAATTTTTCAAAACTAGTTTACATGTTTTATGAATATGGTTTATAACTTTTTGCATACTAGTTTAAAACTTTTCATAACGCGCATTTACAACTTTCTAACTCTAGTTTCCAACAATAATAGCAAATATCAACTTCTAACAGAGTCATTCTCAATTTGTTTTGTTGCTAAAATAAATTCTGAGAAAATAATCATCCATGTCTTGGGACATAAACCACAAACACATGAAAAATCAAATGGAATAAGCTAAGCCTTCAGACCTGAGGATTAGTTTTGTACACTGCTAAGAGAGCTTGATTCTACTTCTTCTTCCTCCTCTTTCTATAAGCAACGATGAACGAGAGCTATGAGTTATGGGAGGTTGTTCTGTTTGTGAGTGGATGAAAGAGAGAAATGAGACAGAGAGAGAATGAAAGCTTTTGAAGGGTGGGTAGATGGGAGAAACTTTTTCTTTTCTCTTTCCCCATTTGGTCCTTCCATACTTCATTTTCTTATTTTGTCCTCTAGTGTGGTGTAAGTGTATGGTGGAGGTCTAGTGATGTGAAAATATCATTTCTCTTTTCTCAAGCATTAATTATGTCAATGGTTTCAAATTGCAGTCCACAACTACAATTGTGCCACAATATTGTTGTGAAGGTGGTTTTTGCAACCACAACTACAACTGTGACCACAATTTAAAACCACAATTATGTCATAACTCAAACTTAGGCTATGACCTATGCATAGATTATTCTTAATCCAAAACTTATTTAGTTTGGCAAGTACGAAAGTAGAAATATACTAAAATAGATTATGTAGGAATATCTTCATAATATCTTCTCATTATAGGAGAATATTTTATGTGAATTTCCCTTAATATTCCCTAATTAGCATATCCTTGCAACCTTTCTTTTTTGTTAGCATCATAGTTTTCAAAACCGAACCGATGATTGACTCGGTCAAAATATTGGATCACTATATCACTAGTTGTACCGATGGGTCACGGGTTTAATCAATTGAATCGGATTTGATTAAATAAATATATAAAATATAATTTAAGATCACTTGATATGTTATATATATATATATATATAATAAATGTTACATACATGTATCAAAGTGTGTGGCTGGCATAGTGGTAGACGAGCTTCCCCATTTGCTGCCATACTAGGGGTTTGAATCCTGCCATGGGGATTTTTTTGAAATTCCCACATTCTTCCATGATATGTACTACACACACACACACACACACACATATCAAAGAGTGTCACTGGCATAGTGCCAGATACACTTCCATTTGTTTACCACGGAGAAGTTCGAATCCTGCCATGGGAAATTTTGCCAAAATTCCCACCATGGTCTAGTTTCATTAGACTGGCCGATTGATCCCAGTTTTGACCATGATTGATCGGTTCACCGGTTTTCGATCCAAATTGGTTGGTTTGGTCTGATTTTTAAAACTATGCATAAGATAACATATCTGTACATAATCAACAAGATCATTCACTCCTTATTTTTAGGAATAGGAAAAAATTAGACAAGATGCTGCTTGTATACTTCAACCTATTTATACTGACCAATATCTGAAATGAACAATTACCTTTCCACTTGATTATAACCTACTCTCAAATAGCAAGTTGACCAAAGATTTAAACTATGTTGCTAAATTCTTTCCTTATCAATGTGGATTTCAAGACTTGGCATTGAGGAAAAAGATTGGCAATGCTAAAGAATGTTAGGGCCTCTACCTTTTCCAACTTGAAGACATTAAGATCTTGTAATGCCATGGCACTACTACTTAGGACACCCAAACTTCATGCACTTAGAAAAATTATTTCCATATTTATTCAATAAAAACTCCAAGTCCTTTAATTGTGAAATATGCCAATTAATTAAGCATATTAGAATGTTCTTTTTAATTCACAACGATGTGTGGGGACCCCCAAAATGAAAGATGTTAGGGTTTCTTGATGGTTTGTCACCTACGGAACACTTGAGTTTTTCCATGAAAGAAAAATCAAAAGTAACAAAACTATTTGTATACTTCCACAACCTTGTGAAAACAAAATTTAATGTGTGCATTCAAGTCCTCGGAACCAACAATGGCCAAGAATATTGCAGCTCTGAACTCAGCTCCTACCTACCAAATCATGGAATTATCCATCAAAGCTCTTGTGCTAACACTCCTCAACAAAATCGAGTGGCTGAACGCAAGAGCCATCACCTTCTGGAAGTAGCCATATCTATAACGCTGGCAACCTACACACCAACAAAGTTTTTAGGAGACATCGCTCTTATATTACCTATCTTATCAACTACATACCCTCTAGAGTCCTCTACTACAAGAGTATTTCCAGTACTCTTCAAATCCTTTTTTACACATACATGCACCATCACCACTCTACCCCTAAAAATATTTGGATGCACTACTTTTACCCCTGACCACAAACCTAACTATAGCAAAATGGATGCTAGTTCCATCCAGTGCATCTTCTTAGACTATTCCCTTAACCACAAAGGCTACAAATGTTATTCCTTGTCCACCAACAAATTCTACCATTCTATGGATATAACCTTCCTTGAGCACAAACCCTTCTAAACCATAACTTAAATTCAGTGGGAGAAAAATTATCAGTTCTAGTTCTAGGAAACAATCATGGATAGTGACCAACACCAACTGTAGCAATAAACTGAAGAACCCAATACTGACTAACAAAAGCTACAAAAAAAAATTGAAGAACCTGAGTTCTTTGTTGTAGAACCAGTTGTTGGTGAGATTATAGCATCAAAGCAGTACCTGATTACACAAGTGGAAAAGCCATGCATATTTTACTCGAAGAGACGAAAAGACACTCCCCAACACACACTCACACACGTACACATATGCGTAGTATAGTCAAGATTCCAACTCCAATCCAATGCCTTCAGAAAGTGACCAAGGTAACACAATCCCTAATGATCTACTTGATCTTTCCCTTAATGAATTTAGTAATATTGATATGCCAATTGCCTTTTCGAGTTGACAAATGCCTCAGCTACTTTTATAGACTTGATGAATCATGAATTCAAACCCTTCCTGGATCACTTTGTAATCGTCTTTATCAATGATATCTTCGTATATTCCAAGAATGTGGAACAACATGAATGTCATCTAAGAATTGTACAAAAAACTTTGAGAGTTTATGGTAAGTTCTCCAAATGTGAATTTTGGCTTGATCAAGTAGCTTTTCTTGGTCACACTGTATGCAAAGATGGGATTATGGTGGATCCAAAAAAGATTGAAGCTATCCAATGATAACCATCACCCACTTCAGTTACTGAGATTTGTAGTTTTCTAGGATTAACAGGCTATTACCGTCAGTTTGTTAAGGATTTCTTAAAAATTTCTGTGCCATTGACTAAGTTGACTCAAAAAAATGTAAAATTTCAGTGGTCAACTACATATGAGGAAAGGTTTCAAACTCTCAAAAATTGCCTAACCTCAAGCATATATACTTGTTCTACCTTTTGTTTCTTGAGGTTTCTCAGTCTATTGTGATGCTTTTCAAATAGGACTTGGTTGTGTTTTGATGCAACACAGCCGAGTCATTGCTTATGCTTCTCGACAGTTGAAGAAGCATGAACTAAACTATCCCACTCATGATCTGGAAATGGCAGTAGTAATATTTGTTTTGAAGATTTGGAGACTATCTTTATAGTGAGACTTACGAGATTTGCACCAACCATAAAAGTTTGAAGTACATATTCCAGTAGCGGGACTTAAACCTGAGGCAACAAAGGTGGATGGAGTTGCTTAAGGATTATTATTGCACTTTCTTGTACTATCCTGGAAAGTCTAATGTTGTAGCAGATGCCTTGAGTAGTAAGTCTATGGGTAGTTTGGCTCATATTGCTCGTATAACGAGACCGTTAGTGGATGAAGTTCACAAGCTTGAGGTGGGTGGTATTCGGTTTGACATAGGGGAGTCTAGGATACTCTTGGCTCATGTAAGAGCCCAGTCATCCCTCGTTGAACAAATTAAAAAGCTTAAGAATGAAGATCCTAAATTACTTAAGCTACAAGATGATGTTAGAAGTAGGGCAACCTCTGAGCTTATAATGGATCAAGAGGGAATACTTCAATTTGGTAACTGCTTATGTGTACCCGATGTTGGGAATCTTAGAAAGACTATAATGGAATAATCTCACAATTCTCAGTGCTCTATATATCCTGGCTCATCCAAGATGTATCAGGATTTGGGGCAGTTGTTTTGGTAGGAAGGTATGAAAAGGGATGTCGGTGATTTTGTCTCATTGTTTGGTGTGTCAGCAAGCTAAAGCTGAACATCAGAAACCCACAGGATTGCTTCAACAAATAGAAATACCTAAGTGGAAGTGGGAACAGATCACTATGGACTTTGTGACAGGGATACCTTGCACCATAAAAGGGTTTGACTATGTGTGGGTCATAGTGGATCGTATGACCAAATCGGCTCACTTTCTTCCAATAAAGACTGTAACATCCCCAAATTCATAACTAGATAAATTAATTGAATTCATGATTAAAATGAAAAAGAGAAAAACTAATATAAATTTCATGCAATATAATAAATAATATTAGAATAAGTAAGACATAAAGAATTATGAAAATGTCATTACTAAGTAGAAATTTTGAAAATACCTTACTATGTGGTAGAAATTATAAAACCACTCTTGACTTGTTAAAAAAAAAATATACCAATTATTTTATAAATGGAATTAGAAGAATTCCACTATCATTATCTAATTATAAAAATATCATTGTCTTAAATGAAGAAATTAATACATATGCCATCACTTTAAATATAATAAGACTTGTCATAAAACAAGAATGAATCTAAGCCATTGGATTAAAATAAAAAGGGGGTAAATTGATATAGGATTTCCATTATGAGAATAAAATATAAAAGATTGTCATGATTTGGTTAAATAATTTTAGTGCTATGTATCTACACCTAACAATAATGATAAATAATTTTAGTGTTATGTATCTACACCTAACAATAATGATAAATAATATTAGTGCTATTAGTGCTATATATCTACACCCTAACAAAAATGATAAATAATATTAGTGCTAATAGTGCTATATATCTACACCTAATAAATAATAATAAAGTAAAATATTTTACAATATAAATTACTAAATTATGACAAGACAAAATATAATGCACCATTATATTTCTCCACTACATGAGCACTCAAAAAAAAATAAATTGGAGCACTAAAACTACTCTTAAAGTCATGGCCTTAATAGGCCTATAAAAAGAGAGGAAGTGTGTGAGTTCATTTGTCTTTAAAACCTTAGAAACTCTCTAAGTAATCCTTCTCTCTTAATTTTTATCCATCATTTCTTCTTATGTTCTTCTTTTCAAAGACTTCCCTTCACTCTCCACACTTCATTCAAACACTTAAATCCTAAGCCTAAACATTCACTAGCCCTCACAAGAGTTGTAATCTTTAACTCTAGTGAAAAAATATTTTCTTAAGCACTCAAGTTCTAGAGCCAAGATTCAAGGAGGGTCATCCACTCCAAGGACTCTTGCTCAAGCTAAAGAAAGAAGAGGAGGACTCTTTTTAGACCCTACACAAGAGGTAGGAGCTTCATCTTTAATTGTTCAAGCATTGTTGGCTTCTAACCTTGATAGAATGCCTCAAGTTTGAGTTATTGTCAAAAGTTTTGAATGATTATTTGTAAAATATTTTTTAGAAATATAACATGTTCTATTTTGTTATGAGTAATCTTATGATGTTATCAAATTCAAATATAACTTAAAAAGATTGTATGTAAAACTTGATTTAATAAAGGTAACTTAAGACATGAAAATGGTAAGTGCTGGAATTTCTAGTTGTTTCTGGCAGCAGATACTTGAAATCTACTGCTCATAAAATATGAAGCATCTCGAACTAAAAATAATTTTACTATAAACTAGACTCATTATAGAACACTCTCCAAAAAGAATCACCTAAAACGGAGTTTTCTAGCCCAAGATATAAATTTTTAAAGTAGAGCCTAAGACTGAAACTTTAAATCTGACCTTATAGTAGTAAAATAAGTGTAACTCACTCTAGAAATATGCAAATGGACTGATTTCAATTTTGTAGGAAAGCTAACACATATACAAACACACCTATGTATGCTATGTATAAAGTTTTGCACCACGAAAATACAGAATGAAAATACATTTTCGGGACAGTGTGTTGAGAAAGTCCTGAAGATAGTGGGATCCTGTAAAAAGTGTAATTTGGAAAGGTTCCTGGCCAAGGAAAGACTTGGTATTTAAGCATGTCCATTGTGACCCACCTCTCTTTCCGGGAACCCTCCTATACATGGTTTACAGTTGATTTACGCTATTCGAAAGATGTCAATGCTAAAATTTGATGAGTTAGGAATTTGGAACTACCTTTACTAAGTCGAGATAATAAGTATACAAGAAATTGTAAACTTTCTTCTAAAAGATGTCAAAACTATAAATAAAAGAATCAAGTCTTGTAAAGAGAGAATTTTAAGAATTTAAGTAGAATAATAATTTTCAAGAGATATATGAAAATCATAATAAAAATATATAAAGAACCAATAATAATGTTTTAAAGTGCATTAATATATTAATGGAATGCTAAGAGTACAAAGAACACTAAGACAAAAAGGATAATACTAAGACATCCATTACCTCTTAGGAACACTAGGAACTCAACTTGATAACTTTGGTTGCTTAATAAGAATCATTTATGAAAATGTTTACTATGAGATTTATCTGATATTATCCATGTTTCATGAAGTGAATTATAGTAATGTGAATGTATGGTGATGAGTTATGAAATGATGAGGATGAATGATTGATTGTCCATGATTTATTGTGATTACATGATGATATGCATACATTCATTTTCAAAAGAAAATAAAAAGTAAAGCTTGAAAAAGTAGCAATGAAAGTCCTGGAAAGTGGACTTGAGCTAACTCACGGCTTAACCCTAAACCGTTGAGATCACGCAACGGAATGAAAATCAAAAAGGTTGTGGCGATGGCCATGGTATGAGCTCATTACCCTTTAGGGTGGTCTAAGGCATTGATGCATTCATCCCGTGAGAGATTGAGAAGTATATTAATGAAAGGAAATGGAATGAAAGAAAGATGAAAGTCCCTAAACAAGTAAATGTTGAGGAGAAGTAATCATGATATGCATACATTTTAAATTATTATTACCTATTAGTAATTCTATATGATCTGTTTGTATACATGCTTAATTACATGAATGGATATTTCATAATGTTCAAGATTAGTTTAAAAGAAACTTCACTTACTAATCATGTTTGTGAAAGTTTGGTAATTGAATCCTTACTTGTTCACCTTTTATAATAAACCCGAAGTGACTGGACGACAATGATGACACGTTTAGTACAAGTTGAACTCCCATCGAAATCTCGTATTTTCACTCCTATATTTCTTTTCCGTTGTCGCTACTGCAGAGACAGATGTGTCCACTTGAAGCAACTGATTCGGGTAGCTAAGGAAGAAGGTGACACGTGAAGATTTTATAACTTCCAAGAATTAGTACTCCGATATTTAGTATGTTAAATTGTGAGAAATGTACTAGTAATGGTAGTATTTGCATTATTATGTGTAATAACTTATCACTATAGTTTATGCCCTATTATGACTCATGTATTAAGTAATTTTATTTCAGTTTATGTGATGATAGTTCTACACTTAATTTCTTATTCCACTTATGTAATTGCGAGTGCGCAATGTAACTCGGATTATTATCTACGATAGCGCTATGTATTTCACTTCTCGTTATAGGCTTAAGTTTTCAAAAGTAATTTAATAAAAAAATTATCCACTATCTTTCTAAGTTAATTTAAAAGAAAATGAATTCAAGGCATAAGTGACAACTAATAGAATCCAAATGTGAACTTAAGTATAGTTGGGTTCTACTTAGGTGTTACATTATGGTATCGTGAGCAACATCCTATATAAGCTGAGGAATGGACTGACTATGCTTCGCCTATGATATCATGCTGTTAGTCTTATCTGTATGATGGGATGAAGGATTTAGAAATGCATGATCGTCCTGTAATGCTGCCATAGTTGCTACCATGCTTAATTATAGTATTGAGCCCGATCAACTCGATGTCCGTTGTTTGGTGTGATTAGAACTAATGGCGCATCACGCATCGTACGCACGAACCCGTGGTAGAGTCAATGATGAACCTGCAAATGCACTACAAGAAATGGCTAGAGCGATGCAAGCACAATCAACAATGATGATGGAACAAATGAATATAATGATGGAAGGTGCGGTTGGGAATCCCGTAACAAGGGAAGTTCTCGCATTCAAAGGGAACCACGTAATTCAAAGGGACAAGCTTAACCCGGAAATAGTCGATGGGTGGATTCGTGAAATTGAGAAAGTTTTCTCTCGTGGTGGAATGCTCGATGAGCGTAAGGTGGCATTTTCCACTTATATGCTGAAAGGAGAAGTCAGCTGCATGGTGGAAAGCGCCAAGAACCTACTTGAAAGTGTCTTGGGACTCAAATTTACAGTGGGAAGTTTTTCGTACTACCTTCTACAAGAAGTATTTTAACATGAAGAAGGCAAAAGAAGTAGAATTTCTAATGCTGACTCAAGGAAACCAAAGTGTGGCCGAGTATTACTAGCCAAGTTTGAAGAACTGATTAAACACTCAACTAGCTACCAAAGGGACCCCAACGAGGTTTGGAAATGCATGAAGTATGAGGGTGGTTTTGAGGCCGACATTTTGGCATCTGTAGCCCCAGGAAGTTACCGGACTATGCATCTTTTAGTCAAAGAAAAGTCAAGTGGTCGAGAATTGTAATCGCCACCTAAGTCGCCACCGGGTTGAAGAGAATAGGAAGAGGATCGCCACACAAAACTACCAGCATTTCCACCCCTCACAAGAAACCCTACCAAGGAGGTGGATTCAAAGGAAAGCAACGCTCTACAATGAATGGAGCCTAGGACACAAGCTATTAATCAACCTAGGATGGCCGCCATCCTGAACCTGTGACTAGACCCCCTTGTGCCACTTGTGGAAAGATACATGGAGGGGAATGCAGATTTGGTAAAAATGTTTGTTATCGGTGTGGACAAGCGGACACTATTCTAGGAATGCCCAAAGTTCAATCAGTCATCTACACCCAAGCCTAGGGCACAGGGACGTGTGTTTGCTATCACGCCGAGATGCCCTCGAATCCGACGACCGATTCAAGGTAAGTGTATAATTAATGGAAAACCCTTAATTGTATTGTTTGATTTCAAGCAACACACTCATTCATTTCATATGATTGTGCTAATAAGTTGAGACTGTGTATATCTGACTTAAAAATTATCTTAGTTGTCTCTATACCCACTATAAATGCTGTTAGATTTGACTCAAGCCTGCCTAAATTGTGAATTTGAGGTAGCCGATAAGATTTTTCATCATGATTTAGTCCTGTCTACCCTTGTCTAGTTTTGATGTAATCTTGGGCATGGATTGGCTTTCTCGCTAACTGTGTTACTACATTGTGCAAATAAGTCACTAGTGTTTCTTCCCAAACCATCTTTACCCAATCCCTCTAAACTTGATAGAAAGGTACGGCTATACCTAAACTCCATCATCATGGGGGATAGTAGGAATGAAAAGCAAGGATATATTTTCCTGATGACAAGTGAAGAGGAAGTAGAGCAAGCTCTAGAAGAGATCCTTGTAGTAAAAGAATTCTCGGATGTTTTTCCGATGACATACCTGAATTTCCTCCACAAAGGGAGATTGAGTTTTCTATAGATTTGGTACCGGAACTGACCCATATCTATAGCTCATATAGGATGCCACCGCCGAAGCGGATGTAATTGGAAGAAGCAATTAGAGGAACTACTAGAGAAGAAATTCATTAGGCCTAGTGCTTCACCATGGGGAGCTCCGGTGTTGTTTGTCAAGAAGAAGGATGGGAGCATGAGGTTATGTGTGGATTACAGTGCAGCTAAATAAAGTGACCATAAAAATAAATACCCTTTGCCTAGAATAGATGACCTCATGGACCAATTAAGAGGAGCCCAAGTGTTTTCCAAGATAGATCTGCGATCAGATACCACCCAGTTCGAGTGAGAGGAAGATATACCAAAGACCGCCTTTAGGACTAGGTATGGACACTATGAGTTTAATGTGATGTCATTTGGGTTAATCTAATGCACCGGCAGTGTTTATGGACTACATGAATAGGATATTTAGACCATACTTGGACAAGTTTGTAATTGTGTTCATCGACGACATTCTAGTCTACTCTAGAACCAAGAAGAACACAAAGTACACTTACGAGTGGTGTTAGAGGTATTGAGGAACAAGAAACTTTATGCAAAGTTGTCCAAGTGTGAATTTTGGATGAAGGAAGTTAAGTTCTTGGGTCATGTGGTGTCACATGGGGGAATAGCAAAGAGACCCAAGCAAGATAGAAGCGGTGCAACAATGGGAAACCCTACCACCGTGAAGGAGATTAGGAGTTTTCTAGGACTAGCCTATATTATCGAGGTTCATTAGAGGTTTTTCCTAAATTGCCTTACTCCCTCACCAAGCCGACAAGGAAGAATTCAACTTTTATATGGAGCCCACTGAAGAAAGCTTCCAAGAATTGAAGAAGAAACTAACCACTACCCCTGTCCTAATCTTACCTAACCCAAAGGAGAAATTTGAGGTTTATTGTGATGCCTCAAGAAGAGGACTAGGATGTGTTTTAATGCAAAATAGGAACGTAGTAGCCTATGCCTCTAGACAACTCAAACCCCACAGTTAATTACCCAACCCATGATTTAGAGTTAGCTGCTATAGTTTTTGCCTTAAAAATCGGAGACATCATCTTTACTGTAAGGTTTGATGTATTTTTCTGACCATAAAAGTCCTAAATACCTTTTGACCAAAAAGAACTCAACATGAGACAAAGGCGTTGGATGGAATTTTGAAAGACTATGACTTCGGTTGAACTACCACCCAGAAAGGGCAAATGTGGTAGCGGATGCTTTGAGTCGTAAGTCTTTGCATGCCGCGTGGCTCATGGTAAAGGAAAGTGAGTTGATAGAAAATTTTAGGAACCTCAACTTGGGACATGGAAAGTCTTCCTGACCAATTGCTAAGTCAATTAAGGATAACCAGAGCTTTAAGGATCAAATAATCCAAGCCCAAAGAGAAGACGAGGATTTCCTTAGAACCTTAGGCCTTGTTGAAGCAGAAAGTCGAAAGAGTTTGTTCAAGATATGGAAGGAGTGTGGAGGTACTAAGGAGAATTTGTGTACCAAAGCAAAAGAAGGACTCGAGCTAAGATTTTGGAAGAAGCCCATAAAAGTCAATTTAGCATACACCCGGTATGACTAAGATGTACAATGACCTAAAAAGGATGTTTTGTGGCCAAGAATGAAGCAGTGTAAGCCGGCTAATATAGTGGGGAAAATGTTTGGTGTGTCAAAAAGTGAAGATAGAACATCAAAAGCCCTCCTAATATTGCAACCTCTCAATTCCCGAATGGAAGTGGGAAGGAATATCCATGGATTTCGTGGATGGGATTTCCAAGAACACCCTCGACATGACTCCATATGGGTAATCGTGATAGACTAACTAAATCTGCTCACTTTTTACCCATAAGAGCAAACTACCCCTTGGAAAAATTAGCTCAGCTATATATCCAAGAGATAGTAAGGCTCCATGGAGTACCCAAGACTATTGTCTCAGACAGGACCCAAGGTTCACTTCAAGATTCCGGGAGCCTTGCAAAAGGCGCTTTGGCTCAAAATTATGTCCTGAGCACCGCTATCACCCTCAAACCGATGGACAATCAGAAAGAACAATTCAAACTCCTTGAGGATATGCTTTGAGAGCATGTGTCTTAGATCGCCAAAAGTTGGGATAAACAACATTGATTGAGTTTGCATATAACAATAGTTACCATACTAGCATTGGGATGGCACCTTATGAAGCCTTGTATGGTAGAAAGTGTCAATCACCACTTTGTTGGTGTGACCGAGCAGCAGAGTATTTTGGGTCTCCGATTTGGTAAAGGAGACAACTGAACAAATAAGGAGAATTAGGGAAAAGATTCTCACCGCCGTGAGCAGTAAGAGCTATGTCGACAAAAGAAGGAAGCCTCGAATTTCAAGAAGGGGAACACGTATTTCTTGCGGATTACTCCTACAACAGTATAGGTCGTGCAATGAAAGTCAAAAGCTAAGCCCTAGATTCTTAGGACCCTTTCAAATCCTCAAAAGATAGGTCCCTCACCTCTACCAAATTGCATTACCTCCAAATCATTCCAACCTACATAATGTTTTTCATGTGTCCCAATTGAGAAAGTATCGACACCCCAATCATGTGTTTGAGCCGTAAGCTATACAATTAAGAGAGGACTCTAACTTTCGAATTACCACCAATGAGGATCGTGGATCGTGGGCACTAAGCGGTGAGAAACAAATCTATATCTCTGGTCCGAGTGGCCTGGGGACAAGATGGAATGGAAGAACACACTTGGGAACTCGAGGAAGATATGCAGAAAGAATTTCCGAATCTATTCACAGGTAACAAATTTTGAGGACAAAATTTTTAATAAGGAGGAAAGAAATGTAACATCCCAAATTCATAACTAGATAAATTAATTGAATTCATGATTAAAATGAAAAGAGAAAAACTAATATAAATTTCATGCAATATAATAAATAATATTAGAATAAGTAAGACATAAAGAATTATGAAAATGTCATTACTAAGTAGAAATTTTGAAAATACCTTACTATGTGGTAGAAATTATAAAACCACTCTTGACTTGTTAAAAAAAAAAATATACCAATTATTTTATAAATGGAATTAGAAGAATTCCACTATCATTATCTAATTATAAAAATATCATTGTCTTAAATGAAGAAATTAATACATATGCCATCACTTTAAATATAATAAGACTTGTCATAAAACAAGAATGAATCTAAGCCATTGGATTAAAATTGAGAGGGGGGTAAATTGATATAGGATTTCCATTATGAGAATAAAATATAAAAGATTGTCATGATTTGGTTAAATAATTTTAGTGCTATGTATCTACACCTAACAATAATGATAAATAATTTTAGTGTTATGTATCTACACCTAACAATAATGATAAATAATATTAGTGCTATTAGTGCTATATATCTACACCTAACAAAAATGATAAATAATATTAGTGCTAATAGTGCTATATATCTACACCTAATAAATAATAATAAAGTAAAATATTTTACAATATAAATTACTAAATTATGACAAGACAAAATATAATGCACCATTATATTTCTCCACTACATGAGCACTCAAGAAAAATAAATTAGAGCACTAAAACTACTCTTAAAGTCATGGCCTTAATAGGCCTATAAAAGGAGGAAGTGTGTGAGTTCATTTGTCTTTAAAACCTTAGAAACTCTCTAAGTAATCCTTCTCTCTTAATTTTTATCCATCATTTCTTCTTATGTTCTTCTTTTCAAAGACTTCCCTTCACTCTCCACACTTCATTCAAACACTTAAATCCTAAGCCTAAACATTCACTAGCCCTCACAAGAGTTGTAATCTTTAACTCTAGTGAAAAATATTTTCTTAAGCACTCAAGTTCTAGAGCCAAGATTCAAGGAGGGTCATCCACTCCAAGGACTCTTGCTCAAGCTAAAGAAAGAAGAGGAGGACTCTTTTTAGACCCCTACACAAGAGGTAGGAGCTTCATCTTTAATTGTTCAAGCATTGTTGGCTTCTAACCTTGATAGAATGCCTCAAGTTTGAGTTATTGTCAAAAGTTTTGAATGATTATTTGTAAAATATATTTTTTAGAAATATAACATGTTCTATTTTGTTATGAGTAATCTTATGATGTTATCAAATTCAAATATAACTTAATAAGATTGTATGTAAAACTTGATTTAATAAAGGTAACTTAAGACATGAAAATGGTAAGTGCTGGAATTTCTAGTTGTTTCTGGCAGCAGATACTTGAAATCTACTGCTCATAAAATATGAAGCATCTCGAACTAAAAATAATTTTACTATAAACTAGACTCATTATAGAACACTCTCCAAAAAGAATCACCTAAAACGGAGTTTTCTAGCCCAAGATATAAATTTTTAAAGTAGAGCCTAAGACTGAAACTTTAAATCTGACCTTATAGTAGTAAAATAAGTGTAACTCACTCTAGAAAAATGCAAATGGACTGATTTCAATTTTGTAGGAAAGCTAACACATATACAAACACACCTATGTATGCTATGTATAAAGTTTTGCACCACGAAAATACAGAATGAAAAATACATTTTCGGGACAGTGTGTTGAGAAAGTCTGGAAGATAGTGGGATCCTGTAAAAGTGTAATTTGGAAAGGTTCAACTGCCAAGGAAAGACTTGGTATTTAAGCATGTCCATTGTGACCCACTCTCTTTCCTGGGAACCCTCCTATACATGGTTTACAGTTGATTTACGCTATTCGAAAGATGTCAATGCTAAAATTTGATGAGTTAGGAATTTGGAACTACCTTTACTAAGCTGAGATAATAAGTATACAGTAAATTGTAAACTTTTCTTCTAAAAGATGTCAAAAACTATAAATAAAAGAATCAAGTCTTGTAAAGAGAGAATTTTAAGAATTTAAGTAGAATAATAATTTTCAAGAGATATATGAAAATCATAATAAAATATATAAAGAACCAATAATAATGTTTTAGAGTGCATTAATATATTAATGGAAAGCTAAGAGTACAAAGAACACTAAGACAAAAGGATAATACTAAGACATCCATTACCTCTTAGGAACACTAGGAACTCAACTTGATAACTTTGGTTGCTTAATAAGAATCATTTATGAAAATGTTTACTATGAGATTTATCTGATATTATCCATGTTTCATGAAGTGAATTATAGTAATGTGAATGTATGGTGATGAGTTATGAAATGATGAGGATGAATGATTGATTGTCCATGATTTATTGTGATTACATGATGATATGTGCATACATTCATTTTCAAAAGAAAATAAAAAGTAAAGCTTGAAAAGTAGCAATGAAAGTCTGAAAGTGGACTTGAGCTAACTCACGGCTTAACTCCCCTAAACCGCTGAGATCAATAGAACGGAATGAAAATCAAAAAGGTTGTATGGCGATGGCCATGGTATGAGCTCATTACCCTTTAGGGTGGTCTAAGGCATTGATGCATTCATCCCGTGAGAGATTGAGAAGTATATTAATGAAAGGAAATGGAATGAAAGAAAGATGAAAGTCCCTAAACAAGTAAATGTTGAGGAGAAGTAATCATGATATGCATACGCATTTTAAATTATTATTACCTATTAGTAATTCTATATGATCTGTTTGTATACATGCTTAATTCTTGAATGGATATTTCATAATGTTCAAGATTAGTTTAAAAGAAACTTCACTTCGGCTAATCATGTTTGTGAAAGTTTGGTAATTGAATCCTTACTTGTTCACCTTTTTATAATAAACCCGAAGTGACTGGACGACAATGATGACACGTTTAGTACAAGTTGGAACTCCTAATGAGAAATCTCGCATTTCTCACTCCTATATTTCTTTTCCGTTGTCGCTACTGAGACAGATGTGTCCACTTGAAGCAACGGAGCTGTAGCTAAGGAAGAAGGTGACACGTGAAGATTTTATAACTTCCAAGAATTAGTACTCCGATATTTAGTATGTTAAATTGTGAGAAACAGACTAGTAATGGTAGTATTTGCATTATTATGTGTAATAACTTATCACTATAGTTTATGCCCTATTATGACTCATGTATTAAGTAATTTTATTTCAGTTTATGTGATGATAGTTCTACACTTAATTTCTTATTCCACTTATGTAATTGCCGAAAAGTGTAATGTAACTCGGATTATTATCTACGTAAGCGCTATGTATTTCACTTCTCGTTATAGGCTTAAGTTTTCAAAAAGTAATTTAATAAAAAAAAAATTATCCACTATCTTTCTAAGTTAATTTAAAAAGAAAAATGAATTCAAGGCATAAGTGACAACTAATAGAATCCAAATGTGAACTTAAGTATAGTTGGGTTCTACTTAGGTGTTACAAAGACCACCCATCGGGCTTATCAGTATGCACATCTGTATATTGATGGGATTGTCAAACTTCATGGAATTCTGATTTCCATTATATATAATTTTAGGGCCTAGCTTACAGCTCGGTTCTGGATAGCTTTCCAAAAAGCTCTAGGAACTCGATTTGATCTTAGGACAGCTTTTCATCCTAAAATGGACGGGCAATTCGAAAGAACCATTCAAATTTTGGACGACAAGCTCAGGTCATGTGTATTTGACTTTGGCGAAAATTAAAGTAGTTGCCTACCTCTTATAGAGTTTTCATATAATAACAACTACCAGCCAGTATTCAGATGGCACCTTTTGAGGCTTTGTATGGGAAGTGTTGTAGATCTCCCATGGGTTGGCTTGAAGTTGGTTAAGCTAAGATGCTAGGTCCTGACCTTGTGCAAGAGTCTCTTGATAAGGATCGTTTGATCCGGGAGTGACTCTGAACTACTCAAAGCAGGTAGAAATCATATGCAGATCATTGAAGCCGTAACTTGGAGTTCTCTATGGGGGAGCATGTCTTTCTTTAGATTTCTACTATGAAAAGAGTTGTATGGTTTGGTAAGCGAGGAAAGCTTAACCCTTGTTACATCGGCCCTTTGAAGTTTTGGATAGGGTTGGTGCAGTGGCATACTATCTAGCATTACCCCCTTGAATTATCCATGGTTCATCCAGTGTTTCACGTCTCTATGCTTTGAAAATATATTCCTAATCCATCTCACATAATCTCTCCTCAAGTGATTCAACTTGATGAGAAATTTTCCTATGAGGAGGAGCCGGTGGCCATTGTTGATCGCCAAGTAAAAAAGTTTCGATCAAAGGAAGTGGTGTCAGTAAGGTGATTTGGAATAACCATTCTAGAGAAGAAGCGACTTGGGAAATGGAAGAGGCTATGCAAGTCAGATATCCACATTTGTTTGATTTTTGAGATATGTGTCTTATCTCCAAATTGTTGTAAATTCGAAAACCAAATTTCTTAAGGGGGGAAGATTGTGATAACCAAAAAAAATAAAGAAAAGAAGACCGCGGTGCACCTTAAGTGGTATAGACCACCATAGTTCCTTTTCTTTCTTTATTTTCTCTTTTTCCTCTCCTCTCCGTAACATTTCCTGAACCTCCTCCTCTTTTCTTCCCCTTTTCATTCTCTCTCTTCTCTTCTCCCTCTGTTCCCTTTTTTCTTCTTCTTCTTATCTTCAAAAAATATATATCACCACCTCCTCCATCATCATCATCTCCTCCTCCTCTTTATCACTTTCCACAGTTCTCTCTCTCCTCTACCACTATTCTTTCTCTCTAACATCCATTATAGAGCTTGAAGCTTTTAGAAGAAATTGGAGTGATTTTCTTTACCAATTCTACTCTCTAAGTGGTAAATAAGCTTAATCCTACTCTATTTAAATTATTAATTCTAGTGATTTATGATTGATATTAGTGTTTCTTTGAACCCCATAAATTGGGGATTTTAGTGATTTTGGGCTAATTTACGTAACTTGGTGACATTGTTAGCTCACAAATATTAATATTGTCTTGTTCCTAGAGTGATAGAGCAATCAGGAATCAATACTTAAATTGCTGGCATCAATGGAGTTGCTCTTTGGATTTTTGAACCAATAGTTATGAGTAGATAGTGTGTCTGTAGCTTACTTTATGCATATTAAATTTGATTATAAATATAAAATTATACAAAGAACTGAAAGTATGTTGATATATGAGAAAATAATTTATCTATCGAAAAGGAGGCTTTATGTTTGAAATGAAAAAATTTTATTTGGAGGCCAGAATGTGATTATTATGCTTATTTAAATATTGTTAGTTGAACTGTAAAGAATATAGAATTTTAGAGCATATTATGTTAATTATTAAATTTGAGTTAATTTGGAGAACCTACAGTTAATGGCAATGATGTTAGCCTCGGTGCACTGTTAGAAACTCCAATTAGCAGATGTGGTACTAACCCGCACATAGCTGCAGTTATGTCTGAACTTGTATTTAGCTATGGGCCAACTCTAGTTAACAGGTGAAGTATTAACCCACACATAACTTTTGTTATATCTAGACTTGTATGCCTACGAGCGAACTCCAGTTATCAGGAATGGTGCTAACCCGTACATGATCTTGGGTCATGTCTGGACTTGTTATAGTTTTGCTTCGGATAACTCCCCATTATATTTGGATTATGTGATTATGTAAAGCTATGTTATCAAGAAATCACATATTATGGCTAGATCCATATTTTTATTAGTACAAATACATTATTATGTTTATATTATTTTTTTTATTGTATTTAGTAAACTATGGATATCCTATCTCTTGCTGAGTTACAAAACTTACCCCATTGTCTTCCATTTTTTTTTTCAGATACAAGTGCTAGTGCTGGTTCTAGTTTTGTTCCTCCGACCCAACCTTAATTGATTCCAAGTTGGTGAGCCTTCTTGTGAAGGCCCTTTATGTTAGAGGCTCATTTTGTTTTAGCCTATTAGTTTGTCAGTTGTTCCATATGTCACAAGCAGAGTCCTTGGATTTATGCTTATGTTTGAGAAATTATGACTTAGCTATATTGATTATGTTATGGTAATGATTTGTAAACTTAATCTGATATTATGTTTTGAACTATGTTTTGGTATTATGTTTAATAGAGTATGAAAACTAATTTGATACTATGGTTAGACTATGCTGAGATATTGTCATATGTTGGAAGGGAGCATTTCTAGTAATGCTTGATGCCCAAGTACTGTGAATTTGTTTATGGATATGACAGGTTATAATTGAATTTGGGAAATGTTTAAGAAACAGAGAAAACTCTGTCCGTTTCCCTAAAAATTATGTGTTAAGGCTTGCTAGGGAAGATATCCTCTATGTGCTAGTTATGACTTAAGTTGAGTCATGACATTTTCAACATTTCTCCCCGCAACAGCATTAGTGTATCAGCTGGTAAGCTTCACATGGGTGAAGCCCTTATGTATAGAGTAGGGTGCTCCAGTGTAGATGCAAGCAGGATCCCGGACTATAGTGCATGATTTATGTTTTGCATATATGATGTTACGCTGGACTGTGTTATATAATTTTACTACTTATATAGGTTTTGCATATGATACAATTTCTTTATACTCGTTGACACCATGAATTTCGATTCAAAGAACAGAATATTATTCTTTGGTTTGGAAAATCATGACTATATGTTTTAAAGTCAGGTGATTTGTATGTAGAAAAGATTTTATGATTTAAACAATTTTGTGATTTACTGTGCATATAGAAGAATCCAAGTCACAAGGCTTACATAGGAATGAAACTTCTCATGTGCCAGTCACGATTCCAGAGCCGGTCGTGACAAGGATATTCATGAAGCCTTACAGCATCCAACGTGGCTTGCTACTGTAAGAAAGGAGGTCAACACTCAAGAAAAGAGTGGGACTTGGGAACTCTCAGACTCATCTAAAGAAAATAAGCCAGTCAGTTGCAAGTGGGACTTTTCTATGAAACAAACTGCAAATGTAAATGTGAATAGATACAAGGCACAACTAGTAGCCAAAGGGTTCACCCAATCCTATGGCATCCAATAGCTAAACTAAATTCAATGCATGTCATTTTGTCCCTTGCCACAACTCTTGACTAGCCTCTTAACCAACTTGACATAAAAAATGCACTCCTTAATGGTGAGCTAGAAAAAGAGGTCTACATGACTGTACCCCCAAGACATGAGACAATGAACATAATAGGGAAAGTGTGCAGGCTATAGAAGTCTCTATATGGGCCCAAACAATCATCACAAGCTTGGTTTGAGAGGCTAGCCAAGGAAGTCATAGAAAATGGCTTTATCCAGTGCCAAACAGACCATACCATGTTTGTGAAGCACTCCCAAGAAAGTAAGATAGCCTTGTTCATTGTCTATGTAGATGATAATCATTTCAATGGACTATGAAGAATAAACTAATTGACTGAAGAGACTCTTAGCTAGAGAATTTGAAATCAACGAACTAGGAAGGTTACAATACTTCCTAGGGATGGAAATGGCAAGATCTAGAGCCAAAACTTCAATATGCCAAAGAAAATACACATGGGGTCTTCTAAAAGAAATAGGAATGCTATGATGCAAACTAGTGGATACTCTAGTAGAGCTAATGAAGAAAGTGAGAGAAGAAGAGGAAAGCCCTCTAACTGATAAAGGTACCAGAGACTTGTGGGAAGACTAATCTACCTTACACTAGGCCTAACATTGGCTTTACGATGAGTATGATTAGCCACTTCATGAATAAACCTATTGAACTACACATTAAAGTTGTCAATTCGATCCTTCAATATCTAAGAAGATCCCCAGGCAAGGGACCACTTTGGAAAACACCAAAATAGGAATATTGAGGTATTTATTGATGTCGATTGGGCTAGATCCCTCACAAACAGAAAATCCACAATTGGATACTGTTCATTCATGTGGGGAAATTCAATCACATGAAGAAGCAAGAAATAGCCTGTGGTCACTTGAAGCAGTGCTGAAGCCGAATTTCATTCATTATCTCATGCCATATGTGAAGGAATTTGGCTCCAAAGGATGCTCACAAAATTTGGATTCACTTCAGACAACCCTATAAAGATTTTATGTGACAAGGCAGCCTCAATATCGGAAAGAATCCAATGCACCATGAGCAAATCAAACATATGAAGATTGACTACCACTTCATAAAGGAAATGATAGACCATGGGACTATCTGTTAAGAATGCATACCCTCGGTCAACCAAGCAGCCAATATCATGATTAAGAAACTCTCCAAACCCACATATGAAAACATCATAACCAATCTAGGAATGATAGATATCTACCACCCAGATTGAAAACGAGTGTAGGAATATCTTGATAATATCTTCTCATTATAGGAGAATATTTAATGTGATTTTCCATGTAATATTCCCTAATTAGCATATCCTTGTAATTTTTCCTTTTTGTTAGGAACATATCTATACATAATCAAGGAGATCATTCGCTCTTTATTTCTAGGAATAGGGTCAAATTAGACAGGATTCTATTTGTACACTTCAAGGAAAATATCTCCAAGATATCAATCATAAGTACCAAGAAGATTAGCAATAGAAAAGGGACACGTACAATTATGGACTCAGATATGCAGCGCTAATAAATATAGAATTTCACTTGAAATGCCGGATGCTAAACGTTGCAGGGAAAATATGTTTGGTGAGTTAGCATTCTTGTACTTTTTAATTTCTACTTCGTTTTAGTGATCTCCTTTACATGAGCCAAATCATTTTAGAACCCTATAATTTAAGAGCACTGCCAGCAGAGTACTGGCAAGCGCCAATCCCCTCATCATTTATGGAGATAGGGAGGGTTAGAGAAACTTGCCATAAAGCTCTATCGAGTTTGACTCTCAAGTCAATTGGAGCATAATCCTTACTCCTGAGTGCATGGCAATGTCATGTCAATTTTTTTGGTCTCCCAAGTTCATGTCAATGATTGGATAGCACTATACATATGTTCTCAGATCCTGATCCTGATATTGACATCTTGAATTAGTTCAGGCCATTAAAGGACTTCGCAGTGGGAACATTTGACCCTGATGTAAGCTTTAGTGCATGCTGTAATTGAAACATCATCATCCGACTCTGAAGAACCTTCTCAAAACTTTGTCCAGTAATATACCATGTAACTTATCCAGAACCATAGTATACATTATAAGACAAAAGAAGTATCAATGAAATAAACAAATAATTAGAGACATTATAGATCAGCAGTATAGATGATAAGTTTTGTTGATTTTCTTTGCACATAACACGCCCTAATTACAATGAGCACAAAAGCATATACAACTATGACGGCTGCGAAGAACAGTGTTTAGACATATATGTACTCCAGCACTAAAAAGGTCGAATTCCAGACCAATGATCAAACTACAAAGGACAATAAACAAAGAGATTAGCAATTTAGCATTACAGAGGCTAATATACGTGCATTAAAGGGCCATTTGCAAGGAAACAATAGCAAAATTAGAAGAAAAAAGAACTTCACCTTCTAAATTTGGGTTCGATTGCTTGCATTGTGATGTTGCTTGATACATTGTGCCCTCGGAAGTTGCAAGACGGTTAGGTAACATTAAAGCGGATGTGTAATGATCTTTGAACTCTAAGCAGTACACAAGGAAGCCCTTTGCTTCACGAGTAACTCCTTCAGTGTCTTTATCAGCTTGGGATCGGAAACCATATAGTCCAGGAAGGACTTCTTCAATTCCTGCAGCAACCTTCTATCATCATTGCCGGGGTATTCATTTAGCATCTTAGTGAAGAAATTCTTCCAGAGCTCAGTGTTCCAGTAACTGTTTGATTCAACAAGCAAATTATCAGAATGACAAAGGAAAGGGGAAAAGTGCTTCCATTATGGAATCCAGTTTACAAATTCTTTACCACCCAGAAAACTAAGTGACCAAATTTT
Organism: Dalbergia cultrata; assembly: GCA_031216105.1. Lineage (NCBI taxonomy): Eukaryota > Viridiplantae > Streptophyta > Magnoliopsida > Fabales > Fabaceae > Dalbergia > Dalbergia cultrata. The sequence continues at coordinate 39,667,521 of CM062348.1, forward strand.
CACACAATTCCTTTACAGTAAATCACAGAGCTAAAACTAAACAGAAGGAAGAATTGCATACAACTACAAAATGAGGAATATACCGCTTAAAGGGTAGTTTGGGAAGATACACATAGCCCCCATCAGATGATTCTTTTTTGACAATCTCCATATAGATACTATGCAACATCATATGGACAACAACGCAAAGGCCATATGCGTCTGCCTGTTGGCAAGTGATTGAGAAGGACAACTTTAAAGGCAATCAATCATGAGCTTCATTACATTTGAGGCGTAATTTAAGAAGTGGCTTGCCTGAAATTTCCATGGCTTATCCTCTTGCATCTCAACACAGCGAAATCCAGAAGTTCTGCAATCTCCCTTGAATACTGTGTGATCTGGAAAGAGATGCAGATCAATCCCTCTTCCCCAGTCTACAAGGCAAAGACCCTGCGAGATAAAACAATTTGTGTAAATGAAAACTAAAAAGGAAAAGTTTTAGTTGTATCATTTGGAGAAAAACTGACCTGATCACACCAAGGACCACTTCGGTCCAAGAACCCATCTTCAGTAAGGGCACCCCTGCAAAATAAAAAGAAATGAGCACTGCCCATAAATGCAAATTATATAAGCAAATTTACATAATGCATGACAATGAAAGCATGCATTCCACGTAATGTAAATGCCGAACAAGAAGAAAACATTTTCCCCTAGGTGATGTCAGTTAGTTACCTGGATCAAACAAGCACATGCCACGTAAATCTAAGTCATAAACAATCATTAAAGCAAAAAATCTTTTGAGCATTTGCATGTATCCAGGTTTTATATCAACAAAATACGTAACACCACGATGTAAATCTTGTATTGTCAGTGAATACGACAAGGTGTTTAAGTTATACTTTTAACTTTACCGCACAGTTATAAGACCTATGATGTTTTATTAGACTGAATATTTCAGTATAAATAACAAGAGATTAAGTTCGATGTTGCAAAAAAGAGAATATTATGTTGGACAGGTAAACACACTAGACATAATCGGAATATAGGATTAGGAATGAATGAATTAGAGACAAAGTTGAGATAACTTCTTTTGTGGAAAAGGTAGTAGAATCTCAACTTAGGTGATTTGATCATGCGTGGAAAAGGCATGAAAAAGCCCCAATTAAGAAACTATATTAGATGGAGGGTAACTAAATAGTTAGAGGCAATATAATATATACACAGTGACACACACACATATAAATATGTATGTAGAAAGGTGAAACCATGAAAATGGATATAGATTTAAATGGTCTACAGAGATGATCTATGAAATAATGACATTCTTGATCTTTGTAGCCGATTCCACTTGGTCAAAAAAGGATTTGTTATTTTAATTAAACTTCATATGGTAATGCTTTACCAGAATTAGAGGGCCTTTCTAAACCTAACAGCCTTAGATACAAAAGCATATGATAACAAGAGGGTACAACTAATGGATTGAAAAAGTGACTTATTTAGAGACATTAGTCATATCATAAAATAGAAGGGGGAAAAGCTTTACATTACAACTACAATCTTACAAGCTACAAGGTGCAAGCAAACCAAGGAAAGAGACAAATGGATAACTCGAAAGACTAAGGAAAAGAAATTGAAGTATTGGTGCTATGAATGTATAAGCCTGAAGTTCATTAACACAAGTGACACTAGCACGATCTGTACAGAAGCTTAGTCATACCTAGCATAGCGAATAAGCAGATTATCAGGCTTGAAATCACCATGAATCAATCCAACATCATGGAAAGTTTCAACCATGTGCAACATTTCTGTTGTGTAATAAATGCATAACACTTCTTCCATGGACTTCCCTAGGACCGCATATGAGTTTATGACATCCTGCATAGTATGTTCGGCTGAAAATTAACACTACAGAGCATTAAATAAGATAATAAGGGAAATAACTGACCTGTAGCGTCCCATGAGCTAAATAGTCACAGATGAGTATGCTGCAGTCAGAATAGAGATGAATTCTATGAGCGTAACCATAGCTTGACCTCTGATAAAGTAAGATGTCAGAGAACTCAGAATATGTAGATATTCATACAAAAGGCAGGTTGCTGGTATAAAGATAATAGATATTGATGTTGGCATACTTCTCTGCCTAAGATGCGCTGATCAAGCTGACGATAGATGTAAAATTCCCAACTGAAAGCTGGCTTTTGAATCTGGCATTTAGGGTTCAAAGTACAATCTGATGAGACGATATATCTTATTTTGGGAGAAAATGATGTTGAAAGGCCATCATCACCTTCAGTGCAACAACATCGTTTGGATCACTGTTGACATAGGCCTTATATACTTGAGCAAAACCACCTTGTCCAGCACAACCTTTGATATGGTATTTTTTTCCACCTTTGGATATCATGATAAGGACAATCAAAAGAAAGAGAACTTAGTAAAACAAACTGAAGCTTTCATGCTAAGAAGTAGGTTATAGAAGAGGGAATAAAAGTGTTTTGTAGAAACTATACTGAAACATTATTATGTTTAGAAGACAAGCTAAAAAAACTGGGGAAATGTAATAAATTCAAATTTTCAACGGAAATTTCATAAGGTTTAGTCTTAACATTTCCTACTCCAAGAACCAACAGTTACATAGACATTATTTTTAGCATCTCCAAACAAATTTATGGTATATCAATTTACTCGTGATGCAAGCGTTCCTAATCCCTCATAAATACAGGAATACTGAAGAAAATATAAACGAGAAAATTCATATAGAAATGTATTCTTTAGGTTGAACATACATATACAGAAAGCTGGGAAGCAGTCCGACAACTATATTCAGATGATATATATGATGAGGGCTAAGGATATGAATATAACCTATCTCTATAACTTTATTCCTTGATGCATTCTTCAAAGTAGATAAGGCCACTCTTCCTGTGTAAGATTTAGTGCTCAAATGATACCCCTGAAAAGAAATTTTAAGATGCATAAAGGAACTGAATGCTTGTCAGATGTGGTAATCATATCATGTATATAACAAAGTATTTAAACATCTCACATCAAATTTTGTAATTAAAGGTGCTATCTTCTTCAGCATGTAATCCATGGTGGAGATGTCCCATGGGTTAATGCCATCATTTCCCAATTCCGTGGATCCTTTATCATCAATCTGAAATAAAAATATTTATAATAATTCTTAAATTGTAAATGCAATCACAATGTTTTTAGTAAACCCAAAATTGAACCGACACAATGTCGAGGAAATAATTGAGATAGACCACAAGCATTATATAAAATTAAAATGACGTGTATTTTGCAGAGGCAGGGGGGTGATGTACAACCTGCAGGGGCATGGTGGAGGTATCCCATGGATTATTGCCATCGTTCCCCAACTCCGTGGATCCTTTATCATCAATCTGAAGTAAAAAATTATATCAGAATTTTTTAATTGAAATGCAATCACAGTTTCTCACTTTTTAGTAAATCTCAAAATTGAACAGGCACAATGTTGAGGATATAAGTGAGACAAACCACAAAGAATATCATTTTATAAAATTGAAAAAATGTGTAGTTTGCAGAGGTAGGGTGTGATGTAGAACTTGAACAAAGTGTTTGGCTAATTAAAAAGTAATAAATACCCAAGTGTCGTAGAGATTAAAGCCTAATCAAAGAGAGCATATAGAAGTTGGTCTTTTCCCTATTTTCATCCATCTTTCATTTCTTCTTCTAGATCATTTTTGTTTTCAACTTTATCAAGAATTAAGAGATCTTCCAATATGCATAGCATACCCTGTGACTTGAAGCAGCACTCAAAATTTCAGATATTCTGCTTAGAAATAAGGTTTGCGCCTTCTTCAACCAGTCAATTGGCTTTGCATTTCTATTGAACATTGACCCAAAAAAAACTAAATTACAGTCCTTATGGTACAATTTGAAATATTGAAATAACAAGATTCAAGACAAATGAGAACGATGTCTGACCCAACACTGACCTGGAAATACCAAGCTTATAGATTGTGAGGGCATCACGAAACCTCCCTTTTGACTCAAAAAGACATGCAGACCACACATAGAGGGAAGAATTGCTGGCACACACTTTGCTGTTCAGCATTTCTTTGAAAACACTATCATAATCTGAACTAACACCCATCTGCAGAAGCAAAGATAATCTCAAAGCAACGCCTTTAAAATCGCAATCTATAAAGAAACTTATAATCAGAACAACTAAATATTGTTCCACTAAGTGGTTCTACTGTGTGAATCAAATGAGGCATTGTATCCTGTTGTAAAACACATCTGTAGTCAAACAATTAAAATCTAAATTTTTTTTTAATGATTTCGTGTATAGCTTTTCTAGAGTAAATATGCAATTTGATCTTTTGAAAGATTTGTGTGAATTAATATAGTTTTTGAAATATTGTTGACTTCAAGTAGGTCTCTAAAAAGTAAAAAGTCAAAATGTGATAACATTAGTCCTTGAAAGCTTTTAATATTAAATAAGTCCTTGAAAGTTAAACTGTGATATCAAATAAAAGCCTGTTTGTTTTACCTTGAGGGAATGGTCAAACATACATTTGATAGCACATATAGAAACATCCTTTTCTGGTGGTGTATCTCTAATAGCGTGTGACCGCTAAAAGTCTAAAACAAACAAGTCATAAGTTCTTGAAAGTTACAATGTAACGTCAATTTAGTCCTTTTGAAAGTATAGGCACGTATTTGATGTCACATATACCGTTGTCACACACATTTTATTTTTCAAGGACCTATTTGATATCAAACAACTTTCAAGAACTAGTATTATGTTACATGTTAAGTTTCAGCCTTTCAGCGACTTATTTAATGTCAAAAATCTTAGAGACGAAATTGATTCACACAAATCTTTCAAAGATCAAAGTACATGTTTACTCTTTTTTTTATCTCCCTTTGGCTCTAGCTATTGAGCTACCTTCCATCTGATTTGTTTTCCTTACTAGAGCTTCTAATATACTTCTCACATGTAGCTAAACCACCTAAGATGAAATTCTACCATGTTTACATAATAGGTACAACACGAACTTTTCCAGTGCATTCACAAAATGGAATGGAGAACATATAATTAAAAATTTAAAGAAAAATAAATAAAAAAACCAGCCCATATCACAGCTGCAAGCAATCCTTGCTGGCAAACCGTTCTAACAACATAACCGTTTTCTGTTATGCACACACCGCTAGTTGTCTTTGCATTTCGTTTGTAATACAAATATCAGTTAGGTTTTGACTGCTATTTTAATTAGCGAGGCTATTCAATAATCACTATTACTTATTAATCAATAAAATCATTTTTCAATAAGAAACTGTAATCACGGGATTCCAACAGAAAGAGAGATTCGATTACATAAAGGAGCCAAATCTTGAGAAATCTGATGTCGTTTCGGTACCGGTCGCTGTCCCTGAAGTTGGTGATGCAGTCTCTGAGTAACTCGCTGAGGTTCTGACCAGAACTGCTGGAATCTTCTAGAGCTTCCTTGACAGACCTAAATAGAAAAAAAGGTGAGAATTCTGTGAGATTTGTGTGTGTGTCTGTGTGTGTGTGGGAGGGAGAAGTAGCGGTACCTGAGAAAGGGTAAGAGAGGGTCGTCGGTGGCGGCTTCGAAGGTGGGGAAGTAACGGAGCGTGGCCATTTGAGTTTGGATTGATGGAAAGGAGAATGCGTGCCCGAATCTGAGGAGTGAGTGAAGCGCGGAAATTGCAGTATTTGAATTTAGCGGTTGTTTTCTTTTTGGAATGAAAAATAAATAAATAATTAATTAATTAATTTTGACTTGTGTCTTCTTGTAAGGCAAATCCGCCTCCTATTGGCTACTAGCATATGGTAAATCTTCTGGAACAAGAGGGAATACGAAAGATGTTGAGAATAGAAATGTATTTGGAAAATCTAACAGACAAAGTCATAAAATTATCTATGTTCTAGAATAATTCTTGAGGCAATTTCTATACCTCCAAACAGGAGGGTAGTTGGAGGCATATCTCTTAGATAAATATAAAATATTTTTCTCCCAGAATATTATTTTAAACATTTCATATTCCATATTTGTCCTTATCACTTTTTAATTTTTCATCAAGTTATAACATAGCTTTCTTTATCTTTTCATCAATCACTATGTCATGTACCCTTTATCATAATCTTCATCTCTACTATCATCCATGCAAAGTTTTCAAACTCGAACCAAACCAGGCGGTCCAACTGGTGAACTGATAAAACGGATAGGTAACCGGTCAAGGCAGCCTTATAGATCAAACTTGCACACAAACAGGAGAAAATCGATATGACTCGGTGGTTTTTCCCAAAAATCAGTGACCTAGTGAACCACCGATTCAACCATCACAGAAAGCGCATAAAAAAAAAATGGCTACCGATCACTGTCCCATGAGGAAGGGAGAAGAGTCACCAGTTGCAACAAATTTGCCACTGACAGAAGGAAACATAGACAAATGGTGACATTGTGTCATGTTGTCGCCATCATATCTCATGCAGTTAATAGAAAAGTATAGTTGATATAGTTGAGAAAGAAAGAGAAGGAGTTAAGTTGAGAGAAAGAGTGAGTTAAGTTGAGAAGGTAAAAATGAAAGGGAGAGTTGTGAAAGACTGAAATGAAGAAGAAAGGACTTGGACAAGGATAGGTATGTGTTCCTAAGTGCTAAAGTGAGAGAAGAGGGATAGAGATCTATGAGTAAGGGCCAACTGGCTAAAGTATAAGAGTTGTGTGTTCTTTTTTGTTTTTTCACTTAGACTCTTTTAACGTTTTGTTGGAGTTACGAATAAGACAATGTGTGCAAAAAGAAAAAGGCCCATGACAAGATACATGATGATGCTTCAGCTCAACATCTAATCACTATGCTAATTCAAGGCTTCTTTGGATTTTGTTTTTACTTTAATTTAAAAAAAAAAGAACCTATATTTGTATCATGTTTTTATATATATTTATATAAGCCTACAAAATTTTTAAAGTGTGTTAAATTGTTAATTATTTATATTATTTTATTATATTTATTTGAATTTTAATATATTTATTTAATTAAATTAAGTTCAATCGATTGAACCAATGATCCAGTGACACAATGCCTCGATCGAGTCGATTGTCGAGCATAGTCTGAAAACTATGTGTCCATCTCTCCATCGTCTCGATGTCCCTTTCCTTTCTATCCTAGGATGGATAAGTACTAAATGTAATTTAATATATATTTTAAAATACATATAGCCACTCATTTTTATTTATAATGTTTAGAAGTTATATAAAAAAAAATCCAAAAAGGTAAGTTTCCTTCTAAAAGAGCGATTTTTATGTTTTCAAGATGCGAGTCCATCACAAAAATTTTAACCCTATAAAAAAATGAGTATTGATGGAATCATGGATGTTGAAATACTTATATGCTCTTGGAGTTAAAATAAAATAAGACATAAACTAGAATTATGTAGAGAGCATTTCAAAATGATTCAATCAAAAGTCTTAAGTTATAAGCACATGACCTCCTTTTATACTTGATATTTCATTTATGACTGTTGCCCTTGATTTGTTTTCTAAGTAACACATGTTGAACATCTTTTTGTGTCTTGGAAATGTAGTTTAGAAGAGTAGCTTGGCATTTCAGAGCTACTTTTGCAGTTGCAAAAGCCATTTCCTAATAGAGATTTCTGAGTCACCTTAAGAAACTACTTTTTCACTTTCTAAATGAGGGTTTTGAACTTTTTCTTTTAGAAGCTAGGGCAATTGAACAAGTTGAAATGAGATATCACTATCAGTCCCTGAATGAGTTTGACTTTAACTTGAAATTTGTATTTTCCTTACCATTTTTGTAAAGCACAGTGTTTTTAGTAAACGTTCTTTTTGAAGCGCTATTTCAATTTCTGGCCTTTCCTTTGATATTTCTTGATTTAATCAGAGCTAGTTGGTGAATGAACCATTGCAATCATGATGATTGAAGATGGTAACCACTTTTTGCTTCATAATTGGATTGAAATCTTCAATGATTCTTTCAGAAGTTGTGGGTTACTTTTTGAATATGAGTCTTGGTTTCTTATTCTTGATAATTTCCTTTCATGCTCTATAATACCTAGTGTACACGTGTCAGTAAACAAGTTCAGTATAGCCTTAAGGTCCCCCAGGACCCACCCATATTGTCGGGTTTAGGATTTTACCAAGTCTAGAGCCCTACACCTCCTTGGAGGGCTATATGTTAGAGCTACCTTCTTGGGATCAAAAATCTCAGTAATTGCTCTCCAAAGGAAAACAAACTGAAGAGTGATTTTTAATGAATTTTTGGAATCCTCTATATTTTTTGTTTTTAGCCTCCAAGTTTAGAAAATCACCGGAATTCCGAAATTTGAACTAGAACTCAAAAATTAGATTTTGATTGGTTGAAGTTTTGAATTGTTAGATATTTTATTTGAATCCAAATGGGGGGTATTTTCTTATTTACATTTATGTTTTAAAGTTAATAGGAAGTTAATAAATGATTTAGCTTAGAATAAGGAAATGTAAATAAATAAGTGAGTATAGAGATAACCAATATGCCATGACAGTAAAATGCTACTGATGGACTTTACTGTCACTGTTACAGCGATGTCAGTTTGACAGAAATGGCCCAAAATGATGTCATTTCAATTAAATGAACCCTTCCACCCTATATATACCCCCAAACTCGGTTTTCAGCCCTAAACTCCAAACCCTATCATCCCCAAACCCTCTTCTACTCCTTTCTCACTCAAGTCCACTCCATTCCTCTTCCTCCCAAGAGATAAAAGGTAAGATTTTGTTAGTTTATGTTATGTTCTTCCTCCCCCATGTTATGGGTTATTGTTTTTAGCCATTGTTGTTAAGTGGGGGTGTTCCTCCAATGTTGTTAGAGCTAGATTAGAGTTATTTAGAGGTTAATAGAGTTTGATCTTGAGTTTTATAATGGTTGTAGTCAGCGTTGATGCCCTCCCAGCTCCCTAGAGCTCAGTTGATGTTGACGTCATCTCTTCTTCCCCATCCAAGTGAGTGGGTTTGATCTCACAGCCTTAGTTTCCACATTATAATATTATGTTCTTGCATTATGGTTGTTAAATATGAAGTTAGAGACAAGATTAAGTATATATTATGATTTTACATGATTATATCAAGCTAGAAAAATTATGATTTATAATGATAGCATGAAGAAAATGTATTTTAGAAAATCATAGGACCATGATTGATGGATTATATGTTATAAAAAAAAATGTTTTAAGTTCAACTCTAAAAGATTTATGCAAGAGTATATGATTTAATAGTTATTATTTTATCAGATATGTTTTAAGAGTTTATGATATGCTATTGATCCAAGACTTGAGATTTATAAATATAATTTTAGAGTATTCAGTTGATGTATATATATATTGGAAGAATGTGAGCCAGAGTGTGATTGAACCTTTGAATAAATATATTATTATGATGTCAGAGATTTTATAAGATTTAGAACCCCTAATGTTTTAAACTGTGATATTAGATATATTAAGTATATTGAAAATATGTTAGTTAACAAATGGATTTAGAACTTTAGTTTTATGGTACCAAGAGGTACATAATTCAATATGATTCTTAGCAACTGCTAGATACATATTATGTGGGCTTGAAATCAGAATGCCTACAAGTGGTGAACCCTTGGGCTCGATTTTCACAGTCACAATTATGCTAAAATCATATTGTTAGAGTTATATGAGTCCAGAACTCTAAGAGTACTAAGAATTTAGGGGCTCTGCTTCGCCAGGGATAAAATACCCACTTTTCAACTATAGTTTTCTTTTTGTCAAACTAGTTTAGCTGGTAGAGATAAGAAAATAGACAGTTAGTTAATAACTGTTAAGAGATCATTAGTCTTGGTACCAAGTTGTCCATTGAGGACAGTTTCCCCCACAGCTTGTCCGATAGGGACTACTACAGATTAAACATGAACTCTGATTCGCCAGGGCAAAGTATCACTTTATAGTTTATAATTTTACAGCTTTTAATATTATATATGCATTTATTTTATTCAACATACTGTTTCTCAACACTCTACCGCACCCTTAGTTAAAAAATTTTCTTAGTTGATTATGAGATTGAAATTATTATTGTAAATTATAGAATGAAAAGTGTTTTTCTCAGCTAGCTATATATTTAAATATCAATTGGTTTGTGAATGCTGCATTTATATCATTTATAGTATATTCTTGGTAGTCCCATGTAGGCGATGGGTGAAAGCTCACTCACTGAGTCCATTGACTCACCCATTTCCCTTTCTCTCATAGTTGCAGGTTCAGAGATGATTCAGATTCATAGACGCAGCTATCTCTAGTGGTGAGTCTTACTTTGTAGTAAGACCTAGAGTAGGACTGTGTTAGAGTAGGGGGCTCCAGTAGATGTGCAGGCAGGATCCAACCATGCATTTATTTCCAGACTATGTATTTAATTTCAGAGATTGGAAATATAAGATAGAGAAAATGTTTATACTCCAAGGAGATCATATTTTAATTATTATCTTTATTGATGAATTAAGCATATAGAGAGATTCAGTGATCACGAGGCTTACGTGGGGATGGGATTCCTTACGTGTCAGTCACGCTCCCAAGTTGGGTCATGACATGCCCTCACCATACCAACATCCATTTTAAGGATTATTTTTCACTTAGTTTAAGTTCTAAATCTCTTTGAATGAGATTTAACATGTTTACACATGGTTTCATGAAAATAGCACTTGTTTATGAAGTTGTATGCTAATGAGAAAGATACTATTTGTATACTCAAGAAATTGAAGTAAACAATTAGTCCTTCTTCAAAATGTTTTCACAAAATTGATTTTGTGATCACTCAAAACATTAGGCACTGATACTTTTTGAAAGGTTTTGGAGCTAATACTCCTATCTCTCGATTTTGCTAGTAGTAAAGGAAAAAGGGGGTGATGTACCTGCAAGCTCTCCACCAAGATAATTAGTGCTTCTTGAGAGATTGTGTGGGCATAATTAGAAAGATGAACATGTTTTAGCTCCAAAACTTTTTAGAAAGCGTTAATGAAAAATGTGTTGTGTGATAACACAACCAATTTAAAGAAAATATTTTGAAGAATGATTAATATTTACTTTGAGTTTCTTGAAGTATTAAATAGGTCTTTTCGCGAGCATAACATCTTTCCTAAAGCACATAACCTAGGTCGTCTCTCAAAGAGGCTTCAACACTTAGTTGGAAAAATTGGTGGTTTTAAAGAATGAAATTTAAAATAATTCAAATTAAAAGATAATAGCAATAGTAAAGAAGGCACTAGCGTAAGATATTCATAATATTGGAATTAATTATCATTGACCAATATTGAATCCATTAGTGGCTATTAGTAATTAATTATTGGCAATTCTACTAGTGATCAATTGATTTCTAGAATTTAACCAATGAAAATAACCAATAAATAATATATCAATTTAATTGGAAATTATAATGATTTAAGGTACCATTTGCTATAGCCTAACTGCCAATCGAAAGGTTAATTCTATTGTTCTCTCTCAAACATAAACCAATAGATATATTAATTTATGTCCAAAGGGTTTTCCCAAACAACAATCGCCAATTTAGTTATTCCAATAAAAATTATAGCAATCGTCATAATAATTATAAGAATAGAAATTAAAGAACAATGAAAAAACTAATGCATTCAATATAGACAAGATGTCTTAAAAGTCATCCCAATCTATCTGGAAATCCCTACATAGTAAGAGAAATCTACCCCTCTATCTTTAAAGGATTAGAATCAATGAAACTGAAAGTGTACCTGGAAATAATAGTAACAATCCTTGCTATCATCTATAAGAATAAAGCAATTCATGTGTGGAATCCCTAAGAAAGAAAGTGTAGAGAAGAAGAAGATAGAGAGAGAGGGACAGAGTAAGAATAATAGCAACTAAAACTATCCATCCAAAAACTAGGGCAAAATTATAAGTCATTTCTATATATACTGCTCTCCAAAAATGAGCCAAAATGGGTGCAAAATTAGATATGCAGTCTAGTATGAAGTCATTGCACGAGCACTGCAGTGCTTGTTGAGCATTTTAGCACTCTCCAAAGGGAGTGAGCTAGAGCTTTCATGATTGTATGAATGTTGTAGAGCTCACCAGAATGGTGAACTCTGCATTTTTCTTCCTTTTCAGCTTCCAGCTCCTTCTAGAGAGTTCGTAGCCTTTTCTTTTAAGAATTGCACAAATCCAATGTTCCTATATATAAAAACTATACTCAGAGATAAGTCAAATGCAACTAGCTTTTGATTCCATAATTATTCCAAAAATTTGTGCAATAATCAATGATTCTCAACAAATGCAAAATGAAGGACAAGTTAATAATCATTGCTATTTTCATCAATAATTCATCAAAAACCTATGCAAAGAGCAAAGGTTTAGAAGTAAAATAAGTGGCATAAATGCCCCTTATCAACGATCATAACTTAACTATTCATACAAAATGATTATACAGTAATACACTATAATCAAACACACCAATGAACATGAGATAATCTCCTTCTTCAAGTGGTTGCCTAATATTGTGAATTGTATGTAGTATATTAATGCAATATTAAGTAAAATGACTTTAGATCTTTTATCAGGAGATCAGTGTAAGATTAAAGTCTCTGTTGGCATAAAAACATGAACTTGTACTGTAGGAATCACGTTATAGTAAAAAAAAAAATAACAATTACATATTCCTATGTTTATAATAAATTGTAAGTATCAATAGCATTGCAAGTTAATAGTCAAACTAGTTAAATTGCTACTGATGTAAACAAAGCATCATATCTCAATCAATACTTACCAAGCAGAAAGTTAGCTATAGGCTATAGCAAAATGAAGTTTTTATGAATAATCTCATCAAACAATTAATTTATTCCTTTCCTTAGCCAGCCACGTACATTAAGAGATGAAAGGAAGTTTTGAAAATCAAATGACATGTAGAAAACCTAATACGATACAAGAAGTGATAGTTTCTTGAATTAATGTGATTTTAACAAAACCCAATATGGTATAAGAAATTATATTTTCCTCAATTCATAGATTGAAGCATATCATTTCTTTTTTTATTCTCTCTTGTAAACCTTTAAATTGAAAACATCGAATTTTAATCGGTTTCTTCATTAAATATATATCATTATATATATGTAAAGACAAATGAAATTCCAACTTCATTGGTGATATCCTCTGCAATTACTACCCAAACACATGTTCTTAAAGGTTGCGTTTGTTTGCTATCTTGAGACAGCAAAACAAGAATATTTTTGGACAAAATTATGATTGGAGCACAAGACAGATATATGGAAATGAAGGCTGCCCTATCCTGAGACAATATTTAGTTGTTTTTAGTGTCTTCGTTAAAACTGGAGACAAAGGGGGACAAGGGATTTGTGTTATTTGGGACAAGTTCATTAATAAGTTTTCTTCCAATGTTACCCTCATAATAATTTCGAATTGACATAGCTTGCCTTTCACAAATTTTACCTAATTGGGCTACTCCTTCCTTCTCCATCGTGTTGGCTGTTGCCTTCGAAGTCCACTGCTACTATGTTTGAAGTCCTCTTCACCTTTAACTTCTTCTATCATCGGATTCCATCTTCACAGGTTTGTTCCATATTCACCAACATCTTCCTTTTCACGATTCGTTACCATCTTCACTTAGGTTTGTTCCATATCTACCATCTTCACAAGTGCTTTTGCTTCATGTTTTTCCAAAACAAAGCTGAGTAGAAGAAACCAGTAATAATTAAGGAAATGAGTCAATCCATGATTAAGGAAAAGCCAGCAACCTAGTAAAATGATTTAAATAGCAAGCAAAATATAACTATGAATGCAAAAAATAGTAGATTGTGAATGATTAAGGAAATGAGCCAATCCAATCCATTGCCATTTGATTTGTTCCATATAAATGAATCTTGTTCTTTTTTATTTCTTTTTTGTTCATCTGTGAGTTTGTTTATTTTTTATTTATTGATTTATTTCCTTTTTTATGAGTAGTTTTAGTTGTTTTTATTTACTATAAATTTATTTTTATTTAGTCTCTATTATTTTTTTATTGATTTATTTTTTTATAACTCTGTTTGTCTTCATTGTTCTTTTTTTTTTCTTTTCCTAAAAACCAATCGTGTAGAAATTTCATTTTTCACAAGGGATAAAGTTTGGTTCTTTGTACTTCGTTTCAAAAGGATGAGTTCAAATATGCACTATTAAACTTAAACTAGGTAGCATTGAGCATAACTCATTCTTGTATGCCCTCTTATTACCCTCTGTACGGCTAATCCATCATGAAGTTTTGATTTATGCCCATAGTTGTTGCTGTGAACCTCTATAAATATATGCCTAATATGATTTATTTTGTTGTTTTATATGAAGCAATGGACCGTTCTGAACAAATTAAGCAATGTGTTGCTTGCTATTTAATGATGAAATTTCAATTTGACACATTGATACTAGTTGTATTAGTTGCTTTGTTTGTGTATACTAGGAATAGAAGAAAAGGCAATAATTCTTTGGCACTAAATCAAAGAATTAATAGTGTTCCATTAAGACAAGATGCATTAGAGTGTATCATTAGAGTGAGTGATAGGAAATGCATTTGCAATATTGTTTGAGTTGCTTCAAGTTCAAAGTGAGTTAACTGAAGATGGTCAACTACGCATAGTTGAACAAATTGTAACCTTTTTAATCATAATAGGTCATCATAAAAAGAATCGTTGTCTACAAGTTAGATTCTATAAGCCAGTAGAAACTAACAGTAAATATTTTAACAAGGTTTTGTGTTTAGTCATACGTGTGCAAAGCCTTTTGTTTACCAAGGTTGAACCTGTTCTAGAGGATTGCATAGATCTTAGATGAAAATGGTTTAAGGCAACTTCAATACATAGAAGTAGTTAATGTTTTACACTACTTACTAATTATATATACAATTAGCCATGAAAATTTTAATTATGTGATGTATAGGGTTGTGTAGGAGCATTAGATGGCAATTGAGATGAATTTTGTGTATGTACTTAGTGATTGGAAAAGATCAACATCTGATTCAAGAACACTTCGAGATACTAGTACATCACGTAATAGCCTCAAAATACCTCTTGGTATGTCTAAAAATAACTTTAAAAAATTAGATTACTTACATTTCCCTACTATTTATAATATTTCTTTCTTGATTTATAGGTAGTTATTATTTAGTTGATGCTGGTTATAGAATGGCCAAGGGTTCCGAGTACCACATAGAGATACTCGATATCACATGCAAAAATGGGCTCAAGGTTCATGTTCACCCTAAAACTACCAAGAGTACTTTAATGAGAAGCACTCTTCAACTAGGAACATAATTGAACGATATTTTGGGTTGCTTAAGAAGATATAGGCTATTTTGAGGAGTCCTTCATTTTATCTAATTAAGACACAGAATCAAATTATAATTGCCTATTGTCTTCTGCAAAACTTTATTTGAAGTAATATGGGCATTGGTCCTGAAGAAAACACAATTCTTGAACCCCGAGCATATGCTTGTAGGAGAAGATTCTCCTAGCAATATTGAGATGATTGATTGTGTGGAAAATAACAATGAATGGACTCAAATGCAGAACAACCTAGCTATTGAAATGTTTGAAGAGTGGAGAAGAAATTGTTCCACATTATTTTTTTATTTGATTGAAATTTAACATTCTAGACCCTTGAATTTGTAATATTCTTGTAACGTTTTTAATATTGTTGGGTTAAGTTAATTGTTGATCTTTGTTATTACTTTGACTTGATTAAGTAATATGTAGTACTTTGACTTTGAATTTATCTCATTGATGTTATGGTTGTTTATTTTTTTAGTGATTATTGCTGATATCTTCATGTACTATATCACATATATGTTATAATTGTTTATTTTTTAAGTGATTATATTTGATATCTCCCTTTGAATAATAGGGATAAATAGATGGCAAATGCACATAGGCCGATGAGGAAACAAATGCATTTGTTGGCTTCATGGAGGAGTTGGTAATAGAAGGACAGAGAGTTGACACTAGACAATTCAAACCACATGCATTCGAAAAACTTATTGGCAAGATGAATGAGAAATTCCTAGATGTAGTTTAACTGCAAAAAACTACAACAATGAGCACAAAAAGCTCAAAGAGAAGTACCAATTAGCCATAGGCATGTTTGCATACAGTGGATTTTGGTGGATTGAGGATAAGAAAGCTATAGAACCAGATAGCAAACAAGTGTTGGAAATTTAGATTAAG
This sequence comes from Dalbergia cultrata, assembly GCA_031216105.1. Taxonomy (NCBI): domain Eukaryota; kingdom Viridiplantae; phylum Streptophyta; class Magnoliopsida; order Fabales; family Fabaceae; genus Dalbergia; species Dalbergia cultrata. The sequence goes on from CM062348.1 coordinate 39,683,754, forward strand.
GTTTGTTGCACTATTCTGATCATTTGGCTGAATATTATGATGACCTTTTAATACTTTCATGTTACACTTTCTCACGTATGTTTCCTTTATTTTTTTCACAACATCCCATGAGGATCTATAATCCAAGGAATCCATTCCCACTCTTCCCTTGCTTAGAGACTATTTTTGGGAAAAACAGAGCGATAAGGAGTTATGCTATGAGCGGCAATGATGCAGATGAACAATTGGAAGAAGATGGTGATCAACAAATGGGTGTTAATGACATTAAGATGTTTGATAATGATTCTCCACTACAACCGAATGCATCAATTGCTTCTTCTAGTTGCAAAACTCAAGGGAAAGCTGCTTCGTCTAAAAAGGGCAAAGACATTGACATTTTGAAGGACTTGGTTGTATCTATGAGATATGCAATGGAGCAACAAGGCAAGCATGTGCAGGTCTTAGCCAAAGCCATGGCAGGTGTTAACAATGAGGTCAAACTTGATAAAACCCTTGGAGGACTTGGCTTCACGGATGACAAAGTGGTGCTGGCAGGGCTCAAGTTCTCAGAGAACCCTCAATTGCAAATTACCTTTTGGGATTTCAATGACAACCAAAGAGGTGCATTTGTCAGAGCAATTATCCGTAATTAGTCATGTTGTCCAAGCAAATTATTTTCCTTTGTGGAATGTTATTTTTTTATTAGAATATGTTTTAATGTATTTTGTTGGACAATTACTTTTATTTAGAGGTGTCATGGTTTAGCACCCACTCTGTTACTTTGAACAACAAAAACTTCATGTATTTTTAAAACTTAATTTCATTATCTATGAAGTCTTGATTATGTTGCTTGAGTTAGCTTTATGAGTTGCTACCAATTAACAATCATGTTGTTCACATTGGCAAATTAGATAATAGCTGAAAGTTAAAAGAAATACTTGAGTCAAAGGGATTGTTGGTGGGATTTGGAAAAAGAAGTGGTTTAGCCTATTCATTTTCTTGCTGTTACCAATTCTTAGTGTGTTCTATTTACCAATAATGATTAGTGAGAATTCTGTTTTTTTTGTTTTTCATCTTGTTACCAGTAATGATTAATGAGTTACTGTTTTTTTTTTCTTGATGTCAGAGTATCTTGAAAGAAACTTAAGCATATTCTAAATAGTTTGATAATCAATAACAGTTATTCAGCAATGCATCCATTAAGTATAAGAACATTCAACTGGATTTAATTTCTTAATACATTGATATATAATCCAGAAGTGCTCTCTCAACTATATTTTGATTTTGATGCGTAAAGTAACTGTACATTAGTATAAAGAACTTGATTAAGACATTCTCCTAGATATAGTTTACATACTTTCTGCAATAAACCAAGCCATGATACAGTCCTTGTCCAAGATATAGTTACATAAGCTTGCAGAAAATTGCAAGCAAGTTGCATAAATTGCTAATCTAATAGTGAAACAAAATCAAGTATTACGCATGATAGTCTCTGTCCAAAGCATAAACTATTAAAGAGATATCCATATTTTCCTTCTTAAAAAGGTCATAATCCAAAGTGAGCTATTTTATATGCTCGCTTAGTTCATCATGTTGCTTACAATAAAAGTCTATTTCACCATTCTAGTCTTCTATTTTCTGTTTCAAGATATCTAATTCTGCAACATCATCATGCTCATTAGTATTGTTTTGGGATTTAACGTTGGTAGATACATCCAATATTTCCTTATTCTTTTGTTCCAACATTGCTTCAAGGTCTATCACCTCCAAAAGTAGTTTAGAGCTTGAGTTTTGTGTCTTCTGCAATTGCAATTGAAGATTGGCACTCAACTCTTCATAAACAAGCTCTTCCTTTATTGCCTCTAACCGAAGCCTAGTATCTTCAATCTCAAACTTCAAGTTTTTTGAGGTTTTGCTCTCATCTATGAGGATCCTCCCATGAAGCTACCCTAGGACTGACTCCATTATATGCAGTTTGTTCAGAATATCCAGATCTAGTCTTTATCAGAATCCCGTTAAAATACACCAACAGGCATTCTATATATTAATTATGTTTGACAAAAAGGTCCATAAAGCATCTATAGATGATAGATAATATACTTATGCAGAATCAATTTATTTAAGTTACAAACTTCGCGCCTTTATCTATTATATGTGACCAAGCCTTTTGGATGCCAAGTAAATTGCATTCCCTGTTTCCATCTCAAAGCAAAAGAACCATAAACAATTTTCAGCCTTGATGATTATGAAACTAAAACTAAAACTAATAAGCAATGACTATAGGCTGAAACTTAAACTTAAACTCCATGCCTTTCTCTGTGATATGTGACCAGGCCTTTTGTATGCCAAGTAAATTACATTCCTTGTTATCATTTGCTGCATTAATAAGGGCCGCAACTGTAAAGATCATGTACTCCACATGAGAACAGGAAACTTATCCACTAATTATGCAGCAAGTTAGATAGGCAGCAACTTATAAACAATTATACAGATGAAGATTTTTCAGCAATTAGATATCTAGCAAGTATTACCAAAGTCAAGTAATTAAAACAAACAATTTAGAACAAAAAAATTAGCTCTTCATTTCATTGCCAAGTTATCAAACCATACATCAATTTGTCATTGTACAAAAGTTAGCACCAAGTTTGCTTAACCAAAGTATTAAACCTCTAATTCACATAATCCCTACCACTAATACTCTATATAACAACAACAAATATAATTGCTTATGACACCACAATAGCCACCACAAGCCACTTTAATTTCCTCCTTTCAACACTTAGTTTTTTTTTAAGCTTCATAATCTTTCTTCTTGATTCTTCTTGTAATAAATCTGATGCAAAGGAGGACTAAGTTGCTTCATCTACAGTAGTTGCATTTTCTAATATCTCTTTCTTATTAGCCCAGTTAAAGAAGTTACAACTATTTAGAGTCTACAAAGAGTGTAAACAATTATCAGTTAAGTGAAAGCATTTGATATTAACTTCCAAATTAAAAGCTACCCAAAATAAAATAAATTAACAGCACTTGATCTTGATTTCCCAATTCAAAGGTAAACAAAATAAAATTTCATCTAGTACTTTCATCTAATTCAAAGGTAACCAAAATAAAATTTTATCTAGAAATCGATGGCACAATCTCGCCTGTTAAAAGAGCAGGCCGTGACGATCAGAGCGAAAGAAGTAGAAATCTTGAGAAGCCATGATATGTTGCAACCAAAGGTTGATGTTGCAATCAAAAGGCTATTGAACTTCAAAGCTAACCAAAATCAACACTAACATTCCAATTAGGGCAGCTCCAAAATCTTCTCCTCGAATTTGCCTCGCTCTCATATGTGAGTAGAATCAACTTGTGCCCATAACCACTGTAACGCCCCGATTTTCTGTCTGAGTGAAAATGACCAAAATGCCCCTGAGGTCATTTTCTATCCGAAATTCGAGGATAGCCACCCCGACAGTCCTCGAAGGGCAAAATCAATGTTGGAAGGGGATTAGTTGACTTGTGTATCTTCCCGAGATCGAAAATCTCGTTTTTCGAGTTTTCGGGTCAAAATGACCAAAATACCCTTGTGGTGTTTGACTCATTTGCAAGTGCTGGATGAACCCGAAACTTCTCCAAATGGTTTTAAAAGGCATTTTTATGTATTCTGTGACTTCAGTTTTAGTTCCGGAGGTCCCGGGCAAAATTAGTGCAAAATTACGATTTTACCCCTAGTTGTGTTTTCAAGCTTAATCGTATGATTAAGCAAACCTAAGCAATATTAGGCTCTAATCGAAGATTAATTAATTTCCATAATTAATCTAAGGTCAAAATAATTTATTAAAGTTGATTAGAACCTAAGAATGCTTAATTACAACTTAAAATCTTATTTTAAATTCAAGATTCCTAGTCATGGAATCTTGAATAGTGCTTTCTCCCTCCAATTCCCTAAATCATGGAATTGTGTTTTCAATTGTTTATTCACAAATGAATTTTAAATTCTCTAATGATGTATGAGCACTCCTAATCTTGTCATAAAATTCCTAAACCTCATTCTTAGTTACCTAAACTTATGTTTAATGATTCCTAACTTTGTACCTAAACTAATCTACACTTAAACCTATCATCAACACCCAATTACACGAACAAAATCTCTCCCCCTTGGCTGTACAAATCTGGCCGCAAACCCATACCCCTCATTTCCGTCACATGTGTGAATTTTTGCACTCAAAGAACCATGCTTCCACCTCACCTCAAACCATACTTTGAGTCATAACCTCCATGCTTTCATCCATGCTTCATAGGACAACTTCTAGAAGACTTTTTCTCTCATTTTTGTGGCTCAAAAACAACCAGCCCTCCATGCCCTTCTAAATGATTTATTTCCATTCAAATCAAAGGTAAATCACCATACTTTGAGCCATAACTTGCACCATACCTCCCAAGCTTGAATGACCACTTTGTAAGAGATATTTTCTCCCTAAGGCCATGAGAACCACATGGTTCCTTCCTCCTCTCCATGAGCTCTCATTTGTTTCATTTTTCTATAAATACCTTGCTTACTTGAGCTTGCAAACACTTTAGATCATTTGCAAAGTTTCAAGTTTCCAAGCTTTCTTTGAGTTATTTCTTTTTCTCTCAAAGTCTCAAGAAAGTTTCCTTTCCTCTTCATCCTCTTCATCTTCATCCTCTCATCACATCATCATCTCATAACCTGTAAACACCACTTCACAACCTTGAATCATCATCAAACCTCTCAAACACTTGACCTCAAACACAACCTCACTCAAAACACATCTCCTTTCCTTTCTCTTCACTTTGGCCGAAGTCATCTTGCCATCCAAGGAGGGATTGGTCATCTCATTTCCTTTCAAAAGTTCAAGTTTTCATCTTCACTCTAGGTATGAGTGTTTTTCTAAAACTTGCTTTTCTTGAAAATGTGTTTTTCTCTAGTTTTCTCTTGGTTACTTTTTGAAACTTTTCTTTGTTTTCTCTCCTCTCTATTTCGGCCATGAGGCTTTGCTCATGACTATGATGGCTTGATGATGAGAGTTCATGGATGATGACCTTGTGTTCATCTCCAAGGAACCTCTAAAGCTTGAGTCTTGTTCTTTATTTGGTGAAGTTTTTTATTTTCCGTTCTTTTTCCTTTTCTTAAGCATTTCGGCCTCCATAGTTTCTCTTCAAAGGTTTTGTTAAAAATTTTAAAGTGTCTCTATTTCTATTTTATGTCATAAAAGAATGTGTTTTGGTTCTTTTTTTTTTTTAAAGTTTTGCTCTCCTTTAAAAAGCTTGTTCTTGAGCTTGATGATGATGTTCAAGAACCACATAGTTCCTTTGAGAACTTGGTTCAAGAACTCTAAAACTCTCTTTGTGATGAGATAAGTGTTGGGTTATTTGATCTTTAAAGTCTTGTAAGAGCTCTAGCTAAGAATAAAAATGAACTATGCATTCATATTTATGTTTATGCCTTGCACATCATATTTATTTTCCTTGCTATCACTAAGTACCAAGTTAATGAATGAACTTGCATTATCATATTTATATTTCAAGCCTTGCATTATCATGTTTACATTTCAAGTCCTCACTTAAATATCAAAGATAATAATAAGTTGCATCTCATGTTTATTTTATGCTTTCACTTTATTTTCTAATGAAAGCTAAGACAAGTGCATGAGCATGTTTATTTTTATGTCATCACCTAAGAGAACCTAGAGCTCAAAGACTTGCCCATTGTTGTCTCAAGAAAAGACTTAAAAATATGTGTTCTCTAGCCTTGATTTCGGCCTTGAGAAGTTTTGTTTGTTACAAGCATCAAAACCTATGTTTCTTAATTTTTCTAAGCTTATATGAGTCCAAGAAATGTTTAGAACAAAGTTTCATGACTTTAAAACCCCTTGAGATCAATTTAGATTAGCTACTGCCCTTGAGAATATTTTGAGGATTTTAGATGATAAAAATGTTTATAAATGAGTTTTGATAGTTTTAAAAAGGTTCCAAGAGAAACTAGTATTTTATGTGTTTAGAAATCAAGTTCTATGCTTTTTTATGGAGATGGATTTTCGGTTCTTCCTTGCTATGATTGATCACTGTTTATGCTGTTTTGATGATGATAATATGAGTATGTTTGTGTATAATTAATGTTAAAACTCATATGTGAAAGATTAGAGAAGTTAGTAACTAGAAAAGATTTAATTTGAGAGTTCTAGATTCCTTAATGAATGATTTTTCTGGATTCTGTCCAGCATGGTTTAGAAATGATAATTATGGTTTTAAATTAGTTTAAATGTGTAGGAATTACTCATAATTGGTTTAGGACTTGATCTTGATGCCTTAGGAGCAAACCGAACTTAGAAAGGGTCAATGTTGTGACTCCTAGGCACCCGTGAAGTAGGAATTATAGATTCTGCACTCTTGAGGTTTAGAGATTTTATGATCATTGTATTGAGTGAGGAATACTTAGATATGAGCCTATAGGTACCCGAGAGTTTAAGTTATGATGATTTATAACTTAGATTTGAGTTAAAGGACCTTAAGGGTCAATGCATAAGACATTAAGAAATCTTTAATGGCATGATGTTGTGACGCATGAGCTTTGTCTATGTGAGTATGATGTTGTGATGCATGAGCTTTATCTATGTGAGTATAGAGTTGTGATGCATGAGCTTTATCTATGTAAGTATAATGTGGTGATGAATGAGCCATGATGAAGTGAATTTTTGAGGTGTTATATCTAATATGTTTATGAAAGAGTGAATGAGAGAGGATTTGTATCCCTTCTTTTGCCCTCTAAGAAATCTAGTGAAAATTAGTTAGGTTTGAGCTCATTTAGGCAATACGGGTTTATTTGGTTGGACTTGGTAATGAGAATAATTTTGTGATGCGTATAATTTTTGGTGATACGTATAAATATAGTTGAGCTCATTCCTAGGCAATAGGATGTGTTTGGTTGGATTTGGTGATGCGTATAAATATCGCCGGGCACTGGTGTTTACGGCTGGATTTGGTGATGCGAAAAGAAGGTGGTCTTTGAGAGAAAGAACTCAAGAGTACGAACGTGAGAAAAGAGATGCGATGTCTCTTTTCAAGTCACATAGTCATGAGTAAAGAAAAAAATATTCCTAAGATACCCCTTCTTTTGCCCTCTTAAAAATCTAGTGAAAGCTAGTTAGGTTGAGCACATTCGATTTGAGCTCATTCCTAGGCGATAAGGTGTGTTTGGATGGATATGATTATGCGTTTAATATCGCCGGGCACTGGTGTTTATGGTTGGATTTGGTGACTACGAAAAGAAGGTGGTTCTTGAGGAGAAGAACTTAAAAGTTCAAGTATGAGAAAAGAATAGAGGAAAGTTCTATAGTTTTTATGCCACTTATCTGTTACTTGATGTCATGATTTTATTGAATTGCTTGCATAATGTATTGCCACGCATTCATGCTTTATTATGTTGCATTCATGACATTCAGACACATACTAAAAGGGAATGAACCTTGGTTAATTAGTTTTTATAAACCCTAATAATGAACCATATATGTATGCACATCTTTTATAAATAAACCCAAGGTTCCTAAGGATGTCAACAATGTAATCCTAGGATAGGAGACTCCTACTGAGATTCTTTAGCAAGATTCTCACTCCTTTTCTCTTCTTCCTCTCTCATTGGTCACATCTTCAGAGTCAGATGGCGATGTTCGTAGTCTTCATTGACGCGCCTGTCTGGGAGGTGCATTACGACCCGGACCACCGTTCATATCACTTCGAGGGTCATTGTACTGTTCATGCTTTTGTGTACATGGGATGACCTTTTGCTTATTCAGTAACCAGCTATCAGTTCACTCCTACTGCTCTTTTTGGTGGTGACGATCTGATCTTTGAGCGCACCCGTCCCCGCAACAAGCAGATGCATCGAGCTCGTTCGTCTGCTTCAGCTATCCTCGACTATCCGGAGTATGTGCCCCATTCAAGGAGGTCGGAGGCAGATCCGCCCAAGGATTCACCGATGCATGCCTATTTGGAGAGTTCTGCTCCCTTTTCCCCATTTAGGCGAGAGGGGAGCAAGGATACCGTGATGCAGCCGCGCTTGGCGAGGAGAGCCAAGATGCGTCCCCGCCGAGGAGCTCACGTCCAGCCGACACGTGTTCCTTTCCTACTTCACTGGCCCTCTTACGAGGAGATCGAGCGGTTCCTCGGATTCCTACCTCCATCACCTGAGAATCCCCGCCATCACTAAACTCCGTTGGAAAGCTTTTCGAGTTCACGATCCATTACGAGGATCTTCCCTTCGGTAGTATCTTTTGGGAGGGGTTATAGTTTAGTACTCATAGCTTGGTAGGAGGGTAGCATTGCGGTTTTATCTTCCATTGTACCATGTACTTTATTGCTTTCCTGTTTTCTTGATGTACTACAAGCTCAGCCCGATCCTATAAGGGCGTAACTAAATATGTACCTTAACTATGTATCTAATGAAAGGCTTCCTTGTTGTGTTAATGATATATGCTTACTTCCTGTATTCTTGATGTTTTGTTACTGGTATTTTATATTTCTGTCTCACGGATAGCTAAGAACGCGGCTGTCACTTTGATTTATGTTTTCAAAAAAAACTTTACTCGTAATTTCTGCTAAGTATTTTAACAAAAGACGAGACTAAGAAGTAATAACCTAATGTTTAACCTAATGTGTTCTAGAAAGTTAGGTTAAAAATTAGGGTGTTACAACCACACCTCCAAGAACCCATGGAGATCGTTGACGATGATGATCTGCACCTGTAACCCATGGTTGCACCGCCGCCATGAAAGGAACAAGCACAAAAGGGAAATTAGATGCCAAAGAGAAGGTGGATACAGAAGCCATGGATGGAAGAATAAACTGGGAAAAGAAAATACTTGAATGCCATGAAGAGGACCACCGTGAATGGAGGAAGAATAAGGAAGGAGGTTAGAAACACAAAGGGAAAAGGGGCTCTGTTTTTATCATGAGAGAGAATAATTTCTTTTTGGCATTTTTTGTTTTTGTTTTTGTGTTTTTTAAGTGGGGGTAAAAAAGTATTTTACCATGTATTATTTTTCTTGTCTTCATGTATTACCAAACAAGATACAGAGACAATCTTTTTTTGTATCTCCATCTCCACTGTATATGTGTCTTTGTCTCTACCGTCCTAAGATAATAACCAAATGCTACCAAAGAGTCATTGATGCACATATTTGTCTTGTACCTTCACTTCTCTTGGTTGCCACTGTTGTCTTCTTTTACGAGGTCATCTTCACTGTCCTTGTAGCACTGTCACTCAGCTTGGTCATTAAGCACATATTGGACATGGAAGATGTTTTGCAACAAGCAGTAATATTAGAATACAAATATAAAAAAATAAATTAGTCAACTATAAAGTTAGAACAAATATACATTAGAATTTACAATATAACCAAAGTCTTTTTGTAAGGCTCTAAACCACAACTAAATAAGCATATCAACAACAGAAAACTTTTGAAAAAAGAGAACTTTCAAGTTTTTGGATAATGAAATTACACACATGCACTCAATCTAATAATTTATTACTCTTGGAAGGTATTTGATTCTCACGGTGAACTTTTGATTGACATGGTCTATTAACATGACCTTATTTGCTTAAGACAAAGATTTGTTGTAACTACTTTCTATTTCAAGGGTGTGCTGATTGTACAATTTCATGTCTAACTTATTTGTATTATCAAGTTTTAGATAGTCATTATGACAAACATTTATTGAACAAAAAAGTTACTATCAAAACATGAAACATCCTCTCATATGAATCCAAATTTGGTGTACTTCATAAACAAATAGCAACCAAAAGAGTATCAAAGAAGTATGTAAACCACAACAAATTGGTTGAACAGATGAGATTATGAAATTGAGATCTTTGGAAATGCAGAAGATGTTAAGAGGCACAATCCAATAAAGAAAGATAACTGTCATTATCACTCTTATTACCTTTGATCTCCGTGATGTCATTGATCATCTTCCTTACACAGCTTGGAATTGAGGCCCAAAATCCACCATAGTTTTTGCAACACAATGTGTCTCATCTTTGCAACAAAATGGTCAATCTTTTCCAAAATAAGTGAATTTAACCAAAAAAAAAAGTGAACAAATAATTGCAGTGAAATTAAGCCATTAAATAAAACATATAAAACCATTTGAAGTTGAAGAGTTCCTTTATGCCATCGCTATGCACAGTGGGATTGCTTTCCTTCAAATTAGGGACTTTAAAGTGGCAGGTTATGAGTCATAAGAAGCTTTCATTGTCATTGTTATGGGCATCGATGCCATCTTGGTCACAGTCAAAAGGGGTTGTGGTGGAAGGAGTATGTAGCACTTAAGGCCACCAATGACAATCATAGCAGAGACAGAAGCAGCAACATCAAAGCAAAGCAATGGCTTGTTTGTTGGATAAAGAATTCTATGTAGTATTCTTCTATATACAATCAAACTAGTTATAAAAAAAATTATATCACAAATTATACCAAAAAAATTTATGTATATCATGACTACAATTTATTGATTTTCACAAAAATTATTTTATAAGCTTACCATTGTAAAAAACAATTATATCACAAAAAAAGTTACATGTGAAATTTTTCATAAAATTAGGATTTCAGTGGGTTATACTTATATGTAAATTATGTTTAATTATGATTTTAATGTGTCTAAAATTGATGTTAGTCTAAATTATTAGGGGTGTTGCGGGAAAAGTATATAATATTTTTTAAAATATTTGAATCTACCAAATGTAGATATAGTTCATTCCCAGACATGATATGCAAGATTCAGGAAATTTAGCTTGCAAATCAAATGTAGGAATAATTCATTCTTGGAACTAGTATTTATGGAAATGAAAAACATATCATGAACCACACATTCTCATGATATAGCTGAGTGTATTTTCTTTTTTCCAATGAGATCAAGCCATTTGTTCCATCAAATTTAGGATTACAATACTTGATATTGGAACCAATCATGACTTTGTTCAAATTCTACCCAATCAGACTCAAACCAACACAATTTATCTCATATATGCTTTTGTTTGGATTCTACCCGATTAGACACAAACCAACCCCAAATATAAAAATATACCACAAAGCACACACTCCCCTGATATAATTGAGTATATATATATATATATATATATATATATATATATATATATATATATATATGGGAAAAAATGAGATCAAACAATTTGTTGTATCAAATTTGGAATTACAATACTCAATTTTGGAACCAATCATGATTTAGTTTGTTTGAATTATACCCCCATTAAACCAAAATCAACCCCAAAACCAATTAAATTATTTAAGTTTGAGTCAGTAAATCAAAGATGGTTAGGCCTATCCAATCCCTTAAACTAAAATCACCTGCAATTAAAAATTACAGCATCCAAAGATTTATTCAGTACAAAGTTCATAAGTCAGGCCACACAAAATACTAGGGTAAATGCATGAAGTTTGGCAATGGGTGTCATTGGAGTATACGTGTGACATATCTCCAAAAAAAGGAAGTTTAGGAGGTCCGAAAGTATAATGGACTGCAGACATGTTCTTTTGCTATGCCTTCAAAACAACACCACCAGAATGATCGTAATCTCATATGTCACTGCATATTCCCCATGGTGGAGGCAGATCCAACATTATCCGTGTTGCAAAGAGCCATATAGTCCCAATTCTATTTCAAGACAACATTCCAGAAGGTATGGATTGCCAAACAAAAAGCAATGGCAAAGATATATGGTGACTGGAAAGGATGTTACACTGAGCTTCCAAGATGACTTCAGGGTTTACAGCTTCATGTTCCAGGTACATGTGTCTCTCTATTCAAGGCTTTACAAGTAGTAATACTTTACAATTATTATGTATTAGTTATAAAACATTGTATTTTTCTCCAGTTCACATATATGTATGACTACTCAACCATACTGTGTAGGTGATGTTATTTATCGTAAAAGTACAATGTTCCATCATTTGTTGTTATGTTCCATCATTTGTTGTGCACATTTCTCCATGCATATAAGCTTTCAAATACTGGAGATGATTTGTTTCACTTGATGATACTCATTTATGGGAAATATGGTGGTACATTGTTGATGGAAATTTCCCAGGATAGCAACTCAAACATTTTGCTAATTGCATATGTCGTGGTTGAGGTAGAAAGGCATGGTCGCTCTTTCTCAAAAAGCTTTGACGTCATGTGACACCACAAAAGGGCATTCTTATGATTTCTGATTGACATAGGTCTATCAAGGTGGCTTTGAATGAAGAAGGTATCGATTAGCATCCTTCTTTGGCATATTGTGCCAAAAAGGCAAAAAAAAACCTCTTATTAATGTGGTGTATTCAAAGAACCTTAATAGTTTTCAATACCACTATGGTAAGCTAAACATAGAAAATTCGACCATGCTTGAATGGGCTAATGAGATTCCACATTAAAATGGGCACAATATGCTAATGAGGGCTACTAATACAGCCATATGACAATGAATTTGTCAAAGTGCATCAGCATAGTCATGAAGGGCAGGAGAAATCTTCTTATTATGGCAATAGTGAAGGCCACTTATTATCATCTTGCTGAATTGTTTGTTAAGAAAGGAACTGAGGCACAGGCACAACTAGTAGTAGGAAAAGGTGGTATCAATATGTGTAAAAGGAGATTCATTCGAATAAGCCAACAATAGGTACCATGGATGTTGCCATGTTGAATCAAGCAATGACTTCATTTGTGGTATGGGAGAATATGCGAATTGGACGATAAAGGAGAGAAAGCTTCAAGGTGATTTTAGTTGAGCAAATATGTGATTGTGAGTACTTTCAAGCATTGCATTACCCTTGCTGTCATGCACTCACCTGCTGTGGTAAACTACTTGTCGAGTAAGATACTTATATTGATAATGTTTACTAATTGTAGTTGGTATTCAATGTGTACACATTGGAGTTTCCAGCCCCTAGTGATGACAAGTATTGGCCTGAGTACTATAGAATTCAATTATGTCCGAATCCATTTCTCAAACAAGCCGCTAAGGGACCTTTAGTGTCATCGAGGATTTGTAACGAAATAGATTAGGTTAAGTTAAGGAGCAAAAAATGTTGTGGCCTGTGTGGGCAATCAGGCCACACTAGACCGGCATGCCCAACACAACATACATTGCCTTCGTCGAGGAGTGCCCAATGAGTTATGCTTAATTAATTTCTTGTGATTTCTGTTTTTTGTGTAACTATTCCACCAAACGCACAATATGGTAATAAGTCTAAAATATTCACAAAATAACATACACAAACAATGGTAATAAGTCCATGATAAGTATAATAATAAATATCAGCAACTACATAAGCAATAATAAATACCTTCCCTTCCTGCTTCATTGTGATTGTCGATTACACCCATCCATATGGCATCAATTAGGACAGATCTCATGATAAGGCCTGCCTTAACCCTGTTGCTCCTAGCCATCACAGTCCTCTTCATCATGATGATGATCTCCAAATGCACTAACCAGGGAATTAGTCATAGTCTGAGAGTCAGGCCCATACTACAGTGGAGTCACTGATAGAAAAACAAATCCCAGCATGTCATATGAGGGGTAGTCCTGGACATTCAAATCCCCCATAGGGCGATATGCATCAGATGTTGGAGGCACTATATCCTACACAGTCTGAGCATCCCTACCTCATCACATCATGTCTACTAGGGTGTGGGTATGACATCTGGGATGTTATATATATCACCAATGGTCATCCCTACAAATCAAAATTTTATCAACATTTATTTTCAATAAAAAAAAATTTGTATGGCAATGCAAATAATCAATCATAAGAAAAAATCATATATTACATAAACATCATATGAGGCCTACATGTGAACACAAAAACTCATCATCAATGCTAATGTCAAACTACTAGCTAAGCTCAACGGTCCACTGTGTGCTGATGGCCAAGGCTAGAGTCCATTGCGTGCTGGCTGGAACTAGGCATGGAGTAACCCTCCCCATTAGTGGAGGGCTAGCTACCACCATCTCGTCATCGATCATGTTGTCTTCCAACACCCTCCCCCATGCTCTGTCTCGCTGGCTGGCATGAGTGCCAATACGAAGCCATCATTAAAGCCAATGTCTATAAGAGGTTCCCATATGCTAGGCCATGGCAAGCACAGGTGGGCCGGCAGCTGGCACGTCTCCTAGAAGGACTGCCTGATAGGGGTCATGCAAAACCTCGTCCACTAATAGGAACCTGCATGCAAAGCTCGCATAACACCAAAAGTAATCCGTTGATAGTCGGGTGTCTACTGTATACATAATCTGCATGATGGTGCTAAGCCGCTTATCCTAGGACTGATGATACACTACATGCTCCGTTGGTCACCACTTTGGATCAGCCCCTCGCCCGTCCTTGCCATATAGCCATTCAATGTTCACCAGAGTGAGGGGGATATATTGTTGTCGCCCAAACTAGCAGACGACATGATCCACTTGGTGCCACTCCATTATCTCGAAGCACACCATGAAACATGCAGATCTCCAAACCTCAACTAAGGCTATCACTCAATCCTGCATGACGACCCTAATGTCGGGGTCCTTATATGGCATCCATTTGAACTGCATTGATTTTAACAAATATGTCAAACAACTTTGTAATAATATTTAAATATTTGAATTCACATCACCATATTTAAAACCCTTAATGAAATATTACACTATCAATAGGTATGACATCAATATGTCTTCTCGTCTGTACCAATCAAGCCCTATCAAGGTCCGATGTCAAAGGTAGTCCAACCCACTTGAAAAATATCATTTCAAAACATAGAGAATTTGTAAGCATATACAAGTATAAATGAAAATAAATAAATAAATCTTTCAAGTGTTATACCTGTCAGCAAGTGGGAACCTAATCTTAAAGCCTATGGGCTGCAGCGACGAGATACAATAATATGCCCATGACAACAGTAGCATCCCACATCCTTCCATGTTAGTCACTTGATAACTAGTCGCCCAACATAGAGAACGGTATAGTGTTGCTAGCATAGCAGATCCACAACTCAGTGTCCCACACTAGTCAAATTGTTCCAATTGAGGCAGCCACTTCAAATGAACCGAGGTGCTCGACTTATCTAGCATCAAAAAGGGCTATTCAACTATAAAATTTAAGCATGAGTATAGCATTACACTACTATCTCCAAAGCATTAGGAAGCAGCTATTGGAATGCCTACTCAAACCATAAAAGGTTCATGAATGATCCTAGCCTTTGCTGAATATCAAGCATTGCACCTAGAAGCTTATCATACATGGTCCAAATGTCTCGACCACCATGATGTCTCTGGAAGGCACCAATGCACCTACTCACTGTGCTTCCATCAATGCAGAGCCCAAGATGCATAGCGACATCATGTACGGTGATCGTGCACTCTCCATGTGGAAGGTGGAATGTAAGAGTCTCTAATCGCCATCTCTATAAGAGAGCACAAAATAGGGTGCAATCATACGACCAAAATCCCATTTACGATGCCTCCCAGAATCCAACATGCCATAAGTAAATCTCCATACGGGGATGAGGCTATTGACATCCTACATTCCTAAGTCGCAGGATACGATTTAGCTGCATAAAGAAAATAAATAATTACTCATTACCTTCAAAGAAATATTTATTTGTTATGTAAATTAAATAATAGCATTATAAAAAATAAATCAATTTATATTTATTATTATTACCTACCAAATTTAAAGAAATAAATAAAATGAAATCCCTAAAACTTAACCATTCACTAGTATCCCTAAAATAAAATCCCTAAAACTTAATCATTCACTAAGTATTAACTAACTAGTAATAATCAACAAAGTAAATTAAACAATAATTAACTAATCAAAATAATTAATAATCAACTACTAAATACTAATCAAAATTTAATTCGTAAATCATAACGAGTGTATATGCAATAACTACTAAATAATTAATTGATAATTAAATAAATAGAAATACCATATGCTCCAATCAACCTCCAATGTGGGTGCTCACATCGAATTAGTAAAGATGTTCTTTTTCTATTTCTCTAAGGTTTTACTCTTCCAATTTTGAGACAATGGAGTGAGAAAGTCGAAAAGTGAGAAGTAAAAATGGTACAGAACCACCACCTACGAAATCGTTTATATAGGCACATCACGTTTTCGTAGAAGCCTCCTACGAAAATATCATTATTTAAAACACATATTTTCGTAAGAGGCTTCTATGAAAACTCTTAAGTTATTCACGACGGTTCATTCCGTGTAATGTATGTTCCAATGATTTATTGAGGCATTTTTTCATTTTTGGGGGGTTTATTTTGATTTTAAAAAACCCAAAAATTGTTATAACCTTAGTTAGTCATGTAAAAAATACCACTAAAAAGGTTATATATAGAAATTTTCATAAGATTAGGACTTCAATGTGTTATTTATATGTAAATTATGTTTAATTTTGATTTTAATGTGTTTGAAAATTGTTTAATTAATTTGTCAATCCCTATAATTTCACCGAATTTTCAATCAGGTCCCTATGCTGAAAAAAAAAATAATCGAGTCCCTAGTCTCATCATCAATTACAAAACCATGAGAGTTAACCGAATATTCTTTCCTACTCATCACATGACTAATCAAGTGGCCAAACAAAGCACATCACCCTTTCACCTGACTCATCATAAAACCAAACAAAAGAACATTACAGAGAGCATATACAAGAGAACAATACTAGACTCTAAAACCAAACAAAACCCATTACAGAAACAAGGTTCTACTATTAAACCAGCGGCAACAGGAGAACAAGGGGCTTTAATCCCTTCTTCAAAAGTTTTGGTCTTGTTGAAGGGTTTTAAGCTTCTCATTCTTTTTATTCTGCTATTTTTCTCTATTTATAGATGTACCTTTTTTTGTTTTTCGCCATTTGGAGGTGTTGTGAAGCTGCATTTGTGAAAATTGTGCTGGAAAGCATGGAGGGGTAGTGCCAAGATCTTTCATTTTCGAGTGGTGGAGCTGCCCTTTGAGGCATTGCAAGTAGATCCGGTTGCAAGCTGAGATTTTGAATCAATGTTGATAATTGTTATCCTTTCTGGAATTAAGAAAAATACTAATTAGCTTTCAAGCACTTTAAATCTGATCTAGTCCATTCTTGAAGACATTGAGGAGAAACAAATGACATATTTCTCTATAAAGGTTTGGCAATAGTACATGGACGAGATGAAAATAAACACAAGATTGTGCAGTTTATTCTTAGCCAAGTGAAAAACCTAACTTGCCTTAAAGAAGAAATTAAAGAAATTGCCACTTGAACTCATGAATATAATCTCAACGCTTTGAGCATCTAGAAATCATTAGTTGGGGTGAGCTTGAGTACACTTAACCAATGGGATGTTTGCACCTTGACCATAGGCTTGGTTTTCTTTTTCTAATCATTGTGTGAAAGTCACTGGTGTGAGCCTACCTTAACAGCTGTAATCACTTAAACAAGCTGAGGATTGCTTAAAATAGATTCATTTCAAGATACTGGGTTGTGATTTTTTCATTTTAGATGAAAATGAGGTAATCTTTTTTCCTGTAAGCATAAATGGATGTTGAGTCGAATGGTTCTGATGGAGGTGGCAATAGTGTGAAATGCTGCAAGTGATAGCTTGAATGAAAAAGAAGAGAAAAAGGAGAAGAATGGGGGGTAAGAGGAATGTTTGAGTTATTGAGGAGGAAGTGCTAATATAAGCTTCAAATGTTAGGCTATGGCTGATTTTGGGTAAATTAAGAGCCTGTAAGGAACCATAATTCTAATATAGAGGAGATATCATGTCATCCGTTGCCTCTCACTTTTTATAACGAATGATGGGGTCAAGAACTAGATTAAAATTTTTTTCATAAGATTAGGACTTCAATGTGTTATTTTGTGGTTGGTGTACAATATCTTGAAAAAGTATACAATATTTCCAAAATGGTGTCCACCAACCTCAGGAATAATCCACTCCTAAGAATATTGTGCAAACCATACGTTGAAATAGTTCATTCCCACCAAAGTTATCCTCAAAAATAGTATTCTTAGAAATGTAAAACATACAATGAACCACCCACTCCCATGATATAATTGAGTATAATTTCGCTTTCTAAAAAGAATAGGACTTCAATGTGTTTTTTTTGTGGTCGGTGCACACGACTCTAAAAAAGTACACAATATTTCCAAAATCGTGCTTACCAACCTCAGGAATAATTCACTCCTAAGAATACTGTGCAGCCCAGACGTTGAAATAGTTCATTCCTACCAAAGTTATCCTTAGAAATAGTATTCCGAAAAATGTAAAACATACAATGAAGCACCCACTCCCGTGATATAATCGAGTACAATTTCTCTTTCTGAAAAAATGGATGATATGGAACCATTTTTTTTCGGCAGCAGATCATCAAATTTAGAATTAGTGAGTCCAATTTTTAATCACGATCTAGTCAACTAAGGCCAACTCAAAATTGCTATCGTGCTAATATCCATTTGCTCCCTCTTGTGACCAACGAAGCATGCAAACATAAGGCACCATGGCTTGTTAATATGTTATATAACTACAGCCTATATCAAAATCGCCATCCCAGAATTTTAGGACGTGTATACAAAAATGTTTGATCTTTGGCGTCGTACTAATCAGCAGCAATTCTTTCAAACTTCATCTTTCCTTCATCTAAGATAGCCACGGGCTTCCTTTTCTTGGATAACTTAGTACCATTTTGAAATCCATTTTGTTCATCACTGAATTGAGCAGCTGTACGTGCCCGTAGTTCTTCCAAACTCTCACCTTCTTTTGCTTTCTCTATCACCTGAAAATAACAAGGGCCATTACCCATTAGTACTCAAATATTTGAAGTCTTAGCCACAGATCCTCTAATAAACCAAAGAGAAAGGGGAGGGAGTGACAGCGAGTGGAATTCACTAGAGTGTGTTCTGCAAATCCATAATTTAGTTTCACTTACTAGATGCCTTCCGTACAGATGGGTGCTTGAAAGTGCTTTAAGTGCATTTTGTGCTTCCTGCTGAGTAACATACTCTACAAAAGCAAAGCCTCTATGACTTCCGAACTTCATTGGCAACCTTAAGCTTTTAATCTGCGCGGTTTTGATTAAGCAGAAGAGTAAACAGAAAGCACAGCATAGTTACAACAGAACTAAAATGCATATTTTGGCTGAAATGAACCAACAGCTATGAAATAGCGGAGGCATACCCCTTAAAAAAAGAGGGCTATCAATTGTTACAGGGCTAGAAACTATATCACTTAAAATTAGCTAAAATTAATATAATTAAACAAGCAACCAAAATCAATTGACAGATTATCTTAATTTGATATATGATCCAGCAGATCAAGCCCACTATTCTCGCATCAAGATGTAACATGTCACGATTTCATATAGATCTCACTTGGATAATGCAAGTCTAAGTTGTAACTGAAATCATTTAGACTTTCCATGAGGTAAGTGGACAAATCGTCTGGAATGCCGGGCCATCATTCTAGAGCCACTTATAACATAATTGCACATTATCATTTTAACCAGAAGAATTGAATCTATAGAACTCAAATGTAAGAACTCTACCAGGTTACTGATTGCCAACACCTTAAAGATGTTTCCATTGGATGCATTGACCCAGATATTTTTTTTTTTTTAAAAGGCCTAGATCTTTACACTGGGCCTGCCGGAGAAACCTCTAGTGGAAAAGGGGTGGGAAGGGGGAATATGGGGAGGAGTGCGGCTTGGGGTAGGGAATAAAAACTGCTGTGCATTTAAGTTGAAGCTCGAGGTACGTGTACTTCCCTAGAATGTTTGTCACTTCTGGTAACAGAAGCATCCAGCAATTATTTAGACAGGAAAAGGAGAGAATATTTACTAAGAATTGACACAAATTATCATTGTAATAGTAATCACCTGGCCAAATGGGCTAAACAATTGTCTCAAATCCTTCTCTGTTGCCTCAAAAGCAACATTTCTCACAAGCAATTTTGTTGAACTCTTATCCTTCTCAACTTTCTTTTGTGATTGCCCATCATTCTTGACATGACAAAGTTGTAAAATAAGAGCATGCCCTTCCAAGACAGTCCCCTACACCAAAAAACAAAATTAAAATTAAAATACAAACCAGAACTAGAATCAAGATCTCAGAATGCATATTACATGCATAGTTTAATACAAATCTGTAAGTACCTGTAAATCTCTGCAAACATTTGTAGCAGTCTCCATAGAGTCAAACTCGATAAATCCAAACCCCATAGAAACGTTTTTCCCATTTTTCAAATGCTTCTTCACCTATTTGTCACAACAGCAAAAACAAAAATATGAAAAAAGATCAATAATAACAGTACTAAGAAGAAGAAGAAAACTAGAGCTAACATCACAAGGAATGAAGTGGCACTCAACCATTACCTTGACACTCAAAATTCTTCCGTCTTTCAGGTGTTCACTAAAATGTTTCCTTAAACTCTCGTCTGTCGTTTTGAAATTGAGGTTCTTGACAAACAAGGACCGAGCCTACAGCATGACAAATTTATCAATAACAGAAGAACAAGAATCAAGAATTAGCAGCCACTATTGTCAACAGTTTCGTGATTATTAAATTTAGCAGCCACTAATGTCAACAGTTTCTTAATTATTAAATTATCCCATAATTAATTTGTAGAATATTCTCCATGATGAAAGAATATAGATAGTGCCAAAAAAATTTACCATTTGGCAAGGAAAGAGACTGAATAGTTTGAATTCCCACCGCACTTCACTTCCATTATATAAAAATTGACAGCATTAATTTTTTAAATATAAAATGCAGAGTGACAGATTGACTACAGACAGTTCCAATGAAAGAATAATAGTTTATTTCCCAGGCTATATCATCTTTTACTTTTCTCCAATCAGATTTTGAGGATACTTGGGTCCAAGGCTTCATAATTTTGAGGATAGCAGTTCCAAGGCTTTCATCTTTTCATAATTCCCGTCCGCCAATTTTTCTCATCCTCTTTATCTAACCAGTCTTGGAATTTTTCATTTTTAGAAGAATTTGCATGATAGGGAAGTTAGCAGGAGTCTTTCCTGTTTCCACTTGAATCCATTCATCTTTCATCTGCTACTGATAAAAGAATTTGGCCTCTGAAGTCTATGGGCGTGTTTTCTTGTATATTGTCAGTGATTAACTATGTCCTTAGCAGGGAAAAATTTCTACTGGACCAATCCATTTGGAAATCCAAAACTCTCCCAAAAACCAAATCTCTTGTTTGGTCACCTGTTCTTAACAAGGTTAATTCTAACAAGATACAGAAGCATGCAAGCTTCTCAATCCTTTATCTCTTAATATATGAGTTATGTCAGTGTCTTGTGTATTTTTGCATTGTTCTATTGCAAATAATACTTGGAACTAGCTTTTTAATGCTGTAGGAGAGAAGCAGGTTTGCCCTAAGACGCTGCATCACTTTCATCCAATGTTCGGAAAAGCAGACCGGGCATCGAACTGGATGGAGTACCAGTTCAGAGGTTCAACCAGGAGTTCAACCGGCATATAACCAGTATATAATAAAATATATATTTATAAAAATATAAAATGAAATACATGTCAAAATATAGCTATGGATTCCATTGGACATTAAAGGTTGGAGAAGTAAATATATATTTATATAAATATATAAATGCATGTGATTATTTATAAAGGTCTAAATAATGATACATT
The DNA here is from genome assembly GCA_031216105.1 of Dalbergia cultrata. Classification (NCBI taxonomy): domain Eukaryota; kingdom Viridiplantae; phylum Streptophyta; class Magnoliopsida; order Fabales; family Fabaceae; genus Dalbergia; species Dalbergia cultrata. The sequence goes on from CM062348.1 coordinate 39,705,426, forward strand.
AATAAGGTAAACCGTAAAATTACTTTGAAATTTATTGTTATATTTTTGTTTGATTGTACTCTATTTATATTTATATTTCATGTATACATAAAATGACTTTTCTATTAACTATTAAACAAAAAAAATAAAAGACCGAGCTTTAGTTTTTAGTTTCAGACCCAAAAAATATGTTGCTTTAGTTTAAATGGTCCTAAAATTCAACTAACCCAAATAACCTCAAAAGTAAACAACCTAGCCCAAATTAAATCTAGCTTCATGCTGACACAGTAAGAAGCAGAACGCTTGAAGGCTGAAGCAGAACAAGGGTGCTACCAACACACAGAAGCAGAACATGGCGAGCTGCGGCAGCAAACAGCGCGATGGTTGGCGCTACTCTCTCTCTCCTCTTTGTCTTCTCTCCTCCTCTCATTCTCTCATCGTTGGGCTGTGGGGTTAGAAAGGAAACCCATATGGGGTAGTGTGTGAAGTGAACAAATGAACATCACATGGCCATGTTTTTAATTCTTTCCTTCTTTTTCCTTTTTTTTTTTTTGAATCAAAGCGATGCCTTCTTGTGTCAAAAACTTTTCCTTTCCAAAAAACCACCAGACCACACAGTTTGTCTGGTTTGCCGGTTCCCGGCCAGTTCACAGTGGTCAGAAGCAATTTTCTTGGCCACTGGTTTTAAGCACCACGTCAGACCGGACACTTGGCTGGTTTCCAATTCAACGGTCAGACCAACTTGTTCGGTCCGATTTTCAGAACCATGCTTTCACTTTACTGAATTCAGAGGCCTTGGGATTCATAATTTATAAAGAAGCTAAAATTCTATAGCAGTGTTCAGTTTTTGCTATTCTATGATGTCTTTGGCCAAAAAAGAATGTCAGAATTATTCAGAGGACTTCATCTTTAGACAAAATTGAAGATAGCATTATCTTCTTAGCTTCTATGTGGTGTTCTGCAATTGGTCTTTTTCAGGCTGTTTATTCAGAAGAAATGAGAAGACATTTCTTCTTCCTCTCATCATTAAATTTCTTTATAAAAAACTGTAGGAGATACTACCTCTGGTCCACTTTCTCTGTACTTTGGACTTTTGCACAAGAATTAAGGAACTTAAAACACAATGCTTGATTGTAAAGTATGTTTCTCCTTATTTAATTTTTAACACCTAATAAATTCATCCTATTTAAGTCACACTACTTTTCTAGATTAGTGTGAGAGTGAAGGGGTAAAATTGTAAGATTAACACAAAATTCTCTATTGAAATGTGGAAGTGACAGATAAAGGTTTTAGTCAGAGTGACAGAGGGTGGACTGCAGGTACAACAAGACAAGCATATCCCTCCCCTTCTACGGCATACTCATCTTTCAAAGTTAATCAATATGCCCGTCCTGGTCATGTGAGCATTAGATAGAAGAACTTTGCTTCCATCATGTAATAATCCCACATACTATAACAGCTCGTAATATGCAAAATAAATATCTCATTTTCATCCTTGTTTTATTGTCATTTGCATCCAAAACTTAGGCTGTTACAATTCTGAGCTTATATATTCATCATTTGACCTTATTCGTCTTTCCCCTATGCTACCTTGTATCGATTCTCCCAATAGACAAAAAATATCATGCACACTTCAATAAAATTACAGTAAAAACAATGATTAAAGGAAACAATTTAATAGGTCAAACCTCAACTCTGTCCGGATCAATGTCCACATCTGATATTCTTTGCACATGTTGCTCCAACATTAGCCGCTTGGCATCATTTTCGCCAACCGCAGTATTCAATTCATCGATTTTAGATGTTGAACTTTGGCTAAGAATGTCGGATGGGGCCCATTCCAAGTATAATGGAGCATCCCTGCATTAAGTTGAATATGAAACAAAGTAAATACCCTTCAATAAAGGGGCAAAAAAAGACAAACTGCTTTAACCAAGATTATTAATCTCAAGGACAAACATTTGTCACAAGCATTCTTTATTTATTTATTTTTTTTTTTGATTAAGAGCAATCAAGAATTCAAGATGCATATCCAAGAGAGGAGGAAACAATGGATTCATTCATGGAGGATAGCCCAAAGATTAGATTCGTCCATTAATATCAACAAAAAATAATCTTCTTGAACATTGCTGAGTGGAAGTTACAATACAATCAGAAGGAAAACAAAATCTTACTTGTAGCGCTTGTATGCTAAACCTCTAAAAGCAGCTCGAGCATCTGCTGATTCGAGGTAAACAATCTGAAATATCATATCCAAATAATTCATAGCTTGATAATCAACAAAGATATCATTAAACAATGGAAGAGTATTGCTAGACCAATAACTTTTTACATATCTAACTGATGAAGCAAAAGTTAAGAAATAAACTAAACAAGAAAAGTAAACATCAAAAGACAATAAGAACTTGTTTGGCATGTCCTAATAGGCCTATTAGAATAAGCTTACACAGTACACATTGACTTTATATGACATATACATTATATAGATTTATCCATTAAACCCCCTTACACTCGGAATGATGGAAAACTTAATTAGGACTTGAGATGTGAAATTAGGCTTAGTTAGCTTTTGATGTATAAGGTCGCTATCTATCTCTCTCTTTTCATTTTTTTCTTATTTTATTAAAATTTAAATAAGTATTTATATATTAAATAAATAATATTTAAATTAATTTAATTTAATAATTTAACAATATCCAATATATATTATTATTTTTATAATACATATTAAAATAGTCATAATTAAAAAGTAATCAATACTTAAATAATAACAGTTCTTTAAAGAAATAAATAATTAAAAAAACTTTTTTTATTATAATTACAATAGGAGACAAAAGTAAAGCAATGCTATTAAAAACATGCAAATACATAATAATAATAATAATAATAATCAATACTTATTATGAATTATAATTGTAAAGAATAAAAAAATAGAAATATCAAAATAATTACAATTTGTAAATGAATAATAATATTTTATAAATAATTTTTATTTTACTATAATTTTATTCTTTCTTATTGAATTTTTGCTTGTGATTAAAATTTATTGATGATAGTCAAAGGATAATATTATTATCTTATATAACACATGTCATACAATATTATACAAAATATTATATGATATTAAAATTTAACAAGTATCATACATTATACTATTAAATCTTATCCTATGAGGTGTGCCAACCAGGTCCTAAGCATATCTAACTTCTCATAAATTACCATAATATACAGCAGATGGCACAAAGCCGAGCATATAGGACATTAGGACCCCAAGAGTTCATAAAATGAAGAAATTACATCTAAAGCATTTTGTAAATAAATAAAATAATAATAATAATAATAGCAATAAAATACTAATGTTGCATTTAAAATGTGAAGGAGGGTATAAATTTAATACACGTGAAATTTTTTTTCCCCGTCTTTTGGATATTCTAGGACACAGTTGTTTTTTCATAAGACACGTCTTGAAGGAAGAAATACTATTAAAACTTGACCAAAGATAAAGTATAAGAAATAACGAGAAAGTAGGCTATAAGATAGGATAAGCTATCAAATATCCAACAAACATTGCTGAGGCACATCATAAAATTTGAAGAGGAAAACATACCAGGGCCAATGTCTTTGTTGGAGGAAGAATTATTTTATCCAAATTACCGAATTTCCCAAACATCTTTGCAAGTTCATTTTCTGTTGAACCATAGGGCAGGTTCTTCACTAGAAGTACATGGTTGCTTCTTTTTAAGCCATCAACCTTTCCGTTGACAAGGTTTTCCAAAGACTCCACATTCACTCCAGCATTTGCAAATGCCTTTTTTGTCTCTGAAATCACTTGAGTTTCTCCCAGAGCAATACGTACGGCAAGATCATCAGCTTCTCGGTCTAATAAATCACTTTTATTAACACCATATTTCCGAGCAATGTTTTCCACAACCTATTTACATTTAACACCAACACATGATGAGAAATATTTGAGGAGACATGCATCCACCAACCAGAGAGCAAGGGAGCATAACTCAAAATCATTTGCATGAAGTAAAATCAACAAAGTTGTGGAACACACAAAGGATAGGATAATAAAGACAAAAAACTGAAAATAACTAACCAGAACAAGTTGTGGCTTTATTTATTTAAATAAAAAAAAAGAACAGAATAAAGAAAGATAATGATAAGCATCATTCAGAGTTTGAATATACTATTGATATACCACAAATGATGAAATAGTAGAATCATTATTTGCAATTTATTATGTTTCAGGAAACGTACTGTGTCAGGGCGCATGAACAGACTATTCCATGCTCTGGTATCTCCACTGGCTTCAGCTGTTTTCCTCTCTTCTTCTCTCCGTTGTTTGAGAGTTTTTGCACGTTGGTCCTTGGAAACATTGTTCCTACAAGAAGTGGACCATAAACCGTCAGATATTGCAAACAGAACACCATCAAAATTTAACACTACACATAATGAATCATTATTGTTTACATACTCTTTATTGTCTGAAGGTCTTTGTATGGCTGGCATAACATGCAACAATCTTCCTTGAAAAATTGAATTATCTACTTCTTGTAATGCCCTGGTAAACAATGAACATACTGCTAGGTAAATTATCAGCAGAACAATTTTACTAAGTTAGCAGATGACAAGTACTAGCTTAAGTTCTGAAACAGTAGTGATGTTGGAAGAGACATGATTGCATAACCATAAAGCAAACAACAATAAAAGGTAGCAGCTTTCTGAAGCCTATACTCTATAATAAACGTCATAGCTATAATTCCATCAGCAGGAAATTAATTATTTCCATCCTACTTTTGTATTGCAGAAAACCTCTTCTTCAGATTCCAAAGGTTTCTTAAAATCTTACCCAATAACATTTTTTATTTCCAAATCAAAGCATAACAAAGAGTACTCTAAGACTAGATGACCTCCTCAACAAAAAACATAAAGCATAGAGAAGACAAGGTGAAACAACAAAATCAAACCAATAAAGCTATCCAGCCTCTTTGCATATCGTCTTAGAGAGGAACTAGTATTATACTGAAAATAGAACAGAAAATTAAGGAGGAAGCCTCCTCTTACAGCAGACAAATACAATATCGAGCACACACAGATGAGCAGATACTGGACATAGAGAGGAACTGGAAATTAGATAAATTCAGAATTGTTGTTAGACAGATTGTGTCCCCCCCCCCCCCCTCCCAACAACCCCAAAACAACAAAAAAAGCCTAAGCCCCAATTCTCTCCCGGGAATGACATCCTTCCACTACACTCATCCTTCCCTTTATTCCCATTCTCTCCCTTCTCGGCAATCATGGCATTAATTTTCTAATCACAGCATATTTTCCTTTCCATGGTCCTGCAGCCAGATGAACATTCTGTTATGCTCATTTCTAACCCAAGTAGCCTCCTCAACCTTTACAACCTTCTTGTTTCTTCTTTCATAAACCCAAATCTCCTCGCAAGGCCCAATTCCTTCCACCCCAGTTCACATCCTTTTACATCTCTTAAACAAGAGTTAAAGGCCCACTTCCCACCATCGAATAGACAAGGGGATGAACATTGAAAGGTGATCACAAAAATGATCCTGTCCACAATCAAGTCTAAGGACCATAGGCTGATAAGAATCCTTTTAAGACACGAATATTCACTCAGGCCAAATACATGAAAAATATAGATATATAACAACATACAGACCTAACATTCACCAAAAGCACCAAAGCACCAACTCAAGAAGGAAACAGCTGTAGGAAAGTATAAAAAGCAAAATGGTCCAAAGATCAAGCCTACATCAAAAACTCAAGAGTCTTTTTGAAACAACTTGGCTTTATTTAATGCCTTAAAATCATAACCTACAACTTCAATTGCTCAACTATGAACTAAAAGAATAAGGCATGCAAAATCCATAAAAGGGATCACAACTTGGCATAAATAAATGAGAACAATTTTTAGCCAGTCAATTTTTACCTGGCTGCAGATTCTGGAAATGAATAAAGAACATATGCTATTCCTTTGGATCGTTTTGTACTTTTGTCAACAACAAGATGAACCTGTGAGACAATACCAAACTTACTAAAATGCTCTTCCAGCTCCTCCTCACTATCACAGAAGCAAAATACAATGATTAGAACTATCAAGAAATATGAGTTATATGAAATTCGAACAGAAAATATGAAATTCGAACAGCAAAGAAAAAGCATCGGTTATTGTTAGTCTGTTAAATAATTCAACTTGCTGATGACATTCTCTCTTTTAGAAACAATCTAATTGGAGAAGTTGGCATAATAATACCGTACAAACACCTATAAGATAATTCCAAAAAATAGAGAAGACATGTAGAAGTACGTGGCAGTGTATGGCAGATTGCGGACAAAGAGACGACAGGACTCAAAAACTCCTATCTTCTCTTCTGAATTTGATGATTGGCCACCCTGCTCATCTGAATTCATTTGAGATTTTTCACGGGCAATATCCTCTCCACAAGTATCTGGCTGACCCTTTACGTCTGATTCTGACTCTTGAGCACCACTTCTTTTGGTTATTTCCAAAGATTTCATATCAAAATTTTCTTCACCTTCACTAGCATGACTATCATTGTCTTTGCCGTCATCGTCATCAGCAGCAGCACTTACTGAATCATCATTGTCATCTTCATCATCATCACTTTCAGAATCAGACCATTTATTTGTCACTTTACTCTTGAAATAATCCATATCAGAAACGACATCATGTTCAGGCTCATGTAACTGGTCAGGTTCAGGATTATCAGGAAAATGATCCACTAATAAGCTGCCATTCTGATGTAAATCAGCACGGGTCGCAACTGATTTATCTTTGCTTTCCTTATTTGGTACCGTTTGCTTCTCGCCGGCAGTGGATACCATCGACGTATCATTTGCCCACAGTTTCGACTTAGCCCGAGGCTGCATGACTTGAAGAAATTCTTGAAGCTGTGGGTCATCAATGTCCTCAGAAACATCTCCTTGTGCCTGCCCTTTCGGTCTAGCATGTTTTTTGACATCCGGGATCACCTTATTCTCTTTTTTAGTCGAATGCCGACTCCACGGACGAGGAAGCTCTGAATCACCACGTTTTCGAGCCACCTGCTTGGTTGACGAGTATTTAGCAAAATCATGCCGTGCACCTTAAGGTTTTCAGCAATATACATTTGAATGAGAATGAATGATAGAGAGGGGAAGCATATAACCTCACAAGTAATTCTACAAGTGTCAAGGTAGGATTTATTGAAATATTGAATAGCTTCTTGAGCTTCCTGCTCCGTATGAAATCCAATAAAAGCAAATTGGCGACTCTTACCATCTCTGAGGTAACAGGGAAAGCAACACATATCATTTACTGTTTCAAAACTATAATATAATAGTTATTATTGGAGGAAAGAGTAAAGCATACTTGGTACGCATAAGCTTGACATCCGTGATTTCTCCTTTCTCAGAAAAGAATTCTCGTAGTCGATCCTCGACAACATATTTCGGAAGATTCTTCACACATATCCTCGACCTGCACACAAAAAAGAAAAAATTCATCTAATTTTTTCTTATTGGTTCTGATTCCGTGTGTACTTATTTATGCGTTTAAGATGAATGAGTGCCCCAGTTTGCACGTACATTCTTTTGTTTCCTTCGTTCCAGAGAATGAGTCTTCAACAAGCAGGTAGCACAGATAAAAAACTCAACCTGCGATTGACTCAGCCAGTGGTTTGAACCGATGCGGCGGCGAGAGCGGTGAGCGCAGAGTGAGGCAGTGAGGAATCAAGGGAGAGACGAGAGAGTGAGCGACGGTGAGGAGGCAGAGTGCGTCCTTGGGGGTTGGGAAGGTACCAACAAGGGGAAGAGACGAGAGACGGCGGAGAGAAGAAGAAGAGTCGCTCAAGTTAACAAGGTGAGGGTTTGCTCAGCGAACAAGAAGCAGAAACACACAGAATTGGAATCCCCTCCCACAAAACCTCTCGAGGTACAGGAGCTTGGATCCGTTTGAGTACACATTTAAAACCTTGTGTAATGGTACTTTTTTTAAACCATATCCGTCCGTAATTGAAATAAATATTTATAGTTTGAAATGATTCAATAAATTAAAAAATTTAATTTAATTTATTGATTTGAAATAGGTATAAGGGTCTATTTATATATTATAATTTGTAATTTTTTTTCTAACCTTCTAAGAGTAAAAGGTCATATTTTTACTTTTTATCCTATTTGGTTAAATAGCTTATTACTTTTCTAAATGTTATTCTTAGTATTTTATGAAAAGTGAAAATATTTAGCTTCTTAAGAAGTATTTCTAAAATACTAAAAATAAGTATTTTTATTATTATATATTCAAATATAAAATAACTTATTCATAAGTTACTTTTTAAAAGTTACTTCTGTATAAGAGTTTAAATAAGCTGTTTCCCTAAACTAGTTGTTTGACCCGTGCAATGCACGGGGAGAAAATAAAAAATAATTTGTTAATTATTATAGAAAATTGAGTACATAAATTTATCATAAAAGTAGGTTAACAGTTAAATAATTAAATAAGAGGATAAAATATAAATGTGACATTTTATTTTATATTTTATTTTTAATATCATGTTTATAAAGTTGAAAAAAATCTTGATAAATGACTCATAACTTACAATAAAAAGCCTATGTTATGAAAAATTTGCACATTTTGAACGATGAAATTGTTGAATAAAGAAAGAGAATAAATGGATAATTTTACTATATCATGAGTCATTTATAGATTGATAATAAGTATCCATAAAAAATGGGACATGTCTCACTCTTCTTATCTCTATTTAGAATTTTACCTCTCATCCTTATCTTCATCCTTTTATGGGTCCTCCTCATTTCCCATCTCTCCTAGAGATTTTGAATCCTTATGATATTAAGTGGTTTATTAACAAATTTCAAAAAGAGAAAAATTTTAAAAATATTTTATAATTTAAAACATAACATCCATAATACCAAATACTATTAATACAATATAATCCAAATTAAAATTAAAAATGCATACATAATACAATGAAAATAATTAAAAAAATGAAGGTGTATTATCTCTGTCCCTATTCTGTTTAACAAACGGGAACTTAGTCCCATCGATTGTCCTTGTGAAGACAAAATATATCCCAACTCCTTTTTTCATTGTGGGTAATTCTTGCTTGTACCCATTTTTATTTTTTTTTATCAACTTTAACCATTTATATCTTTTTAGTACATTAAAATATTTAATTTATAAAAATATAAAAATATATTTTCTAATTCATAAAAATAATAAATAAATTTAATTTATATGATTTCAATGTACATCTTTTTAATAAATTAAAATATCAATTTTAAAATATATGTTATAATTAATGCGTCGTGATTAGTAAAAAATCATATATAATTCTAATTTATATAATATCAATTATTAGAGTAGTATATCAATTATAATATTATTTTCAATAAAAAAATTAATAATTATTTAGTATCATTATCAAAAAAATGTAAATTGTGGAATTGATTTTTTTAAAATATTTTAGTGTTGAAAACTTGAAGGTATTTTTTTCAAAAAAAATTAGTATGAAAAAATCATAGAATTGATAGATTGAAATGTTCAAGTTGTAAAAAATTAAATAGGATATAGTGATATAGGTATATAGATAATTTTTTTATTATGATTTTCAAATGTTCTAGATTTGAAGTTAAATTTTTTTCCTAATCCCATCCTCATTTAGAATTTTGCCTCAATTCTCATCCACATCCCCGTCACGGATCGCATTCCTTATTCTATGTAGAGATTTGAATCCCTATTGATATTTATGGGTTCATTAAACAAATCAAAAACGAAAAATTTTAAAAATACATCATTATCAAATAAGCGTAAATTATAGAATTGATTTTTTTAAATATTTCAGTGTTGAAAAATTGAAGGTATTGATTTTTTTTTAAATATTTTAGTGTTGAAAAATTGAAGATATTTTTTTCAAAAAAAATTAGTATGGAATTGATATATTGGAATGTTCAAGCTGTAAAAAATTTAATTTTTTTATTATTATTTTCAAAACTTCTAGATTTGAAGTTAGAAAATTTTCCCCCAATCTCATCCTCATTTAGAATTTTGCCTTTTTTTTCATCCACATCCCGGTCACAAGTCCCTATTTCTCATTCCACATGGAAGACTTTTTTATTTAATGAGTATGAAATATTAGCATTATATCAATTATTATCATATTTGATTAAGAATATATTAATATATTAGTATTATAATGAGTCTTAAATATTTGATTAAGAATAAATTTGATAGAAATTAAATTTTGAATTATTATTATATCAAAATCAATCAATTATCAATTCGTTAACAATCTGATCCATCCATTTTTTTTAATTAGAAAAAAATATGCTGATTTTAAAGCTTATTTATTTTGGAAATACTTCCTTTATAATTTTTTTATCACCTTTATAATGTGAGGCTATTAATGATTCTTAATTTACTTGTAGATCATAATTATATTGACACGGGTTCTCTCTTAGTGCAAATTGTAATCTCCAATAATTGTAATATTTGATTTTATTTCATATAAAAATAATTAATAAGTAAATTGTAAACTAAGCTTAAAAAATTTTTAGACATAAAGATTGAAAAAAGTGAGGGCCTAAATCATTGTATGAGTTACACGTGAAGCCTAAATTACTATATGAATGACACGTGTAATAGTTTTCATAAATAAGTCGATCTGAAATACTAAAATAGTAAATAATATGAAGCTATTAATGGTTCTTAATTTAATTATAGATCGTAATTATATTTACATGAGTTCTCTCTTAATGGAAATTATAATCTTTAATAATTGTAATATTTGATTATTTAATGATTATAATATTTAATTTGATTTCATATAAAAATAATTAATAAGTAAATTATAAATTAAGCTTTAAAAAATCTTTAAACATAAAGATTGAAAAAGATGGGACCTAAATCACTGTATGAATGACACATAAAGCCTAAATTATTGTATAAATGATACGTGTAATAGTTTTCATGAAATGACTCTAAAATATTAATATAGTAGATAGTAGATGAGGCCTAAAAATGAATTAATTTAATTATTTTTATTATTTTATCTTTTATTAATAAATTAGGAACAAAATATTATATTTAAGTAAGGTTATTTTTGTATTTTCATTTATTAGAATTCAATTCCTACACCAAATCACACCAATTTAGGTCTAATTTCAATTTGTAAGTTATGTTGGATTTCACTTGCTTAACTTATAGGGTGTTTGGGAAGATTTAAGTAATAGAATTGAACCAAATTTCATAAAAAATTGAATTTAATTAGGAATTGAATTCAATTTTTATGTTTGAAATGAGTCAGTAAATAACATAATTGAATTGAATTCCTTGATTTAGAATTTTTCTAAAAATGAATTGATTTATTTACTTTTACGGTTTTTCCTTCATCAATCAAACTTAATATTTCACTAACAACTTCAATTATTCATTAGAATATATGACATAATCAAAATCATACAAAAACACACTACAAAATAAATCAAAACCTGGAATTAGAAATTAAACATTAATTGATAGCACAAATCTACTCATACTCATACTAAATTTCATCAAAGATCTCCATAATAGAAAATGCTTATACTCAAATCTGTTTCCAAAAGCAGATAAATGTTTTAAACTAAAATACTACTTAGGCATTACAATCAGATATCTCCCCCCAAAATAATACACTTATAAATATGAAATCTATCATCAAATTTGTTTCCAAAAGCACATAAATGTCTTAAACTGAAATACTACTTAGGCACTACAATCAAATGTCTCCCCCCAAAAAATACACTTACAAATATGCAATCTATCATCAAATCACCAACCCAACTTTTTAGTCAACCATTGAAAGCTTAACTCTTTCGAGAAACCAAAAAAAACTCCAATAAGATTAGGATGCTCATTAAGCCATTCAACGACATCAAAAAAGTTGTCACCCTCCAAACTCAATTTAGCTACTGCATCATATATTTCTACTGGCTTCCAAACTTGAGTGCTTGTACTTAAAATAACTTGTGCAATATTTTTCACTATTGAAGACACCTCTTTTAAATCGAATGAGTAATCACTTGCCATAGGTGCTTTTCTTTTTTTACCTTTTGCAAATGAAGTGTTAGGCACAGATGGAGTTGATGATGGACATTGTGTTGTTGGTGTTGATCGCATACTTTCATAATCAAAAGGACTAAAATTCTCCAAATGAACCTCATTGTTTGCTTGCATATTATCAATTTCATCAGTACTAATATGAGCATTCTCCTTTCCCATCTTTGTACTTTTTCTCTAGCACTGTCAGCTTGAGCTCTGGTTGCTACATCTTTCCATATATCTCTCTTATGTTGCTTTCAACTTTGTTGTAGGAAATTGCTTCCAACTTTATTATAGGAAGTTGCTTCCAACTTTATTGTAGGAAATAAAATAGAATATTCATACCTTTATAAGAAATTTCCACACCTCTAGAGGAGCCTCAAATGTTTTAGAAGAATCATTCCATCCTATTCCACTTTTTAATTCAATTTCTTTTGCTAGCACCATTTGTTCCTTAAGAGTTTTGAGACGATTCAACACTTTGTTTTTGTTGATGTTCAAAGAAAATTTAACATTAACTTCCTCTACCACCTTCCTATATACTTCAGCAGAAAAAAGCTTTATCTTCCTTTTTACCCTTACTTTTTTGCTCCCTAAGAACTTCAAGCATTACACAATCCATTTCTGTGGTCCACTTGAAGTATGCATTACAATCATTTCCTCCTTCCACCTCAAAAACTTTCTCATCATCCATATCAGCACCTATTGTTATATGACATCAAATACTAAATTTTTATATTATATTACACAAATGTAGTACTAGAAGTAAAATAACCATAATGTACTTAAATTAAACTAATGCAATAATAAATTATCAAATATTGAAAGTTAATCATCCATTGTAATGTCACAGCTAATAACAACTAATAAATCAAACCATACATCAACTCAAGTTCATTTTTGGAAACAACAATAATACACAAAAAATCAATGTTGTCTAGTTATATAATCATTCCACATTTGTGCAGCAATGGAGTCTCTCAAAATTTCCCCCCTTCGTCTATCTTCATCTCTAGCAATTGCTCCATAAGCAAGTCCACATTTAGGCTCATTATTCATAAGATCCCTATCAACTTGTGCAATAATTTCTTCATCTGGATCAAAATCCACTAAGAAGTTGTGCAAGATGCCGCATGCTAAAACAATTTCACTCACTATTTCTACATCATATCTAGACATCTCTGCTAATATTGAAAACCTACTCTTCAAAACACTAAAAGCTCTTTCAATTGCATTGCGTAAAGAAAAAGGTCTTAAGTTGAATAATTCTTTTGGGTTTTTAGGAGGATGTAAAAAGTATTCTTTCAAATGATATCGAGTACTTTGATATGGGATGATAAACATTGACCTCAACATATATCCAGCTTCGGCTAAGTAGAAGTTACCTAAAAAATAGAATTTAAAATATTTACATAAAAAATATTAGGGAATGTTTTAAATAGCCATGAAACAAATTTATGGAAAAACTTAATACCTTGAGGAACGTTTAGATTATCTTCTCTACTTAACTTATTATCTAAAATTCTTGAATATGAAGCTGAGCCCTCCTACCCAGGTAATACATATGTGAATTTTAACTCAAAAGTATAAACTGTCAATACATTCATTGTAGGATAGCTTTTTCTTCCTTTATACCTTGACATATCTTCTTTTGAAACCTTAACTCGGATATGTGTTCCATCTATAGCATCGATATCATCTAACATTACAAAAATAAATTCAAAAATAGTATTTGTATTTAAAAATACCTTAAAGTATGGATAGAATCTTCCTTCACTATTGAGTATTTGTGGTGAGATAGTAGAACCATTTGGTTGGACCAAAAATTGATCTTGAAGTGTTATTAAAGCTTTAAGAACTTCATGGAAATGATAACTAATAGTCTCAGTAGACCGATGGAAGAAAAAATTTCTAACCAAACACGTGCTTGACCACTTAAAATATTTAGAAACTTAGCAACTTGTTCCCCAACAAAACTGTATTGATTATCCCTGAGAAGTCCTCTTCCATGAAGTATTGCAACTAATCGAGTGAAAGCATCATAACTCATACGTATTACGGAACGTGAGTTATAATGTGCTTCTAATTGAGCCATCAATTCTCGGCGTACTTGATGTCTATTATATCGTTGTAATTGGGTAGTTGGTCTTTCAATACGAGACACGTGTCGAGTTATATATTGCATGCAATCTAAATAACCCGCATAAGCAACTATGGCTAAGATTATTTTTTTTCTCAAATTGCCTCATATTACCTACAATATAAGTATCTTTCAATTTTCATGCTAACAAAGTTGTAGTGTCTTTTCAATGACTTTGTGTATTATATAAATTAAAATGGTTTCAACAAAAGAGGGACTTCCATGAACAAACTACTATGTGAGTAAGGGAAATAAAATCAAACTGAATTATTAAACTTTAAAATGAAAATAAAATCAAACATGAACAAACAAAATTTTGCCTTATGTTAATTGAAGTCACATGATCTATTTCTCATCATCCATATCAAAGGAACACCTAACAACAAAGCACAAAACCAACAACAGCAAAGCACATGCAGAACAACAATAATTAACAGAACACATAAAAAAAGGAAAAAAAGAAAAAGAACAAAACAGAAAACCAAAAACAACAATTAATAGAACACGGTGCTAAAAATTTGGTTCCACCATTTCCAAATGTAGGAACTCCTCACATGCAAAAAATGGATGAAACACAGTAAAAGAGGAAAGAACACAACAAAATAGAGCTTCAGTAATGAAATATCTCCAACTAATGAAGCGGCGGCGGCAGTGTTGTCCAAATCGGTGGTCGATGGAGGCAGTGGAGAGACGGTGGCAATGGAGGGATTTGGTCTGAGATATTGTTCCTCTACAGTAACTTGCATTCAACCCACAAAATCAAAAATTGGCATACCTACATAAACCATAAACCAAGAAAAATTAGAGGAAGGAACACAGCAAATTCAAATCAAAGAGGAAGTAACGAAATACCTCTAGTTGATGATGTGATGGTGGTGGTGGCAGCAGCGCTATCCAAACCAGTGGTCAACGATAGCAGTGGAAAGATGGCGACTTCAACTTGCAGCAGAGAATAGGGTTCTTGGTTTGGGATTGTTTGTTGGTGCTGCACAAAAGAGGTAGGGAGAGTTATATAGTGAGTAAGGTCAATTTGGGAATTTCAAATTTTCAGATCAATTCCATCACCAATTCAAATCTCTTTAGATATGATTTATTTTTAGGAGTGTTTGAGGAATTGAATTCTAATTCTCATCTAATTCTTGGATGAAACTTTGTTTTCAAAACAAAGATTTGAATTCCAGTTCTCAAATGAATTCACTTCCACCCTTTTCCAAACACCCTGTTAGTTATTTCCAAAGTATGAAATTCAATTCAATTACTTGATAGAATTGAATTTTAGGGGTTTTCAAATACCTTGAATTTTATACTATCTTTTTAATTGATGTAATTTATTAATTAAAATATTGATTAATCTGATAATTAAATTATCCTTGTTTAATATGCTTAATTTATAATTTTTGTCTTAATACTACTTATTATTGGTCATTTTCTCATGTCTTCTAACTATGCTAATGACACTAATCAACAATAAATAATCAACGTTGACCTTTTCTATTGTGAGGCCAAAATCAACTGTCTAGTCAGTAAATCAATTGCTCGGGATTCATCGAGTCAATTAGTCTAGACGAAAATTAGGATGTTACAGTATAAATGTCATTATTCTACCAAATATTCCCTAAGTATTTTATCACTAGACCTAAACCTAATGATCAAAACTATAAATCAAACCATCAATAAAAAATTATTATTTAAAACCTTAGCTCCATCCACCCATCAATTAAAACCTTAATAGTGCTACACCCGTGCTATGCACGACAGTATGTTAAATTTTTTTTTTGTTGAGATTTGAAGTATTTATTATCTAGAAAGTAATTGATATAATAATTATTGAAAGAAATTTGGTAAAAAAAAATGGCCACATCTGGTTGTACCAAAAGGAACAAAATACTAAACATAAAGGAATAAAATCCTACCGAAAAAGTCAAAATGGAATGGTCTATTCAAGGCAACAAATATAATTAGTAGTTAAAAAAATAATAATATGGAAATAGTCAAGCCAATTAACGTTAAATGGTAAAGATGAATTACTAACAATCTGAGATAAAAAGAGTATGTTAACAAACATATATATTCTATCCATAGTCTTGAGAACATATGATAACAAACAACAACGTTTCATATATTTTTAAAATAAATATCAGCTAAACGATTTACACCATCAGCAATCCTAATAGTTGATTCATCATCCCTTTTAAGATTGTTTGCTCTACATAATTCTTTCCATCATTTTCCAAATTTGGCTTGATTGTCTCTTGACTTTAATAGTTTGCAAACAAACTATTGACTATGCCACCCACTGTCCCAAATTTGAATATCTCTCTCAACAAATCAACACCTAAAGTCAGATAATGAATGAAAAGTTATTATACCAATTATTGAAGTGATGTTATCAATGAGTATATTTTGTAGCTAGAAGAACATGAAATGATTGATATCAATAGAAAAGTATCACTTGATTTTCAGTAGCTTCATAATGTGTCAAACATTTGGTAAATTCTCTGTTGAGATATATGATGTTATTGATTTGTTGAACTCCAAAAAAATTGTTAAATGAAATTATACAACATAATGATGTAATGGATTTACCTAATGTTTGATGTAGGCCCTTGGTTGACACTTTCGATTTGAGGCGTTAGAAGGTTGAAGAATAAATGAATAGTAAAAGTCAAGTTGTATATAATTTATAAAATTATTGGTAATCAGTTAATGTGTTAGAAGAATTTTGTGGCTAATCAGTATTGTGGGTATAATTATTGCCAATTTTATGAATAATGGTACATAAATGAAATAAGAGTTAGTAATGAATATTTTATGTTAAATAATAAATAAACCTCCACAATATGATCTGACCTACTAGAGCTTTGACCATGGTAAAAATTAGGTGCATTTGGGTGTGAACCATGTCTACAAAAAAGAAGGTTCTATTATTTGCATTTAATTTGACAATAATAATAATAATTACAAATAAAAATAGTGTGTACGTTTCGACAATGGTGGCATTTGGATTATAATGAGGATTAATATCCTCATTTGAAGGTGATGAATCAGAAGTGGGAACTTGACCTCCTATGCTATTCTTGAAATCTTGTCTAATGAAATCATAAAATTTTTTTGGAGTATATTTTTTGAAGTGTCTAGAAGGATCAGCTCTAAAATGTAAAGGATATTGCATATGATCAATTATATTCAAATAAAACATACCATGATACACATAATACATTTTTAGGCCATATTGATAATGAAGATTGTAAAATTTTTTCAATTCAACTAATCCCTTGCTTAGATGTGCTTTTGTTTATCCTGCACTATTTTTCAATGCAAAATAATTGTCTTTATCATCAATTGTGTAGTAGAAACATAAATTAATAGTTATTACCGATGTAATAGTTATCGATAATGCAATATATGAGTTTAACAACATAAAGTCAAAAACTAGATTGTGTAATAAAGTTAAAATATAGTCAATTTCTAATATGCTTAATTGCAAATATTGAACAAAACTAAAATTTGGTAGTAATATTTTGTTTATTGTTAATGGAGAATATAGACGATATAGTTGGTTGTATAAGCTAGCAGGAGTAGAGATTAAAATCTCGTCAAAGTATAGAAGCACAATGTGGTTTTTGTCTCCATCAATATTCCATGGTTTTGCAAAGTCAAAGAACATTTGATAAGAAAATATATAAATGCATAACATAATAGTGAATTAAAATCATGCAAGCAAAACAAAAAGATAAAGCGAAAATAAGACATTAAAAGTGCAAAAATAGTGAAAAAGATTAGCATTATGGAAGTGTTATGAGGAATGGTTAATAAGTTAGAATAGGAAGTATGCTTAGGTAATGCCAAAAAAGCAAGTATTCAATTTGTCCAAGTCTAAGAAAATCTTTATACAAATACAGTATATCCATGTGCTTATATAGGGTTCTTTGTCTGTACCTTTTCAAGAAAAGAACCTGGATGTGGGTCAGCGAGAGATAGTGAATATGATGGTAGTTGAAGGAATGATTTGTAACAAAAAAGCTTGTGCTGATCAGATTGGAGTGTATGGTATGGAGAGAAATTGACATATTAATGAAATTAGAAAAAAGATCATTGTTGGTAATCTTGTGTTTTAGGAATTATTGTATAGTTGTGTTATTAATTTGAAGAGAAAAGTTTGAAGGAGTGGAAATTTGTTGAGAAGAGCACAAAATGGGGAGATGTGACTTTATTGAAGATAAGATTTCATGAGAGAGAATGCGAATTATTGGTTGATGAGATTACTCTATCATCTGTTGGTTTTGAAATGTGATAAAGTAAGAAGTTTGCATGGCATATGATGTGTGTTATACTGGGCCTTTTTTTATAGTGATGCAGGGAGGAACCACAAAAAAAAAAGCAAAAATTGGTTCTATTTTGCTTGAAAAGGAGTTTGGGATCAACTTTTGTAATTATGTCACTTAAGCAGGGTGGGTTGGATGCTGTTTACTTATAATATTTGTTTATCCGTATATATGTATGTATATAGATGTATAGATATAAATATATGTTGGCTATGGTAGTGATATAAGACTACATGTTTGTATTGATATTGTAGCATTCTTTAGTATGTTGAGAATAACAACAACCCAAACCATAGAATGTGAAAGAATGAAAATAACAATAACAAAAAAGCTTGTGTTGATAAGATTGGAGTGTATGATACGGAGAGAAATTGGCATATTAATGAAATTAGAAAAAAAATCATTGTTGATAATCTTGTGTTTTAGGAATTATTGTATAGTTGCGTTATTGATTTGAAGAGAAAAGTTTGAAGGAGTGGAAATTTGTTAAGAAGAGTACAAAATGGGGAGATGTGACTTTATTGAAGATAAGGTAAGATGAGATTTCACGAGAGAGAATGCGAATTATTGGTTGATGAGATTACTCTATCATTTGTTGGTTTTGAAATGTGATAAAGTAAGAAGTTTGCATGGCATATGATGTGTGTTATATTGGGCCTTTTTTCATAGTGATGCAGGGAGGAACCACAAAAAAAAAAGCAAAAATTGGTTCTATTTTGCTTGAAAAGGAGTTTGGGATCAACTTTTGTAATTATGTCACTTAAGCAGGGTGGGTTGGATGCTGTTTACTTATAATATTTGCTTATCCGAATATATGTATGTATGTATATGTATAGATATAAATATATGTTGGCTATGGTAGTGATATAAGACTACATGTTTGTATTGATATTGTGGCATTCTTTAGCATGTTGAGAATAACAACAACCCAAACCATAGAATGTGAAAGAATGAGAAGAACAGAGACAAAATCTATTAACAAACACATACCTTAATGATTTGGGGGAGCTAGATTTGAGAGAGGAAAAAAGAAATCTGCTTGGGAGAGGAATTTAATTTAGGGTTTTGGTTTGAGAAAATAAGGGAGGAAGAGAGTGGGGAAATGGCTTTATAGAAGGGGAGGCATGAGTAAGTGAAACGACACCGTTTCACACTGTTTCTAGCTTACTAACACCACTATAGCAGTTTAGCTCATTTCCCATGCCCACTGCAGTCACTTATGACTGCTATAGCGGTCCTTAGACCATGAAACACCTCACTTACGATTACTATAGTGGTCCTGGATCGTTATAGCGGTGACAACAAACTCCACATTCTACTTTTTTACTGTTATTAAGCATATCGATTACCTCTATACTCACTTATTTATATTTATTTTACTCTCCATTAACTTTAAAACATAAATGTAAATAAGGAAATTCCCCCCATTTGGATTCAAAGAAAATATCAAAAAAATCAAAACCCCAACCAATCAAAATCCAATTTTTGAGTTCTAGTTCAATTTCGAAGATTCTCATGATTTTCTAAACTTGGGGGCTAAAAACAACGCATCTACATGTTTCCTAAAATTCATTAAAAATCACTCTTCAATTTATTTCCTTTTAGAGAGCAATTTCCAGGACTTTGGATACCAAGAAGGTGGCTCTATCATATAGCCCTCCAAGGAGATGTAAGCTCCAGATTTAGCAAAATTTCAGACTCGGCAATATGGGTGGGTCCCGGAGCACCTCCATACGAAACTTTTTTACTGGCATGTGTACACCGGGTATTACAAAGGGGTAGACAAGATATTTTTTGGTGTTTTGTGTATATAAGTTAGGGTTGTGTGCATGTTTAATTAAAAAGAATATTGGGAGATGAAAATAAAATGTTTAAGACTTTTTAATCTATAGTTAAGGGGCCTCATTCCTAGCTTTAATAGACTAATCACAATTAATTCAAATATCAAATGTGACATTATCCCCAATCTCATGGGAAAGAAAAAGTGATAAAGTAACTTTGTCCTCTTGTCTTTTAGTGCAGTGATGATATATCCAACTTTCAGGTGATGACATATTCCGGTCATCACTTATTCTTGCGTTAAATTACCTTAGTGGCTTTTTTATTGGTAATTTTGCGCCAAAAAAAAGGAATTGTGATTTTATACAAGTCACTATTCAAATACAATCCTCTTCGAACATTAAACTAACTCCCTTGAGGATAACCAGGGTTGACCATCTTGATTTTCATATAAAAATTACCTTAGAGGGATTTTGGTCAATTTGTACAAAATGGAAAATCGGCATGCTCCACTTTTCTCTTTGTTCTTGGCATCTATGTGACTTGAACTTACGGGAATATGAGTGTGTGATTCAACTTCCAACTACTATTAAAAATGAAGCCTAATGCCTCTTATTTATGGACAATTATGTACAATGTGATTCTATTATGTGTCCTGACGTTATTTGCACTTCAGATGATCTTGACACCTGTCCTAGCAATTATTTGTGTTTGCTGATACCTAAGCAGCACGGACACACCAACTTGGTGGTGTGTCTATGTGTCGGACACGTGTCGGTATCCGACATCTACATGACACGTGTTGGACATGTGTCCGTACGTGTTCAATTAAAAAATAATTTTTTTGAGCTTGGACACGCACTAAATATGGCTAGACATTGATCTAATTCATTATAGACGTGGCTTGGACCCTTGTGTACATGCCTAAGTTAGTTTCTTTTTTTTTTTTTCAAATTTTTAATATCAACATAAGCTCGAAATCAACTGTAGTTATTTGGTTGGACTTGTGCTGTTGGGTCATTTTATTTGAAAATTCTTTGGTTGATCACAAAATAGAAATAGAATAATTAATTAGATAAAAAGAATTGGACAAATACGACAAAAAGAAATTCAGACAAAAAAAATCATATAAAATTTATATATATATATATATATATATATATATGTATGCTGTGTCCGTATCCTGTAATTTTTTGAGTTTGTGTGTCTTCGTGTTCGTGTCCATGTTAGTGTCTATGCTTCATAGGCTGATACTGATGTGTCAATTTGCCCTTATTTTTCCAAATATCCAGGCCGTCAAAGCGCACTTATGCTTTTACCTCAAAAGATAATCACTCCTAGAATTTTGGGATAACTACCTACATTTTGCACCCATGACCCCTACTACTTAGGCAAAGCTCTTAGCTCCTACATTTTAGCTGAGTATCCTTCAACCTAATGTCGATGGGTACTCAACACTCAACCAAAACACATCTGTATCAGTGGGAATTATCAGTAGAATTTTTCTAAGTCCCTAATACTTTGAATTTCCCATGAAGCTCCTATTGGTCATAGGTGTCAATAGTCGATCGATTCTCGACATGTTGAATCATGACAACCTCGAAATCATGATCTTCATCATTTTCTCTTCAAGTCCTAATATAGGTTTTGTTGAGATCACACCTGTTGAACAAGCCTCAACACTAACAATAACTTGGAAATATTTCATACCAATAGGGTCAAATTAGGCCACGAAGTCAGAACAAAGTTGGCATCATTGGAACCAGAACAATGCACACTAATTTGGTCATAACTTGAGTTGTAGATATTAGATCAGAGTAAAACCAGTACTAACAAAAACCCAAGACACAAAACTACAACTTTTATTTTCCAAATAATTAAGCCAAGAAGTAGCATTTTGAGGGCCATTTCATTACTTGGAAATTAAAGTTTCTGCATGAGATATTAGGTTGCAATGTTTTTAACATAAATCTCTCATAAAATCTCCAATTCATGCAAATTGTGTCTCAAATTAAAGCTATGAGGCAGATGATCATGTTTATTTTAAAGACAACCTGGTATTTTTATGTTTTTTTTATTTAAGGCAAAGATAGAAAACAAAAATAGGAACTATGTAGCTAGGTTAGATTGTTTTTGGCACATTTTTTTTTCTCTTATCTTCTCCTCTTGTTCTTTTTCTCTGCTTTTAGGATTTTGTTTTGGTTTCTTCCATGATTATGGAAGGCTACTCTTTTGTAATCAACTAGAGAACTTTGAAGAATATTTGGTTATGTCTTCAGATCTCCATTCTTTAACATTATTTATATTTCAATTTTATATTCTTCTTTTTCTTTTCTCTTAATTATTGATTTCCACGAATGATGCTTCTCTTTACATTATTTTTAATTGTGTTTGTGATGAAACTAGATTGTTTAATCTTGATTTTATCATTTGAAGAATAGGTTTAGGTTAAGGGTTTCGTGCCCTTGACTTTTCATATTTTGACTTTAAAATTGATCTTGATATTCATGAATTTTAATGGCTTGGTGGATTCATGAATTGTAAGAGCTTTCCTAGTTGGGAAATATTCTAGATAGTTCTTGGGTTAGTTGTTCTCATATATTGATTTCTTTTTAGCATTTACAATTGATCAAAACCCTTTTTTTTAAACTAAATTTTTATAATTGTGTAGAACAACATTTAAGGTCTCTAGGGAAAATCATTCATTGTTTGCTCTTTTTGAAAACAAAATATACCTATACAAATTAAATGCTTTTCAATATCTAAAAATATGAAAATATAAATCATTTTGAAAACATTGAAATAGAAAATAAAAATAAAAAATATTTTTACAAACCAAACATGCTCAAAATTTGTAATAAATATTAATTGTGATAATTGAAATTATTTGTGTGTTTCGCATTAGTAGCTGAAATCAAGAAATTATCAATTGAGTCCCTAAAATTATTGAAAATTATTTTAGTTAATTCCAAAAAAATATTTACAAGAATTAATTTAAACCATCAAAACAACTAATATTATTTTTTATAATTTTAAAAACTAAATTAATAATTTTTCTAATTTTAAAGAATAAAATGAAACACTTTATATATATATATATAATACTAAAGTTCTTCCATTGTCATTGCCACATGGCCTTCCTTCTTGATTTTGAATTTTGTAAACTATATTATAACTAATTTTTAATTTTATTTATATTCTTTTATTAGTATTATTGCGTTACATTTCTCTTAAGTTGTGTTTAGTTAATATTAATATTATTTATTATAATTTGACCTTATATATCCCTTAGTAATGGCTGTCTTATTATCTGTGTTTAGTATGCATAATGATTAGTTTGTGTGTCCACTGGGAGACATCATGAGAAACAAAAAAAAAAAAACCTCATTTAGATCTTTCTTAATTTTTCATCACCATGCAATTTTCTAATTATATTTTTTTAAAATAGTAATCAAAGTGTATAATTTTATTTTTACAAAAAAAAAAACATTTATAAAGATTTTCTACATAGAAAAAATAGTCAACATTCAAAATATTAAAATAAAGGCAACAACTTTCTCATTTAATTTATTAATATAATGTGAAAACTATATAAAAAGTAAAATCTAACTAAATAATGTTTGAATTTTAAATACAAGTCTTTCATTGTACTTTAAAATATTATAGTTATATTTAATTTATTTTTTGCTAAAAAACTAGTTAAATAATTTTATTAAAATAATTAAAATACAATTGTTTCAAAACGAAATAAGTTGAAATATAGATTAAACTACCAATTTGGTATTTCAAAGATACATATGATACCAATTAAGTCTCTAAAAGATTTATATATCAATTTAATCAACAAAATATACACGTGATATCATTTTAGTGTTTGAAAGGTTTTTGATATCAATTTAATCTTTAGAAGATAAATGTGACATATGCATAAAAAAAATGTGATATCATTTTGATCCGTTAAAATATATATAACGTCTATTTTATCTCCCTTTTATATAAATTATTTCTATTTTTGAGGATTTGACCAGCGATTTAGTCTAAAATATATTAAATATTTATATATTAAAAAATTATATGATTAACAATGGTTGTTTATATTGTTGAAGGGATAAAATATTTATAACTTATTTAGTTTCAGTTTTTATTTTTAATTTTTAGAATTATATAAAATTTTTAAATAAAATATTAAAAATTAAAAATAAAAATTAAATTTTATGATTTTTAATATTTTTTATAAAATATAAAAAATTAAAAAATTAAAATTAAAAACTGAAATCTGCAATAAAATATGCTCATACTTATTAATGCAAGGGTTAAAATGAGCCTTTGTGCCTTTGAAAATTGAAACACCATCACCCGAACAGAACACACTAAAAACAATAAATTATTGATTTTAGACCGGTGGAAAACAAAGAAGCATCCAAGCGAGCCCTTAAAAATTGGCGTGGTTTGCTTGGTAGCCCTAGAAATTGAAAAGAAGAAGGTTCAGTACCTGGCGGCGGCGTCTGCCTGCTGCTCCTCAATTTCAACCTCAACTTCTTCTCTCGGAATCTCTCTCTCTCTCTCTCTCCCCACCACTCCACAGTTACTCAGCTAAGGTACCCACCCCTCTTACACCCTCTCTTTATTTTTCCTCTTCCAAATGAATAGATCCATACCATATATGTCTATGTCATGGATCTAAGCTAATGCTAATGGTGTTGTTTGTTATGGTGTTGTTGCTTGATGGCAGAGATGAGAGGAAGGAGTTACAGTCCATCCCCTCCGCCAGCAAGGGGTTACAGCCGAAGAGGGAGGAGTCCCAGCCCTAGGGGCCGCTACTCTGGCCGCCCTAGAGACCTCCCTACAAGCCTCCTTGTTCGCAACCTTCGCCATGATTGTAGGTACAATTACAAACCTCTCTTTCCTTACCTTTTTCCCCCCCTATTATTAATTTATTATTATGCTCTCTCATTTATTCTTCTTAGTTTTCGTATGTGTCTAATCTTTTTTTTTTTTCTTTTCTTGGAGGCCTGAGGATCTTCGCAGACCTTTCGGCCAATTCGGTTCCCTTAAGGATATTTACCTGCCCAAGGATTACTACACTGGGTGAGTTTCTTTCTTTCGTTGTTTTTTGTTTTTGTTTTTTACTTCATTTTTTTAACCATTTGACTTGAATATCATATCAACTCTTGTAGTCATCTCATGTTTCTTCTTTTTTTGGTTTTCCCTGTGCTTTCAATCTCAGTTCCCAACGTCATAGTAATTAGTAAATGTAAATTTAAATATTAGCTAAATTTCTTCTTCTCATTCATTCTTCATACATTGTCGACTTTTTTAACCACATGAAAGGGAAAAAAAAAAAAAATCTGAATTGCGAATTCTCCAAGTGGGGCTTCTACTTAAGCTCAATGTTCTGAATACTTGTTTTTCTTTCTTTCTTTTCTTTTGTCACGGGGCTTTTTTTACTTTTATTTTCTTTTATTTTGAGACTGCTATGACTGTAATAGCAAGTGGGCATAAGTTTTCTTGGGGTTTACCAGTGATTTAGAGTTTTGAAGACATCAATCGAGTAATTAGAGAGTTCTTGTGAAGATGTTATTGGTAGTTGAAGATTTCAAGCAACTTGAGTTTCATTACATTATGAAGATGTTCCAAGTCTTGAAGATTTTCAAGTGATCTTAAAACTGACACAAAGGTCAGCAGCCTAGTGCTTGCTTTATTATCCTGTCCTTCCATATTATTGGGGGCTATTTCGGCAACATTTTATCAGTAAAGTTTCGCCGGCGTGCGCATTTTTTCTGATCTCGATTCAGTATTTAATTGAGTTACTCTCTGATGTGATGGCATCTTGGGCCTCCTTGTGTTTTGTCCATCTTTTCTGTTTTTGCAGAGAACCCCGTGGTTTTGGTTTTGTCCAATACGTGGATCCTGCTGATGCTGCTGATGCCAAATATCAGATGGATGGTCAAGTCCTTCTTGGTCGGGAGTTGACTGTTGTCTTCGCTGAGGAGAATAGAAAGAAGCCAAGTGAGATGAGGACAAGAGAAAGAAGGTAGGTTTTGCGTCTTTATTTAGTTATGTTGGCAGTTATGGATTTTATTTTTGAATGAAATATTTTAGAATGCATGCACTTGTGATCTATTTGCACATAAACCAAGATAACCTGGCCTATGATCAGGTTGTGTTGCCTATGGATCTTAAACGTTGGTGTTGAAGGTTGATGATAATTTTTCAAGAGGTTATTTTAGTTTATTCTTGTCCATAAAGGTCCATATCGATGAAATGCTCGGGTAGAATTTGTTGTTTGTTAAGTATCGCTGATATTATTGATGCTTTCCAACTAGCTGAACCAAAAAAGTAGCTACAATTAAATTGTACTAGTTAAATTTTCCAGGTCTTAATATTAATTTTATGTTTATATTTTAAATATAGGGTATGTTTAATTGGGGAGTAAAATTGGGGTAAATTTTCTATGATTGAGCTTTATGTGTAATTTTACATATGGAACTCAATCAAGAAAAATTTACCTTCATTTTTAGACTCTAACCAAACATGGCCCAATAGATTAAGATTTTAATGGTGTGATTGTAGATATGGTTTATGACAGGAATAGAGAGAGGATACTATGGTGTTGTCTATGTAGTTAACCCTACCTATTGGGACAAGTTTTGATTGTTTTGGTTATTGTAATATTAATTCTATGATACCACTAAAATGGATGCCCCTGCATCTGTGTATTGCCATTGTATTTTTACGATTGCTTCTGTTCCTTATTGTGTGTGTATATATATATATATATATACATATATATATGCTAAGCTTCATTTTTATGCTGCAGACTTTTTGCTTATTGCAGCAAAGAGTCATCTGGAATTTTGATTGTCTGTTTTAAATATTAATGCCTTCATAGGGGTCGATTTAATGATCGAAGAAGGTCTCCTCCTCGTTATTCTCGATCACCCCGCTACTCTCGATCTCCCCCACCACGCCATAGATCACGTTCCCGCAGTCGTGACTATTATTCCCCTCCTCCTAAACGAAGGGAATATTCAAGGTATGTGGCCTGTAATCCATAGTATATTTTAGTGCATGGGGTTCTTTTAAACAGCTTAATTCCTCGAGATAGTTCTTATGTAATGTTAGGCTTATATATTGTGATGGTGAGTTGTATTTGGTTATAGTTTAGGCCAACGCAATCTGTTGTGCAGTATTTGTTTAAGAGTTTGTTCATGAACTTTGATCATTAATATGATTTGTTCGGTTATTAGAAATTTGATTGAGATCTGAGTAGGCTATTTATATGTGGCTTTTGTTGCAATGAACAACTATTCTGGGTGTAGCACAAATAAATTTATAGTTTGGTTCATTTCAATTGTTTGACACATTGCATGTTTTATAGATCTGTGTCACCTGAGGGTAGAAGGTACAGTCGAGAAAGATCATATTCACACCATAGTAGAGAGAGGTCATACTCACGTTCTCCACCCTATAATGGGGGCTCAAGGAGCCGTAGTCAGAGTCCAGCAAAGGGCCCAAGCCGGAGCAGAAGTCCGAGTCCAAGCCGCGATGTTCGGGAACCAGTGCGTGGTAGGGCCCCCAGTCAGTGAGAATGGCAAGAGACTCATGTTGGACTATAGTAGATGTTGGATTTTGTTTGAATATTTAGTAAATTACTTCTGTTTGTTTCTTCCTCAACTCTACTACAATGGAGTTTGATTTTAGTTTGGGGTTTCATAGATGGGAGTTGTTGCTTCAATAAGACATTTGTAGGAGTTTACGTTTTAGTTGTTTGGAAGCTTGTTTCGTATTTTCCATCTAGTAATTAGTTGGATACTGATATGGAATTTGATAGTGTTTTCCGTGTAGGCTTAGGTGGGGTTGGTTTGTTGTCCTTGAATTTGTCAGCAAAATTATTCTCTCGCGGTCATTGCAGGAGTGAGTCGCATTGAAGTGCTGGTTTGGTAACACCGTATAACTGTTAACAATGCATTTCATGGGATGGAAAGCTGGTAAATTTGTGTTGGATAATATCAAATTCTGATAGTGATTATACTATTATATGAATTAGCTGGTGCGCCATTCGCGCGTTTTCTCAACAAATCAAAGATTACGTGTAGTTTCTCATTTGGTGGCATCACCTGGTTTTAATGTGTGGTTTTTGTCAATGTGCTTTCGATGTTTCTAATTTATATTAGGGTTTTGCTAAGTTGGGACTGGGTAACGATATTAAAGTGGGTAAGTATTCAAATTTAGTGATTGGTCTCGAGCATTGGAAATAACTCTCCAAAGTTTATCTCTTCAAGATAGAAATTCTTTTATTTCCTTAGCTAGGGCTGTGGTTGGATAAACCTTATTAGTTTATATGTGGATTTAATTTGTGAAAGTAATGTGAGAATAGTCTTCAATTATAACTTTGTTTTGGCTATCTGGATTTTAGAATGTCTCTTTAACATGTGCCTATGTAGTACTCTTTTTGTTTTGTTTTTATTTTTTTGAGGTAATGTATTGTCGTTTTTTCTATTAGTTAGTTTATCATGCCAACCACATTTATCTGATGTTTGATTTGACGGAAAAAGTAGAGTGAAATTTTTTATGGATGAATTGTGTTTATTTATATATAAAGTTCATTTATCAAAATTTTCACCTTTCAACTAATATTTTATATTTGACTTAGGTTCCAATCATGTAGAGAAAAACTTGTTATAAGCACGCGATCGTGTTATTCCACTTCCATTCAATAAATAAGTATTTTGTGTAGGTTTATTTATTTTCTATGGTGTTTTATTTTATTTTGTTTACCTTCGGATGTAATTTGTTTTACTTACAAATTGTAACTAGTATTATAACTCACCCAACGTACGCTCATAAGCCGTTTTAGAAATTAACGTGAAAATTTGAAAAAAAATTAATTTAAAATTAAATAAGAGGCAAAAAGTCAGCTGTCTTGTACATAATGCATTTGGATTTTGAAAATTAACAATGTACAAATAATACTACGCGTTTATATATCTCTGAAAACTTTGTACACAACATTGATTAATTGATTACTTGGAGTTCTATTCTCATCAAAAGGGTTTTGCTAATTAGTGCTGGTTAAGGATATTATAAAGAGTAAGATGTAAACTTTTTTTATGGGCCATACACTTTGAAAATATAAAAATATATATTCCTATTACAAGACTTTCTATTTCCGATTCATTTACCAGGCGTTGGTTAGATAACCCAATACTAAATCTTCAAATCCATTACGTTTGTAACTCTTGAATAGCAGCAAATAATTGTCCATGATTAAAAACAGGCTTTTGTTTGTCTGACTTCTTCTAGCTTCTTTATACTCTTTGAGACAACATTACAAGCAAATCTCACAATTTGGCTTCAAAACAATTTCAGCCTATAGTCCACTACCTTAGGACATATTGTGGGGGGAATGTTTATATTTTTCAAATTGAAAGCAACCTAAGCGTGCTAGCATAGATAATTGACTGTAACAAAGTGTTTACAAAAGCAGTTCACATTTATAGTAGAGGTATCCAAACATGCAACCCAATTCTTAGAATTCTTGCATTGCAAAATTATGTCAAATTTGTATATAGTACTACCACAATGAGTTTCTTGAAAATTGATTGCACCACAGCCAACAAGATACTCCTTCTAAATAATTTATAAATCTTTTGTCTATAGATTGTGCATTTATGTTTTAGAATTATGTTATTCTTAATTGCGTACTTTGTGAGGGAAGCTGACTTGTTGGCTATCTCATTTAAAACTTTATTTGTATTCTTATTCCTTTGTGATACTTTAATTTCGCCATTGAAAGTGTCTTTGTTTTTTTTTTAAAAAAAAACCTTCCCGCATGAGCTTAATATTGTACACACTTCTTAGCCAATTATGATCTTCATTATTATGTATTTCAATCATTTAAGCCCATGTTGCTTCAAATTCTTCAGCAAAATCACATTCCTCCATACATTTGTTAACCAAACTCTGAATTGTTTTGCTTGAGTTTCAACACCCAAATGCTCAGGTGAATTTTGTGAAATATGCCGTTGACATGGCCAAAAGCGTGGGCTAGGAAATACTTTTTCAACCGCGTTTGTCATTGCTTGATCTTGGTTTGTGAACATGGTTTTTGGTGCTTGACCATCCATAGAATTTATGGTAAATAGCCAACAAAAACTTTTAGTTGTCTCATTTGATGAGAATGCAGATCCAAACATCACATTTGCCAATGGTGGTTTTGCCCACAAAAGGTGAACATATCAAATTGTATTTATTTGTTTCATACATGGTATAGAAAATAATTACATCTGCAGAACATTTATAATCAACATTGCTTCTCCTCACCATAAAAAAAGAAGAAGAAGAAAGATTCTCATTCTTTTCTCTTCATCGAGTTGAGCATCCCAATAAAACAATCCACCTTACTCATGAACCATTTTTTTTTCGTTTGAAACAATGCACCAAGATTTGAAAATATTTTGCTTCAATCAAAGCCATTTTGTGTCCTTAGACAAAATTGTAACAATCCTTCTTTGAGAAACCTAAAGCTGCAATATCCCCACTTTAATTGGTCATGTAATTGTATGCATCAATTTTTCTCACCATATCATCCACCATTGATATTATTAAACCATTTCCCTTTTCTATAGAAAGCTTCCTTGCATACTTCAGTAAATATATCCTCTCTAGACAAATTCATGATTATGTTAAGTAACCATGAGAGTGGCCTTCCAATCTCCTTACTTGCTGATGGAAAACTAGATCACCTGTTGGGCATCTTGTTCTAGGTTTTGGTCTGTAATATGTTGTTCTATCAAGTCTTTCATAATTTTCATATCATTGTTTCGAGCAAACAGATCCCTTCCAACATTAAATATTTGTCCCGCTATATTTTGTCAAATTTCCCTTTCAAACACTGAAACCCAATCTATGAGCATAATCACAATACAAGTTGTATGCCCTTGGTTTGCTGTAAACAATTGTTCCAAGAACTCATTATCTTTTGCTTGAAAATTTACAATCTTATTGGAAGCTACATGAATTGCTTCCTCTTTTTCATTGATTTCCCCATTACTCTAATGCAATTCAATTCTACCACATTCTCATCCAATTTAGGATGTACACTTTCAACACCCATTCCTATGTAGGTAACAAAAAAAATGTAAAATCAATAAAAATATTGATAGCATAAACTAAACTAAATAGCTAACACAATAATACTATAAAAATCATTATTCATTCTATTATGTGAACATGAAATTTTATAAGAGTTGGTGATACAAATAGGAGAGAAGAAGGACACGGTCAACATGTGAAGAAGCCACCTAGAAGCCTTGCGGACTGTGTTCATAAATAAGCAGTTAAAGAGTAAGGGTAATATTATAAATACTAGAGAATTTGTTATAGTTTGTTAGGGTTGATACTTGTATAAATACTCATAAATCAGTTGTAATAATTCATTCTTAGGGAAATAATATTTGGAGAGTACCATTCTCTCTTTCTGAAGTTTGGGTTCACTTGAAGTAACCTACCATTGGTGCTTTCATTGAGTTCTTTCATGGCAAAAAAGCAATAGAGGTCACAGAATTGAACCTACTCATCTTGAGGGGAGAGGGAGATGGTGCCAACACCAACTGAGTTATGGGGAGCAAGGAAAACACCAAGGTCTACCATGGAAGCAAACAAACTCATGAATTATCTATATCAACTCTAGAATATCTCTAAACAACTCTAAGAATGTTGGAGGAGCACCTCCCACTCGACAAAAAAGAGAGAAACTATAACACCCAAACTTTAGAACATGGAAGGAAGGAGAGAAATGAAGCATAAACTAACAACCAAACTTAGCTTGAAGCTTGGAGAAAGTGGATTTGATATAGGATGAGAGTGGAGGGGAAGGAGATCACCTTAGAGGGGTTAGGGTTGAGTTTTCAAAGTTGGGGCCAAGCAAAGGGGTATTTATAGGATGGAGAGGTCACTAACCCAAAACTGCATCATTTTATATTGTGTTGACATCAGGCACGGTAGTTGCAGTGAGGCTATTTGGAGCAAGGACGACAATCTTGCCCCCTCTGCTCGCTACAATAACTGATTCTAGCTGTAGTGAGACTTTCTGCATAATTTTGTATATTTCAGCTGCCGCATGATTTTTTGACATACTGGGGGTTTTCGGCGGCACTCTGAGGCAGCTAGGCCAAGCTAGAGACACGTTTACATGAGGTATTATAGAGCACCCTTCAGCAACATATGTTATTTGCCAACAAATCCAAGTGATTTTTGGAAGACCTCAGTTCAATACTTGGGACATGTGGTCTCTACAACAGGGGTACAAGTAAATAAGGTTAAAATTCCTACAATTATGGATTGACAAATCCTTGTTACTATCAAGCAGCTTCGTGGATTTCTTGGACTTGCGAGGTACTATAGAAAGTTTGTGAAGGCTTATGCACAACTCGTCTAATGTCACAACCTGACTTGGAAATATGACCGGCAAGTGAGAAATCCCATCCTCACGTAAGCCTTCTGGGTGACGTATTTCTCTAAATGCATAATATAATATAATACTTAAAATATGATCTCTTCTAAATCTTTAGCATTTTTCTCTAATTAAAATATAATGCTTACCCATAAAAACTGAAGTATTCACATATATAAATCTAAAACATTTTTGTCATGCTCTGAAATCTAGTTAAGACTTGAAGGTTAAATCATAAATTCATTATCACTAGCTTATCACATAAATCTCTAAGCATAGTCTATATTTTAAATTACATTCTCGAATGCTAAAACATCTAGGGAAATACATAATTTCTGAAAATAACTATAATATCTCGAAATACATGCGTGACTCGGATCCCGCTTACAAAACTACTGGAGCTCTTTAAAACTAATAAAATCCTAAACTAAGCCTTACAGCAATGTAAAGCTCACCAAGGGATAATTGTGGCTATTGGATCGGTAATTGAACGACGTCTGTACCTGCAACTATAAGAGGAAGGCAGAGGGGTGAGTCAACGGACTCAATAAGTGAGCTCGTACCCGTCACCCACATGGGATAACCAAGGAACATAATACAATATACATGCAACAATCATAAACCATTTGATATTTACATATATAGCTAGCTAGGCAAAACCCTTTTTCTATTCTATAAATTCACAACCACCATTTCTACCTCGTAATCAAACATGAAATCATTTTAATTGAGGGTACGACAGAGTATCGGAAAACAGTATGCTGAACATAATAAATAACTATATACTAGTAAAAACTGTAAAATCATAAACTAAGAGATTGTACTAAGTCCCTGGCGGACAAGAGCACCTGCTGAAATCATACTAGTCCTTGTCAGACAAGCTGTGGGCACCTAACTAAGTCCTATTTTCTATAACTGTTGGGGGGTGAAACAGTCCTTTAACAAACAATTTGGTACCAAGGTTAACATATCTTCACAGCCACTATTTACTTATCTTTACCAGCTAAACTAGTTTGACAAAAATCATAACAAAAAGGTGGGTGCTCAGTCCCTGGTGAACAAGAGCCCTTAATTTCTTAGTACTCTGAGAGTTTTTGTAATATCCCAAAATTAGATGCCTTTAGGAAGGATATGTCTAAACTTAGGAAAAGTTGGATAAAACTTAAAAGATATTTAAATGCTTAAAAAAAAGAAAATAGAAAAAAGGTTATATATAAAATAGATAAATCAAAAGAATGAATAATATAAATCTATTTTAAATTTATGTAAAATAGCAAATCATGTAATATCTAAATTTTCAAAGAAAATATCAATCCCAAAATGAGAAAATAAAATGTAAAATTTATTATAATGTTGTGCATCAATCTTTTTCCATATCAATGTCCAATTTTTACTTCAATTTAATATTTAATCTTTTTATGTAATATGATATTCAATTTGTGTTATGGTATTTGATTTTTAAACTTTGAAAATAGTATCTTATCAAATCTATTAAATTCAATATTGTTTATAATTATTGCAGATATTTATATTTGTATCAGTATTATATATTATATATTTTGTTGGAATTACAAAAAATGAAATATACTATATTTTCCTTTTCACGTACGTTCTTTAAAAATTGATTTTAGTATAATTACTAAGGTTACATTAAAGATTTATTTAGATATCTACCATTTATATTTATGGTGTAAATATCAGAGCATATATATATATATATATATATATATATATATATATATATATATATATATATATATATATATATATATATATATAATATAATATAATATAATACTATAAAGTATTAGTTTGATGTTAGTTCATTCCTTTTATTAGATATTATAATTATTTTATAAAGATTTGACTATTAGTGTATATATATGGAATATTTCACAGATATAAATTTCATAATAATGATATTTATTTGAAGATATTAAATATTATTTATATTTAATATCTATTATGAATATGATTTGTTACATATTATAGAGAATTATTAGATATTTGTAGGAAGTTACTAATTATTAAAATTGACTACAAAATTTGTTCATCATCTAAATTATTATTACTATTATTGTTGTTGTTGTTGTTACTTCACAAGATAAACAAGTACATAATGTGAATGCAACATGATATAAGTTATTTGTTTTAAAAGTCTCATTAGCTTTTCACTTTAATATATATACAGATATATCCATGATACACCAAATAATTAAGAGATATGTTAAGGTAGTTTAAATTTGAATTATCCAAGTAGTTACAAAATATATGATTAGATTTAGTCTAGCTATTATCCTTATCTCATTATTGTTTATATCACACAGTTAGTTAGAATATATCTATAGAAGACCTTTAGTATAATATTATCCTTATGCTGTCAAGTATGGTCCCTGCAGTATTTTCAAATATCTTGAGTTATAAATGTCCGATTGACATGATTTTTGTGGAATTGGAAAGCTAACACAATTATCTATAAGTGTCATTTCTAGTCTTGAGGTCAAATTCTAACCACAATAGAAGTTAAAGACTTACAAACAGTTAAAAAAGAAAAACAAAAAATAGAAATAAAATAAAAAAAATAAAATTTGTTAGTCATATCTTTCATCTCTTGCTATATATTTGGCACATTATAATCATCCTAAAAGAAGTTTAAGAACTCTATCCACTCAAGGATTTTTTCCTAGAGAGAAAAACATAATTTCTCTCAACCTTCTTCGATTAATCTCTTCCGGTAGGTATTCTTCCCCTATCCTTATATGGTTATGAGTTTAGCAAATATTTAGATTATTATTGTAACATCCCCTGCTGCTTTATGGATTGATGACTGTCCCCACAAACTAACACGGGTCTTTTCAACATGCTTTATTCTCATTCACATGCTTCTTAGGAAAACTTTCCAGGAGGTCACCTATCCCAAAATTGCTCTAAGTCAAACACGCTTAACTGTGGAGTTCTTTTAGTTTAGGTTATCGAAAAGAAGATGCATCTTGTTAGTATAGATTGTACAAATCAATTCATATAAGCCATCCATCAACTGTATAGTCCCATACCTATACAGTTTTAGGATCCCTCTCATTCGGGTGTGTAATCAGTTCATTCATGCATCCCTCCACTTACAGGACCTTGCGAGAAGCTGCTCTTTGTCTGTGCCTTCTTTGCACTAGCGATCACTCCTCGTCCTCGTCAAGTATCAGAGCCCGCACCTCTCCTAGTACGGTGTGGTTCGGGGATGAACCAAGCGGAAGCTGGTGGGCATGTAGCGCCCGGTGACGAGGACGAAGAGTGATTGCCGGTGCAAATAAGGCACGGACAAGGAGCGGCTTCTTGCAAGGTCCTCTAAGTGGAGGGGTGCATGAATGAACCGATTACACACCCGAATGAGAGGGATCCTAAGACTATATAGGTATGGGACTATACAGTTGATGAATGGCTTATATGAATTGATTTGTACAACCTATACCAACAAGATGCATCTTCTTTTAGGTAGCCTAAACTGAAATAACTCCATAGTTAAGCGTGCTTTACTTAGAGTAATTTTGGGATGGGTGACCTCCTGCGAAGTTTTCCTAGGAAGCGTGTGAGTGAGGACAAATCATGCTGAAAAGACTCGTGTTGGTTTGTGGGGATAGTCGTCAATCCACAAAGCAGCAGGGAATATTACAATTATGATATATTTTTCTCTTCTCATTTAATTCCAAGTCATTCCTGATTGTTGTCTATAATTCCATGGCAGTTAAGAGTGTCATTCTAATTCCCCAATATCATGTAGGAAGTGGTCAGGCACTCCCGGCAACGAGCAGTGAGTGTGTTTAAGCTTATGACCATACTTTTGGTCATTATTAGTATTTTTTTTTTAGCATTATATAAATTATTTATGAAATTCTAGAATGACTTATGCCAGATAAGTGCTTTCATAGATTATGCCATTTTCAGAAAAATTATTGTTTTTCACAATTATCATGAAAATTAAACCTTATTTTAGAAAACTCATGGGACCATATTTGATATCTTGCATGTTATAGAATATCTTTTTCTCAGTTTATGAAATTGTGATATCTTAGTTTAATGTTTACAGCAGAAATAACATGTTTTCAGACTATGGATTTCCTATAAAGATTTTAGAACATGAGACATGATTTATTGAAAGTGTTGAATAAAGTATGATTTATAACAATTGTCAGATACATATTCTGTTGGCTTCTAAAATCACTATGTCTATAAGCTGGTGATCCTTTGGGCATGATTTTAGAACCTCGGTTATGTTAAAGTCAGATTGTTAGAACATAACAATTGTCAGATACATACTCTATTGACTTTTGGAATCACTATGTCTACAAGCTGGTGATACCTTGGGCATGATTTTAGAATGTTATACTAAAGTCAAATTGTTAGAATTATATGAATTTAGAGCTTTCAAATTTATTCAGTTTAATTACAAGTTATTATTTTTTAATAATTAGTGAGAAACAGATTAGCGAGTTAATGGCTGTATAATTAATCGTTAACCTTGGTACCAAGTGGTCTGCTAGAGGATTAGCTCACCCACAGTAAGGAACATAGTGATGTGTCCATTTATGGGACCTAGTTAGGTGCCCATCAAATTAGCTATCGGCTCAGATTCAACTAGTTAGCTCAGATGTTTATGTACAGAATAATTCTTGTTTCTCTTCTATTTATTGCGATGATTTCATATAAATTTTTGTTTCCACATAGTTATATGTATCAAAATATATAAATTATTTTATTTAGTTGTGTATATATGTTATGTATGTTATTGTTGTCTTATATGGTTGTGAGTGAAGGCTCGCTCACTGAGTTTTGATGAACTCACCCTTCTCTTTTTCCTCCACTTTACAGTTACAGTTGTAGACCCAGTTATCATTCAAACCCAGTCTCAGTAGCTTTGTAGCTGTTCTATTTGTGAGCTTCACTTTGTAGTGAAGTTTAAATTAGGATCATGTTATAATAGAATGCTCCAATAGTGTGCAGGTAGAGTCCTTGGACATCATTTAACATGTATGATTATTTTAAAATTATGCTATTTTATCATAATGATATTTTATGTTATTTTTTTTAAGGAACACAATTTAAGATTATCTATTTCAGTTATAAGTTTTGGAAGGATTTAGAATAATTAAATATTTTATGTATTTTATTAGTAAAATTTTCAAGAAATCTTGAGGAATTTATTTATTTATTTTAATTAATTATGAAGATTAATTTAATAATTTAATATGCATGATTTGATAAAATTAATTCCAGAAGGCTTTCATAAGGGACAATATCCCTTATGTGCTGGTCACGGTTTTTGGGTCATGACATTTCTGAATTCACATAACTCTAACAATTTGACTTTAGCATAACTGTGGCTATGAAAATCGAGCCTAATGAATCACCCACTTGTAGGCATTTTGATTTCAAGCCCACAGAATATGTATCTGGTAGCTGGTAAGAATCATACTGAATTTCATACATCTTGGCACAATTAAGCTGAAGTTTTAAATTTATATCTTAAGCTAACATATTCTCATATACTTGAAAACTCTAAAATCATACTTCAAACCAAAAGTGTTCATAATTTTAAAAATTCTAAAACCGTAATAACATCTCTATTCTTAATACGAAGTCATACTCTTGTTCACATTTTTCCAATATATATATAAAACTTGAATTAAACATTCTAAAGCAAAGTTTGAAATCTCAATCTTGAAAAACTCAACAATGTCATAAACTCATATGAACGTATTTTACAACTTGGTATCTTGCTAAATATATGGTTTACCATAAATCCTTTTCTTGAACTTATCGTGAAGATTGAAATTTCTAAATTCATATTTCAAACTGATAGCATACAACATATCAAACATGATCCCATGGTTCCTTAAAAACACATTTTTCATGCTATCATCATAAATCAGAATTTCTCTAGCTTAACATAATCATGTAACATCATATTCTATACTTTTTCTCGTTTCAAATTTCATGTTTAACAATCATAATGTAAGAAACATACTTATAATGATAAAACTAAGGCTATGAGATCAAACCTACTCACTTGACGAGGGAGAACAAGAGGGAACAACTTCGCTAAAACTCTGGGGAGGAGGGATGACACCAATGTTTGCCATCTCAACCATTAAACTCATGAATACTCTATGAGTATCTCTAGATTACTTTAACACAACTTTGACAACATTGGGGGAGCACCCCATTTGATAATAATGGAGAACAATAACTACCCAAACCTAAGACCATGGAACAAAGAGGAAGGAGATGACAAAAATCCATAAAACTCTTACCTTTGATCTTGGAAGGAGAAGGAATGGAGTGAGATTGAGAAAGAAAGGTTGGGAAAGGGTTTGGAAGGAAGGGTTTTTGGTTTTGGGGGAGGGGAGTCCGAAAATAGGGTTTAAAAAGGGGTGGACGGGTTCATTAAGTGAAACAACGTCTTTTTGCACCATTTCGGCCAAACTAACATCGCTATAGCGGTCATGACCGCTATAGTGATCTAGATATTCTCTGTGTCCACGCGCTGGTCACTAATGACCGCTATAGTGGTCCTCAGACACTCAAACTACCCCTAAATGACCGCTATAGCGATCAAGTTGTTCTCTGTGTCCGCGCGTTGGTCACTTATGACCACTATAGCGGTCCTCAGACACTCCAACTACCCCCAAATGCATGCTGTGACCGCTATAGCAGTGACAATTCTCCAACTTCTACAACTTTTACTGTCATTAAGCACATGGGTTACCTCAGACACTCAAACTACAAGTCAATGTCCTCATTTATTTTACTCTTCATTAACTTTAAAATATAAATTTAAATAAGGAAATACCCTTCATTTGGATTCAAATAAAGTATAAAGAAAAATCAAAACCCCAACCAATCAAAATCCAATTTTTGAGTTCTAGTTCAAATTCAGGAATTCCTACGATTTTCTAAAATTATGGGCTAAAAACGAAGTATTTAGATGTTTCCTAAAATTCATTAAAAATCACTCTTTAACTTATTTTCCTTTGGAGAGCAATTATTGGGACTTTTGATCACAAGATTATGGCTCTATCATATAGCTCTCCAAGGAGGTGTAGGCTTTAGACTTAGGAAAATCCCGGACTCAGCAATATAGGTGGGTCCTGGGGACCTTGAGGCTGTACAAAACTTGGCTAATGAC
Organism: Dalbergia cultrata; assembly: GCA_031216105.1. Taxonomy (NCBI): domain Eukaryota; kingdom Viridiplantae; phylum Streptophyta; class Magnoliopsida; order Fabales; family Fabaceae; genus Dalbergia; species Dalbergia cultrata. The sequence goes on from CM062348.1 coordinate 39,745,404, forward strand.
ATGTGTACGCCGAGTAGTACACCTAGCCAGTCACTAATTTGCTTAAAGGTGATAAGATAAAGTGGTCACCTATAGTAGAGAGGGCTTTTGAAAAACTGAAGGAGGCACTAACTAGCAATCCTATTTGGCTTTGCTAGATTTCTCCTAACAATTTGTAGTGGAAATGGATGAAAATGGTCTAGGCGTAGGGGCTGTTTTATTGCAACGGGGTCATCCTTTAGACTTCAGCAAGATGTTATGTCCCAAGGTAACCAAAGCATCGACAGATGTACGCGAATTATATGCTATCACTCAGGCAGTAACAAAATGGTGACAATATTTGTTAGGAAGAAAATTCTTGATTTAGACTAATCATCAGAGCCTCAAGGAGCTTATGTCTCAAGTGGTCTAGACACTAGACCGGCAATACTATCTTACTAAGTTGTTGGGGGTATGATTTTGATATCGAATATCGCTTAAGTAGAACTAACATAGTTGTGGATGCCCTCCCAAGACAACCTTCTGAGAAGGAAAATGCACAATTGTTGACACTTCAGCTGCTTTCTAGAGTGGAAGGATCCTTGCTTGATACAATCCGTCAAGAGAATTGAGAAAATGCATCCCTCGAGAATTTGCAAGCCCTCTAGGCACTGTCTGAGGAGTATGTAGCTCGTGAAGGGGTTATCCTACGCCATGGCAAGATTTTTTTACTTGCTAAGTCCAAATTGGTGCCTTGTGTGATTTAAGAATTTCACGGCTCAGTTCAAGGGGGCTATGTTGGTGTTATCAAAACTTACAAAAGGCTCCGGGAATAGTTTCAGTGGCAAGGTATGAAACAACATGTGCAAGAGTGGATCAGTAAGTGCACTATATGCCAACAAACCAAGTATGTCCTAGCTAAACCCGCTAGTTTATTACAACCTACCCCAAAGCTCGTGGTGCCATCTCACTATGGATTTTATAGTAGGACTTCCACTATCTGTTAGTTTCACAACCATTTTGGTTGTGGTTGAGATATTAACCAAAGGTTCATATTTTGCAGTATTAAAATTGGGTTTTACTACCAAGATCGTTGCCTCGGTGTTAATTGACAATGTCACTCGTTTTCATGGCTTTCCTGAAGGCATTGTCTTGGATTGGGACCCCATTTTCCTCAGCAACTTTTGGAAATATTTGATGCAATTCAGTGGCACTAAGCTTATTTATTCCACAGCATACCACTTGCAAAGTGATGGGCAATCTGAAGTGGTTAACCATAGTCTAGAACAATATTTTCTGGCATTTTCAGTAGATCAACCCACTCAGTCGCATAAATTCTTAGCATGGATTGAGCTATTTTACAATACTTCTTTTCATTCCTCCATTGGTATGACCCCTCACCAAGCCCTATATGGGTATAATCCTCCATTAATCCCGACCTATATTGTTGGCTCAGCATCCACTGAAGAAGTGGATAAGACATTGGTGGACTGGGAACACCTTCAAAGCTAGCTACGACATAATTTTGAGAGGACAAAAGCGTGCATGAAGAAACAAGCAGATGAGCACCTGCGCAATGTCACTTTTGAGGCCAATCAAAGGGTGTGGGCTAAATTTTCACCATTATAAACAACAATCTATAGCTAAGTGGTTGAACTTTAAGTTGGCACATTGATATTTTGGTCCCTTTTGTATTCTTGAGCTCGTGGGTCAGGTTGCTTACAAGTTAGAGTTCCTACGAAACTGTAAAGTACATCCAATGCTACATGTCTCGCTCCTAAAATAGTATCTTGCAAAGCCATGTGCCATTGTTGATGAACGCCTCATTGACTAAGAGAGTGGCATTCAACAACAAGCATTGGTCAAATGGGAGGGTTTACCACGTGAAGAAGCTCCCTGGGAGCAATGGACTAATCTTAAGGAAGTATTCCCTAATATTGACCTTGAGAACAAGGTTGTTTTCAAAAGCAGGGGTAATGACACGAATAGGAGGGAAGAAGGATGCAGTCAACGTGTGAAGAAGCCATCTGCAAGGCTTGTGGACTACGTTTGTAAATAAGCAGTTAGAGAGCAAGGGTAATATTGTAAATACTAGAGAGTTCATTATAGTTTGTTAGTATTGATAGTACAACTCATAAACTAGTTGTAATAATTCATTCTTGGTGAAATAATATTTGAAGAGTACCGTTCTCTCTTTTTGGAGTTTGGGTTCACTCAAAGTAACCTACCAGTTGGTGTATGTTTGTCCCTCTATGTTTGTCTTCATCAAATGAAGTCATTTCCCAAATCTTTAATTTGGTTGAAACTCATATTACTATATTAGTATCTCCCTTTTCAATATGAAAGAAAGGGATAATGAAATTTTTATAACTTCTTTAATGTTCAAAAGGTCAATGAATAAGGTTTTTCCTCTTGCGATCAATTCCTACAACGGGTAGCAAATAGGATTCTTTTTAGGTGGAAATATATTCTCTTGTATGTGAATAAGAATTTTCCTCCAGGAAAAGAACTTCCTAAACATTTTCTATAGTAGAGAAAACAATAGATTTAAGCCCATTTGATCTTAAGGGTGCTGTTAGCAAAATAATGCGAGCAATCTCCTCAATATTAGCCAGGAGATTCAAACCCATAAACTCGTTCTGATACTACTTATTTGATCAAATGCTTACCAATAAGCCAAAAATTATGGTTATTTAGAATGAGTGCAACTCTATTTCTTTAAAGTTTTCCAGAACCACTTCAAGTTAAAGAGGCTACACCCATTATAGACATAATGGGAGTACAATTCATCTCATGTATGATATGGTTAGCCGTTGTTGTATACTTAATTATTTGGGAATCATGTGTTAAAAATTAGATATTTTAGTTAAGTCAATCAATGAAGAATTTTGAGTATCGTTGCCATAAAAAATTACTTCTTGTATATCCATTCAAAGGGAAATCATGTGTTGAAATTGAGAGACTCTAGTTGGATTGGTAGGAAATCCAAAACTGATATTTAACATTACTGCCCGTTCAACATCTAGAATTGAGCTCACATTGAAGTTTGAAATTGGAATTGAGCACTTAATTCCAATATTCATGTTTGGAGTTAGAGTAATTAATGGAATTGAAATTATAATTATATAATATAATTCCATGGAATTAAAAAAAAAAAGTAAAATGGACCATTCTTATAATTTTAACCTATACCCTAAATATTCGTACAAAATAAAAAATTGTAAGTTTTTAAATTTTATAATATATTTACTATATTGAAAACTTAAATATCTCTTTTTCTTAATATAAGAAAAATGTCATACAATCACAAACTTATCAAAGATTTTGTATCTAGAGTAATGTGATATAATTATGAGTCTTTAAATTAATTGATAAGTCATACTACTTTATTTCATTCAATAATTATTATAATTTTTATTAAAGGTTCCGAATATTTTTCTTTGAATGTGTAGCACTACTTTTAATATAAAACTTGTGACTTTTATTTCCTAACCATTGCGTTCTTCAGAAAAGCCTCTTTAATTTATTGGAAATGATAATTAATTGTTTTTAAAATCTGTTACTTCTTGTTCTTCTTCTTCTTTTGACGAGGATTCTTCTGATTTCCTACCTGTTAAACTAAATCCTTACATTTTTAATACCTAATTTTTCAATGTACAAATGATTATTAAGAAAATTTTGCAACTTTTATCAGCATAAAATGTTCAAAGTTAATTTGTGAGCATTGTAAAAAGGCTGCATACAACACGGAGAAAATGGAATGAAAAAATAAAATTAACTTTTTGACCATTGATGGGCACTAGTGGGAAGTGTGCATCGGGGTGTCTTCCTCCACTTTACAACTAAGCAGGGTCTATTTTGTTCTCATATGCAGCTGTGCCTCTTGCTCCTCACTGTGGCCCCAAAATTTCCCGTCATTGTCGTGTTTTGGGGAGGATAAGGGACCCGGTCCCTATTCTTAGGCTGATTATTATTGGCATTTTTCTGTCAATAATCAAACGATATGGATACTTCTCTATTAATTTAATGTGAATATACTTCATGTAGTCATGCATCCAACTTGCCTTTAGCATTGTTCATTTCTTTGGCTGAAAATGATTATTTGAATTTAGAATGTGGCCTGCCTTTTTACTCTCCTTCGGCACCGAGGAACATGAACGTGATATAGGGAATAATTTAATGGAAAAAGAAAAGAATGAATAGAAAGTTCGGACATTTTCTTTATGTAATTTATACTAGATAAAAAAAAAAAGTGTTAAATCATGGTACTGTTAGGCAACCATAGAAGTTGGAATGTTTAGGCATAAGAACTGAATAATAATCTTTCTCTGCTAAATAGGTATTTGTCAAAAGTTCATAAAAAAACTATGTTTTTTTTTTTAAACTAATACTGAATTCTATTTATTGAATTAAATCGTATAACTTAGCTATGTACCAAAAAATTTTATAACTTAAGCTAACATGTACTGTACCTTCACTCAATCGTATACCCTAAATGGAGTAAACAGAACTATATAATAATAATATACGGTAACGCGTAATTGATCTTTCGGCTCCTTTTTGAGATTGGTTTGTTTGTGCATTGTGATTTGTGACTGATTGCAAGAGAAAAGCAAAGAGAAAGAAAAAAAGAATGACTTTTGGTTTGGAGGGAAAATCGAAAAGGCATGTATGTCATTAAAAAAAGGGTAAGTCTTGGTTCTCAACAGGAATAAAATAAAATAAAATAAAATATTGGAAATGACTACACAACCCAAACCAGCCCAAGCGGCAAGTGGAGTGAGCTAGTGTAGTGAGAACAGAGGAAGAGTTTCTCCCCTTACTTGCTTATCACAGTCAGTGTTCTTTCTTGTGGGAACTGTACATATGTGATGCTGGTTTGAATTGTGCCAGACATTGAAGCTTCTGCTGCTGCTGAGTCTTTGAAGCTAAAGTTAGATCAGGTACATGAAGCATGCATCGTCGCTATTCACTATTTATTTACCATATGCTTTTTGGCTTATTTGTTTCATATGATCAATTATTTTGTTACCTTGTTCCTGCCTTGGACTGTTGTGTGTGTTGAACCTCCCTCAGCCTGATTCACCCATTTCCTGTTTTTTTTTTTTTTTTTATTTACTATTCGCAACACTGTTTGAGGGTTGATTGCATGATTCGTTTTTAGTTTACACTTTTTAAACTAAGGTTTGGTGGATGCAAATTGAGTTTTAATTAATTCCAACGCGTTTGATAGAATCATGTTAAATTATATTTCAACATGATTTTTAGTGTCAAATCACGGTTTGAACAAAAGTTAAAAAGAAAAGGCCCAAAAAACTATAAAAAAGAAAGCTTTTTACCATTTTATATACCATAAAAAAACGAAGAATTTGATGAGGCTTTTGGGGTTGCAATTCAGAAAATAGTGATCTGAATGGTTATACATCATTTAGTTCTTCACACACTCAAAAGTTATATTCTTGCAAACCAATAGAAAGCGTATATTGCTTCCCTTCTTAGCTGATATTTGTGCAAACTTTTTTATTTACAGCATTTCTATTAGTTTATACTTTGTAGTCAATCCTTCCTAGTTTTGATTTCTGAAGTTAATCTTTCTTATACGTGGTCTACCTCGAGAAAGCTTGTTCATTAATGTAATGTAGAACAATGTTCTTCTGTATCATGTGCAGGAGTTTATCTCCAGTTTTAGTTGCTTTCTCAGTCATTAAAGATCCTTTATATTTCCCATCCATAGTTCTTTAATTCCCATGGTTTAATCCAATTGATGCTTTTGTTTAAAATGTTACTGGTTCTGTTTCAGAATATCTGTCCATTTTTAAATAACTTCATATTTCAAAATATTTGGCAATTTCACATTTCAATCAAGCATTAATTTTTTTCCTTTCCAGTACTACTCCTAATTAATTTCACATTTTCAAAGCATTCCATTCAATATTAGTGTGCTATATTAATTAATATGTAGAGATACATTAGTTCATTCACTGTATTTTATTCAATTACCGATATCATTTATTATCTCTCTTAATATATGTTTGTCCAAAATTGACAGATTTTTTGAAAGGGAGGGAGTAATTACTTTCCAGTTTATGTTGGTCATGTAGTCGTAAAATATATGATTTCATTTGATTGCTTTAGCATCAACAGTTAACGCCTTGTCTGTCTGCAAGATTGGGCTTTGCTTGCTGAATACAGTGATATTGGATGGGATGAAGCTTAAAAAATGGCTCATAAGTGTTTTGCTCCTCACAGTTGCCATGTTAAGCAATGCACTAGGTAATTCATTCCTATTTTTTCATTTCTTATTTCCTTGTTCAATTTAAGCTTCACCACTCTACTCTACAAGCTCGGCATCTATTAAAACTTGAATCAGAAGTATTAAGGAGAATGATCTATATCGAAAATATTTTCAAGATATTATCGCCATGTTGACCATTATTAGACCATAACTTCCAATTTGTGATGGCTATATTATCAGCATAATTTGTATGCAAAATGTCTGGTTGTGTATTGTGAGTTTTTTTTCCCTTTCATAAGAGGATATTCCAATCAGTTTAAGTCTAAAATGAAATCGATGACGTCAATGGCAAGGATTTGTGAGTTTGAATTTATATAGGTCAGTCTAGTCATGTTAGATTAATAGTTTTTGGTCATAGATTAAGGCGTGAAGCTCAATGACTCTCAGATTCTCACTGTAATGTCATTTAGTTTTGTATGCTGATAGTTGAATCCCTTACATTTTGACATACATTTAGTGAATGCAGATCAAGATGTGTTTCATGCTTTATTTGATTTAGCTTGATATAGCAAGGATTTTAATGTTGAAACTTAAGCTATTTTTACATAAAATGAGGCTATGCCTAGTAAATTTTCCTGCTTATTTATTTCAACGACTGAGTTAGAGTGCCATAAGGAGAAGCAATAAGGGAATGCAAATATATGGGAGGTAATTAAATGTCTTTCATATCTTCTCAGTTGATGTTGGACACACATTGTTGAACATGTAGGTGCATTTGTGGGGGTAAACATTGGCACTGATGTGTCTGATATGCCATCTGCTGCAAATGTGGTAGCTATTCTTAAAGCCCATCAAATTGCTCATGTGCGTCTGTATGATGCCAATGCGCACATGCTACAAGCCCTTTCAAACACTGGAATTGAAGTGATTGTTGGCGTAACCAATGAGGAGTTACTAAGGATTGGTAGATTTCCATCAGCAGCGGCAGCCTGGATTAACAAAAATGTAGCTGCTTACATGCCATCAACTAATATTACAGCAATAGCAGTTGGCAGTGAGGTTCTTACCACAATCCCAAATGTTGCACCTGTTCTGGTTCCTGCCATGAATTATCTTCACAAAGCCTTGGTTGCCACAAACCTTAACTTTCGCGTCAAAGTTTCAACTCCCCAGTCCATGGATATAATCCCTAGGCCTTTTCCACCTTCCACTGCCACCTTTAATTCTTCATGGAACTCCACAATCTACCAGCTCCTTCAGTTTTTGAGGAACACAAATTCCTCTTACATGTTAAATGCCTACCCTTATTATGGATACACTAAAGGAGATGGCATTTTCCCACTTGAATATGCTCTTTTTCGATCCCTTCCTTCAGTGAAGCAAATTGTTGACCCAAACACACTATTCCATTATAACAGTATGTTTGATGCTATGGTGGATGCTACTTATTATTCTATAGAGGCCTTCAATTTCAATAATATACCCGTTGTTGTCACAGAGACTGGCTGGCCTAATTTTGGTGATGCAAATGAACCAGATGCTACTGCAGAGAATGCTGAGACCTACAATAATAATTTGGTTCGACGAGTTCTCAATGATTCAGGTCCCCCAAGTCAGCCAAAGCTTGCCATTAATACCTACATATATGAACTGTTTAATGAAGACAAGAGGAACGGACCTATATCGGAAAAAAATTGGGGCGTTTTTCATACTAATGGAACTACTGTTTATCCTTTGAGCTTTAGTAATTCCAGCCAGATTACTGGAAATTCTTCAGCAGTTTTTTGTGTGGCTAAAGATGGTGCAGACACTGATAAGCTACAAGCTGGCCTGAACTGGGCCTGTGGACAAGGCCAAGCAAACTGCGGAGCTATTCAAGCAGGTCGACCATGCTATTCCCCCAATAACTTGAAAAGCCATGCCTCTTATGCTTATAATGATTATTATCAGAAAATGCATAATGCTGGTGGAACATGTGATTTTGATGGTACAGCTGCCATAACTACTGAGGATCCTAGTAAGTCTATAATTGGCTTCTTATTTTCTATTTTAACCTCTATCCTATCTTCTGGCATGTTACTTTTGTAACAGGGTGTATATGGTTGGACAGTAAAAACAGAGAAAATAATTTCATTGATGAGCTCCAAATATAATTTTATACATAGAGCTTATTCATGAAAAATTTTCACTCATTTTTACTCTTCAACAAAACACAGCCATAAGCTAAAATCTCTGTACTGTCAAACATACACAACCATGTGCTTTTCACATTGCACACCTCACTTGCATTTGTGGGAACACAATGATAGCCCCTATATAGTTAACAAGCACCATGAGAACACACCCTAAAATTACATACATATCTATGATATATCAAGTTTTTATTTATTGTGATCATCACTGAAATGTTTATTACTGAGTATTTTGCTTGAGGATTTGTAGTAAGAGACTTAAGCAGTTAATGTTGGTCACTTCGTTTCAGGTTATGGATCCTGTATATATGCGGGAAGGTGAGAATGTTCATCTATTTACATTTATTATGAACTGGAGTTACAAAGTAATTTTTATATTTTAGAAAACTGATTTGAGCATTGATATTTTGATACCAGTTCTAACTCGAGCGTTGCTGGACGGAGTTCGTCTTCTACGGCGCTTGCTCCTGTAGGTCCTTTTGCAGCAAGTCTAAACCTGCAAGTGTCAAGGCTTCAATATTTGATATCTGCTACTGGTTTCTTTTTTGCCCTTGTGTTGTTATAACCTCAAGATCAGTACTCTTTGGATTACAATTCAATGATTGTCAGAAGGTATTTTTCATAAGTTTTGTTCTGAGTCTCTCTTTGGTCACTATTTAATGTCCAAATCTACATGTCATCTTGTATGGTGTATGTGGGGTCATTGTGATTTATTCTCTTAAGATAGGTAGTTGCAGAAATTTAATGTTTTAGCTAGAGAAGACAAACAAAAGATCTGGCCTTGAAATGATTGCCATAGTCATATACAAATGTAGACATTGTATGATAAGTATTTAGTAAAGTTATTTCTATATCACTTTTTCATACACTCTTATACCTTGCCAAAATGTGAGAAATTGTCCTCCCTTCTGCTCTTACATCATTCTATCTTTTTCCTGCCTTCGTTCGTGGTCAAAATTTGAAATAGTGGCTTTCTAACTATTCAGATTAAGCTTATAGACTCAAACAAAAGATATTATAATTGCCACATGGCATCATTCCCTTTGTATTCGTTTTTGAATATGTAAACTCCAGAAGTCTTTGCATTTACTAGATATAAAACTATTTATGGATCTCTAACTCAAGTTTGAGAGAGATGTTTTATGATATGGCATTTGATGAGGGGATGTCTTAAATATAAAATCATTGTAAGATGGGTGTGTGCATTATTTATTCTTCAAATTTAAGAACATTTACATGAGAGGGTGTATTAAATATAAACCATTTATTTATCTTTATATATCAACCTTTAGTTTTTGAGAGACATGATTTATGATAGCATTGTCTTCATCACCATTTGTGTGGTGTCATTTTTTGGTCTGAATGTTTTCGTGAAACGATATTATTAAAACATAAGACTGCAGAGAAATATTAGCAAGAATCTGAAACGTCTAGTATGTTTGAATATGTGAAAACTATGAGACAATTACATTTTTGGGTTCAAAATATCTGAAACATATTAATTATTATACCCTATTTTAACAATAACAACAATGATTAATGACAAGTTGTATTAGCTTCTATTTATTTTTCAATTTAAAACAGTTTATAATGAAAAACTCTAACACAACTATTGAAAAAATAAAATGATTACTTATTCAAATCTAGCTGTTACTAAAGATGTTTTAAGGTGAGATCAATTAGCAATTTAGCATGATAAAATACCATATCCTATTGTAAATTATGTTAATAAGCTAAATAATTTAAATCTAAATTTATGAAATGATTTCGTTTATTTATTTATTTTTAGTTTCACTCTATGTCTGATAAATGACTGTTTTAAGGTGATTTGGTTTGTTCACTACGAGCTGCAAGAGCCAAGTAGAAAATGTGCTTGATGTGTCTCTTTTTCCTCGGTGCATATTACTCACTTTAAGTGTGCTCTCTTTGTAAAAAAGGTTTAACCCCTTCTAGGAGTGCCTTCTAGTATTTATATGACCTCCCTTTGATATGCAGCGTTTGTCATTTGCAGGAGCTTAACAAAAATTCTTTTTGGCGAGACATATAAACTAAAATTAAATGCAAATTGATTATATAAAATTAAATGCATATCATATATATAAATTCTAAAATTAATCATTAATAATATGATAGACCAATTTTAAAGAGAATGATTGAACAATACCTTATAACATTGCTCTCCACTCTTTCAATGCTTTGAAATCATTAATAATAGACTCAGAACTAAAACTTTCTGCAATTTTTCGTTCAATGTAAATAACCATATTATCTGCAAGAAAGTCATCTTCCATCTTATTTCTCAACCATGTCTTTATTATTTTCATTGTAGAAAATAATCTTTCTGTAGTAGCTGTAGAAACTCAAAGACTTAAGATAAGACGAATAACCTTATCAATCAATTAGTAAACTTCTGATTTTTTTTGTTTCAACCAAACACCTGCACAACTCCTGAATAGTAGATAAATTCTTTAATTTTGCATGTTGACCAGCATCAAGAATAAAATGCCGAAGCTGAAAAGGCAAATTAATCTTCTCTTATTCAATGAAGTCCATAGGATAATATTTATCAACAAGAGTGCAAATACTGTCAATGTCAAAATTTTTATAACCATCCTTTGGAATCAAAACAGAGCTTAGAGTTAACAAATTCATTACTTGATCATTGAATCTGCTATTCAACTCCTGTAATTGCTTATCTATCGTAACATAAAAAATTTCTACTATGAAATGATGCTCAATTGTGATGTAATCTTTTTGGTGGCGTGAGCGTCCTTGTCTTGCAAACTAAGAACCACTAAAATCAGGAATTAGAATATCATGCTGCTTACAAAATGATTTCACATTTTTTAACAAATCCTCCCATCCATCATCTCTCAAGCTTTGAATGAGTGGTTTTGTAGATTGAACTAATTGCATAGCATTAACTATATCTTGAGATTGTTTTTGAAAAGCTTGACAAAAAATATCTGTTATACCCATAATATCTTTCTTCAAATGCAAGATCAATATAAACTCAAATGAGATCAAAGCTTTGTAAGCACTATTAGCATCTCCTCGTTGAGAATAAGTTGATCCATCAGTGATAATTTTTTGAAGAACAAAACAAATTGCACCATACATATTTATCAAACTACAAATAGAAGAGAAGTGAGAACTTCAACGAGTATCCCCAGCTCGTTTCAAAGTGCCAACTTGATTTACTCTTTTACCAGTTTCAAGTTTATCAATCTCTAGTAAATGAGCAATTTCATCCATCTTTGCAGCTTGTAACTCATCATAACGCTTACTAGAGGAACAAACAATATTTACAATAAAAGTCAATTTTGTAAAAATAATTGATGAATTGGATTAACTTCCCTTGATGCAACAACTAATGCAAGTTGTAACCGATGAACAAAACAATGGACATAATATGCATATGGACAATCATTCAAAATTAATGCTTGCAATCCATTCCATTCTCCTCACATTGCTAGCACCATCATATCCTTGACCATGAATACTAAAAACATCAAGACCATCATGAGAAAGAATAGCACACAACTCTTTCTTAAGAGTTAACGATGTAGTGTCGCTAATATGTATAAGATCAAAAAACCGCTCTTGTGTGGAGCCATTTTTATCAACAAATCTCAAAACAAGTGCCATTTGCTCTCTCTTGGATTCATCACAAGCTTCATCAACCACAATACAAAATTTTGAATCCCCAATTTCTTCACAAATATGCTTTCTCACCTTATTTGAAAGGATATGCAATATCTCTTTTTGAATTTGATGTGAAGTATACTTAGAATTACATGGAGCATTTTCTAACACAACATTTGCAACTTCATCATTGTAAGATGCTAAGAGTTTTAGCATTTCAAGAAAGTTACCTCTATTTTAGAGTCTCGTCATGGCCTCTGAAAGCACAAGTTTGAAATGTTAACCAATGAGCTGCGTCAATAGAAGACTTTAGACGTAGAAGATTCCTTTGAATTTGCTTGGGGCTTTGCACATGAATAACATTTTGAATATGTCCGGCTTGATTCACAAGTCTTGGAAAGCTCTAACTGCATTGTTATGAGGAGAGCAAGGATCATTTCCAATATGCTTGAGAAAAGCACAATTCTTTCCATCATTAACCTTTTTCCAATTTCTAAATCCTGAAGAAATAAAAATGTCTGACCCATGACGTCCACTGGGTTTTTTGCTAAATAAATAACAAAGTAAACAACAAGCTGCATCTTCAGAAGGTGAATGCTCTAGCCATGATGGAAAAATACCAAACCAAGCATATTGAAACCGTCTTGGATGATTTTTACCAGACAAAGGATAAATTTCAATATGTTTTTTATATGGACCACATTTTAAATAAGCTCGCCTAATTTCATCCATATGATTTGGTGGATTTTGCAAAATTTTAAGTCTCTTTCCAGGATCCCGCTCCAAAGAATTGAGATCACATTTAGAATATATGACTCTTTGAATCTTGAAAGGTTGTTTCTCACTTTCTTCATTAATAATTAGAGTAGCAGAATGAACAACTGATGATGGTGTTGAAGCTATATTTCCCCCCTTTGTACAATACTCTCTTAAAAATTGCATCAATTCTTTGATTCTTCATCGTTGGAAGTCACCTAATTTTTTTTCATTTGTTACAAAAAATTCAATACAACTACAACTAAAATTTAATTCTCACGTAGTCAACATAAAAATTAATAAACAATAAAATAGTACCTTCTTATTATGTGTCTTGGTTTTGATTTTACGATGTCTCCATTTTTTTCAAAGGATAGACTTTTAGCTATATCCAATAACTAATCAATAGATATGTAAAGAAATCAAGCTAATATTATACATAATATTTAACAAGACAAAAGCAATTATGATTAAATAATAAATATTATTAATTTAATTATTTTACTATTATATTTATATTGAAATTTATTTCTTACACTACTTGACTAAAAAATAATATATATATATATATATATAGTTAGCATTATCGACAAAAAAGTAGCGAACTCTAACAAAGGTGAGATGTCTGATACACACAACATTGTCGAAAAAGGAGAAGATTAAGGAACTCAAACAAAACTCACCTTTGTGCACACAGTGGTAGCCTTTGCACGTTGCACTGATGCACTCGCTTAGTTGCTCTTCAAGTCATATGGTCCACTCCTCCAACAAATAGTAGTGAGTCAGATACATTTCACAAAGGTTACACTCACACACTCACTTTTTCTTTTGAATTTTTTAAACTTACAAGAGGAAAGAATAGAGAAACTGATAAAAGCTGAACTGTATGTTAAAGGAGAAAACTTGGAAAGTGGCGTGTAGAAGAAGCTTAAATGGAGGTGTTGGTAATTTAGTGGGCCTTCTAATATTTCATTTCATTTCCTTTAATTACTTTTTTAATTTATTTCATTTAAGTTTTGAATTGGGCCGCATACAACAAGTGAACAAGGCCAACTGCTGAGCCACACAACAGTAACATATGAGCAATGCATACCAACAAGGCCCGCATATGTATGTCTTATTGAGTGAGTTATTGTCATATACATATGATATATAAACATATGCATAAAATTTTTGAAATTTTTTTGGGAAGGCCATGTCTACGTGAAGCTCCGCCATTGGTCATTTGGACGATACCCCTTTTGCCTTACCCCTGTCAATACATTTATCAACTCTCTTCTTCATTGAGCTTTGCACCTATCTTTGACACATGTCCTTTGGTTATTGGTTCTTCGGGGTGGTTATGGGCTGTGATAGGCTGTCCATAGTTGCTTTGCGGGCCATGCCATCATCATTTCATCTACATCTTGAGGTCTTCTAGATGTTCCTTTTTTTTTTTATTGGCATTTGTTCACTCCTGTGGCTTCCACTCCCCTTCTCCTTTTTGCCCACTCGATCCACTTCACATATTATTCCTTCTTTGCTTAGACGCCTTTCGCCTTATCATTTCATGTGTGTTCGCCGGCAAGTCGTTTCTTTTTCCACTTGACCACTTATCCTATTCCCCTATTTCCTCAAACATTAGCCCCCTGCTCAATATAAGGGATTTGGGACATCTTTCTTTGTATTGAGCACAGTCATAATTCCTTATTCTACCTTTCCCATCCACCCTAGGAACTACCGCTTTGCACCCCTTAAATCCTATCAAACTCCTTTGGTGCTTAGTAAGTAGTGAGGGCGCTTTACTTTCTCAGACTAATACAACCGTAATCCACCATTGACTTTTCACTCTCCTTGGAAACCACACTCGTCGTTTCAACTGCCTTATCTTCACCACATGGCGTATCCCTAAGCCACAGTTTCCCCTTCATCATAATTACCTCTATAACCCCTTAGTTATCCTACCATCGTTTGCCTCTTTCCATTTGAATTTCCTGTGACCGTCTTCTACCTCCTTCTCTTGTTTTTACAAACTCATCTCGTGTCTTTACATTCCTTTCCCTCCTATTATTCTTCATCTCCAACAATCTTGTCCTCCCCTTTAATTCTTTTGTTCCTACAATGGCGTCTCTAGAAGTTGGTAATAATGTGTCAAAAGGATATTCACCTTCTCTGAAGCATACAACAAGTGGGCATCCTAAAGCTTCTAATGTCAGTGCTGAGCATCGCAACGTTGTCAATCAACCTTCCAACCTGACTCCTCAGAATGACTTACCAGTAGGCCATAATTGTGAATTGATGAGGAGAATCCTTATGCCTCGCTTTTTTTATTCTTAGGCAAACCCCAAAGGAAGAGGCTAATCCCTTAGTTTTTGATATTCCTCAAAGGATGACTTAGTTCTCTAGAATAGGTATCCTACCCTAGCTAGAGTCCCCCAGTGCTAATTTGGGTAATTCTATATTGTGCATGCAGCTACAAAGGGGCAAGTTAACTTGGAGTCCTATATATATCGTGTGTTGTTCCGGCCAAATGGAGTTACAGGAGGAATAGGTTGACGATATTTTTCATTGTGGCGATGACTTTGTGGCACGATTAGATGCGTTAGGGATAAGGGAAACCATTTACCAATTCTGTTTATGTGTGGTAAAGCATTCTGAGGACATGGAACAATTTGTCTAGTAATAGAGTCACTTGACCTACACATTCTTTACTACTTAAAGGGAGTTCAACCTTACCCTTGAGTATGCTCCCATCATGTGAAAGTTTCCATGCTTTAGTGATTTCGACTTTTCTCAAGACACCATCCCTTCTAACGTGGCTTTGTCCATAAAATATCTTAGGGACGAGGCAGCAGAGAGTGCTAGCTATGCCATAGACCTCACTCCCCGTAGGGTTAAGTCTCAAGCCAAGCAAACTTATGTGAGTTACATTTGCTAATTTTTCTTGGTTATTTTGAGTTGGTTAAGGCAAAAGGAAAGGATATGGAAGAACACCAGACATATTTCCACTACAACACCCTTACTAAGCTTTAGGCACTGATAGCATTCTATTTAGACCATTACATATTCTTAGGTCCTTACACAGAGTCTGTGAGTCCCAAGGTGTACCTCTTTGTTGTGATGCTTTCAGCGGGTATCTGTTTTCCACTGGCCTCTATGTTCCTGGAAAGTTTATATGACTGCCTCGATCAGGTTCGGAAGCAAATCAAGATTTCTTATGGCCTTTCATCTGTGAATGGCTTCCTGGATACCACCTTTGTTTCTTTGTTCCTTTTTGAACATTTTAAAGAATACAGTCCCCTTCGTTGGTCTCCATGGGCTTGGCGAGGTACTAATGAGAAAGTTGGGCGAGCTTCAATTCCTCTTAGCCATGTGCTGTATGAAAAAAAAAAAAGATTTATTTTCCACACATTATCATCTTTTAGTGGTTTTGAATAGCTTTTCGTTACGTATAACCACTCTTATGCTTGCCAACTAATTGCGCAGATCTTCCTATTGAAGGTGTGTGTTATTCTTTGTGTTTGGCTAGTAAGGTGAGGAGCTTGGTATGACATGTTACATGGGATCACTTCAATGATTTAGGCATATTTGTCTTCTCTTACTGTAACATCTGAAAAATTATTTAAAAATTAATTTGGGTTTTATTAGTGCGAATTTCAAAATCTGACCGACGTAGCAATGATAAGACCCAATGATAGGTTGAAAAGTTTTTCCTAGGCCGGGCATGAATAGTGACCTTGTGGGCTTTACAGGCTTGTCGGGACAGCCGAAACCCTAAAATTAGGGCCTGAAGATGCTCGAAACTGAGAAATTGTAGTATCAAGATTAGAAATGATTAGGAATAAGAATATTAGACCTGGAATTAATTTTCAGGCAATGTTTGATTACTCAGGTATGGTGTTACACCCATTCTGTAAAATTTCATTGTGCGATTTCTAACACCGAAAGAAAGTTTAATTTTACAATAATGTCTATCCTCTAATACTACGTGTAAGGCTAAGATTTAATCTTGCTTTACAAGATTAAATCCTAGCCATCCATTTTACTTTCTTTCTTTAAGAATTATGTATTTATATTAAACAATATCTAAACTTTATTACATGATAAAGACAAAACCAAACCTTATCACTCCATCAATGTTATTCTTGGCTAGCAAAAGAAAATCAAATAGCCACCATTGTTTCATCTTCAAATAGCTTGAAACTTGATTCAAACATCCAAACACCTAACCTACATTTACTAAAACTTCAAACTTCCTTTACTAAACTTACTCCACTCAACATAACCTACAAAACTAACTGATTGAAAATCCAATTTTTCACTTTTTCTCAGCTTGAGAGATCATTCTCTACTGTATAAGAAAGGGTTTGGTGTAGGTTAAAAGGCCTTGAAGTGAAGAAGTTCATTCTTGGAGCCAAGATTAAAGCCACCAAAGTAGGGTTTTCTTTAACATCCTTTTCTCAAAACTGATTCTGAAATTTATGTGAATGATTTAGCTTGAAATTTGTGGTTTTATTGGCTGACTATACATAAATACTGATGTATTAACTTTTTGTAGAGAGTTTTGATAAACATAGGAAACCTTTTTTGCTTAAACATGTTGGGATTCATGTTGATGGATTTTTAGTTTTGTTATAGGCAGGGAATTTTCATGAATTTTATTGAGCTTTATTTTGGATTTTACTGCTTTTAAAAAATCATGAACTGAAACTATGCTTGTGCTGTCTGAATTGTTGAACTTGAAACTGTGAATTTTTCCAATTTTGTTACTATAGTAAATGATTGATTTATCCTTTAAAATTTTTACAAGGTATTGGAAACATCATAAAGTTTAACCATGATTTTTATTCTGAATTTATTCAGTCATTTTCTAGGTTAAAAATTATGGAATTTCGGCTTTGGAATGAGATTAGGTGGCCTTTAACCACCAAATTTATAGAATTTTTTTTCATATAGTTAAAGAATTTTTCTTGCCTAAAATTTTTATAAGACTTTGTGAACACATTGAGGTATCATAGGGAATTTTTATAGCATTTGAATTAGTTATTTGATATGAAAAATAAATTTTACTACTTGAGTGAAAAATTTGCCAATGTGCTGGAATTGTGATAATGCCTTGAATTAATGATATAATGACTTTCATTTAAGTATGATGTGTATAAATGCATGCTATGGACTTTAAAGATTGTTTTATGAGGAATGAATGAATGATATATATAGGTTTGAAACATTATGAAATTAGAAATATTAGCATATCAAAATGTAAAGCCTATATATGTGAGCTTGAGGATGATGTATGTGTTGAGTGAAGAATGAAATCCTGTTTATTATATTAAGGGCATGGAGAGATCCCTTCAGTATGTCAAGGGCACGGAAAGATACCTTTTAGAATGTAAAGGCACAAAATAAAGATCCCTTTTGGCATGTTAAGGGAACGGAAAGATCCCTTTTATTATGTTAAGCGCACAGAAAAATATGGATGATATTTATGAGATCCCTTCGATGTGTCGAAGGCACGTATAGTTAAGAATGAATTTCCTATGAATTTGAGTACCATGACATGTGTATATTAAATGGTTGAAGATGTTGAGTAGGATGACATGTGTATATTAAGTGATTGAATAATAAAAGAGAACAACTTCAGAAGAATGGTTTTTGAACTTTAAAATGAATCTTTGATATATGTTGCATGCTCGCATTTTCTAATAAACTGAAATGGCTATGGCGATGAGAATGACCTGGATCTTTTTTTTATTATTATGTATTTTGGGAATACCCTACTGAGAATTTTAAGATTATCACCCTTATGTGTTTGTATTCTCATGATGTCTCTAGGTTGATCTAGAGAACTATGGGGTTACTACACAAGAGAACTTGGAAGTGCAGTAGTTTAGTGTCTGAGACCATAATAGTTGTACTTAGTTGTAGGAATATGTCCATTTGATAGAAAACAACTATGTATTAAAGCTCATAGAAAAGCTTCCTTTTATACCTGACTTTGTATTCAATAAAAGTTTTGCTCATTTGTTATATACATTTTATTATAATTATGGCATAGTTATCTCGAGAATAAATTGAACTGGCTATAAACAATCAAGAAAGGTCTGCTAATTAATAAGTAACAACTCTCGAGTACACTATCATGAATTAAGGATGATGTTGTACTTGGGAAAGTGGTACATTATGGTATCAGAGCATTTCATCCTTGTAGGACCTTAAGGAATAGACTGACTATGGTTCCAAAGTATAGATAAGTCATGCCTTGAATCTTGTCTATATAATAGGACATAGGGTTTAGATATGCATGGTAGTCTAGTGGTGTTGTAGTTAGTTGCTATCACACTTAGCATAGTGTTGAGCTTGACGAACTGAATATCTTTTGTTTGGTGTGTTCAAGAACTAATGACAGACTGCAGGCGTAATAGGAATGGGAACACTAAGCCAGAAGATATGATGGGTACTCTATGTGAGATGACTATCGATATGAGAGACCAAGCTGCAGTGGCCAATCGAATGATGCAAAAACTAGGTCATAATGATGAACGGAACTCGGCTGGACACCTTAGGGAAAACAAAGTGGATGTGGAGGATCAAAAGATTGCTGAATTCAAGGAAGCAAACCCTCTGCCATTTCGAGGAGAATCCAAACAAAGCAAAAGAATGGATTAAAGCTATGGAGAAAATTTTATCTATCTTTCCCTGTACGGACACCCAAAAAATGGCCTTTGTTACTTACATACTAGAAGCGGATGCAGAGTTTTAGTGGGTTGGCACCAAGGGTTATTTGAAGCTTCTCAGATTGAAGTTACCTGGAAAGTTTTTAAGGAGGCTTTTTATCAGAAGTATTTTCCTGTTTCTGTGAGGAATGCAAAGGAGTTGGAGTTCATGGCACTCAAGCAAGGGTCCATGAATGTAGCGGAATACACAACCAAGTTTGAGGAGCTTTATAAGTTTTCTACTATCTATCTGCGTAATCCTGATGAAGCTTGGAAGTGCATGAAGTATGAAGAAGGGTTATGTGAGGATATTGAGGTAGCTATGAGTCTTTTGGAAATCAGGGATTATGCGACTCACGTAAACAAGTGTAGGCATGTACAAGACTCCAACAAGAAGCTAGAAATCATCCAATATGCTAAGAACACTTCTAATAAGAGACTGGCACCTGAAGATCAAGATTATGAGGAGACCCTACCCTAAAGGAAGCTGTTTTAACCTAATCTGCATGAGGATAAACAACAGCAATGGTCAACCATGAGACAAGATTGTCCAAAATGTGGGAAGAACCATGGGGGTAGACTTTGCTTGGCTAGGCAGAATATGTGCTATCGCTATGGAAAACTAGGACATATAATAAGGGGGTGTCTAGAGAGATATCCAAAACCTACTGAGAAGCTATCACCCAGGAGCACTAAGAGCTAAGGGGACCTCACCACCTGATAATCCGATCCAAGACAGGGACATTTAGGATTTATTTGAATTGTGTGAGGATTGTTTGTTTGATTTTCAATAATGTCTTTTTAAAATCGTTTTCAAATGAATTTTGAGGGCAAAGTTCTTTTTAAGGTGGATGGTAACATGTAATGCCCGGTGACGAAGGTAGGGAGTGATCACGGTGCAAGAAGGCATAGACAAGGAGCAGTTCTTGGCAGGCTTCTAAGCGGAAGGGTCCATGAATGAACCAATTACACACCATAATAAGAAGAATCCTAAGACTATATAGGTATAGGACTATACAGTTGAGAATTACTTATATGAATTGATTTGTACTGCCTATACCAACAATATCCACTTGGGTTTTCTGTCTCCACAATGTATGGGCCTTCCTATTTTGGTGTCTATTTCAAGGTGGGTTGATTCCTCATAACTACATTTGGTTTTGAGTACTAAATCCCTTTCTTCCAGCATTCTTGGCTTTACCAATTTCTCATAGGCGAGGATAATTCTCCTAAGATATACTTGCATAGCCGCTATCGCACTCTTTAGCTTTTCTTTTTCCAGTTCAGCTGTTCTCGCATAGTCTTCCCTCTTACAATCGCATTCAAGCAAATGGCAGCATAATTTCTACTGGTAATACTGCCTCTACTCCATATACAACGTAAAAAAGGTGGCTCATGTAGTTCCTAGCCTAGTTGTGCAATATGCCCATAATGCCAAAAGGAAACGTTCAATCCAGTCTGAGTAGGCATCTTGAACCATCTTAGTGAGGTTCTTTAGTAGCAATTTGTTGGTGGCTTTTGCTTGACCATTAGACTAGGGATAGTAGGGGTTGATTTGTCGTGGGAGATTTGATAATAATGCATGAGATTCACCATTCATTTATTCACAAAAGGAGTCCCATTATCTGTGATGATCCATTAGGGTAGTCCAAAGCGACAAATGATCTTTTCTTTGAAGAATTGTATTACTATCTTCGTTCTCACATCTTTATCTGCCACCGCTTCCACCCATTTAGTAAATTGTTTTGTTCCAACTATTATCCACTTCTTACCTTGCAATGCTAGGGCAATAAGGCCGATGAAATCAAAACATGATGTGTAGAATGGGTATGGCAAGCTTGTAAGGTGTAGACTTATGGTGGGCGACTGGATACTATCTATGTGCCGCTAACACAACTAACACTTCGGGGTCATTCCCATAGAGTCTAGGTTGACAGTAGGCAAAAAATATCCTATTTTAAAGAACTCAGCTACTAACGATCTCCCACCTTGATGTCTGCCACATTCTCCATCATGGATTGACCTCAAGACTTTTTCATTTTCTTCAACTCTGAGACACTGCATGAGGTCTCCTAATAATTTTTTCTTGCAAAATTCCTTGTCTTGTACTTTGTATCGGTCTGCCTTTCTTTGTAATGCCTTGGCTTATTTGGGATCTTTTGGTGGGATCCCATGCTCGAGGAATTCTATCAATGGCAGCCTTCATTCTTCCTTTCTGTTTACAAAATTAACATACTCTTCCTGCTTTCCCTTCACACAACCCAAGGAATCTTGTCATATTGCATCCTTATCCTTTTTCATACTCGGCCAGTAACATCCTAGCCTTTGCATTTTTCTGTACTCCTTTCTGCATGCCTCAAACCTCTGTGTGCACTTCTTCTAACCCTTCTCTATCCTCCTCCACTGCTATGCATCTTATCAGCACCCCTCTCCTTCTTTCTTATACATACTTCCCACATATGTGATGAAACCCTATGTGGCCTTGGTACAAAAGGCTTCCCCTTTTTTGATCTATCGCAACAAAGGTGACTGTCGATCCTCCTTTTCCACCTTGATGTCTCTTTCCCAGTAACTGGTGTATGGTTTTATATTGTCGAGAGATTTCATTTTATAAAATAAATCAAACTAGAATTCAACATAGGTTAAAGTAGTAAGAGATTGAAGTGCTTATTTGTGTGGTCTTTTTGAATTCTTGTTCTTCATCCTTAAGATAGATTTTAAATAGTATAAGAGATTGATTGTCTAGTTCATCATAAGAATGCTATAATAGTGAGAGATTATGATAAAACTATTAACAATGAGTAATTTGACTAGGAATAAAGTTATTAGAAGATGATTTTAACAATTGGTAGTGCAATTTGGGCAATTTTGATTAAACTAACCCCTAACATCCATCTTCCATCTATTTTTCATAATTTAGTTTAGTTTTGCTACTTTCTAGATTTATTTTAATTATTGAATTGTTTTAATTATGACTTTTCCTGAATAGTAAAATGCTGAATTGAATTGGTACTTGACTTTTAATTCTCATAGAACAACAATCCATTTTCACTCTTAGTACTTGAGAGCCAGTGTACTTGCTATCAACCAATTTTTATAAATTGGCAATCAATTTGCACTCAGAAGTTGATAGCTTATAATGTGAAGTTGTAACTTTGGCATAGTATTACATTTGTGTAGTTAATTATGAAACATCTAACAAGTTGAAATCGTTGAATAAGTGAAACTATTTTACCACCACTATTCAAAGCAACTCATGAAGCTTCCCTTGGCTGTCACAATGGATAGTTAAGCAAGTAATTTTTGAAAGATTTTTTTTTCAAAGTGACATTGTCAACACACACCCAAACCACCAATAACTGCCAGCTGCCACCAACCACCATAAAAAATGGACCCATAAGCCGTGAAATGGGTGGTGTAGGACTAACATACCACGACCCAACTAAAATTAATGCTTCAGTCACTAATTAAACAATGGTTTTACTAATCAGTGCACTGACTAAGGTTTTCCAAGTAGAAAATTTTTATTGGATTAGAAAACCAAATTACCAATAAATTCAATGTACTGGGAGCATCAAAAGTTTTTATCATTGAAAATCTTAACAGGTACCCTAAACAATGAGGAGTTTTCATCAAAAGTTTTCAGTGTATTAGCTGACAAAACGCTTTAAACAAAAGTTACGTGCTTACAAAATCTTGTCTCCAGAGCTTCCTCTTCTCACTCATTTCCTCCTATGGCTCTTCAACGAGAACGATATACCTACAGGAAGTGTGTACTGTTGCGTGGACTCCCAGATAGATTCACTAACTATGTCCACGGCAAGATGAAAAAATATGAGTTTCAAATCTGACCCTTCGTATAGTCCCGAAGTTATAAAAATATTTTCAGTGACTTCACCCTGTTTTCAACCTTTTGATTACTTAAATATAAACAATACAATTCCCTTTCTTAGAATCATTTTGCAATGTAATTGATTTTAAAGACAAAATAAACCGAACACATACTTCACATACGGAAGAGTATCTGGTTAAGTGCTAATGAATCAGCCCAATTTAGATTTTCGAAATTAAATAACTTCGCAGAGAACTTCATCCAGCACTTGGCTACATAAATTATTTCAGATTCGCCTTATTATTATATATATGTAGAAAAAATTAGAACCTTAAAAAGGTGCTAACTTGCTATGCAATCGGATACGGTATACAATGCAACAAACCATTCAGAAAATGAAATACAAAATGTGGGCTAGCAAATCCACCACGGCAGGTTATAAGATGGTGGATGAAATTCAAACTTCACAGCAACAAATTGAAATAAACGCTGTCACCGTTTCAATATAAATATTCTTTAGCAGCTGGTTTAGGTCAAACTGAGTCATCAGATTCATCAGAGTCACTTCTGTCAGCCTCTCCAGCATTTGTAAGAGTTTCTGGAACATCATGTTTTGGTGCAGGTGTGGTCGATACACGTTTTTTACCAGCACCTCGAGCATTTTCATCACCTTCATCTTGCTCAGCTGCTTCCACATGTGAATCTCAGTAAAGGAAATAACCAAAGTTTATCCACACTAGAAATTGGCAAAGGAAAAGGATACTCTGGATATCAAATTTTAAAGACCATATTCATGCCACTGATCTGCATGCAAACAACTAGTGATCTGTATATCTTATACGGTGATTAGGGATGGTAATCGATTATCACTTTGCGGTAATCAGTGTCTGTTGGGATCAACATACATTATGCATAAAAATGGGGTGTGAAAAGAAAACTGTCTGAATATGTAACAATGTATCCAGAAAGCAACAAACTAGATCTTGCCATTGATGCAATAACCTAGCCTAGCTTGTCCCATGAATTGCATGTCAAGAAGAGAGAAAAGAAATGTGTTAAAAAAAAGGACAGAACTAGACAATGACATTGATCTCAGCAACCAACCATCAAGCCATCCATTTTTAAGAGGAATAATAAATATGCATGTCTTCCCCAAATTCCTATTTGAGTAGCATAAGATGTAAGGATATCAAGATTGTCTGCTGTTCCTCCAGCCATGATTTTGAGAAGATCTTTCTCAACACTGGAGACAAACTCAGGCTGAAAAATGGAAAATCATTAAGATTGTATATTTATGAAAAATATGATGCCCTGGCAATGTGTGTGTGTGTGTGTGTGTGTGTGTGCACACGCGTGCGAATGGATGGGTGAAAAGTGAAGAGAATACGTTGAGATCAGGTTCTCGGCGAAATCTGCGCTTGCGAGCATCTCTCATGGGAGGGGTGAGCCCATGCCTGCACTCAATTACATCAGGAGCAGCATCACCAGATTCCCTCACCATAATCATCTGTTCATTGGATTCATTCAGCATATGCAGTTAGTTACATGGATATTATAAACTAATAGCATTATTAGGAATAATCATTACAAAACTAATTAATAATGATGGAAGGAATAACTGACCTGGCCAATATCTGCAGTCTTAATCAAAGAGTTATCATCATAAGTTTTATAGGATTCAACAACACAAGGTAGGTCCAGCAGAGAAGCTGGGAAGCTATCATTCCCAATCATAAACGTGCCGCTTCTCCCATCCTCACAAAATGACAAATCTAATGACTTATCTTCAGAAGATGAAGGATCATTGCTTTCATTCAGAAGTCGTTCTATCCGCTCTGCAATGCTGGGTGGAACTCTAAGTATGAATTGCTCCTCCATAACTTAACTAGAATTATTAGATTAGATCAACAACAATTCAATTTGAATTGAGCAAATGCAATTAATTCTCCTCAATTTGATTTCAGAAGAAACCCAAAAAATGGAAGAAGACAGTGAATAACTACAGCAGAACCAAACATGCCTGAATCTGATGATGATACCTGAGGAAGAAGAGGAACAAGTGAGAGTTGTGAACTTTGACAAAGAAGGCTTTAAAAAGCTGTCAACATCAAATAACTGCAACTCATCCAGTTATGCATCCAATAATTATTGTGTGTTACGGTTTCAACAATTTATATTTTACAATAAACTAGAAATTTATATGGTCGACAATGAATGCAGTTTGTTAACAAACTACAGAGGATTCAGACCCCAGTAGCTTTGACTTCCTGAGTCGAACAAAAAGTAATTACAGTCAATGCGAAGGCAAGATTTTTAAACTAGCTCAATTACTATTTATTAGAAGAAAAATAAAATATTCTTTTACTTTTAACTAATTCAGTATCACACAAACTCTCTTAAAAATGTGATTTATAGTATAATAGTGGAAAAGACTGATAAATTAAATGAGTACATGAAAGTGGGATGGATAGGTAGTGGATGGGATCCAAGGGGACATGAATAGTGTAAGGTTTTGGCACCTGTGGGCAAGGGGTTTGCAGATCCTTGAAGTCTGCTGTGTCATTTGTGTTTCTGTTTCTGTTTCTTGAGGAAGAGGGATGGATAGATTTGTATTCAGAACCTTCTTGAACTGATTCACTACCAGTATAGGGAAGAATTTGCAGAGTTATTGAATTAAAGACTATCTGCATTTTCTAGTTCCTATCATAAAGCATGCATCAGAACTAGTTTCAGCAAACAATCCTCACTATCACTAAGAAAGGGACTTTAAAAGATAAATAAGTTTTGGCATAAGTGTTTTTGAAGCATTAAAGCATGCCATCCATCTATTAGAAATCGAAATAAATAAATAAAGAGAGAAAGAGAACTTTTATGACACGAAAAGATTAGAAAAGTATAATTGCAAAACACCATGGCATAGTCTATTCCATGTAACCAACTCTACCTAGTAGGACAATATTTGGTAGTAGTTGTTGTAGTCATGCCAAATGTGAATCACACAGAGAAGAGAAAGAAGGGAGGAGTTTAACTAACAACATTAAACACATTAACAAGGGTACCTCCAATCAGTTTAGGCAGACTTTAACAGCTAAACATGCTTTTATCTTATAAATTTTCATGGTAAAACTGATAGGCAAAGGGTTTGGGCTTTGAGTATAATATCTCAAGTCTTCTGAAAACCAAAAAGATTCAATCACAAGTAAACATGCCAGAGATAATTGGGGAATAAAGTCAATAGTATAATTTCCTATGCACAAGAAACCCAAGCTTATATACTAAATGTCCTCAAAAGTCAAAACCATAGCAGTATAAAGAAGCAATGACAACAACCACCAACACTTGTCCCACTAAATGGGGTTTGCTACATGAATAGCCAGTCCCAAATTCAGATAAAAGAGAAGGATTGTGTTACGAATCGACAACTAATGTAATATGGATTAGAGTCTAAAGAGGCAACATCCATTTAAACAGTCTCCAATCAAAATTTAGCCATCAACCTTAATAAAATAAGTCAGGGTGTATTGAAGTTTGAATCTGATGCAAAAGCAAAAGAAGAAAAGAAAATTGGCCATCACAGTAAGTATTAGTTAGATAGTAACATTGCTATGCACAAGACCAGACCACTCAAAGCGACAAAATAAACCCAAATATGCAGCCAGCTTGAATTATCACTACAACAAGTAATATGGATAAAAGACATCACATAGATCCTTTGAAACAAATAATTTCAGAAAAACTTAATTTGTAATAAATATTTTATTAAATCTTGAGCTAAATCTTTCCAAAATTTCAGAACTTAATTTCTAATAATTTTTTGTAAAATTTTTACCTAAATCTTTCTAAAATTTCAGACCAGTTTATTTATTTATTTTTGGTGTGTTTTGGAGAGAGGGGGGAAGGGGGGAGAGGGTTGTGATAACCAGACAGTTTTAATTCATAAAATGCTTGTGTCAAAACTGTCACAAGGGAGGATCTTCCAGTGTTTTTTACCTACATTTCCAACTTCTTAAATAGGTGCATTTACCTGGCCAAAACTAAACTAGTAACCCGAACTTTAAGATGAAAGAACAATATGATAAAATTTTGAAATCCACTTTAAAGACACAAACTCTATCCATTGGCCTAACTTTGATTTGAGCAAGCTGTTAGAACCTGATCTTTGCTTCTATCAATCATCAATCAATGGCCATGACAAAGTAATTAGGTTAGGTAAGATTTAAAAAATAAATAATTAGAATCAGAGTGAGTAAGGACTAAGTTCCAACTTTCAAATTTTTTCCAAGTTACAATACTTGGTTGTCAATATATCACAGGATTTTATCACTTGATAGTCAGTAAAGTAACATTCCATATTATTGGGTGCAGCATGCAACATGTTTAACAGGTTCATATGATGAAGCTGGAATGCCTCAAAATGTAGAAGCATCCAAATGGTAGGCTAGGCCACTGCCATGCATGGTGTTGCGGTGCCTAATCTAGACCCTGCTTAAGCACAAATGGGAGCCTGTATATTCTCTGCCTTACATTTTCCTTGTTATAAATCATCTGGTAAAGCAAGTTAAATCATTTGGTAAAGCAAGTTGATCATGATTTAACCATAGTGAACAAAATTAATCATGGGACATGAAATGCTGGTTTTATTTGTCAGAAAAGTATTATGACTTGAGCAACTTTTTTAAAGGTAACAGATTTTATTTTGGTTCATTAGTTTCTACCATTCTAGCATTTTGATTGGTTGGAGATAAAAGTGTCAAATGGGCCAGCTCACCCCTATTTGGCCTCGGCCCATGCGAGCCAAGGCCAAAAAGCCCACAGGGCCAAAAGTCTATGTGGGCCGTGTGGGCCAACACCAGCCCATGTGCCAACCCACTTATAAAAATTTATCAATGCTTAAAATGAACTGACCCATCGATTGGCCCACTTATGTGCTAGCGTCAACCCATCTATAAGTTAACCTTAGGCCACATAAACTAGCCCATAAAAAAATTTCAGATTTTGATTCATTTTTAACAAAATAAAATTGGATATTTAAAAATTAAAATAGAAAAACTAAAAAGAAGGACCAGATTAGCTAGCTATCCCATCAGGATTATAGTCATTTAACAGCTCAAATTTGCTTGAACAATAACAAATAAAAAACCCCATCAACACAGAAGGCATTTGATCATCATCAACAACACTGCTGAAAAACACTAGTAATCAACACCAAAGTGATTTCCATAAATTTTCAAAAGATCCCCCAAGTCCCCACTATTGTTTTTTGCCCTAACCAAAAATCCTCGTTCCCATTTCCCAAACCTCAGTGTTTCTTCCATTTCATTTTTTTAATTCTTTCTCCACTCTTAAACCATCAGAAAACACAAGCCACACTGTATCTACGCTATTCGTACACATCTACCGCGCCATAGATAGGGTCAATAACAACGACCACCAAAAAAAAAAAATCAAATTTCGAATCTCCGTTAAAAAATAAAAAGACAGTGACTAAAAAAGTGATAGAGCAATCGATTGTTCATGTATATATGTAGAGGTATCGCATCAATTTGGTTGTACGACAAGAGAGAGGCAATTCGTAGAATCCATCTTATCCTAAGAATTATATATAGAGAGAGAACCTTAGAGAGAGAGAGGGAGGAGGGAACGGTGGGGAGAAGGCGCAATCGTTGAAGCCAGCGGCGGAGTGGCGGCCGTTGGCGGTGGCGGATGGAAGTGGGGAGAGAAAGAGAGGTGTGCGTTGCGTGGTGCTACTCTCTCAAGGCTTTCGAGAGGGAGAGAGAAGGAGGTTGTGATGTGTTTCCTCAAACCAATACATATATATATATATATATCTGTGTGTGTGTGTGTGTGTGTGTGTGTGTGTGTGTGTGTGTGTGTGTGGGGGCTAGCCCATGGGTTGCCCACTCAAATCTCCCACGTTTGGATGGGCTTTGTTTTTAATGAATTTGCTTTCTTGACCGAAAAAGTAAAAACCAACAAATATGTTTCAATTAATTAGTCCAATTAAAAATTTGTGAGTTGAATCTCTATAGACTACTAAAAACGTAAAATAGCGTCTGCATTGATTACCGAAAGGATTTTATCAAATTATAAATCAAAATGCCTGATTGTGACAATGGGTAATTACTTTCTATGATGTAAAATTATTTTGGAAATTATATTAATTTTAATGAGGTTTGAAAATATAACCTCAAATATACTATTCAAAATCTTTACAATCTTACTGCTATACCAATCTTAGTAGCTTATTAACAGTATTAAATTATTTTATACACTCAATTAAATTATAAACATATTAAATTAGATAAACTAAAAAGTATATCTATTCTTTTGGTAGATAAAGTATATTTAATTTGTACAGGTTATTTTTATATTTTATAAATACAATTAAAATATTTTATGCTGTAGATTATGATTTATAAAAAATAATAAAAGTTGAAATGTTTATAATTTATAATTTCTTCACTTTTTAATCAAATAGGAAAATTCAAATGTTATAAAAATAATTTATTTTTCAATCAAATAATTACAGTTTAAATGTCGGAAGATTAATTTAAGTATTTAAATATATTTGGTAAAAATTGAATAAGCACCTAAATAATATTTATATCACATTTTTTCTTTATGTGAATAATTACGTATTTTATATGAAAATATTAAAATAAAAAATAAAAATTAATCTTACTGTAAAATAAAAAAGAAAAACTACATGAAATCATGACTTAAAAGACCTTTTATATCTATTAAGCATTTGACCACAGGGAATCCTAACATTTGACAATTATGTGCTCATTTGGATGCTATTATTTTGATTTTAGAAAAGGTAAAAGTAAAACACATCTTTTTTAAAAAGCTATAATTTCTATCTTATGAAAAAAAGATATATTTTTATACTATAAAAAAATATTTGATAATTGTTTAGAACTGAAATTAATTAATGATGGTTAACAAGAGCTAAATGGCCAAGAGAACAAAAAATGGACTCTTCTATCAAAGGTGACTGAGGGCGAATGATACTTAGGACCAAAAAAAACTTTGGCAAAGGGATTTGTGTCTCTCTAAAAACTACATGGACAGAGTAATTGGCAGAATTTGGAGTACCGGTATGAACCCTAGGAGAGAGAATCTCCATCTTAGAAAAGGGCGCCATAGGAAGCTCAAGAAGAAGTTACAAAGTCTTTTGGTAAGACACTCAGTGAGGGTGACGCTCATATGTCACCCAAATCCCAAAAGCATAGTAGTAGGATACACTAAAGAGGAAGTTGCTCTCATACCTTGCTAACACAATATTTGTCCTTGCCCAAACCCCCTTTCCTTTCCTAAACCATGGCAAGATGCAGAGATCCTAACAAAAGGACCAGCTCCTTGTTTAATCCAAATACATGTCCCTTTCACCTTATTTAGTAGCTTTGTCCTGATTCATCCAATCCATCATACCTTATAAGACAATGAATCCCAAAGCCAAGATGGGCACTATAACTTGCAACCATAGCCCAATATAGAGAGCAAAAACTTGAACAACCCAAGTGTCGCAAGTGTCTTAATTACTAGAAGGAGATTGTGTTAAACTCCTCATTGCCGAGGGCTTCCAATTGCTGCTATACTCGTTCACCACCAAATCCCCCTCAAACGTGTAGATCTTTGGCCTTCATTGTTGCATGAACCTTCTAAGCTAACGAACTCGTAAATATGTAACTTAGTCTAGGGTGTTAAGACGCTCAACTAAGTTCAGTTTAGAATAACAATAAATACAAATATTTCAATACTGCATCCAAACATAAATTAATGTTACGTCAAAATGTAAAGTAACTTTTACCTTTCAAAATATCTTATTTAAAAAGATTAATTAAAAAATATTTTTTTAAAAGATAATCCAAATTAGCCTTATAGCACGCAAAAATAGATGAATAAGTAATTTCAAAATGCTTAATTAATGCTAAAGAACTTAAAAAATTATAAAATACTACTTAATATACAAGTACCTTAAAAGTAACTTTTCACCAAATGCATATTTGATAAAAAGAAAATAATATATTGAAACTATAATTAATTGATTCATAAATATTAAAAATTATAACATCATATATTATAAGTTAAAAATAAAAGGATTTTATAAAATGAGAAATATATAAGGAAACAATAATTACAATTGTTCTAAAATTTTTATGGATGATTAATGACTTGTTAACTACAAAATATTTAGCATTTTCTCTATATTTCTACATATAAATATAGGAGACAAATAAAAGGAGTGAGTGATAAAGTGACAATGATCTATTCAAATACATAAACATGAATATCAAATTTTATTCCTAATAAATGAAAAGTTGAATGCCATTAATGACATGGTAATTGATAAAGATGAAGAGCCATCAGCATACCATAACTTACAATTGAAAAATCAAATAGAAATTTATCATACTTTGGTGTTCCATGTAGTTCAAGTAATTACTTGGATGGAATACCTATCGGCTTGGACTTCCCTAATATCACAGTTCACATAGTCATGACCCTCATTTTGCTCTAATTCGAGCAGCATCAATGATAGTGTACTAGACTAGAAAATACGGGCCTATACCTCGGCCCAATTCCAAAGACCTCGGATATGAATCCCAGACCTTGGCCTAATTTGAAGGACTCTCCCGAAGGGCCCCATAACTCAGCCCACATGACATAATAACCCTTGCAGATTCATCTTGGATTTAGTTGAGAGGATCTCTACTAAATTTCTTTTATATATATATATATATCCCTCTATATAATATCCATATTATATCTGGCTATTATCTTTAGTACTAACTAAATCACAGGAATATCTCCTATACTGAAAGAAAATCTTAACAAGATCCACCACGAGATAACCCCACATTATATAAGGGGGCTATCACCCCCCAGGTATGACACAATCTCTATTAACTAAACACCCTTCTACTCCTCACGCGTTCTCTAACTTGAGCGTCAGAGTGTCTTCACAGGTACCCCACCCCCCGTTTTCACGGACGCCGTAGTTACTTACATCCTTACCGCTACTTCTAGGTAAGAACATTGGCACTCACTGTGGGGTCGATAAACAAGCCTACCTCACAACCTCAAAAAATCATCATCTATGGCTGACGCTTCCAGCCAAAACATTCATCCCAATAACCGACCTCCCCTTCACCTTGACCAGTTGCAAGAAGAGAATCGCCGCATGGTCGAGTAGCTTTGCAAATTACAAGAAGAAAATTAGTTCCTGAAGAGTGAAAATTCAAAAAATCCCAGACAAGGAGCCACCAACCCAGGAAATACCAAACATGCCAATCATGATTTTGGCAATGATAGACCCTTATACTCCCATTATCCTACCTACCAAGTCAAATCTAATGCTATGTCTGAAACCATAGACTGCGGACCATTCTCAGAAAAACTCATGGCCACCAACCTACCTGCCAATTTTAGACTCCCAACATCACTTCGCCTCTATGATGGAACAGGAGATCTCCAATCGTTCATTACAATGTTCAGATCCATGATGCTTATTAATGGAGCAACTGATAGAATCCTCTGCCAAACTTTCTTGTCTTTTCTGGAAAAATTGGCACTACTATGGTTCTCAACCCTACCCCTAAATTCCATTCATAAGATCGAGGATCTTGCCAAAGCTTCCACCAATAGATTTATATCCTCCAAAATCTACACCAAGATATCAGATTCCTTAGAACATGTCAAACAAGGATCTGATAAGTCCTTAAGAGCCTACTTGACTCGATTCCAAGAAGAGGTATCACAAATTCCTGACCTTAACCCAACGGTCGAACTACACCAAATCAGGATTGGCCTATGATCTAGGCCATTCAAAGAAAGCTTAGTAATCACCAGGCCGAGGACCATACATGAACTCCACGAAAAGGGCCCTTGGATACATCAGCACTGAGAAGCTCCGAGCAGCGGAAGAGAACAATAAAAAAACAAGATAAAGACAACTCATGTAAGAAACATAAGGAGGGCAAGCATAAGTATAGAAAAAACTCAGGATATTCAGAACCAGAATTCGCTACTTACACCCCACTCAATGCAAGAGCAAGTACAATCCTGACCGAAATATGCAGTGCTCGGCTCTGAAAACCAATCTAAGGTGATCCTCAGCCAGGCCCAAAAGGCACAAACCAAAACAATGTTTGTGAGTATCATAACTCTAAGGGACACATAGCAGACGAATGCAAAAGCTTGAAGAACACGATTGAACGTCTCATCCGAGAAGGATATCTGAAATAATTCATCAATGAGAAAAAGAAAGAAAAGAAAAGAGGCCGAGGCCGAGAAAGAAGAAACAAGCACTGAAGCCCTTCAACATCTTCAGACAGTGAATCCCCACTACCACACAAAAGCCTGAAAGAAAAAGGCAATCTCCCAATCATGAAGAAACAAAAATTCGTGCTATCATCGACCACATTGTAGGAGGATTCGCAGGAGGAGGTGAGACAAGCTCAATAGGGAAAAGATCACTCCAGGCGATCATGTCACTTGAAGGAGCGTCAAATCCTTCAAGGCCAAAAAACAAAAACCCAGTAATATCTTTCTCAAATTCTGATTACAAAGGAATTGATGAAAATTTGCATGATCCTCTCATAATTTCCATCCTTGTCGGCAATTTCTTGGTCAGGAAATTCCTGGACGACCAGGGGAGTTTAGCCAAAATCCTTTTTTATTCCACTTTCAAACGGATGCAACTCTCTGAAAGCTCACTCCTCCTATAAAATGGTGAATTGGTTGGATTTACTAGGAACAAAGTAAAAGTTCTCGACTACATATGGCTCAAGACAACATTTGGCACAAAACCGCTGACAAAATTGGTCGACCTCCAGTACCTAGTCATTGACGCCAATAGTCCTTATCACATAATTCTAGGGTGACCTTCACTCAATGTCCCACGAGCCGTAGTCTCAATACCTCATCAGGCCATGAAAATCCCAGTATCTGCATCCAAAGTCGAAGTAGTCCACATTGACCAAAAAGAAGCCAGAATGTGCTACAACAAATGTCTAAAGATAAAATCTACAGAAAAATTGAAGATTGAACAAGTACACGACGTGTTCCACACAAATTAAATCTCCTTGATCTCCGAGCTTGATCCCAGACGATAAGTCTAGAATCGCCCACAACCAAACGACGAGTTACAACCCATCTAGATAGGCGACAAAGTCGAAAAAGTAACCTTCATCGGAGTTGACCTCCTTCTAAGCTTATCTGCAGAGCTCTCCGCCTTACTCTTAAGGAATGCCGATCTCTTTGCCTGGACCTCGGCTGATATGCCAAGAATCATCCTAGATGGGATGAGTCACAAGTTAATGGTATACCCTAAAAGCTCAACCAATAGCACAGAAGAAAAGGACCTTAGGAGCTGAGCGCTAGAAAGCAGCCTTAAAAGAAACCAGGAAGCTCCTTAAAGCTGGCTTCATCAAAGAAATTAGGTACACTACATGGCTAGCAAATACAGTAATAGTGAAGCAAAGCTCAGGTAAATGATGCATGTGTGAAGACTTCATTGATCTTAACAAGACCTACCCAAAGGACTCCTACCCGCTCCCCAGCATCGACAAGCTCATCGATAATGCCTCTAGCTACCAATATCTTAGCTTTATGGATGCATACTCTGGTTACAATCAAATCAGAATGCATCCAGAAGTTGAAAACAAAACCATATTCCTCATGGAGTATGCCAACTTTTGTTATAAAGTCATGCTCTTTGGCCTGAAGAATGTAGGAGCCACATACCAGAGACTCATAAACAAGGTTTTTGAAGAACAGATCGGTAGAAATGTCAAAGTATATGTTGATGATATGGTGGAAAAAACATCTTCAACAGGAGATTACATTAAAGATCTCGAAGAAATATTCGGACAACTCCACAGATACAACATGAGGTTAAATCCTGAAAAATGTGAATTCGAAATCCACGAAGGAAAATTCTTCGAACTCATGCTTACCAATCGAGGAATAGAAGCCAACCCTGACAAATGCCGAGCAATAGTAGAATTGAGAAGCCTAAGCTCGATCAGGGAAGTATGGTAACTCACTGGCCACCTAGCAGCCCTGTCTCGCTTCCTTTCAAGATCGACTGAGAAAGCAACCTCATTCTTCAAAACACTAAGAAAACAAGCATCATTTGTTTGGTCTGAAGATTGTGAAAAAGCCTTCACTGAAATAAAGGTACTTCTCTCAACACCGCATGTGCTCAATAAGCTTCACCTTGGAGAAATCATTTTTCTTTACCTATCTGTGACCGAACATGTGGTGAGCTCAGTTCTCGTCACAAAGAGAGATAAAATACAACAACATGTTTACGTTGTCAGCACAACACATAATAATAGGTCCCGAATAGAGGTACCAGAAAATTGCAAAACTAGTATATGCAGTAGTGATATCTGCCAGAAAGTTAAGACCATACTTTCAGAGCCACCATATTATCGTCTGAACAGAACAATCCATTTGGTAGATACTAATTAAACCTGAATTAGCTCGGAGAATGATTTCATGGTCCGTTGAACTCTTAGAGCACAGCCTGGAATACCAACCCAAAGGCCCAATCAAAGCACAGGCCCTTGCTGACTTCGTGGTCGAACTCTCACAAGCCTCCCAACAAGAACTTGGTTCCTGGACACTACATGTTGATAGAGCTGCCAATGGTAAAGGAAGCGGAGCCGGAATCACTCTAGAAAATGGAGAAGGAATCTTAATTGAGCAATCTCTCCAATTCTAGTTCCAGGCTAGTAACAACCAAGCAAAATATGAAGCACTAATAGCAGGCCTTAAACTTGCCTAAGAAGTCGGAGCCCAAAGACTCAAGGTGAAAGCTGATTCACAGCTAGTTGTCGACCAAGTCAACAACATTTTCACTGCCAGAGACCTTCTCCTGGAAAAATATCTAGCACTGGTAAAAAACCTGATGCAACACTTCGACTCATGTGAAGTAACATACATACTAAGAGAGCACAACACCAGGGCGGATATCCTTTCCAAACTTGCCAGCACTAGCAAGCCACATAATAACAAATCTATAATCCAGGTAAAACTTCAAAACTCGAGATGCCTTCAATCCAA
Organism: Dalbergia cultrata; assembly: GCA_031216105.1. Taxonomy (NCBI): domain Eukaryota; kingdom Viridiplantae; phylum Streptophyta; class Magnoliopsida; order Fabales; family Fabaceae; genus Dalbergia; species Dalbergia cultrata. The sequence continues at coordinate 39,781,794 of CM062348.1, forward strand.
ACGTTGCAATACAGAGATAGGAAGCCAAGATTGGCAAACTCCACTCCTCAGTTACCTAACAACAGGGGAAATCCCAAGCTCGGTAGCCGATGATAAAAAGTTCAAGAGACAAACAATCTACTACATATTATGCGGAGGTCTACTTTTGAGGCGAGGGTATTCACTGCCCCTTCTTAGATGTCTCAGCCCCCAAGAAGTCAATGATGTAATGGTCGAAGCACATGAAGGGGTCTGCGAAAACCACATTGATGGTCGAGCCCTTGCTTCCAAAATACTCCGAGCAGGGTACTTTTGGATCACTATGAAAACTGATTGCACAAACTTCGTATGCAAATGTGACAAGTGCCAGAGATTCTCAAAAGTCTCCCAAAGACACCTTGAGCCACTACATTTCTTGGAAGCCAACTGGCCTTTCCACAAATGGGGAATTGACCTACTCAGTCCTTTCCTCTAGCACCGGCACAACTCAAATACTTAGTAGTGCCCAATGACTACTTCACCAAGTGGATTAAGGCAGAACCCCTTGCAAAAATTACTGTAGAGAAGGTCAGAAAATTCTTTTGAAAAAGAATCATATACAGATTTGGAATTCTCAAAGAATTGATCACCGACAATGACACACAATTCATAGACCAAAGATTAAAAGAACTATGTTAGAAATTTCAGATCAAACATCTTTTCGCTTCCGTAGAACATCCACAAACCAATGGCCTAGCTGAAGCTGCCAATAAGGTCATCCTCAATGCATTAAAGAAAAAGCTCGACAAAGCCAAAGGCCTCTGGACCAAAGACTTACTCGAAGTCCTTTGGGGGTATCACACTACTGCTCAATCTTCAATCCAAGAAACATCATACAGGCTCATATTCATCAGGGAACCCATGCTCCTAGTAGAAGTTGCTCAACCCAATGTCCGATGACTAATAATCACAGAAGACATAAATAAAGAATATAGAAGAGCCGAGCTAGATCTCGTTGATGAAGATAGGGAACTGGCCCACATCAGAGAACAAGCAGCTAAACAATAGGCAGCTCGACTCTACAATAAGAAGCTCGAACCAAGAACCTTTCAGGTCGGAGACCTAGTCTACGAAAAGTTGAACTACAAAGGAACCTCCTAGGAAAAAGGAAGCTAGCCCCTAACTGGGAAAGATCATTCCGAGCAACATAAGTCGTTGGTCGAGGAGCCTACAAGATAACCGAACTCTCTGGGCAAGAACTCCCAAGAATGTGGAACACCGTATTCCTAAGGAAATACTACAGCTAGAGTTAAAACGTTTCAAATCACATTCGATGGGTGCACTATTTTTCCTTTGATGGGGTTTATCCCACTAGGTTTTGCCATCAAAGGTTTTAATGACGCAAAATCTTATATGAGCCGAACATTTTAGTGGCACATATCCCATATGTAACTTCATTTTTTTATTAATATACTATTTATCTCACTATTCTTTTGCAGATTTACACAAACAGCTATAGCCTAGCTCAACCAAAGCTGCCATACTCATGTCAACCTTGGTACTAGTCAAGTAGTGAAGGCGCACCTATGCACAGCTGCCTCACGTCAACCTCGGCACCAGTCGAGTTGTGAAGGGCCAAAACCGCCATACTCACGCCAACCTTGGCACCAGCCAAGTAGTGAAGGCGCACCTATGTACGACTGTCTCATGTCAACCTTGGCACCAGCCGAGTTGTGGAGGGCCAAAGCCGTCATACTCACGTCAACTTTGGCACCGGCCAAATAGTGAAGACGCACCTTCATACGGTTGTCTCACGTCAACCTCGGCATATAGCCATCATGGTACGCTCAAAATCAAAAACACCCCAACACCGGGGACCAAAGACATTTCAAATTGGGTACTAGCTATATGGCATATATATTCTCTGAATCGGAGTCCTCAAGTTTTTATCTAAAAGCACATCAAATCCGATCATATGTTTTTACATTATTGTTCAAATTTGATCATATATTTCTACATGATTGTTCAGATCCAATCATATGTTCTACATGATTATTCTAGAAATCTGATCATACATAGCTACATGATCACTTATTTATTCGAAATATACTCGGACCATGGTCATTTAAGTTTTTGGGATATATCTTGAACAAAACCCGACTATAGATGGTACTTAAAATTTAAAAGATACATCTTAAACAAAATCCAAGCATATATTGGTCATATAAACAATATTAAATAAAACCAAGAGCAGAAGTTATAAAGAAAGATAATTACATCATAATCTAAGCATATCCCTTAAAAGATAATTACAAGCCAAAGTCCGAGCACAAGTACAAGAAAACAAAAAACTCAAGGATGAACAGGAGCTCCATCAGCAGGAAGGACAACCTGAATGGGTTCCACTATTTGAGCCTTATCCCGAGCAGCTTCAACTTGAGCTCCATCAGCTCCTTTGCCAGCAGCAAGGTGGTCGACCAGTATACCATCAACAACCTTCTTAAAAGGGCTATATTGACCCAATTCCAGATCCCCATGAAGGAATCGAACCTGGTCAACAACCTTCAAAGAGTCGACTTCGCCTTTGAGACTCTTCTTTCCTCATCCAACCTCTTATTGTTAGCCTCAAAAATCTTCTTCTTAGCTTCAGGCTCTTGGATTTTAAGTTTGGACCCCTCCGCATTCGCTTTCACCCAAGCTATGAGGCTGTTAATCTTCTCTTTGAAGGCCTTTTTAGCCTCTAGCCACCCCCTTCTTTCATTAGCCAGCTTGGGTTCAACTTTCTCCTTCTTGGCCTTGAAGTCGGCCAGAAGAATTCTCGACATCTCGAACTCACGAATAGAGCTCCCATATTGTCTCTCAAAATGCCAAGCAATGGCCGCTTGGTGAAGACCCTAATCTCCAAGTGTTGACAGAGACTAGGGATGCCCGCCCTTTCCATCAAAGCTAAGTACTTAGAGTGAACAAATTGTTGCCTGATGAATTTAGGGGTAGGGAACTAAAGGCTCTAAAGACTCGAGGAGTTGACCGAGCTGAAGAAGTCTTTAACTTCAACAGCTCTTGCAAAGGTAGCAAGAAAAAGAGAAGGCATCTTCTCCTTGTCTTGAGGGTCAACCCCAAACCTCGCCCTTTTGTGTTCCCTTAAAGCGTTTGTATCGGTTAGGGTCCCAGAGCTGGAGCCAACACCATGGGAGACATGTGGAGCTCGGCTCTCCTCAACAACCACCTCACGTTGGCGCTTCATGGCAGCTAACTCTTTGGGGCCAAGTTTTGGAGCCATCTCACCTATAAAAAAGAAAACCAGAATGTCAAGATATGAACAAACTAAACAGAATGAGGACCAAAAGGAACAAATATTCAGAAGCACTACTTGTATGCTTGAGGACTCTCTCGTTGTCATAACCCCACTTTAACAAAATTCCACAGGAGAGTGGAGAGCTCAAATTCACACATTCTTCTAGAAAGTCCACCACTACGTGGTCCAAAGGGGAAAGAGAACCATACTCTACCCTCAAAATCTGACAGGGATTATATTGCCAATACAAGGAAAACCTCTCTATACCACTAGAATCTAAAAAGAAAGGGAACTCGGACTCAACTGACCTTAACATAATAAATTTATCCTTAAACCTCTTAAAATTAGAGGTCAATAAGCTCAACAACTTCTTCCGAGGAACACTACTAAAAGAAATCCAAGTTCGTCTGTCAACCCCTTTAACCTAGAAATAATAAAAGAATACATCTACACTAGGCTCATGACCTAGCATATCGAACAAATTCTCAAAAACTCGGATAAAGGCCCAGCTATTTGGATGAAGATGAGAAGGGGAAACATTAACCTTTTTTAAACACCCTTCCTTAAATCGAGTAAATGGAGCCTTTATATTTAATTTCTCGAAAAAATCTGTATACATATAGATAAAATTAGCATAAGTACATCCTATCCTCGTCGCTACATGGGAGATATTCTACCCTACTCTCTTCATAGGATGACACTAAACAAGCTCTCCTAAACCTACGGACTGTCTCCTTATCACTAAAAATGGAAACCACTTCCCTAACCTCAGTACTAACCCAGCTATAAGGATCAACTTCAGTCTCATCCACTACATCCTTCCCTTTATCAGAGACAGAAACAGCTTTTCCCCTAGCTATTAGTAATCACCTAAAAGGCAAAAAGGATAAAACAAAAACTCAGAAGAATAAGAAGACAACCTCAGCAAACACCAAATAGATAAACAAAATCTCCTATCCTAGGGTTCCAAAACAAAATGCAAACCGATTAAATAAAAGAAAATGAAAAGAGAAATTGAACTAACCGATTGAAAATGTCTAAAACCGAAGCTTGGTCGCCTGATCTGAAGCACTTGAAAGTAACAAAGCAAAGAGTAGAAAGCAGAGAAGAAGTGAAGAGTTTTCCAGAAATGAAAAGCCCCTTTTCTATTTACTTAGAAACTGAGCTCATCCAATGATCAAAAACATTTCCTTCCACTCAAAAACACATCTGAAACGTTAATCATATCTAATGATAGGGGGTTTATCATTTTAATCCAACGGTGACTAAGTGAACCCATGATCCCACACTAATGAGAAATGATTGTTCACCAATAAGAAAAGAACACGTGTAATAACACGTTCCCCTACAACAGCCACCACTGCAACTGAAAAGACTCACGACTTAACTTCTTTTGAGCTCGGCATGAAATCCTCGGCCTAATAAAACAGCTCGGACTTCAACCAAGCTCGGGGGCTATGTACTAGACTAGAAAATATGGGCTTATACCTAGGCCCAAATTCCAAAGACCTTGGATATGAATCCCAGACCTCGGCTCAATTTGAAGGACTCTCCCAAAGGGCCCCACAACTCAGCCAACATGACATAACAACCCTTGCAGATTTGTCTCGAATTTAGTTGAGAGGATATCTACTATATATATATATATATACACTATATCTTATAATATCCACATTATATCTGGCTATTATCTTTAGTACTAACTAAATCACAGGAATATCTCCTATACTGAAGGAAGATCTTAACAAGATCCACCATGGGGTAACCTCACATTATACAAGGGGGCGATATACGATATAATCTCTATTAACTAAACACCCTTTCACTTCCTTATGCATTCTCTAACTTGAGCGTCAAAGTGTCTTTGCAGGTACCCCACCCCCTTTTCCATGAGCGCCGGAGTTATTTGTATCCTTACTGCTACTTCTAGGTAAGAATAGATAGTAAGTAGAGACCATGCAAGTTCTTCAAATGCTTGCGGTGTCAATTTAGAGCTTGGAGGAAACTACAATCATGATGCACAAAACCAACCTGCACTTGAGTTTATTAACAGTGACCCTTACCTTGCTTTGAACCCACAATGCATTAAGGTTTAAAATTGAAAGGCATAGAATCTTCTTCAACTATGTATGATTTTGATTTTAGATGTTTGTTTGTTTTCCTTCTAATGGATAGGGGTTGATGGATTAGGAAGGTACTGGGATTTAGGTTCTTGTGGGGGTATCAAGGGTTTAGGGTTCTTCAAGTGTTTTGTCCCATTTTTAATATGAGAGTTTAGATATTTGTTTGTGATTAAGGATTGTATAATATGATATGTAGATTACACATTTAAGTTAAGGAAAAAACTTGTACATACCTTTAATACATGAATTATTATTTCAAAAAAGACATTTTAATGTGCTCTTTTATATTAAATTACCAACAAGGATTACTAGTCCATGATGTATTAGTCAGCCAATTGATTAAGGTTTTAATACCCTTGCAAATTAATGGGTACTATAGCAACCACCCCCCATAAAAGTCTTCATGTGTAGAGAAAAGTTGACATTCCCTCTCCAAAACACATTCAGACCATGTTTGGTTTGGTTTTGATAATGCTTAAATCAAAATTCAATCTCATTTAATATATTTGGCACAATCACTTCAAGTTACATATAGAATAAGAAATCTTGTTTGAGTCTTTACCAAAAAATCTTGTTTGAATGAACTACTTTTTTATTAATGTGAGTTTTTTTCCATTGCTATTTTATTAATGTGATTATTCATATAAATTTTTTTCATAATTTTTTGATGTACAAAACACACTCAATCAATCACGAGCCTTAAAGAACAATACATCTTATATCCAATTTGGAGCCTTATTAATCTACATTTCATCTACTAAATCATGTTTGTGAGGTTAGGTTAGATTTTGAAGGCAACAGAAAAGGAAGGAAATATTTGTAGTATAAAATTTTAAAACTTTACACTACAAACTCTTCCTTTCCTAAAATCTGAACTCACAAACGTATGAATATTATGTAGTCATACTAGCTATTTTTATCTTTCACACTATTATAGTACATACGATAATAAAAATTAAATTAAAAGATAACATTATAAATTATAATAACTTATATTATTATGTATTCTTATCTTAATTTTTTTTTTTGCAATGTCTATAAATGAATTATAAACCATAGCTTTTGTTAGGCTTGCCATTCTATCTATGCTACTAGTCACCACTTTCGTACCTCATCTTTCTCACCTCTCTAAGAAATCAGAAATGGCATATACAATTATGAAACCTACTAGACTTGGTTTGGAGGATCCCTAGGGACAAATCCACAAGATATGGCCACCCTTTCCACCAAAAAAGTCAAAAGTCTTGAGAAGGGTATTTTTTCTTATCCTATTGAATTAATAAATAATAATATGGTTTTCATTTTTTATTTTTTATTGCTATGATTATTTATTTCCCTGATTATTTATGTTGTTGTTGTTGCTTTAGTTTGCTTAGACTTGGTTTGTGATGTGAAGAACAGGTAGCTTAGGGTGAAGGGACCTATTAGAATGCTCACTAAGGTTCTTCACATCAATACTAGGAGGTTCTTTTTTGGTGAAAGTATTAATAATCTTCACTACTCCTTCAATATTATTAGTATTATTATTAGATTGGACCTTGAGACTTTGTTTTATGAATTATGTTAGCTTTAATTTCAAGTTTGAATTTATATTCATCTTGGTGCCAATTGTGTCTCAATAAATTTATAACAAAAAAATACAAGGTGTTTGTAGTTGCATTCTTTCAAACCTTGTTTTGACTGTGCTGATGATGAAATGTTGTTCTCTTTGATGAAAAAAATGAGAACTTTTATGTTCTATCATGTCTTGTGCCTTGTAAGTTTTGGATACCAATCACCTGTTGTATTTTGAAAATTTATATGTATTTCAAAAGGTTTATATTTTTATTAATTATTTAAACTAATATTGTAGCTGTTTAGAAACATCTTTTCAAATTGAGAATGAGTCAAAATATTATCTCCATCATTTCTATTAAATGAATTCAATACCTTTTGTTATCAAGATCACAAACGGCCTTACTTGAAATCTTTTAAATGTGATGATGAATTTATTTTAATAGCAATACATTTAACAATATGTTTCCTTGATTAATTCTTTTTAAAGAAACCAAAACTGATTGTGTGTTTTGATTACTTTTAATTACAATATCCTGAATGTTCTTTAAGACAAAATCATTGATTTTCCTTTCCATCAACTCAGCCTTTATAGCAAGATCCAGACAAACATGTTTTCAGTTCTATTTTATTTTACTTTTTCTAATTAATGCCATTAATGGTGGTTTACAAAAGTCTAGCACAAAGAATCATAACTGATTTTAAAACGTTGGCATTATCTCTTCTATATTAAAATCTCTAGTTTTGATATGTTATATAAGGAATGATTTGACAAAAAGAAAAGTAAGGAAATATGAGCCTTGGATTTTGATCTTGTTTCTCACACTATTATTCTATTGGTTGGGATATACATTAGAACATATTCTCTATTGTAGTTCTTGAGTTCCTAGTTACTACCAGAAGAGCCTGCTGTATCCTAGAGGACTTCTGTACGGTGATAGAATAATCCTTAATGATAGTGCACTGAACGCCTCAGGCCTACCAAACCTCTTTTTCTATTTTTCTATTTTCTTATTTTGTAGTAGCAGGGTTCTAAATTTTTTCAACAATGCCATCACAAGTCTAAAACTGTAGAACCATGTAGTTTAGTTAGGCAGAAAGGTCATATTGAAACTTTTATTGGCATGAATCTTAGATGAAAAGTACGGTTTCTTTCTAACTTCTACTTGAAACCGTAGCAAATTGTCTAATTTTAATTTTGCAAGCTCATTTTGTTAAATTTGTCGATTAAATTCAAATGCTATTCAACCAGTTGTGATGTTTACCTTAAACTTGACTATTATCTTATCGATTATATCAGTATCGATTGGAATAATGAATGGTTTAATGTTCTCTTTAAAACTCTGTTCCATGTTTGTTTCCCTTCTATCGATATGTGGTTTGCAGGATTTTCTTTCACTCTGTTTTGAAATTGACTTTCTTTGTGCATAAGCATTCATGTGGTCCAAAACATGTGAGAGCCTGTTATAGCTAAAAAGCCTGAAAAGTGTTGTGCTTTCTAGTCTTATAGAAGTATCACTTTCTTTCTGTCATCTAAATTATGTACCGTTAAAAATCTTTTTATGAAAGAGTTAAAATGTAGTATTGTTATAATGGTAATAGGTCTACTTATTTAAGTGTTTCAAGTACTCTGTTGAATGTATATGTATTTTTTAATGTTTGTTGTTGAATAAGTGATTTTCTCACTATTGTTCTTAACGCCACCTCTTGTTCTTAGAACAAACACCTATGACAGATTTGAACTCCGTGTGCATAAGAACGTCATTGACCTATATATTTCCCTTGATGTGGTTAAGCATATTACCTTAATCACTATCAAACTTGGTGTCGAGGTTAAGGTGACGATTGTTGATGCTTGAGCTCAATCCCAGTTAATTTTGTTGTGATGTGTGTGTGTTTTGGGTGGGGGGGGGGGAGGGAGTGTATGGGTTTCCCCATAACTATGAGATTTAGCTATGAAACTTTAGAAATGTGCAATTTTCTCCATCAAGTTTATTTATATATAGTGCTACAATTCTCTTTTTGGCTAACAATGATAGCTTAGTTAATGATAAAAATATATTTTAAGAGTTTTTGAAGAATAATCACATATTCCATCAAATTGAAACCACGTTTTCTTGTTCATTACGGTGATTTAAGATCTTTTTCACCATCAATTAGGGATAGGTTGCAAAAAGTTCATAATGTGTATATGATATAAACTGGGGAAGGAGGTGGTTGAAGGTAGCTTCAAATTGGGAATTGATGGACTAGACAATCACATGCCATCTGTAATTAACTGGGTTTAAAAAATTCTTGGTATTCTTAATTGTTTTATATTAGAGCATATGCCTAGTGTAGTTTTAATTGTTAATGCAATGTTTTATTGTACACAAACTCAAATCTAGAAGGAATTAAACTAGTTATCATAGATCCTTGCATTCGAAACCTCATCTTTGGAAAAGTTTTCTATGGAGATGGGGATGAGAATAAAAGTCTCCTTATAGTTAGTATGGGGAAGGGAAAAATTATGCCCCCTTCTTGTAGAGATCCCTACTTTAAGGCTATGTTTGTAAGTTTAGATTTTAGAGGGGAAGGGAGAGAAGGGAAAGACTTATAGTGTAAAATTATATCTCAAGTCCTCCCCTCCTCTCCCTTTTCCTCCAAAATCCAAACTCACAAACACACCCTAAGAGTATTTAACAATTTTGTGATGTTATTATACTATCTTAAACAATTTATGTTGTAGAATTAAAATAAAATTTGAGAATTAATAATCACCAAATGATTTTAGAATTAGGGTTTAACACTTTAGTCAATCTTATTTTATTATTTTTTCTTTTTATTTCAAAATACATTTCAAACTAACTAAATTATTCGTATATTTTTTATTTTAAAAATAGGCATTTGTGGATCTTTGTGGGGGATGGAAATCCGTGGGGGTGGGGATTAAGGATAAGGGGTAATTTTCCCATAGTGGATAGTGACAAATTTTTTGTCTTTGGCCTGTCAATGACAATTTCATGCTTAAACATTATGTTTGGATGGATAACAAAAAATGAGGGGAATAGGAAAAAAATGATTGGAGTGGGAATGAATTTTCTTACTTGGAAATTGTAATGCATATATGATTGCAAAGGAGTTTTGAGAATTTAAATACATACAGTTTGTTAGTAGCTAAATTGTTTAAATAAGAAATTCCAATATTTGGATCCTCTAGAGTGAAGATCTCACTATAGAGGGTAAAGAGAGTAATTCCACTCTTAGATCAATAGAGTGAATATTTTAAAATAAAATCTCCTTACTTTACTCTCTAAAGTGGGATAGGATCATTGCCTAAGTATACGTTTGGATGGAGCAATTATAGGGAAAAATGTAATTTTTGGACGGATTAAAAATCCATCATGATAAAATATCTTATTTGGATATTTACTTAGAAAAAAATAGAGAATCCAAGAGATTTTAAAGAGGGATTTAATCCACCTAAAATAGAAGATTTTAATTTTTTACATATTGAGAGAGAATTTTGGAAATCCCTATAAGTACAAGTATACGATTTTCTCATTTTGGCAACTCTCACTTTTATTATATTTCATTGCAGTTTCTTTATATTTATGAGATTTTTGTTTAATGTAATTTTTAATTCATTTTGTTGCATTTTAAATTTTTTAATATTTAATTTATATTACATGATGTTATATTTATATATCATTCCATTTTATTTATATAACAATTAAATTTTATACTTCAAATTTAAAATATTTTTTGAAATGAAATTTAAGATAGTTTATGAAATATGAACTTATTATAATTGATTTTAGATCGATTGAATTTTAATTATTAATAAAAATTCTTATTTTTTAAAAAAATTACATTATATTTTTCAAATAAAATATGTTAAAATCAAGGTAATGTAATTACCTCACCCAAACAAAGTATTTTACAAATGAAGGAAATTTAATTATTTGTCCAAACAAAAAATTTAAAAATTGAAAGGAATTTAATTAAAATATTTTAATTTCGTAGCATTTTAAATTCTCTTGTATTTTGAAAATACTTCATCCAAACGCAAATTGAGAGTTAATGTGTGTTTGGGGAATAGGATATTAGTAATAGGAAAATGCTAGATAATAAGAAACTTATTTAGAATTTTATATCAAGAATGATGTGATAAAATTATTGGCCTTTAAATAAATTAGTGTGTCATACCACTTTATTTTATCTGATAATCAGCATGATTTCTACTAAAGATTTAGTTTCTTTTTTTTTTTTGTGTAGCATTACTCATATGGCATGTTCACAAATTGGGAGGGAAGGGAAATGAGAGGTATGAAAAGGGAATAAAGGGGAAAAGGGAAAGGTTTTAAGGATTTCAATCAATATTATTCATGAGTTTAAAACCGAGAAGGAAGAGGAAATGGAGAAATTATAATGTAACATTATAATTCTACCATTTAATTAAATAAATTCATTATAGTTAACATTTTTTAAAACTAATATGCTTTACGTTAATATTAAATTTTAAAAATTATAAAAATATTTAATATATTTTTTAAAATTTTTTAAAATATTATTTTTGAAAAACTTCATCCCCCTTAAAATTGTGTACCTCAAAAAAAGAAAAATTTTCCTTAATTTATGAAAGTCTCATTTTTTCATATAAAAATATTGGGTCATGTATAAAAACTATTTTTATATGGTAACGGATAATTTACTTGTAAATTTGAGTTTTTGTTTTTATTTTAATGAGAGGAAATATAAAATTTCAAAATTCTAGTTTCATATTCAAAATTTTAATTCCAAATGAATTTGAAATTGATAAAAAGGGTCTTTTATTTTTTTAAAATAAGGATAAAAAAATAAATAAAATTGTAATCCCACCAAATTCCTCAATTTAGGGGAACCATAAATTAGGGGTTTTGAAGAGTTTTTATGGGTTAATAAAAACCCTCAAATACCTTATCCTTCTAAAATATATTAAAGTTTGTGACATCGTAAGATTTCAAAAATTTCTTTCATTCCTCCCGTTTCTTTCAAAATCAAACTCATGAAGATAGCCTTAGTAATATTCAGGTTATTACTTTTCCCTTTATATGCTTAAATTAGGATGGAAAATCATGAAAGATCGCAATACGTTGTGGATTAAGGTTCTACGACGCAAATATAGGACACTGACAAATCTATTTGAGAAGTTTAAGAGTGTGTTTTTATAAGAAAATATTTTCTCTTTTCATTTTATATTTTTAATTTCTTAAAAATATTTTAATTTTTAATTTTTCTATTTTTTAAAGTGTTTGGTTTGTTGTTTTCATTTCTAGTTTTCTATCCAGTTTAACTTATACAACTTCAACATTTTTAAAAAACTATGCTTTTTACTTACATCAACCTTCACCTTTCTTATTCACTCCCATTCGAAGCCCTCTATTTTGTCTCTCCATATTTATTGCATTTGAAGACTGTCATTGCCAACTCTACTAAAAACACACTTTCTCCCCTAGTCAAGCACATCACACCTAACATCGCACCCAATGCCGTGCCCTACTTCACATTAGGAGCCTACCTTGCAATGCCCATTCTTAATTGCAACACTTCCAAATTCATTATGACACTCAACAAGGACAAACATAGGAGCACCACAACACCTTTGCTCTATGCTTGCAACACTTCACCTAGTGTTATGACCTGCAAACCTACTATGTTGAAAGCCACACTAAAGATTGTAGTCTCAAACCTTCTATTGGAGATGACTTCAAAGCCTTCAACAACCACAACTGGTTCCTTTCCAATTTGTTACAAACTACCAACATTCTGAACACTCCAAAGAATGCAGAGACTCCTTGGACAAGAAGATAGGGTTGTAGCTCAAGGATGCCACACTTGATGACCTTCTTGTCGCTAGCTATGACGTGATACAATCAAGAGGATTCTATGCGACTTCTTACATGGCCTAGAATATCAAAATGTCACAATAATAGACAGAAGTTAAGGGACATGAGAGAGAGAGAGAGAGAGAGAGAGAGAGAGAGAGAATGTTGCTAAAATTGCAAAATTGTCACATCACCAAATTGAAAATGAAAGATGAAAATGTTGAAGAATAAATACTCATTTTAATCCCTTAGAAACATATTAGGGGAGAAATTAATCCTTTGGATTTTGAAAGCATCAAATTAATTCTTCACATTTCAAAAAAAAAAACAAAAAAAGAGAACAAATTAGTTCCTCCATATAGGTTTGTACAATTAAAAAAAATTGTATGGACATGTAGAGAGGGACCAATTTGTCTCATCTTTTGAAATTTGAAGAACCAATTTTGGACTTCTAAAACCTGATGTACTAATTTGCCTCCCAATATACTTTTGCAAGATCATTTTGGGTATTTAGTTAATGTTAAAAATATATTTTTTGTTAAATATTTCCTAAAATTTGGAGTCTATTTCCTAAAATAAAAACCAGAAAGGTTAATTAAATATATTTTCTATGGTATTTTTTGCTTTCTAAGAAAATTAAAATGGAAAACGACTAAGCCAAATAACCTTTAAGATTTTGGTAAAGATATATGAATGATTTTATGTCTAAAAATTTATTTTGTCTAAACTACATTTGTGACTAATTAAGTAAGCATTTTTTTAATACATTTAGCCACATTTTATAAATGTGGTGAAACATCCGATGTGTGATACACCACACTTCATCTAATGTATCATCACTATAGCCCTGAAAATTTAGTGAAATGAAGATAACAAGGAAATTTCACAATAATTTAATGATTTTTGTAAAATGAATAAATAATAATAATAAATTGTTTATATAAATAATAAATAGTTATTAGTAAAAGACTTAAAAGAATTGGATATAAAAAGACCTAAAAAAATGACTTGGCTCATCTAAAGTTAGAAATTTGATAAAATGCAAAAGTGAAAAGTTAATCATCCTTAGGTCATTTAGTGTGATTTACACATAATGAAAATTATTCATTTAAGGGTCGTTAACCATTTACTTTTGCACTTTAACAGCCTGCTCACTTTAGATGTATCAAATCCAGAAAGAAAATGACAATAGTACACGAATATTCTTTTTATATATTTTACATTTTATTTTCCCTTAATCAAATTTTAAGTTTATTAAATAAAGGCTAAACCCCCAAATTTATTCTTGATAATTTCAACATTGGATAAGTTGGTCCTTGACAATTAGAAAATGTCAACTTAGTTTCTAACAATGTCAGAAGTCGGACAATTAATAGTCCTTAGATGAAGAACATTAATGGTGTTAGTGTCAATTTCATCACTGAACAAATTGGTTCCAAACGTCATTTACTAACCCAAAAAAAAAATCCCATCTCCCATCTCCGATCCCCTTCCTAGCTTTGTATCATTATTGTGCATCTTGTTTAATTGTGAATTAGTTTACAACTTTTTGCATATATGTTTACAACTTTTTACATACTAGTTTATAACTTTTCTGCATGGTTTCACCTCTAATCCTAAATCTGTTTAGTATGTGTCCTCAATTGGTTTATACCTTTTACGAGCAAGTTTATAACTTTTTACATACTGATTTACAACTTTTTGGGTGTTGGTTTATAACATTTCATCGTACGTATTTACAATTTTTTAACTTCAATTTTCAACAATAACAACAAATCTCAACCTCTAGTAGAGTCATTTTTAGTTCGTTTTGTTGCTGAGAAAACTTAAAAAAAAAATCATCCATCTCTTAAAACATAAATCACAAACATATGAAAAATCAAATTTAATAATTTTTGTCAACTTATGCCTTAATAGCATGGTTCGAAAATGAACTGACGGTTGAACCAGGAATCTCACTGCTTGTCCTGCAGGTTGGCCCCCAAAACCGACTGACAAAGAACCAATGTCAGACCACTGCAAACTGGACAGGAATCGGGAAAACCAGGCAAATCGGCCCGGTCGGTCAAACCAGTTTTTTTTTTTTTTTTTTTTTTTTTTTTTTTTTTTTTTACAGAAAAGATGTAAAATGACATTATTTTGAGATTTTTTTTAAAAAAAGTCTAAAATCTTTTTTTTTCCTAATTTTTTTTTCCTTTTTCTGGTATGAGAATTAGTAACTTGAGAGATTTGATCCATATAGATAATGTTTATTTTGATTAAGAGATGAATTATGTTATATGTTATGAGTTTTGTTGATGTCTAATTTAATTTTTAGTTTTTTTACATATATTTTATTTTATATTTTTATATATTTATATAAATACAGGTTTTATTATATACCAGTTATATTCCGGTTAGACCCTTGGTTGAACTGGTTGAACCTATGAACCTCTGAACCCTTGCTCTGACTGGTTTTATGTTTGGTCCGATTTTCAGAACCTTGCTTAATAGCATTAATTGAAGAACTCAAATTGAAGTAATTTTAAAAGTAGCAATAAATAAATCTAATTTATAAAGCATTCTTACAATACATAAAAAATTTAGAACATTCAATTTTATATTATTATCACACATCTTGTTTAATTGTAAATCGATTTATAACTTTTTGCATACATGTTTGTAACCTTTTGCATACAAGTTTACAATTTTTTGCATACTATTTTACAACTTTTTTGTATATGGTTTCATATTTAATCATGAATCTGTTTAGTATATCTCCTCAATTGGTTTATGACTTTTGCATACGGATTTATAACTTTTCACATATTGGTTTATAATTTTTTAGATATTGGTTTATAACTTTTCATAATACGCATTTATAATTTTCTAATTCTAGTTTCCAACAATAACAACAAATCTCAACTTCCAGCAGAGCCATTTCAGTTTGTTTTGTTGCTAAAAAAATTGAAAAAAAATGATCATCCATATCCTAGGACATTAACCACAAACACATGAAAAATCAAAATGGAATAAATTAAGCCTTCATGAGTACAGATTAATTTTGTATACTGCCAACAAATCTTGATTCTCCTCCTTCTTCTATGAAACATGAAGAACGACAGAGAGAGAAACATGATAGAAGAAAGAGAATGATAGCTTTTGAGGGATGATGGGTAAAAGAGAGAAATAAGACAAAGAGAGAGGAAGTTCTGTACATTTTTTTTTTATCTTTTCTCTTCCCATCTTGTCCTTTGTATTTTATACTTTTTTTTTGTCTCGTAGCATGGTGTAAGTGTATGATATAAGTTTGATGATGATTATGTATCATTTCTCAAAGTAAAATATGACTTTTGATTTTCAAAAAATTAAAAAATAATTATAGTATTCAAATGAACCCTTAGTTTAAAACAAAAAAATAAAATTGAAACTTAACTAAGTCCAAGGAGTGAAGTATTCTTTTACGGAAAACTTCCGTTGATCTCAATTGTCCAAAACTAAAGATACATGCAAATTAAAAAATAATAAATAAATATTGATAATAATGTAAATATATATTGTTCATACCTAGAAGTAGAGGTAAGGGTGCAAGTAGCTCCGACGTCCGTGGAAACGGAGGGTGGGATACCTGCAAAGACACTCCGATACTTAAGTCAGTAAAAGCGTAGGGAGTGAGAGGTATCAATGTGATAAAGATGATCATACCTAGGGGGCAATAGCCCCCTTATATAAGGTGAGGTATCCCCATAGAGAATTTGTTATGATCTTCCTTGAATATAGGAGATATTCCTGTGATTTAGTCAGTATTAAAGATAATTATTAGATATGATAGGATAAAGGAAGATTATGTGCGGGATTTAGGAGATATTCTCGGCTAAATCTGAGGTGTGATTCTTAAGAGATATTTCCGCTCTGTGGGACCTTTTTGGGAGAGTCTCTTTCATTGGGCTGAGACTTGCGGCTTTTATTCGAGGTCTTGTATTCTGGGCCGAAGTATAGGCCCATACTTCCTAGTCCGGTACATATATATTAATTAATAAGATTATCTCTATATAATATGATTAACATTTTTTAATTTGATAAGTGGACAGATCAAGTAAAATGAAAATTTCAAATAAAAAGTGGACAGTTACGAAGCAAGGGCAGGAGTAATAGTTTTGAATAAATTGCTAATTTTACTGAAGTTTAGAAAGTGATCTTTTTTTGCAATCAAGATATCAAATGAGATTTAACTTTGCAAAATATCGTGAGAGGGATTAAGGGTATATAAACCGTCCGCGGGGCGATCGGTCCGTGACCCGACTCCACTGGTAAACAAACCAACCTTGCACGTCTATCTCTGAATTCTCTCGCACACTGACACTCGCCCGCACCCGAACCCGCACCTGCACCCGCACTCGCTGTATTGCACATATTAGAGAGAGAAAGAGACGGCATCCCCTTCCTCTACACACGGATTGTTCTTACGCACCCAATTATTTCAAACATCAAATCACGTACTCGAACATTTTTGCATCTTTCTTTCGAATTTCAATCTTCCCCTTCCTTCATCTCATTATATATTTTTTTGGTCTTTTTTTTTTTATTTTTTGCTAACGCACCAACCCAAGTCCACACCGCCGCCCAAACCCACCAACATCCGATTCTTTCGCCAAAACCACTGATTCCTTTTCTTTCATTCTTTCCCATTTTTTTTTTTGTTGTCAACACCCATAAAACCTTTTTGGGTCCTTTTCCTTTTCCTTTCATCTTCCTTCCCCACAGCTGCAGGTATTCATTCTAGATTAATGCCCTTTTTTTTTTAAAATTTTTTACTTG
Source organism: Dalbergia cultrata (assembly GCA_031216105.1). Taxonomy (NCBI): domain Eukaryota; kingdom Viridiplantae; phylum Streptophyta; class Magnoliopsida; order Fabales; family Fabaceae; genus Dalbergia; species Dalbergia cultrata. Next base: position 39,799,367 of record CM062348.1, read on the forward strand.
ATTATTTTTAGTTTCTATATTATTTCTGATTGTTTGATGGCACATGATATGAATGAGAATATATTCGTCCTTTTAAGCACTTCCCTAGTTTCCTGGACCTCACTTATCGATCTGATGCTTTGAACTTATGCATCTGTGCATTACTTGCTCTTGTATTAAGCAGCTCTTGTTTCATTTGGATAAGCTTCATCACTAGGAGTAATTTAATGTTACATATTAGTAAGTCAAGTGTATCAGCTTTTGAAATAGGGCATTGGTATATCATAAGTTTCAAGTGTATTGGCTGCAAAGAATCATGCTTTTTGCAATCTCCTGAGTCTAAAACGTTTACATTTTATTGGTTTTCTGTTCTTATGTAATTAACTGGAACTCTCTATTTTCGTTTGGTTCACTAAGATTTACAAATACATGTTATTGTTAGGTTATACTGGATTAGATTACCTGCCTTAAATGTTTTTGTTTTGAGTTGTCCTTACACTGTAGGATTGGTTTGGGTCAGGCCTTACACTCTTGCTTGAATCTAGCATATTGTGATTCCTAGTAAAGCTTTGATTTTTTGAAGATACTTGTTTCTCCTTTGTTTGCTGATTTACGGGTAGAGAAAATAAATCCCTTTTTGGATCTTTTTCTCTTGCTGTCTATGTATAATAGCAACGTATACTAGTGTTTTAATGAAAGTGGGACTGGATTTTGTTTATGATGGGCTGATTTCGAGGTTTATTTTGGATAATAGGAACTGATGGGGAAGAAAGTCAGAAAGAAAAGCCGAAGTTCTGCCAAGGAGAAGGGGCTTGCTACCCAGTCCCCGAAAAAGGTTACAGAATCTTGCAACCCAACTGTTGAGTCTCGTGATGAGGGGGTTTTGGCTGCAAAAGAGACAAATTCTTGCCCTCATATTGTAAAAGGTATTAATTTAAATAGATTGTCTAGTAAGGTTGGGTCTTCTGGATCGATAAGGTGTGAAGATTGTAGGGAAGGTGCAGCTGATAGAAGGGGTGGTAAAGGAAAATCTAAACATGGGAAGAAGAAAGGTAGTGGATCATTAGATTCAAAATCCGAGTCAAAGGCTATATGGGTTTGTTTGGAGTGTGGCCAATATACCTGTGGAGGTGTGGGGCTACCGATAACCCCTCATTGCCATGTGGTCAGGCATGTGAGGCAAAACCGGCACCACTTGGTGGTTAATTTTGAAAAACCTCAGCTGTGTTGGTGTTTTCCTTGCAATATGCTCATTCAAGTTGAAAAAATCGAGGAGACTGAAGAAACGGCTCATCTTCTGTCTGATGTGGTGAAATTGTTGAAAGGACGATCATCAGAAAAATCATCAGGAGACATTGAAGATGTTGGCTTAGCAGATTTCAGTGTTACTTCCGAAATCAAATCAGGAACTCTTTCCAGAAGTGATTCATATGGACATGGCGGTTATGTAGTTAGAGGCATGGTTAATCTTGGGAATACTTGCTTTTTCAATTCAATCATGCAAAATTTGTTAGCTATGAGCAGATTGCGGGACAACTTTCTGAGTTTAGATGCTCCTGTTGGGCCACTGATTAGTTCCTTGAAGAAGCTGTTCAGTGAAACAAACCCAGAATCAGGATTGAAAAATGTTATAAATCCTAGGTCCTTTTTTGGTTGTGTATGTTCCAAGTCTCCTCAATTTCGAGGATATCAACAGCATGACAGTCATGAATTGCTCCATTGTTTGCTGGATGGGTTGAGTACTGAAGAACTAGCTGCAAGGAAACAGAATAGTTCTGCTAAAAGAGATGGGACCTCTTCTAATACTTTAGTTGATGATTTATTTGGGGGTCAGGTATCTAGTACTGTATGTTGCATTGAATGTGGACATTTCTCAACAGTGTATGAGCCGTTTTTGGATCTTTCCCTGCCAGTTCCAACTAAGAAACCTCCACCCCGGAAAGCACAACAAGTAACTCGAACCAAAAAAGCAAAACTTCCACCAAAAAAAGCTGGAAAGACTCGAGTCAAAGTTAACAGGGATGCTGATGCATTAGCAGCCAATCATAGTCTATCAAACCAATTATCCATCCATGAATCATCCTGCCCTGCTCAGCCCAACATATCAGTTGCTGGAGAAATGGCAGCTCCTTCTGGTGATTCTGCAGGATTAGGTTCTGAAGAAATAAGCACTGTCACTGATAAAGAAGACTCGTCTTCACCTAATTTGGTAACTGTTGGAGATTCTCAACATATGCCCATGCTTGACAATGATGCAAACAAAATGCCAGCTTTATCAGATGATTTTGCGTGGTTGGATTATGTGGAAGCAGGACCTGTGACGGATGAATTTGATTTCCTTTCCCAGAAGGAGGATGCCCCAGAGGTACAGGATACTGAGAGCATGGATGAATGCTTAACTGAATTGCCTGTGCAGGCTAGCTGTGAATCTAATGGTCCAGTTTGCCTCCTTAAGGAAGATCAAAATCCAAGACCAGATTCTTCTTCAACGATTGGGTGGGAAGATGAGGTTCCATTACAAGTTCAAGGTTCCGAGGTGTTGTTACTTCCTTACAAAGAAGAAAGTTCCTATACTGGTGAGATCATTGCAAGAGATGGCGAGGCCTCCTCATCAAATTTGGGCGGTGGGCGAGAGGAAGAGGATTTTGATGGCTTTGGTGACTTATTCAATGAGCCTGAAGTTGTTGCTGGTCCTGCTCCTAGACCTTCACCTAGTGAGGTTGTCGAAGCTGGTTTTATTGTTGGAAACAACAGTGATTCTGAACCAGATGAAGTAGATGATACAGATTCTCCTGTCTCTGTAGAGAGTTGCTTGGCACATTTTATAAAACCGGAGCTTCTCTCAGATGAAAATGCTTGGAACTGTGAGAACTGTTTAAAAATTTTCCGACGTCAAAAGATAGAAGCAGAAAAGAAGGCAAAATCTATATTGGATGAAATTGAGACTGGATGCCATGTTGAAACAGGGCATGCGGATGACTCGTCTTCTGTTAAAGTCAGAAGCCTTGGTAATGGGGATATTACAAATGACAAAAATATAGGAAGTTCAGTTTCACATGTTAAACAAGGAACAGAGCTTGAAAATGGTCAAACAAATGACTTGAGTTCAATTGTTGATGGAAAGGATCTTGGGACATCTAAGATGAAAGATACGCATAATGAGGAGCTTCAGTCCTCAGGTTTTCATAAAGTTTGCAATGAAGAAAGTCACAATCATTCAGCTGCTGATTCTTGTGTTACTTTGGAGGCGACTGAAAATGTCCAAAGAAGAGGTCCTCAGATGTTAGGTCATGATAACAATGAATCAGAAGAATGTAGGGAGGAAGAGGCTGACTCCAAAAGTTTGAAGGTGAATAGGGATGCAACTAAGAGGGTCCTCATTTATAAAGCTCCGCCTGTCTTGACAATTCATCTGAAGAGATTCAGCCAAGATACCCGTGGCCGCTTAAGCAAATTAAATGGTCATGTCAATTTCAGAGAAACAATGGATCTCAGACCATATATGGATCCCAGGTACTTTGCTGAATGTTGCTAGATCCTGCTTGAAGTTTGAACAATTAATGAATGCCAAATGCTTCTATCTGTTTGCTTTCATGTCACATTTACACTTTTTATCTTTGCCAATTTGGTTTTTCCCTTACAAATGTTAAGGATTGTGATTTTAGTTTAATCATAAGTAATATTTTCGACATCCTTTCAATTCATTGTAAACAGTTTGTATTTATAACCTCAGTTTCTACTGTGGATGTTTAATTTTTCCTTTTTCCTATACTTCATTGATCCACTGGCATGTAATTCACTGCCCAAACTGTTCCAAACAGATGCATAATTGAAGAGAAGTATGAATACCACTTGGTTGGTGTAGTGGAGCACTCAGGAACTATGAGAGGAGGTCACTATGTTGCATATGTGAGAGGAGGGCATAGGAACAGAGGGAAAATTGATAAAGGGAATGAGAGTTCTACATGGTATCACGCCAGTGATACATATGTGCGTGAAGTCTCTCTTGATGAAGTTCTTCGCTGTGAGGCATACATTTTATTCTATGAAAAAATTTGAGTGGACTATCGACTATCCAGGTATTTTTGTTTGAGGTAGAAATACAAGTTTACTAAATTTAGAAGAGAGAGAGAGAGAGAGATAGATTATTTCAGGTGAGTGTGAAAGCAATTACCATATGTGATGCCATTTTTTCAAACATGTAATGAGACCTTGAATGTACAATGCGATGCTATAAAATCAAAGATCAATTTTCCTGCTTCCTTTCTTTTTTCGGTGCCAACTGCCAAGTAAATCTCAGCTACTGTGCTTTGTTTAATATTGTGGAATGGGATTTATTTATCTGTTATACATTCTCTTTAGTTCATCGCAAAAGCAGTTATGATGGTATTCAGTCAACAACATTATTCAATATTTAGTATTCGTGATTATTTTATCAACTTATGAACACAGTTTTGGATGGTTTATTTCACATATTAAATGTTATAAGTGGGGTTCAATATTATTCAATATTAAGTATTTGTGATTATTTTATCAGCTTATGAACACACTTTCGAGTGGTTTAATTCATGTATGAAAAGTAGAAATGGGATTTCAAAATGATTGATAATATATATTTTTTTAACTATGCTTGTAAAATAAATTCTGTGAAATATTGATAGAGATCAAGTACCTAAGGGAAATAGAGTGTATAAAAGAAAAAGAATACAAGGCTAGTAAGGGTAATATGGGTCAGGGTCTGGGGTGAAGGTGAATCATGTGGAGACCTCTTGGTCCTAACTAACTTGCATATTGGCACCTGCTCTTTGTGTGTGCTGGCAGGGAATATGCAGTGTGTGCATGTGAGGAATTCTGTTAGAGAGAAGGGTATAATTGTTGGGTAGGAGTAGAATGAGGTAAGCAAGAATTGGACTAGGTCATTTGGGAGAGTCTGAGCTGCTATAATGCTCAGCAACTTGTCTTTTTCTGCAAGATCCATACTATTTTCTCTTCCCTTTGCGGTTAATAATACATTATATTTCTTCTGCTTCGTTGCTCTTTCTTGTGGTATCTATCAAATATTTATTTTTCTGCATTTGTTTTGGGTTACCAATGAGGTTGTAAGACCTAGTTAGGCATGGAGAAAAAGGGGGGCGGGGGGGGGGGGGGACAGAGATGTGTGACATTGACTCGCTAGGGATTGGTTCTCTGAGATATTTTATTTGAACCAATATTTTCGTATTTGCTTTGCAATTATATTTGTTGTGGCTCCAACTCAAATGACCTCGTCTAAGAGTGAATGTCAGTTCTCCATTCAATTGGAAATCATTGGTTGTTTAATCTCTACATTTTCTTACTCCCCCAATTGCATGTGTTCTAAAGGCTCATATTGACAGTTTTGGCGCATGCCATCACTTCTTTGCAGCACTATTTTGTCCACAAAATATATTCCTATTTACATTATTGCTTACATGTGTATAAGATAACCTCTTTCCTTATCATGGAATATATTCATCATCATGTACAGATGGATGGGATATTTGGGGGGAGGGTGGATGGGGTAAGGCTTTTACTATTTGGGGGTAAGTGGCTGATGTCCATCATTTAACAGAATGCAAAATCCAATCATAGTTGTCAATAACACCAAACAGGTGCACTATAGTGGCATTGTGGAGTAGAGTGACCGAAGTGCATAGTGCTAGCCTTGTTGCATTGTGTTTCAGCATAGAGCCCATCACAAAAAAATTATAGTGAATCCCAATTGCAATATCTACTGATTGCGATAACCAATATTGCTACTCCTTTTTCGCTGGTTCTCAACGATTTTTAGAGGTTCTTTCATGATTTTTCTTGTTTTATCCGAAGCCTTCTAGGGTTAGAAGAACCCATCTTTCATATTCACATGGCGCCTCTTTTATCCTCTGTTCTCCTATCTTCACTGGTAGGAGCACTACTTTTCCAGCAAACCACCTTCTTTTCCGACCAGCTTCTGTTCCGTTCTCCTTTCCTTATTGAAGGTTTGAGTCAAGATCCTCTGCTCTTATTCTGTTATTTGTGTAGTATTTTTTCCCTTGTTTTTGGTTCTTTTGCTGGTTTGCTCTCCTCTTTTTGTTTCTCTAATTGCTTGACATTGAGACTATTAGGTAACCCCATATAATGTAGTGTGGAAAATATAACTGAGGTGCAAAATAGGGAATGGGGAATTAGTTGTACTTAACTGAAGGCCACTTGCTGTGCTGGCATGAAAAATGAAGGAAAAGGGATTTCCCAAGATTTAGGAGTGAGCATTAGATGTAGGGGCATGAGAGAGTGAGGTAGGTGGAAATTGGGATTAGGGTTTCAGGAGAGCTGGAGCCTCTCTAATGCTCAAGAACTTCATTTTCAATTCGTGCTAGCTTTGTGTCTTTTTCATCTTCAAATGACTCACATCGGTTCATCTTGAGGGTGTTAATAATACATTTAGGTTCTTCTATTTTCTAGTTAATTTATGGTTTCTATCAATTGGCGTTAGAGCTCCTTTTTTGCAAGTTGTGGGGCCTTTTGTTGAAACTGGCATGTAAGCTAGGATAAAGAATTTGGAGAGGAAGATGGATGAGGTTTGGTGGCTATTGAGAGGAAAACACCATGCTTGAACCATGGGGCAATCTCTGCTGCAAAGAGAGCACCGTTGGAATGAGTTGGAGGACTGCTAGGAGAGGGAAATCAGGAAGACGGGGAAAGAGAATCACAACTTCCTTTCTCACCATAGGGATGAAGGCACATGGAAGGATTCTCTCAGGGGAGTAGGCCATCTGACTCATTGTGGAGCAACAGACACCCACGATACCATGACAAAGGACGAAGATGAGCCTGACGAGCAACTATCTACGATGATGGCCATCAAACCATGTGCATGGCAAAACAGGGATTAATGCACAATAGAGAAGATTGCATGGGGAAGGAAAGGACAGAAAATTGCTTTGGCTGTTGTCGATCGCCACGAAAGCCACTAGATGTTGAGACCACCACGATGATAATGGCGTAGGTTTTGGTGAAGTTGGAAGCAACTGAGGAAGCTCATCCATATTGCATGGCAGAAGACCGACCGCATTACTAAAGCCACGAGACTCAATTTCGTGGGTGGCCTCGTCACAGGCCAGCAACCTACCTATTGAGGAAGAGCTGGTGAAAGCGAAGTTGCTACCATTAGACTCGCTTGAACCACCAGATTTAGAAGCGAGTTGTTGTGCATGCACCTCCTTCCTTCTCTCTCTCCGAACATTAGTTGGAGGAGACTTACACTGCGACTTCCCTTTCCATTGACGCTTCCTCAACCATGGTCGCATTGGTTTCGGGATCCGTTTGTTCATGTAGTGGCGATCGGGTCATCATGCACAATAATCTTGCCCGAATGAAAAACTCTTCCTTGACATGAATCTCATACCATTCAAAATAGTGTTGAAAACTTCTAAAGTGGTGGAATCCGAAATAAAATTTTCTCTAGAAGGAGGAAAGAACTTCTCCTGCGTCTTTATATTGGTTCTTAAAATGTTATACAAATAAAATAATTTAATAGGATGACAATCTGAAAGTTTTTTACACTTTTATTGTATTAAAATTAAACTAAAAAAAAAACTTGTTTTTATCATTTTCTGACGAGTAATATTTTGACTTTATTTTTCACCTTACAATAATAAATAAAACCCAATTATAAAATAACATGTAAGGTATTTATAATATCACATTTATTGGATGGATAATTATTTGTTAATATTACACCTGCCAAAATTTTCTATTGGGCATAAATAATTGTTATAAACTGGTTTTCATATGAACATATTAAAACTTTTGTGAGGAGGTGATGTCACATGGAGCAGAACTTTCGGAGAGGCATGGCCTACTACAAAATTATTACTGTCTGGGAAAGGACAATGATGAAGAATTTACATGTCCACAACACAGTTGGATTATATATTTAAATTCTAGAAAGACCAAACTACAGATGAAGTGGCAACCAAGCCAGCGAGGAGAGCAACAAGGACGGCACTATTGTAAGTGGTTGGTTCAGCCTGCATTGTGTTGTTCCTGTAATCATTGTATGTCTCATTAAAGAAGGGCCCACCCACTAGTGCTCCAAATGCTACATTAGGGTTGGGATAAGGTGAGTCAAACCACTTGGAAAATCCATCCCTGCAGCCAGTGCTAGCATTTACTGGAATTGAAGATCCTCTATGATCTACATATTTAGGGTAATCATTTCCATATCCCACAAGATAGCTCATCTTCAAAGGATTTTCGCCCAACACATATTCTGCCTGAAATTAATTTGAATTTTCCATTACAAGGATTAAAACACTCATATTATAAGCAATTCAAGTATAAATCCAATTTCTGTTTTCAATAAATGGTATACTAATGTCAACGATGGAAAAGTATTTGTTCTTATTTTCTAAGACGTATATACCTGAGAAATGGCAAATTTGCGAAGATCTATAGGCGTATACAATTTCCCACTACAATATAGAGTTTCGGTTCCAGATGTAAGCATGTAATCACTATAAAGAACAGCTAAGAATGCAGAAGCTACTGAATATTGCAAAGGATTCCAAGGTGCCACCCATATCAGTCCACCTGCTTTTCAATGACAGGTTGTGTAAATAACAGCTAATATCTATGCAAAATGGATATTATAATTTGATAAAAATTTTCATCATCTTTAGTATAATTTGCATGAAATGCCACAGGGAAGAAATCAATCCTACTTTCAGTTCTCATGGGGGTAGATGTTGGTGAGTCTGGTAGAAGCTCGCAGATGAAAAGTTCAGCTGTTTCTCTATACAGCTGAAGGTCAAGGTTCTCGGCATTCGGAATGTCTTTTGCACCCAAAAAATTTACTCTGGACAAAAGAACCTAGTTCAACATCACAAAATATAGATTCAGTTCATAATCAGTGCATATTCTTCTTAGACAAGAGAAGATGGGATACATCACAAAATAAACATGCGTTGTTGATTCAAGAACTACCAAATGGAACGTAAAATAAAGAGTAACTGATTAAAATATCGGTACGGTGGGCACAAAATAGTCTCTTAGGACTTGAAAAGTCCACTCTTGACTCTTATCAAACATTGGGTGTTTAAATAAATAAAATAGGACACTTTGGTCCCCAATTTTATTTATTTAGGGACTAAATTGTCCCACATTTTAAATGATACAATAGTTCAAATAAAATTTCAAATTTGAATTTAGGGACTATTTTGTCTCTTGATCAAGTACTAAACTAAGAAAAAGAGTGACCACATAATAGATTATTTATGGAGGTAACAAACACAAGATTTCCGGTTCTTTTATATATATTTTAATCTTTTTAAATTTTTCCCTCTAAAAATTTTTTGGGATGATTCTTATAACTTTTTGTTTAATTAAATATTTAGATATTATATTAGATCATATATATATATATATATATATATATGCGAGGATTGTCAAATATTTATTTCCTTTATGCATGAACTTTATTTAAATTTTCAAATAAGAGTAAAAATTATAGTATATATTTTTCATATAAAATTAACTGTTAATTTTGGTCCCTCCTAGTGAATTGGTATAGCTCTGCTCCTGGTTGTACCTGAGTTGCAACATGCTTATCATCCCAACTAAACCATGAGACACCTCCTAAATTGCCGAATACATTCTCGTTCTGCTCTGTCACATAATTTAGGTATGATGGATCCTTTGTTGCATGATAGAGCCAACTACCTGCCCACAAGAGTTCATCCCCATAACCAGATGAGTTATAGTATTCCCTCACTTGAGGGATGCTAACACTGTAGGAAACCCTGTAGGTATCAGCAAAAGTAAACAGCTGCTGAGCATGTTCTAGGAGAATCTCAGAGTAAGTTAGATTGATCTCCTTAAATACTAGAGATGCTGAGGCCAATGCAGCTGCAGTTTCTGCTGCAACTTCTGTTCCTGGGAAAGATGAGTTAACCTGTGTGACTGGCCTTTCCTCAGTCATATTTTCAGGTCTTTCCCAACAATTGTGGTCCACTTGAGGATCGCCCACCTTCAATCACAAAAAAGAAAAATACCCACAAGTTGCCCCAGAAAACAACATCACTTGTAAAAAAAGGAAAGAGAAAAAAAAATTAATACATTCCATTTCATATCAAAATTTCATAATCTTTGTTGGTACTTGGTTGTGAGTTAACATCCCATCTTGGCAAGTATCAAATTGATTAGATCGAATTATGACATTTAGTAAAGGACCAAAGTGAAAAGAGGATGCTTATTAAACTCTAGAGTTAACTTTTAAACTCATACAAGTTTACGGTTTTACCATGCAAAATGAGTTTATCTAAACTCTTGAGTTTGATTACCTTACAAGACAACGTGGTTATTAAACTCTCAAATTTAATAACATTGCAAGACAACATGATTATTAAATTTTCAAGTTAACTCTTAAATTTTTACAATTTTACTATATAAAAATGAGTTTATTTAAACTCTTCAGATTGATAACCTTGGTTGCACCCAACTAATAGCCTGCTAAGCCCTAGATCCAATAATCTTGAACTTTGAAATTGAAACCACAAATTAGTTGAAACAAAATAAACGGTTCACCTGAATGTAGAGTACATCTGCAAAAGGATGAGCATTAATTAGATAATCTGTGATCCATTTAAGTGAGTCCTGTGCATATTGTAGTTGCTTCACCGCATCCATTTGATCTCCGTACTCAAGAATCGCCCATGACAACACGGTAGCAGTGAATGCCATTGGAAAACCAAATTTCATGTGGTCACCCGCATCATACATTCCTTTGGATAAGTCCAAACCCACTTCACTCCCATCTCGTAGCGCTGAATCCTCTCTCCATGAAATCCTGTTATTCTGCAACTTACCAGCTGCATGCAACCCCCCATTATGAACATTATTTTTCTGTCAACTCTCAAAACTTTAATAATTCTAAAAATTAGTGTAGAGATACAATTCTAACAAGAAAATATTGGTTGAAAATGGGTCTGAACTTTTATCTCAATCAATATTCAAGGAACAATTTCAAGTGTCTCTTGAAAGATGTCCTACAAGTAGTATAAATAACATTAATTGCTCTTCTAACAACTAATGTTAATAGAAAGCGTTATAAAATTAGTGGAACACATAAAGAAGTGCATATATATAAAATAAAGCTAATAAAATCCATTTTGGGAGTGTGAAAAATAAAGCGTAACAATTCACCACAAGAAAAAGCAAGGAGCTTAAGGTAAAGAAAAAGACACAGAAATGGTAGCAATGGAGAATTAAAGAACTCATCATGTCATATGTATTAGAATTTGATTACATTTCTGGACGTCGAAAAATTGCAAAGCCAATTCAAGAGCTGAGGCGTATTTCTGAACAATGTTGGTGGGGACTGAAGAGGGTTGTGCTTGTGCTGAATCATGGTGATGGAATTTTGTTATAACTAAAACAACACCAGTACCTACTACAAGGATTCCGATGATCGATAATGTTATCCACCAAAACAAGGCACCGGCAACGTGGTACTTTTTGTTGGTCTCAAAACCCTTGTGTTTGTGTTCCATCAAAACTCAGTGAACCGTGAAACTAGGAAGATGAAGTAAGGTAATTATGATTTATGAGCTAAACTCATGGTGTTCTTTCCAGGTTAAATAAACCCATTTTCTTCGATGGTTTTAAAGGCAACAAGGAATTAACGAGTGATTAGAAAGTTTTGTGGAATTTGGAAGATAGAAAGAAGTGAAGAGAGCGAGACATAGAGGGAATATTACTCGGTTCATTGTTATGTAAGCATGACAATTATAGTATAAAACTGCAAATGGAGTGTGACACAGGTGGTCATAGAGTCGGTCCATATCTTATAAGGATATAATGAGTTTGATTCCCACTAATTACTATGATGCCTCTAATTATAAGTAATCATATAAAATTCCCATAAATGTTTGAATATTTTGGGACCAGTGGGATGACCAGTGCCGAACATTTTTTTATTTTTATTTTTTGTTAAGAATAATAGTATATATAATACCACTGGCTATGCTAAATCATTAGATAAGAAGAGAACTCAAGACGGGGCAGTAGGTAATTATGGTGCCGGAGAACGATGCCACTGAGAAGAACCAGACGATAGTTTGCAGTTACGCGTCTTGTAGGTACATGGTTTACGTGCAGTGTTCCACTGCTGTTGGTTCTACTAGTATACAAATGTAATATATTAAAATGTGTGGTCATTTGTCATTCATATATATATCGGGGTTGCTTATTGTCTTTCTTTCTGTCGGATGATGAACTTTTGATGGAGAATCTTCTGAGGCTGAGTTTAATTTCTATCGAATGAGAATAAGAAGTGTAGAATTGTTTTATATACTCGATACGATATTAAAAAAAATAAAAATGAAATTGCTCTGTGTCATGGTTTGTAAACTGAAGTTTATGTAACTGATAATGACGATATGATGGTTTTTTAAATTTTTATTGAATAATAGCATACAATTGTTTTATATTGTTAGTATATAATTAAGAATTAAATTCATATTCTTTTTATTCTTGACATTTTAAGTTGACATTAATTTAATCTTGAAAATATTTTTCACATTAATTTAGTGTTAACACTTTAAAATTTGACAATAATTTCATCTTTTCTTGATTGATTTGGGAGACAATTTTCACCTCATCAAATTGAAAATAAAAACTTTAAAATAACTAAATTAGAAATTAAGGTCTTTAGAATTGATTTTTGTTTTTGGTAAACTCTTTAGAATTGATTTGGTCAGAAGATATTGGAAGATATTGATATAACTTGATAACCCCATTCTGCATCGAGCATGGTTATCAAAAAGTTTTTGTTTTTGGGCCGAAAGCAAAAACTTGCGCTTTGTCAGAAGCAAAAAGTTGTTCAGTCTAATCAGTTTTGCTGAGAGCTCTAACCGCTTTAGTTTTTTTTTTTTTTGGGTCCCGGTTGTGTGTTTTATAAATAGAGTTTTGCTCTACGTTGGTCATGTTGTATTTGTGCTCAAGTGGTAACATTTGGTTTTAAAAGTCATCTGATGATGTGCCCGTGTGTGAAGTAAAAGGGTGCATTTAGTCCGTGATTTTATTTTACCATTTTATATATTCTTTTTTAAAAATAAATTTCATTTTCAGATTTTTAAAATTAGAAACTACATTTAATTTATAAAAGTAGATTATGCTTTCAAAGAGTGAAAAAAATAAAAAAATAAAGGTATGATTGGTTTGTTTATTTTCTGCTATGACTTTTGGACATGGGCCAAGCCCCATAAACTATTGGGCCAATACATAGTATGCACTTAAGCCCATCAGGTTCCCCATTGACGGCGTTGTAGCTTGAAAATCCTACGTGAACCCAACGTGTTTCGACTTGGGCCTATCTTAAGGCTGCATCCGAGCTGGAGCAACTCAGAACCCACATACCCCATGAGCTCACGATATGGGTCCACATCACAAGCCCACTAGCCATGTCCCAAAATATGAGGATATTCGTAACTGGCACCTAACCACCTATTTAAAAGGAATTCAAATGATAAACAGGTACGCATTGAAACATATGCACTGACTATCATCTCAGTTCACTCCTGATACCCTTGGTGGAGTGCTTGCAAGTACCCCACCAACCATCTCAACTCACATCAAGCTCCCACGAGGAAGGAAGTTAGAAATCTTGTGAAGTCTCATAATCCCCAGGTAACGTCCTTCTATACTCCTTCGTAACATTAGTGTCATTGCTAAGGACTACCATTGCTTTCATCCTTTCTTTCGTGTTTACCCCCAGGAGAGCTATAGCAAGAACCAAGACTATGGGAAGGCCAATTCCCCATGGTGATGCTATTCATAATCCAAAGATTCTTTAGAATAGCCAGACAGCATCATCTGAATCCGCATTTCAAACTGATGGATGCGGCCCAAATGTGCAACAACGGGTGTGTTCCATCATTCAACAACTAGAGATGCATATTGTTGAGCAGCCACCAATGCCATTGCTCCAATCGGAGCCCTTAAGTAGAGCCTTAGATATGAAACCCAGAGCTTAGCAGAAGCTCAACGGGGTCATTAGCCAAAGCTTCGCCCCCGGACCCCATCATCATGGACCTTTTTCGTATGATGCGGGACCAGGAAATTCGGGTACAGGCCATGGAAACCAAACTCCAAAGTAGAAGAGATAATGATGATTGTCTGGCTAGAGAGCGAGAAAGATCTAGGGAAATGGAAGCATGGCTTTGACGAGAGGCAGAAAAGGAGAGAAGATTGGAAGCACGCCTTAACGCCCTAGAAGTTGAGCGGCTGCAAAGGCCTACCCAGGTAAGTGAAGAACACCAGAACAACTTCTTGCCGCTGGGATGATGCAACCCGGGGGACATGGTGACTGAAGGGTCCAGAAGGCGTCAGTACCACAACTCTGGCAAAGCCAGACAAAGTCGAAGCAACGAGGGAAGCTCTCGTGCCCATGACAACGTAAGAAATCGGGAAAATGCACGTTCAAGGAAGAATAGTAGGAGTTTGGAGGAAGAGATGATGTCTCATTTTTTTGAGGATATCATGAGGTACGTCCTTCCCTCTGGATTTAGACCTCAGACTGATATCAAACTCTATAATGGGACTTTGGATCCCTAAAATCACCTAGATATCTTCCATTGTCAGATGTACCTAGATGGGACACCAGGCTCCATTATATGCAGAACCTTCCTAGTCACATTGGAGAAGGTGATGCTGAAGTGGTTCAACCACCGGCCATCTTGCTCAATTCACATATTCTCCAACTTGGCAGAGAAATTCCTAGCTCAGTTCTCAGCAAGTCGTAGCAGGCCCAAGTTAGTAGAGAGCCTCATAGGGTTCAAGTAAGGAGTGGAGGAGAGCCTCCGAGAGTACGTGGATCGATTCAATAAAGCAGTGTTGGAGATAGTTACCCTGTAGCCATAAATGGCCATGGTAGCCTTCATTCAGGGACTAAGGTCAGAAGCCTTCATCTAATCTCTATCTAAAATGGAACCAAGGAACATAGAAGAATTACATAGGAGGGCCGAAAAGTATATTAATATGGAGGAGGTGATGCTTGCCATGTCAGAAGAAGAAAGAGGTCAGAAAAGAAGAAATAGCCCTAACAGAGAAGATAGATCCACGAGGAAAGAAGCTCGGACACAGGGACATTTCACTAACCATACCCCATTGAACGTGTCCTTGAGCAAAATCTACAAGGAGATTCATAATACGGAATGCTTGAGGAGGCCAAGACCTATCCAGCCAAGGGCGAATACCAACAAATTCGAATATTGTGATTTTCATGGAAGCTTAGGCCACAAAATAGAGGACTGCAGGGACCTCCAAAATGCAGTTAAAGAGCTAATAAAGGCGAGAAAATTGGCAAAGTACGTGGACACTTAGAGAAGCCCCAAGAGAAAGAGGCATTCCCCAAATGCGAGAGAGGAAAACAAAATAAGAACTTGGAGGCAGGAAGAAAGTGAGCCCCAAGATGAAAACGGAGCAGATGATGTAATTATCAAGACAATACACACTACAGTAGGTGGCTTCACCGGGGGAGGATCCTCCAAGTTATCCCGGAAAAAAGCATTGAAAGAAGTAATGAAGGTGGAAACCAGTTTGGGAGAAAGAATTAGCAAGAAGAAGCCACTTCTCGACCTTGTATTTTCTGAGAATGACAACCTAAGGATCATTCTTGAACACAATGACTCCATGGTAATCTCCAGCATAATGCTGGATGTGGGGGTAGGTAAAATGGATCCTAATTGACTAGGGGAGCTCGGTGGGTTTAATACTTAAGCAGGCATTTGAAAAACTAGGTCTGAAGGATGCTGATCTTTGCTCTTATCCAGATGAACTGGTAGGCTTTTTTGGTGCCACTGCAAAGCCAGAAGGGTTCATCATGTTGCAGGTAACAATCGAATTAAAGGCAAAGGCAAAGACAGTGCCTGTTGATTTTCTAGTCATGAATTGCCCATCAGTATATAACACAATCATCGGTTGCCCCACAATCAATAGACTCAGAGCTATGGAATCAATGTGCCAATTGGTTATGAAGTTTCCCTTCGAAGACGGTAATGTCATCATCGTAAAAGGTAGTCAAACGGTAGCAAGGCAATGCTATAATGCCAACTTGGAAGTCGGATCACAAATGAAAAAGAAAAATGATGAATAAGCCCAAGGTGTGATGATGATAGACATAGACATGCACAACTAGAAAACACATGGCAGATTAGAACTAGCTAGCGAACCTAAGGAGGTCCAGGTCGAAGAAGGACCAGACAAGATGATGAAGATAAAAAGGAACTTACCACCTTTAGACAAAGAAGCCCTGATCGAGTTTTCCAAAGCTAATGCGGATATTTTTGCATGGTGTGTGGCAGATATGGCTGAAGTAAGCCCTAAAATAATGAGCTATCATCTATCTGCCTACCTTAGCTCCAAACCAATAGCTCAGAAGAGAAGGAAGATGTCAGAGGAAAAAGCACAAGCAGTAAAGCAGCAGACCTCCGAGCTACTCAAGGCTGGGTTCATTAGGGAAGTGTTCTACCCGACTTGGTTATCGAACGTCATACTAGTCCCGAAATCAAACGAAAAGCTCTGCATGTGTTTATACTATATCAACTTAAACAAAGCCTATCTAAAAGACCCATATCCACTGCCAAGCATTGATAGCCTAGTTGACTTAGCTTCCATGTTCAAATTCCTTCCTAGGTGCCTACTCCGGCTATAATCAAATACTAATGAACCTAGAAAACGAAGAGAAGATGACTTTCATTACACCCATGGTGAATTACTACTACAAAGTCATGCCCTTCAGATTGAAAAATGCAGGATCCACTTACCAGAGACTGATGAACATAATTTTCAGGGGTCATCGCGGAGGAAAGATCGAGGTTTATATGGATGATATGTTAATAAAGATAGCGGAAGTCGGAGACCTCATATCAAACGTTGGAGAAATTTTTGCTTGCATTCGCGCTAACCGAATGAGATTAAACCTTTCCAAGTGCGCCTTTATGGTGAATGCTGGCAAGTTCTTGGGCTTCATACTCACCATAGGGGCATGGAGGCTAACCCAGAAAAATGCCTAGCTATAATAGAAATGAAGAGTCGTACTTGCATAAGGGAGGTTCAGAGGCTTATTGGAAGGTTGGCATCCTTATCAAGATTCTTGTCACAAGTAGCACGGAAGTCATTATTGTTGTTTGATCTATTGAAGAAGGGAAATTTTTTTGAATAGACAAAGCAATGTGAGCAGGCCTTTCAGAGTTTCAAGCAATATATGGCAAGCCCTTTGACGTTGTCGAAACCTGATCCCAAAGAAGTTTTGGTGCTTTATCTATCTGTGGGGGAGGCCACTGTCAGAGAAGTATTAATTAGAGAGGAAAATAGAAATAAAAAAACTAGTATACTTCACAAGCAAGGCCCTACAAGGATTTGAGGTAAGATACTAGAAGCTCGAGAAAGTTGCTTTCTGCTTTATTCTCACAGCTAGGAGATTGAGGCGGTATTTTCAATTCCACATAATACTGGTAAGAATTGATCAATCAGTCCAGCAAATTCTCCAAAAGCCGGACCTCGCAGGTAGGATGATTGCCTGGTTTGTCGAGCTTTCTGAATTTGATATCCATTTTGAACCCAGAACGGCCATTAAGACTCAGGTTTTGGCAGACTTCGTCCAAGAATTCACAACTGACAAAGAGAGCAACCCCGAAATTTGGACCTTGTACATGGATGGTTCATCAAATCTCTAGGGTAGTGGAGCTAGAGTAATGCTAGAAAGGAATGATGAGGTCCGGATAGAAATGTCAGTCAATTTTCAATTCACTACCTCTAAAAACCAAGCTGAGTATGAAGCCATCATAGTATAGCTAAACTTGGGAAAAGATATGGGCATCAAGGAACTTGTAGTGTGCAGCGATTCCTAAATCATAACGTCCCAAATTAAGGGGATCTATATAGCTTGAGATTCAACACTGAAGCTGTATTTAGAAAAGGTGAAAAGTTTGTCCTCTGAATTTAATAAAGATGGAGTAAAGCATATACGCCATGAGGAAGATATAAAGGGCTGGCATTTTGTCCAAATTAGCTAGCACCAAGCCTAGAGGAAACAACAAGAGCCTTATACTCGAAACACTCAAGCAGCTAAGTGTAGCATGAGGCAAGTATGTTAGATTAGTGGAGACAGTTCCAAGTTGGGTGGTAGGGATCTTGGAGTATCCCAAGCTTGGAACCCTTCTAAGTAACCCAAAAGAAGTAAGAAACGTTGCTTATCAAGCTTTATACTACACAAGTGTTAATGGTCAGCTTTGTAGAAAAGGGGCTTTCACAACCACTGCTAAAGTGTCTGAACAAGGAGCATGGCCGAGTACGTTCTGTGAGAAATCCACAAGGGTATTATGGGCAATTATCCTGGAGGTCAGGCACTCGCACTAAAAGTCTTACGTGCTTGGGTACTATTGACCATCCTTGACTGGGGATGCCTCCAAGCTTGTTAAATATTGCCAGAAATGTCAGAAGCACTCCCATTTCCATATAGCCCCTGTAGAAGAAATGATCGCAATCACGGCTTCTTGGCCATTCGAAAGATGTGGCATTGATCTCCTTGAACCATTTCATCGTGGTTTGGAACAAGTAAAGTACCTGGCATGGAGACAAGTAAAGTACCTGATAGTGGTAGTGGATTACTTCACTAAATGGATGAGACAGAACCCCTCTCCACCATAATGGCAGTACAATGCATAAAGTTTGTCTAGAAAAGCATCATCACCCGGTTCAGGCTTCTGAGGTTAATCATCATAGAAAACGGAACTCAGTTTATGGATCGGTAGTTTAGGAAATTGCTAGAAGATCTTCAAATCTCACAACATTTCACCTCGATGGAGAATCCACAAGCTAATGGGTAGGCTAAGACTGTAAATAAGGTTATATTACAAGGACTTAAGAAGAGGCTGGACAAGGCCAAAAGATCATAGGAGGATGAGCTCGAAAGTGTTTTCTGGGCCCACAGGACAACTCCTTACTCCTCGACCCAGGAGACACTGTTCAGAGTCATTTACGAAACTGATGCAATCATCCCTATAGAGATCGAGGAATCAAGTCCCAGAGTCCTGGCCTACTCGGAAGATGGAAATAAGACACAAAGGAGATAAGAGCTTGATTTAATAGAAGGAATATGAGAAGAAGCCCACCTCTAAGAAGTAGAGTTAAAAGGGTAGATTGCTAGGAGATACAATGAAGGCATCATCCCAAGCCACTTTATCCCAGGAGACCTTATTCTCTGATATGCTAACATTGGACAACCTCCTTCTAGACAGGGAAAGCTAGCAGCAAACTGGGAAGATTCTTTTCAGATCGTGAGGTGTTACGCAAAGGGGTTTACAAGCCCATAACCATGAAAGGAAAAGAAATTATGAGGTTGTGGAATGCCACCAACCTCCGAAGATTTTATCTATGAATGCTTTGTACAAATTGTGTAGAAGTCCGGTACTCTTTTTCCTGCCTTGGGTTTTTTCCATTGGGTTTTTTTGAGGAGGTTTTAACGAGGCCAAACCAAAATGTGTCCGGGTTGGACAAAAAGCCACCCAGTTTCAATTATTAATAAACTTACTTATTCACCTCTCGCACCCTTGTTTAAGATCAGAGGTCATAACCCCACAAACAGTTCAAATTCATTTAATTAAGCCGAGTACAAATAATTTGACGTTAGGGAATGTCTCAATTATGTAAACTCGTTTGAGTAAGCCAAGTCCAAATTACTTAATATTAGAGGTTATAACCATGTTGGAAACTTTAACCCGTTCGAAAATATTAAACCTACGGAAATATTAATCCTAGGTCAAGACATAAAGCCCAATTCAAATTGTTCAAACCAAAGGTGGTTACCACATAAGCAATTTAAACTCACACAAAATCATAAAACTTATGGAAAATTATCCAAGGTAATCAAGCCGAATGTAACTGCGTAGACAGTTCAAACTCATTCAAATTTTAACACCTATGGAAAAGCTAATCCTAGTTCAATTAATTCGGGTACAAATAATTTGGCATCATTGGGAGTTTATTTACCTCAGGGCTTATTTTATTGCTCAATCATCTTGTACAAGATCAGATTTAAAGACCTAAGGAAAATCTAGACAATTTAATCAGAATAATCGGTTGAAACCAAAATACTACATTACATGGTCAGGTCATTAACGTCAATCAATGGCATAAAGCTTTTACAATTGTTAAGACCTTGCAAGGCTGGGAACAAGGAGGAAATACAAATTATAAAATGGTCATGCAGGACCAACATCATCATCTGGCATATAAATAATTTTACTATCCTCAACAATACAAAAGATGCCGACTTTCGAGAAGTTCGCATCCGATCACACCACCTTTGATTGCGCTAAAGTGTCCTAAAAAATCTCAGTTGCACTATTCTCCCAATCAAAGAGAGTCTTCGCGGCATTATCCTTCAACTCAGAAGCCTCCACAGTAAGCTCAATCCTTTTTCTTTCAAGAACAGCTACAAATAAGGTCAGGGAATCTCTCTCATTTTGAAGGGCAGGGAGCTTCAACTTCAGTTCATCCAACTTTTTCTCAGCAGCCTTAGCACGGGAGAGGAGTCTTTGTTGTCATTAATGTACTCATTTATTGACTTTTTAATATTTTCAAGATGTTCATTTTCCTCCTCGAGCTCGGAACAAAGTTCATCTTTTTCCTTCACGGACTTCTCCCAATTAGCAGCTAGGTCCTCGCTTTGCCAGAAAAGTGCAACGGCTCGGAGAAGAGAGCGTTGGCCCTATTGGAGTTGATTTGTGAGAATGGAACCTTGGAGTTGATGACGCGTCCCCTCCGAGTAAATGTGCTTATTGATTAGCTCAGGAAAAGGGAAATCCTCCAAAAATAGGGCAATCCCTTTTTGCTTTATTGTAATCAATACCTCTTTTCCCACCTCAGAGTCAAAGCCAAGTATCTCAATATCAAGAGAAGAGGTGGACCTTCGACCTAGGGGACTCTTCCCCTTTTCTGGAGAAGCATTAACCTCTAGCTTTTGCTTCTTTGGCTTTGGGGGATCTGCTTCAGTTGAAGGAGATGAACTTGAGCCTTTCGGGATATGACCTTGGGCTAGCAGCTTCTCTGCATTCCTTTTCAATACTTGAGATTGTAAAGCTCTTATGCTAGAGTGCGAGGCCATATCACTTGAAAACGAAAAAATTCCATCAGTCTACAAGTAGTATGTATATAAAAACATAATAAATAAGGAGAGATAAAGGCGAAAGCCAGACCAAGATGCGCTTAACAGTTTGAGAAGTAGAATGAAAGATACTCTTCGAGCTGAGAAGGTCCGACCTCTAAGACTTCAAGAAAAACTTTACTACTGTCTGATTGACAAGGTTCAAAGATTCCTCTATAAGTTTTGCAGAACGCAGCATGAGAGTCTAGAAATAAGGGAATCTGAAACCCTTTGGCCTGCGTATGAAGAACGGTTGGTGGTGAGGAACCCTTTATACCTTGAAGTGGCAAAGAGACTCCTCGTAGGCCTCGAACACTTATTCACCCACCTCGAAACAAAATCCAGGAACCACTAGAAGGTTTGGTGAATACGAACAAGTAAAGAAAGG
Source organism: Dalbergia cultrata (assembly GCA_031216105.1). Classification (NCBI taxonomy): domain Eukaryota; kingdom Viridiplantae; phylum Streptophyta; class Magnoliopsida; order Fabales; family Fabaceae; genus Dalbergia; species Dalbergia cultrata. Next base: position 39,820,936 of record CM062348.1, read on the forward strand.
CTCTGGGGAAAGACGCAATCTCAAGATAATCACACACAATTTCAAAGCCACGAATCATGGCCCCTCTGATTGGATGTAACTGGGAAGGAGTGTCATTGATCTCCCGTAGTATTGCCATATGGAAATCAGTAAACAAAACTTGCATGTGGAGCTTATCAAAGAGGATATCATATATCCACATAAACTCAAAGTCATCATCCCCTAGGTAAGTGTAGACTCTCTCATTGGAACTTGCAGCCTCAAAGGAGTAGCTGGACTTGTCCTCTAGGTCCAAGCATATCTGAGTGTAACTCTAAAAAGCAGAGATATAATCTCTGTTCGCCAATTAAGATGTTCCTAAAACCTTAGAGAAGTTATGTAAGTAATCTCCGACAAAGGTTCTCAAAAGATGGAGGACCTTGGGGACCTTAGTCTCATGTTTTCCCATAACCTATAAGGGGAAACCACTGCACATCTAATGTCGGAAGTCGTAAAAAGTAGTAAATCAATAAAAGAAGACAAGCAACTGAAGGCGGTTTCCTATCCCTGGTCTAGGATACTCAACAGCAGTGGTTGTGCAACGCTAAAAGGAAAATTCCCCCTTGTGGCACGACGACGCCACTAGAAACAACCCCTAGCAAGGCAAGCTGTGACACTATCAAAGGGCCAAGGCACCAACATCACCTTGAGATGGAGAAACCAGCTATGCTGTGAGAGGTAGAAACTACTCCACCAGAAAGGAATGAAACGAAACGCAAAGTAGGAAGCACATAGAAGCATCCCGAAATAATGCTCAACGAAGGTAACTATAAATAATCAACGATGGAAGACCAAACTTATTTGGAACAATGATGAAGGTAAATCTCCCAATATCCTAGCAACTAAAAAACCACGAAAGGCAGAACTAATGGGTACAGTAGAAACGGAAAAATGAGAGCAAAATGAAGAAGAGGAATGTTTGAAGACAATCCAAAAAAATAAAATGATGCAAGAAGAAAAAGAAAAGCTTGAGGGTCAAAGGGGTCATTTCATCTTGTCGATTAAGGGCATTCAAGTCAAAACGTCCCTGCAATATTCATTATAGTGCCTCAAAAAGCACGCAGTGAGACACGTTTTGTAAAGGCACGAAACATCGTGACTATTGACGTGACCCGACATGGAAAAATGTCAGAGAAGCATCGGGCGATACAGAATAAGATAAATTACTCTGGAGCTCAGGGTTCTGAATATTTGTACAATCAAAATCAGTCTGCAAGGGGGAAAACCCTAGAACACCCACAAGCCTAAGAAAGGTTTAGGTCAAGTCTAGGCTTCCACAAAGATCTTTTAAACTCGGTAACCCAATCACACATGATCGGGTATTGAGTTGGGGGTATTGTTATGACATCTAGACATGGGCCAGGCCTCTATAAACTATTGGGCCAATACACAATATGCACTTAAGCCGATCAGGTTCCCCACCGATAGGGTCATAACTCGAAAATCCCGCATGAACCCAACGTGTTCCAACTTGGGCCTATCTTAAAGTTGTATTTGAGTTGGAGCAACTCAAAACCCACATACCCCACGAACTCACGATATAGGTCTACATTACAGGCCTACTAGCCATGTCCTGAAATATGAGGATGTTGGTAACTGGCACCTAACCACCTATTTAAAGGGAATTCAAATGATAAACAGGTATGCATTCAAACATATGCACTGACTATCATCTCAGTTCACTACTAATACCCTTGGTGGAGTACTTGCAAGTACCTTACCAACCATTTCAACTCACATCAAGGTCTTACAAGGAACAAAGTTAGCAATCTCATGGAGTCTCATAATCCCCAGGTAACCTCCTTCTATACTCCTTCATTACATTTTCAAAATCAAATTTAAGATAATACAATTATATTTTGCATTACATAATAAAAATTATATATATGTATATATTTATGTATCAAAGTAGTTTAGTAAGAGATTACTTGAGAACAGGAGGATCCACGAGACTGTACACTTCCCCTCGTGATCTGGCTTTGGGTAAGTTAGGGCAGATGGTGGGGAACCTGCAAGTACTCCACCAAGTATTAGTTTTTTGTAGTAGTAAGGTTCAGGATAAAATCCATACATGGCCATTTCTAAATCTCCATTTTTGAACATAACCCCTGGTTGCAAGGTAGTGGGGGTGCATGGGTTAGCACGTGGCAAAGTCGGACCATGTCCTTTGGCTATCCATGGTCGAAATGCGAAAAGTGGGTTAATCATGCCTTGGGCCTGGGCCTATGGCTTTGGACCCCTTGACTCTCATTCCAATAGTTATCTCTTTTGGACCTTGAGTTGGACTTTATAGGTTAGGTTTATCCAGTGTCTAAGTTGTTTAATAGGCCCATATAAATAGTCCGTAATTGTGATCCCAATTCGGGGTGTGGTTATTTTTAATCAAGCACTGAGTTTAAACTCCATTGGGACCTAGAATGAGTGAAAATTCAAATTCCAAATTCCCATTTACTAAATACTATTGCTTCTTTTGCATTCATTTTACATTTCTTACATCTATCTTGAGGGGAAGTTATTATTTTTTGGGTTAACTGACACAGTTGAAAGTGTCTAGATGATTCTGAAGACTCTCTAGTCTGGGCTCCATCAAACATTGCTTCAAGGTTGCTTCAGAGATAGGTAGTGGTGTGCGTTTTTCTTGAGACACTACAATGAATGCTACAGGCATAATTTTACTAGTATGCCCCCAAAGGCCATGATGAAAAGTTGATTCTACCCCTCCTTAAATTCTTTCTTGTTCCCGCATCTCTTCTTCTTCACCCCATTTTGACTTTATTTTTCTTTCTTCGGAGACCAATGCTACCTCTTAGAACCTCTTCATAATCCATTTTGGCAATTTTCTTCTCTTTTCCATCATCAAAAAGGTCTTGTCTTTTCCAATCTTCGACTAAGTTTTCTTGCTTTTCCTTTCCATTTTCTCTTTATTTCTTGGATTTTCTTGGGATTTTGTTTGATTTTGGGGAGGAAAACGAAAGCTTTTCTTTGTTTTGAATATTTCAGCAGCATAGCTTCCCTTCCCACAGCGTGTTATTGTGCTATTTTGGAGGCGTTGCCATGGCTTCGAGCATGGTTGCTTGTGGTGGTGCCTGTGCATGTTGTAACACCCAAAAAATTATTTAAAAATTAATTTGAACTTTAATAGTCGTAATTTCAAAAATCTGACAGACGTAACAATGATGAGGACAGCTTAATGGACGAGGTAAAAAAAAATTCAGGGCCAATAGTGAATAGTGATCTTGTAGGCCCTATGAGCCCGTTAGGACAATCGAAACCCTAGAATTGGGGCCCGAAGATACCCGAAACTAAGAAATTATACTATTAAGGTTAGAAATGGTTAGGAATGAGAATTTTATACCTGAAATTTAATTTTTGACAATGTTTGATTACCTGGGTACATTGTTACACTTGCTCGGTAAAATTTCGGTATGCAAATTATAACAATTTTATACCTGAAATCATATGTTTGTAAAAGGATAATGCTTATCCTTTAGAGACAAGTGTAAGACTAAGATTTAATCTTGAATTACAAAATCAAATTGTAACACCCTAAAAATTATATAAAAATTTATTTGAGTTTTTCTAGTCATAATTTCAAAAATCTAACAGACATAGAAATGATGAGAATGATTCAACGGATCTGTAAAAAAAAAAAATGAATAGTATCCTTGTGGGACCTGTAGGCTCACTGGGATAGCTGAAACCCTAGATTCGGGGCTCGGAGATGCCCGAAATTGAGAAATGATAGGATTAAGGTTAGAAATAGTAAGAAATAAAAATTTTATACCTAGAATTAATTTTCGGGCAAAGTTTGATTACTCGGGTATACTTTTTACCCATTTGGTAAAATTTCGGTGTGCGATTTCTATCACTGAGTATAGTTTAATCTTTATCAAAGGAGCATGTATGTCCACTTTGACTTAATGAAAGGCTAAGATTTAATCTTGTAAAATAAGATTAAATCCTAGCCATCCATTATACTTTCTATCTTTAAGAATTACCTACTTATATTATAATATCTAAACTATTATTACATGATAAATACAAAGCTAACCTTATCACTCCAAACTTGTCATTCTCAGCTATGAATACAACCTCCATTTCTTTCATTCCAAAACTCCATTAATAAGCTTCAAGCTTCAAGAAAACATAGCCTAAAGTTGCTAAACACTCAAACTTCCTTCACAAAACTTTAACTACTCATCACCACCTACAAAACTAACCGATTGCAATTTTAATTTCTCACCTTTGTTGTTTTCATATTTTTATTCTTCACCATTAAAGGAGAGTATTAGGTGTTTTTTGGAAGGTTTGAAGTGAGAAAAATCATTATTGGAGCATCCTCTAGAGCCAAGAGCCACAAAGCTTCAAAGAGTAGGGTTTTTATTGGGTATTTTCTTGCAAAATTTATATTTCACATTTATGATTTAATTCTGTCTAAAATTTTTGATTGAGTGGATTGATATTGATATATGAATTTTTATGATGTGTTTGGATGATGATAAAAATCCTTTTGTCAAAAGAGATTTAAGGTTATGCTGTTGAAATTTCAGTTTGGCTATAGACAGTGAAATCTCATGAATTTTTAGATATATTTGTGGTCATAGTTAGGATCTGAGAAAAATATATGTTGGAGCTAACATCTTGAACAACACACACGAAAATTCTTGAGCACTAGTTTTAAGTTTTAATATCTTAGAAAAATCAAGGACTGAAATAGTACTCATGCTATTTGGGTTATTGAAACTGAAGTTGTGAAATTGTCTGATTTTAATACCATGGCAAATGATGGAATTTTTCATTTGAAATTTTTATAGGGAGTTGATAACTTCTTAAAGTGTAACTGTGATTTTTCTCTTGAGTTGATTTAATCGTTTTCTAGGGTTAAAAATTATAAGGATTCTGGTCTGAGCTGTGAATAAATGGTCTCTGACTATCAAATTTGTAGAATTTATTTAACATGCTTAGAAGACTCTGTTTCCTATGAAATTTTTACAAGACATTGAGTACACATTGAGGTGTTATACAGAATTTTTGTGAACACGAAATTGGTTATTTGACATAGGAAATAATTTTTGTTACTTGAGTGAGAAATCTGTCATGGTTTTGGAAATGAACTAGAATCTTGATTTGGAAATAAAATGACTTATGACTCAAGTATGATGAGTATCAATGTATGCTATGTTATTTAAAGGTTCGATCATGAGGAATAGATGAGTATTTCATTATGAATAAACATTTATATATGACTTGAGCATGTATTGAGAAAACTGAAAGATGATGATTGAAATTACATTGTGAATGAATACTTTTATGTGCTTGATAGTGATTTATATGTTAAGTAAATAAAAAGTCTCCTTTAATATGGAAAGGGCATGAGAAGTCCCCTTTAATGTGTAAGAGGGCACAGGAAAGTCCCCTTTAATATGTAAAAAGGCACGAAAAAGTCCCCTTTAATGTGTAAAGGGCACTAGCAAGTCTCCTTTAGTTGGGAAAAAGGACACGGAGAAGTCCTCTTTAGTGGGTAAAGGGCACGGAAAGGTCCCCTATGATGTATCAAGGGAACGACAAATTGTGAGTAAGCTTCTCTGATGATAGGTAGGATGATAGGTGTATGTTGAGTGATTGAAAATGTTGAGTTGTATGATATACATACATACATACATACATACATACATACATACGTATATATATATTAAGTGACTGAGAAATTAAAAGAAACCCACTTCGGAGGAATGATTTTTGAACTTTAAAATGAACCTTGATATATGTAGCATGCTCACAATTTTATTAATATACCGAAGTAGCTGGGACGATAACGATGACATGAGTTTCATTATATGTTTTAGGGATGCCCTACTGAGAATTTTAGAATTCTCACCCCTATGTGTTTGTTTCCGTGTCATTTCTAGGTTGATTCTAGAGAACAGTGAAGCAGCCATAAGAAAGACTAAATTGGAATTTCTATAGTTTAGTAATGGAAACTTGTATCTGTTGTACTTAGATATATATATGTGCCTGTAAATATAGAAAATAACAAATGTGTACTATAGCTCATAGATGAGCTTCCTTTTGTACTTAACTTGTATTAAATAAGTAATTTGTTTATTTTTACATATATATTTTGATATAACCATGAGTCATTTAGTATACGATTCTATCCATTCTTGCTATAGATAATTAAGAAAGGTCTATAAATTTATAAGTAACAACTCTCGAGTATGATGTCATGACTAAAGGATAAGGTTGTACTTGGGAGGATGTTACACAAATCCTAGCCATTCATCATATTTTCTTTTAGAAAGAATTAGAGTTTATATTACACAATTCATACAACCTAATCTCAGTTCATTTAAAAAGCTACCAAACCTTATCCTTGAAGCATCATTCTTGGTCAGCCAAAAAGGAGTATACAACCACCATTGTTGTTGCTTCAAAGAGCTTGAAACCTTGTTACAAACCTCCAAACTCCTAACCTACACTTACTAAAATCACAAACTCTCTTTGCTAAATTTGTTCTACTCATCATAACCTACAAAACTAACTAATTGGAATTTGAATTTCTCACCATTTCTCACCTTAAGCTATCATTCTCTACTATTTAAGGAAGTTCTTGGAGATGTTTGGAAGGCTTGAAGTGAGGGAAAATCCATTTTTGAAAGAACCTCTGAAGTTAGAAGCTTTCAAGCTTTACAAGTAGGGTTTTTGAAACTTTTTTTTGCTTTGAATCCATTTTTCTGTTTTAACCACTGATTTACTTTGATATTTTTAGTTGTATTGGTTGATAATACATAGATATTGATGTTTATAATTTGGTGGAATGTTTGAATGATGTTAGAAAACACTTTTTGTTAAAAGAAGTTTTGAGCTAGTTGCTGAATTTTCAATTTCATCCCAAGCAACAACTAGTCGTGAATTTTCTAATATGTTTGTGGATATTTTTATGAGAAAGAAAATATGTGTTGAAGCTAACATCCTAAGCTAGTCGCAAGACTTTTCTTGAGCTTTGTTTTAGAATTTTACTACTTTTAAAAAAACATAAGAACCAAAACTATGCCTGTGCTACCTGAATTGTTGGACTGGAAGCTACAAATTTTGCTAATTTTGTTACCATAGAAAATGATTGATTTTTCTTGTGAAATTTTTATAGAGTGTTTGGTTTGGCCATGATTTTTATTTTGAATTGATTCAGTCATTTGCTAGATTAAAAATTATGGAATTCTGGCTTTGGGTTGAGATTAGGTCGCTTCTGACCACCAAATATGTAGATTTTTGTTAACATAGTTAAAGAATGATTCTTGCTCTTAATTTTTATAAAATCTTGTGGACATATTGAGATGTCATGGAGAATTTTTGTACCCTTGGAATTGGTTATTTAATATGCAATCAAATTTTTGCTAAATAAGTGAAAAATTTGCCACCGTGCTGGAAATGAACCACCAAAGCCTTGAATTGATGATATAATGGCATTTGGTACTAGTATGACATGAGCACCTGAATATGAATAATTGAGCATGTGAACTTATTGATGATGTTAGGCACATATAAATATGACTACTTCTTACAATTGTGTACATGCAAAAGAAAAGCATAAGATGATATTTCTTGGCCTGGAGAAAGTAAATTTGATCTATTGGGAAAAGTAAACTTGACTACTAAGAAAAGCATGAGATTATATGTCTTGGGCTGGAGAAAGTAAATCCGGTCTATCAGAGAAAGTAAACTTGACTATCCTTGAACTGAGCCGAGGAAAGAAAACTAGGCTAGGAATAGGTTTGTGTGAGAATTGGAGAAAATAAATCCAGTAATCATGTATAGGAATGAGTTCAATTCTAAAAGCTAGTCTATTACCCATTATTGCCATGCTTGGGATGGTGATACGTAACACCCAAACTTGACATGATTAATCGAGGGCCAAGACAAGTCCAAGTAGCAATTGTTCTAAGTAGTCATTTATCTTATGTGCTAAATAAAGATGAGATTCCCTTTGATGTACTAAGGGCATGTAAAGTAGAATGAGTTCTCACCCCCTATGTATTTGTGTTCTTGTGTCGTCTCCAGGTTGAGCCAGAGAACAAGGAGGCTGCTGCATGAAAACAATCGGACTTGTAGTAGTGGAAACTTGTATATGATGTACTTAGTATGTATGTGTATATATATATATATGTATGTATGTTTGTACATATAAGAGATAATATATGTAGTGTAAAGCTATTAGAGGAGCTTCCTTTTGTATTTGAATTTATATTAAATAAATACTTTGTATCTTGTATATATTTCAATAGACTTATGATCAAGTTACCATTCGATTCGCTCCAATTCGTTATAGCTACTTAGGAAAGGTCTGCTAAATTTATAAGTAACAACTCTTGTATAATGACATGGCTTAAGTATGATGTTGTCTTTGGGAGGATGTTACATTATTATATCAAAGCAAAAGAAATAACAATAATAATAATTATTATTATAGCAAACCCTAATGACAAAATTGAAGCTGAAAGAGAAAAGGGGAACTAGTTGTAATGAAAGAGAGACTTTAGCAACAACCTGAAGCGTGAGCTTGAGGGAGCAAAGTCACGGAGGACCAGAAGCTTGGCAGAGTGGTGATTCAGCGAAGCACCTACGCAAAGGCATGGCGATGAAGCAAAGCAGCCGCTGGCTAACCAATGAAGTAGTGATGTGGTGGATCGGCAAAGCAAAGGAACGGTGCCACAAGCTTCGAACCGTGACAAAGAAGGCAAAGGTGTTGTGAGATGGCAAAGATGATGCGACGAAAAGAACTGTTGTAGTGGAACCCGGCAAGAGACGAGGTGATGGTGGAACAGTCGCTCGAGGTGCTATGAGAGTGAGACAACGACGTTGTGAGCAGTGGTGTGAGGTGTGAGATGAAGCTTGGATGGGGTGATACGAAGCTATGGTAGTCACTGAGAACCTAAATGAGCTAGTACTCATTAAAAAAATTGTTTTACGATTAAAAAGGTTGAAATTTGTTCTTCTTTTTTATTTGTTACTCAAAATATCTACAAAGTAAATATGTATAAAAAACACTTGCTTGTAACTTTATTAATTCAATTAATATTTTAACTTTTTAATCTTTTTTACTTTTCAGTTCTTTCATTAAAAATAAATTTGTGTTTTATCCAATTGAAACTTCTCATTCATTAAATATTAAATGCAGTCATTTCAAATATTTTAAATTTGATTTCATAATCTTTTTTATGAAATAGTCTTTCTGTTTCATTATTTAATGCAAGCATTTTTGCTTTTTTTCAAAAAGTATACTAATAATGGAGAATGGAATTTGTTCCCTCTTGGTTTACATTTTTGTTTTTGTTAAACCAATCAATTTCTAACTCTCTAAATATAATATCATTCACTAACTCGATCATTTAGTGATCGATTCATCATTTAAAATTTGTCATTTTTAAAATTTTGAAAGTTCGTGTACTACAAAGCAAAATAAAATTTGAGTTAGAATCTAAAAGTTCTACAATGAGCAAACGATTTATAAAATGTGTGTGCTATGTGCATATATATACATATATAGATGCTCGATGAAAAATTTGATCGAGTTTTATCCACTATTCAGATTTTGTTTCCATTTTTAAGGGAATACAACAACAATTGTAGTAAGAAAACAAGTTCCAAATTCATTAAAATAAAAAAGCACAAAATATGCTCTATTTGCCATAGTTCATTATTTTTATTATAAAATTAAAAAAAATCAAAGGATAACATGTCCTTTTTGAAGAGTTGACGTTTAATTTGAGCTTCTCATCCTCATTTTCTTAGCTGTGAATGGCAAAATTTTAGTTAAAATTTTATTGCCAAATTTTTATATGTATTTTTTACAAATATTAAATCATATAAATAAAGAAAATATTAAAAAATTAAAAGAAATTGTGACATAAAATAACTAATTAATAGTAAAATATCATTAGATATTTTACTATGTCACCTATCTAGCTAGACCCAAAATTGAATAAAATAAATAATTTTTGGATTTGTATAGTTTAAGCACCTAATTAGAATATTTAGAAGTTAAGATATCTATTTAAAACTAGCTAAAATGTTAAAGAATGGAAATGCTCATTTTTTCCCTACCTTATTAAAAAAGTAAAAATAAAAATAGTTAGTGGTAAATAAAGATGGTTTCAACCACCATAATTTACTAAGCTTTGTGGTGGTTTTAAAGAACTACCATAATTTCATGGCCTTTCCTTTCACTAAGATTATGGCGATTACTAAAACTGCTGTAAATTGCTAAATTTTGTGGCGGATTTTGGGAACCTCCCTAATTTCCCTTTCACTAATTTTTTTGTAGTGTGGTTTTCCTAATTTTAGGTTATGGGAAAATGCGATGTTAAGGTGCTAACATCCTCTGAGCACACTAGCAGGCGATTATCTACACCATTTCTCCATTGAGGTTCTTGGCATACCTTCTCTAGCGATGAAGAATATCATTCCACTTTCTGGCGTAAAACCCGTATATGTTCGAGCCTTCATGATAAGGCCTAGTATTCCTTAAAGGCTGTGGGTCCCAATGAAAGTGTTTGTATGTGCCCAAGTGATGATGACTTCCACTACATGTGGATGTATGATATACTGTTCGAGAAGCTAGGTGTTCGGATTCCTTTTTTCGACTTCTAGATCATAATACTTCAACAGATTAATGATGCCATTTCCTAACTCCATCAGAATAGCTGGGTAATGATCTAGGGTTTCGAGATTGTGTGTGAATTTCTCATAATCCTTCCATTTCCCTAGGATTTCCTCTATCTTTTTATTTTCACTAAACTGTCAAGTGGTTCCTGGATTTCCTTTCAAGGACGTGTGAACAAGAAATCTTTTTTGAATCTTGTGAGAAGTCCTTCCATCACTTTAAGGAATTTATCTCAAGGTGTAGGGGTTCCTTATCACCAGCCATTCTTTGTAGGATGGTCTCCTGGTTATGAGTTTTCCCCTTCTTGGACCATAGCCCCTCGGTTTCCGAGGATAATGGATGATTCACAGAACCTTAATGAGTGTTTCGTCGTAAAATTCTTCCTTAAGTCATGGAGGTACAATCTTGTGAGTTTTAAAAGGATTTTCTACTCTACCCCTAAGGCTGTTAAAGCTTATCTCAGTCCATTTTCCAATTTCATGGCTCTTTCGTCTTTGCTTATTTGATTCAAATGTTCACAAACTTGTGTTTTTTTTTCCCCATTTTGACTTAAATATTCACAGACTTTTTCCCTTTTTTTTTTTTAGGAAAAATGGCTTCTCACTTTAGCATTAAAGCCCTTTGGTCCTACATCATGAATAATAATGCGAAGGAAATGTGAGTGCTTTCAAAGTCATGGAGCGCAGATGACTTCGATTCCTCTATATTGTCCTTTGAGGGTTCCAAGCAGCACGATCTCAAGAAATGGAAGTTAAAGGTGGTAGCTGCTTTGCCTGAGAAGGGCAAATATCCCTTGGGTCAGGGATCCATATCCTACCCATACGTAGAAAACCTAGACTGTGCTGCGGAAGATGGGAATAACATCCCGACCATGAAAGATAGAAAATGGACTGCCCTATTCTCCAAGGATTTTCCTTTTCCTACTTTTATTGATAAGCATCTATTCAGCAACGCTCCTTCCTCCGGGCTGTAGCACTTCTTCGACAAAGTGAGCATCTTGCTTCCGCTTTAGATATGTCAAAGAAAGCCAACAAGGATTTGCGGTCTGAGCTCGAGGGTGAGAAGGAGAACCTCGAGAACATTAAGGAATCTATGAATGAATATATTAACGAAAACAAGGATCTCCTTTCCTGAGCTGAGGATTGAAAAAAAGCTGAGCACATTAAAGCTACAGTTTGTAGCTTTACAAAATGAAAGGGATTCCCTGACCCCCTCCATGGCTTCCCTTAAGCATGATAAAGAGTGGTTTCCTCAAAAGGTGTCCAATCTTAAAGCTGAGAATAGTGCTACATAGATTTGTGATAGTAATATGGCTCAAGTGAAAGTTCTTTGTCCAGACGTTGATTTCTCAAAAGTCGGTATTTTTCGTATGGTTGAAAACGGGAAGATCATAGATATCCTTAATGACAAGCCTGGTCCTGCATGACCTTTTTTAATCTTGTACTTTTCTTTTTGCTTCTACCCTGCACGATCATAGTTTTTAAATATGGTGTGCCATTTGTTGGCATTTTTGCTCTGTGTAGGAATACTTGTATTTCGACTTGCAATTTTCTTTTTCTTATGAGTATTTCCATTTTGTAACAATGATTGGCATATCAGTTTACTTTCAACCTGTGCTTCCTATGACTTAGGATTAAGTTTCCTTGAGTTTTGTAGATCGGACTATCTTAACTTGTTTTATACGTTCGACGTTTCCGACTTCTAAATTTGAGTCTTAAACAGATTCAAATAATCTGCAGCATAAGATGTATTCCATCGTCAAACTAGTTGTAGCTGACTTAAAATTTATTTAGGATTGTCAATGTGGCTATGGCCTCCGTTTTGCCCTAATGTGTACCCAATTTAATTTTGGATTAAGTTTTCATCAGCTTTTTGTTTGAACAAGTTTAAATAATTAACGGGGTAATTGGCTTTCGATGTTAAAATATTTGTACCCATTTTCAATAATTTTACCTAGGATTCATTTTTCCTTAGATTCTGACTTGAACAAGTTTAAATTTACCTTTGGGGTTAAGACCTCTGCTTTTAGATAAATTGGACTAGGTGAAGGAAGAAAAGAAAATACAAATGAATTCATGGCAATATGAATGAATAAGTAGCTTTCATTAATGATGAGAATCAGGTGGCTTTTTGTCAAGCCTAGACTCACTTTGATCTGGCCTCATTAAAACCTCCCCGATAAAACCCAATGGGAAAAACCCAAGGTAGGGAAAATTGTGCCAAACTTTCACATGATTTGTACAAGGCATTCATACATAGAATCTTCAAAGATTAGTGGCATTCCATGACCTTGGAACTTCTTTCCCATTCATTGGTACAAGCTTGTATGCACCTTTGCCCAACACTTCAACAAGCCTTCTTAGTTGTCCTCGAGCTTTCCCTGTTCTGGTTGAGGTTGTCTGATGTTAGCACGTTAAAGCATGAGATCACCTTGGTTAAAATGTCTCAGGATTATTCCCTTATTGTATCTTCTTACAACCCTTTTTTCAGCTCTATTTCCTGTAGGTAAGCCTCTTCTTTAATTCCTTCTACTAAATCGAGCTCTTCTCTTCTTTGAACCTCATTTCTGTCCTTTGAGTATTCAAGTATCCTTGGCCTTGATTCCCTAGTTTTTACCAGGATGACTGTGTCAGTCCTGTGCACCAGTTTGAAAGGTTTATTCTGAGTTGACGAGTGATTGGTTGTTCTGAGTACCCAAAGGATGCTTCTGAGCTCATTATCCCCAGCTCCTTTTGCCTTATCTAATCCCTTCCTTAACCTTTGTAAGATGACCTTATTGACTGCTTCGGTCTATCCATTAGCTTAGGGATTTTCAATCTAAGTGAAGTGTTGTGATGTCTTTAGATATTCTAATAGTCTTCTGAATTTGCGTTCTACAAATTATGTTCTGTTATTAGTGACCATGGATCATGGAATGTTGAATCGAGTGATGATATTCTTCCACATGAACTTTTGATATTGGGCTGTTGTAATGGTGGAAAGGGGTTTCACATCTATCCATTTTGCGAATAACCTACTGCTACCACTAGGTACCTAACCTACCCCGGAGTGAGGGGAAAAGGTACGAGGACATCCAGGCCCCATTTTTCAAATGGCCACGAGGATGTTATCCCCGTCATTTCTTTCGCGGGTGTAATGTGGAAATAGGGGTGTTCTTGGCATTTTTTCACCAACTTGACTATTTCCCTTATTAATGATGGCCAAGAATGCATAACTAGGAGAACCTTTAGTATGAGTACTTGTCCTCTGAGGCGATTTCTAGCTATCCTTTCATGAATTTTATAGAGGACATGCTCGACTTGTTCCTTATTCAAACATTTCAACAGTGGTCGAGTCCTTTTTTATATAGCTGGCCATTGATAATGGTGTAATAAGGAGTTTGGTAGGTCACCTTTCTTGCCTCCTTTGGGTCGCTGGGCAACGTTCCAAGCTTAAGAGACTCTAGGATTCTTGTGGCCCAACTTGAAGTCACATCTATTAATCCAATCTCCTTTCTTTCTGCGATGCTTGGCCGTTTAAGTGTCTCCAATATGATGCTCTTGTTGTTTCCTCCTGGCTTGGTACTTGCCAATTTTGATAGTATGTCGACCCTGACATTCTCCTCTCGGGGTATGTGTTTCAGTTCTACTTTGTCAAAGTCAGAAAACAAGCTTTTTACTGTTTCAAGGTAAAGCTCCAATATCGGATCTCGTGCCATGTAAGCTTCTCCTATATGGGAAGTCGCAACTTGTGAATCACTACATACTATGAGCTCCTTGATGCCTATGTATTTTGCCAAGTTCAATCCTACTATGCTAGCTTTGTACTTGGCTTGGTTGTTGGAGGTGGTGAATTCGAAGTTGACAAATATCTCTACCCAGACCTCATCGTTTCTTTCCAAAATTACTCTGACTCCGCTACTCTAAATATTTGCTGAGCTATCTCCATACAAGGTCCAAAAATCAGGGCTGTCTTTTTTACTATCTATAAATTCTTTGATGAAGTCTGCCAACACTGAGGCCTTGATGGTTGTCCTCAGCTCAAAGCGGATATCAAACTAGCTTTTGGAGAATTTGTAGGACTGGCTAATTGGTTTTTACCACTATTGTGTGGGATTGGATATACTACTTGAGTCTTCTAGCTACGAGAACCAAATAGAATATGACTTTCTCGAGCTTCTGATATCTTACCTCTAAACCTTGCAAGGCCTTGCTTGTGAAGTACACCGACCTTTGGTTTTCGTCTTCCTCTCTGATTAATGTTGCTTCTACTACAGCATCACCTATTGATAGGTATAGCACCAAGACTTCCCTGCTTTCTATTTTTGACAATGTCAAAGGACCAGATAAGTATTATTTGAAACTCTGGAAAGCCTGTTCACATTCTTCTATCTATTCGAAACTTTTCCCCCTTTTTTAGTAGTAAAAAAGGGGCAACGACTTCCGTTATGATAGTAAAGAAATCTTGATAAGGATGCAAATCTTCCTATTAGCTTTTGTACTTCCCTTATGCAAGTGGCACTTCTCATTTCTACTATGGCCCTGCACTTTTTTGGGTTTGCTTCTATCCTTATGTGTGTGAGCATGAATCCTTGGAATTTTCCCGGGTTGATAGCAAAAGCTCACTTTGAAGGATTCAGCCTCATCTAATGAGCACGAATGCAATTGAATATTTCTTGGAGATTGGATATAAGATTTCCTAGTTTTGATGTCTTTACTAGCATATTGTCTATGTAAGCTAAATATCCTATTCATCAGCCTTTGGTAAGTAGATCCTGTATTCTTCAAACCGAACAACATGACCTTATAACAATAGTTAGCCATGGGTGTGATGAATGTTGTCTTTTTATCTTCCAAGTTCATTAGTATTTGATTGTATCTTGAATAGGCATCCATGAAAGTTAAGAACCTGAAACCAGATGCCAAATCAATAAGGCTGTCAATGGACAGCCCTTGTTTAAGTTAGTATAGTCCACGAACATACGAAGCTTCCTATTTGCTTTTGGGACTAGCACGACATTGGACAACCAAGTTGGGTAGAACACCCCCCTGATGAATCCGACTTTAAGAAGTTCAAAGGTCTGCTCCAATATGGCTTTTGCCTTCTCCTCCAACATATGTCTTCACTTTTGTGCTATTGGCTTGGGGCCAGGGTATACTAAAGTTGGTGGCTCATAGCCCGAGGTTGATTTCGAGCATGTTAGCCATGAACCATGTGAAAAGATCCACATTTTCTCTCAAGAACTTGAGTAAGGCTTGCTTCTCGGAGGACGATAGGTTCCTATTTATCTTGGTAGTCTTGCATGGCTTGTCCCTAATCTAGATCTCTTCTAACTCCCTTTCCGGCTTAGGCCAGTTATACGTTTTGTGGCTATGCATGTCCAGATCCACCATCATCACTTTCTAGGACTTTTGGTCCTTTGCTGTAGCTTTCTTTTTTTCCGATTTTAAGCTAGCATTATAACATTGCCTAACCACCACTTGACTACCTCTTACTGTGATCACATTGCCATCTTCCAAGGGGAACTTCATCACAAGGTATGGGGTTGACACCATAGCTCTGAGCTTGTTGATTATAAGACATTAGATAATTGTATTGTATGCTAACGAGCAGTCCATGACTAGAAAATCAATAGGTACTGTCATTGATTTTGACTTGGTCCTTATGGTAACTTGGAATGTGGCAAATCCTTCCGGCTTTATTGTGGTGCCGAAGAATCCAACTAGCTCATTTGGATATTAGCAAAGGTTTGTGTCCTTTAAGCCTAGTTTTTCAAACGCCAATTTGAACATCAAGTCTACCAAACTCCCCTGACCCATGAGGATATGTTTCACCTTTATGGTCAACATTGCACTGGAGATCACCATCGGGTCATCATGTCGCGGGATGATCCTTGGGTTGTCATCTTCAGAGAACACAAGGTCAGGAGATGGATTCTTCTTGTTGCTACTTTTGTTTTCTTTAGTTGTGTCTATTCTCATGGCTTCTTTCAGTGCTCTCTTCTGGGATGATCTGGAGGAACCTGCCCCGATGAAGCCACTAGCCAGAGTATGAAGTCTTGGTTAAGATCTCTACTTGGCTATTATCTTGGGGCTCATTGGTCTCTTGCCTCCGAGACCTTATTCTACTCTCTTCTCTTCCACTTGGGGATTGTCTTCTTCTCCTAAGGATTCTCTGTGTAGCCACATACTTTCTAGTTTTCCTGCTTTAATGAGTTTTTCCATGACATTTTAGAGATCTCTACAATATTCCATTTGTACCCAAAGCTTCTATGAAAGTCGCAATTCTGACTTGTCAGTGTTGGCCCTTTGTCTGATAGGTCTCAGCCTTTTGAGATGTTTTGTGTTTTGTATCTCCTTGTAAATTTCGCTGAAGGACACATTTAAGAGGGTGTAGTAAATGAAACATCGCCATGCTTAAGCTTCCTTTCGCAGAGATCATTCTTCTCTTCGCAAACTACTTCTTTTATGCTCGCTCTCTCTCTAATTTCGTGATAATTACTTCCTCCACGTTTATATATTTTTCCACCTTTTTCTATAGCTCTTCCATGTTCTTAGGCTCCGTTTCTTATAAGGATTGAGCGAAAGCTTTCGATATGAGCCCCTAGATGAATGCCATCAAGGTTGTTTATGGCTCCAAAGTGGCTATCTCCAGAATGGCCTTATTGAACCTTTCCATGTAAGCTTGGAGGTTTTCGTTTGCGCTTTGTTTGAATCCTATGAAGTTGGTTATTGATGTGAACCTACTTTGGCTAGTCGAGAACTAGGCCAAAAACTTTTCGGCCAAATTAGAAAATCTACAGATCGAGCATGGTGTGAGGTAGTTGAACCACTTCAGCGCCGCCTTTTCGAACGTTACGAGGAATGTTCTACATCTAATGGGATTCAGCATCCCATTCAAATACATCTTGGAACGAAAGATGTCTAGATGATTTTGGGGATCCATGGTTCTATCATAAACATTAATGTCAGTAGGGGACTTAAAACTAGGAGTAAGTATGTGCCTTATGATCTCCTCAGAGAAAGGAGATACCATGTCTTCCTCATGTCTCTTGTAGTTTCCCTTCACTTATGCCTCTCTCTGACTTCCCGTATTGCTATCCTCGGTGTTGGACTTGCTTTTTTTACTCCAACATCGTCTACTCATACTAACACTATGATCTTGATGCCTCCTAGGTCTTTCCTTAGTCATGTTGTCATAGTAGTACCTACCCAGGGGAGAAGGAGTACTTTTCCGCTACCCTCTGGTCTAGGATGTCCTGTGCGTATGCTCGGCTCCTTCTAAGGCTTTGAGTGGTTCTTTCCAGCCTTCTTGTCTTTTCTTCCTTATGTCAGAGGTGCGCTTTCACTTCCATGGACTTTTCATGTACTCAGGCCAAACGATTATCATCATCTATTCTTATTTCCAGAGCTTGCATGCGGATAACTTGATTGCACATCATGTGGAAGATGTCTGTCATGATGGGCTCATGTTGCTGAATTGCCACCTATGACGCTCTAGATGCCCTGCTGGGTTCCTGATTGCATGTCTGGACTTCTTGCTGGTGTCTAAGCTGGTGAAGTGGTTGTTCTGTTATGGGCATTTCTGGCCGTTGAATGATTGAACATACCCATGCTTAGATTTCTGGGCCTAGCCCATCGGTCTGAATGTTGACTCTAAAGATGTAGTCCTGCCATCTAGGGGAGCTTCTGGGTTCAGAGCATTGCCACCATGGGTATTGGTCACCTTGTGGTCTTGGCTCTGGCCATATTTCTCTTAGAATAAACTCGAGGGAAAGGATGAACAGCTATCATGTCCCTAACAATGGTGCCAATATATTGAAGTAGTTAGTAGGAGATCACCTGAGAAAAGGAGGATCCACGAGATTGTGCTCTTCATCTGGCTTTGGGTAAGTCAGGACAGATGGTGGGGTACCTGCAAGCACTCCACCAAGTGTATCAATGTTGGTTTTTGGTAGTAGTTAGGTTCAGGATACAATCCATACTGGCTATTTTTGAATCTCCTTCAAATAGGAGGTCTGAATGTCCGTTATCACGTTCCTCATATTTTGAGATGTGGTTAGTCGGTTTGGACATGACCCCAAGTTGCAGGGTAGTGGGGTACATAGGTTGGTGCATGGCAAAGTCGGACAAAGTCCTTCAGCCATCCAAGTTCAAAACGTGAAAAGCGAGTTGATCGCGCCTTGGGCCTAAATCTATGGCTTTGGATGCTTGACTCTCATTCCAGCAATTATCTCTTTTGGGCCATAAGTTGGACTTTATAGGTTTGGCTTACCCAATGCCTGAGTTGTTTAGCAGAGCCCTATAAATAGTCCGTAACAATTTAGATTTGCACGGCTTCATTCACTAAAAACAATTATAAAAATGTAAACTACCTCTATAAAATATTATATCTAATAGAAAAAATAAATTGCATATTTTAATTTATTTTACTATAAGAATAAAATAAAATGATCGATCTTTATATTTCACACGCTTTGGAACTTTCATCTTACATTTCCCTTTTTCGTGTTTAACACGATACGATCGGGATTGAATAGGTTTTAGTGGGCAAGTTGAAGCAAAATTTAGGAGACATCCAAATTAGGAGGCATCCTAAAGTTCCTTTAGCATGATGAAGCAAAATTTTCATCCAAACAAAAAATTTCCATCTTCATCATTTTCATCATTTGTCTCTTTAATAGGTTATTATCAAAATGAAGATAACTGTTTTGAGATTAATTTAAACGAAGATTGATTGACTAAACAATCTCACAATTAGTTAAAAGTGTTAGTAATGTTACTCTAGCATGTGTTATGTTTCCTGGATTGTAACAGGTTGTTATGTTATCGGTACTGTTACTGTAGTTAAAATTTTCAAACTTTTTACTATTGTAGTAGTTCCAGTCATGTTATCAGCACTATTGTAATAGTACAAACTTAAGTCTATTTAAGGATGGCCATTTTCAATTATAAGGCATTCGAAAATTGAAACAAAAAATTTAGAGAGAGAGTTTGTCCAAGCTTTGAGAGTTTTGTAAGCACTCTTTCTCAATCAATACAATCTTTATTTTCAATCAATCTCCTTTCTTCCCTCACCGGTCTTGTGCAGGCTACCACCACTCCAATTTCTTTTACTTTCTATTTATAATAATTTTTTATCTTTGGCAATTAATTTTGCTTAAAACTGTGACTTGTTCCTACTCATTAGGGATTGAATGGGTTTTAGGCTATCTTAAAAGAACAATATGATTGGGATTAATTTATAATAATTTCCCAGTAGTACTAGAAGGATGTATTGATGCTAGTTGTATAACTACTGCAGATGGTAATAAGTCAACATTTGGTTGGATATTCACTTTTGGAGGTGGTGCCATTTTATGGACTTCCGAGAAATAGATATGCATTACTGCTTCTATATTCCACCATACAAGGAAGCTGAGTTTGTTGCTTTAGTAGTAGTAGGGAATGTAGTAGAATGACTGAGGAATTTCAAGGAACTTCACCTAAGTAAACATTGGAAGTGGAACCACTTCCAAGGAAGACTTTAAGGATTTATCATTGATATGTTCATGAAACCTAGGATGTGCACATGACCATATAAGTTAATAATATCTTTAGTGAGCCTTTTTGAAGTATTTAAATTCATGTGTATAGTGTTTATAGTTTTAACACTAAAACTATGGTTCAAAGTACCTTGAGCCTAACATTGATTTTATATAACTTTGAAAATGGGAAGGTTCAAATCAAAATAGATACCTATCCTTTATGCATGAACTTATAAATAGAGAAGTTACTTAGTTTTTCAAACTAAGCGGGGTTTTGTTGGAAAAATAGGATACTTTACAAAACAAATATGGCTATTAAGGTTACTAGCAATAGATATGTCTGCTGCTCAGGGGTATGGCTACCCCCAATAGGTATGTCTACTGCCAAGGGATATGACCACTGCCAATGGCTGTGTCTCTATCAAGAGGCATGTCTAACTGTCATTTTGTTTTATATATATATGTATATATATATGGAGTGGGGATCTGTTTACTCTAGGGGTAATTCTTACACATTTACTCAATTCTATAACTCTCTATCCATATTGAATTTAATCAATCCAACCATTGATTTGTGATATATTATATTGATAATCAAGCATGTCAAATTCAGAAAAATTGGACAACAATAATCATATAATCTATTAATCGATATTTATTTGTATTTTCAAAAATATGTTATCCATTAAAATAAAATGAAATTATGAACTATCAAATTATTTTCAAATTGTATGAACTTTATATGCTTGATCTATTTGGTAGGAACTTTAAATTCAATGGTTGGATTGATGCAATTTCATGTCCAAATAAAGTTATTAGATGGAGCAAGAATGTTAAGACTTATTCGTAGAGTAAATGGATCCCTACTCATATGTATGTATATATATACACATGCACACACACACATAGAAACTTAGACAAACAGACTATGTTGTGTGTTCTTCTGCCTTGATCCGAACATACAGACAATCAAAATTTCTCTTCTTCATGAATTCTTTACAGGAACTCTTTGGACTTCCACTCCCAAGACTTTAGTGTGCTTGAATTAATCTTATGGGTGGATTGCAGTAATCCCTGTGAGTAACTAGTAGGGCAATTAACACCTTAAGGACAAGGTGATATCTAATCTCATTTCAAACCTGCAAAGATTTCATCACTTTCTTCCTCTCTTTATAGTAACAGTGTCAACCAATTTAGGTATCTATAGGTACACCCACATCTAATTGAGTGAAACCCGATTTATGCATGTTTGGCAAGTGGCTAAATTGCCCAGTAGATTTAGTCACGTTCCAAACATGTGTAAATTAGGTGTACTCAACCAATTTATGAATATATGGCTCTTCATAAATTAGTTGACATTCAATTGATTTCTTTCTATAAAAATATGAAGACATGTAAAAAATTAATCTTGAGGGATTCATAATTAAATATTTTTTTTATTTTAGATGGATAAAAAATCTATTACTAAATATTATTACCAAAAAATTCTAGTATTAAAATATTCAAGTATTATACATATTATGAAGAGAAAGACAGCAAGAAAATTGTGGCGAAAGATAACTTTCCACTCTACACTTTTAAATTAAAAATTTCTAAAATATATAATAGATTTTTTATTATTATATCATAGTACAAAAATAAAAACTGAAGAGAGACAATTTTCACTTCCCACACTAAAATTAAATATTTTCTAACCTTTTGATATAAAATCCCAATTGACTAAACAAATTTACACACCCATTATTAAAAGTATTGAATCCTCCACGCAGCCATCCTGAGGATCATAGGATCCTTCCATATATGCATGGTATTATTGAAGACAAAAATATCCTCAAAGTTAAAAGAGAAAAAAAGTTGAAAGCAACATCATTTCCGTTTTCAGAGTGCATTTCGAAATTTAATTTGCATATAATTTCATTTCGGTTAAATATAGGGGTCCAAAAAAATCACACAATACTTTTGTTTTTTTCATACATAGTTATATTCCAAGATGTGCGTTAACAATTTTCCTCAAAGACAGTGAATTTAGAGTTTCCAACATCTTTTTCAGAGAGAGAAAAAAGACATGTATATATTCTCTAACAAATGTCTATTTTCAAAATTTTATTTTTATAATTATTTATCTTTTTAAAATTTCTAAACAATCTTAATTACTTTTTTTCTTTTGTACCATTATGAAATAAATTATTGATACCTTCATATAAATAGAGAGATTAAACATGGAGGAGTGTTGTTATTTGTTAAGAAAGTAAAAAAAATAATTTTATAAAATATACTTAAGCTTCCTTAACATTCAAATTTATTCAATTATTTCTTTAATCTACGCACACAAATGGAAATAGACACTTACCATCTCCATTTTAAAATATAAGTATTGGGCTATGTAGAAAAATTAAGGAGATTATTTAATCTCACTAATGTTCTGAAAATATGAAAATAAAAGACAAAACTATTATCACTCATTTTATATTCTCTTTTTATTACCTAACCATAACTCACATTCACTTATTTTCTCTCAAATTTCACATGCTCTCTTATGTGAGTGAAATGAATACAAAATAATAATTAATGATTTACTAAAATATATAAATAACTTATATTTTGAAAGGAAAAAAAAAAACGAATTGACTTACATGACGAAATAGAGGAATACTTTGGAAAAAAAAAAAAAGTTTCATGTGGCAATTGATCATAATTATACTATAACTTCCTATTATTTCACTCAATTTTCAATTATGCCTCTATAATTTAAAAATTTGTAATTATGTCTCTATATTGTATAAATTTTTTTAATGAAGTCCCTAGGAAGAATAAGAGTTACAAAAAATGAAATATTTCTATACATTTTTTTTTTTATTCTATCTCTTTCTACCTCATTCATCTTCTCTCCCCACCATCCACTCCACTGCCCAAACCACTAGAGGCAAAGAGGCCCTTCCCGTCCATCCATCATTATCATCATTAACCAACATTTCACCAATAATTAAATCACAAACAAAGCCCCAAAACAAATATCACAGCACAAATATCATCAATAACCCATCATCATTAACCCATTTGGATCCCAATCATCCTCATCACTAGGTCATGTCAATCCTAAACCAGAATCAACCACAAATCCAAATCTTCAAACAACAAAATCAAACCAAATGATACTATCAACATTTATCATTTCAATTATCTAATTTCTGAACTACATCAATAATTCTTATACTCATTTATACATAAATTACTAATAATCAATTGACGCACTAAAGTAAATTACTAATAACCAATTGACGCACTAAAAGAATATCTCCAAATTGCAGGACTCCTTCGGAAATTCACATAGGCAATCAGGCTCCTTTCACTTTCCGAATGATATAATACATCACTTTGGCAGATTCAAAGGGAATCTACATCATCACTTTTCTAGATGTTACCTCAACAATTATTCTTCATACGTAATCAACGAACTCAGAGTATCCAGCCTTCTTGCAGGTATTCACAATTTCACAAACAAAATCAGGTTCCTCTGCCCCATCAAAAAATCCGCGCATAAAATGAATACCCAAATTGCTTCGCAAAAGATAATAAATATATTGCTAATAATAATAATACCCACCGTCTATACAGTATAGCCGTCATCATCATCCAATTTTTCTCCTACGCTATTGAATTCGATCCACTTCTTGGACTTGCAAAGATTCATGAGAAAATACAATCCAACCCCAAAAACAGTCATGAGAGTACTAGCCACATACACAATCATGGAAGCAGAAGCCATAACATAGACCAAAAGCGCAGATGGCACCAAGCACATAATGACCAAACCCGGCAACCTCATTGGAACCTCAAATGGCCTCTTTGAACCTGGGAACTTGCTCCTCAACCGAAGGTAAGATGCAAACTCCAACAGCATCCCCAAACTGTACAAGAAATTCACCGTAGATATGATATCTACAAAAGTGAAGGATGACATGGCAAGTGCAATAACAGTTGAGATCAAAATCCCCATCCAAGGAGTATTAAACCACCTTGATCTTACTCCAAAAATCCTGGGCACAAATCCTAAATCTGCCATACCCAGAATCTGGTATGCAGCACTGGTCAATTGGGCTTCAAACAGCCCAATAATTGACAAAACAGCACCAACTTCCATCCAGAACTTCAACTACCTCCCAGCAATAATCTCAGCCACATCTGCAAAATACCCATCAACCCAATCCTCTTGGTCAAGTGGCAAGGCACCAGTGGCAGCCAGTAAAGGGATTATATAAGCCAAACAAGTGAGCAACCTAGCAGAAAACAAAGCCTTTGGGAATGTCTTCTGGGGCTGCTCAATCTCACCAGCCAATGTGCTTGCATTATCCCAGAAGTTCAGGTTCCAAAAAAGGGTGTTGAAGTAGAGGCTCCAATCCTTCTTCACACCCTTCTGGCCCAAACTTAGCCACCTGATGGGTTCAATTTTTGGGATGGAAATCAATGACAGCAACAAGAATGGTAAAAGTGAAACAACACCAAGAGCAACAGCAGCATAACCAACTATGGTCAAACCACAATAGTTCAGAAAGGACATCAACGAAGTGGAGATGAATATGGAGAGGTGTCTAGGGAATCCAGAGGACAAAGAAGGGATCACCAACTTGACATAGTCTATGCAGAGGACAGGGTATGCAGCCATGTTTATGACACCACTGAAGAACTTCCAGAAGCCCATGAGGGAGCCCCAGAAGGGACCAAAGGCCTCATTGGCCCATATGACAAAGCCACCGTTGCCAGGGAAGGTTGTTGCGAGCTCTGCGGTGACAAGTGCCTCTGGGATGCTCCAGATGAAAGGGAAGATGAGGAAGCCAATGATGGCAAAGAGTGGTCCCGCTGCACCAACCGCGGCCTCCTCTCCGTAGGGTCCACCAGCGACCTCGAAATAGATGAGGAAGACGAGAGGGAGGAGTGCTAGTTTCTTTGGTGATTTGGTTGTGGTGGTGTCAGGGTTGCTAGCAAGATCTTCAACGTTTTGCTCATGGAGAAGATGTTGTTGCTGGGAATTTGGAGAGGAAAGGGAATCCTCCTCCATTGTCATTGTGATGGTGTGGTTGGCTATGCTTTTGAGAGATACTGGAGAAGAGGACTTTCGGTGATTCCAATTTCCAAATCCAATCTCAAATTCCGGTGACAGTTGGTATTTTCTATCTATAATATTATATTTTTGTTGATTGACTGACTTTATGGTGTTATGTCACGGCACGACAACACCCCCATTCCATGTGCGTAATTTAAGAGAACTCGTGCGCATTATTTTTTTTAGTGATGTTAGGTGCGAAAAAGTGTGTGATGCGTGGTTATTATATAATTTAATTATGTATTAAATATTGCTCTTATTTTTTTCTCAACTAAACTTCCAGTAAAATGCAGTTCTGTTAATTTTAATATATTGAAAATGAAAAAAATCGAATTTTAAACAAGCGAGAAATCATGTTAAATAATTTTCCTATAATAACTTTTTATTATAATTTGACACATTTTTATATTTTTATTAATTATCAGTATCCTATGGCTATCGAATTAAAAATATTTTATTAGTTGTCAGTGTAAAATTATTTTATATTCTCATCCTATTAAAGTTAACCTTAAAAAATATATCCACTTATTTCTTAATTTTATAATTTTACACTATCAACTATAAATATTTTATGAATAATTATTTGTTATAATTTAACATAATCTTAAATTTTTAGTGGTTGTAATTATAAAATTATTTTTAATTATTGAAATTAAATTCATTCTAAAATCATATTTACTTATTTCTAGACTTTACTATTTTTTTTTATCGTAATTATGGTTAATCATGAGATGCTAGATGCAAAGATTTTTCGTACATGAAATCAAGCCACGCAACTGGGGAGTATGACAGTCCGGTACTAAACATGTGGGGGGTTTAAGTCATCTACCGTTCCCAGCGTCAAAACTAGGAACGGATCATGCGGTGCAAATTTTTCAACCATTGCCATGTGAAGTAACCGAGGGAAGAAGTGGTCCAACTATGCAAGATGAGTCCAAGAAACCTGCACTAGTGAAAAGTGAACTAATCAGGCAAATTTGATAATAGCATCTGAATGTTTTACATATAGTGTAAGCTGTAATAAGCGGGGGAACCAGAAATTTTAAAGGAATGGATCAAATCAGTTAACATAAATAATGTAAAATAATATAAAATAAATTATTATATAGTATTTTTTATATAAATTATTAATAAATTAGGATCTATTTTATCATTTATTTTTTTCTCTTGATAAAAAAGTCAATAATTTTCTCCTTAAACATCTTTAAGGTTCAACATAAAAAAATATACATAACAATGTATTATTTAATATCAAAATAGAGTATCATAAATAATAAACTAGCAAGTAGAAATTCTACTAAATAGAAAAAAAGAGAGATATTATACACTTCCCCTGATTTCCAGTTTGTTACATATATATCCCTTTTTTTTTTAATGGAAGTCGATTTGAACTGATTTCCATACAATGCAATTTTTTTTTTTGGCAAAAATAACACAAAAGTTGACTAAAATCGACTTTTGTTCTACACGCATTCATGTCACAACAAGTCATGTCAGGTGGCCCAAATACATACCAATGTCGATATGAATCGAGACATGTCAGTTTTTGTCAAATTGTGTCAGATAATCAGTTGTAATTGACTTCTGTACAACATAGAAATCTATTTAAATCGACTTTTGTAAAACACAAAAGTATATTGCAACTGATGTTGTACTGTACCTGACACAATCTGACATCCTTTAAAAACATATTTAAATCGACTTTAGAAGTTAATTTAACCCGATTTTGAGCTGCTCTAGCTTTATAAATATAGCTCCTAACTCAGGTTCAATACCAGAAAAATTTAGTGAGTTAGTATACAAATGTTGGTGAGAATATGGCAGAAAATTATGTTCATATTATTTTCCATTATGATGGTGGTTGTCCATTATGATGGTGAGATTATGAACACAATAGAGGAAGATACATTTATTAGTGATAATTAAGCTTGATTAGTTGTTTGTCCACTAATTAGTTTGTTGGAATTGCATAGCAGAATATTAGAAGAATACAAGGGCAACAACAAACAAATAGCAAAAGTATTTTGTTGGATGCCGGTTGATATTGGGCCAAATGGGATTCAATAGAGAAAGTTTAGAATTTGGAAGGATGAGCACATCAATCACATGTTTGCTTATTTTCACGCATTTGCCTCATATAATAGATCTATTTGTTGAGATCCAAGATGGTTCTTTAAGCTCTAGAGGTTCAGCTCCAAGTGCAGTAGTTGTTGTTGGATCTAATGCATTCGTGTCCCTTAAAGTTCCACGTGATCATGTCCAAGGTCATATGCAGCAGATGATGACATGGATTCTCTAAGCTTTGCATAACTTGCGAGGCAGGTAAAAGAGCCATCTCTGCTAAATCCATAGCCAGTAGCAGAAGTTGGGCTGGTTTGGGATTTTGATTTTATTGTGGAGCACTAGGATGTTTAAATTGATAAAGAGGAGGAGCTTGGTCATTGAGCAAATGATAATGAAGAAGAGTGAACAGTTCATATCATAGTCTCAATCTCGACAGCATCCTAGTCACTATTCAGCAATGGATTTAGATGCAATACACTCTGACTTGAGTGGCTTTGCTTCAGGTTCGGGCTCAGCAGGAGAGAATGAGTTGGCAGTCAACCAAGTGTTTCATAGTAAGGAAGAAGTTTTGTTTGCAATTAAATCGCTGCAAGACAGTAGAGGCAGAGTTGAGGTTCAAGACGACATACAGGAAGGTATGGCTAGCCAAACAGAAAACAATTGCTACGATTTATGGTGACTGCGAAGAATCATACAATTAGCTTCCTAGATGGTTGGGCAGTTTGTAGGCTTATATGCCAGGTACTATTATCTAGTTATAGACTGGACCATACTATGTTGATGATGTTGTAGATAATAGTTGCTTTATGTTTCACTGACTTTTCTATACGTATCCTCCATGCATGGAGGCATTCAAATATTGCAAGTGTCCTATTTCAATTGATGGCACTCACTTGTATGGCAAGTATGTTGGAACATTGTTGATGGCTATTGCCCAAGATGGCAACTATAATATTTTTCTCGTTGCATTTGCTATCATGGAAGGAGAGGCAAAAGAAGTGTGGTCTTTTTTCTTGGCAAACGTTCGACAGTATGTGATATCACAAGACGACATTCTTGTAATATCTTGTAAGCATCATGCTATCAAAGCAGCTTTAGAAGTAGAAGGAAGTGACTGGAATCCTCTTTAAGCTTATTATGCATACTTTGCTCTCCACATTGCGTCAAATTTCACTGTAAAGTTCAGAACAAAGATGCCAAGCAATTGCTAATGAACACAACATATGCAAAGACTGAGCATAATTTTTTTTACTAGTTTAGGGCGTTGGGGCATGTGGATCCTGTGATGAGTCCGTGGGCTAGAAACATACCACATGAGAAGTGGGCTCACTATGTCGACAAGGCCATTGATTTGGGCATATGACAACCAATTTGTAAGGGTGTATGAATCCTATCATGAAAGGCATTCACAATATTCCCATTACAGCCATAGTAAAGTCTACATATTATTGGCTTATTGAGTTGTTCGTTGGAAAGGGGATAGAGGCAAAGACCTAACTTGCAAGGGGTTGAAATTTTTCAGAGGCTGTTGAATGCAATTGAGGAACACAGATGACATTTTATAAGCATGAGTGTCATTTTAGTAACCTGAGAGACTTCGGAATACATGGTGTTTAAGCGAAATGACATCAGCAGTCATGGTCGGCAGGAATTCAGGGTGGATTTAACAGAGTGATGGAGTGATTGTGGCGAATTCCAAAAATTGTACTATCCAAGTTCATGCACTTGCTGCCATAGCTAATGCCCAACGAGAGTGGACCTTTTTTGTTCATGAAGTTTACACCATGGAGTCAGTGTTAAACGTGTACAAAAAGGAGTTCTCTACAGTTGCTAATGAAGACATATGGCCACCATGTACTGGGAGTCCTATACGGAAAAATCATATGCTAAAGCAAACCATTGAAGGTCATCCAATTTCCATAAGGATTCACAATGAAATGGATGAGGTTAATCCAAGGCAGCAAAAGCAATGCAGACTGTGTAGGGGAGTGGGTCACACCAGATGATCATGCCCCCATGCTCCATCTTCTAGCCAACATAACCGATTCATCATGTTCTTATTGCTCTTTACTTGTTATGTTTTCTTTCATGCAGTCAGCTTATTATTGTTTCTCCTTATGTGTTCATTTCTCGATGTAATATTGTTATTTTAATTTTTATTGTGGTTTCTTGGTTAATGTAAGTCATCATGTGGCCTCTACCTTGTTAATGTAAATATGTTATTTACTCTCTTTTAATTTACATACAATATGTAAAATGATAAATAGAAACCAAAAAGTCCAAATAACATAAACACTATATAATATAAAATTATGAATTACAAAATTCCAAATTTACATGCTATACATAATCATATAATCCTAACCACTACTACCCCACCGAGTGAGTGCATCTAGGGCCAACAAAGTGACTCTTTATGAAACAACGACGATATATAATTTGTCGTACAGGCTTGGCCTGTACCTCCTGGTCCTGATCCTGCTCATCCCCTTCCTTATACTCCTGCTCCTCCCCTCCTTTTCTCCCTCCTCCTCGTCCTCCTGCTCATCATCATCATTCTCTTCCTGAACTTGCTTCTGCTTTCGCTCTGGCTCTGCCTCCTGATGAAACTCTTGATGTAAGGGAGCTGGGATATGCTCAACTGATGATTAATAAGCATGATTTGGTAGTTGGAGCACTGACTGAGATCGAGGCATGTCAGATGCCTCCATCCAATCTAGCACTTAAGAAGTTGACACAAATGACATGTTGAATGATATGTGTCAAGCTATGTCACTCTAGGTCAATCCCGTTATAAACTATTGAGCCGGATTAGGGTGAACAACTCTAAAATAAACTAGTGATTAGGGCTAGCCATGAACTGCTAGCTCGATGTCATGAACTGGTAGCTAGAGCCAGCCATAAACTGGTGCTAAGTGGAGTTAGGTAGGAACTGGCATTGTGGAGGGCCACCTATGAATTGTGCTAAGTAGGGTCAAGAAAGAACTGGTACTGAGGGGGCCATCTATGAACTGCTACTGAGTGAGGTCTGGTAAGAACTGGTGTTGAGAGGGGCCACCCATGGGCTGGTGATGAGAGGGGCCAGGCATGAACTGGTGTTGAGAGGAGCCAGGAATGAATTGGTGTTGAGAGGGGCCATGAATGAATTACTAGCTAGGGTACATAGATGTTGGGTGGTACATGCAGAAAGACTGAGCTTGATGTCTGGGCTCTAGCTGAGCCTGATAGGTAGGCTCTGGTTAAGGCTGATGTCTGTATTTCAATTAATTCTATTTACTAGGCTCTGGCTAGGGCTCTGCATTTTGGCTGAGCCTGGTTAAGGCTGATGTCTGTATTTCGATTAATTCTATCTACTAGGCTCTGGCTAGGGCTCTGCATTTTGGCTGAGCTTGATAGGGAGCCTTTGCCTGATGGATGGCCTCTGGTTGAGGCTGTGTATAATCATCATGATGATAATCATAATCATACAGTTCACTTTCAATCATCACTAGGTGCATCTTCTAGGTACTAGCTTCTATTAGCATATGTCCTGGCATGAACATGGTGCCTCAACGAGCATCGGTCTAGGACGTTAGCAGGGTGTGAGCTACTCAGTCCTGGTGGAGCCTGCACCGGTACACCATATGGTGAATTCCGAAGCTCAAGATCCTTGGGGGCTCCATTTGCCAATAAAAATCTATTTGCTACTAACAAGTACCATTACAAGTACTCGATAGATGGTCAATCATCATCAGATGGTGGATAATGGACCTGCCACTCCCTACGTTCATCCCATGCAGCAATCGATCAATATTTATCGAGATGGATGGTATGTGTTATCCTCCACCAAACTGTCAAACATCATGATCAGCAGGGTGCCACTCAATCACAACAAATTGTATAAGTGCTATCGCAGATGCCTAGACATCATCTTCTTCATAAAGAAATGGAGGTTTCACGTCCCTAACTTCATCACAGATGCAGGGAGTTCACCTAAATTGCAATTGTGGACAAAAAATATTAGACTCAGCTAATAAAAACTCAATATGCATGTTAATAGCATAACCATATAACCATTATATACTACTTAGCCCAGCAATGCCAATCGCATCAATACCTTCCCTATAGCTCAATAAGCGAACTGTGTCTAACCTTGCTGAGTACCTAAATCGACTCCATCTGAAAAAAGAAGTATATGTAATTGGTTTTCATGGTTACAATTTTATAGATACAAATAAATAACAAAACAAAAATGTTCACATATACATGTACCTTAGTGCAAGTGGCAAAGCTCATGATAAAGGGATCTTAGAATTGCAGACTTGCAACTATAGCTTGCAGTCTTATCAAAATCAATAAGAAGAAGGAGCAATTCACATGAACCCTGAACCCTAATTTGTTTGGGAATAGGATCCCACCAAATAGAACCATAATGAAAGCTCTAGTGTAACGAATAATTGTCTGCAGATTAGCATTCTGCAATAATGATCCAAATGTATATATAAACCAATGTAGATTGACTGAAAACCTTTTTATATCTTTCTTCTCTAGAACTGCACTAACTAACTTAATTTGCACACATTGACCATATATCTCACTTATAAAATTTCTCCCATGCATCGATGCATCCACTGACAGGCTGTCCATCAACATGCAAACCAAGTTGGAACACCACATTCTGTAGTGTGATGGTATACTCTCCACATGCAAGATGAAAAATGTGTGTCTCGAGCTTTCAACGCTTTACAAGTGCACTTATAAGCGTCCTATCATAATCAAATACTGGAGCTATCTGTGCAACATGCCATAAGCCAGCTTGCTTAAGAAAAGGTTCCATTCATGGATATAGTACCACCATCAAATTATACTGCATACTTTTTAAAATTCATGTATCTTGCATCATATATATATATGACATGTTAAATTTAGCAAATTAAATTAAAAAAATACAAAATATCAAAGCTATACCAAACTCCACATCAAATTCACATATGATACAACATGGGCATAGATTACAACAAATGGCTCAAAATTAAATATACCACAAAAATAAAGTTAACAAAAACTAAAATTCGATGTATTAAAGTTTTTCAATTAATCTAAATGCTCAGTATTAAAACTAATCATAAAATATTTATTATAACAAATAATAAATATTACACAAAAAGTTTAGGGCTACCATTCATTTAAATTAAATTTTAAGAACACTTAATAATAAAATAATATAATATTTTAACTACCATTATATAATATTACAATATTCTACTAAATTATACTACCCTAAATTAGACCAAAATAAAATAAATACAAGCAAATTAAACTATAACAAACTTAAATTAATTACATTTCAGAGACAAATTAAACCTAAAAAATGATATTTAAAGCTATTTTTGTCTTTTTCCATCCCAATAAAATTAACAAAACCTAAAATTAAACTATCCAAATTTGCCAATTAAAATTAAATTAAATGCCCACTAGTTTTCTAAAACTTGAATAATTTCCAATAAATTATTATAGCAAATAAAATGTTTTAACATATTAAATAATAAAATTTAATACCATTTATTTATTCTGTACTTAAAAAAATAATATACAATACTAATAACAAATTTAAGCATAGTTATATAATAACTATTCATGTTTTGTTTTATGTTTTTAAATTTTTTTAAAATTTTATAAAGGAAATAATAAAATTAGAAATAAAATAGAAGATAAAACTTTATTATTTTCAAATTTTTGACAAAATTATGAAAAATATTAGAAAGCCAAAAATAAAATTAAAACTAAAAAAAAATCAATATTAACTATAACAACAAAATAACGTTTGGCATGTCAAAAATTAAACTAAATATACAAATAAATGTAAAATACATTTTTTAATTTTTTAATTTAATTTATTTTAATTTTGGCCCCCTAATTAATTTTCTATTCTTTTTGGTCCCTTTATTTTGGTTTTTCATTTTGGGTATAAAATGAAATATAAGAAAACTAAACTATAAGTTGCTATCTACGGAGTTGCAAACTAAAATAAATTTAACATACTAGAACAATAAAAATGAAATAACACCATACTAAACAATTTCAAATTTAACTACAATAAATTTTAAATAAGATAAAATAAAATACAATATTATTAAATAAAAATTAAATTAAGTTACTTGCATTGTTAGTCTACTTGCAATATGATCAACAACATTAAGACGGTAGAGTTCGCTCTTCGTGGCCATCAGTATAATACTCCCCTTCTTCCTCTTTCCCTCACTAGTTCTTTCTTCCGTCACAAGTGATTCCACTGTTATGCACACAAAATTGGGATGAATTGTCCTCCATTTATAATATGAAGGTGAGAGGAATTCGATTACAAATATTTATTCACATGTCTGACATCGTGAGAGAAGTCGAGTCTAATCGATTCTACAAATGCCATAGTAAAGTTAACTTCAGTCAACTTCTCTTCGCCGCTGACACAGCCTACAAGCAACATTGCAACAACAGAAGGGAACAGTATCAAGTCGGTTCTAATCGACTTCTTCTTGTGACTGCCAGCAATCACATTGATTAAGTGATTTGATGGTTGCAGACTGGTGGGTGTGGGTGCACTATAGCCAGTTTGAATCGACTTCAATGTTTCTTTAGTTGAAATTTTGAACTTTTGTAGGAAGTCGTTTCTAATTGACTTCTATTTTATAAAATTAGGACATTTTTGTAACCAACTAAAAAATGAGATAACTACGTAACTTCTCTCTTTTGTCATTTTATTTGTGTAAAATATACCCATTTTTGCTAGTTCATGAGCAACCTTATTTTCATATATTCTTCTTTGGTCCTTTTTTTTTTATCTCATCTCTTTTTACATGTGAAAAAAATTTGATCTGAAACAAGTCGAGGTGGACAAGCAGCTGGAGATTACAAGCCCAAAGAAATTGTCAATTTTTTTGGAGTTGGATAAAGCCTTAATTAACATTATACTATCACATACTCTCTCTAGAACTAGTTCCATTATGCAACATTGCAAAGCAAATTGTAAGCCCAGAAGACAAGAAAAAATAGGGCTTTGGCTAAAAGGGAGTCAATTTGCAAAGGAAGTATCCACTCCATTGCAGCTTCCATTAATGCAACTAGCATCAACATTCAACTGTACCAGACTGTTGTGAGGGGCCTCCCAGCTTGCCGAACTGTGATTGCTATCTGGAGGTTTAGTCATCACATTAGTGTAAATTAATTTGAACTCATATATGTAGTTTAATATAATTATAAAAAAATTAGCTTAATATATATATTTTTAAGTCATGGAGAAGATGTTGTTGTTGCTGCTGGGGAAGTTAGAGAGGAGAGGTATTTGGGTTTTTTTTTTTACTAAAATCCCAAATTGGTCCCTCAGTAAGTTTGCATTGGAGGACAAGTTAGTCTCTCAGGTTTTGAAAATCTCAAATTGATCCCTCATATTTCAAAAAAGGAGACAACACTCTGTACAGTCTCACATAGTTAAAAAGGGGACAAATTGGTTCCTCTGTACACTTTACAGAATTGTACGAAGGATCAATTTGTCCCATTTTTTAAAATTTGAGGGACCAATTTGGGATTTTCAAAACTTAAGGGACTAACTTATCCCCCCATGCAAACCTGAAGGACGTGTTTGGGTATTTAGTCTTTTTTTTTTTGCATATGGGATTTGGGTGGTATATTTTTATCAATATGGTGTTTTGGGAAAAATCACACAATATGATGTTTTCAGTATAGAATCCACCAAAGACAGATTTAACACTGAATCCACCAAAGACAGATTCAGTGTAAAAAAAATTAACACTGAATCAGCCAAAGACAGATTCTTCAATATAAAATGAAAATAATACAATCCACACAGAATACGCTTGTGGCGGATTCTTTAAACATTATATATAAGTAAATTTTCTTGTTATTTCATATTAGTGTAAATCACTTGTCAAAACACCATATACAAATTATTTTTCTATGGTATTTCTATAATATTATATTTTTTTGATTGATTTGATTCTATGATATTATAACATAGCATGACAACACCACCTTCCATTCCATTTTTGTAATTGAAAAGAAACTAGTTGGCATTGTAATCTTTTTATTTCTTATAATTTTTCTTTCTCAACTACAGTTCCAATAAAATTTAGTTGTATTAATTTCAATGTATTGAAAATGAAAACTAATTGAATTTTAAACAAGTGACAAATCATGAAATTGGTGGTTAAAAGTTGATACCTAGTGCAAAATACTTGTAAACTATTGTAAATTCTTAGAAACTAGTTTTAAAAACATTTAAATCAAGTGCTATATATATATATAGTATATGCTTCCTTGTTGAGGCTAGTTTGTGTTATAGGTTTTGTATCACAACTATATTATAATTTTTTGGGGTTTCTTTTTGTTGCAGGTTTTTTGTATTATAATCCATAGGTAAAGTATGAAGGATTTAATGAATGTTGTATATTTTCATGCTAAACTTGAGATGGATGATCATGAAAGGAATTCTAAGATGGTGGTGCCTACTGTTAGGATTATACCTAGTTTGGAAGAAGAATTGAAATTGTTCTAAAAAAAATTATTCAAGTAACAAAGGTTTTGAGATTAAAATTAGAGATTCAATGAAGAGGACCCAAAAAAACTATCCTCAAATATTGAAACACATTAACTATTTCACAATGTATCTGTCTAGATAACTCAAAATCATGATAATTTGCTCTTGGTCTTCCAATCAAAAAATAATGTCGATGAAGACGTGTAGGTGCACTATTACACGGTAGTGATTCTAACTTTGCATGAACTTCCTATTTATCACTTAATGACAGAAACTTTTCTTATTTCTTTTTTTGAGGATTGGCAAATCAAATAATATTTTTATTCCAATTTTTGTCTCTTTTCCTCCCTCTGAATCAAACTTTTCCTTGCCATAATTGTTCATTTCCTATTAGTATCAATGATACAAGTCGGATCCTAGATGTAGAAATATAAGAAGGCAGTTACCCTTCTCCATAGAAGGAAATGAAATGATATTTTCTTGGATACAATAAAGAATTACATTAACCAAATTTTCCCGATATAGAGGCAATCAAGAAAGCTGCATAAGCAAATATATAACCTACAAAATAGTGGGCTAATCCAATCAATCTTGCTTGCACAATGGAAACAGCCACTGGTTTATCTCTCCATCGAATCAAATTAGCCAAAGGTGTGCGTTTATGAGCCCATGCTAAAGTTTCAATTAATTCCTACCAATATCCGCGCTAGGAGATTAAGAACATAAATCCAGTAGCACAAACAAGCTATCTAAATAAAAACATCCATGCCTAGATTGATAAACTATTCATACCAAAGGGGTTATATCCATTGATAAGTTGCGAAGATTTTAACCATAGATAATCTCTTAACCATCCCATCAAATAGGTAGAAGATTCGTTAAACTGGAAAATATTGCCCTACCATAGTGTAATGTGTTTCTAATGCCAATAAAAAGTAACCTAGCCAATGGTATTTAACATCCACAAAACTGCCAAATAAAATGTGTCCCAAGCTAAAATATCACAAGTACCACCTAGTCCTGGATCATCGCAAGGAAAACTATAACCAAAATCCTTTCTATCCGGCATTAACTTGGAACCACATACATCCAAAGCACTTTTTACTAAGATCAATGTAGTTGTGTGTAAACCTAGAGCAATAGCATGATGAACCAAAAAGTTTCTAAGCCCTATTGTTAAGAATAGAGAATTACTATTCTCATTAATAGCATTTAACTAACTAGGCAACCATATGCTTCACCCCGCATTGAACGCCAGACTATTCGTTGAAGATAAAAGTACATCGAATCCATATGAAGTTTTACCATGAGCAGATTGTATCCATTGGGCAAATATTGATTTGAGCAATATTTGTTTCTCAGGAGTGCCAAAAGTAAGCATGACATCATTATGGACATAAAGCCCCAAAGTATGGAACCCTAGAAAGAGACTAGCCCAACTTAAATGCAATATTATAGCTTCTTTGTGGTCTAACATTCTTGCCAATACATTATCCTCATTCTATTCTGGATTGTAATCTCTAATAAAAAATATAGCTCCATGAGCAAAAGCTCTTGTCATAATGAATCTTGTGATGTATTGATGATGAGTATATGACACGACTTGAGTAGTAAAATCTTACACTATAAACACATAAGCAGGTAAAGAGTATATGTGTTGAGCTACCAAGGAAGTAATAACTCCTAAAAGGGCTAGAGCAATGCTTACTTGAAAATGAAGTGAATTATTTATTGTGGTATAAAGACCCCTATGTCCACGTCCTAATCTTCCCCTTGGAGGAATATGTGCTTCTAAGATCTCTTTTATACTGTGCCCAATCCCAAAGTTGGTTCTATACATGTGACCATTTTCTTTTTTGCCATTTGTCATCTTTATTTAAGGAACTCAGCTTCATCTCATTTCAACTCTATAGGATGATAACAATGTTTGTATCAAGCATAAGTTCTATTACAAGTCCTAGAGCCTACATATATATATATATAATATTCCCGCATCTTTTTCATTTCAATTTAGGAGTTAGTCTTTTCATTTAGAAAGAATACATAAATGGACTAAAAAATGGAAAGAATCCACTGCCAATTTTTGAATTAAGAAAAAGATGTTGTTTAAAAAGATATCAATTGCCAAGATTCGAAGCAATTACTCCTTTTTTTTTAATGATTACATGGAGGAGCACTTCACGTAATGAATATTAGTCAGATTTCTAAACCAAAGAAAGGCTCTTCTATCAAAATAAAATAGAAAAATTTTGAAAAATAAAATATATTTTCCCTAAGGAAGCATTCATTTTTCAGTTAATTTCTTTCTTTTTTTTTACCAAAGTACTTCAATTGGTACACACAAGAAACAGTCCAATTCTCTAGCTTTGTCTACAATTTATTGTGTAGTAAAATTCTCATCAATACTAGTCAAGGGAATGAATCCCTATCCTCGGATTTCCATATAAATGATACAACGAGGATAAATACCTTATTTACTAATTTTGGTGGTCTAATTAAAAATTCTGAAGAACTAAACATCGTTCATAAGGAATGGGAGAAAAATATGATGATTTTATCCAAGAAATCTCCAACGAAAAATACACATTATTCCCTCTTTTTTTATTGAATCGATCATAGCCACCACCCATATTCCACCAAATTGTACACCACAAATAAGGGCTAATAAAGAGACCCGTGATTCCATAGAAAGACATAACCATCCCTTGTGGCAAATAAAATTGCTAAGATAGAAATAAAGGTAACAAACCCTACCAAGACAATTGGAAGTTCCAACGAATAAGAATTCTAATGAACCTAAAAAAAGGATAAAGGCCCAGTAGAAATTACTTGTTTTTTACGACCCCACTTTAAGTTCTATCAATAGATGTTCTAATTGTCAATCCATATTAGATCTAGTTTTGTTTTATTAGAATTGGGAAAATACATTACCTAAGAAAATTCATTTTACTTGACTTTTCTTTGTTTTCGAAGTAACTCTCATAAACTAGCACTATTTTGATGTAAACATTTAACTGTAATTCATCGAATTGCTTCCTGATCTAAATATATATCTGATTTGTGCCTGCTGTCCATATGTGTCCGCAAATGTGGGCATAGTTTTTATCATTCAAAGAACTTATTTGTAAGAACTATCTTTTATTTATTTTTTTCATTGGCAAGATTCAAAAAACCCCATTCGTAAGAACCGCGGCTTCTGGCATAGTGTTAGTTGATGCTTATTTTTTGGATACCGTCATTGCTTCTTCTCCAGGAAAAGAAGTTCACGACCCATAGGCCTTCTACCTCCACGCGGCATTACTCCGTCAAGCTTTCGCCCATTGCAGAAAATTCCCTACTGCAGCCTCCCGTAGGAGTCTGGGTCATGTCTTAGTCCCAGTGTGGCTAATCAGCCTCTCGAACCAGCTACGGATCATTGCCTTGGTAAGCTATTCCCTTACTAACTAGCTAATCAGACATGTGCCCTTTCTCGGGCGGATTCTTCCTTTTGTTCCTCAGCCTACGGGGTATTAGCAGCAGTTTTCAGCTATTGTTCCCCGCCCAAGGGCAGGTTCTTACACATTACTCACCCGTCTACTGCTGGAAACACCACTTCCCTTCCGACTTGCATGTGTAAGGCATGGCACCAGCATTAATCCTGGGCCAGGATTGAACTCTCCATGACATTCCTAGTTACATTACTTGTAGCTTCCTTGCTCGTAGACAAAGCTAATTCGGAATTATCTTTCATTCCACGACATAACTTATATCCATGGGCTTCATATTTGCCTGGAGTTTGCTCCTAGAAATATAGCCCCCCTCCCATCAATCCCATGAGCCTCTTATCCATTCTTAATTCTAATTTGATCATGGCATCAAAATATAAAAACTCACATTGGGTTTAGGGATAATCAGGCTTGAACTAATGACTTCTACCACGTCAACGTGACACTCTATTACTGAGTTATACCCCTTCCCTTGCCCTCATCAAGAAATAGAACTAACTAATCCTAAACCCTAAGGTAAAAGGCGAGAAACTCAATGCCACTATCTTGAACAACTTGGTGTCGAGCTTTTTTTTCCACTCAACCTTCCATTCCCGTTGTTCCTTTTTCTTTTTACTTGAACCTAGTAACATCTAACCCCAGTAAAACAAATCGTCAAGAATATGTTCTCCTCTCTGCTAGTGAAATTGAATGTGATCACGAGTTGAGCAAGATTCTAGTGGTGAGAGAATATCCAAATGTTTTCCAAGAGGATATTCCAGAATTTCCACCTGAAAGGGAGATTGATTTCTCCATTTAGTTAGTTCCAAGAATGGGTCCTATCTCAATTGCTCCTTATAGGATATCCCCTTTGGAGTTGAAAGAATTAAAGTCCCAAATTGAAGAACTATTAGGAAATCATTTTATTAGACCAAGTACCCTCCATGGGGAGCCCCTATTCTTCTGGTGAAGAAAAAGGATTGGGGTATGAGGCTTTGCGTAGACTCTAGGCAATTGAATAAAGTGACAATCAAGAATAAGTACCTTTTGCCAAGAATTGATGATCTCATGGATCAATTGCAAGGTGCAACTATATTCTCAAAGATTAATCTTAGATCTGGGTATCGTCAGATTCGAGTTCGGAATGAGGATATACCCAAGACTGCTTTTAGAACTCAATATGGACATTATGAGTATGGGGTGATATTTTTTGGACTGACTAATGCTCCAGCTGTATTCATGGATTATATGAATCGAATCTTCTGCCCTTACTTGGATAAATTTGTAGTTGTCTTCATAGATGACATATTTATATATTCAAGGACTAAGGAAGAATATATGGAGCATCTTAGGGTTGTGTTACAAATCCTAAGAAAGAGAAAGTTGTATGCTAAGTCGTCTAAATGTGAATTCTGGATGGAAGAAGTTAAATTCCTAGGTCATGTAGAATCACGAAGGGGAATCTCTATAAATCCCAGTAAGGTAGAATCAATACTTCATTGGGAACGACCAACAACGGTGACTAAGATTTGAAGTTTCCTAGGTTAGCTGGATACTATAGCACTTTATCATGAGTTTTTCTTAAATAGCTTTACCTTTGATGAAACTAACCTAAAAGAACGCTCCATTCAATTGGACACCGAAATGTGACAATAGTTTCCAAGAGTTGAAGCAAAAGTTGACCATGGCTCCAGTACTAGTATTACTTGATCATCATGAACCATATGAGGTTTATTGCAATGCTTTGAGTAAGGGTTTAGGATGTGTGTTGATGCAAAATCAAAATGTGGTCGCCTATGCTTCTCGATAGTTGCAACCCCACGAAGTAAACTATCCAACCCATGACCTTGAACTTGCAACTGTGGTTTTTACTCTAAAGATCTGGTGACATCATTTGTATGGTGTGCAATTTAATATTTTCTCTGATCATAAAAGTTTAAAGTATTTTTCTGATCAGAAAGAGTTCCTCAAAGATTATGAGTTTAGTTTGAATTACCATCTAGGCAAGGCAAATGTTGTTACCGATGCACTGAGTAGGAAATCCTTGAGTGTAGCATGCCTGATGATTAAAGAGATGGAGCTAGTTGAAAGCTTCAAGAAGCTTAGTTTAGACATGTCTGTGAGCTCTCAAGGTGTTGTGCTAGGCCAAATAAAAGTAACAAGTGAGTTCAAAGGACAAATTTTGACTGCACAACGCGAAAACCCAGAGTTTTAGGAAATATTAAGATAAATTCATGCAAAGAAGTTGCCAGGATTCACTCAAGACCAACAAGGTATATGGAGATACAAGGATAGGGTGTGCGTACCTACAAGTGGCGATGTTAGAAAGAAGATCTTAGAAGAAGCTCATAGGGGCGAACTTACTATACACCCAGGCACTAGTAAAATGTATACAGATCTCAAGAAAATGTTCTAGTGGTCAGGAATGAAAAAGACATAGAAGAGTGTGTCAGGAAGTGTTTAACTTGCCAAAACATTAAAATAGAACATCAAAAACCAGCTGGAACCCTGCAACCCTTAGAAATCCCAGAATGGAAGTGGGATATCTCCATGGACTTTATAATGGGTTTACCAAGGACATCATCAAGTAATGATACTATATGGGTTATAGTAGATAGATTGACCAAGTCTGCTCATTTCTTACCCATTAAAGCTAATTACCCTTTGGACAAGTTAACTTCTCTATACATTCAAGAAATAGTAAGACTACACGGTGTTCCCTCCTCAATAGTTTCTGATAGAGACCCTAGATTTACTTTGAGGTTTTGGGGAGCTTTCCAAAAAGCCTTTGGGACTAAGCTTCGTTTAAGTACTGCTTATCACCCCCAAACTGACGGGTGAACTGAACGTACCATACAAATCCTAGAATATATGCTAAGGGCATGCATGATTGAACAAAAGGGAAGTTGGGACAAGTTGCTTCCGTTAGTTGAATTTGCTTATAATAATTGCAATCACACTAGAATTGGCATGGCCCCATACGAAGCTCTATATGGAAGAAGATGCCAATCCCCATTGTGTTGGTATGATTCAGGAAAAGCGGGACTATTGGGACCTGATCTTGTTAATCAAACAATGGAGCAGATCCGAAAGATCAGGAGCAAGATTCTTACCTCACAATGTCATCAAAAGAGCTATGCTGACACTTGAAAGAAACCTTTAGAATTTCCAGAGGGAGAACATGTATTCTTGAAGGTTACATCCACTACTGGGGTAGGTGGAGCTCTAAAAGTTAAAAAGTTGTCTCCAAGATTCATTGGTCATTTTCAAATTCTTCGACGAATTGGGTCAGCTACCTATCAAATAGCCTTACCTCTACATTTATCCAACGTTCATAATGTCTTTCACGTCTCCCAACTTAGGAAATATCATCTGGACCCAAATCACATTATAGAACTCGAGTCCATACAGTTAAGGGATGACTTGATGTTTCAAGCCCCTCCTATTCAGATCGTTGATAGAGAAGTCAGGCAACTTAGAAATAAATCTATGCAACTTGTAAAAGTGGCTTGGGGTGGACCTTGAAATAAAGAATACACATGGGAGTTAGAGACAAACATGAAGAAAGATCACCCAAAATTGTTTTCAGGTATGAAATTTTGAGGACAAAATTTTTATTAAGGTGGGTGGTAATGTAACACCCTAAATTTTATTCAGAAATTAATTGAGACTTTATTAATGAAAATTTCAAAATTCTAACAAACACGAAAATGATGAGAACAACTCAACGGATTTGGTAAAAAAAAAAAATGAATAGTAACCTAGTGGGTCCCACAGGCCTACTGGGACAGCCGAAACCCTAGAATTGAGACCCGAAGGTGCCCAAAAGTGAAAACTTATACGATTAAGATTAGAAATAGTTAGGAATAAAGGTTTTATACTTAAAATTAATTTTCAGGCAATGTTTGATTACCCGGGTGCACTATTCTACCCGTTCGGTAAAATTTAGGTGTGCGATTCTTAACACCAAAAAGTGATTTAATCACTACAAATGGATAATGTATAACCATTTAAATCAAATGAATGGCTAAGATTCAATCTTGAATAACAAGATCAAATCTTAGCCATCCACATTAGTTTCTTTTATAAAGGAATTATGTCTTACATTAAAATAATGATTTTTTACACCTTATAAGATATGTTTAAGCTACCTAACCTTATAAATGTTTCCTTTCATCCTCGGCCAGCAAAGAGAATTGCAGAAAACTCCATTTTCTTCTTCATAAAACCTTGATTTCCAACCTCAAAATCTTGGTCCTAAACTTGTTAAATCCATAAGTTCCCTTCACTAAACTTGTTCTACACCTCAAACCCTACAATTCTAACCGATTGAACTCTCAAATCCTCACCTTAATACCTCAATTCTCCACTACCTAAGGAAGGTTTGGAACTGAAATTGGTGTCTTGAAGTGAAGAGAGATCACTTAGAACATCCTTTGAAGTATAAAGCTTAAAAGCTTTCAAAGTAGGGTTTTATTGGGTCTTTTCTTGCAAAATTTATATTTCTCATTTCTGATTTGATTCTATCTAAAATTTTGATTCAATGGGTTTATGATATATGTTTATTGATGTGTGAATTTTTATGATGTGTTTGCACGATGATAAAAATCCCTTTTGTCAAAAGAGATTTAGGGTTATGCTGCTGGAATTTTAGTTTGGCTGCAGATAGTGAAATTTCATGAATTTTGGGATATATTTGTGGTCATGGTTAGGATCTGGGAAAAATATATGATGGAGCTAACACCACATACACGAATTTTCTTGAGCACTAGTTTTAATTTTTAATGCCTCAAAAAAATCGGAGATCGAAATGGTACTTGTACTATCCAGATTATTAAAACTGAAGCTGTAAAGTTGTTTGATTTTATCATAGCAAACGATTTATTTTTCCCTTGAAATTTTTATAGGCTATTGATAGTATAACTATGATTTTTCTTTTGAGTTATTTGCATTATTTTCTAGGATTAAAAATTATGAAAATTCTGATCTGAGCTGTGAGTACATAGTCTCTGACCACCAAACTTATATAATTTTTTTGACATCGTTAGAATACTCTGTTTGTTATGAAATTTTTACACGAACTTTTAGATACACTGAAGTGTCATAGAGAATTTTTATGGCCTGTGAATTGGCCATTGGATATGGGAATTAAATATTGTTACCGGAAGGGTAAATTTGCCATGATGTTGGAATGGTGAAAATG
Organism: Dalbergia cultrata; assembly: GCA_031216105.1. Lineage (NCBI taxonomy): Eukaryota > Viridiplantae > Streptophyta > Magnoliopsida > Fabales > Fabaceae > Dalbergia > Dalbergia cultrata. Next base: position 39,865,481 of record CM062348.1, read on the forward strand.
TATTAAGTTAATGATATAATGACATTTAATCCAAGTATATAGCATATGAATGCATGCTAATTGTTTGATAGGCTTGTTTATAAGGGATGAATGGGACTCCAATGAAACTAAATGCCTATATATGTGATATAAACCTGACTTTGAAACAGAGAAGTCCATGATACGGTTATATGATAAAAGAGAATATGTGAAATTTAATGGTGCATGTTTTAACATATGGGGAAAATAGAAACAAGACTTAGGTGTGATAAAGAGGGAAGACAAAAATAAGGACTTCCCAGGAAATTTTATGCATCGGTAGATATATCAACTAGGAATAAAACTGTGTGTGATTTGAAAATGGAAAAAAATAAAGTCCAATGATCACAAATAAAAATGAGCTCATGTCCTAGCAGTTTATGGTACTCTGTGGAGTTATCCACTACAAATATTACTTGATGTGAATTTAAGCCTTCCCTATGTTAATAAAAAGAAACAACTGAACTAAGTTGAATTCCATGGGATATAAGAGAAACACATATGATTACTACCATTTTGCATTTAATTTTCCTCGACTTATGTATATTAATATTAATATATGTGATCTAGCATGATGATGTTTATACGAATGAATTTACTGATTGTATTCTATTCATATGTGAAGGAGTACCCTACTGAGAATTATATAATATTCTCATCCTTATATGTGTGTATGTTGTATGTATGCATAGACTCCACAGATGCCATCCATGATATTCTTCCTTGACTCACCCCAGAAGCAGTGGCATTATGATCTAGATTTGGATTCTCTATATGTAGCAGCATATTCCCATATACGAGCTTATGTATTTTTCAACCACTTGTTTAGTACCTCTGTGTTTGCAGCTGAGTTTGACCCCAGATTTCCCTATGATGGTGTGCCCTTACACATGGCCCACCCTGGTATATTTGTAGCCTCTTCGGCACCACCTGTGCCCCCTCTTGGAGATGATCCGTCTTCATCATCATTATCAGACTCCGGTCCACCCGTTGGACTTAATGCCCCTGCTGGGGGCAATGCCATCCCACCAATGGTGAACGGTTTTCTTTAGGAGAGTATGAAAGATTTAGTGACTCGTGTTATGTATATAGTTGTAGCTTAGAATTAGGAAACCACCATCCTGCTGACTAACTCTATTAAATATTATATGGGTCCATTTCTGTGAAAAAGTGATTTTGTTGGGCCCTGATATTTGAGCAGGTTAGACTAGATATAAAAGATGTCTTCTTTTGTACTGAGTTCCTGAATACTTTAGTTGTTGACGATTTATGTTCTACTGTACTATACATAGTGCTTACTTGCTTATGATGTATATATATATATATAAGTTGTTGCAACACATGAGCTCATTTTATTATTATCTTTTCATTTATCTCGACTAGTATAAAGTATAAAATAAGAGTAACACTAATCTAATTACCGTATAGATACTCGAGTAATATATGGTAGCTAGGAGGGTGTTACAACATTGCCAAAACTGATGTTGTATATTTGAAAGAGGTTGACCTTCTTTCTTCCCTCATGTTACAAACCTCTTGTCACTGAGCTCCCTTTCTCCTCGGTCTATAGAGACAAAATATAGGACCAATGCCAACAATTCATTATAAAAGAAAGGATTCACTGAGCTGAAATCACTAGCTAATACTAATCTAATACTAATAGAATAGAAATAGAATTGTCTTTTCTGTATACTCTCCTCAGTTTCATTGCTACCGCGTGCTTATACAATCGATCGGATCATGTAGATATCCCGTCAACATAATCTAGGTCATCAAAATAAGGTCTCGAAGACTCACCCAAGCATGAAAGCCGGGATCTTTTAGAAAAAAGGATTCCTATTCGAAGGATGCATAACCGCATGGATAAGCTCATACTAACTCATCAATTTGGGATCCAATTTGGGATTTTCCTTGGGAGGTATCGGGAAGGAATTGGAATGTAATAATATTGATTCATACAGATACAGAATAAATGGTTCTCTATTGATTCAAATGCTATACCTACGAGAAAGGGATAGAGAAAGAGGAAAAAATCGAAGATTTAACATAGTACTTTTTATATATAAAAAAAGTCAATCTGATTTATTTTGTACCTTTTACTCAATGAGAAAATAGGTTAGATTCTATAGCATCAAACCTGTGGAACTTAAGGATAAGGAATGATGGAAGAAAAAAAAAGATAAGTAAATAAAAATGTTGTAGAAGAGTCCAGATTCCAAACGAACAAATTCAAACTTGATTGAAAAAAGATCTTTCTGATTCTCGAAGAACAAGGGCAAAAGGATTGATCCTGATATGAATCTAGATCATTAGCAAGATTCGAACTTATGAAATATAGTTTTCATTATAGAATTTCATTCTACAATATGGTACCCAAAAAATAAAACGCTAGAGATTTGTCATATTTGATTTTCTTCCGTATACGAGCACATAGGCTATTTCCAAAGAACAACAAATAGGTTATATTATTTCATGGTGGATTGTAAAATTATTGGGCCAAGTTGGATTTGAACGAGCATAGACATATTGCCAACGAATTTACAGTCTATCCCCATTAACAGCTCAGACATCGACATAGGAAGAATCAATTTGAGTTTTTTTTGATAATCCATTATCAGGTTCCTTTTGTAGCACCCTACCCCCAAAGGAAGTCGAATCCCTATTGCCTCCTTGAAAGTGAGGTGTCCTAGACCACTGGATGATGGAGGCCCACTTTCCTGACCACCATTATACTATGTTCATAGTATAACATTTTTTTTTGGGCCAATAATAGATTGGAATGATATGATTCGATCAGAAGGATCTTTCCATTTTTTTTTTTGAAATTTCATCCCATAGAAACTTTGGTTATCGTTAGATTTCAAAATTGTTCATTCCAATCGCCAATCCAATCTATAATTCCAAAAGGAAAAAAGGATGAGTATTGCGAAAGAAAGATAGGATCCTTTTAGACAATAATTGGTTTGTTGGAAAAGGTGGGAGTTAAAATATCATTTCTTTCACTTTTATTCATTGTTAAGATTCGGTAAGTATATCTCTATCTCATCCTAAGCCAGAAAAAAATGAAAGTCAATTTGGAAAATGGGTAGAAAGATAAAGATCAACAAGTTATTGAAAAAAAAATTTCCAATAAAGAATGAAGTGGTTGAAGGACAGGAAAATTGAAATAAATTTTTCAATGATTTGATAAAATATTTGAATTGGTGGGTGTATATATTAATACTCAATACAATGAATTTCGTTATGATGAGGATGAATTCAATTCGAATTGGTTTAGTGAAAAAATTCATTCCATTGATATTTTTCAAATATAATATCAATAAACCTTTTCATTAACTATACTTTATTCACTAGGTAAATAAATTTTTTGTTCCTTAATGAGTCGCTGTGTAGATAATATCTATCTATATGTGCATATATTCTATTTTATCTATATAAGAAGTATACGCAGTCACAAATATATGTAACTAGACTCATATTGGCTAATTCCTGAATAAGGAATTGAATTAAGCGGAGCCTTTTTAACTTAGTGGTAGAGTAATGCCATGGTAAGGCATAAGTCATTGGTTCAAATTCGATAAGGGGCTTTGTACCCTTTTTTTCATAAAACTCCGGTTGTAGTATTCGTATTTGAAGGAGGAATAGAGATATTTTTTTATATAAATAAAAATAACAAAGGAATCATAGAATTCTCATTAGAAAATGGAATTTTGAATTCTAATAAGAAGTTTTTATATGGTAAACTAATTCTAGTTAGAAAGTCAAATATTTAGTCTCTTTTTTTTTTTTAATGAATAATGAAATCCTTTTAATCTCAAATATATTTATTGGATGGGCAACTCAATTACATGATGCTTACATGCTCAAGAGAGAGAAGTTATGCATAAAACATTAAACTAAAATTTGTTCATATATTTCAAGTTTATTACAACTAATGAAAAATTTAGTCTTTCCATAATCATTATTTACAACTTTACCATCATTATATATAACTTCAGGCTATAGTCTTATATATTGATTCACCATTATCACCAATTAATGTATTCTTTTCAAATAACTAGATTATAATTTGCATAGTTGCACGAACAATCAAATTGAGTAGATATGCAATTTTAAAGTATATACATGTGATAAAGAAGTAAAAGTAAAACAAATTGTCCATAAATTGTATATAATCATTGATCAATGTATGTTATAGTATTCAACATATATTTATAATATTTTCTGTTACACAACTTGACTATTTTCTTTAGTGTTCTTCAATTATCATCACATATAAAAACCTTCAGTCCTTTTTAATTGGTTACTTCAGAAGTTGCAACATACATGGTCATGACTAAAAGTAGGCCTCCCCAAAATCAAGTCAACATTTTCTCTAGAATTGTGTATCAATATATAAGATTCAATAAAAATTTATAAAATGGATGATGTTATCAAAATGCATCCATAATTAAGAAATGATAAAAATATATTATTAATACAGAGTTTATGAGAAACAAATATTTATAACGAATTGATTAAAAAAATTCATCATCTCATCCCTTTACCATTCTCTCATATTCTTCTTGAATAATGAAATTATTGAGAATTTATATTAAATAAAATAGACTCATAAACATACTTATATTTATTCGAGTGAATTTAATAATGGTTTTCATAAATTAAAAAAATTCATGATGTTTATCCTCACCTCTCTCTCTTTTCTTTTTCCCTTTAGTAAGGAAAATTTATCTTCAATTTCATATTCAATAAAATAAAAATTTAAAATATAACAAAATATGAATTTATGAATATAATAAACTTTAATGAGAAATACTTTGATGATTTTAGTGAGAATTTAACAAAAAAATCTCCATCACCTCATTGTACATTGTATCATAATAAATATCATATAGTTAGCTCTAGAAAAATTATATACTTACATATGATTTCATAAGAACTAAACGCCTACCTCCTAATAGAAGAAAAATGCTGACATCTTCCACACACACATAATTGTTTTTAATAACTTTAATTGCATTGCATGCTAAGTTTTGGATATCACAAAAAGCAAAAAAGAAAATGTAAAATAATTTTGTAGAATATTTTTTGGTAAGTATTTTGTATAATATTTGATATAAAACCTTTATTTATTACAATTATATTTAAATTAATTATATTTTTATCTTAATTTTTATGTTTGTATGTAAATAATTAACCTCTTATAAGGTAAAAATAATTCAAATACTCTACAATATAAACGTATAAAGTTTCTATAATTCACTTGAGTTGGATATTGTTGAAAATATTTTAGTAAAAATTTATTCAAAAATAAAAAAGAAAATTATCACCTTTCATTCTTTCTTCCCCTTCCATTTTTCTTATCAAATAAAGAAAAAAATTAAATTTTTTTACTAAACAGAATAAAAATTCAAAATAAAATATATTATATAAATCACTTGTCTAAATCAAGAGGTGACATGTTTTAAACTTAATAATACCTAAGAGAGTGTAGTTTTTGGAGAAAAATTTGGTACTAAACAAGTGTCAAACACAATGGTACATTTCCCTTTGCCATGACTTTTTCAAGTAGTAGAGTGAAAGATAACCATAATTATCGATATGTCACTTCATGACTGAATGACCATGTAATTTTTTTTTACACTTTTAATATATTAAAATTAAATCTTTTTTATAATACAAAAATGTTTAAAGATAAATGAACATCTTTTAATATTACTTTCAAATATAATTTAATCTTAAATCTAAATATTAAAAAAAATTAATTTTAATTTTTTGAAAGAGCTTATTTAAAAAAGATATATTAAAAAACAATCGTTTCTTAGAGGTTATAATTTTTCATCTTCTAGAGAAAGGTGTTTTTCATAGAGTTTAATTTTGATGCACTAACAAAATAAAATGACTTTACATAATTATCTAATCAAATTTCTCCTTTACATGACTTATCAAGTAATGTGGATGGAAGTTAAATCATATTTACCAATGTGTCATTATATGATTGTAAGATTGTGTAAAAAAAATTGTACACAGTTAGTATACTAAAATTAAATACTTTTTTATAATATGAAAATGTTTAAAAATAAATGAAGATCTTTTAACATTATATTTGAATATAGATTAAGTTGGATGTCAAACTTACACACATGTGAACTTGGATTGTGCCATTGAGTATGTGCAATGGCAATCAAAGCTTAACACTTGGCAAATTGGATAATGAAAATTTGGTGCAAGTTTTGAAAGGAAAATTCTTTATCATTGTGTGACAAACGTCATCCATTGAGTTAATTATCCAACTTTTATATATAGATAGATTCATTGACACTACTAATACTTTTGTCCATCACATTCACGTCTCCTCTTGCCTTCTTGGAGTTTTGTCTTCTTTCCCATTTGTTTTTTGTTCTTTGCATTTGAAGGCCTTATTTGGTTAGAACATAAATAAATTCATGTGTCATCTACATCAAACAATATCAGTAATTTAATGTGGTAACCAATGGACAAAAACAACAAATCTATGTTGAAAACTTGTAAACTATGTGTAAAAAACTTATAAACTCATCCTAAAAACTTGTAAACTAACAGTAGAAAACTTGAGAACTCATGCTTGAAACTTATAAACTAAGTGCAAAAAGCTTGCAAACTAGAGATGCAAACCTAAAAAGTAGTTAAAAAAAACTTGTAAATCTATACTGAAAAGCTTTAAACAACTACTAACAAGTTGTAATTCATACAAAAATTTGAGTCCTTATTATAGTACTACTTTCCAATTATGTAGACTGGTCTCTATGTACTTAGCATCATTTTACGAGTTTTAGAAACAATTTACAAATTTATTAAATTAGTTTACAAGTTTTTAGGACTAGTTTGCACCAAATATAAACTTTTTTGCTAGCAATTTCACAATATTTGGAATTTATTCCAAATATTTACACATAGATTAGAACTTTGTAGCACCACTTTGTGCAAAAACAAATTGATATAGAAGTTTATTGCACTTGGTTTGTAAGTCTTAAGCACAAGTTTATAAGTTTTTTACCGTTGGTTTACAATATTTTACCATCGGTTTATAAGTTTTAAACAATACTTAATTTTACAAGTTTTTTGTATTTAGTTTACAATATTTGTAAACCTATACAAAAAACTTGTAAACCAAAAGTGGAACAACCTATAAATCAATGCAAAAAACTTATAAACTAATTTGTAGCATTATTTTGTGAGGTTTAGTGCTAGTTTATAAGTTTATTAAACCATTCATTATCAATTCAATAATCAAATTTAGCTCAAAATGTCCACTCACCATTATAATCAAATAATCCAAATGTTATGAGAAACGTCATAGACCCTAAACCTACATACCTTCCAAAGAAGATTGTTGCAAAAAAATGAAATATCACATACCTATTGTAACACCCCAAAATTTATTCAAAAATTAATTTAAACTTTATTAGTGAGAATTTCAAAAATCTGATAGATGTAGTAATGATGAGGATGACCCAATGGATGGGTTGAAAAAAGAAATTCAGAATGATTATGAATAGTGATTTCAAGCGCGTATATGAATAGTAACCATGGAACTGGGACCGAGGGTGTCCGGGGCTAAGAGAACAAGACCTGAGAATTAAGACAAAGTATTAGGTAATGGGAACCACATAGAGTATTAGGCCTGGGGCTCACGTAAAGATATTTTAAGTTTCTCAGGTATGATATTTTACTTGTTCGATAGAGTTTTGATGTGTGGTTTTTAACACCATGAAAGTTACTTGGTGGTCAGGTAACCTCTATCAATCACATTTTGCCAACTAGATGGAAAGGATTTAAACTTAGAAAGAAATTCATAATCATGGCCTTTCACTTATTATTATTTTACCCAGGGCTAATATCTCATCTGTTCGGTGGAATTTCAATGTACGATTTTAACATTGAAAAGCTACTTGCTTACTAAGTTAAAGTGAGGCACTTATTTTGAGCCAAGTGGATAGCTATGAGTCATTCTTTGACCAACAAACCAAATCTTAACCATTCATATAATTTCTTTTCCAAAACGAAAGAAATTTAGACTTTTACTACATAATTACTACATCTATATATAAAACCACCAACCTTATCACTCCACCTTGTCATTTTCGGCTAGCAACCTCCTTGGATAGCTTTCCATTGTTTCTTTTCTTTCAAACTTTCAAACTTGCTTCAAGCTTCCAAAACTCTAACTCAAAGTCCTTGAAACATCAAGATTCCTTCACTAAACTTGTTCTACTCTCCATAATCTACCAAACTAACCGATTAAAATTTGAATCATTTACCATTTTTCACTTTGAGACCTTACAACCCACTATTAAATGAGGGATTTGGAGTCGATTTGAGGAGCTAGTGATGAAAGGAACCATTCTTAGAAGATCCTTTGGAGTTAGAAGTCTTCAAGCCTCACAAGAAGGGCTTTTGTACATCTTTCTATTTCAAATCTGTTCTTACAATTTAGTTACTGATTTAAGTTGATATTTTTAGTTGTATTGGTTGGTAATATATAGATATTGATATGTTTAGTTTGATAGATTGTTTGGATGATGTTAGAAAACCTTTTTTGGGCAAAACAAGTTTTGAACCATGCTGTTGGAATTTTCATATTAAGAAAATAGCTCAATTTATGATTTTAGTCACATACTTGGAGAGTTTATTTTGAGCCAAAATTTTTATGTGAAGAAGCTGACATGTTTAAAAATTTAGAAATTGAGATGATTAGGGTTTTTGTCTAAATAGTAAATTTTGGAGCACTAAATTTGTCCAATTTTGGTACTACATCAAATGATCGAATTTTGTCTTGAAAATTTTACAGGGTGTTGAGGACGTGTTGAAGTCCAACCCTAAAATTTTTAAGAATTTATATCTTCCTTTGATATGGTAATAAAATTGGGAAATCTGACTATTATCTGTAATTAGGGAGTTTTTGACCTTTGTATTTATATAATTTTGTTAACATAGTTAGAAATCTTGTTTTCTTCTAAAATTTTTATAGGATCTTGAGGACATATTGAAGTGTCTTGGATAATTTTTTTAGCCTTGGATTTGATTGTTTGATATGCAAACTAATTTTTGCCACATAGGGATGAAATTTGCCAATGTGCTGGAATGGTATCAATGCCTTGAAATAATGATATAATAGTATTTTGGTTCTAGTATGACATGAATATTTGAATGTGAATATTTGAGCATGTGACTTAATATATATAAATGCATGCATTTGAAAAAAAAAGTAAATAATGCATATATATGATAAAAGAGAATGTATGAACTTCAATCGTGCATGTTTTAACATATGGACAAAACAGAAATAAGACTTATGTTGAATAAAGGGAAGGCAAAAAGAGTAACTTCCTATAGATATTATGATTTGGTAGACAAATCGGCTAGAAATAGATCTGTGTATCATTCAAAAAAGGAAAAATGAAGTTCGATGATCGCGTATAAGAATAAGCTTAGTCTTGATAAGTAGTCTACCTATTTTCCGTGTGTAGTGTTATCCACTATGGATATTATTTGATTTGAACTAAGTCTTTCTTATATCAATAAAAAGAGAAAAATGTATTGAATTGAGTTCTATGGCCAACATTAAAACTAGAACCCCTTGGATATGTCAAGGGCACTTTAAGATAATTTTACTGCATTTAGCATATGCATATCATATTAAATTATCTTGTTTATCATTATTTACTTTGATCATGAGCCCTATGATGTATGTATATTAAGTGATTGAATGTTAAAAGCAACCAGTTTGGAAAGATGATTTCAAACTTTAAAAATGAATCTTTGGTATGAAATTAATAATCATATTTTTTTTAATAAACCAAAGTAGCTGGAATGATGATGATAACATTTATAACTGTGTATTAGGGGAATAACTTACTGAGAATTTTACAATTCTCACCATTATGTTTTGTGTTCCCTTGTTATTTCCAGATAGAATCCAGAGAATAAAGAAGTTGCTTAGGCTGAAAATACATGTATCAGGGTAGCTCAATGACTAAAGATCCCTAATGGTTTCTGTTGTGTAAATGTTTAAGTGAGATAAATGTGTATTAAAGCTCATAGAAGAACTTCTTCTTGTACTTGACTCTATATTCAATAAATATTTTGTTTCTTTGGTATATATTTCAATAGAATTATGAATTAATTATTACACAAATCACTCGCACTTGCTATAGATATTTAAGCAAGGTCTACTAAATTTATAAGTAACAACTCCTAAGTATAATATCATGGCTTAAGGATGATGTTATACTTGGGAAGGTGTTATATCTATTAAAAGACATTATTGTAGAAAAATGAGGAACCCGCCATTACACTCCTCTAGGGTTGTTGTTCTTATTGTGAGATGAGGAAATAAATAGCAAATGATGAAAATGGATATGGCGGTGGCAATGGTAGTGACAGTGGCAATGGTGGTCTCTTGCGTGCGAGAAATGAGAGAGTGTGTGAGAGAGAGAGAGAGAGAGGGAGAGAAAGAGAATGAATTTGTGTTTTTTATTCCAAATTTTTTTTAAAGAATAGTAGTGGTGTTTCCTTTTTCTTCATTCAAATATGGTGGAAACATAGGTGTATGGGGAAATAGTGTGCATACAATATTTTTGATAAAACAATGAATCACACACATACATCTTGAAGTATAGTTCTATAATACGACAAATTAGTGGCCCCACTTTTAATTCTATTGATAGTTCCGAGGATGCTATTCTCCAACTAGACCCTCAAAGTAAGCATATCCTTTGGAAAGAGAAGTCTTCTCTCATTGTTACTAGTTCCCTCAAAGCTGATCTCATAAAGCCTTATCCATGGATAGATCTACTAGTCACAAACGCACCTTTCTTATTTCGAATAACTATACCTAGCCTAAATCCTTTGTTGTTAGCAAAATCAACATTAATCTTTTAGATGCTTAAATTTGGTGGAGTTCAACCTTCTCCTTGCTCGACATGATGCTAGGCCAATAAAGATGGGGTTTCCACCTTGGAGGCTTGGAAGGCGCCATCATTGCTATAACTGTTTAAATCAGAGGGTAGTGTTCTTTCTCATTTCAATATAGATTTTTTTGCCTCCATATTATGAATGCTTATGATGAAGGTTTTGATGATGTCAAACATTTTGATTTGGATTTAATTTGATCAATCAATGCAAATATTTGAAAGAAAAAACATACAAAGCTTAATGGTTAAATTACTCAGGACTTAGATTTTCTTGCTTAAAATGTTTTCTTTTTTGTAAGATTATTTGACCACTTTATTAATTAAGTTTTGATTTGGTTTCAAATATCTTTTTTAATCAAGTTTCTCCTTCAAACAAAATAATGAGTGTAATTCTAAAAGAAAAAATTTGATTATGAAAGAAAGAATGATTCAACTGTTTTTGATGAAGTAATTTGATTAAATTTGTGTACATATAGGTTTGAAATGAATGAAAATGTTTATTAGATGTTTAAAAGAGTTTTTATGAGGAAAGAATAACTCAACTATGTTTTAAACATTGATTTTGTAAAAATTGGATTCATGTAATGAATTACCAGCGCTTGTAATCAATTAGTACGTTCTTCATAGTGTTAGAATTGAATTTTGTACCATATGATTGGCAAAATTTGTAATTGATTATTGGGTTTTTGATCTTGCTAGAATTTAAAATTTGAACTATGTAATTGATTATTGGTGCATGTAATCAATTATTAGACCCATAAATGTGCAAACGGTCATGTTCTAAGACACAACTTTTGGAATGAATTCCCAACGGTCTGCATGATTTTTGCTCTATAAATATCCATCAATGAACACATTTTAAGGCATGAAAAAAAGTTACAAAGATCATTCTTAACAATTGTTTTCAATCATCAATCTTTTGATCAAAATTGTGACCAAAACTCATATCCACTAAAAATCATCCTAGCGCTTCAATTTGTAATATCTCCTTTGGACAAAGAGTGGATTCTTATATTCATTATTGATATTATGTAATGGTTAAGGCATCCTTTGTAAGAATAAAGAGCGAGGGCATCCCTTGTTTTTGAAAGACTCAAACATAAAGGGTAAAGGATCCCAAAGTGTGAGGTTACTCTTGGTGTGAAAAAGCAAGAAACTTAGAAAGTTTGGTAGAAACTCCCAAGTGGTTACTTGGGGACTAGATATAGGCTACAAAAGGTGACCGAACTAGTATAAATTGCAAGTTTAGTTTTATTATCTTGTTCATTCATATTGATAGAACATTAGTTACTTGCATGAAATCACTTGCATTCTTATCAGCCTAATCAAGTTTCGAATACAATTTCTTTAATAACATTGAAATGGGGATTAGGCTGAGAAAGTTAGGAAAATGTTTAAGAACTTAATTCATCCCCCGCAAGTTCATTGAGCCCACTTGGTAATGCATATATTATGCTAGACAATCACTAATAATCCTTTTTTATGTTGACTTAGGGGTTCTAATGCTCGACTCAAGTCTTGAAGGTGGAGAGGATCTCTATCTAGTCTAGTAAAGGAAGCAAAGAGAGGCCAACTTTCATAGTAACATAGTGAAGTTGCATCTAAGGAGTACATAGGGGTTGATTCTACCTCTTGGCCATAGAGGTAACAAGACTCTTTGGCTTTTACCTTTCTATGTGATAGAGATTTCTATATGGTTTAGATATTTCCAAATAACCTCCATTTAAAAACTTTGATTTTTGATTAGGTATGAATCTTCTACATGATGATCCATGTTGATTTAAAATGTCTTAATCTATTAAAATTCTCATTGCCCCTCACCTTTACCCTAATTTTGTCTTGAATTTGGTTGTCCTACACAAGCTGATAAGATGATTTAAGTAAAGCATGTCCTTTAGTGTCTTGGAACCAAAGTAGAGTCTTCTCTTGGGATGTGTCCTAGAGGAATATTCAAGATGGCTTCTACTTGGTGCTGAAGGAAAAAGGCAATGATTAGTTATGTATTCTAGGATTTAGAGTTGAGATCAATAAGCTAAGAGATCGGAGATATCTTATCATGTGAGCCAATGATCCTTTTTCCTTTGAAGTGATTCATAAGTGAAATCTAGGGTTCTTTCCAATCTTTTATATTCTTACCATTACCTATTCTCCACAACTAACCCTTCTCCAAGGCTGATATTCCATTATAATATTCTTCCAAGTGAAAAAAAGATTGGCCCTAGGTGGACATTCATGAAATTATCTATGGGAAAGTACTTGGCTTTTAAGACTTTCATAACTAGAGCATTAAGATTTATGAGGAACTTCTAACCCTATTTTTGTAAGCATGACTTGATTAAAGGTTTGTAGCTCCTTAAAACCCATATCCTTATAATCTCTAGGTCATTACAGTTTATTCTATGCCACCCAATATGGATATTTTTATTTGAATTCACATCCCACAAAAATCTTTCCATCATTTGGCCCAATTCGTAGCATAAACCTATAGGAACTTTAAAACAACTGGTAGTATATACAGGGATGGCATGTGCTATTGTCTTGATAAGAATCTCTTTTCTGTAACTATATAACACCTTCTCCTTTCACCCTTGTATTCTCTTCTAAATTCTGTCCTTGAGAGACTGAAAGTTTTGGTACTTAAAATGTCCAACTATAGTGGGAAGCTTAAGATATTTCCCTCTAAAAGAAATATGTTGAATTCTACATATATCCTGCCATTTTTCCTTCTAAGCCCCCTCACATTAGGGCTGAACATCACTGCTGACTTTTTAAAATTAATTTGTTGCCCTGATGCTATCTTACAAAGATCCTGTAATGTCCCAGTTTTGATTTGCCTTAATTAAGTGTTAGTTGAGTTTAATTAAAAATAATTAAGCCCAGTTAATAACTAGCTTAATTAGTTAGTTAATGAGTAATTAGTAATCTATAATAGTTTTAGCCTCTTAATAATTAAAATATAGTTTCATCTTTAATTGTGATTAATTAATGTAAAAGTCAAAAAGTTTGTGATGATATCATAAAAGTAAATGTGTGATGCTAACTTGATTTTTGTTTCCATCCATGTGAAAATTTATATTTTTCTATTCACAATTCAAATTTCAAGATTCATGAATATAATTGTTTGAATTAAAGTGTGTGTGAAATGATTATTTTAGTTTGTCTTATAGTTATTGAAATCTTTTTGTTGTGAAATCATAAAAATACCCTTCTTATACACATGCCCTTACAAGTTAAAAAAGAATGAAAAACCCTAATCCTTTGAGAGACCAAGCTAATGGCCCCCTCCTCTCATTCCCTTCATTCTATTTTCTTTTCAAGACACAACTTTCTTCCTCTTTTCTTCTTCTTCCACTCTTCTAATCCATTGTTCTCCTAAAAATCCAAATACCAGGACAATGAGCTACTCATTTTAGCTTAACCTTATCTTCAAACATTAAACTTCCAACATTTCAAGAGCTCATCTCCTCTATTTGTGTGTTGGCCGAAATTCCAAAGAGGACAAAGGGAAGGGTTTTGCTTTTTTTCAACTTCTTGGAGCTTTGAGAACATTCACTTCTTTGTGTTCTCCAAGATTAGTTACGGATTTCCATCTAAAACCCCATGTTTTATTTGATTGATTCAACCTTAACTTGCGTTTTTTTATATCTTTTATTTCCATGGGTCATTGAGTTCGAAAATTTGTTAGTTGTGACTTGAGTTTAATGTCTCTTATTTTGTTTTGGTGAAAAATTGGTTCATGAACACCTTATTTTGTCTCCATGTTTTTATCCATAGGTGTATGTTGGGATTTGGTATTAAGTCTTGGCTTTGTTAAAGGAAAAAGGATGTTAATCACTTCATTGTACATTTGCCTTCAATATTTAAAAATTTGTGTTGCTGGGATTCGTTTTCTAAAACCCATTTGACCTTTTGAAATTTTGGACTAGGCATGAAGCTTGTTTGGAAGTTGGTTCTTTGGTTTTTAATGGAAAATTTCAAAATGGGTTTGGGGTGAAATTTTATCTCATACTTTATGATTTCAAGTGCTAGAGAAATGAATTTAAATCCTGATTAAGGCTCTTTAATGTTCAGCCAAGTCATGGCTTAAAGTCTTGAGTTGTATCTTTGTAATTGTGACAATTGGTTAGTTATTGTTATGTTCAAATAGTGATTTTGAAAGAAAAAAATCTAGTTTTTGTTAAGTCTAAATTAATTATAAGGTTACATGTTCATTTTGGCTAATGGGGATTTTGGAGCTTTGGTGTTGAAATATTGTGTTTTGTTGATTTGGTATTGGATGATGTATTGGTTTAATTTTTTTAGGAGTATGGAATTAAAGTTTTAAAAAGCTTTTGCCAATTGCATTTACTTAGCTAAATTTCAACCTAAATAGGTGCAAAGGGGTGTAGGGTTGTGTTTTGTGATCTTTCTTGTTTATGTGATGTGCCTTGGTCTAATTTCATAATTTGAGAAGTTTGGAATTGGAATTGTGAAAGATATGACAAATAATTGTGGAGTTATGTTTCATTTCTGGCTATTTGGCATGTTTATGGATATGTTATGAATTTATGTTGTCTTTAGGACTCTTGACTTATTACATGTTGGGTTGGATTGGATTATGTGAAAGGAAAGACAATGTGGCTAAGGAAAAGAAATGAAGGATATAAAGCACAATTTAGCCTAAGCTATTGTAAAGTAATGGGCTAAGAACATGTATTATAGGCCTTAGAGCATGATCCTTGAAATGTTAACAAAATATGTGAAATTCTAGTTGGCTTGAAAGATTATTCATGCTTTATGTCTCTTGATTGTGAAAGACATGGAATAATAATTATGTGAGCTGTAAAGAAATGGTTATTACCCCTCAACCCCATTTATTTAAGTGACAACTAGTAGGCATGAGCTCATTGCATCAGCAATATAGGGCTTCGAATGAAAACAAAGTAAATTTTATTAAAATGTTTTGAAGAAAAGACTAATGGTTCGTTTCAGTTTCTTTAGTTCTTAATAGGTCAACTCTCATATACATATAATTCAATTTGTGATTTTTTTCACATTATCATAATTTAACATGATTAAAATGTAATTCAAACAGATTTAGTTTCTTAAAAGTGTGAAAAATTGTTTAGAAAGTTAATTAGAGTATATAAGAAGCTTAAGAAAGCAAGCTAAAACATCATGAAATGAGTTTGGGCCTTTAGAAAGTAGTGTGTGACTTTAGAAATGGTATGAGTATTTGGAAAAGTGATTTATCATGATCATATCAAGCACATAATCATCAATCTCAGTTGAAATCATCCTTGAAGAACATTAACACTATCTGAAGATCATCATCCATCTTAGAGAGAAGTTTAGATAGAACATGAAAGTCTTAGAATATGTGGAAGTGCATCAAAAACCATATAAACATTAGAAACTACACTTGGTAATCAAAAACTGAAAATTATTTGATTTTCAAATAAAGTCAGAACCACAAAAAGTAATGATAGTGACATATTAACATTATGCTTGAATATTTACCATCTTCTAGAAATTAAAGTCTTCACATAAGGAAAGGTTCAGACACCACATTCAGAATTAAGATTTAGTTCTTGAAGTATTGTTTAGAAACATTTGTCAATGGATTTTGTACTACAAAGCTAGTACTGACACAGCTTAGCCTATGCTTATAGAAGACAAATCCTAGGACACACATAGATTGATCTGTAAGCTCCAAAACCCTTCAAAAAATATGAGAGCGATATTGTTTTGAATGACAACAAAACTAATTTAAAGAAAATATTTTGAAGAATGACTAATATCTATCTTAAGTTTCTTGACAAAGTATAACATGCATTTTCAAAATGCATAACACGGACTTGAGTGAGAATAATTTCACTTTACATGTGCAAAAATGTTTTATCTCGGGGGTAAGATATTGAGCCTAATAGAAGTGATCATTATATTGTGCAAAGTATGTTTACATGTATCAAGGATTGAAGTAAATCAAGTCAAGAATAAGAAACCAAGGTATGAGTCTTCAGAAAGTGGCACGAAACATCAGAAAGTATGTCAAGAACGAAGATATCATGCAAAATATAAAAGCAATATGTTACACAGTCTTCAATCATCATGATCGCAATTCATTCATCATCATAAAAATCAGATTGAAGATTAGAATACCAAATTTGCATCAAGGAATTGACAGCGCACATTAGAAAATTCACTTCACTAAAATGGAGGGAAAATTTGAAATTTGAAATTCAAATGAAAAGTAAAAAAGGAGGGCACGTTATCTCTTTAGTCCTTTCGGTCAACCACTCAAGCTTTTAGAAGAAAGAGTTCAGAAACCATGTTTAGAAAGTAGAAAAGTAGTTTCTGAAGGACATCGTAAACCTCAAATCTTCAACAGCTTTTGTAAATAGCTCTGACACCAAACGGGTTACTCTTCTAGATTACATTTCCAAGGCACAAGTTGATGATCAACATATGTCACTTGGATAATAGATCAAGGGCAGCGGTCACAAAGGGAGACCATAAATAAATAAATATATTGAGCTTTCAAGAAATATACTTGACAATCATAAGAGCTAAAACGTTGGAAAATCTTTCCTTCATCTATTTCGTGAAGTTTATTACTTCTTGTAATCAGTTCTTTGTTCATAAAAATCTTCTTTCTAAGTTCTTAGATTGTTTCTATGTTCTTCTTAGGAAGAATCATTAGAAAGAAGTCACTCAAGTTATCTCAGGATTATTCATTGTATATTTGTAAAGAAACTTGAGTGCAGGTTAGTTTGAGTGGCAACCCAAACACTAAACCTTTGTATCCTTGATCCAGTAGTGATCAGTGCGAAATAGCTTGAAGAGGATACTGCAAAACTATTTACAATGTGACAGTAAAGGCGTTCTTATTGCTCATGGTTTAACTTGGAGAGGCTAGTGAAGAACTGCTCGATTCAGCTTGAAGAGGCTGGTAAAGAACTACTTAGTTTGTGATAGTATGGGTTGTCTACTTATCAATAGTTAAAGCTTGGGAAAGCTATTATAAAGACTATCCATTTTTTTTCTTTCTCGAGTTGAGAAAGGTTAGTGACACTCAATGGTTGCTGAGAACTGGATGTAGGCAGTTGTTGGTCAAACAAGTATAAAACTCTTGTCTAGTATCTTCTTATCCTTTATCTTTTTTACTTTCATTGTTTAACTGCATAAAAGATATATCTGTTAAAGTTTACCATTTCAGTTTATCTACTACTAATGTTCTAATTCAGAAAATCACCTTCTGAATCTTTTAACTATGTTTTCACTACACTTCAACCTTCACGCTTGATAGTCTTTGTTTTAAGTTTCAATTTTCAAAGGTTTGAAAAAGAAAATTGTGATTCAACCCGCTTCTCATAAGCTTTTATACCTACATGATCTATACATGTCAAGAGGAGAAAAAACAAGGGGACAATAGTCCAATTCAAATGCAAGTATAAAAAGAAGAAGAAGAAGCCTTCAAACTTGAAGGAACTTTTACACTTTCAATGTTTAAGATATACTTATACTTTATGAAGTTCTTTCTTATATCAATTTTAGTTTCTGAAAAGAAAATCTTTTTAAAAGAAAATCTTTTTTCTTAACAAACATTCTTCTTAGGAAGATTAGAAAGAAGTCTCTCAAGTTGTTTCCTTAACTGTTTCATTATCTTAGGAAACTTGAGGGATTTTCATGGAGTGTTAAACACAAAAACTTTATACTCTTTGTACCTTGATCCATTAATCATTAGAGTGAGATTAGCTCGGAGAGGCTAGGATAAAACTACTTGTAAGTGAGAGTTGATTGTACAAATTCTCACTAAAGATAGCTTGAGAAAGCTATTGAAAAGAATATCTTACTTTCTGAGGTTGAAAAAGTGGTTGATAGTGGAACTCAGCATATTTGTTGAGAACTAAATGTAGGCAGTGTTTAGGCAAACCAATATAAAATATCTCATGAGATATTTTTCTTTCCTTATCTCTTTAAAGTACTGTGTATTATTCATTTTATTGTGTGAACATTTATTCTTATTTAAACATCTTTCTAAAGTTTTATTTTAGATTCTGTATACTTTAGAAAATAACTTTCTAAAGCCTTCTAATTGGTGATTTTCCTCTACTTTCAAGTTTAAAACACTTGATAGACTTTGCATAAGTTTTCAGAAAGTAAAAGAATTTGAAAGCATGATTTAAACCCCTTCTCATGCTACATCTTCACTTAAACTAAGTTTAACCACCTGGGGATTTGGTGAGTTAGGAGGGAGGGTGGTTAACTAAACTAATGTATTAAGTTATGTAAATTATAAGCAAAGATTAAAGAGCTATGATCTTTACATTCATGTTCGTGATTATGTTTTATGTTTCATTCTGTTATGCCATGTCATCCATTCTTTATTCTTATCATTTAATGTGAGCTTTCATAATTTCTAAAATAAGTGTCACTTTGGGACTTATGATTTCAACATACAAAATGAACAACTGCATATCTACTTTTTTTTTAATAATAAACCAAAGTGACTAGAGACGACAATGATGACATTCAAAATATTTTCTAGCCCTTATTGAGTTTCTTGTGAGTTACTCACAACTTTCTTTGTTTATGTCTCATCTCATATTAGCCCATTGACAAGAAGGCAGGAGCTCCATAAGACTTGAGCCTTGGAGATAGCACATGCTTTAGAAATTAGTTCATGAGATTACTTGATAATTTATTTGTATTTCTAATTTTCCTTGGCATGTAGACTATTTATTGTATTTGATTTATGTCCTATTTATGTCTTGAGATTATTTACTCTGAAGATTATTGTAATACCTCAATCATAAATTTTTCATAGAAATGAAAAAAAGACCTCTAATGTTGCCCTTGGGACTACATTCTAGTTCTCATATATACTAGGTAAAAATTGAAATATAACTTTTGAGATATAGCTTTGTTCTTATGTTATCAAGCATGACCTTTTTCTAGTATTTTGCAAATATGCGGAGCTACATATGTCTGATTAGTGTGATTTTTGTAGCTTTATAAAGCTAACACAATTTTCTACAAGTGCTATTTCTAGCCCCAAGCCAAATTCTAATTTTATTGAGAGATACAAGCAATCTAGGTCACACTCACATAATAAGTAGAGCGCGAACAAGCATTTTTTGTGTGCAGATGTGCAATTTGGGTAGACATCTTTGCATGGACTTAGCCCCTAAACATGAATTTCCAAGCATTCCTAAGTGGTTTATGTGATTCCAATCAATTTTCATCAATTAAATGCTTTCAGTAAGTGTGTTCTTTGTATTTCTTATTGTATTCTTAATTTCAATGGTTGTTAGGGCTCTCATGGCTTAGTTTTCTTGGCCCAAATACTTCCAAATCAATTCTAATAGTATTCCAATGATTATTTGATAGTTGGAAACATTGTTCCAAGCTTCGAGGATCACGTAGGTGGTGGTCAGACATTCCTGGCAATGCACGGTGAGAGGGTAATTGTTCATGACTATATTTTAGCCATTAAAAGTATTTTGAAAATCATTATATCATATGTATACGTGATTTAAGTCTTAAAAATTTAAGATATGTTTATAGTTTGCTCAATTATCATAAAAACTATTATTTTTGAAAAACTCATGGGACCATTATTCTCTACATGGTTGTCAGAAAGTGTCACTTAAAGTTATATTATATTTTAGAGATATGTTAATTTTATTTAACATGATATGAATCTTACTAAAAGTATTATTTAAATAAAAATATGAATAACAGGTAAGGCATCATAGAACAATTTATATAAATTTTAGAAAATATTATTATTATATATTTAGCATAATATGACTCAGCTAGTTAGTATAAAATAGTTAGGCAGATAAAATATTTTATAACTGCTTGATAGTTACCACATAAATAGTAGTCAAAATAGTAAAAACAAGTATAATGTTATGTAAATCTTAATTATAAATAGAGCAGAACCTAATACTAGAAAATAGTTAAACAACTTGCACAATTGCTCAGTTCAAATTAAGTATTATTATTATTATTATTATTATTATTATTATTATTATTATTATTCAACACTAGAATATTCAGGTAGTTGATAGAGATTAGTTAACAACTAAGCTAAGCAAATAGATTAATACGTAATTATTATTTAGTATACAAGTAATAGCTAGAATAATAAGAATAGTCCTAGTAATAGGTATTTTATTAATTATATTCGTGATAGAACTCAACCATAATTTAGCTAGACACTTAGTATAGTCCCCTAGTTAATTAATTAATTAATAATTATTATTAGATGACATGATAAGAGTCAATTAATTAATAGAAATTACCTAATAGCTGCTGCAACTTAAAAAGTAATTTCCCACTAACCATCCTATATGTTTTTCTAAATTTTTTTCACATACTCATAATTATTAGTCTATGATCTACTTATCTCTCTCGTTTATGCTTTATATTGTTTCATTCTCACATTTTTGCACGTTTGGACACTTATAAGCTCCCATCAAAACCCAAGCATCAATCCAAAATCCAACTGTCATTCTAGATCTTACATCTCTCTATTGGTATATTTTTGGAAGTTTCATCAGTATGTCAGAGTTTTTTTTTATTCATTTTCTTTTCTTCTTCTCTATATTACAAAAACTTTAATCTTTCCCTTTTATGATTTTAGATCAAGCTTTGAAACTGTAAAAGAGGTTGAGTGAATAGGAAGAAGAACTGATAGTGAGATGTGAATGGCGGCAACAATAGTGAATGACTGAGCAGTAAAGACTATATGATATGATTTTATTCTTCTCTTTATTAATTTTTTTAATACTCACTACAAGAAAATAGCGAGTTACCGACAAATTTTACCGACGGATTTGTTCCGTCGATATTACCGACAGATTTATCGATGGAAATTATGGAATTTGAAAAATTTGGGTTTCAGCCATTACCGATGGATTTTTCATCGGTAATTCCATCAGTAATATTCACGCCAACTAGTCTGAATGAGGCGCGCACATTACCGATGGATTTTTCCATCGATAATAATTATGAAATATTTTTTATTTAAGAAATTAATTTTACCGACGAATTTTTCCGTCGATAATAATTACAATTCATTTTTTTAAAAAAATCAATTTTACCGACGAATTTTTCCGTTGGTAGTGTTACCGATGGAATTTTCAGTCAAAAAATCCGTCGGTAATAATAATGAAAAAATTTCAGGATGGCACCGTTGCATTTAATTACCGATGGATTTTTTTCCATTGGAAATTTGAAAATCCATCGGTAACACTTTCTTGAAGATTTAAGCCAGCAGATATAATTTTTATTATAGAATCTCTCTCTCTTACTCTCATACACCCTCTTGCTCTCTCTCTTTGTGCTCGCCCTAGCCGCCCACCTCCCAGCTGCTGCCCAACTGCCCTCCGCCCATCGGCGCGTACCGGCCGAATGCCTACCCCTGCTCGCCTCGTTCTCGGCGCCCTGTTCTCGGCGTCTCCATGCTGTTCTCGGCCTCGCGTGTCCCTCGTCGCCGGCTGTTTGTGACCCCAGCCCTGACCTCCTTCCTCATGTTAGATCCGCGACCCGGGCTCCACGGCCACTCTGAAGGCCTCAAATTTGCGCGCGAACTTCGGACCTCTGGCATCCTGCTCGTCATCCAAGCCCGCGCTAGCCAAGACTTTGCTGGCCCTTCGTCTCGCTCAAGTCGGGCGTAGACTTGCACGCCGTGGCCCGGATCTGCTTGCCGAAGAAGCCCTTGTAGATTGGCTCGCGTACAATGCTACTAGATCTGTACCCCGCACACACCTCGCCAATTTCCATTCTTTCCGGAGAAGTCGCGGCCTAGCCCTGTACTGTTGTCTGCCGGAGAAGCCTTCATGCAAGGTGACCGTTTGGTAAGCACTCCACTCCCATTTTTGTCTATCTTTGGTTATATGCTTCTTTCTTTGTCTCTGATTGAGAACAACCACAAGCATCAATCACACTATATTATTCCTAGCAACAGGTTAGCTTAAAAATTTGCAATAGAAAAAATGAAAAAGGAACAATGAGAACTATATGTTGCTATGAACATCCATCAATATATTTATTTGTATAAGTATATTGGTTCCTTTTGAACTATGTAATTTTTCCCATTGAATGGATTGCCATTGTAGGCTGGCTTTTCTTAGAAATCAGTTGCTGACTTGATTTAAAATACTTTTCACTTTCTAATGATAATTTTGTTTAAAATATACAATGTTACTTGCAGAACAATAGCAATTGTGTCATTGTTGCATACCAAAATGGATAAATAGCGTCAAATCCAGTTGGAGCGTCAAATCTTCTGATTGCCTCAGTTCCTGGTATTGTTCTTATGGTGTTTTAAACAATGTATGTTTTAAAAAGCTAGAAATTGACTAGAAGCCCTCTGAGCAGCATGCAATTAACCAAAATAGGCAGAAATCAACCAAAAACAACATCATGAAATAAGTAGAAACATGAAATTAACCAAAATAAAATAAAAAACACTATCAAATGAATTTAAAATATTATACGAACACCACAGCAAAATTATAAAATGTATTTTTGATTTTTTGATGATTTTTAAAAATCATGAAATTGAAGAAAAAAAATGAAAAAGTGGTCTAAACGATGGAATTTGGCAAAATTAGACCCTACATCAGCCTATCTACTAGGAGACTGACAAAATACTTGTTGATTTTTTTTCCTACCCCCTGACCAATTTTCAGAGCAATTGGAGATAGTTGACAGAAATCGAAAAAATGCAAAACAAAAAAAAATCGAAGAAAAAAAATGCAACTATGCTATGCTATGCAACATGTGATATGATGAATTTATTCTACTGTATTATGCAGCAATCAAGGTCAAAAAGACAATACAAATTCCCCGGCAACAGCGCCAAATTGACTAGTTGGCGTTGTGATTGGGTTGCTTAACAATTTGTACATAGAGGACTTAAGTTACTTTTAACTTTAGAATTTGTTCTCCTTATAATGTAAGAAGAATTGGTTTTGCTTAAGTAATTAGTGACTGCGTTTTATTTATTTTGAATTTATTAATCTAACTAATTACTTTTGTTACAGAACGTCCAAATTCGGTTGGAGTATTTCTTTGGCGGAGGATATTATTATTTTGTGTCTTTTAAGGTAAGTAATTGTTTCTTCTTCTTCTTATTTAAATGCATTTTTGTTAGGATAGAGACTTATGATTTCTAATATAGAGTTGTAGGAAAGTGGGATTGCATGACTGGGGGGAAGGGCGTAGAGGTCCTTCCCCGATTTGTTTGCATTGTTTGCTATGGAGATTGATTGTGTACGCCGAGATTGCAGGATATGCATGTTGTGATGTTATAAGGGGGTGTGCTCTAGAACGGTTTTAGGATCTGTAAATGTTTGTTTGATTGTATTGTGAAATTTTTTTGACTAGATTGATACATGTATATATTGAAATTTATTTTTTGGAATGTGTTACTTTCAGAGGAGGTTATGTCAAATTTTTTTTTAATCTAAAGAGTGGAATGTTAATTTAAAGGGGGGTGCTGTCAAAATTTTGTTAAATTACAGAGGACAAACTATTTACTTAAATAACTTCTTCTTTTAAATAAAATTTTAATTTGAGAAACTTTAAATGGATTTGTTAGGTTAAATTATACATTCAAGAACCATGAGCTCTGCAAATAGACTATGGATGTATGACAAGGTGCACTCTAGTCGAGGGGGAATCAAACCTGAATTTTATGCGGGAGTTGAATAGTTTGTAAATGTGGCTTGTCAAACAGCGCAATTTATGAATGAGCAAAAAGTTAGGTGTCCCTGTGCTAGGTGTAAATGTAGGAAATATTTTGATATGGACACCATTAGATATCACTTGTATAAGGATGGTTTTATGGCGATTATTGGGTTTGGACTATGCATAGGGAAGTTGCCACACAAAATTTCGAACATGAAAGTGTCGACAATACATATGTTGTAGGTTATTCAAGTAGAGTTAATATTGGTGAGCATGTCACATGAAACATTAACTGGGAGGATAACTCTAAACGATATGAGGAAATGATTTATGATGCAGTTGGTCGTCAAATTCATGCAGATTATGAACCTTCTATTGAGGCTCCTAATGTTGGGATTGAAAATTTTTTTGTCTATATTAAAGGCTGTAAAGGCTCCTTTATGGGAAGGGTGTATATACTCGGAGTTATCTTTAGTGGTTAGGATGTTAGCTATAAAGTTATAAGCTAACCAAAGTCAATTTATTTGACCAATGGGCAATATTGATGAGTAAGATTAGTCCACAAGCTAGTTCTGTTCCAAAGGATTTCTATCAAGCCAAGAAACTAGTGGCAAAACTCGGGCTGAAATCAGAAAAAATAGATTGTTGTTTGAGGGATGTATTTTGTACTACAAAGATGATGCAAACCTAACCTAATGCAAATTTTGTGAAAGCCCTAGATTCAAACCAAAAAGATTTGAAAATGGAAGATATAAGGATGTTCCCTATAAAAGAATGCACTATTTGCCCCTAATTCCAAGGTTAAAAAGGTTGTATGCTTCAATAAGTTCAGCACCTCATATGAAATGGCACTTTGAGAATAAGAGAAATGATGGTGTCATGACCCACCCTTCCCATGGTGAAGCTTGGAAACACTTTGACCAAACTTATCCTGATTTTGCTGTGGATCCTAGGAATGTTAGGTTGGAGCTTTGTGCAGATGGATTTACTCTGAATAAACAATTTAGTAAACCTTACTCCTGTCAGCCTGTGGTTGTTACACCTTACAATCTTCCTCCTGAAATATGCATGAAAGATCCTTACATGTTTCTTACTTGTATAATCCCTGGCCCTAATAATCCCAAAGCCAAGATTTATGTTTACTTGCAACCATTGATTGATGAGCTTAAAAAGTTGTGGTATTTGGGTGTACAAACTTATGATATTTTCATAAAGCAAAATTTCTTGTTGAGGGCATCATTGATGTGGACTATCAATGATTTTCCAGCCTATGGAATGTTATCAGGTTGGATGACACAGGGAAAATTGTCATGCCCAATTTGTATGGAGGATACAAAGGATTTCACATTGAAACATGGTCGAAAAAACTCGTGGTTTGATTGTCATTGGAGGTTTTTGGACCTTGATCATGAATTTAGAGGTAAGAAGGACGCATTTAAAAAGAGGCGATTGAACGTAATAAGCCTCCTGAAAGACTAAGCGGTAATCAGGTTTGGCACAGAGTTAGAGACTTTCCAAAGATAACTGAAATGGGTACATCCATACGATTTCCAGGATATAGGGTAGATCATAATTGGACCAAACAAAGTATATTCTAGGAGTTGCCTTATTGGGGGGATAATCTAGTTCATCATTGTATTGATGTAATGCATGTAGAAAAAACTGTGTGTGATAACATCATAAACACTGTGATGGACACCGATAAGACTAAGGACAATGCCAAAGCAAGGAAAGATTTGATAGAGTATTGTAAGCGACCTGAGTTGAGTTTACAGAAGTTACCAGATGGCCGTGTGTGTAAGCCGAAGGCCAGTTACACACTAACTTCTGTGCAGAAAGAAGCTGTGTGTAGGTGGATACAAGAGTTGAGGATGCCTGACGGTTATACCTCAAACTTGGGTAGATGTGTCAATATTGCACAAGGACAATTTGTTGGCATGAAGAGTCATGATTGTCATATATTTATCGAGTGTTTACTTCCTATTGCATTTAGAAAATTATCTTTCCTTGTTTAGAAGCCATTGACGGAGTTGAGTCAATATTTTAGAGACCTATGCTCATCCACTCTGAGGGTTGAAGATCTCTTAATTATGGAACAAAAAATCCCTATAATTCTTTGCAAATTAGAGAGAATATTTCCTCCCGGTTTCTTTGATTCCATGGAACACTTGCCCGTACACTTGGCATACGAAGCACGGGTGTGTGGGCCAGTTTAATACAGATGGATGTATCCATTTGAAAGAAATATTGGGTGTTTCAAGAGAATTGTGAAAAATAGGGCTCAAGTAGAAGGTTCCATATGTGAGGCATATATCTCCAAAGAGACATCTTTCTTTTGTTCTTTTTACTTTGAGCCGCATGTTCATTCCAGACGAACAAGGGTTGGTCGGAATGACGATGGGGGTGAAAGTTTAGTTCAATATATGTTGTCCATATTCAATCAGCCAGGACGTGCTGCTGGAAAATGTAAACCACATTGGCTATCAGAGAGAGAGAAACATGCTGCACATTTGCATATCTTAATCAACTATGATGAAGTGCAACCACTTAAAACGTAAGTGAGATCAATATACCACTTTCAATTGTTGATACAATGTCATAAATCAAATCTTATTGTATCTGCAAGGTTTAATTTACAGGTATTTTGAACAAGTTAATGAGCGACACATCCTTGACCAATTTCCAGCATGGTTTAGAACTTTTGTATGTGACTTCTAGTTTGATCCAAAATCACACACATATTCTAGTTGTCTTCCTCTATGTTAATGTTTGAATTTTAATCATTCATGTAGGTGTTTGATAAAAACAATAATGTATCATGTCCTTATTTGCAAAGTTTGGCTTGGGGTCCTACTAACAAAGCAAATAGTTAGCCAATGTACTATGTGAATGGATATAAGTTTCGCACATTTGAGTGGGGCCACGGAAGAGCAACAGACAATAGTGAGGTTTGTGTAAGAGGGGATGCAGGCAATGGGGAGGGTGATTGGTATGGAGTAATCAAACAAATACTTGAGATTGAATATGTAGGTAATGGACCTAAAAAATTGGTAATATTATTCAGTTGTGATTGGTACGACCCAAGGCATCCTGACGTAACACGCATACACAACCAATATAAAATTATTGAGATCAATCATACTAAGAGATACCGTGCATATGATCCTTTCATTATTGCTCAGAATGCAAGACAGGTATATTATGCATTATACCCTGGAAAGTGCAGAAAAGATTGGAAAATGGTCATGAAAACTAAACCTAGGGGTCGAGTTGAGGTCGAAGAACTACTTGATGATGCTTATCAAGTGAATGATCCAATCCCCTCTCGGGTAGTCATTGATACAGGAACATTGCCAAGTTTACGATCCGATTTGGGTGAGGTTGAGAGAATTCACTCTTCCAATGATCAATTTTTGAGTGAACACAACGAAAGTGATGGTAATGATGATGACGAAGAGGAAGATGAGTTCGAGGATGATGTTGAGACTGAGAACGATGAAGCTCAACTTTCTAATTAAATATGATGTGTCTACTACACTCATACTTATTACATCATTTTGTTTAAAATTATCATATTATTTGGTTTTTCATACATTATTGTATATTTTTTAGATATGGCACCTAAAGTGAAAAACAAGGGCAAGGGCAAGGGCAAGGGCAAGGGCAAGGGCAAGGGCAAGGGCAAGGGCAAGGGCAAGGGTATCCCAATTAATCAGACAATCTCCCCTCCCACTCAGGCATCTACCACAGCTGCTCACATATCCATTTCTAGCCCTTCGATGCCACCACCCCATGCTGATCAGGAGTTTACCGTGGTCCTTACTCCTGGGAATGTGGCTGGAATGGTGCCTTCACCTCCACCACCACCAGCCGATCCTGTCCCCGCCCCTACACATGAATCAGAAGGGGGTGCTGAAAGTGGGGTAGTTGGTGGCTCCTTGACAAGGCAATCAGGACATGGGTCCATAGGGGAGCAACGGGTATCCCTTGTACCTCTTAGTAAGAACATGTAACTAATTTAATTGTTCAATTTATGAATCTTATTGTAATAATTTGAACAATATATAATAGCATTATGTTTTACTATTTCCTATGTAGTTGGCATCCAACCACACAAGCCATGCATGAGGTGACACACACTATCCAAAAACTGTATGAACGGCCGATTGAGTCATTCGAAAAGTTGTCGAAGGATGAGAAGTTGCGTTGGTATAATGAGTGGAAGGTAAAATGAAAAAGTTTTTTAAAAAACATGTGATTTGCTTTATAAACTGCTTTTGCTTTCAATTACATTTTTTTTCCATGTGTAGAGCCACTTCATCATCCATCCCAAAGATGAAGATTACATGTTTAAGCTCTTTAAATCCAAGGCAACTCACAGGCTGCAAGACATGTACATCGACATCCTAAAACGGGACGAGACCCCCAGGTGGATGACTCAGACTAGCCTAGACTATTTGTGGCAATACTGGAGAAGTGAGACATTTAAAGAGAAGTCTCTCAAGGCTAAGGCAAGCAGAGCTTCGCAAAAGGGTGGATCTGTTCATTGTGGTGGTTCAGCTACTATAGAGTCTACGTGTCGCCAGATGGTTTAGTCATTATTTTAAATATCTTTTATTCCTTTTGTTATATTTATATTTTCACTTACTAATATTGTCAATTTTCACTCAAAATGCAGGCCAATGAATTGAAGAGACCACCCACACAGAGTGAGTTGTTCAGAAAAACTCACACGCACAAGATAGACAATACATGGGTTGATGCTCGCTCAGAGAATGTTTGGGTATATATGTTCTGAGCACTCATTGTTTGTATATATATTTAATTTATTACTTAACATATTTGGTAGATGTTTAATTAATTTTATTTTCTTATAGAATGCCTATGAGTAGCGATATCAGGAGGCTATGCCCCAACAAGAGCAGAGGATTGTAACTAGTGAAGAGTGCCCACCGATTGATGAGGATCGGTTGTGGAAAGAGGTAGTTGGCGGTCCTTACAAGAACCACATCTATGGCATGGGGTCATTTTATGCTAGTAGTTTGTCCTCTACCTCTGTCACTGGGGCATTTATAGGCACTGGATCCACTGCAGAGGATAATGAGGTCCGTGAGTAAGTTCACCTGCTCAATGCAAAACTTCATCGTATGCAAGAGCAAGATGCAGAGAGACAGCGCCAGTTGCAAGAGATGCAAAAGAAGATGGAGGACAAGGAAAAGGCCTTGCAGACAGAAATAAGAAAGTAGATGAGGGAGAAGGAGATAATACTAAGAAAGCAGATGAAGAAAGAGATGGTGTCTTTGTGAAAGAAGATGTAGGCAGGCTCCTCTACACTACCAGACACAGATAATGATGATGATGGTGGTGGTGGTGGTGGTGATGATGATGCTGACAATGATGATGATCCTGCTGACTTCTCTTGACTTGAGTTATTGTTTTTTATTTATATGGCTGTAGTTAAACTATTTCTATTTTAGTTGGACTATTTATATATATACTTTATAGACTTTCTGACATTTTAATCTATTTTACATTTTGGATCTAAATTTATTGCATTTAGTTTTTATTAAGTAATTTTTTAAAATTTTTTATTATTAAATATCCAGGGAATTAATGAATTATAGAATTAACTATTAGCAACAAATTCAAATTATCAACGGATTTTTCCGTCGGTACACTATAAATTAAAAATTTAAAAATAAATCGTGAAAATTACCAACGGATTTTTCCATCGATAAAGTGAAAAATAAAAAAATTATAAATTAAATAGTGAAAATTACTGACGGATTTTTCCGTCACTACAGTTAAAATAAATAAAATTATAAATTAGATTCTGAATATTACCGATGGATTTTTCCATTGGTAAATTTCAAATTTTACTGACGAAAAAATCCGTCGGTAATCCTCTTGTCCTGACGAATTTGGTGACAAATTTCGTCATCTATTTATCGACAGATTTTTAAGAAAAAATTCCATCGGTAATTTCATCGATAAATTTTATCGACGGATTTTCCCGTCAATAATAATTACTGACTCTGTTATTATCGGTTAACAAAATCTGTCGATAAATCCATTGGTAACTGAAATTTCCGTCGGTAACACTTAAAAATCCATCAGTAAAATCCGTCGGTAACAACTTTTTTTCTTGTAGTGACTTTTTAAGGTCTTCTTCCTACCAATAATGAAAATGTTTTTGTCTTTCTTTTTCTTTTGTGCTTTCTATAGGTTGAAGATAGCACGAGAAGGGGGTTGAATCGTGCTTCATACTTCTTTTTAGTTTGTGAAACTTTAAACAAATTCTATCAATTTGTTAGCTTGAAGACAACAGAAATATAGTTAATTGGCTGTAGAAAGTAACTTTTTGAATCAGTAGAAAATGCAGTAACTTTAGAAATTGTTTTAAAAAGCATCCTCAATGAAACACACTATTCAAACAGATACAAAAGCTTAATGACAAAGAGATAAAGAGAGAATAAGAAGTTACACAATATTTTTATACTGGTTCAGCCAAATACTACCTACATCTAGGTCTCAACAACCTGTTGAGTTCCACTAAAATCCTTTTTTTCAACATTGAGAAAGTGACATAGTCTTTGTATAGCATTCTCAAGCTATTTCCAATGAGCAGCAGTTCCAATTTACTCTCATATGAAATAGTCTTTTTACTAGCTTCTTTAAGCTAACCTCACTTTGATCACTACTGGATCAGGGTATAGAGTTTTAATTTTGGTTGGTTCTCTTCAATAAAGAA
The DNA here is from genome assembly GCA_031216105.1 of Dalbergia cultrata. NCBI lineage: Eukaryota > Viridiplantae > Streptophyta > Magnoliopsida > Fabales > Fabaceae > Dalbergia > Dalbergia cultrata. The sequence continues at coordinate 39,896,891 of CM062348.1, forward strand.
CACTTAAGTTTTTCTATGAATAAAACAGTGTAATGAATTCAAAACTTGAGAAACTTCTTTCTAAATTCTTCCTAAGAAGAAAATGTTATCTAATGAGAACAAGAAAGAAGATTTTGTTTAATAGAAACTGATTACAATAAGTAATATATGAGAATATTGAAAAGCTTTAGAATTAGTTATGCAAAAGTCTTCCTCACGTATGAAGGTCTCACCCTTTTATACTTGGATTTCAAATATGATTGTTTCCTCTTGATTTTCCTTCTTTTGACATGTGTTGGTCTTCTTTTTGTGTCTAAGGAACTATACTCTAGAGGAATAGCTAAGCTATGTCAAAGCTTTCCTTGTAGTTGCAAAATCGTTGTGGTTTCTGAATGAAGCTTCAAAAATAACTTTTACCTTTTGAACGTGATATTTGAACTTTTTCTTCTAGAAAGTGAGGATTTTGATCATGTACAAAAGCAATGTGTAATATCCCAATTTTTATTTCAGCCATAATTATGTGTTAAGTATAATTACTTGAGTCTAATTAAGGATTAATTTCCTTCATTAATTTAATAATGAATAATTAGACATTCCTCTCTTAGCAGTTTGAGTGCATGTTTATATTAGTTATTGTGTTGATTTATTTAAATGTTAAGGATTAAAGTGTTTTAAAAATTTAGAACTTCTTTCAATCCAAATTTCAAGATAAAATATTAAAATAAAATTTACTTAAATGAGTGGTGTATAAAAAAAAAAGTATTTAATTACAGTCTTAGGTTGATTTAAATAATTATTTTAATATTTTCTATTTGAAATTATCTAATTATGCTCACCTACCACTATCATATTACACTTACATCCCTCCCCACCTACAAAAAAAATAAAGAAAAGAGAAAAAAGAAAAAAGAAAGGAAACCCTACCCCATTTTACTCTTGTAACAGCGCCCCACTCCCATCACTCTCCATTTTCTTTCTTTTTCTTTTTTTTTCCTTCTTCTTCCAAACCCACCTTCACCTCCACCATTCCCCCATTCTCTCCTTTTTCCATCAAGTTCCAAGGCCCATGGCCCTCTAACCCCAAACCCACTTCCATCCTCTCCCTAAAATCCAAAAGTCATTTTCCCTTGGAGCACCACTTGCACAAAACAGTGGAAATGGAAATAGCCTTTTTGTTTTCATCTTGAAGGTTTGGTGAGTGAGGTAGGGGATTTTAACTTGAAACCATTTTATTTTTCTTGCTATTTGAATCCTAGAATGAGGTTTCAATGCTTCTATTTTTTTTTCCTTCCTTAAAACAAGGTTCCCGAAAATGTGGTCTTGGGATTGATCTCTCCTGCTTGTATTTCTTGCATTGATTCCGTTGCTTTATGAACTGATGCTAGAAAGAAACAATAAATCCCCTTCCAGAGAGCTGGGTATGATGCAGCTGAGAGAGAAAAATAGCAGGGATTGGCTCTATTTTTCATTTCGGTTCTTTACCCACGATGCTGTTTTATGCTTTGAGGAATTTTCGTAATTTGAGAATAAAGGATGGTGTCAAAAGGAATGGGGAACCACGCATTGAGGTGTACAGTTCGATCAAAGTTGAAAAGGAAATCTTAAATGACGTGGGTTCAGCCCTTTGTATATATATGCATAAGTTAATCAAAGTTGAACGTGGGTTCAGCCTATGTATATGTAGGCATAAGTTAACCAAAGTTAAATGTGGGTTCACCTTATATATATTATGTATAAAAACGTTATTTGTCAGTGGATGAAAATATAGGAGTCTATATTCATTTTGTGTATCTTGACATTAGAAGAACTAACTGCAATTCCATATGTCTCTAATATATATTTGGCAAATACCTATGTGTCCTCTTGTGTGCATAATTTGGCCAACACATTGTCCCAATGATATCTTGTAAAACTGAAACTATAGGGAGTTGGGGGCTGTTTCTCTGTGCAGAAAAATAATGTAGGAGGGTGGGTCTTGGCTATTTGGGTGTAGGAGTTTTATTATGTGTGTTGGTTCCCTTAAGAAGGCTATTTGTTCTAACAATATCTATTGTTTAGTTTTTACTTAAAGTTGACATATTGATTGTTGTTGGACTTGAAAGAATGGTGATAGTGCTTGGTTGTGACTAATGAAGATGAATGCCAAATTTAACTATGGAATATGCTAGCTGGGTCCTATTCTTTTATTTCGGAAATTTGTTTAGACATCGCTTATGTGTATGTTTACATATTGATTTACTCTATTGAAATGTCAAATTATTGGAATGATTGAATACTATGTTTGATGAGAATTTTAAATTGTAATACATAAATGTTGTGCGTATTCCTCCTAATAATTTAGGGGACGTTCATATTATTTTGTAAGATAAGATACGAGGAAATTGAGTTTAAAGTTTCAGTGAAGTTCTTCTCCTCTATCCCCTTTTAAATCTAGCAACAGATAGTTAGGTTGAGCTCATTATAGGCAATAGGTGATTCGAAGTTTAGGTGACAGTTAAATCGCTAGGGCTGGTGATGTGGTTGGTTAAGGTGACATGAGAGAGAGTGAAATATTAAAGGAATTAAAGTTACTAAACAAAAGTGATAGACAAAATGTTATGTCTTGATTCTTTTATTCTTTCATGTAAGTTCTCTCTACGTGATTTATATTTCCATAATGTCATGCTCTCTATATTATTATTTGTTAATTAAGAATTTTCACAAGACTTAAAATATGTGTCACTTCAATACTTTTATTTGCGAATTGATTAAAATAAACTAAAGGATGCTCACTTATTTGTAATTAAACCGAAGTGACTAGAGACAACAACATTGACACTTGAATTGTTTTTATTTAATTAATGAGATTCCTTTGGATTCTCACCCCTTTTTCTTTTTCTATGTTGTCTTCAGATGACCTAGCGACTCAGGATGCTGGAGTCCCTTGAGTTGTCAACATTAGAGCTAGCCCATGTGTAGAGGCTTTATTATTATATCTCCTACATATTTTGTATTTGTCTTTTGTGCATGTGGACTATGAATCCTATTTATGTTTTATTTATTTTGAGATTTCTATACCTTATGGATGATTGTATTGAGACCGGGCCTTATTACCAGCTCTTAGCTAAGATTTATTTATGGTTTGTTCTTTATCAAGATTATTATGTTCAGGTGGCTTGTGTTATGTGTGTTGTCCTTCATGGACTCACGCTCCTTAATGGTATATTAGTACCCTATTTATGTATTGATGTGATGACATATGTTGTTGAATGTTTATGATATCCAAGATTTGTTCTGTTATGTGTTTATTATTACGGATTCGTTATTTTTTCTCACAAGTTGTGTTAGTTCTAATTACGCATTCACAAATGAGACTACCTTATTAAGTTTTAAAAGAACTTATTCTCCATTTTTTGCTAAAGTATTTTCAAGTAAACTAAACTTTTGGAAATCAAGATGTAAGAAATCTAGTAATTGGACAATTATGACGTACGCATAAGAGGTTAATAATTATGGTGTTATATAATGTGTCACTATCAATACCTTTATGAAAGTTGACTAAATTTGAATTTCAAACATCCCTCAATTTCTATACTCAATGTGATTTTTGAAAAATGTGTGCTTTGTGATGTAGCTTTACCCTTTATGAGTTTAGTCTTGATCTTCTAAGCTTAACTTCGAGCTTGACAATGATTTTCTTAGTGCACAAATAGTCTTCAAAGTTGATATCCATCTTGATTGAAAATTATGATCATGATATACTTGTGAGAGTTTGATTTCTCCAATGGATATTTTACTTTCTAATGTATGAGATATTTTCTGAAGCTCTATACTTGCTTTTGATGTTTGATATACTTTTGTGTCTCAAACATATTTTAGCTCGATTTCTGAAATATTTTTTATAGATAGAAAAGCACACGAGAATGGGAGTTGAATCATGTTTTACTTCTCTTCACTTTTTAGCAACTGAAACTTTGAACAGAATAATATCAAGCGTTGAGCTTGAAATGTAGCGGAAACAACGTTAGATATTCAGAAATTAACTTTCTAAAACATAGCATCAATACCAGACAAGCTAGAAAGATAAACTTTAGACATATATTAAATGATAAAACTTGGACAGTGAAAGTAAAAGGATAAGGGAGAAGAAGATACTACATAAATATTTTATACTAGTTTAGCCAACCTGCCTACATCCAGTACTCAACCACAATTGAGTTTCACTAAAACCTTTTTCAACCAGAGAAAGAAAAAAATTGAATAGTCTTTATAACAGCTTTCCCAAGCTCAGATTTGTGACCAGTAGACAACCCCTACTGTCACAAATCAAGTAGTTATTCACCAGCCTCTCCAAGCTGAACCGAGTAGTCTTTGACCAGCCTTTCCAAGCTAAACCGAGTAGTCTTTAACCAGTGTCTCCAAGCTTAAATCGCGAACAATAAAACACATTTACTATCATGTTGCAAGAAGTCTTTAATTAGCCTCTCCATGCTAACTCGTACCGATCACTATTAGGTCGAGGATACAAAGGTTTGTGTTTGGATTTGCAACTCAAACTAACCTACACTCAAGTTTCCTTAAAATATACAATGAATGACCTGGGATAACTTGAATGACTTCTTTCTAACGATTCTTTCTTGGAAGAATCTATAAACTATTGAGGAACGTAAAAAGAAGATTTTTATAGACAAGGAAACTGATTACATATGTTGATAATCTATTTGTGTCTTGGAAATGCAATCTAGAATAGTAGCTTGAGTATTTGTTAGATCTATTACAAAAGCAGTTGTAAAGTTGAGGTTTCTGATGACTTTTCAGAAACTACTTTTTATTTTTTGAATATGGTTTTTGAACTCTTCCTTCTAGAAGTTAGGGTAGTTGACCAAGTTAGCAGAAAAGATGGCACGCCAATCTATCACTAGATTTGACTTTAAATTTGAATTTCAAGTTTCCCTCATTTTCCTATAGAGTGCATTATTTCACTATTAAGTGAGCTTTCTGAGGTGCGGAATCAGTTCCATGATGAATAAACAATCTTCCAATCTTCAATCAGAACAAGTATATGATCAAAATAATTGCGATGGTAATGATTGAATGTTAAGGAACATCCTTGCTTCAGAGTTGCCTTGATATCTTCATTCCATGAGTACTTTCTGAAGTCATGTTTGTAGGTTGAGAAGTGCACGAGAAGGGAGGGTTGAATTGTGCTCTGCTTCTTAACTTTCATTGAAAAACTGAAACGTTAAATAATATACTATCAATCATTGAGCTTGAAGTGTAGTGAAAATAAGGTTAAGTATTTCAGAAAGTAGCTTTCTAAAGTACAACATCAATAACAGAATACTTAAAAACAAGGAACTTTCAGCAGATATTAACTGATAATGTAAGCTATGCAAATAAAAGAGATTAAGAAGGAGAAGATGTGACATAGATAATTTATATTGGTTCGGCCAAACTTGCCTACATTCAATACTGAACTTTCATTGAGATTCACTAAAACCTTTCTCATTTTGATAAAGAAAAACTAGATAGTCTTTACAGTAGCCTTCTCAAGCTCTTACCTATGACCAGTACACAACCCTTACCATCACAAACCAAGTAGTTATTCACTAGCCTCTTCAAGCTAAATCGAGCAGTCTTTCACCAGCCTCTCCAAGCTGAATTATGATAAGTAGACAACCCCTACTATCAAGTTGCAAGTAGTTATTCACTAACCTATCCAAGCTAAACCGAATAGTATTTCACCAACCTTTCCAAGCTGAATCGTGATAAGTAGACAACCCATACTATCACATTGCAAGTAGTTATTTACTAGCCTCTCCAAGTTGAACCGTGATAAGTAGACAACCCCTGTTATCATGTTGCAAGTAGTTTTACCTTAGCTTCTCCAAGCTATCTCACACCGTTCACTACTGGATTGATGAGACAAAGGTTTTGTGTATGGGTTGCCATTCAAACTAACCTACACTCAAGTTTTCTTACAAATATACAATGGATAACCTAGAATAACTTGAATGACTCCTTTCTAAGATCTCTTCCAAAGAAGAGTATATAAACTATTCAGAAACATAGAAAGAAGGTTTTTATTCTCAAGAAACTGATTTCATGATGTGATGAACCTTACAAGATGTAAGGAGAGATTTTCACAGAGTTTCCACTCCTATGTCATCAATCCTATTTTTCTTTTGAGCACAACATCTCTTTTTATAGAGGTGTTCATTGCCCTTGATCAGTTATCCAAGTGATACGTGTTGATTGTCGGCTTGTGTCTTGGAAAGCAGTCCAGAAAAGTAGATTGATAGCTTGTTAGATCTGCTACAGAAGCCATTATGAGATTAAGGTTTCTGGTGTCCCTTCAGAAACTACTTTACTTTTTGAACATGGTTTTTGAACTCTTTCTTCTAGAAGCTAAAATTGTTGACCAAATAGGCAGAAGAGATGACACACCAGTTTGAAATTGGGTTTGAGTTGAAATTTGAATTTCAAAAATTCAAATTTCCCTTATTTTCTAGTAAAGTTCAGCGCTCCATAGTGAAATGAGCTTTCTGATGTGCGGTATCAGTTTCTTGATGATTCTTTGGTTTTCTAATTTTCAATCAAAGCTTTATTGATGTCTAAAGCATTGCGATCATGATGCTTGAAAGTTGTGTAACACATTGTTATCAGAGTTTGCTTGATATCTTCATTCTGAGTGTATTTTCTTATGTTCAATACTGCTTTATGAAGACCCATGCATTGGTTTCTTGTTCTTGACTAGATTTACTTCAATCCGTAATGCATATATACATACTTTGCATGATATCATGTTCACTTCTTTTAGGTTCAATATCTTAAAACGAGATAAATGATGTTTGCATATGTAAAGTGAAATTATTCTCACTTCAAGTTCATGTTATGCAATTTGGAAATTCATGTGTGCTAGATCAAGAAACTCAAGGTAGACATTAGTCATTCTTTAAAGTATTTTCTTTAAATTGGTTTTGTTGTCATTTAAAAGATATAGCCCTAATGCTTTCTTAAGGGTTCTAGAGCTTACAATCACCCTCTTTTTTGAAAATATTTTGAAGAGATTTTGAAAAAATATATAACAGAATATATCATGATAAACACTTATTCTTTCAAACATCACACATTTTAAATTTCAAGTAGTCCTTTTCTTAAGGCATGGTATAGATAGATTCAAAAACATTTTATAGCCTTAAGTCACTCAAATTAGAGCTATTTGGGTTGTGATGAAACTTTCTGAACTAATTCAAGGTGCTTTCTGAGATGTATCAAAGTGATACTAAAGCAGATATAATTGTTTAAGTCCTTTTACACAAGCAGCCTGACTTTTGTTATTTAAAGAGACTTTCAAAAAACAAATATGCTTGAATGAAAAACAAGTAATACTTGTGATATTTCATCTTGGTTAAAATTTTTATTCAGCACAACTTATTCCAAATCGTGTCATGAGAAACAAAATGATACAAAAATAGTTTCTGACACTCAAAGAAACCTTAATATAATTTTATTAACATATTATTGTGCGACGTTTCTGATGCTCAATGGGGATTAGTCCCAAGTGAATTAGAGAAAATAAGAAGGGAATGAGTCTTTTTATATTATGAGCTATGAAACTTTTCATATAAGTATCAGAGCATGAAATTTCATAAATCAAAACTTGAAACATATGTTCATGTTTTTCATACAAGTTCACGTACTTATATATATATATTGAGATGGAACATAATACACTATGCATCATTTTGGCATAGCACACTAGAGAGTGTTTTGAGACTCACAAACTGATCTTTGTTGTATAAAAAAATGTATGAACAAGTTTCTGAAGGCCATCAGAAACTATACACAACTGTATTTTGATCAAGTTATAAAGAGCTTCTTGAAAAAAATCTCATAAGTATGTCAGAGAAGAACACAATGTGCTTCATAAAAATAGATATTTTAAGCATGGTATACATATTGAAGCACAACAGATAATTCTAAATATCAAAGCAACAATAGAAAGATTTTGTGCTTTAAAAAGATACTTGCCAATGCTAATCACAAATATACATGTGAGCTAAAAAGCTTAGCGTTTTAGTGAATAGGCAAATCAAAGCAAGCGCTTAATAGATAAGAAGTAAACCTCTATGTGATTAGCTGAGCATGATAAAAGGCATTGATATGTGTTCAGAGCTTAAAAACATATATGTATCAGAGTCAACATAAATCATAAACAAGATTATTGAACAGATATAATGAATTAGTTTAAGATAAAATCATATGCATATAAAGACTGTTCAAGAATAATAAGAAAAATTGTCAAAGCATTAAAAAACCGATAGTTCAAAAACAAAATGCATGTTGAAAAACAAATAAATCTCTGAGCTTTCTCTCAGCATAAGCTCGTACTCTAAATTCCATAGCATGACTCATTCTGAGATCCACAACACTGATTTTCTTCATATATTTTCCGCTCCCCCTTTTGTCATCAGTAAAAAAGAGGTGTGCACGAAACTAGAAACACCATCTTTAGCCTCGGTGCCTTAGCTTTCATAGAATTTCCTAATTAGTCTGAAGAATATGAAGTTGTAATTCTTCATGCTGTCTGAGTTGGGCACCGTGCTCTATGAGTGTAGCCTCAAACCGATCCTATCTTGAGACAATCTCTCTCAAATGCCGTAAAATTATTTGATTGAGTGAAGCTTGTTGGAGACACGATTGAAGATGGAGAAGGTAAATTGATGGATGCTGATATTGATGGACCAGCTCTTGGAGAAGGCTCAGGAATGTCAAGGAGTACAGGGTCCCCAGACTTTGGCGATTCAGCTTGATTGATGGGTTGTATTTATGCACCTGTTTTCCATCATAACTGTGAGTATGTTGCATCTGAGTTGCGCATAATTGATGTTTAATTGGTGAATTTGTGCTTTGTCCTCATCTTGCATTCTTGAGTAATTTCATGGTTATTAGCACCTCTTTGAAGTAAGTAATTATATTTGGAAGTTACCTGTGCTGTTAACCTTTTGTGTGAGCTTTGTGAATAATAGGAACTTCCTAATTGATGTGGCAAGGCAAGGAAGAGGATTTAAGAACTAGTATTCAAGGAAAACAGTGTGGCTTAGCATGGCCAGGACCACTATAGTAGTTAGGAACCATTATAGCGGTTGATAGAGTGGGATTCTTCAGTGTTTGGGGGGATTCTTAAGTGTTTGGGGGCATTTCAAGGGCAGGACCATTATAGCGGTCCTAGTGTAACACTCTAAAAATTACATAGGAATTAATTTGAGCTTTTCTAGTCATAATTTCAAAAATCTGACAGACATAGAAATGATGAGGATGATCCAAGGATCTGTAAAAAAAACAAAGGTTTAATTAATTCGTCAGTCCCTATAGTTTCATCAAATTTCCAATTAGGTCCCTACATTTTAAAAGTTTTCAATTAGATCCCTATACTGAAAAACAAAACTTAATTAGGTCCCTGACCCCATTATCCGTTACAAAAACGTTAAGAGTTAACGGGATGATGTGGCACCTTCACATTCCCTTTCCCCCTCCCCCTATCACCACCACCACTGCAAAGCCCTGTCACCACCACTATTGGTGTTCTTCAATCTTCATCATCTATCATCACCACTACCTTATTCATCATCAATCATCACCACCACCCCAAATAATTTTAGTTTCTCATGTTTTTTCTTTCTTTTTAACTATCTGGGGGAAAAAAAATGCAAATTCACACACACAAGCCACCTGAACGCCAGCAACCTCCACTCGTCTCGAACACCCCCACAAGCCACTAGAATCACCACCGCGAATGGCAGTAACCTCTACCCATCTCGAACACCACCACAAGCCATCACTGCTAGAGCCACTCGAGCCACCACCACCATGTATTCCTCCCCCTAGACCACGAGTCGCCGCCATGACAACAAACCCCAATCTGTTCCCTTTTCCATCCCCACACCCCTCTATTCCTTTTCCTCCAGATGCAACCAAATCAACAAAGCGATTTCCCAAATAAAAAAAGCCCCAATCCTTTGAAATTAAAATCCCTCACCCACACACAATAAGTTCCGGCCAAATCCAAATAAAAAATAAACTAGATACAATCAAATCCAGACAGAAAATTAACCAGATCCAACCAAACCCACACACAAATGCATAAATTTAGCTCTGATATGAGTTATGTTGATTTAGTGCAGTAGTTCAGCTATGGTTGGGAGGGCGCATGAAGGTGGCCAAGGCGCAGACACTATTCAAGGAATGGAAGCCGTGGCAGACTCGGGGAAGCTGGTGGCGCATAGAAGAGGAGAAGGATTTAGGGGCGAAGCCTTCCAAATAGCAATAGTGGCGGGAAGCAAGAAAGGAAAGGGCAACAAGAGATGAGGCGCATCAGTGGTGTCAACCACGTGGTGGAGATCGTGACCCCATATAGCTGTTGGTTAGCCATGGCAAGGTGAAGTGCTGCAGTGGAGGACATTTGGTTGTGGGGCTGGTAGAGGCTAGTGACGGTGGGAGGCAGTGGTGTTAATAAGGGTGGTGTTAGTGAAAGGATATTCTGGAAGAATATTCTAGTAACTCTAACGTTTTTGTAACGGATAATGGGGTTAGTGACCTAATTATTTTTTTTTTTAGTATAGGAACCTAATTGAAAACTTTTAAAATGTAGAGACCCAATTGGAAATTTGATGAAACTATAGGAACTGATGGATTAATTAAACCAAAAATAAATATGAATAGTAACTTGCGAGTCCCGCAGGCCCACCGGGACAGTCGAAACCCTAAAAGTAGGACCCGGAGATGCCGGAAAGTGAGAAATTATAGGATTAAGGTTAGAAATGGGTAGGAATAAATATTTTATATCTAGAATTAATTTTTGGGCAATAGTTGATTACCAGGTACATTGTTTTGCCCGTTAGGTAAGATTTCGATATGTGATTTTTAACATTGAAAAATAGTTTGATCTCTACAAAAGGATAATGTTTATCCTTTTAATGTCAAGTGTAAGGCGAAGATTTAATCTTGCTTTACAAGATTAAATCCTAGCCACTGATTTCTTTTAATTATTAGAAAAATATACATCTTTGACTACATTAATGTATCTAATCTAGGATATATATTAAAAAGCCACCAAAAAACTTATTCATGAAGCCTTCATTCTCGGCCATGAAGAAAACACACCAAAAACCTCCATTTTCATTTCTTTGAGAGCTCAAAACTTGATTCAAATGCCTAAACTCCTAGCCTAGAATTCATAAAATCACAAACTTCCTTCACCAAAGTTATTCCACTCAGTAATACCTACAATTCTAACCACTTAAAATCTCAATTCTCTATCAATCCTCATCCTGATATCTCACTCTACGCTGTTTATGGAAGGGTTTGGGGCTGATTTGTAGGCCTTGAAGTGAGTAAGATCACTCTTGGAACATCCTTGAAGCCAAGATCCTTAAAGCCATCAAAGTAGGGTTTTCTTTGGCCTTTTTCTTTCAAAATTATTCTAAGAATATCTTATGTGTATTATTTCGAAATTTCTGGTTATGTTTGATGATAATATGTTGATATTGGTGTGTTAATTTTGGTGGAGTGTTTAGATGAGGTTACAAATTGATTTTTGTCAAAAGAAATTTTGGCTAGGCTGTTGGATTTTTGGTTTTCCTACTGGCAGTGATTGTTCACAAATTTTCTGAGGGAATTGTGGGTATTTTCATGAGCTATAAAACTTATATGTTAACCATCCTAGGGTAGTTCTAATAATTTTCTTGAGTTCTGTTTTTCATTCCTAATGATTTAAAAAATTCAAGAACCGAAATAGTAACTATGCTGCCTGGAAAGTTGAATTTGAAGCTAAGAAATTGTCTAATTTTGTTATCATAATAAATGATGGACTTTTCCTTTGAGAATTTTACAGAGTGTTGGAAACATATTGAAGTTTAGCCATGATTTTTATTCTGAAGTGATTCATTCATTTTCTATGGTTAAAAATTAGTGAATTCTGGCATTGAGCTGAGGTTAAGTGGTATATGACCACCAAATTTGTAGAATTTGTTGATAGAGTTAGAGAATTCTTCTTCCTATGAAATGTTTACAGGGCCTTGTTCACACATTGAGTTGTCTTGAAGAATTATAGCCCTGGCAATGGATGTTTGAGATGCATAATAAATTTTACTCTTTAGGCATGAATTCTGCAAACATGCTGTAATTATGCTGAAATGAACTCAAGTATTGATTTGGTGATATAATGATTTTTTTTTTTAAGTGTGATCAGTATGTATGCATGCTAGACAATTTAAAGATTGATTTATGAAGCACAAATAAGAATTTCTTGTGATTGAATGCCTATATGTGGCTTATGCATACATTTGAAAAGAAGAAAGCACATGGTGCAATTATATGAGAAAAGAGAATGTATAAATTTCACTTGTGCATATTGTGACATAGGAGAAAACATAAACAAGACTTAAGTTGAATAATGGGAAGGTAAAAATAGGAACTTCCCTAACATGCATATTGTGGCATATGGAAAAAACGGAAACAAGACCTAAGTTGAATTGAGGGGAAGGCAAAAAGAGGAACTTCTCCCGAAATATTATGAGTTGGTAGACGTATTGACTAGGAATAGAATTGTGTGTGGTTCGAAAATGGAATAAAATGAAGTCCGATAATCACGTATAGGAATGAGCTTAGTCCTGATAAGCAGCCTATTTCCCATATGCTGTGTTAGCCACTATAAATACCATTTGGTATAAACTATTTATTGTGGAGTTGTCCATGGTAGATACTCGTTGGGTATAAACTAAGTTTTTCCTATGTCAACAATAAAAAGAGAAAAATACACTAAATCGAGTTTTGCAGTATGATATGAACTAAGTCTTTCCGGTGTCAATGAAAAGAGAAAAATGTACCGAGTTGAGTTCTATGGTCACAAGTAAGGCCAGGTTCCTTTGAGATAAGTTCATTACATTTAGCATATGCATAATCATGCCATATTTAAATGTTTTTATTAGGATTATTTACTATGTGTTTGAGTTTTATTATATATGTGCATTTAAGTGATTGATCATTGAAAGCTACCTACTTCGGAAGTACGATTTAGAACTCTAAAATTGAACCATTGTTATGAAATACATGATCACTTTTTCCTATAATTCGAAGTGGCTGGGACAATGACGATGATATTATGATTGTGTAATTGGGGAGTTGCCTTACTGAGAATTGTATAATTCTCACCCTTACCTGTTTGTGTTCCTGTGTCGTCTTTAGGGTGATCCAGAGGACAAGGAGCCTGCTGCATGAAAGGAATCAACTTTGTAGTAGTTTAGTAATGGACATTTTAATTCCCGGTGTTTAGTTGTAGTCATATATATGTAAATGTCACAAAGATTGTATATGTATGTAAGCTCATATCCTAGCTTCCTTCTGTACTTGACGTTATATTAAATAAATGTTTTGTATCTTTGCTATATATTTTAATCGAATTACACTAGTTATTACACGAACCCCTCGAGCTTGCTATAGATAATTTAAAAAGTCCACTAATTAATACGTAACAACTCTCAAGTACGATATCATGACTTAAGAATGAGGTTGTACTTGGGAGGGTGTTACACCTAGACCACTATAGCGGTCATAAGTGAATTTGCTTTAGCGTGATTTCGTGATTTTGGTTCACTGTATTGAGCTTTTTGCAATATAACTCTATTGGAGTTGTAATTGAAAAGATTCATTCGCAAATTTTATTTTTTAGTTTTTAGCTTTTGAACTCTTTCTCTCTCTATTCTCTCTCCAGGGTTAGGAGCTCTCAATCATTGTTTCAATTCTCACTCTAGATTTTAATTTGGCATTTTCTTTCAATAGCGATTGTGAACCTCCCCCCATCAAAGAGTAATTCTTTTACCTTGTGCAAGGACAATTGGAGATTAAGATTGCTCTTGAGGTTCCCAATTTTAATTGCAATTCATGGTTGGTTTTTCTTTCCCTCTTATCTTTTCTCTTTAATATTGGTTGTGAAAATTATCACAATTGTCTTTTTGAGAATTTCCGGATTGTGTGTTCTTTCGTATGCATTATTGGGATTCCATTGGGGTATTTAGTTAATTGATTAATTTACATCCAATTGGTAGGGTATTTGAATTAACTCTGTTTGGGGATTAGGTTGTTGCAATTGATAATTAAGTTGGCATAGGTTCATAGGACCATGAGTATGGATTACTAGTGCATATGTTAGTCAAACCCTTAATGGGAGTGTGATTGTATGACCACTAAGTTGAATCGCATCATTGTTATGTGATAGCATGGCTAATGAAAGTAACCACAACCATGAATTTATCTCCTGAACTGATGATTGAATAACTCTTAATTTGAGGGAATTGTTGTGCAGGTAATTCTTCCCACTATATTTTCTCAATTGAATTTTTCTCTCAATAATTCCAAAAACCCTAATCTCTTGAATCAATTAGAACACTTCCTTATGAGACGACCTGGATTGCACCCTAACTACATTTTTGGTGTAATTTAGTTATTACAATATTTTTAATTTGTTGTGAGCAGTGATAGCCTGCATCATTGATTTTTAGCATGTGCATCAGCAGGAGGTAAAGAGGATGTCATGTCATCCATTTGGGTAGCAGAAGCACAAATAGAGACAGAGGTTGTAGCTTCTTTAAGGATTAAGGATTATGATGTTCCTTCTGATGCTACTTTTTTACTTTATGATCATTGTTTCTGAACTCTTCCTTTTAGAAGCAAGAGTGGTTGACCAAATAGGCAGAAGATGTAACACCCTAATATTTAACTCAACATGCCTAGGGCGCATTTAAGTTAATTATTAGTTATTAGTCTTTTGTTTCAGTCTTTAACTTAAACCCTTGAAAATACTTTAATAAAAATATGGTAAATTTTTTTAAAAAAATTACATACAAAATGTGAACCATGCATGCTAACTAATTTGTTTTAATCACCTTATATATAAAAGTAAAAGAATAACATCAAGTTATCGATGAATATGAAATACCTCACTCAATTAATATAATGACACCATTATAAATAATGATCGTTCCTCATTGAACACCAAGACATACAAGAATCAAAATAGCACACTACTGACATAGGTCAAGTTAAATACAATGATCCAACAGAAATATCATACAAATAAAAACCGAACAAACTAGCATAAGATTCTCCTCCCATGTCTCCTACTCGGTGCACCTAGAATCAGTCCTACAAGTTGGCACATCACGTAAGGCAAGATGTCTTGCAGGTAGAACATGAGCACCTCGGCGTGGCCGGTTGGCTCCTCTTACTAGTTGCATAATAGTAGCTTTTCCATCGTTATCGTCCTCCCATTCCATAAGGGCAGTAGGGGCCAATTCGCCTGAAGAGTGATGGGAAGGTGCATCTTCTGATGGGTCCAACCACGACCCAGTGGACCGAGGCAGTGACCTAGGTGTATAGTCAGGAAAATCGTTAACTGCCGATACAAAAGGGTAAGGAAACTTTCGAGGACACGGACGTGCACGCTCAAAAGCAAGGTCATCTGGAAAAGGGGCAGTATGGGAAAACCACATGCTAGAAATGGGGTACGAGAATGGACGATCTATAAACACATACAAGCGAACAACACAGTGACCCATAAAATAGTATGACCGGTTAGCCGGTCAAAGTGCATATCCCATGAGGGGGCATCAACGTAGATTATAAATGTCGCTATCTACCCCTGAAGACGAGATGGAAAGAAATAAAGAGGGAGTGAGAATCTTACAAAAGAATCTCAGTAGGGCCTTCGCCTCCTAATATGTGTGTCATCATCATCGTCCCCAAGAACCTCGGGTTTCATTATGAAAATGTGGGATATATAAGGTTCATTATTAAGTTCCAAATACCATTAGCCGAGACCGGTGTCTTTTAGCATGAGTCTTGATGTCATGGATGCATCATACTACTATCATGAATATATATCAATGCCATATACGTTATAACATAAGAATTCACATATAAATGCTCATGACATAAAGAACATAAATTCCTCTAACATAACTTTTCCTCAATATGCTATTTGGTAACCTAAATTTTTCAATCTTTTTCCTTGGGGGAAAGGGGGGCTGCCCTATATCTTATCTCCTCTTAAGAGTTCTAGGTTATAAGCTCATACCTAAACTAGTCATCATTAGTCTACACTTATCCTGTGATAAGCTAATTCCTGACTCCTAGAGTGTAGGTTAGGGGGCTTAGGAACACTTTTCATAACCATTAATTCCTGGAGTCTAAAGGGTCCTTATTGGATCACCTCTCATAACCATTAATTCTTAGAGTCTAGAGGATCATCTCCATGTGTCTTATGTTACCTTAAATATTAACATGTTTAAAAGCGATACATGAATGAGCTTATGATCATAGATCTCATCACAACTTATCACTTAACATTTTATACTCATATTCTTCATAAATTTTCTAAGTTTACAAGTTTAGTGGAAATCCGCAGCATAACAGCTGGAAACGAAGTTTTCCCCAAATCTGTTTTTGGCCATATGTTATAGTAACATGCATCTTGGTTATCAACTCAGAATCATGCATGCCACAATTGATCACATAATCATACTTCACTTTCGTATATCCACAAGCATGCGGTATCATTAATTTACTGAAAAAAATATCATGCTCCTACCCAGTGTGCCAGAATCAAAGAACGAGCTCAGCTAATGCACATACTATGCTCATCAACACACACACACACACACACACACACACACACACACATAGGCAGTGTATTAAAAATTATTATGGGATACTCATCATACAATTGTTCCCAAGTTGTTAGAAAATTTCACCATAATCTTACATGGTTTAGAACTACAACCTGGCTTAACCTAATTACCGTAACTACTCTTTTATGAATCTAAGGAATCCACCCCAATGATTTACAATAACTTTTAACCTCATAAGCATTTTAAAGCAAAGCTGGACATTTTGGGCAGTGTTTTAGATTAAACTATTTCAGGGTTCTAGAAGTCATGTTTTTGACCCTTTTTAGTTACCGATTTTTCCTAAGATGCTAAAATTAATTCCTACCACCACTAATAGAATTTTTTACACTTAAATTCAATTCCAAACAGAATACTAGCTGACTTAATGTTGCTAAAATAGTAGCCAAAATTTTCAACTCTCAGAAAACTTAACCCTGTTTTCGGTCCTTTCTAGTTTCTAATCTTTTCTAAAAAGGCTTGGAATGAATAATACATCAACTACTAGTAACTTGTACACATTTAATTCCTCTCAAACACCTTTTTACATATTTAGAAATAACAAGGCAGTAGCAAAATTTTCATTTCCTAAGAGCATTTGAAAATTGTATTTTTGACCCATTCTAGTTTGTAGCTTTTCCTAGAACACCAAAAATAAGTTTTGCAACAAGTATTATAAATTTTTGCATACTGATAATTAATTTTTTATCACACTTTATTTTTGCAATTGAATAATGATTTTTGGGGTTATTTAGTGTTTAACTATTGGTTTCCGATTTAAATTGGATTTTGAGCTTTTACGTGAAATTAATCACAACTTTTGTTTCAGGTGCCCGATTAAAGGCCAAATTCGGACAAGGCAGTTATGAAATGCTGGAGCAGAGTTGCATGGGACCAAAACCATAGTTTCGGTTTTTGTTTGGACCGGTTTTTGTCCTTTGAACTGGTTTATTTTATTTTATTTTATTTTATTTTATTTTATTTTAGGAGTGGGAAAACAGAGAGACTACCGTTTTATTTTATTTGTTTTTTTTATTAAGAGCTGGAAACAGGAAGAGGGAGGTGCGCTGTGTTTTTGGATTTTTCATATTCCAACTCTTATTCTCTCTAAAAAGTTTTGGCATTGTTCAAATTTTGATTTTTCGTTTCTGCCATGGTTGGCTAAGGAGCTAATCGACCAACCCACGAATTGAGTTCAGCCATTCCAGAGGACGTATTGCCTCATATTGAGTTCGTTCTTTCTTTTCCCTTATGTATTTCGATTCTGGATAACTTAAGGGAAGAGGTGTTGAATGTTAGATTTAACATTTAGGTTGATTAATCGAAAGGGCTTAAAATCAAAACGGGTTTAAGTGCATGCGTTGAATGAGTGAACACGCCGAGTTTCTGATAAAATGCTAGGTGATCATCTAGTAGTTTCGTTTTTCTAATTGAATGCAGGGATTCCGATTTGCTTAGGATCAACCACGAATTCAGTGGTCTAATGATGGATTTTTAGGAACTCAAGTCTGGGTTGGTTGCTTTTAAATTGTTAATTTCGTTTTTATCTTTTATCTGTTATCTGTTATCTATTGCTATTGAAAGTGAACAAACCCCCCCCCCCCCGTTTTCGTTTCTGTTGCTATTTTCAATCAAGCGAATTAGTCCGTTGCGAATTCCTTGGAAAACGATTCAGGTTGCTCTATATTACAAGTTTATTTTTAGAGCCTAATTAATTTGAGTGAGTTCGACAATCACGTCACATACTAAACCCCCTCCAAACAGAATCTCACTGAAATAAGAAGGCCAAACAGTGGCTGAAACCTTGATTTCAAAATCATTAGAAAAACCTATTTCTAGATACTTTCAAGACGCTAGTTTTCCTCATTACTTGATTTAAGACTTAGAAAAACTCTTGGAACTATTTTTACCTCTTTGAATGTTCAAATATCAATGCCAAACAGAGAGCAAATTCAAATTTCATTAATAAATTTCTTTTATGATGAAAGTACTCTTTTACTACTCCTTGAGTTTCCAAGACTTGAAAAACTTCTAAGGCATAACTTACAAAAGTTCTAAAACACCAAATTTGAGTCATAAAAATCAAATAAAACTCATCTCCACCCTATTTTCTTCATGTCATGGCCGAATATATATATATTCATTAGTGTAGCCATATTAAAAATTTTCATTTAAGATCCAAGGACAAATCTTGAACTTTAAGGTCTTAGGTGATGACTTGAAAGTAAACATACTATTCACTTTATTTTAATCTTTAAAATTTAAGGTGATGACTCAAAGATAAATATGCTATGTAAATCTGTTTCCTTGTCTTTAAGATTTAGGTGATAGCATAAAAGTAAATATGTTATACAAATCCATTTTTATCTTTTGAGGTTAAGGTGATGACATTGAAAGTAAACATGCTATGCAAATCCATTTATTTATCTTAAAGATTTAGGTGATAGCATAAAAATAAACATGAATGCAAGTCCATTTTACATCTTGTTCACTTAAAGCTCAAAACTTTACAATATTAGGTTCTTGTCCCTCATAGATCTTAAAGATTAGTGAGTTTTAGAGTCCATTAAGCCCATGGTTCCAAGAACCTTATTTCCTAGACTCATCATCAAGCTCACAAAGAATCAATCTTAAAGAAAAGAAAAACAAAAAAAAATATATCATTAATCTTTTGACAACAAGAATTAAACCTTGAGTTTTAGAGATCATTTATGTAATGAATTCATAACCACAACCATGATTCCTTATCACCAAGCCATGGTCATCATCAAGCTATGAAAACTGAAAAATTAAAGAAAAAACATAAGAAAGAACATGAAATAAAATCTCTACTAAGTTGTTTCTTGTTTATTAAAGAGAAAGCTTGATCTTCTACGAGCAACAAGAACCAAAAATCTGGTCCTAATGCTATTAGTGGTTTTAGCTAAAGGAGGGTGGAACAAAGGAAGAATTTTTCTTGTGTTCTTGTGTTTAGAAATGGAACGTTTAGGTGTTTAGGAGTTGGTTTATGGTGGATATGTGTTTGTTTAAGCTTGAGAACTTGGATGAATGTCAAGAATGGAGTCTTTTGGAGGTGGAGGAGGAAGAAGATGAAGGCTTAGTGTTCTTTGAGAGAATACTGAATTTTTTTATCAATAATTAGCAACACAACTCCAAAAAAGCAAATGGAAAAGTAATGATATGTTTGTGTGCATTATTCCTTGAAATAAAAATAAAATATGGCCATGAGGAAGGCATGGAAACTGCATGTAACACCCTAATATTTAACCCAACATGCCTAGGACGTATTAAGTTAATTATTAGTTATTATGCTTTTGTTTCATTCTTTAACTTTTCTTTATTTAAAATACTTAATGGAAAATATAGGTAAATTTTTTTTTTGAAATATAAAACAAAATGTGTGCTGCGTACGCTGACATAAAATACATATTAAACCATATCATAAAGGGATAAATATGTTCACATATCTTAAAACACAGCATTCATGAACATGAAACACAAATATATTACATAATGTAACACCTTAACTTTTAACCCAATACTCTAGAACATATTAGGCTAATCATTAGGTTATTACTTCTTAGTCTCAACATTTTAGTAAAATACTTAGCGGAATTTACGGGTAAATTTTTTTTTTGAAAACACAAAGCAAAGTGAGAGCCACAAACTTAACTAGTCGAACGACAGAAACATAAAGCACGCATAACAATTATCAGAAGTCATAAAGTAAAGCATATAACCAAAGAACAATCATGATAATAAAAGAAACATTCCATTAATAACATAATTAAGGTACATAAGTAGTCATGCCCTCATAGGGATAGGCAGAGCTTGTAATACAGTGGAAAAGGAAATACAACAGAAAACAAGAAAGCAGGAATAAACCATAACTACCCGAGTGCACCTATGGTGAATAACCTAAAAAACAAAAGAAGGTTTATCCACTCTACATGTGGTGTGTGCACTAAGCCTCCCTTACGACGTCAGCTACTGGAATCCGGGAAATGGTGGAGTGTAACCGATCCATGGACGCAGAGCTGTAGGAGTGGAAACACGTGAAGACTGAGCGTAGGCTCCACGGTGGGGGCGCCTCTCGGCTCAGCTCGCTAGCCTCGGCTGCGTAACGGTCTCCTCGCTCACATCTCGCATGAACTGAAGTGTAGGAGCAGAACTCTCACTATACATGTGCATTGGCGGGTCCTCGGATGGGTCGTCCTCCGAACTCGAGGATCGAGGCACGTACTCCTGGAAGTCTCGAGGCATCGAACCACCAGTATACGTCCATAGAATCCTCTCATCTCGCATCCGGGCGCGCTCAGAAACCATCGCGTCATCATAAGGTGACGTCGGGGAGAAACGGTAGCTCTGTACAGGATGTGCAAAGCAGCATCCAATGAACATGAAGACTTGCACAGTACACTGCCCCTCAAAATGATATGACCCGTGGTCCGGGTCATAGTGGACCTCCCAAGTAGGCGTGTCAATGAAAAGCACGAACGTCGCCATCGGTCTCTGAAGATGTGACGGAAGGAAAAAGAGATAGGAGTGAGAATTCTTACTAAAGAATCTCAGTAGGAGTCTCCTATCCTAGGGTTACATCGTACACATCCTCAAGAACCTTGGGTTTAATTATAAAATAGTGATCATGCATATAAGGTTCAATTTAGGGTTTCTCAAACTAATTATCCAAGGTCCATTCCTTT
Source organism: Dalbergia cultrata (assembly GCA_031216105.1). Lineage (NCBI taxonomy): Eukaryota > Viridiplantae > Streptophyta > Magnoliopsida > Fabales > Fabaceae > Dalbergia > Dalbergia cultrata. The sequence goes on from CM062348.1 coordinate 39,918,276, forward strand.
TAGCATGTGTCTTGATATTATAAATGCAACAGGTTATATCATGGATGCATGTCAATACTTGAGCATATAAGACAACATATCAAAGCACATAAACATAAATCATGTGGCATGAGGGCATATAACTTTCAAGTGAATCATTCCTCAACTTCGTGACATCAATCATGGTACTTTAGCATATAAGCCACCCTAAAAATAACTAGGTTATGAGCTCATACCTCAGCTAGTCGTCACTAGCTCTTGCTTATTATCTGAATAAGCGAAACATAATAAAATAATCTCAACTCGCAAGTACGGGTAGGGGGCAGGGATCACCTTTCGTAGGATATACCCTCTTTGAAATGCTTTGCGGGCATTTCATCACAGCAATTTGTCCGCTTTGGTAGGCTGCATTTACTCATACCCTCACGGATTTGTCTCCCCTGAGGGTGCTCGGCCGAACCAGTGTCACCCAAGCGAGTGCGTCTCAGTGCTTGTCACATAAAAATCTCCTGGGGTGCTCGGCCGAACCGGTGTCACCCAGGGTTTTCAACTCATATGGTACTCATAAACATTTCTTTCAACCCTTTAAGGTTTGACGGAAATTCGGCAACATAACAGATGTTAAACCGAATTTCCTTCAAACTACCACAAGCTAATTCACACAACATGTTCTTATGAAACTCATGCTATGATAAACTTTAACATTTTCATCAACCATTTTCTCATGCACCAAGCACATCTTATCATATCCTTGCATCATACAACACATCATAGCATTAACAATTTTTTAGTGTCTTATGCATTGACCCTTACGGTCCTTAACTCACATTCTAAGTTATAAATCATCAAGCCTAATCTCTCGAGAACTTATAAGGTTATAATTAAGTCTTTCTCACCTCACACTATGGTTGTGAACACCCATTCCCTGCATGCTCCCTACTCGCTGCAGACGAGGAATATGGGTTCCCTCAAATTGCTGAGCCATGCACAGAGAAAGCGGGACACAAGTGGGGTGGCTGTTCTGCCTTACCCATACCCTGTCTCGCACACACACATCAGCATTAAGATTGAATGATGGGAGGTACTAAAAAAAAAAAAAAAGGATGGTAGACACTATTTCATGGGCATCTCCTTTGCAATGGCAGACAGGGGATGGACTCCCTGCCCTCTGCCTGGCCAGACAGCGTGAGTAAATTGAGAGAAGATGGGGACCTTCGAGGAGGAGGACAAAAAAAAAACTTGACAAAAAAAAACCACCCTTTACCATTACTTCATGATCTCTCCACCTACCATCACAGAATCAAAAAACCATTTTCAACCTTTGTCATCACTCTCACCTAGCCAACGATCATACTCTTCCATCATTACATATAGAATTTAAGTCCCTCAATCTGTCATCGCTAACTACAAAATCATCATCATCAGACAACCTCTATCACTACCATCCCAGTACATAGCCTTTTCCATTATTACATCAACATAAAAAAAAACAGCATCATCAAACTATAAAAAGGAAAGGAAGGGAAAGCCTAGAAACCCATTCGCGAAGTCAATCTCACTGCAACAGCCACTTGCGCCGAGGCGTCTCCACCCCTTCTCGTAGTCAGCGCATGAACTACCTCTTCCTGGCGGACTGGCATTCTCGCCTCTTGCTGCATATCGAAACCCCTTGCTGGAATTGTACCAGCACCTCCGCAGATCAGCAGCATCACACGCCCCCAGTCATCCTTGCAAGCTGCCCTCCCTCTCTGCCACACGATCTACCTCACCTGGACAGCACCTTGCGAAACAACGAATGTTGCACCCTCTGTCGAAGACAACTCTCCCTCGTTCGAACTCAGTCACCAACACCCAATAACCGCCGATCACAATCGCTGCCAGCCCACATTGGAACCTCATCTGCATCCCGTTGCTGTGAAGGCCAGACCAGATCCAGTCATAGCGTCACCCTGCGGTCCGCACACTGCTGTCTCATGATCTTGTTGCTTCCTTTGTTTCATATCACAATAATTAAGTAAAGGTAAAGCAGGTTGATTTCCTTTTTGTTTTAATTTATTTTTATTCCCTTTATACTTGTTTTTGTCATTACTTGTTTTAGTTTTTTCGTTAGAATCATATGGAGTTGGCCTCGTGGGCTCCTGTGGATTATAGTTTAGGCTTTAAATTTTTTAGTTTGGGCTGGAATTGGTTTTCTTTAAAGTGTAGTGGTTTGGAAATTCTAGTTAGTGTATGTTTGTCATTATAACAAAAGGAATTTCTTTTGGGCTAACTTGCGTTTTTTTTGTTTGTGTTTTTTATCAAAAAACAAATTAAAAAAAAAACAATAAAAAGGTGAGAATGTTTGGACCGTAGTTGTGCTTTTGAATTGCCTTGATGTTTATATATATAGTTTCTTTCTTTCTATTTTAATATTCTTTTTATTAGGCTTTGTTGTTGGGTATGTGTTTGAATTGGTTTAAGGTTCTGTTGGGTTAAGATTTATTTTGTGGATTAGATGTTTATTTTTATCCTAAAAATAAGAAAAAAACTTGCTAGTGTGTATTCGATTAATTTCCTTTTTTAGTTTATTTATTTTTCTGTTAAGAAATAGGAAATATTATTTAATCTGGCTTTAAAATAAACCCTTGGGCATATTTTCTAAAAAAAAAACATTTTTTAGTAGACCGCATTTTGAAAATAGTGTTACTTGAGTCATTATAGCTTGTTAATTATGTGCTCTATTATATCTTAGTTGTGATATCTTGACATTCTGAAATTCCTTTTCAGATATAAAATCAATCAATCAACACATATTTTTATTTTTATTTTGTATTAAAATCCATCAACAAATAAATATTTTCTATAGAACTACGTGACTTTGAGTTGCTCATTGCACCGGAGGATACGTAGGAGCAGATAACCTCTGTCAAGCAAAAATTAATTTTTCTTTAATTTATTTGTTGAATTGTAAATACATTTATGTAAATTATTTACTTTTTCTTACATTGTAAATATATGTGTAAATTATTTTTCTTAATTTATGTGTTGATTTCGTTAAACTAATTTCTTCTTGATTTATTTATTTAAATTGTAAATATATTCACGTAAGTAAATTTTTGAATTTATTTGTTTTGTCTTCTTTCATTAATTTATATTTTGAGGGGTTATTATTTAATTTGCATAATTTACTAAGGTACTGCCTAAGGCAGATTGTATTAGGGTGCGTGAGATTAAGTTCCTACCCTTCCCTATGCATAACCGACTCCCGAACTCATATCTGGTTTTCAAACACTATTTTCATAAAAAATAAAATTGGTTTTTCCAAGATTTTCCAAATTAAATAAACTTGGTGGCGACTCCATTTTTAAACATAAATAATTCTTTCTCGCCGTCCCCGTCGCGATCCCGGTTGTGACAGATGGCGACTCCTTTGAGGACTTGATGAAGAGTCAGGCCTATTATAGTTAGTTGTGCAAATTAATTAATAACCCCATTTATTCTTGTTTTTCTTTCCTCACTTTGTTTTGTGCAATGTTTCTTTAATTCTATTTTGTATAGTTTAATATTCTTGATGTTTGTATATAATATTTGTTTATTTGTTAAAACTCTAGGATAGACGACTATTGTTATTTTGTATATGCCTGTGGTTTGAATTTTGTAGAATTTTCTTTATTTATTAAAATCTTAGGATAGATGACTATTTTTTATATATGTGTTGTTTGTATCTTATTTTGCAGGAGTGTATGTAGTGATAAGATCGGAAGGTTTGTATGCTCCCAGCACACACTTCACGATCACTTAATTCACACACTGTGTTCTTGGACTCTATACCCGAGCCCATGCGAGCTTAGAATTAGGGGGTTTCTTGACATTGCCAGGAGGGGCTTCATGCTCACTTGGTAGTTGTTGGGACATCACTCAGATTGTTACTAGCCTCGTGAGTCAATCATATTGAGAGGGCTTATCCCTACTTATGGTTGGTTCAAAGGTCGGATCCTTGTCCTGTGGATAAGGGCAATCTGGGGACCATGGTCATTAGAAGTCTAGACCCACTATGAATGTGTACACGTATAGTCAAACCTAGTAGCTACCATGTTAGGGTTTCTGGCCTTAGAACATCCCACCCATTAGGTTTTACCCGGCTAGGACAATGGGAGCATGCTTCTTTCATCCTTTTACACCGCACTCCTTTATGCTTTATTTTAGTTGTTTCTACACCAAACATTGTTACATTGCATTTAGATTAGCTAGTTCCTTGTCTCATAACTTAATGTTGACATTCATTCTCAGATGTTTAGGCATTTTGTTCATTATCACATGCATTCATTCCATTCGTTTCTCATAACATAACTTGTTTTTACATGAAATGTTTCTTTTCTTCAGTTGTGTTCACTTACATAAGTTTGTGCGTCATCAAATTCTCAAGGAAGCATAAAAAAAATTTCATAGAAGCATGCATTCTTATCTCTTCCACCTTTTTAATTCTACTCAATTATTTCATTCTTGTACACAGTGTGTGTGTGGTTTTTGATTCATCATCAGTTCAAAGCAAATGGATGCAATACCGATGAACACTAGCAATGTGCATGACTGGAAAAGAAATATCAAGGTTACAGTGACGAGCAATGAGCTAGAGAAAGTAAAAGAAATAGTTCAGTTGATGCCTCGTGAAGTCCGATCCTCTTTCAAGAATACCTACGAGTGCATATTGGATTTGTTGTCCATTCCGGTGGAAGCGCCGGCATTGAGTGCTCTCTCACAATTCTGGAACCCTTCTCTTTGTTGCTTTGAGTTGCCCGATCTTGATGCTGTGCCAACCATAGAAGAATATGTGGTTATAATGAGACTACCGATCCAAGAAAAATCAGGTGTATATCTATACCAAGGGCATTATGTTAATAAGGAGAACGTTGCCAAGATAATCGGAGTTGATTCAAACCAGATGATAATGGAAGTAAGGGGTCTACTCAAGGAATCGAAGAAGTTTCTTTGGAGACTCATATGCAAACTTTGGCTTAACAAGGAGATTGGGATTTCTTTAAACGAACACTGGCACTGACTATTTATGGGTTGGTCTTATTTCCATTCACGCCCGATGTCGTCAACCAAGCTGCCATGGATGTGTTTTTCAAGTTCGAAACGTGTGGCATGAATCCTATCCCGGCCATGCTAGCAGATACATTCCTTTCTTTGGGGGTTTGTATTCAAAAGAGGGGGGAAGGCTGTATTTGTTGTTTGCCAATGCTATACGTGTGGTTCATGACTCATGTATATGCTAATAGTCGCATGGGCCTTCTTCCTAATCCGTTAGGGGACTTCCATCACATACAGATAAAGTGTCAAGAAGCTCAGGCATGGAAAAAGGAATTCTCACAGATCCAATCAAACACTTTCAAATGGGTCTGTCCCTGGTATCGTGGAGACAGTGTTATCTACAGCTGTGGTGACTTCCATAATGTTCCGTTGATGGGTCCAAGGGGATGCATTTCCTATACACCTGCGTTAGTGCTTAGACAACTCCACTGGACTCAGACAAAGCCACAAGAAGAACAACTTAAAGTATTCAGTTTCCTATACCAGAAAGACAAAAGTACCCTGGAGCAAGAAAGGAAGATCAAAATGGCATGGGATGATGTCAAAATCTTGGGGAAAACGGAACTCGGCCAACAGCATTTAACCTCTTCTCAAGAATACAAAGACTGGAGGAAGGCAAGAGTCGGGAAAGATAGTATCCCAAAGGATATTCCCAACAACCTAGCCCCCACGCAAACTCTAGAGTCGGCCCAACAGATGGAAATGATGAAGGGCCAAATGCGGTTTCTGGAGGAGAAAAAGGAAGCAGCAGACCTGAAGGTTGACATCCTTCAAGATCAATGCAAGAAAATGGCCAAAGAAATTGAGGCCCTAAAAGACGAATGTATTGAGTCAGCAAAAATCACCAAGTCCAGGAAGGGCAAAGAGAAAATCTCAAGCATGCATCTGGCCAAAATCCAAGAGCTAGAGGGAGGACTCCACAAGCTTGTGAAGGAAAAGAATCAGCTGGAGAGAGAGGTTAGTAAGAAAAATCACATGGTGGAAAGAGTAGAATTGGAAGTCAGCCAACGAGATAAAGACATCTGGAGCTTGAGAATGGACGTCAAGAAAGAGAAAGGTATGAGAGAGAAACTGGAGGGACAAGTGAAACACCTATCAACCATGTTGGCACAGACTGAGCAGAAGGCTACTCGAGGATGGGCATCAGCAAACCAATATCATGATTTGTTTGTTGATGCAACAGAATTCGGGAAGTCATAGAGAGAAAAGGCGTTAGAATGGGAAGAAAAATGTGGAAAGCTCACCGGTGAATTAAGTCATTACATTCCAAACTTTATTTATCGTTTCGAGCAGGCCAAGAAGCAAATTAATAAATTGCCACCATTTAGATTGCCTCAAGAGGTGACAGAATTCATGGATTCATGCGAAAGGATCACTAAAGGCCTCAAGAGAAAGAAAATGAAAGCTTTAATGTAATTATCTGTCATGAATCAAGGGTTGTTGAATTTCCTTGTTAAGAAAAGAGGATCAAAACTCATGAAATGTATCTTGAAACGATTTGTACTCAGAACTTCGCCCAGGAATGAATGAAACTTTAATGTTTGTACTTTCACTTCGACTGTCAATTGTGATTTCTCAAGCTTGCCAAATGCTCTCTATAGAGGAACAGATGTTCCCTTAGAAAGTAATGAATCACATTTTTACTTTGAGATAGTTTGTCCTTGCGTAAAAGTGTGAGAATGCTCAGACATATGAAAAGGAACCATATTGCTAGTGTTCATTAGATAGTACCTATAGAGGAGTGAATCCTCCCTTAGATTTGCTATCAACTGCACCTCGACTTATAGGGTGATATATCCATAAGAATAGGTGCAGGGCATCTTTGCTTTTTTTTTTTTTTTTTTTTTTTAAAAAGGAACTTTTTTACCTCTTTCGTTTGTTTCTTATATACATAAAAAAAAAAGAACAAGATTTTAACTTTTTTGGCTATAAAAGTGTTTGTGTAAGCACAAGACTCGTAACCATTGGGCGCCCAAGGAAAGAGGATACCGATCTAACTCGTGTTCATAACACTAGAGCTCGAACCATGATGGAGGAGATGATGCGGGCTATGATGGAGTCACTCGACTTATTGAGAGCCCACCAAAACTCAGGAGGGGTACAACCAAGTGCTACAACGATAACTATACCTGTGGTATCGGATGCAGCTCTGAATGTCATGCAAGGGGTGAATGATAATCCCCACGAACAACCACAACCGACAATGCCTATTACTATTCCCGTTGGAGAAGGATATCATGCGGTAGAGAATACACAGGCTGAAGGGCATGGGCACGCTACCCACATTTGGGAACAGCCTCCGAATGTCATCCCAAGGCAACTCTCTTCCTCGGGGAATAATCGTGCAGAAACAGAGAAGGACAAGTCGAGAGAAAAATGGATGGAAAAAATTCAGGAACAAATTAAGGCAATCAAAAGGCCAAACAATTATGGCTACATGGAGATTGAGCAACTTTGCCCTCCCATTAGCACGGTTGTCCCTAAAGATTTTAAAATTCCTGATTTTTTGAAATATGATGGAACTGGCAACCCACTCTTCCATTTAAAGAGTTACTGTACCAAGATGTCAATCTGGTCCAAAGATGAAAATTTTCTCATTAGCTTTTTCCACGAGAGTTTGACCGGACCGGCTCTAGAATGGTACATCCAGTTAGATCATGCAAAGATTTCCTGTTGGGGAGAGCTGGCTGACCAATTCATGAACCAGTATAAGTTTAACTTGGAAATAGCGCCCAGCCGTGAACAGCTGAGTACAATGCAAAAGAAGAAAGATGAACCCTTTAAACAATATGCTCAGAGATGGAGAGCTTTGGCTGCTCAAGTGCAACCACCACTCATCTCATCCGAGATGTGTTCATACTTCCTAGCAACTCTAGGGTCTCCTTACATCGGGACAATGGTGGGAGCAGCATACAGAGATTTTTCTGAGTTAATAACCGCTGGAGAAAGAATTGAGAGCTTGACTAAAGCTGGAAAGCTCCCGATGAGCCATGACGACACCAAGAGGGGATTCCCACCCAGAAAGAGAGAGACAAAGGTAAATTATGTGCAAGGTCAGCGACCGCTCACCCCAAGATATGCATCCACATATTCTGGACCCCAAATGTCATCCGTCCCTCCTTACCCATACTACCAAACCACAAATCCCACCCCGTACCACCAGCCGCAAGTCAACAACATCCACATACGGCCATACCGACCCGCCCGACCAACATATCCAACCATACATCCTTAGAACTTCCTAAACACAGCACCTCGACCCAATTCTCAAAACCAAAATCGCAATCGTTTCCCAAACCTACCACCTTTTCCAAAGTTAGCCATTTCCAATGCCGACCTTTATCAACGGTTGTTTGATGCTCATTTGATTTCACCATATCCTGTGCACCCATTACAACCTCCGTTTCCGAGTTGGTACAATCCAAATCTGACTTGCAAATACCATATGGATGTTGTGGGACATTCGATTGAAGATTGTGAAGGTTTTAAGATGGCAGTGAGAAGACTAATTGCTTGTGGGAGACTGGATCTCCAAGAAGATCCAAAACCTGATATTGTTAATAACCCGATCCCAAATCATGAAGGAGGAAGTCATGTGAATGCCTTGGAAGTGGAGAAACAATTGATCAAAAAGGTTTTGAGTCTCCGAACACCCATGGAGAAAATGTTTATTGCTTTGAAGGAAGCTAATTATAACATTACAGCACCTGCCTCTATGATGAAAGAAGAGGAGAAATATGATATGGAATCAAGATGTGCATACCATTGTGGAAGTCTGGGACATGATATTGAGAGTTGTTGGGATTTCAAAGTGCGTGTACAAGAACTACTCACTTTAGGTGTGATACAGGCAAAAAAGAAGCAGATTACATTGAAGAGGTGAATGTGATTGAGCGTTTTGTACTCAAAGTTCCACCACTTAATCCAGCCCCCAAGCCGGAAAAAGTGGTAATCACTGTGGAAAAGCCCACGCCTTTCTATTATGAGAACTCTCGTGCTGTGCCCTGGAATTATGAAACTAAAGTGGAGATGAAGGGAGACATAGGGGAAACCTCGAAGGCCCAAGAAAGCGAGGAAGTGACAGGTGTCATGGAAGTAAAGGGAATAACAAGGAGTGGAAAAGTTTATGGGCCCAAAGAGTTGGAGAAGGGGAAGTTTGTTGACGAAGGTAATATCGACAAAAGCTTAGACTCAGAGAGAAAAGAAAGAGAAGAGGAGGAGGAGGGAGTTTTTAAAGATTATGAAGCAAAGTGAGTATGATATTCTAGAACAATTAAAGAAGACTCCCTCTAGAATATCACTCTTGTCACTAATCTTGTCATCTGAACTCCACCAAAAAGCAGTGTTGAAGGTGTTGAAGGAGGCCTACGCAAGCCAGATGCATCATTGGAGAATGTAGTAAACATGGTGGACCCGGGGAAGCGTGTTAACATGATCACATTTTCAGATAAAGAGATTATATCTCAGATCAACCCTAGAGCACTATATATAACTCTTAAATGCAAGGGTTATATTGTGCCCAGAGTCCTTATTGATGGAGGGTCAGGGCTAAATGTCTTGCCAATATCAACCCTGCACTACTTATCAATGAGTAAGGATGATATACTACCACAGCTAATGGTAGTGAAAGCATTTGACGGAGCTAAGAAGAGCATCCTTGGAGAAGTAACACTGCTACTTGAGATGCGCCCAAGCAAATTTGAAGTATTATTCCAAGTGATGGAGATTGAGTCGGATTATAATATGCTACTGGGAAGACCATGGATTAACAACGTCGGAGCTGTCCCCTCAACCTTGCATCAAAAGGTGAAATATGTTGAGAATGGAATGGTTGTTACAATTCATGGAGAAAAAGAAATCTTAGTGTCCAAACCAGTGGCATTGCCATATGTGGAGAATGTAGAGCTGGTGGAGAGTAGCTTATGGCATAATTTAGAGATAGTAGGATTGAAACAAGAGCAAGCTAAACCCCCAATACAAAGTCAGGTGGTGGCCCACATCATGGCTAAGAATGGATATCTGGAAGGCAAAGGACTGGGATCGTGTTTGTAAGGCACCCAAACCCCTATATCGATCCCTGAAAAGTTCAACCGGTTTGGTCTGGGGTACAAGGACTCGTTGAATGAAGAGATGAGAACTTTGAGTCTAGAGCGGAAAAAGCAAAGTGGAAAAATGAAGCAAATCCCTCACTTAAGAGAGACGTTTCATGGCCCGGTTGAAGTTATTACAGCTGGAATAGTTCACTCGCCTTGCTACCACTTCACCATCAACACCTTGGACTCTGAAACGACTCAAGGAGACAACAAATTTCAAGATGACAACAATGATGAAATGCTGATGAACTGGACTGCTGAACCAGTGATTGATGTTATTGCTGCAAAGTAATTTGTTGGGTTGTATTAATTAAGATTTATGCTTTTGTTTATGCTACTATGAGACATCGTTTAAATAAGCTTACATGATTTTTCAATAGCCTTCCTTTATGTTTTCCATTTTGCTTCGTTCTTTTTTTCTTTTTTTCTTTCTTTCTTTCTTTTGTTTTCTTCTTTCCCTTATTTCTTTACTTTTCCATTCCCAGCTCGTTAATTCGTGTTTGTCCTATGTTGTTTGTGATCCATTTTAGCATTCCAACCTACCATAATTACTTTCCAGGAACATGAATGACATAGAAATTTTGCCACAAGAAAAGGAATTTGGAAACTTATTAATTGATTCTCTTGCTGCATTTGATTGCGATAGCCATGAATCTGAAGAGGATGAGAGAGATATTGAGCAATTTTCAAGCTTACTGGAACATGCAGAAAAAGGATTTGACTTAGACAATGAGGTGGTCGAGGTGATTAACATGGGCACTGAAAAAGAGAAAAAGGAGCTGAAAATAGTGGAAAATCCTAAACGTACAGAGATGATTGCGTTGTTTAAGGAATTCCTGGATGTATTTGCATGGTCCTATCGTGATATGCCAGGATTAGACCCAGAGATTGCTTCACACAAGATCCCTTTGTATCTAGAAGCTGAGCCGAAAAAGCAAAAGTTGAGGAGAATGTGACCCGATATGTCATTGAAAATAAAAGAAGAAGTGACTAAACAGCTGGAGGCTGGATTTCTAGAGGTTTCAAGACACACTGATTGGGTGGCCAACATTGTGCCCGTACCTAAAAAGGATGGAAAAGTCAGGATGTGTGTAGATTATCGGGATTTGAATAAGGCTAGCCCAAAAGATGATTTTCCTCTCCTTCACATTGATGTCCTTTTTGATAATACAGCTAGAAGTCACCGATTTTCCTTTATGGATGGATATTCTAGGTATAATCAGATTCCTATGGATATTCATGACAAAGGAAAAACTACTTTCATAACGCCGTGGGGAACATTTTGCTATACAGTCATGCCATTTGGATTGAAGAATGCGGGTGCCACCTACCAACGTGCTATGGTAACATTGTTCCATGACATGATGCACAAGGAGATTGAAGTGTATGTAGATGATATGGTCGCCAAGTCTAAGGAGGGAGAAAGCCACATGGCAGTTCTGCGAAAACTGTTCGAGAGGCTCAGAAAGTATAAGTTACGATTGAACCCTAATAAATGCATTTTTGGGGCTTCTACAGGGAAGTTACTTGGGTTCATTGTCAGTAGAGAAGGGATAAAAGTGGATCCTGATAAGGTGAAGGCGATACAAGAAATGTCTGCTCCCCGAACTGAATGAGAAGTGAGAAGTTTTCTTGGAAGGCTCAACTACATTGCTAGATTTATTGCCAATTTGACTAGTACTTGTGAGCCTATATTCAAGCTGCTGCGAAAGCATCAACCTGGGGAGTGGAATGATGAATGCCAAGAAGCCTTTGATAAAATAAAGGCTTATTTAATGAAGCCCCCAATTCTAGCCCCACCTGTACTGCATCGCCCTTTAATATTGTACCTCACAGTGTTGCCCACGTCACTTGGGGCAATGTTGGGTCAATATGATGAGTCTGGTAAGAAGGAACAGGCAATTTATTATTTGAGCAAGAAGTTTAATGACTGTGAATCCCGTTATCTGGCGATTGAAAAGACTTGTTGTGCATTAGTGTGGGCATCCAAAAGGTTGAGGCAGTACATGTTATACTACACTACTTGGTTAATCTCTCGAATGGATCCATTAAAATACATATTTGATAGTCCTCATGTGTCGTTGAGAATGTCAAAATGGCAAGTGATGCTATCCGAATTCTATATCAAATATGTGACTCAGAAGTCTATCAAGGGAAGTGCAATTGCCGATCATCTAGCTGAAAATCCTCTTGAGGATATACAACCTATCGTGCCTGAATCCCCGATGGTGAAGTATTAAAAGTGGAAAAAGATGAGATAGAAGAGGAGAATGTATGGAAAATGTACTTTGATGGGGCTGTCAATATGAATGGATGTGGAATAGGAGCTGTAGTGGTATCACCAGCCGGGAAGCAGTACCCAGTTTCCATCAAGTTGGATTTTGAATGTACCAACAACATCGCAGAATATGAGGCTTGTGTGAATGGTTTGAAAGTTGCAATTGACTTAGGGATCAAAGAATTAAAGGTGTTTGGAGACTCTGCGCTCATAATCTACCAAGTTATTGGAGAATGGCGCACAAAAGATCCAAAATTGATACCTTATCAGAAGTATTTATCTCGACTAATTGAGCACTTTGATGATATATCATTTTCTCACTTAACTCGAGACAAAAATCAATTTGCGGATGCTTTGGCCACTTTGGCTGTGATGACTAAGTTGGAGGTCCACGCAGAGGTACAACCTATTCGTGTAGAGGTGCAAGATGAACCGATATACTGTGACAGCGTAGAGATTGAACCAGATGGCCGACCATGGTATCATGACATCAAACAATATGTTCAAAGAGGAGAATACCCGACTGGAGCAAATGAAGTGCAAAGAAAAACAATTCGAAGATTGGCCATGACCTTTTTCCTAAATGGCGAAGTCCTTTACAAGCGGAATCATGACACCACTCTCCTTAGATGTGTGGATGCTCATGAAGCTCGAATGATCATGATCGAGATCCACAAAGGAATCTGTGGAACTCACGCTAATGGGCATATGATGGCGTGCAAGATCCTAAGAAGTGGATATTATTGGTCTACCATAGAAAATGACTGCATCAATTATGTTCGAAAGTGTCACAAATGTCAAACATATTCAGATCGAATCAATGCTCCTCCAGTTCCATTACACAACATGGTATCTCCTTGGCCTTTCTCAATGTGGGGCATGGATGTCATCAGCCCGATTAATCCCAAAGCATCCAACGGCCATCGTTTCATTTTGGTCGCAATTGACTATTTCACAAAGTGGGTGGAGGCTGCTTCATATGCCAACATCACACAGAAGGTGTTTCTCAGATTTATTAAAAAGGACATTATCTGCAGATATGGGATTCCAGAAATAATTATCACAGATAATGCTCCTAACCTTAACGGTGCTGAAGTTCAAAAGTTCTTTGAAACTTTCAAGATCAAGCATCACAATTCAGCTCCTTATAGACCTCAAATGAATGGCGCAGTTGAGGCCGCGAATAAAAACATCAAGAAAATCGTCGCCAAGATGGTGGTGAATTATAAAGACTGGCATGAAATGCTGCCTTATGCTTTGAACGCATATCGAACCAACATAAGGTCAAGCACAGGGGCAACTCCCTTCTCATTGGTATATGGAACGGAAGCTGTATCTCCCATAGAAGTGGAAATTCCGTCCTTAAGGGTTTTGATAGAGTCTGACTTGGAGGAATCTGAATGGGTGAGGACTCGTTATGAACAGCTGAATATGATAGAAGAGAGAAGACTGACTGCCATTTGTCATGGCCAGTTGTACCAAAACAGAATGGCCAAGGCTTTTAACAAGAAAGTTCGCCCTAGAGATTTTTACCCAGGAGATTTGGTTTTGAAGAAAATCCTCCCTAATCAAGAGGACGCACGGGGCAAGTGGGCTCCAAGTTATGAAGGTCCCTACATTGTCAAGCAAGCATTTTCAGGTGGGGCGTTGATTTTACAAAACATGGATGGACAAGAATTGCCTAAACCAATCAATACCGATGCAGTCAAAAGGTTCTATGCTTGAAAAGATGTTGACAAAGCCCGTTAGGTTGAAAACTCGAAAGAGCAACCTAAGCAAAAGTTAGGGTAAAACGAAAGAAAAAAGAAAAAGAAAAATAAAAGAAAGAAAAAGCTCGTTAGGTTGAAAACTCGAAAGAGCAACCTAGGCAAAAATTAGAGCAAAAAGATAAGCATCATCTCAAGCAACCTATACTGGGGCAATTTTTAGTGTTGAGTTCATCCAGTGAATCAAATAGCCCAAGACTAAAACTGGGGCAATTTTTCAGAAAAAGGGTTTGAAGACATCTTCAGAGATCAGGGTTATGGTGTTCAACTGCTGTAAGAAATCAGTTGAATGAGTCACAAAGAACTGGAACTGGGGCAAAATTTTATGTCTTTCACAATCTTGTCTTTCAGCTTCGTGTTGTTACCTTGTTTTTCAAACTTCTGTCATCCAATACACCAACCAATAAAGATATCTATTCAGCCAATCTTTTTGTCTTCTCTTTAAACGCATGTTTATTTATGATGTCTTGAGTAAGCATAAATTTAAGTTTAAAGTTGTACAACCTAATAATTCTTACAGTATACATCCATGGCAAGCATTACACTATGAGAATTTAGAAGTTTTAGTCAAACTTGGCAGAAAAGCGATCATCGTCCTAAAAAAGGAAAAAGGGAACGAAGTAAGCAAGGTTACAGAAGAAGGAAAGAAAACTTATGCCAGAAGGTCCAGTGGGTGAATTACGAGTTTGATCGGTTATAGTCTTCCTTGAGGTTTGCTTGATTTAGTTACGGTTAGTTTTTCTGAAATAAACTGAAAATTGATGACTTGTGCATATAACCTGAAAAAAAAAAAGAGATAATGTGAAAATCGTTATTTTCCATGTTTGCCAATTTAATTTTTCTTGTCGGCCTTAGATTGCCAATTCAATTTAATTTTCCTGTCGGCCTCAGATTGCCACCATTTAATTTTCCTGTCGGCCTCAGATCGCCAATTTACTTTCATGGCGGCCTCAGACCGCCAATTTAATTTTCCTGTCGGCCTCAGATTGCTGATTTACATTTCATGTCGGCCTTAGATTGCCACTTTACTTTTCATGTCGGCCTCAGATTGCCATCATTTAATTTTCCTGTTGGCCTCAGATCGCCAATTTATTTTCCAGTCGGCCTCAGATTGCTGTTTTACCTTTTAATCAGCCTCAGATTGCCATTTTCACTCATGTCGGCCTCAGATTGCCGTTTTAACTCTTCAGTCGGCCTCAGATTGCCGTTTTACCTTTTAATCGGTCTCAGATCACCGTTTTACCTTTTTAATCGGCCTCAGATTGCCATTTTCACTCCTGTCGGCCTCAGATTGCCCTTTTAAGTTTCCAGTCGGCCTCAGATTGCCGTTTTACCTTTTAATCGGCCTCAGATTGTCATTTTCACTCCAGTCGGCCTCATATTGCCGTTTTACCTTTTAATCGGCCTCAGATTGCCATTTTCACTCCAGTCGGCCTCATATTGCCGTTTTACCTTTTAATCGGCCTCAGATTGCCATTTTCACTCCTGTCGGCCTCAGATTGCCGTTTTAAATCTTCAGCCGGCCTCAGATTGCCGTTTTAACTTTTCAATCAACCTCAAATTGCCGTTTTAAGTTTTCATGTCGACCTCAGATTACCGTTTTAACCCAATCGGCCTCAGAATACCGTTTTAAGTTTTCAGTCAGCCTCAGATTGCCATCGCTTCTAATTTTCTGTCACTTGTTGATCCGTAGCCAGTTGATCACAAGAATCTTCAATTTCTATTAGTTCGGTCATCTCTTGTTTGAATTTCATATTTCTTGTCATTCATACTTTGGTTTCTGAATTGCATCATTGCATTGCGTATGCCGCTCATGAGCATTTAGTTTCTTTCGTTATTTGAAGTCAGCATATTCTGCATTGCCGAACAAAATCAGTGTTCATATCTTTGCTCCTTCCTTGCAAAATAATATGTAAAACTTAAGTTTATCATCTTATTTTGTAAGAAATAAGCAAAGAGGGGCAACTGTGAACACCCATTCCCTGCATGCTCCCTACTCGCTGCAGACGACGAATATGGGTTCCCTCAAATTGCCGAGTCATGCACAGAGAAAGAGGGACACAAGTGGGGTGGTACATTACGCCTTACCCATACCCTGTCTCGCACACACACATCAACATTAAGATTGAATGATGGGAGGTACTAAAAAAAAAAAAAAGAAGGATGGTAGACACTATTTCATGGGCATCTCCTTTGCAATGGCAGACAGGGGATGGACTCCCTGCCCTCTGCCTGGCCAGACAGCGTGAGTAAATAGAGAGAAGAGGGGGACCTTCGAGGAGGAGGACAAAAAAAAAACTTGACAAAAAAAAACCACCCTTTACCATTACTTCATGATCTCTCCACCTACCATCACAGAATCAAAAAACCATTTTCAACCTTTGTCATCACTCTCACCTAGCCAACGATCATACTCTTCCATCATTACATATAGAATTTAAGTCCCTCAATCTGTCATCGCTAACTACAAAATCATCATCATCAGACAACCTCTATCACTACCATCCCAGTACATAGCCTTTTCCATTATTACATCAACATAAAAAAAAAAAAAAACAGCATCATCAAACTATAAAAAGGAAAGGAAGGGAAAACCTAGAAACCCATTCGCGAAGTCAATCTCACTGCAACAGCCACTTGCGCCGAGAGCTGTCTGGCCACCCCTTCTCACCGTCAACTGCCGCGGACTGCCTCTTCCCGGCGGACTGGCATTCTCGCCTCTTGCTGCATATCGAAACCCCTTGCTGGAATTGTACCAGCACCTCCGCAGATCAGCAGCATCACACGCCCCCAGTCATCCTTGCAAGCTGCCCTCCCTCTCTGCCAACGATCTACCTCACCTGGACAGCACCTCGCGAAACAACGAACATTGCACCCTCTGTCGAAGACAACTCTCCCTCGTTCGAACTCAGTCACCAACACCCAATAATCGCCGATCACAATCGCTGCCAGCCCACATTGGAACCTCATCTGCATCCCGTTGCTGTGAAGACCAGACCAGATCCAGTCATAGCATCACCCTGCGGTCCGCACACTACTGTCTCATGATCTTGTTGCTTCCTTTGTTTCATATCACAAAAATTAAGTAAAGGTAAAGCAGGTTGATTTCCTTTTTGTTTTAATTTATTTTTATTCCCTTTATACTTGTTTTTGTCATTACTTGTTTTAGTTTTTTCGTTAGAATCATTTGGAGTTGGCCTCGTGGGCTCCTGTGGATTATAGTTTAGGCTTTAAATTTTTTAGTTTGGGCTGAAATTGGTTTTCTTTAAAGTGTAGTGGTTTGGAAATTCTAGTTAGTGTATGTTTGTCATTATGACAAAAGGAATTTCTTTTGGGCTAACTTGCATTTTTTTTGTTTGCGTTTTTTATCAAAAAACAAATTAAAAAAAAAACAATAAAAAGGTGAGAATGTTTGGACCGTAGTTGTGCTTTTGAATTGCCTTGATGTTTATATATATAGTTTCTTTCTTTCTATTTTAATATTCTTTTTATTAGGCTTTGTTGTTGGGTATGTGTTTGAATTGGTTTAAGGTTCTGTTGGGTTAAGATTTATTTTGTGGATTAGATGTTTATTTTTATCCTAAAAAAAAAAAGAAAAAAACTTGCTAGTGTGTATTTGATTAATTTCCTTTTTTAGTTTATTTATTTTTCTTTTAAGAAAGAGGGAATATTATTTAATCTGGCTTTAAAATAAACCCTTGGGCATATTTCCTAAAAAAAAAAAAAAACATTTTTTAGTAGACCGCATTTTGAAAATAGTGTTACTTGAGTCATTATAGCTTGTTAATTATGTGCTCTATTATATCTTAGTTGTGATATCTTGACATTCTGAAATTCCTTTTCAGATATAAAATCAATGAATCAACACATATTTTTATTTTTATTTTGTATTAAAATCCATCAACAAATAAATATTTTCTATAGAACTACGTGACTTTGAGTTGCTCATTGCACCGGAGGATACGTAGGAGCAGATAACCTCTGTCAAGCCAAAATTAATTTTTCTTTAATTTATTTGTTGAATTGTAAATACATTTATGTAAATTATTTACTTTTTCTTACATTGTAAATATATGTGTAAATTATTTTTCTTAATTTATGTGTTGATTTCGTTAAACTAATTTCTTCTTGATTTATTTATTTAAATTGTAAATATATTCACGTAAGTAAATTTTTGAATTTATTTGTTTTGTCTTCTTTCATTAATTTATATTTTGAGGGGTTATTATTTAATTTGCATAATTTACTAAGGTACCGTCTAAGGACGGGTGTATTAGGGGTGCGTGAGATTAAGTTCCTACACTTCCCTATGCATAACCGACTCCCGAACTCATATCTGGTTTTCAAACACTATTTTCATAAAAAATAAAATTGGTTTTTCCAAGATTTTCCAAATTAAATAAACTTGGTGGCGACTCCATTTTTAAACATAAATAATTCTTTCTCGCCGTCCTCGTCGCGATCCCGGTTGCGACAATGGTCAAGAACATCTATAAACCTCAAGGATGCAGAATTCATAATCCTAACTTTACGGGTACCTAGGAGTCACAACAATGACCCTTTCTAAGTCCGGTTTGCTCCTAAGACATCAAGATGAAGTCCTAAACCATTTATGAGTCATTCCTACACATGTAAACTAATTTAAATCCATGATTAGCATTACTAAACCTTGCTGGACAGAATCCAGAAAATTCAAACATTAAAGGATCTAGAACTCTCAAATTAATTCTTTTCTAGTTTCTAACTTCTCTTATCTTTCACATATGAGTCTTAACATTAATTATACTTAAACTTAAACATATTATCATCATTAACACAGCTCATACAGTGGTTAAACATGGCAAGGCAGAACCGAAACAAACATCTCCATTTAAAGGCATCAAATACAATTTCTAAAGCACATAAAATACTAGTTTCTCTTGGAAGCTTTTTAAAATTTCCAAAACTCATTTATAAACATTTTTAACATCTAAAATCATAAAAATATTTAAGAGGGTAGTGACTAAATCAACTTTGTCTCAAGAGGTCCTAAATTCATAAAACTTGATTCTACATATTCCTTATACTCATAAAAGCTTAGAAAATTTATGAAACATAGTTTTCAATACTTAAAAGCATCAAAACCCCCTTGGGGCCGAAACATGAACCAAGGGAAATAAATATTTTAGACCTTTGTTTGAGACAACAATGGGCAAGTCTTTGAGCTCTAAAAATAAATATGCTCATGCACTTGTTTTAGCTTGCATTAGAAAGTAAAGTGATAGCATAAAATAAACATGAGATGCAACTCATTATTATCTTGATATTAAGTGAGAACTTGAAATGTAAACATGATAATGCATAGCTTGAAATATAAATATGATAATGCAAGATTCACTTATTATCTTGAATACTTAGTGATAGCAAGGAAAGTAAACATGATGTGCAAAGCATAAAATAAACATGATGCAAGGTTCATTTTATGGTTAGCTAGAGCTCATCCAAGACTTTAACAAAGTAACAACCCAACATATATCTCATTACAAAGAGAGCTCTAAGGTTCTTGAACCAAGTCCTCAAAGGAACTATGAGGTTCTTGAACATCATCATCAAGCTCAAGAAAGCAAACCTTTTAAACAAACAAAACCTCAAAGATCAAAAAGGAAATGGAAAACCGAAATGTTAAAGAAAAGGAAACAAAGAAACCAAACTCCAAAATAGCAAGAAAGAAAAGGTATTCTTGAGTAAAAATCATGTTTGAGTTAGAAAATGAAGTTGAAACTCAAGCAAAGTAAAACCTCAAGCTCTAGAGGTTCCTTTGAGATGAACACATAGTCATCATCTAGGAGTGCTCATCATTGAGCTATCATGAGCTCATCAAGGCCTCATGGCCGAAATCTCAAGGAAAGAATAACAAAGGAAGTTCCAAAAAGAAAATCCAAGAGAAAGCTAGAAAGAACTTATTTTCAAGAAAACAAAGTTTAGAAAACACTCCTACCTAGAGTGAAGTTTAAAAGCTTGAACTTTGAGAAAAGAAAGCAAGATGATGAGCTCCTCCTTGGGGCTAGATGTCTTCGGCCTTGTGAGGAACAAGGAAGAGAAAAATGTGTTTGGATGAGGTTGTGTTTGAGGTGAGGTGTTTGAGAGGTTAGGAGATGATTCAAGCCTTTGAGGAGGTGTTTAGAGGTTGTGATATGATGATAAGATGAAGAGATGAAGAGGATGAAGATGAAGAACAAGAGAGAGTTCTCTTGAAGCTTTGAAAGAAAAGGAAAGAAACTTAGAGAAACTAGGAAATTCTAAAAGCTTGCAAATGTGCTAAACTGTTTGCAAGTTCTTCCAATGCACCTATTTATAGAAAATGAAACAAATGAAGTCTCATTGAGGGGGAGAAGGAACCGTGTGGTTTGAGAGGGAAAGGAAGAGAAAATATCTCTTTGATGGTGTCATACAAGCATGGTTGAAAGTATGAGAGGTATGGCTTTAGGCATGGGTTTTTGAGTGAGTTTTTCTTTTAATTGTGAATGAAATTAGGCTTCTAGAAGTGATACATGGCTGGAAGTTTTTCAGCCACAAATAAATGGAGGAATTGATTATTTCACTTGGTTATTCATTAGGAAAAGCAAACTTGATTGAAACTATGACAAGGTATGACAAGTATGGTGACTTGAGGTGATTTTTCTTCAAGTTTTGAAATGAAATAATTCATGAAAATGGGGAGAGGGCTGGCGTAAATTTCAGACCAGAAAATGGGGGAAAGCATGGTTTGTATGACTCAAAGCATGGTTTGTGCAAGGTCAGATCAGAAAATTCATGAAAGCATGGTTTGTATGACTCAAAGCATGGTTTGTGCAAGGTCAAAGCATGACTCTTTGTGTAGGAAAAATTCACACATGTGATGGATAAATGGGAGGCATGGCTTCGGCCAGATTGGGAAGAAAAGAGAGAAGAAAAATCTTCCATATAATTGGGTGCTAATGATAGGATTAAGTGTAGGTTAGCTTAGGTACAAAGTTAGGAGTAATTAAACTTAAGTTTAGGTAGCTAAGTATGAGTATTAGGAATTTTATGACAAGATTAGGAGTGCTCATACATCATTAGAGAATTAAAAACTCATTTATGAATAAACAATGTGTAACACAATTCCATGATTTAAGGAATTGGAAAGAGAAAATACTATTCAAGATTCCATGACTAGGAGTCTTGAAATTAAAATATGATTTTAAGTTGTAATTAAGCACTTTTAGGTTCTAATCAACTTTAATAAATTATTTTGACTCAAGATTAATTAAGGAAATTAATTAACCTTCGATTAGAGCCTAATATTGCTTAGGTTTGCTTAATCACGCGATTAAGCGTAAAAACACGAAACTAGGGGCAAAACCGTAATTTTGCACTAATTTTGCCCGGGACATCCGGGACCAAAACTAAAGTCATAGTCTACATAAAAACTCCTTTTAAAACCATCTAGAGAAGTTTCGGGTTCATCAAGACTTGCAAGCTGTAAAACACCGCAGGGGTGTTTTGGTCATTTTGACCCGAAAACTCGAAAAACGAGATTTTCGATCCCGGGAAGGTACACAAGTCATCCAATCCCCTTCCAACATTGAGTTTGCCCTTCGAGTACTACCAGACCGGCTTTCCTCGAATTCTGGGCCGAAAATGACCTCAGGGGCATTTTGGTCATTTTCATTCTAACAGAAAATCGGGGCGTTACACATAACATCTTAACGTAGTTCATACATGGTAATACAACATACTAAGCCATTAAGTAAGCAAAGTCACACCCAAACAAAGTAGGCTGAGCTTTCAATACATAAGTAAACAATGGAAAGAAATACATGAAAGCAGGAAATACATGGAACATCAAAACACCATATGCCAACTACAACTCCCCTCCACTAGTCCTATGAGCTCTCAAACTAAAGTCACCCCTAACAAAAGACACATCATAAAAAGAGGAATCCTCATGTGATAGCTCTGGCACTCTATCGGGTCCTCTATCGAGATCTACTGGCAATCCTGATCTTCCAACAAAGGGGGCACATACCCAATGAACTGGGCAAGCTTCGCAGGTGTATGTAAGCGGAACGGGGTATGAACATGGCCTCTACGACGTGGATGCATCTCTAGTCATCAGGCTAGCCTAGGCTAGGCCACCGTGTCCTCTTTGCCTCGACCTACGTCCATGGGTGCCATAGGTGTAAAACCCTCTGAATAGATGTGTGTGAGGGAGTCCTCAGACGGATTAGTCTCCAAACGCCTCGAACGGGGAACATACTAAGGGTAATCATGGACTGTCGTGGTGGTGGGGCTAGCACATCGAGTCTGCTCATCGTGAGGTCGAGTGCGCTCAAAGATCAAGTCGTCGCCATTGGGGGAAGTGGGGGTGAACTTGAAGCTGGAAACCGGGTAGGCGAAGGGGCGTCCCATGTATGCAAAAATGCGTACTGCACAGCGATCGTCAAAGTGATATGAGCGGTGATCTGGGTAGTAGTGCACCTCCCACACCTGTGTGTCAATGAAGATCACGAACGAAGCCATCGCCTTCTGAAGACATAACAGAAAGAAAAAAAGATAGAGGGAATGAGAATCTTAATAAAGAATCTCAGTAGGGGAAATCCTCCTATCCTAGTGTCATCGTCTACGTCTCCAGGAACCTTGGATTTATTATAAAAAGGTGATCATGCATGAAGTTCATTATTTGGTTTTAAACATAATTATCCAAGGTCTGTTTATTTTAGGATGGATCTTGATGTTATGAATGCAACATAGCATAGTATGAATGCATGACAAAAACATTATGCAATTATCACTTGAACATATCATAAAGAAACATACTCATATAAGTGGCATAGAGAGGCATATAACTTTCATGTAAATCCTTTCTCTTTTCCTTTGCTTAAAGTGACATCACATTCACCATTCATTACATCATTGGGCCACCCTAATAACTCTTCTCTTTGAGAGTTTCTAGATTATGAGCTCAAACCTAACTAGTCGTCACTAGTTTCAGCTTATCCTAAGATAAGTATAAATCTCGACTCCCAAAGTGCGGGTTAGGGGGCTTAACGATCGCCTATCATAACCTTTAATTCGAGGAGTCCATAGGGTCATTTCCTTTTGTGAATCACCTCTCATAACGTTTAATTCGGGGAGTCTACAAGGTCATTTCTACATAGCTTATGTCACTTAAGTTTAGCAGATCACCCCTCATAACCTTTAATTCAGGGAGTCTAGGGATCATTTCCACATGGCATTCTATTACTTTAAATCTCATCTCATGTCATGCATTTCAAATAACTTTCTGAGTCCACAAATTTGGCGGAAATTCGACAACATTACGACTATACACCGAATTTTTCCAAATTTGCTTTATGCCATGTAAACACACATAATTCATATATTTCAACATCAATTCATGAACATGATAAGCTACTAAAGCCATGTAAACATTTTCTCATAGCACATGCATCAGCACATAAAGATCTCAATTCCTTTGTAAAATAAACATGCCCCTAACCAGTGTGTTGGAATCAGGGACTGGGACCGGGCTCAGCTAATGCATATGCTATGCTCTCAACAACTCATAAATAAACATACATTTATAGAAATACTAGCCCTTATTACCTCCCCTAGCTTATAGTATCTTATGCTTTTGATCCTTACAGGTCTTAAACTTACGATCCGATTGACTTAATAACTGATATAAGTATTTTATGCACCTAAGGGATCATAATTAATAATTCTCACTAATTTTTATGCTTATGTTCAATACCAAACAGCACTAGGCAGTTTGGGCATAATTACTACAATTCGATTACGGGGTTCTAGAAGTTACGTCTTTGACCCTTTCTAAGTTTCGGCTTTTCATAAGGTACTAAAAATAATTGTTACCACTTTTATGAATTATGTAACACCCTAAAAATTATGCAAAAATTAATTTGAGCTTTTCTAGCCATAATTTCAAAAATCCGATGAATATAGAAATGATTAGGACAATCCAACAAATCTGTAAAAGAAAAAAAAAAAGTGAATACTAACTTGTGGGTCCCGCAGACCCGCCGGGACTGCCGAAACCCTAGAATTAGGGCTTGGAGATGCCCAAAATTGAGAAATTATAGGATTAAGGTTAGAAATTGGTAGGAATAAATATTTTATATCTAGAATTAATTTTTGTGCAATAGTTGATTACCGAGTACACAGTTTTACCCGTTCGGTAAAATTTCGATGTGCGATTTTTACACCGAAAGAAAGTCAAACCTTTAGAATAAAGTTATCCTATATAGCCAAATGTAAGGCTAAGATTTAATCTTGATTTACAAGATTAAATCCTAGCCATTTATCTTGCTTTCTTGTAGGAAAAGTTTGGTTTTATTTTAAATAAAAATTAAACATAACTCAAAATGATATAAGCCACAAAAATTTGTCATTCTCATATTCCATTCACGGTCAAGAACAGAAACCCTTCCAACCTCCATTGTTTTTTCTCAAAACACATCAAAACTTGATTAAAGACTCCAAAATCCTAGCCTAGGTTTGATAAAACACTAAATTTCTTTCACTAAACTTATTCTACATCTCAAACTCTACAAATCTAACCAATTGAAATTTCAATTCCTCACCTTGATACCTCATAGCTCACTGATTAGGGAAGGTTTTAGAGCTGTTTTGGTGGCCTCAAAGTGAGCAAGATCACTCTTGGAACATCCTTGAAACCAAGACCCTTAAAGCCACTCAAGTAGGGTTTTCTTTGGCCTTTTTCCTTCAAAATTATTTCTGATAATTTCTGATGGGTATTGTCCGAAATTTCTAATTATATTTGATGATGATATGTTGATATTGATGTGTTAATTTTGGTGGAGTGTTTGGATAAGGTTAAATAATGATTTTTGTCAAAATACGTTTTGGCTAGGCTGCTGGATTTTCGGATTTCAGCAGGACAGGATTTGTTCATGAATTTTCTGGTCCAATTCTAGTCATTTTTATAAGCTATTAAAATTATATGTTCAAGCTAATATCCTAAGGAAACTATGAGAATTTTCGTGGTGCATAATAAGGACTTTTGCTACCTGAGAAAAATCATGGACCGAAGTTGTAACTATGCTGCCTGAAATCTTGGTACTGAAGCTGTAAATTTGTATAATTTTGTGACCATAGAAAATTATGGAATTATCCTCTGAAATTTTTATAGGGTGTTGTCAACATATTGAAGTGTAACACTGATTTTTATTTTGAGTTGATTCCATCATTTTCGGAATTTAAAAATTATGGGAACCCTGTTTTGAGCTGTGAAAAAGTGGTCCCTGACTACTAAACTTTTATAATTTAGTTAACATGGTTAGAGAACTCTTTTCACTTTAAAATTTTTACAGGAGCTTGGGTACACATTGAGGTATCATAGGAAATTTTTATAGCCTCTAAACTGGTTGTGTGATGTGCAAATTAATTTTTCTATCAAGTTGTGAAATCTGCCCATAAACTGTTTTGGTGCTGATGCATGATATAGGTGACATAATGACCTTTTGTTCAAGTTTATTGTATATGAAAGCATGCTAGTGACTTTAAGCATTAGGTTGATGCGTAATTGAATTCATATTGTGAATGAATGCCTATATGTGTTTTATGCATGCAATTTGAAAAAGACAAGTGGAGGATATATTGACCTAGTTCAATAGCAATAAGTAGAAATAGATGAGATCTTTTCGACTAATCGAGGGCAAAGAAGGTGATGAATGATCTTTTCAGTTTGTCGAGGACAAATTAAATGATCCTTTCAACTTTGTCGATGGAAAATAGAGTCCTATATGATCCTTTCGACTTTTTCGAAGGCAAATAGATTGATAAATGATCCTTTCTACTTTGTCAAGGGCAAATAGAGTGATACATGATCCTTTTGACTTTGTCGAGGGCAAATAGAGTATTATGTGATCCTTTCGATTTTGTCGAGGGCAAATAGAGTGATAAATGATCCTTTTAACTTTATTGAGGGCAAATGAAGTGATATATGATCCTCTCAAATTGTCAAAAGAATATAAAGAGAGATTGAGATCCTCTTCGGATGTACTGAGTGCATATAAAGTTGAGAATAATTACTAGGATCTTGAATAGCTTGAAATGTATCTTTTAAGTGATTGACCATTAAAAGCTACCTACTTCGGAAGTACGATTTGGAACTCTAAAATTGAACTATTGTTATTAAATGTACGATCACTCTTTCCTAATAAACCAAAGTGGCTGGGACGATGACGATGACATTATGATTTTGTAATTGGGGAGTTGCCCTACTGAGGATTGTGTAATTCTCACCCCTATGTTTCTGTGTTCCCGTGTTGTCTCCAGGTTAAACCAGAGGACTATGAGGTTGCTTCGCCAAAGAACTCAGAACTGCAATATTGTAGTATTTAATACTTTTATTATGTTATACTTGATGGAATGAATATGTAAACGTAATGTAAAGTGGATATGTATTAAAGCTCATAGTAGAGCTTCCTTTTGTACTTGACATTATATCAAATAAATGTTTTCTATCTTTGCTATATATTTTGATTGAATTACACTATTTAGTACATGAACCCATCGAATTTTCTATAGTTATTTAAGAAAGGTCCGCTAATTAACAAGTGACAACTCTCGAGTACGATGTCATGACCTAAGGATGAGGTTGTACTTGGGAGGGTGTTACATTATGGTATTTTGACTGATTATGGGTCAGTCAAAATTATATGCTCAACATCCTAAGTACGATGTCATGACCTAAGTATATTGTGTCATCCCATCAGTATATGTGTCATCCTAAGTACGATGTCATGACCTAAGGATGAGGTTGTACTTTTTCACAGCTCACGACATAGTATAATTGAAAATTCAACCTAAGTATATAGTCATCAAGAGTTGTTCCAGTAGGACAGTATGCACTTCAAGAGGCTAAAGGTAGCATAATATAAGAACGTGACTTTCATCACACCAGGATGTAGTGTTTATGCACTCAGAACACCATCCTTTGATGCAATTCAGACCAAAGGTAGCAATCTTTAGCCTCGGTCTTCAAATACTTTAATGACATTATATCAAATAAATGTAACACCCTCCCAAGTACAACACCATCCTTAAGTTATGAAATCGTACTCAAGAGTTGTTACGTATTAACTAGCGGACCTTTCTTAAATAACTATAGCAAATTCGATGGGTTCATGTAATAACTAGCGCAATTCAATTTAAATACATAACAAAGATACAAACTTTTATTTCATATAAAGTCAATTACATAAGGAAGCTCTACAATGAGCTTTAATACATATGCAATCTCTATTACATTTACATACACATGACTCCAACTAAATACAGTGAACTAACATATCAACTACTGTGATCTCGAGTTCCTCTGTTCAGTAGTCCCGTAGTTCTTAGATCAACCTAGAGACAACACAGGAACACAAAAACATAGGGATGAGAATTATACAATTCTCAGTAGGGCAATTCCCCAATTACACAATCATACTGTCATCATCATCGTCCCAGCCACCTCGGTTTATTAGGAAAAAGTGATTATGCATTTCATAACAATAGTTCAATTTTAGAGTTCCAAATCATACTTCCGAAGTGGGTAGCTTTTAATTATCAATCACTTAATATACATATATAATAAAACTCAAGAACATAGTAGATAATCCTAATCAAACATTTAAATATGGCATGATTATGCATATGATTACTGTAATGAACTTATCTCAAAGGAACCTGCCCTTACTTGTGACCACAGAACTCAACTTGTGCATTTTTCTCTTTTCATTGACATAGGAAAGACTTAATTCATATCATATTGCAAAACTCAATTCATTGCAAAACTCAATTCATTTCATTCTCCTCTTTTTATCGTTGAAATAGGAAAGACTTAGTTTATATCCAACGGGTATCTGCCGTGGACAACTCCACAATAGATAATTTATACCAAAAGGTATTTGCTGTGGACAACGCCACAATGGGAAATAGACCTATCGATCGAGCTCATTCCTATACGTGATCATCGGACTTCATTTTATTCCATTTCCGAATCACACACAGTTCTATTCCTAGCCGATACGTCTACCGACTCAATATCTCGGGGGAAGTTCCTCTTTTTGCCTTCCCCTCAATTACACCTAAGTCTTGTTTCTATTTCCTCCTATGTCACAACATGCATACTAGGGAAGTTCCTCTTTTTGCCTTCCCTTCAATCCAACTTAAGCCTTGTTTCTGTTTTCTCCTATGTCAGAACATGCACGAGTGAAATTTATACATTCTCTTTTCTCATATTGTAGCACCATGTGCTTTCTTCTTTTCAAATGCATGCATAAGCCACATATAGGCATTCAATCATAAGAAATTTTTATTTGTGCCTCATAAATCAATCTTTAAATTATCTAGCATGCATACATATTCATCATAGTTAATCAAGAATCATTATATCACCAAATCAATACTTGAGTTCATTTCAGCACAATTACAGCATGTTGGCAGAATTCATGCCTAAAGAGTAAAATTCATTATGCATATCAAACGTCCATTACCAGGGCTATAAAAATTACCCAAGACACCTCAATGTGTGCACAAGGCCCTGTAAAACTTTCATAGGAAGAAGAGTCCTCTAACTCTGTCAACAAATTCTACAAATTTGGTGGTCATAGACCACTTAACCTTAGCTCAATGCCAGAATTCACTAATTTTAACCACAGAAAATGAATGAATCACTTCAGGATAAAAATAATGGTTAAACTTCAATATGTTTCATACACTCCGTATAAATTTCAAAGGATAATTCCATCATTTTTTATGATAACAAAATTAGACAATTTCCCAGCTTCAGATTCAAGTTTCCAGGCAGCATGCTTACAATTTCGGTTCTTGAATTTTTTGAAGCATTAGGAGTCAAAAACAGAGCTCACGAAAATTAGTGCAACTAGCCTAGGATGTTAGCTTCAATATATAATTTTTATAGCTGATGAAAATACCTGCAATCACACCAGAAAATTCGTGTACAGTTGCTGCCTATCAAAGGACTGAAATTCCAGCAAACCAATTCAAACACTCTTTTGATAACAATGATTTTTCCACAACACAAAACACTCCACCAAAATTAATACATCAATATCAACCTATTATCATCAAATATAAACAGAAATTTCGGAATAAAACCCATCAAAAATTCACAGAATAATTTGGAAAGAAAAAGGCCAAAGAAAACCCTACTTTTTGGAGATTTGGGGCTCCTAGCTTCAAAGGATGTTCCAATTGACTTCTCTTCATTTCAAGACCACCAAATCAACATCAAACCCTCCTTAGACAGCCAGCTAATGTGGTATCAATTTGAGAAATTGTGAGGAAATGAAATTCCAATCGGTTAGTTTGATTGATTATGAGGAGTAGAACAAGTTTTGTAAAGGAAGCTTAGTGTTTTAGTAACTTTAGGCTAGGGTTTGTGGAGCTTGAAGCTTGTTAATGGAGGTTTGAGAGGAAGAACAATGGAGGAGGTGTTCTTGGATAGGTCTGGACAAAAATGATGATGATGGGGTGATAAGGTTGCTTAACTTATCTTTATCTAGGTTAGGTTTAGGCATTTATGTAGTCAAAGTGTTAATTTTTCCTTTTTGAAACTAAATAATGAAATGGATGGCTATGATTTGGTTTGGAAGTCAAAGAATGAATCTTGGCCATCCACTTGGCTTAAGATAAGTGGCTCACCTTTACTTGGCCACCAAGTAGCTTTTATGGTGTTAAAAACCGCACACCGAAATTTTATCGAACGGGTAAAACAGTGTATCCGGGAATCAACCATTACCCGAAAATTTATTCTAAGGATGAAATCTTTATTCCTACCCATTTCTAACCTTAATCCTATAATTTCTCACTTACGAGTATCTTTGGGCCCTAATTCTAGGGTTTCAGCTGTCCCGATAGGCTTGCGGGACAATTTAGATGCTATACTTCAAGAGTGCATCAAAGGACTTATTGATGGATCAAGTATAGCAAACGCTATCCCTGGTTGAAGGGATAGCATAACTTGAAGGGATGGACTGCTAGTTAATACGCTGCTGCTTGAAGTATAGCATATATACTTGAAGGGATGGACTCTTGTCTTGAAACTGCTAGTGATAGGAAAAACAAAAAATTAATGAAAGTGTGAGAGTTTCTGGGATCATGTAACGCCCAGGGACGAGGACGAGGAGTGATCGCCGGCGCAAAGAGGGCACGAACAAGGAGCGGCTCCTCGCGAAGGTCCTCTAAGCAGGGGTACATGAATGAACCGATTACACACCCGAATGAGAGGGATCCTGAGACTGTATGGGTATGGGACTATACAGTTGAGGAGGGCTTATATGAATTGATTCGTACTACCTATACCAACAAGATGCATCTTCTTTTTGGTAGCCCAAACTGAAAGAACTCCACAGTTAAGCGTGTTTGACTTGGGGTAATTTTGGGATGGGTGATCTCCTGGGAAGTTTTCCTAGGAAGCGTGTGAGTGAGGACAAAGCATGCTGAAAAGACCCGTGTTGGTTTGTGGGGACAGTTGTCAATCCATAAAGCAGCAGGGGATGTTACAAATACTTGAAGGGGATAGCAAAGGTAGCAATCGAATCCTAAAACGTTTCTACCTTAGATTAGATTTTTGGAAGATGACGTCCCTTCAGCACTGATAGTGAAAACTCTACTTTAGTGTTGTGGCTTTTCAGCAGGTTTTGGATATCTCTCTGGACACTCCCAAATCTTATGTCCAGGTTTTCCATAGCGGTAGCATACATTTTGTCCAGCTCTACAAGGTCTACCTTCATGGTCCTTCCCACATTTTGGGTAACCTTGTCGCATGATTGACTTCTATAGCTGTTGGTCCTCGGAAGGAATTGGTCGGAACTGCTTTCTTTGGGGAGAATCCTCCTCATAGCCTCGGTCTTCAAATATTCGTTTTTTGCTAGAAGTGTCCTTAGTAGATTGAGCAATTGCTAACTTCTTGTTGGAGTCCTCTATGCGACGGCACTTGTTTACCAGGGTTGCATAATCCCGGATCTCTAAGAGTCCCACAGTAGCCTCAATGTCCTCACGTAACCCTCCTTCATACTTCATGCACTTCCAAACTTCATCAGGATTATGCTGATAGATGGTGGAAAACTTGCAGAGCTCTTCAAACTTTGCTGTGTACTCTGCTACACTCATGGACCCTTGCTTGAGTGCCATGAACTCTAACTCCTTTGCATTTCTAACCGAAGCAGGGAAGTACTTGTGGTAGAAAGCTTTCTTGAAGATCTCCCAGGTAACTTCAGTTTGAGAAGCTTTGAACAACCCCTTGGTGCCAATCCACCAAAAGTCTGCATCCGCCTCCAGCATGTAAGTAGCAAAAGCCACTTTATGGATCTCAGTGCAAGGAAGAACAGAGAAAATCTTCTCCATAGCTTTAATCCATTCATCTGCTTTGTTTGGATTGAAAGTTCCTCGAAATGGCGGGGGATTTGACTTCCTAAACTCGGAAAATTTCTGATACTCCACATCCACTTCGTTTCCTCCAAGGTTCCCAACTGGATTGCCTTCGGCATATCGGTCCAACCTTTCCATCATCCTATTGGCTGCTGCAGCTTGTTCTCTCATGGCAGCCGCCATTTCATGAAAAGTGTCCATCATATCCACTTCCTCTCTGGGACCGTTCCTAGTACGCCGATTGGAATCGGTTCCTATCACACCAAACAAGAATTATTGAGTTGATCAGGCTCAATACCAAGCTAAGTGTGGCAACAACCCACAACATTCACAATCAGCAGTCATACACATATATAGAATTAAAATGCATGACATTTGCTAAGGAAGCATAGCCAGTCCATTCCTCAAGGTCCTACTAGGATGAACTGCTCTGATACCATAATGTAACACCCTCCCAAGTACAACCTCATCCTTAGGTCATGACATCGTACTCGAGAGTTGTCACTTGTTAATTAGAGGACCTTTCTTAAATAACTATAGAAAATTCGATGGGTTCATGTACTAACTAGCGTAATTCAATCAAAATATATAGCAAAGATATAGCAAAGATACAAAACATTTATTTGATATAATGTCAAGTACAAAAGGAAGCTCTACTATGAGCTTTAATACATATCCACTTTACATTACGTTTACATACATATTCATTCCATCAAGTATAGCATAATAAAAGTATTAAACACTACAATATTGCAGTTCTGAGTTCTTTGGCGAAGCAACCTCATAGTCCTCTGGTTTAACCTGGAGACGACACGGGAACACACAAACATAGGGGTGAGAATTACACAATCCTCAGTAGGGCAACTCCCCAATTACAAAATCATAATGTCATCGTCATCGTCCCAGCCACTTCGGTTTATTAGGAAAGAGTGATCGTACATTTAATAACAATAGTTCAATTTTAGAGTTCCAAATCGTACTTCCGAAGTGGGTAGCTTTTAATGGTCAATCACTTAAAAGATACATTTCATGCTATTCAAGATCCTAGTAATTATTCTCAACTTTATATGCACTCAGTACATCCGAAGAGGATCTCAATCTCTCTTTATATGCTTTTGACAATTTGAGAGGATCATATATCACTTCATTTTCCCTCAATAAAGTCAAAAGGATCATTTATCACTCTATTTGCCCTCGACAAAATCGAAAGGATCACATAATACTCTATTTGCCCTCGACAAAGTCAAAAGGATCATGTATCACTCTATTTGCCCTTGACAAAGTCGAAAGGATCATTTATCAATCTATTTGCCTTCGAAAAAGTCGAAAGGATCATATAGGACTCTATTTGCCATCGACAAAGTTGAAAGGATCATTTAATTTGTCCTCGACAAACCGAAAAGATCATTCATCACCTTATTTGCCCTCGATTAGTCGAAAAGATCTCATCTATTTCTACTTATTGCTATTGAACTAGGTCAATATATCCTCCACTTGTCTTTTTCAAATTGCATGCATAAAACACATATAGGCATTCATTCACAATATGAATTCAATTACGCATCAACCTAATGCTTAAAGTCACTAGTATGCTTTCATATACAATAAACTTGAACAAAAGGTCATTATGTCACCTATATCATGCATTAGCACCAAAACAGTTTATGGGCAGATTTCACAACTTGATAGAAAAATTAATTTGCACATCACACAACCAGTTCAGAGGCTATAAAAATTTCCTATGATACCTCAATGTGTCCCCAAGCTCCTGTAAAAATTTCAAAGTGAAAAGAGTTCTCTAACCATGTTAACTAAATTATAAAAGTTTAGTAGTCAGGGACCACTTTTTCACAGCTCAAAACAGGGTTCCCATAATTTTTAAATTCCGAAAATGATGGAATCAACTCAAAATAAAAATCAGTGTTACACTTAAATATGTTGAAAAGACCCTGTAAAATTTTCAGAGGATAATTCCATCATTTGCTATGGTCACAAAATTATACAAATTTACAGCTTCAGTACCAAGATTTCAGGCAGCATATTTACAACTTCGGTCCATGATTTTTCTCACGTAGAAAAAGTCCTTATTATGCACCACGAAAATTCTCAGAGTTTCTTTAGGATATTAGCTTAAACATATAATTTTTATAGCTTATAAAAATGAATAGAATTAGACCAGAAAATTCATGAACAAATCCTGTCCTGCTGAAATCCGAAAATCCAGCAACCTAGCCAAAACGTATTTTGACAAAAATCATTATTTAACCTTATCCAAACACTCCACCAAAATTAACACATCAATATCAACATATCATAATCAAATACAATCAGAAATTTTGGACAATACCCATCAGAAATTATCAGAAATAATTTTGAAGGAAAAAGGCCAAAGAAAACCCTACTTGAGTGGCTTTAAGGGTCTTGGTTTCAAGGATGTTCCAAGAGTGATCTTGCTCACTTTGAGGCCACCAAAACAGCTCTAAAACCTTCCCTAATCAGTGAGCTATGAGGTATCAAGGTGAGGAATTGAAATTTCAATTGGTTAGATTTGTAGAGTTTGAGATGTAGAATAAGTTTAGTGAAAGAAATTTAGTGTTTTATCAAACCTAGGCTAGGATTTTGGAGTCTTTAATCAAGTTTTGATGTGTTTTGAGAAAAAACAATGGAGGTTGGAAGGGTTTCTGTTCTTGACCGTGAATGGAAGATGAGAATGACAAATTTTTGTGGCTTATATCATTTTGAGTTATGTTTAATTTTTATTTAAAATAAAACCAAACTTTTCCTACAAGAAAGCAAGATAAATGGCTAGGATTTAATCTTGTAAATCAAGATTAAATCTTAGCCTTACATTTGGCTATAGAGGATAACTTTATCCTAAAGGTTTGACTTTCTTTCGGTGTAAAAATCGCACACCGAAATTTTACCGAACGGGTAAAACTGTGTACTCGGTAATCAACTATTGCCCGAAAATTAATTCTAGATATAAAATATTTATTCCTACCCATTTCTAACCTTAATCCTATAATTTCTCAATTTCGGGCATCTCCGAGCCCTAATTCTAGGGTTTCGGCAGTCTCGGCGGGTCTGCGGGACCCACAAGTTAGTATTCACTTTTTTTTTTTTTTTTTTACAGATTCGTTGGATTGTCCTGATCATTTCTATATTCATCGGATTTTTGAAATTATGGCTAGAAAAGCTCAAATTAATTTTTGCATAATTTTTAGGATGTTACAAATTAATCCTACACTTCTAAACAATTCTAAAACAATTTTATTTCTAATTTAATCATCCTAATACAGCAGCTATATTTTGTCTTCTAAGGGTTCTAAAACTCACGTTTTTAGTCCTTTCTAATTACTAGTTTTTCCTAACATTCATAAAATAGTTTCTACTTCAAATAAACATAATTTTTACACATTCTAACACATCAAAACAGCATCATACAGCAACCAACATAGCAAGGCAGTAGCTGAAATGTTTAATCCAAAAGAACATATAAAATCACATCTTTAATCCATATAAGTTACTAGTTTCTCTTGGAATCACTTTAGAACTTCTAATATGCTTTGAAAACCAATTTATTTCATTAAAATCATAAAAATATAAGGCTGAGGCTGTAGCTATTTTAAATCTTCCTTGAGTGAGTTTTAAATCATAAAATCATACTCATAGTATTCTTTGAATTTTCCTATGCTTAAGAAAATCTTAAAACATAGTTTGTTGGCCTTTGTGACTAAATGAAACTTATGCTAAGTCCATTATCATCACATGGCCAAATCTTGCATCCATGGAATACTTCCATTTTCCAAACTTTACTTTTGATAAAAGGGCAATCTTTGAGCTCTAGAACCTTTAGGTGATGGCAAAAACATAAAACATGCTATGCACTTCATTTTATTTTTCATTATAAAAGTAAAGTGAGAACTTTAAAGTAAATATGAGATGCAAGTTCATTTTTATCTTTAAAGTTTAGGTGATAACTTGAAATATAAACATGAAATGCAAAGCTTGAAATTTAAACATGAAAATGCAAGTTCATTTCTTTATTTTTGAGATTTTAGTGATGACATTGGAAAGTAAACATGATATGCAAAGCATAAACTTAAACATGGATGCAAGTTCATTTTTATCTTTACTAGAGCACATTCAAGACTTTTAAAGGAACATAAGCCTCAACCCCAAACTTATCTTAACAAGATAAAGTGAACTTTAGAGTTCTTTGTACCGAGGTTTCAAGGAAACCTTATGGTGTGAACTTCATCATCAAGCTCAAGGAAATGAATTAACAGAACAAACCAACTAGTAACATATCTTTGAGAACCAAAATCAAAACAAGGAAAAAGGGAAGGAAAACTGAAATGCTTTTAAGCTCAAGGGCTAAGTTTTAAGCTTTAGAGGTTACACAAGTGATAACCACATGATCACCATCTTGAACCCTCATCATCAAGCCAAAAATTTTCTTTAGATACACAAGGCTCCATGGCCGACAATAGAAAGGAAGAAAAGAAGTTCAAAGACTAAGAGAAACTAAGAAAAACTTGTTCAAAACAAAACATAAAATAAAAGATAAAGCTTTTAGAACAAAACCTCTACCAAGTAGTGTTTCTTATTGTGAAGAAAAGAGCTTGTTTTTGTATGGAAATGAGAAGCAACTTCTTCTGCAAGGTGATATGTGGGTTCGACCAAGGAGGAAGGAAAGGAAGGAAATGTTTTTGTGTGTAAGGATAAAAGCTTAGGTGTTTGAATGAAGATCTAAGGTGGTTGTGTGGTGGTTTGAGATTTCAAGGAGGTGGTTCTTTGAGGAAGATGAAGAAGATGAAGGAGATGAAAGAAAAGAGAACTCATGAGTTCTTGAGGAAAAAGAGAGAAAGCTTTAATGAACTCTTAAGACAACCTTTAGAGAATGAGCAAATGGAACCAAGTTCTCTTAAGATATGTATTTATAGAAAATTGAAATGTAACACCCTAATTTTTAACCTAACTTTCTAGAACACATTAGGTTAATCATTAGGTCATTACCTCTTAGTCTCATCATTTTATTAAAATACTTAGCGGAATTTATGGGTAAATTTTTTTTTGAAACATAAACCAAAGTGAGAGCCACGTTTTAGTCTAAACGAGAGACATAAACATCAATCATACGGGAACACAAGAACTAAAGCAAGTATCAATAGAACAATAATCATCGCGACAAGGAAACATTTCATTAATAATAATATAGTTGAGATACATAAGTAGTCACGCCCTTATAGAAACGGGCTGAGCTTGTAATACATGAGAAAGGAAATACAACAAAAACAAGAAAGCATAAATAAACCATAACTACCTGAGTGCACCTATGATGAACAACCTCAAAACAAAAGAAGGTTTATCCACTCTACATGTGGGTGTGTGCACTAAGCCTCCCCTAGGACGTCTGCTACTGGAACCCGAAGGTGGAGTGTAACCAATCCATGGACTCAGGGCGGCAGGAGTAGGTACACGTGAAGACTGAGTGTGAGCTCCTCGATAGGGGCCCCTCTCGGCTCGCCTAGCTAGCCTCGGCTGCGTAACAGTCTCCTCGCTCTCGCCTCGCACGAACTGAGGTGTAGGAGCAGAGCTCTCGCTATACATATGCATCGGCAGGTCCTCGGAAGGGTTGTCCTCCAAACTAGGAGATCGAGGCATGTAGTCCTGGAAGTCTCGAGGCATCGAACCACCAGTATACGTCCGTAGAATCTTCTCGTCTCGCATCCGGGCGCACTCAAAAACCATCGCCTCTTCGTAGGGTGACATCGGGGAGAAACGGTAGCTCTGTACAGGGTGTGCAAAAGGGCGTCCGATGAACATGAAGACTCGTACGGTGCACTGCCCCTCAAAATGGTATGATCTGTGATCCGGATCAAAGTGAACCTCCTAAGTCGATGTGTCGACAAAAACCACGAATGTTGCCATCGCTCTCTTAAGATGTGACGGAAGAAAGAGAAGGAAGAGAAAGGAGTGAGAATTCTTACTAAAGAATCTCAATAGGAGTCTCCTATCCTAGGGTTACATCGTTCACATCCTCAAGAACCTTGGGTTTAATTATAAAAGATGTGCATACATAAAAGTTCATTGTTAGGGTTTATAAAACCAATTATCCAAGGTTCATTCCTTTTAGCATGCATCTTGATGTTATGAATGCAACATATTAACACATGAATGCATGGCAATGCCTCAATCAAGTAACTCAATAAATCACAACTTCAAGAAGCACACAAGTAGCATAAAGGGCATATAACTATCAAGTGGATCTTTCCTCAACGTCGTGACATTAATCATGGTACTTCAGCATAATAAGGCCACCCTAAAATAACTAGGTTATGAGCTCATACCTCAGCTAGTCTTCACTAGTTCTTGCTTATTATCTGAATAAGTGAAACATAATAAAATAATCCCGACTACGCAAGTACGGATAGGGGGCTAGGGATCACCTCTCTTAGGATATACCCTCTTTGAAATGCTTTGTGGGCATCAAGCCACAACAATTTGTCCCCTTTGGTAGGTTGCATCTACTCATACCCTCACGGATTTGTCTCTCCTGGGGGTGCTCAGTCGAACCAGTGTCACCCAAGAAAGCGCGTCTCAGTGCTTTGTCATATAAAAATCTCCTGGGGGTGCTCGGCTGAACCGGTGTCAACCAGGGTTTTCAACTCATGTGGTACTTTAAAACATTTCTTCAACCCTTTTAGGTTTGACAAAAATTCGGCAGCAAAACGGCTGTTAAACTGAATTCTTTAAAACCGAAACTTATGCCACAAGCTATTCACACAACATATTCCTCATTTAAATCTCATGCTATGATAAACTTCATATCTCAAACAATCATTTCCTCATGCATCATAAACATCTCAACATATCCCATTACATCATCATATAATTCAAGACTTCTTAGTGTCTTATGCATTGCCCTTAAGGTCCTTAACTCACAATCTAAGTTATAAATCATCACAACTTAATCTCTCGGGTACCTATAGGCTCATATCTAAGTATTCCTCACCCAATACTATGATCATAAACTTCTCTAAACCTCCAGAATGCAGAATCTAAAATTCTAACTTTACGGGTACCTAGGAGTCACAACAATGACCCTTTCTAAGTCTAGTTTGCTCCTAAAGCATCAAGATCAAGTCCTAATCCAATTATGAGTCATTCCTACACATTTAAACTAATTTAAATCCATGGTTACCATCTCTAAACCTTGCTGGACAGAATCCAGAAAAATCAATTACTAAGGGATCTAGAACTCTCAAATTAATTCTTTTCTAGTTACTAACTTCTCTTATCTTTCACATATGAGTTTTAACATTAAATATACTCAAAATACTCATGTTATCATCATCAAACAACACAAACAGGGGGCATAACATGGTAAGGCAGAACCGAAAATATATCTCCATACAAAGGCATAAAACTTGGTTTGTAAAGCACATAAAATACTAGTTTCTCTTGGAACCCTTTTAAAACTATCAAAACTCATTTATAAACATTTTTATCATTTAAAATCCTCAAAATAATCTCAAGGGCAGTACCTAAATTAAATTTATCTTAAGAGGTCCCAAATTCATAAAACCTTGTTTTAGACATTTCTTGAACTCATATGAGCTTAGAAGAATTATGAAACATAGATTTTAATACTTGTAACAAATATAACTCCTTAGGGCCGAAATCAAGGGGCCAAATAACATATAGTTTTCAAGCCTTTGCTTGAGACAACAATGGGCAAATCTTTGAGCTCTAGGTTCTCTTAAGTGATGACATAAAAATAAATATGCCCATGCACTTGTTTTAGCTTTCATTAGAAAATAAAGTGAAGACATAAAATAAACATCAGATGCAACTTATTATTATCTTTGATATTTATGTGAGGACTTGAAATATAAACATCATAATGCAAAGCTTGAAACATAAACATGATAATGCAAGTTCATTTATTATTCTTGATATTTAGTGATGGCAAGGAAAATAAATATGATGTGCAAGGCATAAACATCAACATGGATGCAATATTTATTTTAATTTCATCTAGAGGTCTTACAAGATTTTAGAGATACAACCCAACACTCATCTCATCACAAAAAGAGCTTTAGAGTTCTTGAACCAAGTTCTCAAGGGAACTATGAGGTTCTTGAACATCATCATCAAGCTCAAAAGAAACAAACTTTCAAAGAGCATAAAATGTCAAAGAAAAGGAAACCAAATCTGAAACCTTCAAAAGGAAAAGAGGATGAAACTAAGCCAAGTTCTTTATTAAGTACCCAAAACCCCTATCTAGAGAAAAATCTCTAGAACGTGCCGGTCAACTTTAAGGTTGACAAGGGTAGGCTTGGGCTTTTTGAAATCCTTAGATTAATTTACTTAAGTTGAAAAATCATGTGAGCTTTGTATCATATAGATAAAGTTTAAGGAAAAGAAAAACTCAAGCTTTAGAGGTTTCTTTGAGATGAACACAAGGTCATCATCTAGAAACTCTCATCATCAAGCTATCATGCTCATAAACAAGGCCTCATGGCCGAAATAGAGAGGAGAGAAAACAAAGGAAAGTTTCAAAAAGAAATCCAAGAGAAAGCTAGAGAAAAACTCATTTTCAAGGAAACAAGTTTTAGAAAAACACTCCTACCTAGAGTGAAAATAAAAAGCTTGAGCTTGAAATGAAAAACAAGATGAGGAACTCCTCCAAGAGTGATGATGAGTTTCGGCCACCAAGAAAGAAAGAGAAAGGAGATGTGTTTTGAGTGAGGTTATGTTTGAGGTTGAGAGTTTGAGAGGTTTGATGAAATGATTATGTGATGAGAGGATGGAGAGGATAAAGATGAAGAGAAAAGAAGAACTCTCTTGAAACTTGAGAGAAAAAGAAAGGAACTGAAGAAAGCTTAGAAAACTTGAAACTTAGCAAATGAACAAAAGTGTCACAAGTTCTTCTAATGCACCTATTTATAGAAAATGAAGCAATGAAACCTCATCCAAGGAGAGCCTTGGCCGTAGCAAATGGGAGGGAAAGGAAGAGAAAATATCTCTTACACAATGTCATTCAAGCATGGTTTCAAGTATGGAAGTTATGATACAAGGCATGGCTTCAAGTAAGGTGATTTGAGTGAATTTCCTATCAATTTTGAATGAAATATTTCTTCTAGAAACAAGGCATGGCTGGCTGTTTTTGGGCCACAAATAAATGAGGAAAATAGCTTAATTCATTTAGTCATTTACTTGAAAAATCAAGCATGGTGGAAAGTATGACAAAGTATGGTGAGTATGACTTGAGGTATGGCTTTGGAGTGTCAAAAATTTGAGTATGTGATGAATATGGGGGGAGAAAGCATTCGGCCAGATTGGGCAACAAGAGAGAGGAAGAAAAATCTCTCATGTAATTGGGTGTTAAGGATAGGTTTAAGTGTGTATTAGTTTAGGTACTAGGTTAGGAGTTATTAAGCATAAGTTTAGGTAACTAAGAATGGGGTTTAAGAGTTTAATGACAAGGTTAAGGAGTGCTCATACACATTTAGAGAGTTTAAAATTCATTTTATGAGTAAACAAGGTAGACAAATTTTCGTTTAAGGAATTGGAAAGAGAAAACACTATTCAAGATTCCATGACTAAGAATCTTGAATTTTAAATAAGAGATCAAGTTGTAATTAAGCATTCTTAGGTTCTAATCAACTTTAATAAATTATTTTGACTCAAGATTAATTATGGAAATTAATTAATCTTCGATTATGCCTAATATTGCTTAGGTTTGCTTAATCACACGATTAAGCTTAAAAACACAAAGCTAGGGGCAAAATCGTAAGTTTGCACTAATTTTGCCCGGGACCTCCTGGACCAAAACTAAAGTCATAGAATACATAAAAATGCCTTTTAAAACCATCTGGAAAAGTTTCGGGTTCATCCGGCACTTGTAAACGGGTAAAACACCACAAGGGTATTTTGGTCATTTTGACTCGAAAACTCGAAAAATGAGATTTTTGATCCCGGGAAGGTATACAAGCCAACTAATCCCCTTCTAACATTGAGTTTGCCCTTCAAGTACTGCCAGGTTGGCTTTCGTTGAATTCCAGGCCGAAAAAGACCTCAAGGGCATTTTGGTCATTTTCACTCTAACAGAAAATCGGGGGGTTACTTTACTCCCCTCCTTAAAAAGAATTTCGCCCTTGAAATTCGTAACTTAGAACAACTCGGGGTACTTCAACCTCATCTCGAACTCAAGTTCCCATGTGAACTCCTCGGTGTTGCCACGTCCCCACGCGACCTTCACCAGAGGAACAGACTTGTTCCTCAACTGCTTGACGCCTTGGTCCACAATTCTCGTAGGCAGTAGATTGAACGTTAGGTCCTCCCTTAACTGTATGTGTTTTGGCTCTAAGACATGGCTAGGGTCGGACTCATACTTTCTCAACTAAGAGACGTGAAAGACGTCGTGAAGATTTGACAGATTGGGTGGCAGGGCTATTTTGAAAGCTACAGACCCGATTCTCTGAAGAATTTCAAAAGGACCGAGAAATCGGGGACTCAACTTTTTGACTTTCATGGCTCTACCTATTCCTGTAGTGGGGGTGATTCTTAGAAATACATGTTCGCCTTCTTGGAATTCCAAGGGCTTACGCCTTTTATCCGCGTAGCTTTTCTGCCGACTTTGAGCGGTTAAGATTCTATCCTTAATCTTCTTAATTTGCTTCGTCATTTCCCTCACTACATCAGGTCCTAAAACACTTTGCTCTCTGGGCTCGTACCAACACAAGGGTGATTGGCACTTCCTTCCATACAGTGCTTCGTACGGTGCCATACCGATGCTCGCGTGATAACTGTTGTTATACGCAAACTCGATCAAAGGCATGTACTTATCCTAACTTCCCTTTTGGTCCAAGACACAGGCTCTCAACATGTCCTCTAGGGTTTAGACTGTTCTTTCATATTGACCATCCATTTGTGGGTGGTAAGCAGTGCTTAAGCACAACTTGGAACCAAACGTCTTTTGAAAGGCTCCCCAAAAATGTGACGTAAACCGCGGATCTCGATCCGAGATTATCATCGACGGCACTCCTTGCAACCTTACAATCTCTTGGATGTATAGCTGAGCCAATTCGTCCAACGAGTACGTGACTCGAATAGGCAAAAAGTGAGCCGACTTCTTCAGTCGATCCACGATTACCCATAGGGTGTCATGGCCAGCTTTGGCAATCCTGTCACAAAATCCATCGATATACTCTCCCACTTCCACTCGGGGATTGATAGGGGTTGCAACATGCCCGAAGGTTTTTGGTGTTCGATCTTAACCTTTTGGCAGACCAAACACTTACTCACCCAGGCGACCACATCCTTCTTCAATCTGGGCCACCAAAACATCTTCTTCAAATCTTGGTACATCTTGGTAGTACCGAGATCGATGGCGAAGTGGCTTTTGTGGGCCTTCTCCAAGATCTTCTTTCGGAGGTCGCCATCTTGTGGCACACAGATTCGCCCCTCAAACCTCCACAACCAATCAGGGCCTCGCTCAAAACCTTTCAACTTACCGGCCTTAGTTGCCTCTATTGTCTCCATAAAGTCCTCATTTTCTCTTTGCGCAAGCGTAATCCTTTGCTTGAACCCACTGGTCACCGTGAGATGACACATCATTATGCTACCATCGGTTGCAGACAACCCTAGATTCATATATCTAAACTTCTCTATTAACCATCATACAGGACAAACGTAATGACTTTCAACTCAAGGCATCGGCGAGTACATTAGCCTTGCCGGGGTGGTAACTTAAGCCGAAATCATAATCTTTGAGGAATTCCATCCATCTCCTCTGCCTCATATTCAACTCCTTTTGATCAAAGAGATGCTTGAGACTCTTATGATCAGAGAAAACCTCTAACCTTGCACCATATAAATGGTGTCTCTACATCTTAAAGGCAAACACGATGGCTGCTAACTGTAGGTCATGGGTGGGGTAGGTTACCTCGTGAGGCTTGAGTTGTCGGGACGCATAGGCTACCACTTGCCTGTTCTGCATCAATACACAACCTAAACCTTTGCTCGAAGCATCACAATATACCTCGAAGGGTACATTGGGGTCAAGTAAAACCAAAACTGGGGTTGAGGTGAGCTTTTCCTTAAGCTCTAGGAAACTCTTTTCACACTCGAGGCTCCACTCAAATGGGGCATTCTTCCTAGTGAGCTTGGTTAGAGGTAGGGCTAACTGGGAAAATCCTCTAATGAACCTGCAGTAATAACCAGCTAAACCCAAAAAGTTTCTAATCTCAGTTACTGAGGTTGGTCTATCCCAATTCATCACAACCTTAATCTTACTGGGATCGACAGCTATGCCACCTTTTGACACAATATGTCCTAAGAATTTCACCTCATCCAGCCAGAATTCACACTTAGAAAGCTTAGCGTATAGCTTCTTCTCCTTTAATACCTCTAAAACCAGCCTTAAATGATGTTCATTCTCCTCTTGGGTTTTCGAATAGATGAGAATATCATCTATGAACACAACCACGAACTGATCTAAATGGGGTCTAAAGATCCTATTCATGTAATCCATAAAAACTGCGAGAGCATTCGTCAAACCATACGACATCACATTGAACTCAAAGTGTCCATACCGAGTTCGAAAAGTAGTTTTAGGAATGTCCTGATCTCTAACCCTAATCTGATGGTAACCCGATCTTAAATCGATCTTTGAAAACATTACAGCTCCTTTCAACTGG
Organism: Dalbergia cultrata; assembly: GCA_031216105.1. Classification (NCBI taxonomy): domain Eukaryota; kingdom Viridiplantae; phylum Streptophyta; class Magnoliopsida; order Fabales; family Fabaceae; genus Dalbergia; species Dalbergia cultrata. The sequence goes on from CM062348.1 coordinate 39,962,602, forward strand.
TCCATGAGATCATCAATCCTATGCAATGGGTACTTGTTTTTCATGGTCACTCGGTTCAACTGCCTATAATCTATGCACATTCTCATGCTTCCGTCCTTCTTCTTCATAAATAAGACCGGAGCGCCCTAAGCCGAAGTACTCGGCCTTATAAAACTCTTTTCCAACAACTCCTCTAACTAGGTTTTCAACTCCGCTAACTCCAAGGGTGACATCCTATACAGGGCTATAGAGATAGGTCCCGTTTCAAGAACCAGCTCAATGGAAAACTCTACTTCTCTTTCGGGAGGAAACTCGGGTATTTTATCCGAAAACACCTCGGGACAGTCTCTCACCACAGGTACATCAACTAGGTTTTGCTCAAAGTCTACATCGTAAGCGGCTAAGAGAACATATCCCTTAGTTTTCTCCCCACTACAGAGGACCTCTATGGAGTTTAGGTACAATCTCATGGGTTGACTAATGGGTTTGGGAGGAGAAGGAAAAACAACAATTTGGGTTCCACAGTCTAATAATACACGGTTGGCGTGAAGCCAATCCATGCCTAGAATGATACCTATGTCTTTAAAGGGTAAGCAAATCAAATCTATGATAAAAGATCTATTTTCTACAGCAAGATGACAGTTTAAACAATATTTGCAAGTATTATCAGGATGATTTGTGGGGGTAGAAACAATAAGATCAAAGGGAAGCTTAGAGACTAGCAAATTCAATGACTCGACACTAGCATATGAGATAAAAGAATGGGTAACGCCAAAATCAAAAAGTACAGTTAAGGTTCTACCGTTAAGCTCGCACTTACCTTGAATGAGATCGTTGGACGTTCGCGTGTCTTCCACGTTGAGGGTGAAGTCCCGTCCTTGGTGTTGGGGTAGGGGGTTTTGAGTCGATGGTCCACCGCTCGTGCAGGTGTTGGCGTAGTGGCCAGGCTTGCCACATTTGAAGCAGACTCCTCGCCCAGCCATGCAAGGGCGATCACTATGATTCCTTCCACATCGCGGGCAGATATCAGCAGATGCTGCTCCGGGGTTAGCAGCAGGAACTCCTTGTGGTTCCTAATTCTTGGCCCCACTGGATCCTCCGTTGTGGTTCCGGGGTCCACCCGGCCCACAGGGTTGGTTGTTGTTGAAGTTTCTCAGGCCTTGATGTTGGAACGGTGGCCGTTGGTGTTGTTTGGATTATTGGTGCGTGGGTGCTCTTTGTTGTTGTTGCTGCTGTGGTCGGAACTGGTTGGTCTGATAGGTATGGTAGTGATTCCTCGATGGGCATTGCAGTTGGAACCTCGGGGCTTGAGGTCCCAGCCCCTTAGCTTCCGCTCTCGTTGCTTGCATATTTCGCTGTCCCTCTTCAAGAATTCGGCACTTATTGACCAGAGTCGAGAAGTCTCTGATCTCCATATGGGCCACGGCGTAGTTCATCTTCGCCTTCAAACCGGCCTCATATTTCATGCATTTCCATACCTCATCGGGGTTCCCTTGGAACACCCGAGAGAACTTGATCAGTTCCTCAAACTTGGCAGTGTATTGAGCCATAGTAGACCCTTCCTGGGTCAACTGCATGAACTCGATGTCCTTAGCATTCCTCACTGACTCGGGGAAGTATTTCTCATAGAAGTAGGTCTTGAACAGCTCCCAATCGATGGGAGTCCCAGAAGCCTCCAGCAGTCACTTTGTTCCATTCCACCAGAATTCGGTGTCAGACTTAATCATGAAGGCAGCAAACGTAACCTTCTGCTCCTCATAGTAGGTAACCACAGAGTAGATCTTCTCCATGTCTTTGATCCACTCATCAGCTTTGTCGGGGTCCATTACCCCTCGGAACATGGGTGGGTTCGCCTTGCAGAACTCGCCGAAGCGGGCTTGCTCAACCACCTTAGCAGCAGGGGGAGCAGGGGCAATGTTCTCTTGTTGATTCATGCGGTCGAACATCCGCTCCATGGCTTACGCCATTTGACGGACAGCAGCAGCAGTCGCATTGTCTTGGTCAGCTTTAGGCATAGTCCTAGGTTGTCGTCGCGGTGCCATTGGTTCCTAAACACATGAGACAGTGAACATCAAGTTGATCAGGCTCAATATTCATGTAAAATGAGCTAGTTACCATGGCACTTACAAGCAACAGAAGTCATGCACCTCTAGTCCTATAGCTTGTCTCTATCAAGCACTACACATGACATAACTATCACATCATGCTTATAAAGCATGGTCAGTCCAATCCTCAAGCTCCGTGAGAATCAAACTGCTCTAATACCAAAATGTAACACCCTAATTTTTAATCCAACTTTCTAGAACACATTAGGTTAATCATTAGGTCATTATCTCTTAGTCTCATCATTTTATTAAAATAATTAGCGGAATTTACGGGTAAATTTTTTTTTGAAAACATAAACCAAAGTGAGAGCCACGTTCTAGTCTAAACGAGAGACATAAACATCAATCATACGCAAACACAAGAACTAAAGCAAGTATCAATAGAACAATAATCATTGCGAGAAGGAAACATTTAATTAATAATAATATAGTTAAGATACATAAGTAGTCACACCCTTAAAGAAACGGGCTGAGCTTGTAATACATGAGAAAGGAAATACAACAGAAACAAGAAAGCATAAATAAACCACAACTACCCGAGTGCACCTATGATGAACAACCTCAAAACAAAAGAAGGTTTATCCACTCTACATGTGGGTGTATGCACTAAGCCTCCCCTAGGACGTCTGCTACTAGAACCCGGGAAAAGGTGGAGTGTAACCGATCCAAGGACGTAAGGCGGCAGGAGTTGGTACACGTGAAGACTGAGTGTGAGCTCCTCGATAAGGGCGCTTCTCGGCTCGCCTACCCAGCCTCGGCTACGTAACAGTCTCCTCGCTCTCGCCTCGCACGAACTGAGGTGTAGGAGTAGAGCTCTCACTATACATATGCATCGGCGGGTCCTCGGAAAGGTCGTCTTCCGAACTAGGAGACCGAGGCACGTAGTCCTGGAAGTCTCGAGGCATCGAACCACCAGTATATGTCCGCAGAATCCTCTCGTCTCGAGTCTGGGCGCACTCAAAAACCATCGCGTTGTTGTAGGGTGACATCGGGGAGAAATGGTAGCTCTATATAGGGTGTGCCAAGGGGCGTCCGATGAACATGAAGACTCGTACAGTGCACTGCCCCTCAAAATGGTATGATCCATGATTCGGATCAAAGTGAACCTCCCAAATCGGTGTGTCGACAAAAACCATGAACGTTGCCATCGCTTTATGAAGATGTGACAGAAAAAAGAGAAGGAAGAGAAAGGAGTGAGAATTCTTACTAAAGAATCTCAGTAGGAGTCTCTTATCCTAGGGTTACATCGTTCACATCCTCAAGAACCTTGAGTTTAATTATAAAAGGTGTGCATACATAAAGGTTCATTATTAGGGTTTATAAACCAATTATCCAAGTTTCATTCCTTTTAGCATGCATCTTGATGTGATGAATGCAACATATTAACACATGAATGCATGGCAATGCCTCAATCAAGTAACTCAATAAATCACAACTTCAAGAAGCACACAAGTGGCATATAACTATCAAGTGGATCTTTCCTCAACTTTGTGATATTAATCATGGTACTTCAGCATAATAAGGCCACCCTAAAATAACTAAGTTATGAGCTCATACCTTAGCTAGTCGTCACTAGCTCTTGCTTATTATCTGAATAAGCGAAACATAATAAAATAATCCCGACTACGCAAGTACGGGTAGGGGGCTAGGGATCACCTCTTTTAGGATATACCCTCTTTGAAACGCTTTGCGGGCATCAAGCCACAACAATTTGTCCGCTTTGGTAGGTTGCATCTACTCATACCCTCACGGATTTGTCTCCCCTGGGGGTGCTCGGCCGAACCAGTGTCACCCAGGAAAGCGCGTCTCAGTGCTTTGTCACATAAAAATCTCCTGGGGTGCTCAACCGAATCGATGTCACCCAGGGTTTCAACTCATGTGGTACTTTAAAACATTTCTTCAACCATTTTAGGTTTGATAGAAATTCGGTAGCACAACGGCTGTTAAACCAAATTTCCTTCAAACCAAAACTTATGCCACAAGCTATTCACATAACATATTCCTCATTTAAATCTCATGCTATGATAAACTTCATATCTCAAACAATCATTTCCTCATGCATCATAAATATCTCAACATATCCCATTATATCATCATATAATTCAAGACTTCTTAGTATCTTATGCATTAACCCTTAAGGTCCTTAACTCACAATCTAAATTACAAATCATCACAACTTAATCTCTCGGGTACCTATAGGCTCATATCTAAGTATTCCTCACCCAATACTATGATAATAAACTTCTCTAAATCTCCAGAATGCAGAATCTAAAATTCTAACTTTACGGGTACCTAGGAGTCACAACAATGACCCTTTCTAAGCCTAGTTTGCTCATAAAGCATCAAGATCAAGTCATAAACCAATTATGAGTCATTCCTATACATTTAAACTAATTTAAATCCATGGTTACCATCTCTAAACCTTGCTGGATAGAATCCAGAAGAATCAATTGCTAAGGGATCTAGAACTCTCAAATTAATTCTTTTCTAGTTACTAACTTCTCTTATCTTTCACATATGAGTTTTAACATTAAATATACTCAAACATACTCATGTTATCATCATCAAACAGGACAAACAGGGGGCATAACATGGCAAGGCATAACCGAAAATACATCTCCATACAAAGGCATAAAACTTGGTTTCTAAAGCACATAAAATACTAGTTTCTCTTGGAACCCTTTTAAAACTATCAAAACTTATTTATAAACATTTTTATCATTTGAAATCCTCAAAATAATCTCAAGGGCAGTAGCTAAATTAAATTTATCTTAAGAGGTCCCAAATTCATAAAACCTTGTTTTAGACATTTCTTGAACTCATATGAGCTTAGAAGAATTATGAAACATAGATTTTAATACTTGTAACAAATATAACTCCTTAGGGTCGAAATCAAGGGGCCAAATAACATATAGTTTTCAAGCCTTTGCTTGAGATAACAATGGGCAAATCTTTGAGCTCTAGGTTCTCTTAAGTGATGACCTAAAAATAAACATGCCCATGCACTTGTTTTAGCTTTCATTAGAAAATAAAGTGAAGACATAAAATAAACATGAGATGCAACTTATTATTATCTTTGATATTTAAGTGAGGACTTGAAATATAAACATGATAATGCAAAGCTTGAAACATAAACATGATAATGCAAGTTCATTTATTATTCTTGATATTTAGTGATGGAAAGGAAAATAAATATGATGTGCAAGGCATAAACATCAACATGTATGCAATATTTATTTTAATCTCATCTAGAGCTCTTACAAGATTTTAGAGATACAACCCAACACTTATCTCATCACAAAGAGAGCTTTAGAGTTCTTGAACTAAGTTCTCAAGGAACTAGGAGGTTCTTGAACATCATCATCAAGCTCAAAAGAAACAAACTTTCAAAGAACATAAAATCTCAAAGAAAAGGAAACCAAATCCGAAACCTTCAAAAGGAAAAGAGGATGAAACTAAGCCAAGTTCTTTATTAAGTACCCAAAACCCCTATCTAGAGAAAAATCTCTAGAACGTGCCGGCCAACTTTAAGGTTGACAAGGGTAGGCTTGGGCTTTTTAAAATCCTTAGATTAATTTTCTTAAGTTGAAAAATCATGTGAGCTATGTATCATATAGATAAAGTTTAAGGAAAAGAAAAACTCAAGCTGTAGAGGTTTCTTTGAGATGAACATAAGGTCATCATCTAGAAACTCTCATCATCAAGCTATCATGCTCATAAACAAGGCCTCATGGCCGAAATAGAGAGGAGAGAAAACAAAGGAAAGTTTCAAAAAGAAATCCAAGAGAAAGCTAGAGAAAAACTCATTTTCAAGGAAACAAGTTTTCAAAAAACACTCCTACCTAGAGTGAAGATAAAAATCTTGAGCTTGGAATGAAAAACAAGATGAGGAACTCCTCCAAGAGTGATGATGAGCTTCGACCACCAAGAAAGAAAGAGACAGGAGATGTGTTTTGAGTGAGGTTGAGAGTTTGAGAGGTTTGATGAGATGATTATGTGATGAGAGGATAGAGAGGATGAAGATGAAGAGAAAAGAAGAACTCTCTTGAAACTTGAGAGAAAAAGAAAGGAACTCAAGAAAGCTTAGAAAACTTGAAACTTAGCAAATGAACAAAAGTGTCACAAGTTCTTCTAATGCACCTATTTATAGAAAATGAAGCAATGAAGGCTCATCCAAGGAGAGCCTTGGCCATAGCAAATGGGAAGGAAAGGAAGAGAAAATATCTCTTACACAATGTCATTCAAGCATGGTTTCAAGTATGGAAGTTATGATACAAGGCATGGCTTCAAGTAAGGTGATTTGAGTGAATTTCCTATCAATTTTGAATGAAATATTTCTTCTAGAAACAAGGCATGGCTGGCTATTTTTGGGCCACAAATAAATTAGGAAAATAGCTTAATTCGTTTAGTCATTTACTTGAAAAATCAAGCATGGTGGAAAGTATGACAAGGTATGGTGAGTATGATTTGAGGTATGGCTTTGGAGTGTCAAAAATTTGAGCATGTGATGAATATGGGGGGAGGAAGAATTCAGCCAGATTGGGCAGCAAGAGAGAGGAAGAAAAATCTCTCATGTAATTGGGTGTTAATGATAAGTTTAAGTGTGTATTAGTTTAGGTACTAGGTTAGGAGTTATTAAGCATAAGTTTAGGTAACTAAGAATGGGGTTTAAGAGTTTTATGACAAGGTTAAGTAGTGCTCATACACATTTAGAGAGTTTAAAATTCATTTTATGAGTAAACAAGGTAGACAAATTTCCATGATTTAAGGAATTGGAAAGAGAAAATACTATTCAAGATTCCATGACTAGGAATCTTGAATTTAAAATAAGATTTCAAGTTGTAATTAAGCATTCTTAGGTTCTAATCAACTTTAATAAATTATTTTGACTCAAGATTAATTATGAAAATTAATTAATCTTTGATTAGAGCCTAATATTGCTTAGGTTTGCTTAATCACACGATTAAGCTTAAAAACACAAAGCTGTGGGCAAAATCGTAATTTTGCACTAATTTTGCCCGGGAACTCCGAGACCAAAACTTAAGTCATAGAATACATAAAAACGCCTTTTAAAACCATCTGGAGAAGTTTCGGGTTTATCAGGCACTTGCAAACGAGTAAAACACCACAAGGGTATTTTGGTCATTTTGACTCGAAAACTCGAAAAATGAGATTTTCGATCCTGGGACGGTATGCAAGCCAACTAATCCCCTTCCAACATTGAGTTTGCCCTTCAAGTACTGCCGAGTCAGCTTTCCTTGAATTCCGGGCCGAAAACGACCTCAAGGGCATTTTGGTCATTTTCACTCTAACAGAAAATCGGGGCGTTACATGAAACATGAAGAGATGAATGGAGGAGGGAGAGGCTGCGACATTCATATAGCCATGAGGAGGAAAAATATCTCCTCAAAGTTGTCATTCAAAGGTAAGTTTGGAAGCATGGCTAGTTATGGTTCAAGGCATAACTCAAGGCATAATTCAAAGGATGGTTCAAGCATGGTTCTTTGTGTGTAAAATAAATCAACATGTGTTGGATTTGGGGGAGGAATAGCACCGGTTTCATGCAGCCAAGGGGGGAAGAATTGTTTCATCTAATAGGTTTAGTGTGTTTAAGTGTATCTTTGATTAGGCTCTTGATTAGGAATTTGTAAGTAAGTGTTTAGGTAAGGTAATGGGTAATTAAGGATGTCCAGACATGATTAGGGGGTGTTCTTGCCTCATTAGTGAAATCAAAACACATTTTATAAGGTAATCAATCACAAACATAATTCCTTAATTTAAGGAATTGGAGAAAGAAAAAACTATTCAAGATTCCATGACATGAAATCTTGACTTTAAAAAAGAGATTTAGGTTTATCTAAACAATCTTAGGTTCTAATCAACCTTAAAAAATTATTTTGAGTCTAGATTAATCACCGAAATTAATTAATATTTGATTAGAGCCTAATATTGCTTAGGTTTCCTTAATCACGTCATTAGGTCCAAAATGCACTATTTTAGGGGCAAAATGGTAATTTTTCTCAAACACTACCCGAGACCACTCGGACTTAAACAATTATCATTAATCACCTATAATTAGCATTCCGAACTCCTGGGAAAGATTCCGGGCTCAAGCGACACTTATACCCGCGTAAAACGCTATAGAGGTATTTTGGTCATTTTGAGCCGAAAGTTCAGAAAATGAGATTTTCATCTCTGTTATCAATTATAACACTTTTAATCCCCTTCAAACATTGAGTTGACTCTTTGAGGACCGCCGGGTCAGCCATCCTCGAATTCCAAGTAAAAATGACCTCAGGGGCATTTTGGTTATTTTCGCTCAAACAGAAAAATTGGGATGTTACACCACGGCATTTGTTTGGGCATAATGGGGGACAATTTCATTTTTCTTCTAAGTGGTAGGACACATAGGATAGAATAATTGATTAGGTGATAGGTTTAGGAATTGGTAATTTTGTATAAATGGTAAAAATCAATATGTAGGATTCACCAAGACAAGGTAAAAGAGAAATTGTACACTAGAAATGAGGTTAATTTCAATTGAGTTAAAAATTAATTAGTAACATAAGTTCTAATCTTATGACAAAGAGAGAAAATGCATTAGATTTACCTTAATCTTAACATTATTGATTTTATGAGCCCTTGTAATTAAGAAAGGAAATTAAATTCCCTAAAAGTTCTTAGACTCTAATTACCCCAGTAATTATTTTTAACCTCAAGTAATTACCTTTAACCCAAGGTAAATGAATGAAAATAATTTGAATTGAAAAAGAGCCCAATATTGCCTTGATTACTTAAGTAAACTCATTAAGTATTAACTAGGGGTAAAAAGGTCATTTCACGTAAAATCTTCTCGGAATTATCTGAACATTTCTAGACATCAAGTCATACTCGTAATAAACATTTTGAACTTCTCGGGTGATAACTGGGTTCAAGGATTACTCAAATTCACACTAAGTTACCACAAAGGGTAATTTGGTAATTTTACACAACAGGAAAAATTGGGCCATTACAGAAGAGATGACACACTAGTTTGAAACTAGGTTTGAAAAATTCAAATTTCCCTCCTTTTCCAGTAAGGTTCAGTGCTCCATAGTAAAATTAGCTTTCTAATATGTGGTATCAATTTCTTGATAATTCTTTAGTCTTCTAATCTTTAACCAAAGCTTTATTGATGTTGAAAGTATTACGATCATGATGATTGAAGGTTGTGTAACACGTTGTTATTAGAGTTTCCTTGATATCTTCATTCTGAGTGTATTTTCTGATGTCCAATGCTACTTTATGAAGACCCGTGCCTTGGTTTCTTGTTCTTGACTTGATTTACTTCAATCCATAATGTGTGTATACGTACTTTGCAAGATATAATATTCACTTCTTTTAGGTTAAATCTCTTAATATGAGATAAATCTTATTTGCACTGTAAAGTGAAATTATTCTCGCTTCATGTTCGTGTTATGCAATTCAAAAATTCCTGTGTGCTAGATCAAGAAACTCAAGATAGACATTATTCATTCTTCAAAATATTTTCTTTAAATTGGTTTTATTGTCATTCAAAACATCTAACCCTAATGCTTTCTGAAGGGTTCTAAAGCTTACAACATTCTACTTTCTGAAGATCCCAGCCTTGGTTTCTTGTTTATGATTTGATCAATTTGCACAATATAAACTTCACTTCTATTGAGTTCTTATCTCTTTACACTAGATACAACATGTTTGCACATGTAAAGTGATTTTGTTTTCGATTCAAGATGTAATATGAAATCCGAAAAGACCTAATTGCTATATTAAGAAACTCAAGCGAAAACATTAGTCATTCTTCAAAATACTTTCTTATGATTTGTTGTGTCATTACTCAAAACATGTATTCTCAGGGCTTCTGAAGGTTTTGGAGTTAACAATCTCCCATTTTTTATGATGACAAACTAAATTGAAGAAAATCTTTTGAGGAGATTTTAAAAGAAAAAGCTAAGGAAAATACATGAACCGCATTTCTTTCAAATTATTAAAAGATGTGGTTTCCAAAAGATTCATTTCACTAGGCGAGACAAGGAGTATATAAAAATGTTTTGTCGCATAGAATGACCTAAATCATGGTTGTTTTTATTTCTTGTGAGATTTCTGACATTACTCAGAGGGTTTTTCTGATAGGTATTAGAGAAGAAAGAAAAGCCAGAGACAGAATTGTGCACGTTTAGGCTTTCTTGATATAGCTTAATTTTTAGTCATTTTGATCTTTCTAAAAGGAACATCTATTTTGAATAAAGAGAATAATACATGTGGTATTTATTCTTGATTAATTTTCTTATTCAACACATCTTTATCCAAATCCATTTTAGAGACGGATGCTCAAATATATATGAGAAAATGGATCAAAGCATGCATGAAAAACAAACTGACACAAATGTAGTTTTTGATGATCAAAGAAACCTTAATGTAATTTAATTAGCATATTGCTACAAGAGGTTTCTGAATTTTGACAAGGATCAATCCTCATTTTATTAAAGCAAAGCGCAATTGAGCTTTTTCCTATGAGCTAAGAAACTTTTCACATAAGTATCAGAGCATGAAATTTTCTAAAACAAGGCTTGAAACATATCACATGCTTTTCATGTAAGCTTGCACACTGATATAGATATAACAGAACATAACACATCGTGTAATAGAGTATTAAAACATAGTATGTTCAAAGGCTAAGCATACAGAGACAAGGATAGATGTACCAAGATATTTGATTAGTCAGTCAAAAGAGCACTCATACATCATCATAGTATGCCTCATTAGATAAGCAAGATATATATATATATATATATATATATATATATATATATATATATATATATATATATCAATCACGGGGAAAATAGATAAAAAGTAAAGATAATTATATCAGAGCAGAAATAAAAAAAGAAGTTAGAGTAGTTGAAAATAAAATAAAAAAACATCTCAGAGTAAAACAAAAAAAAAACTGTCAGATCATAAGAAAAACAAAAAATGTAGAACGCTAAAATGGGAAAAAAAAATCTATGGGTAGCAAACTCCCCCTCAATGTACTTCCCCTATCTTTCTCAGCATAAGATTTTCTTTTCTTTTCTTCTCCCCCCTTTTGCCATCAGCAAAAAGGAGGTATGTTGGAGATTAGGAACAGTATCATCAGCCCTAGCTTCTTATTTCTTGGAGAATCTCCAGTAGAAGTGCTTCATTTCTTTGTATTGAGGCATCCATTTGATCTAGCTGACTGTTGATGAGGCGTTGCTTATTTAGCAATAGCTGAGTTTCTGTGTAGCATGATGATGCTACGGGTGGAGGCTGACTAGGTGAAGAATCTGCATTCTAAGTAGGAGTCAATTTAGAGGCAATTGAAACTGGAAGAGGAGTAAATTCATTTCCTTGTTTATAAATTGAAAATGTTTCTTTAGAATTTGAAGACTCAGAAAAAGAGGAAAAGCTTTCTTCCTTCAGCCTGACCTTAATAACATGTCCATTCTCAGGCGTCTCTGATCTTGATGCTTCTTCAGAGTCTGAGTTCTTGGATGAGTCAGATGGTTTTTTCCCGTGTTTGATAATCACTTCATGTTTCTCACTATCTTTAGAACTATCTTTAAGAATAATTATTTTTCCTTTTCCTTTTTTAGCTTCTGTGGTAGCCTCTTCGAGAGCTCCATCCCTTATTCTTAAGCTTTGTCTTTTGACAATGGATATGACAGCACCGATGGCTCTCCTTAGGGTCTTGAAAGAGTTGAGAGAGTACAAAGTACTTTCCATGTACTTATACCACTCGTTTTCCAATGGATAGTTCATGTATTCAAAGATCTTAGTCAATAGGATTCCATAGGGAATAAAAGCATTTCTGCTTTTCTCCGCAAAGATGGCATTAAGCATGTAGTAAAAATTTAGTCTGGGCAAGTTGACCTCTCTTTTTGTTAGCAGAAAGTAAATTAACATGCAATTCATCCCTACTAACAGGTGTATACTTCCCAATCTTGGTAGGAGAGAGAACTAGATAAGGGTGAAGACTTCGCATGCCTTGGAGTTTAACATTGCAGTTGTTGTCTTGCCACATTGGTGTTTGGGAGAGTCCGTGAGACATCCTGAGACCTCCTCTACTGGGATACCAAGAGTCACGAACTAGTTCCTTTTAGATGAGCATCTAATGTTGGTAAAAGAGTGCACAAGAAGGGGGGTTGAATAGTGCTTTCTGAAACCTTCTTCCTTATATGAAATATTTAACATTAAAGATACTATCAAGCATATAGCTTGAAGTGCAGCGAAATAGAGGCTAGATATTTCAGAAAGTAGATCTTTTAAACATAATAGTTATGATGCTACTTTTATGAAACGTAATCAATAATTAACATAAAGCACATACCATGAAATTTAAAAGATCAAGGAAGAGAAAATGTACACAAGGATTTTTTATACTGGTTCAGCCAACCTGCCTACATACATCCAGTACTCAACACATGTTGAGATTTCATTAACAATAACTTTCTCAACCTGAGAAAATAAATGGATAGTCATTCCAATAGCCTTTCCAAGCTCTAACTTGTACAGTGGCCAACCCCAATTGCGACTTAAGCGAGTAGTTCTGTACCAACCTCTCCAAGCTGAAACCGTGACCTACAGACAACATCTACTGCCACGTTGTAAGTAGTCTTGAACCAGCCTCTCCAAACTGAATCGTGATAAGCAAATACCTATACTATCACATTGCAAGTAGTTTTACCTTGGCCTCTCCAAGCTATGTCTCACACTAACCACTAATGGATCAACGTTACAAAGGTTATATGTTTGAGTTGCCACTCAAACTAACCTACACCCATATTTCCTTAAGAGTATTTGCTAATAAATACCTAGGAAACATGAACGACTTCTTTCTCACATCTCTTCATAAGATGAGTATATAAATCGTTACAGAATAAGGAAAAATGATTTTTACACTTCAAGATGATTAATTACATATTATGATGAACAGCATAGGAAGTGTGGAGAGACTTTTCTAGAGTTTCTACTCTTATGTCTTCAACACTTTCATCGGCATTCATGTATGGCATCTCCATTTATACAGGTCCTTCTTCATGACCATTGCCTTTGATCAGATCTCCAAGTGACACATGTAGACCATCAGTTGTGTCTTGGAATGTTACTCTAGAGAGGTAGGCTGACAGACTTGTCATATCGGTTGCAGAAACCGCTGTATTTTAGAAGTTTTTGAAGTCCACATTTTCTTTTTACTTTCTAACCATGGTTTCTGAACTCCTCCTTCTAGAATATAGGATCGTGAATCAATTAGGCAGAAAAGATGATGTACCAGTTATAAAACTGGGTTTGATTCGAGATTCGAATTTTGAAATTTGAATTTTCCCGCCATTTTCATTAGCATTCTATGTTCCACAGTTAAGTGAGCTTTCTGACGGCGTAATCAATCTCTTCAATATTTATTTGATCTTCTAGTCTTCAATCATGGCTATTTGATGATAATTTCTTTGTGATTGTAGTTATTGATGATTGAGTAACATGTTGCTCTTTGACATGAGTTGATTTCTTCATCTTGAATGTATTTTCTGATGTCCCATGCTACTTCTTGAAGATCCTTTCCTTGGTTTCTTGATCTTGACTTGATTCGCTTCGTTCCTCAGGCATTTACACTTTCTTTGCATGAGATAATATTCATCTTTTTAAGGTTAATCTCTTCCCTCGAGATAAACATGATTTCTCATGCATAGTAAAATCATTCCCGATTCAAGTTTGCTTCTATGCCCTTGGTTTGTAAACATGAATACATGTTTTGCTTGAAATAACATTCACTTTCTTGTCAACTTAATCTCTTCCCATGAGATAAATCATGCTTGCACATGCAAAGTGAAGCATTATTCTTGCTTTAAGTCTGTATTATATTTTAATCTGTAAACACATTCTTTGCTTGATGTAATATTCACCTTCTATTTAGCTCAATCTCTTCTCATGAGATAAAACATACTTACACATGCAAAGTAAAATATTAATCTTGCTTTGAGTTCATGTGATACAAAATGGATTAACCTGTTATGCTTTATTAAGAAACTCAAGGTAGCCATTAGTCATTCTTCAAAGTATTTTCTTTAAATTGGCTTTGTTGTCAATCAAAACATTTAAGATCATACTTTCTAAATAGTTCTGGAGTTTACAATCTCCCCCTTTTTGATGATGAAAAACTAATTTGAAGAAAATCTTTTGAAGATAGGTTGAAAAAAACAAGACATAATATAAATGAAATGAATTATATTTCTTTCAACACATCATGATTCTTAAATCTTAGTAAGTCTTTGTCTTAAAGCATGACTAGATACGTTCAAGAAAATTTTGAGGCATTAAGTTGACTCAAATCAAAGCTGTTTGGTTCACGATGATATATTCTAATTTAATCAGATAACTTCTTTAATTCATATCACAAAGATACTTAAGCAAATGTCATCGTTTTAATCCAATTTTGCCAATCAGATTGATTTTGTCATAAAATGACTTTCTAACATTTAAGTGTTCTTTGAATAAATAAATAATTCTTGCGATATTGTTTCTTGATAAAAAAATCTTATTCAACACCTTCTTTTCCTATGCTCTTTTCACAAAGAAAATTATGCTCAATGAGAAAAGAGATACAGATGAAGTTTCGGATGCTCAAAGAAACCTTGATATCACAGATATTGGAGAAATATAGTATGAGGTTTCTGAAGCTTAAAACAGGGATCCATCCTAGCATAATTAAAACAAATAGTTCATGCAAGCTTCCATTCATGAGCTAAGAAACTTTATAATTATCAGGGAATGAAATAATTTTTGAAAAACTTTTTCTCAAAAAATATTTTCTTACGGATACATGTTGACTTTGAATATAACATATTGCTCATGATTTTCCATGTCAACTCACTTACTGGTATAAATATAATCAGACTGTAACACACCATTTACAGTATGAGCATAACACATTTTAGAGATATTTGATTCTCCCTAACTAATCTTAGTTATGTTAAGGCGTGGTAAGGATAGGTTTCTGAAGGTCATCAAAAACAACATATACATAACCAATTTTGAACAAATTAAACAGAGCACATTAAGCACATCTCAAGAATATAATAGATAAAGATGTGTTGATACCATATTAAGCACATCATACATATCAAAGACATTATGATGAAATCAAGCTATAACTAATCATGGATATGTGTGTGCACTGACTATATTTGCATGTTAATGATAAGGCA
Organism: Dalbergia cultrata; assembly: GCA_031216105.1. Classification (NCBI taxonomy): domain Eukaryota; kingdom Viridiplantae; phylum Streptophyta; class Magnoliopsida; order Fabales; family Fabaceae; genus Dalbergia; species Dalbergia cultrata. The sequence goes on from CM062348.1 coordinate 39,977,927, forward strand.
AGACAGAGAATACACATTAGAGGCGCACATTTTCAATCATACTATATGATTAGCTAAGCATAATGATATGGGCATTGATATGCACTAAGGCTTAAAAATGTATAATTCAGTGTTGAAGATAAATGTGTAAATAAGCAGGCATAAGCATAAGCATGAGGGATTTGTCATTGATATGTATCAGAGTATAAGAGCCTAAAACAAGATATAAACATAAATGATAGATAATGAGTGCTGAGTACTGCATTAAAGATAATATTCAAAATATTTTAACTATGTTCCAAGAAAAAAAATAGCAATATATGTAGTATGCAAAATAAAGTTTTGGCCTCCCCTCAGCATGATTTCCTCTCCTGAAGTTTTTGCAACATGGCTCCCCTTGAATCTTGCACAGATTTTCTTCAACTTTTCTTCTCCCTCTTTTGTCATCATCAAAAGGAATGTGCAAGGAAGAAACTGAAGTGACATCTTTAGCCTCTTCGTCTCAACTCTTGTAAGATTTCTTGATTTGTCTAAAGAATCTGGAGTTATATTTCTTCATTTTGCCCAAGTCGTGCCCCTTACTTTACGATTATAGCCTCAAGTCTGTCTTGTCTCGAGGCAATTTCCCTTAGATGCCTCAAGATAATTTGATTAAACTGATAGTTTGGCAAAGGCTCGTTTGAGGTTGGAAGAGGAAAGTTGATATGAGCTGATGTTTGAGTGGCTCTAGGAGAGGGCTCATGTATGTTAAGAGGTACAGTATCCCTAGTTTGAGGTGATTCATCATGATTGTTGTTTTGTGCACCAACAGAGGGTGTTAGAGGATGTGGATTGATAGCAAGAGAAGAAGTAGGATCAAGAGAAGGAGTAGTAGTAGTTTCAAGTTTTTAAGCCAAGACAAAAGCAATGTCTTCATCACCTAGAAGAGCACCAGCTTCCAGTGTTCTATCTTCTTCTTATTTTTCTATTTGAACAATGAGAATGGAGGGAGGAGGTTGAGGTACTATAAGAACAACGGCAATCTCAGTTTTAAGACACTATTCTTCTGGCTCCTCAATTAATGGCTCAATGATGGAGGTCCCAAAAACAAGCTCAGATCTAACCATTTCGCTTATCTTGGCCTTTTCATTTCTTATTAAGCTTTCTTCTTCTTCTACTTTTTCAGATAATGATATTTCAGTTCATTCTCCTTCTTTTAATTCTTCTTCCTCATCTTCAGAGTAATTTAGAATGACTTGATATCCTGCTTCTTTATACTTCTTGACTTCTTTTTACAGAATGGAGATTTTGGACTCATGAATGGGCATTTTCTTGCACTTGAGCCAAATGTCTTTTCTACTGATGATTTTCACCAGTTTGGCTGTCGTTTGAGTTTCTTGAGCCTCCAATTCTTGCTTTCTTTTAGTTCGTCTTTCATTTGTGAGAAGAACCTGACCCAGTACCTCTTCCTCTGAGTTCTCAGCTTCACTTTCTAGAAAGATTATCTTTCTTTTTCCCTGAGCTTTTTCTTACTGAGACTTTTCTTTGACTAGGTTTCCCTTTGTCCTAGGACTTCGCCAAGTTGGCTCAGAAGTTGGAACACTTGCTCTTTTTCTTGAAGTTCTAAAAAAAGAGGGGGTGAATATTGTTCCTTCTAGATATATATTTTTCAATGATAAAAGGAAGCTTCATCTTCTGAAAAAGTGTTGTTAGTAGCATGCCTTATAGAACACTGGCAGTTCTTCTGTTTTCTTTTGTAGTAGCACTAAACATATAGTCCAAGACAAGTCTAGGCAAACTTATCTTCCTCTTTGCCACAAGACAGTACAAGAGCATGCAATCCATGCCTACTAGTACATTTGTGCTTCCTATACGAGGTAGAAAAGAGAATTGGCCTACTGTATATACTTTCCTAGCCCTAGCACTTAGCATGGCAGTGGATATTTCATTTGGCTTGTAAAGAGTGGAATCAGCTAAATACCTTGAAATGTCTTCTACATTGATTCCCAAGGAATGAGCCCAGCCAGGAGTTGAACTGCAGACGAGTCCTTCGTTAGGAGCTTTAATGATTTTGGATAATCCTGAAAAAGCGATCTTGATGGCATAATCTCTTATTATAGTATTCAAGGAAGATGTTGAATTTCATTCCAACTGAGAATAGAAGATAGTAACTATTCTTGGATAAACTCATTCGTTTATCTCCAAATATTCTTTACACTTTTGAAATGAGAAAACTTCTTTGAGAATGGATATTTCTTCAAGAAGATCTCTTTGCAGGGTTTTTCCCAAAGCCATTTTTCTTGAGGCAAAATTCCTTTTGAAATGATCCTGCATATGTGGATCATCATACATGTGAAAAAGGGTTTCTTCTTCAGTAGAAGAAGCATGTTTCTTATGTTCAGTCATTTTGAATGCAAAAAGGATGAAGAAAGATTGAATCTTGAGGGGTTCGAGAGAAGCAGGAAGATGAACAATTTGTAGAGAAACGAGTAGCTTCTAGGGATCGATAGGCGATTTTTGGTGAGATATGAAATTGTAGTGGAAGAGTTTGAGAGAAAGAAGAGATGAAGAGACTCAAATGGGGAGTATAGGTTATAAAGAGATTTGATATGATTATTCAAGGATGAGGCGACGTGGGAAAGAGAAAATAGTATTTCGAGGAAGTTTTTCCCGTTCTTTTGACTTTTACTCAGAATAAGTAATTTCTGACTCTTTGAATCACTTTTTGAAAGATTCGCTTTCTGACCTCTTTTTTTTTTTTAGCACTTTTTATTTCCTTGGAGTTCTGTGACGTTCACACTTTTATTTTTTTTAGCACTTTTCGTTTCCTTGGAGTTTTGTGACATTCACACTTAACTAGTCACCTTTATGAAGCTTCTGATGTTAACTTTCTTTCCAAATTTTTTTAGCCTTATCTTCTCTTTGAGATTTTGACATGAGCTATTTAAGAACCACGAGAAATGATTTTCCATTCATACTAATGTAACTGTGTCATCTTCAAATCTTTGATGGAAAGGAGAGTGCCTAGAACTATTTGTATATGAATGCTTATGCAAATTTTTGAAAATCTCTTCTAAATACATCTGACGTGTTAAATCAAAAGAAGATTGGCTTATCAAAGGGATAATTAATAGAGAGATATGGATCTGCAGTGATGAACGGGACTCTTCTAATCAAAGTCAATTATTACTATTATTGTAGAGTTCATAGGAATACCTTACTGTTTGATGTTTTGTCTAGTTTCTTATCCACAGCATCTGGGCATGCTTGATTACTCCAATTCTCCATTCTCCCCTTGTTCTTTTCTATATAGTCAAAAGTCTCTGAATCTTTTGAGAGAGGAAGCACTTTGAAGTTTCTTAGTTCCCAATGACTTCATTTTATTTTCAAGTATTCAAGCTTTGCATTTTCCAGAGATCAGCTTTTGCAGTGAAGTTTCCACCTAAATCTTTTTCACATATTTTGCCTCATAGGTGAAGATGGAAGTACATATTTTCTAGAGTCTTCAAATTGCTTCAACTTTCATAATCAGAAATGTTTTCTGATTTTCTATAGAGCTCTTTAGCATACTTTCTGAAGTTTCTACTTTCTGAGAGTGCAGCTTCCATTCTTTTTTGTAGAGCAGAGATTTTCTTCATACTCTTTTCCTTAAGATAGTTAGAAGAGTAGTTCTGAAAGACTTTTCATTCACAAATTTAGGTCATTTGGGAATCTAGAGAACCCTGCTTCTAATTTTCTTTCTTGAGCTGTGAGAGATGTCTGATATAGTATCTGAAAGAAAATTAATTTTGGTCCTCAATTTTCTTGATTCCATCTTGGTTAGTTGTTCAAGAGGGATATTCCCAAACTTTTTAAATGGAATTCTCTTTTGAGAGACATTTACTATATGGATATCCCTTCTTGTGAAAGAGAGTAAAACAAATGAGAAAATGATGTTTGATGAGACTGCATTTTCTTGTTTCTTCCTATTTCCTATTCATTTCTCTAATTTATTTTCTGAAGCAATGGTCTTTAATCTCTAAACACAAGTTTGAGGATATTGAATCTTTTGTCATTTGACCAATTCAGATATTTTGAAGAGAAAGTCAACGTATTATGTGGCAACTCATTAAATGTCCTCAAGAAAAGCAGTGAGTTTGAGTATTCTCACCTTGTGTGCTTTTGTAAGTTATTACTCATGACATGTGATTTGAAAGGATGTATTTTTAACCTTCATTTTGTCCCTTTGATATTTGTCCTCTACAATCGTTGGATTGCTCAACCCTTAGAGGCCTGGCTTTGATACCACTTGTTGGTAAAAGAGTGCATGAGAAGGGGGCTTGAATCGTACTTTTTGAAGCCTTTTTCCTTATCTAAAATATTTAACATTAAAGATACTATCAAGCATATAGCTTGAAGTGTAGCGGAATAGAGGTTAGATATTTCAAAAAGTAGATCTTTGAAGCATAATAGTTATGATGCTACTTTCCTGAAACTTAATCAATAATTAACACAAAGCACATATCATGAAATTTAAAAGATCAAGGAAGAGAAAATGCACACAAGTATTTTTATACTGGTTTGGCCAACCTGCCTACATCCAATACTCAACACATGTTAAGATTTAATTAACAACAACTTTCTTAACCTGAGAAAGTAAATGGATAGTCTTTACAATAGTCTTCCCAAGCTCTCACTTGCATAGTGGCCAACCCTAACGATGACTTAACCAAGTAGTTTTGTACCAGCCTCTCTAAGCTAAACTGAGTAGTTCTATACCAACCTCTCCAAGCTAAAATCGTGACCTATAGAAACTGACCTGCAGACAACTTCTACTGCCATGTTGTAAGTAGCCTTGAACCATCCTCTTCAAGTTGAACCGTGATAAGCAAATACCTCTGCTATCACGTTGCAAGTAGTTTTAACTTAGCCTCTCCAAGCTATGTCTCACACTGATCACTAACGGATTAAGGTTACAAAGGTTATGTGTTTGGGTTGCCACTCAAACTAACCTACACCCATGTTTCCTTAAGAATATTTGCTAATACAGACTTGAGAAACATGAGTGACTTCTTTCTCACATCTCTTCGTGAGAACAATATACAAATCATTACAGAATAATGAAAGAAAATTTTTACACTTCAAGATGATAGATTACATATTATGATGAATAGCATAGGAAGTGTGGAGAGATTTTTCCAGGTTTCTACTCTTATGTCTTCAACTCTCTAACCAGCATATATGAATGGCATCTCCATTTATATAGGTCCTTCTTCATGACCATTGCCTTTGATCAAATCTCCAAGTGACACATGTAGATAATTAGTTGTGTCTTGGAATGTTACTCTAGAAAGGTAGGATGATTGACTTATCACATCGATTGCAGAAGCTATTGTATTTTAGAGGTTTCTGAAGTCCTCATTTTCCTTGTACTTTCTGACTATAGTTTCTGAACTCCTCGTTCTAGAAGATAAGATCATGAATCAATTAGGTAGAAGAGATGACATACCAGTTATAAAACTGGGTTTGATTCGATATTTGAATTTTGAAATTCAAATTTTTCCCTCCTTTTTCCTTAGCATTCTGTGCTTTACAGTTAAGTAAGCTTTCTGACTGCGTAATCAATCTCTTCAATATTTTTTCGATCTTCCAGTCTTCAATCTTGGCTATTTGATGACAATTTCTTTGCGATTGTAGTGATTGATGACTGAGTAATACGTTGCTCTTGGACATGAGTTGATTTCTTTATCTTGAGTGTACTTTCTTATGTCCCATGCTACTTTCTGAAAATCCTTTCCTTGGTTTCTTGTTCTTGACTTGATCTGCTTCATTCCTCAGGAATTACACTTTCTTTGCACGAGATAATATTCATCTTTTTAAGCTTAATCTCTTCCCTCAAGATAAACATGATTTCTCATGCATAGTGAAATTATTTCCGATTCAAATTTGCTTCTATGCCTTTGATCCGTAAACATGAATATGTGCTTTGCTTGAAATAACATTCACTTTCTTTTCAATTTAATCTCTTCCCATGAGATAAATCATGTTTGCTCATGCAAAGTGAAGCATTATTCTTACTTTAAGTCTGTATTATGTTTTAATCTGTATACATGTTCTTTGCTTGACATAATATTCACCTTCTATTTGGCTTAATCTCTTCTCATGAGATAAAACTTGCTTACACATGCTAAGTGAAATATTAATCTTGCTTTGAGTTTGTGTAATACAAATCAAATTAACCTGTTATGCTCTGTCGAGAAACTTAAGGTAGCCATTAGTTATTCTTCAGAGTATTTTCTTTAAAATGACTTTGTTGTCAATCAAAACATTTAAGCTCATACATTCTAAAAGGTTCCAGAGTTTACATCTAAGTCGCTCATTAGGACATGAACAATGTCGGAGAGATCCACCATGCTGAGCTCCATGTCGATGCCTCTAATATGGGAGGTTAGCACAAAATTGGACACTTGCACTAATCGAGAGTAGAAGGCAATAACCATTCCTTTGAAAACCTAGTCAGAGAAGTTGAGAAACACTTCCCATCCCTAGAGGGAGATAACCTCCAGCAGGATGAGTACTTGAACCAACAGCTCCTATCATAGCTTCTACATAGGAACTATTAGCCACTGAGAAAAGTTGTTAGCGTAGTGTTGCTGGCGATGATGTTCATCGAACATGAGAAGTGTTCCCATATTAGCAATGCGACTAGAGTTTTCTTTAGCATGTTTAGTGTTGTGTATATGAGGTTGAAAAATAAAAGTTGAGTTTTGAAAAGGTTAAGAGGTAAGGATTTGATAGAGTTTGTGTGAGATGGAGAGCAGTTTAGGTTGCAGAATGAGCGTTTGAGAGGAAGAGAATATGAAATGGTTGAAGAAGCATGCGGTAGAAAATGATGGTAAAGAATGACGTGTAAGGAGTGGGAGATTATTTAAGTGATGGGATGTGACTCACTGAAGGTGAACTGATGTGGGAGAGAAAAACTCAAAAGTGTAGGGATTATCCTGCCTTTCTCATCCTTCTTTTGAAAAACTATTTTCTGACTCTTGAGATCACTTTATGAGGATGTTACTTTTTGAGCTTTGCTTTTCACTTTCTGACCCATTAGAGTCTCACCATGTTTTTGCCATACACTCATCTTCATATTATGAACTTCATGAGGCCAGATATTCCCCATTTTCTGATCCTCAGCTCTTCTTTCTAATTATCTCTCCTTCTTTCCGAGCTTACAAACTAATAAATTGATCTTCAATATGATCTATGGTCTTGCAAACTGATTTCTTCATTTGGATTTCAGTTTGAGTTATAAACAGAGAATGCGCAAGATGTTTGTGCATGAATGCTTATGCTGATTTAAAAAAAAACTTTAAGTTTAAAATCTTTTTCAAAACACAAAAGTGATCTTTAGCTAAAGGTTTTGTGAATATATCTAATATTTGATCTTCAGTATTCACAAACATTAATTCAACATCTCCTTTTTGAACATGATCCCGAATAAAATGATATTTTACATTGATGTGCATGGATCTAAAGTGATGGATAAGATTCTTACCAAGATTAATAGCATTAGTATTATCATAGAAGATAGGGGTTTTGGAATACCTCAAGTGATAATCTTCTAGCTAGTTCCTTATCCACATCATCTAGGTATAGCAGTTTGCAACAGCTACATATTTTACTTTGGTAGTAGAGAGTGCAACAGTGTTCTCCTTTTTTCACGACCAAAGAAACATCAGCAACCACTAGCGTTTTTTCTATCCACTCTATCTCCTACGAAGTTAGCATCACAGTAACCTGCAATATCACAAGATGTACCTTTCTCATACTATAAGCCGAGATTAGTGGTACGTGATAAATATTTGAAAATTCTCGTAACAACTTTTAAATGGGATTGCTTTGGGTTAGATTAATCTAGCACAAATTCCCATACTTAATTGAATGTCTGGTCTACTAGCTGTAAGATACAGTAGTGAACCACTCATTCCATGATAATTACTTTCTGAGACCTTTTCACTATTCTCATCAGCATTAATGATTTGAGATGGATGCATAGAGGTACTCCTTGGGTTGGCTTAATCCATATTAAACTTTTTAAAGAGCTCTTTTGTATACTTTTCTTGATGGATCAATGTTCCATCTTTTAGTTATTTTATTTGCAAACTAAGGAAAAACTTGAGTTCACTTATCATGCTCATCTCAAATTCACTCTGCATTAATTTTAAAATATAATCTTATCAACATATATTTGAACTACCAAAAATTGATTATATTGTTCAAGAGTAAACAGAGTAGTATCAACATTACCTCTCTTCAACCCTTTCTTCAATAAGTGCCCAGTCTTTCATATCAAGCTCGAGGAGCTTGTTTCATACCATAGAGAGCCTTTGTTAGCTTGAAGACATGGTTGGGAAGGTCTTCACTATCAAAACTAGGAGGCTGCATCACATATACTTCCTCATAGATGAATCTATTTAGAAAGATAGACTTAATATCTATTTGGTAAAGAGTTAATCCCTTAAAGGCAGCAAAAGCAAATAGCATTCTAATAGCTTCTAGCCTAGCGAATGGTTCAAAGGTTTCATCATAATCAACTCCCTCTTATTGATTATAACCTTGTGCAACCAATATTGCTTTGTTTCTGATGACTTTTCTAGTTTCATTGAGGTTATTTCTGAACACCCATTTTGTCCTAATGATAGTCTTTTCCTTGGGTTTTTCAACAAGAGTCCAGACTTTACTTTTCTCGAACTGGTCTAGTTCTTCTTGTATAGCATCCATCTAACTTTGATAACTTAAAGCTTCTTCAATACATTCAAGTTTGATGGTGGAGATGAAAGCACAGTTGACATATTTGTAAGGCATGATCTAGTTCTCACACCCTTAGAAATGTCTCCAAGAACTCTGTTATGAGAAACTGCCTTCAAATCAGAACTCCTTTGTAGTTTTTATACCTTTGAGATTTTTCAGCTTCTTCTTCATCTCCATAATGCTCTTTTTCATGTTCAGACATACTACTTTATGATTGCTTTGGTTTTCTGAGTAGGATTTCTGAAGAGTTGATGTTTTGGAGCCTACTTTCTAAAGGTATGGCTTTTATATGCTTGCTTTATGAGGCTTCCTTGAGACTCATTTTCTCAAGATTTTCTTCCAGTTCTTCAAGATCATCCACAAGGTTTTTCTTGAGATCCTTGAACTTGATGTGTATTGTCTATTCAACGCATAGCATTCTCTTATTGTATACTCTATAAGCTTTAGAGACAGAAGAGTAACCTAGGAAAATATCATCATCAGATTTAGGATCAAACTTTGCGGGATTGTCCTTGGTGTTAAGAATAAAACATGATGAGCCAAAGATATGAAAGTATAATATATTGGGTTTTCTACCCTTCCAAAGCTCATAGGGAATCTTCTTCAAGATTGGCCTTAGAAAGATTCTATTTTGTATATAGCAAGATCTGTTCACAACCTATGCCCAAAAACCTTTTGCTAAATCGCTTTCTAAAAGCATTTTCCTAGCCATCTCCTGCAAGCTTTGGTTTTTCCTTTTAGTAACCCTATTTTGCTGGGGGCTTCTAGCTACAGAAAACTCATGAAGGATGCCATGTTTTTCACAAAACTCTTCAAAAAAATGATTTTCAAATTCTCCTCCATGATCAGATCTAATGGAGATAATTTGAGGATTCTTTTCAATACAAACTCGTTTTGCAAAAACTTTGAATCTTTCGACCACCTCAGTCTTAGAAGCCAGGAAGATAATGTAAATCTAGAGTAGTCATCCACTATGACAAGGTAATATCTTTTCCTGGCAAGACTTGCAATCTTGATTGGTCCAAAGAGATCCATATGTAAAAGCTCAAGTTGTTTAGTGGTTGAAATCATATGTTTGTTTTAGAAATAAGATTTGGTTTGCTTACTTTTCTCACAGAAATCACAAGTTGAATCCTTATCAAATCTAATCTTTGGTAGGCCTTTAACTACCTCTTTCTAAGATAGCTCAGAAATAAGCTTCATATGAGCAAGCCCAAGCTTCTTATGCCATAACCACTTTTCATTCGTAAAGGATGCTAGACATTTTACATCTTGATCTCATAGGTCATCCAAGAATAACACGTACGTGTTATCATGCCTCTTTCTGGACAAGATGACTTGTCCTGAGATGGGACATACTATCTTGCATGCATGTGCATTACAAACAACATTAAAGCCTTGGTCACATAATTGGATGATACTTAATAGGTTGTGAGCTAGACCATCAATAGACAGCACATTAGAAATTTGGTGAGAATCATCCTTACCAACATTTCATATGCCTGTGAACTTGGCCTTACCTCTATCAGTAAATTTTACTGATCTAGAATGTTTGGGCCGCAATTCTCTGAACCATTTTTTGGAATTGAACATGTGTCTAGAGCAGCCATTATCTATGTACCATTTATTGTCAGGTTCCATATACGTTCTTAGGAAGACCTGCAACAAACACAATTTTCAATTTAGTTATCCAAACTTTCTTGGGTCCTTTTGGGCTAGTCTTGTAAGAAGATTCCCAACCTTTTTTACTGACATCTTTGTCATGAAGCACTTGTTAGATGGATGTCCCGTCTTATGACAGAAATTACAAAAGACTTTGTTTTTTACTTTCTTAAATAGAGTTGGTTTTCCTTTCTCATCTATTTGCTCTTCATATCCTAACTCGGGTTTTTGAAAATATGGTCGTTGACCTCCGAGTATCATATCAAGGTTCTTTGATCTGTTCCCTATTTTTTCAAGGTCAAATTTGAGAAGCTTTGAAGTTCTTTCTATCTCATAAATGAATTTCTGAATGTTTTTCCTTCTATTTGAGACTTCATATTCTAAGGTATTGAATTTTACATTTAATACATTGTTTTCTCCTTTTAGTTCTTCTTTTTTAAGCCCTTAGACTCTTAGTTTCTGTTTTAGCCATTTCAAGTTCTAAAATAGTTTTTTTATGTTTCCTCTTTAGGTTGAGATAATGAGAGTAAAAAGTGTGTGAGTCTTCAAGCAACTATTTGTATAAGGCTAAAAGATCATCATAGGAATGATTAAAGTTAGAACTATTTACCTCAGGTTCACTTTCTGATGAAGTCATAAGGCATAGATTTGCAGCATCCAGCTCCTTTTGATCTTCTGATCCTTATTTCTCCTCTTTTGATACACTCTAGATTACCAACATGCTTTTCTTTTTGGGCATGAACATCTTCTGTAGGCTCTTGTGTTTGGCACATTTTGGTTTTAAGTGTTCTTTATCCCCATATTTGTAGCATGTGACACTTTCTAGCTTTACTTTGCCCCTTTTCTATCTTTTCTGAGGTTGATGTCCCTTCTTCTCTGTCTTGCCTCTCTAGGCTTTGGACATCTTTCTCACCAGCATGGAAAGCTCATCTCCATCTTCTTTTTACTATCTCATCATCAGATTCTTCCTTTTCATCAAACGTTTCAGCAACTTTCATTGCCTTGGCTTTATGCAACTTATGATGAGACAACTTCAAGGCCATGGACTTGCTCTTCTTAATAGATTCACCATGTATTTTAGAGAGAGCATAACCTCATGAGTTTTAACAATGTTTTATTTTTTTATATTTTATTAAATAAGCCAACGGGTTAATCGATAGGTATTTATTATAATCATAATTATAATATTATCGATGGGTATATTTAAAAGTTTGATTTTTTTTATATTTTATTAAATATACCAACCGATTAACCGATGGGTTTCCCGACAGGTTTTTAAAAGTTCATAAGCTGCCGCACAAATTTCGCTTTTCCATCAGTATACCTGTCGATAATTGCTGGGTATTGAAACGCACCATTTCATTAAACGCATACCCATTGGTAAGCCGCGGATTTATCACCACCATGATCTTCTTCCTCCTCACTCTCTGAACACTCTTTCTTTCTCTAAAACCTCTCTCTCTCTCTCTTTCTCTTTAAGTCGCCATCGTGGCCTTTTTTGCTTCCTTCGTCGCCGCCAAAGCTCCGTTCGATAAACGAAGGCCACCATTAAGATCTAGGGACTTTGGTGAGCATTTTAATTGGTTTAGTTTTTTGATTTGGTTTACTTTTTCCATTTGTTTATAGGTGCCCATAGTGTTGTGTTTTCTTGCATTGGGGAGTAATTATTGTTGTTAATTTGTTAATGTATGAGTTTTATTTTAGGGTGACAGCGATTATCGATTTGATATTGGTTTACCATTATTATTCTTTATGTTATTTTATGTTTTATAAGTATATAAGTGTATTGATTTAAATTTATCATATTGGATTTTTAGGATTGAAGTTAGTTGGACATCAAGAGCTTTCCTCCATTTTGCATTTTTCTACTGCTATAGAGGTTAGTAACTAAATCCTTATTATTTATATCGTTTAATGGTTTAATATATATGTAGGATATAGAGACTTATGTTTTCTAAGATGGAGTTGTAGGAAATGGGGATTGCGTGACAGGGGGAAAGGAGTAGAGGTTCTTCCCTGACTTGTTTGATATGTTTGCTGTGGGATTCATTGTGTTTGTGGAGATTGCAGGATGCATGTTGTGGAGTTATAAGGGGATGTGCAATAGAACAGTTTTTAGGATTATATGAATTATATGTAATTATTAACATGTAACTGTATCATTATACCTATTTTGTTGTTGATTTTTATAACAATATCTATAATTGTTGAATTAACTAAGACATCTGACGATGGAAGCTCCTAATTTAAGAGGAGATGTTGTCAAAATTTTGTTAAAATTTTTTGTAGGAATAATAAATAAATAAAAAGTAACTATATTTTAAAAAAAAAACTTAAAAGCTAGTTGAATTTTTTTAAAAGTAATAATTAAAATAAAACTTAAAGCCCAATTAAATGTGTTTTAAAGACCTAGTAAAATAAATATCTTATAATGGAAGCTCCTAATTTAAAGGGAGATGTTGTCGAAATTTTGTTAAAATTTTTTTGTAGGAATAATAGATTAAAAAAGTAACTATATTTAAAAAAGCATAAAAGCCAATGGAGTTTATTTAAAAATAATAATTTAAATAAAACTTAAAGGCCAATTGATTGTGTTTTAAAGGCTAATAAAAAGAAATATTTGACGACGGAAACTTCTAAATTGAAGGGAGGCGCTATCGAAATTTTGTGAAAATTTTTGTTAAGAATAATTGATTAAATAAAAATAACTATATTAAGAAAAACTTAAAAGCCAATCGAATTTGTTTAAAAATATAATTTATTTGAAAATTAGAAAAGAAATATTGAAATAATATTTTTATTTTCACACAGTTTTTAATATAAAATAGAATAAAAAACAATATAATATTTTTGTAATTAAAATTGAAAGTAGAAAATGGCTCATTTGCAAGCAATACAAAAGAGGGAGGAATCATGTTTATTGGAAAGAGGTCCCCATGGGTTCTTGCTTCTAATAAATACAATAAGTATGATAAGTCTCAACTAAACTTAAAAGAGCATAAATTATATAAGTCCAATGAAATATTGGATGAACAAAACATGGTGTTATTTTGATCCTAAAAAATTTTGGATGCTAGTTACTTATTTCTCATTGTCTCATTTGAATCTTATATATATATATATATAAAAGAAATGCTAAAATAAATTATGAAAAACATATATATTTTTTCTCTTTAATATTGGGTTAGTTGGATAAAACTTAAATAAAAGACCAATTGATTGTGTTTTAAAGACCAATAAAAAGAAATATCTGATGATGGAAGCTCCTAAATTGAGGGGAGATGCTGTCGAAATTTTGTGAAAATTTTTGTTAGGAACAATTGATTAAATAAAAGTAACTATACTAAGAAAAACTTAAAAGCCAATCAAATTTGTTTAAAAACAAATTTAAATATAACACCCTATTATCATAATTGTGAAAATAGTATTGCCTTCAAGCCAACACCTCCAAGCAATTCACAAATTGTATAAGAAACTAATATATAGAATCGATTTATGATCAAACTAACAAAATATATTGTATGCAGTTCAAGATATCTAGAGCATAGATGCTAAAACCATCACAATCACCAAGCCCACGACATACACTAATCATAGAAACCATCGCTGCATTAACCTTTATTTTGATAATGATGAAGCTCAAACCACTCATTATGAGATGAGCAAGTTCAAAAGATATAAAGTCACAATTCACAAATCATTACAAAGAAACTAGTAAACTAAAAAAAGTAGAAACCATAAAGCAAACCAGGATATATCATACTCCTATAAAAACATTAAACCAAAAGGACAACATGAATACAATAGCAACAATAAGAAAATAAAACAAAAGTAAAAAAACACAATCATATATAAAGAAAACAAAATCAGCAGCCTATCAAATACATTTCATACCAAGCCTCAATAGAATTCATGTCATGTGGAATTCAGGTTTCTTTTTTAATTGTTTCAGTATAGCTGGTAAAGACAGAGACTAACCTCAAAAGGTTTACCCACCACCATGTCAACCACTGCCTTTCCCACAACGTCAGCCACTGTCCCTCCCACAACCTTAATCACCGCCCCTCCCACCACCTTAGCCAACGCCCCCATCACCTCCGCCACTGTCCTTTCCACCACCTCCTCGTCCACTACCTGAATCCCTACCGTTAGTACCCCAATCTTTAGGATGATGCCCATTCCTCGGTATGTTGGGCCTCCACCTCCATTCATACCCACAATCCACTCGCATCAGCAACCCCACCCCTAACCCTACCACTGCCCCGACTCCCAGCCCTGTATCTGATTAGACCCATCCTTACTCCACTAGGTCACAAGCACAGGACGCGAATGGAAGGCCCCTCGGCCCAAAGCAGGCCACTTAGGCTTGATGGTAGATCGCTCCGGCAGATTAGATTGAACGATAGAGATAGGTAAGTTGAAATATGTTTTTTATTACATTCTAATTTTACATTGCTTATGATATTTAAAATATTTTAATTTTTTTTATTTATGTAATAACTTTCATTCGTTTACGACGGCTTACCATAGGATCATGGAGGTTATACAGAGTCGGTATAACCATCCGTGGCCCATATGGACTAACATCCCTGCTAACATCAAGGAGTCGTGGTGGAATGAGTGGAAGGTAATTATATGATTTATTCGGTTTTGTTAAAATATATGTTTACTAGCAGTATACCTGTGCGATGCATGGGGTATAAATCATGGAATTTGTATATTATTTGGTCAAAGATGTGTTTTTCTTTTTGTTCTATCCAAATTAGCTCCTATATGATGTTTAATATGAATTGATTATGTTTGAATTTGAAGAAAGTTTCTAGTATTAAAAATTGATCATACGTGAGGAAAAATGGATATAATGGATTTCAATATCTAAACAAACCTTTCCCCCACTTTTTTTAAAATTTGAATTCATAAACAAAAACCATATCCCATTTACTGTAGGCCCAAAAGAATGCAAATGACGCATTACCAAAAGTCATTAAATCACCCGGAAAACTTCTCTAAAAACAACATTCTTGGTTGTGTGGGAGACTTTTCCATCTTAATCACATATTAAGACCTTCAATCCATGACGTGATCTCACCCTTGAAATTGCAACATACAACAGCCCATGTGAAAACACTGGTTTCGATAAAAACAATCCAACATAGGACAACGTCTGCCCTTGACTTTTATTTATAGTCATAGCAAAGCATAGACACAATGGGAATTGCCTCTGTTGAAACTTGAATGGTAATATTGAATCAGATGGGATTAGATTCATTCATGGAATATATACCATTTCACCCACATTGCTACCCAATACTATTTTAGCTCCAATAATATTAACTCCTAAATCCATGACTATAAGCCGAGTTCCATTACATAGGCTGCCTGATTGATAAATATTCTACAACAACATAACTGGGACTCATTTTTTCAACTTTAGCGCATGGTTAGGAAGACCAGAACACTTAATTCCATTTAGAAACTCAACGATAAACCATGAGTCTTCAATTCCTATATCACCATCAAATTTACATATTGAATAAGAACTAAGGTACTCCCTCTCTTTACCTGGTATCATGTTAATAACATGCCCATTAACTCTCTCAACTACATCAAGCGTAGAAGCAAGTATAGCCCTGTCTTCAAAAAAATGGTAGTTGGTGAAGTTGTGCAAAAGATTATGATAGGTAGAGTCAACAATATTCGCTACAGGATTAGATGATTCCAAAATCAATAAATCATCAGGTATTTTGATATCAAAGTCACCCTCGCAATCAACTCCAACTATACCATCACCAACGTCTAAAATCCACTTGCTAAAATTAATCATCTCACACACATTGGATTGACTTAACCCAGATTAAAGACGCATGTTTTTAGTGAGCTCCAAAATTTCACAATGCTTCCTAAAAAATGATGAGTTTATTGATGCCATGACAGTATTAGCACGACTACCTTTTGGTAAGACAGACAAAACTTGTTTGAAATCACCACCCAAAACAACAACCTTTCCTCCAAAGGAAGGCCACTATATGATATATCTACAACACGCATGATATCTCACAGTGATCTATCCAAAGCCTCAAAGGCCCATTTATTTATCATTAGAGCTTCATCCCATACAATAAGGCTAGCACATCGAATTAGCTCAACTTTCAAGCTGCTTTGATTGATATTGCAAACATAATCTTCATTTAACTGCAATGGAATTGAGAACATTGAGTGAGCAGTCCTTCCACCAGGCAATAAAAGGGAACAATTCCACTCGATGCTACATTCAGAACAACCTTGCCTTCTAGGCAAAGTCAACATGACAAAACTTTCCATATAAAAGTCTTTCCTGAACTGCCAAATCTGCTTACAAAGAAAAAATCGCCAACTTCATTGAATATGCAAGACAAAATCTTGTCATATACATTTTTTTGTTCACATGTCATTAAAGGGTAGCACCTATCATGCTCACTTGCCATTTCATCTTTGTTGTCATTCATCTCATTAAATAACATTATATTACTAAACTGGCCAATAAAAGTTGAACTTGGAATAGGCATTCCAACATAATCTTTTAAAGATTTTCCATTACTCAACAATAATTTTTCAATCTCAAATAAGCATAATGTTCTCAAATAAGCATAATGTTCTCAAATCTTCTTCCAGGATTACCAACCTTGTATAGTGACATAATTAGTTAGAAAAAATCATTAGCAACTTATAATATCTGCAAAGTACAAAGATTTTAATTATTAGCAAATCATTGTTTACTTGGTTGGCCCAATTCCAATCTTTTTTGGTGTGCAACATCATTACCTAACAAATGCCAAGTTTGCTCCCACACAGCTGATGGATTGCTCATTGAATTGGATGTTAATAAAGTAGCAAATAGCCCGCATAGTTATTTGCCAAATGAAAGTTTGGTAGCTTCTTTAATCAAATCAACAAACTCTTTATCATCAGCTAGTAAACCTAATGCATAGCAAGCTTCATGGAAAGTGTTATAACAAATATTGCCGACAGATCTAAGGCTCTCAAAACTGGTACACCCTTTTTGTACATTTAGTAATAACCTCAACTAAAATAACTCTCCAGTACATGGAGGAGCGAAACTAAGTCTACCAATAGAAAAACCTCTTTATCTTGGTTTCTATTCTTTTTTATCGACCAGATAAACAAAATGCTTTAGATACTCACCATAAGTCAATGACGTCCAATAGGATACTTTGCATTTGCGTCCATCCATGCCATGAACATTGTCTTCTTTTCTCTATTTTTCCTTACAACCTTATCAATACAACTTGAATCATTAAAAATTATACTCTATTATCAAGGCAAATGGTAGATTAATCTCTATACTAAAGGCCACTTATGATGAACATCAAATGCAAACAATCTCCACACAGACTCACATGGTGATAAATATCTACAATCATAGTAATGCTTGATTTCATCTTCCTCTTCATTATTATTAGTATCAGAACTCTAGTATTGATAGTCACAGTAACTCGATCTGGTCCTTTATTGACATATTTGAACAAATATTTGATTGAATTTGACTTATTGCTAAATTCAAGATTAATGTGCCTGACACTTCATTAACAACAAATGGTTATAAGGCACAACAAACCTATTGTCCACATGGTTACCTTTAACCAATGTTGTGATTCCAGTGTCACGCCTTCTATAAATCGGGTAACCATCCTCATCAAATAATGAGCTATTTATTTCTTTGGGTAAAATTTACTACATTTGCCATCTCTCATGCATGGGGAATTCAGCCATGCAATGCCACATGGGCCATGAATCATGAACTTGGTAACAACCTCATATAGCTGAGGAAATCTGGGTGGATCCGGTAGCTCTACACAAATGAGTTCATCAATCGCATCAACTGATTTCAATTGGTATTTCTATTCCAACCACAACAATAAATGTGCATGAAGTAGCCCTCTCTTTTGGAACTCAATTGTATACATACCTATGAAATAAACATAAGTCATATTGAATAAATAATTCACTGGCAAAACAACTTATTTAATAATATCCACATTATTACCTGCAACTACTTTGCCAAAATAGTTTCCATGTTTGAGCCCATTCAATAAACTGTTAACCTTCATATGGAACACTCTTGATGCAATGTCAGGTCTATCACCAATTATGGTGCATTTTTCATTTACATATCTCTTAATCTCTGGCCAATTTGGATTACATGTTATGGTCATGAATAAGTCTAGATAACTAAAGTGCGTACAAATAGCCATTGCATCTTAGCAATTATTGAACATGTAATGACGACCACTTGGAAAGGATGATGGCAATACAATATGAGTGCCAATTGATCCTGGTTCAACATCCCCACAATCAACTGTTTCTTCTAATCCTTGCAAGAATTCAGACCTTATGGTGCTCTGGTTGTTCTGTATAAATGATAATCTCTGTGACTCAACCATTGAATAACAATCAACCACAAACTGTTGAAATAACCTTCGAGACTTCAATAGTATTCCTCGTTCAGCTTTACGCTCATGAAGTTGAAAACAAATGAGTTCCCTAAGTGAAACTCTGAGCCTCTTTCTATCAATACCTCCATTGTCAATCTGTCGGATTGGTATATCTTCTTGGTATCCATCTTCACCATATGGAAAAAGTAACAGATATTGTAATGGCAAATACACTACATGGGTTTCATGGATACATTTCAAGTTCCAATCGTGACAATGTATTACTATGTCTTGGCCACAATCAGAACTATCAAAGTCACCAACAATAAGAACAGCAACTTCATTTGTGGTTGGAGTATTATACACACGACTATCGGTTGAACGATGTCTAAATAAGAGTATAGAAAATTCTTTGGTTTGATTACATTCATATTGTACTCATCAATCATCTGCATCAGGTCTGATACCAAACTTGGATCGATGCCTCTTGAATCATTGCTAGAACTAAAAATAAAAATATCAAATCGTATAAAATCCTAAATAAATTTGTAAATGTAAAATATACTACAAAAGAATAGAACAAATATAAAGTAACAACAAATTCCATTTAAGAAGTGCCAAATTGAATTATAAGACAATAAAGTAATGAATTCCAAGGGCATAATAGACCATAAAAGCAAATGATTCAAGGCTACACCAACACTTACATAAAGTGGCAAAGCCGATTGTTCACTTCATTTTGAGTATCATAGATGTATAGCTGAGCAAATTTTGGTTTCTCACCAATAAATGGAACCAAGAGCCAATTCTATGATAATTTTGCCCACTTAAGATAAATTGTGGTGGCCCATTTCCATCATTAATATCTCCTTCAATTTTTCCACCAATTGAAGTAAAAGCAAACATACTGTTATATAAGTGTATATTCTCTAGAAAATGAGAACTCCAGTAGTTCAGACAACATTGAGAGTTGAACTTTTCTTTTCATGTAGCAAAGTGAAAACTCTGGTTCAACTGGACAACTACTCTTTTCCGATCTCTCTGCGTATCAACATCTTGCACCACATAATTTGCAAGAATGAATGCAATCTCCAAGGTCTAAGCAAACTATTTAGAATGAATTAAAACATCAGTTCATATAAATAATTAAAAAAAGGGAGAAAACAACATAATTGACACATTTTTTCACTCAAAATATCTTGATGTTCACTTGATTCGTACAGGACATGATAATTTAACAGATATGATTCCTTACCCAACAATGTCATAGGATCAAAATCTATTGTTCCTTCAACTAAAATAATAAAATTAACAGCATTAGTTGAAGTAGTTAATCAACATAAATGACAAAGAAAAGAATTAAAAAAAACAATTTTCTCTAATGATCAAACATACCACTATTGGACGCATCAATATCTTCAAGGTAAAAGTCTTCATTTTCAATCAATATGACAATTTCTTTCGAACTTAAGGCACCGAGGGAAAATTCAAATGATATTAGACCTGCTAATCCAAAATAACTGGAAAATTTATTAAGAATCTAATTTAGTTTTATAATAGTATCAACAAAAAATGATACGTTATAGTTGATAAATCTAGGACATCAACTTTTTCTTCAAGGAAATTGAACCCTTTTCCCATAAATTATAATATTCTACTTAATATGAAAGGATTACAAAAAGTGCCCATAGTAATAAATCATTTGTACTTTGTGGTTTCATTTATTCTCCCATCTCTACCCCTTTTCTGATAATTTTTCCTTTACTAAAGTCCCTATACAATCCAACCAAAATAAAAAATAAATAAGTTAATCAGATTTACTGATTATCAAGATTAAATAAACATCTCAATACATAGATATCTTGATCATCAAACACATTAAATCATATTGATACCACATTTTCGCTTTTGGTTTATCTTATTCTTTCCCTTTAATATTTCTCTTCTTCGTTATCTATATCTTCTACATTGTTTAGCCTTGCTATCAATTACCTATAAACATGACACATGGGAACATTTAATCATTGGAAGATCAAACATTAAGTTAACAAGAAAGTCTCATATTTAAATAAAATAATCAACCTAACAAATTACATAAAAAACCAAGAAACATGAAAAAATAAAAAAGAATATGAAACCCAGAATTATCAAAATCTAATAGACTACATGTAAATTTAGTAGACAAAAAAAATATAATTCTAATAGACAAAAACAATGAAAAGACTAAATAATAGCTCATTGAAACATTTAAAAAATTAAAATGATATGTAAAATAATTCCATCCTTATTGTTTAGAGTGAAATAATGATAAGGCTCAAAGCTTGACCATTACATATCATGAATTAATGTAATTAGTTATAAATATGTTCTACTTTGATGTTTAAATTAATGGGTTTGTCCAACATTTTACCATCTTGACATCAAAGTTAAGAAATAGTTTTTTAGCTTATGTGAACTTGAGTACATAATGGAAATACCCTTTGTGTGAAGCCCGACTTTCTAAAATAATTTATGCGTTCAAGGATAAATCATTGCCACGATATTATATTTGGAGATTGACTAAACCTTCTCTTTTTTTTCCTAAAATAAAATCTTCATCCACTATATTTATTTCTTACTTAGTGCTACTTAGCTCAGATATCACACTTTAAAAATTATATACTATAGAACATGTCATTAACTTCTAGTTCAAAAGTCAAAAATAAAATTGAAAAAAGTAGTTTGTTTAGGATATTGTCAAATTAAACATCTAAATGGCAATAAATTAGGAAACAAATCATAAAAGAATAGGTACTGTACAATTTTTCAAATTAATGAATCTGAAAAGGGTTTTAAATAAATGTCAATATGTATGTATGCTTAGTGTAATTTCGAAAATTATAGCCTTAAGTATATTCAAAATAAATATAAGTATTCTGCCTGGTATTTATAAAATTGAATTAAAGGCATTTGAAATTTAGAATACTAAATAGTGGCCTATGTGTCCAAAATAGGAAAAAAAAATCCAACAATTAAATATCCACATAGTCCATTGAATAGTTTTTATTTTTTTTTGGGATAAAAATCATATTAAATATCCAACAATTAATGACCACACAATCCAAAAAATATACCAAACAAAAAAACTGGACCAAAAATCGAATTATCAAACTATCTATACTGATTGCCAACCTATGGCCCAATTGTTTATGTTTGAAATCCATTAGTTAGACGTAAGCTTATAATGTTTTGTTTTAACTAAAAACAGGCAAACAATAACATGTACAAAGCCTTTAGAATTTCGACAAAAGGAAAAAACTTTATAATTAAATCTATTCCTTGATCTCTTACCCCAAAAGATAAATAAGCAAATAAAAAAAATTAATTCATACATCTGGATAATAAAAACATAAGAAAACGTAGCCATAACTTTTATAATTTTTCATAGAGTGAAAAAAAGGCATTTCCATTTAAATAATTGATAATATTCCATTTATAGTTACCCTCCATGAAAAAACTTCTCTTTACATTAATAAATACTCTTCCAACCAAAACATAAAATCGAAATATCGAGTGAGAACTTCTTTACTGAGAATATGGTGTTCATTTCATTCATTTATAGATAATTAAACATTTACATTCACATAAACAAATATAAGTAACAATAACCATCACAGCCTCTATATTTTAAACCTAAATGTCTGCATGACTGGCCATCAAGAGGCCAAAGTGAGCTACTGCTCATGGCTCATAGGACTATATTAAGCACTACAACCTATAATGCCATTAAAGCCATCAAAAGGTCCAGCACTACCACTTGTCTAATGAAATGGCCATTGACAAAACATAAACAAAGTCTGATACAAACAACATTAACAAAATAGCCACCACATTCTCATCTTCACATCAACTCTAGTCTTCACCAAGATTCACTAAATCTTCATCTGTAGTTACCTTGTGACCAGAATTGATCCCAGAGCCTAAGGCACATTCAAATGCAATCTCCAAATTCCTCTTTGCAGGAGTATACTTTGAATGAAGAACACTAACTGAAACTTCTTGGCATGATAAAGTGCTCTTTAGCACTTGTGAAACAAATTCCTACCAAAACAAATAAATAAACCATGACATCAAAATCAATGAGACAAACAATTACGAATCCATGTTATTAAAAACCAAAAATAGCATAACCTCAGATTCAGTCTTTTCATTGCCAATGGAAGGAGGAATCTCTTCTGCAATAGAAGGGAAACTTGGAGCAAACAATGCCTACATATTGAATAACACCACCATCAATTAAGCAGGAAAATAAATAACACAAAATGGAAAACATATTACTCAGAAATCAACCACGAAAAAAAGTTAAACTATGTATCTTGCTTGGAGTCATCTCTGCCCCATCTAGTTCAAACATAGAAATTATGGTTGGGTCATCACAAATACGTCTCACACCAAAGGTTTCATAGTAAATGGAGCTAGTAGGTTTCTTAGTTTGAACCTTAAAATCCAATTTCCTTCCAATAACATAACTAAATATCTCAGGATATTTAGTTCCACATATAGCTTTTTCCACCACCATAAATAAACATCAAAATGGATTCCAACTAATTAAAAAAATAGCAAATTTACTTAAATCACATGTCCTTCTCTAAAAGCAAATGATAAAAAATACTACCATATCATCACTTTGAACCTGTGCAAAGACATCAATGCATGATCTCATGTACAAATAGCTTGCCTCACGATCAAACAATACAAAAACAGTCAATCCACTATGGTCCTCCACCTCAATTTCAATCCTAAATCTAATTTGCAAACAAAATTGACTCAATTAGAAAAGCACTCATATGAACATTATACATAAATAAAAGCTAACACCATAAATTACCTAGAGGACACATTAACAACATAATGATAGCAAAATTTGCAATGGTGGACCTCATCCCTTATTTCCATTGATTTACCACAAACACAGGCAGTATACCACCAACAACCATTCTCAAAGAATGTTTTTGATTGTTGCTAGAACCACAAAGACACCATCCTACATAGCCTAATAAAATTAATAATTTTGAAAACCATCATCATGATCCCTCTCTGTCAACATAAGTTTTGTAAATATTTTTTTTACCTCATTATTTTGTGACAATCCCTCAATAGTTGACCTAGGAGTTATTCTCATAAAATCATCTTCCAAGGAAATCCTAGCTCTATCAGATCGGATGAGCAGGGGTTGAGAAGTTAATACTCCATCATCCAAAATGCTTTAAAATACAAAAAAAAAACTCGATTTGTTAAACTAATAATTTATAAAATCAACCAAGACTAGTAGGGAAAAAAACTGTGAAATTAGAAACTAACCCACCTTTAAAATCAAACACCTCTGCAATATCAAGATTGAACATAATCTTGGTTGCATGGATCACATTTTGCAAACCAATTTTGCCTACAAAATCAATTGATATAAACCCAAAAAAAAAGTGTCAGTAGAAACTTCAAAGGTATCATTTAAGATAAATTTATTAACACTTGTTAAGAATTACCTTTGAATAACTTGACTTTCACCAGCTGCAGAACAACTACTGGTTGTTCTACATATCCATCAGCCAAAAAATTAGTCACACAGTCCACATAATCAGAAAACAGAGCATACTCAAGCTTCAGACTATCCCACAAAATAGAAAATTTAATTCCATTAACATGAGTTTTAAATCAATGCCAAAGCTCATATCAAACCAATCAGGTAACAAAATTAAAAACCTCTTGCAAGAGAGTTCAATCACTATTATTTTCCCAAGCTTCCCATCATGTTGGAACTCCTTCTCATCTCTAACAGCAGTCAACAAACCAATGACATCTACATCCAACAAAATATTCAATCATCAGTTAGAACAGCAAAGCCAAAGCAAAATTGTATGTAAGAAAATACAACAAAAAAAAACTCACCAACCAAGAAGTCAGAATCCCCAGGCATTTCAAGGATTTCTTCAAATGGGGTAACAGTCAGCCCATTACGCGGAATTAGCTCAGACTCAAGGGGTGTCACAATTGAACGACCCTGGAACATGAGCTTAAATTCATGCCCAGTAGTCCTATAGGCCCCTTCATTTGGGACAACATTAAAATAGCGGAGCTAGTAAACCCTTCCTTCTCTTAGCAACTCTTTGTGCTTGGGCACAGGAGACCTTCTCACTGTGACATGGATTTTGTCACCCTAGAGTGAAAAAAAAAAATCAACAATTGAAGTAAGAAGCAATGGCCTTCAAAATCATTGCATAAATTGTATTCAAAAACAAAATTAAAAACACTTCAGCACTCACATGGTCATCCATAACAACCATTTCAATAGAACTTGGAATTTCTAAATTGCCAAATGAAAGGACAATCCACAGCCTTACAACTCTCATTTTAATCCTCCATGCCTCTCTAGGAGGACAAATTTTGCTAATAGGATCAACAATAGGGGCCATCTTTCAAGGCTTAAAAAACTCTCTATGGAAGCTTATGTAGGTAAGAATTCTCAAGATACAGTGCTTGCCTGGAGCAATAATCCAAGCTTTTGTAGAGTTTAGGAAAGCAACTTCTAAATTTGAAATTGTTTTTCATAGAGGGAAAAAACACCAAAAGGTCGGAGAGTTCTATCACCTAACCTCTATGGATGGAAGTAACACAAGTAGAAACTATATGGCACAACCATCATAACTTAAGAACACAAATCTGAGGATTTAAATAATTTATTTGTATAATTAAAACTTTATTACAATGGATGTTAAAGAACACAAATTAGATGACAAACAAATTCATATGGCCACTAACCACTATATTAGCACAGGGAAAAAACGTAAACACGGATAACTTACACCTAAAAATAGGGTAAAATATCTTCTTCCTACCTAAATAGTAGCCGGTGGCTGGTCATGATCTCTGCTGAGTGTTCCCAAGGTACCGGCTCCATCTTGATCAGACATGTATTAAATGCACTGATGGGGGAGAAGCGCCATTACAACAACATTCCATGGCTTCCTTAGGACCCTTTCTTATAAAGATACTTATTCTTCAACACTTCCACACTCAACCCATGAATATATATATATATATATATATATATATATATATATATATATATATATATATATATATATATATTAGTCTCCAAACATTGTACCAACTCAACCACAAATCACGCAGCAAAGTAAGCGAATGGACATCGTGAAGTGACAAACATTCCAAGGGGTAAGTCTATATACTACTCCATACAACTTCCAAATCATGATCATTAGCAGTGAGAAGACATTTGTTTGAGTAAAAAAACCTCACCACCACTATAATAAATTGTGCCTTACAACTTTCCAGAGTTAGTATTTTTCTTCCTAACCAAGGGGAAAGATATGCTCCTTGCCCTTGTTCTACTGCACAACAACACACATCAATTTATACCCAATCCAAAAAAGAAGAAGGAAAAAAGAGAGAAAAAATTACATAGTGTCACATTTTTCTAAACAAAAAAATAGATTGAAACATTGACACATGCTTCTTCCACGTACTTGTGTCTTCAAACAATGGATGTATGCCTGGCACCACCAACTCACTCCAAACCTTGCAAATAATGGCTTAGTCTACAACCTCATCTATTTAGAAAAAGTACACTAGAAAAAAAGGGCTTTGTTCACAAAGCATGCTCCAAAAGCCAATAAAAAAAAAAAGCAAAAAGGACAAACAAAAAGCAAATGAAAAAAAAAATGAAAAAGACAGGTAGTGGGTGTGAGAACTATCATTTAGTGTCTAGAGACTTCCACTGTCATGCTTGTGTTTTTTTTTTTTTTTTTGGTCATAAACAATGTGTGGCCATTAAAAATTGATTGGATTTCATAGGCCACAGATGAAGCACCTAGCCCATATATATAGCATCTACTAACCCATCTACACACCACTAGCTAAGCCCTTGACTTTCAATGGAAATACCCAAGCCCAAGTGCCATTGCTCATATTTTTAAATCAAGAAATTGAGGAGGTGACATCTAGCAATGAATAGTTGATCCACAGTGGAAATAGACACTTCTCATTTGTAATGTGTATAGATATATAATAACTTATGTGCTATGAATTTGTATATACAGAGATCTTTCTATATTCAGCCCAAGCATGAGCACGTAGTGAAGAGGGCTTGGAGGATTAGGTCCTCCAAGCGACTATGGGATATGTTTCATGATGTCCGTAAAGGACACATGAACAGCTTATGGCTGAATGATGCGGCCCTAAGCGAGCTCCATCCCCACTAGGCCAATGACCAGACCTTCAAGGATAGGTCGGATAAAGGAAAGACAAACTTAGCCTCATAGCAAGGTAAGGCACTACACACGGGTGGGTCGAGCACCCAAGAGGGAACTAACAAGCGTTTGGTAATTCTTTAACCTTTCTCCATTATAATAACATTTACTATATTTGAATTGTGACAAATACTATATTTTTATGACTTTATTGTGCTTATTTGTGTAGGCGAGGAAGTTGAGCCGCCCTCCAACACAGGGCGAACTATTTCCAGAGACCTACACCCGAAAGGGTGAGCAGAGAGGGGGAGTCTAGAGAGGTCTTGGTAGACACTCGCTCCGAGGTGACCTATGTAAGTTTGAATTTTCATATATCTTTACTTAATTTTTATTATTATTTTTATTTATGTCAATGTGTTTTATCCTTTTTCCTTTGCAACACGAGTTTACAGACCTTTGAGATCAAGCACAGACCCAATACTAGACTCAGGTGGCTGAGGCTGGGCCCGATGCTAACATTCCTCCTCCTCCAAATGAGGAGGATGTCTGGGCTTAGGTGGTTGGCGGCCCTTACAAGGGCCTATATGGGATGGGGTACTACCTTGAGAGTATATCCCCATCCTCCGCCATTGGCTCAGCTACTGGGGATGATGCCCTAAAGGAGCATGTAAATGCGCTCAACTAGGAGCTACAACAACAAGATAACAAGCATAGCTCTTTTAGCAGCTCCAGGAGCAGTAGGCAAGCTGAGCACCTGTGGAGCAAGAGCTAAGAGAGATCCGAGAGCTTAAGCTCTCATTGGAGCGGCAGCAACAAGAGAAAGCAAAAAAGGAGAAGGCTCAGTTCCGAAAGATGCAGCAGAAGATCACTACAAATGTGATTACCTTCTTCTAGGACATACAGGCTTTTGGATCCTCCAGCTCCGGCAAGACGCTTCCCTAGACCCCAAACCCCATTCCCCCATATCCCATTCCTCTCCATCTCTAAGGTCCTCTCACAGTCGGACGGCGCAGATGACAATGATGATGATGATGATGATGATGCCGTTGACAATGTCGACGCCCAGGAGTTCAGCTAGTTTTTATCTAGCTTCATTTTTCTTCCATTCTAGATTTTTTTACATTTATTGTAATTTGTACATTTATTGTAATTTGTATATATTTTATTGTCATAATTTGATATTTTATTTAATCATTTTATTATTTTCTTATTCAATATCAATTTAATTCATAATTAGGTTATTATATATCAATTAAATAAAAAAATAAATAAACAAATTACTAATGAAATAAAAAAATAATTTTTTTACCAACGATTATACTGTTGATAATAATTAATATTTTTAAATAAATTTTTTCATAAATAAATAAACATGTCGATAAAGCCGTTGGTAAATGATTTAAAAAATTATTTTATTTATTTAAATATCCATCGGTACAATTAAATAAATGTGTCAGTATCAATATGTCTCTGACGGTCTTGGTGATGTCTTTTATTTAATTGTACCAATGGCTATATTCCTTAATACCCGTCGGTATAATCATAAAAAATAACCAACGAGTTTTTGGTGACCGTTGATAATATTCATCGACGGCCTAGGAACTGATGCCCCCGTAACCATCGGTACACCCGTTGGTATAAATCACACCCATTTAAAACCTGTTAGTAAATGAGTCGGTATCCTGCGCTTTTCTTGTAGTGTGATGTCAAATTAAAAATTTTAGAACCAAAATAGTTATTTACACTAAAATTTTTTAAAATGAAAAAAGAAGTTAGTCTTAAAATAATTTTTATTCTTGATATTAATACCTAGCAAGTGATGTTAGACATATATATATTATACAAACTTATTTTAGATTATTTCAATAATAATAGATTAAATAGAAAATGTAACATCTGATACTACTTTATGGATTGATGACTGTCCCCATAAACCAACACAGGTCTTCTCAGCATGCTTTGTCCTCAATCACGCGCGTCTTGGGAAAACTTCCTAGGAGGTCATCCATAAAGAAGATGCATCTTATTGATATAGGTAGTATCAATCAATTCATATAAGTCATCCTTAACTGTATAGTCTTATACCTACACAGTTTCAGGATCCCTCTCATTCTGGTGTTTAATCGATTCATTTATATACCCCTCCGCTTAGAAGCCTGCCAAGAGTTGCTCCTTGTCCGTGCCTTCTTGCACCAGCGAGTGCTCCCGGCCCTCATCAGCCCCAGGCATTACAAAAAACCATTCAAAATGTTGTCATTGTTAGCTCCAAAACCCTTCAAAAGCACTCAAGAAATATGTTTTGAGTAATGACATAAGAAATTTTAAGAAAATATTTTGAAGACTGACCAATGGTTTCCTTGAGTTTCTTGATATAGCAAATAAGACACTCTGTATGCATAATACATTCTTAAAGCGTAAATAATTTCACTCTACATATGCAAACATAACTGTATCTCATGAAAAGACATAAAGACTAAATGGAAGTGAATATTATAACATGAAATAAATGTATGTGTGCCTAACGGATTGAAGAAATTTATCATACAAAAGAAACCAAGGCATAGATCTTCAGAAAGTATAATGAGACTTCAGAAAGTAAACATAGAATGAAGAAATCAAGCCAACTCTGAAGCAAGGATGTTCTACAACCTTGAATCATCATCATCACAAATATTTTAATCATATACTTGCTCTGATTAGAAACTAGAAGACTGTTCATTCATCAAAGAACTGATACCACACTTTAGAAAGTGTACTTCACTATAAAGCGCTGCACTTCACTAGAAAAGGTAAAGGTAAGGAAATTTGAAATTCAAATTTGAAGTCAAAATCAGTTATAGACTGTCACGTCATCTCTTCTACCAACTTGGTCAACCACTCCAACTTCTAGAAGGAAGAGTTCAGAAATCATGTTTAGAAAGTAAAAAATAATTTCTGAAGGGTCATTAGAAACTTAAACTTTACAACAGCTTGTACAAAAGTTCTGACATCAGACAAGCTACTCCTTTAGATTATGTTTCCAAGACACAAATATATGATCAACATGTGTCACTTGGACAACAAATCAAGGGTAACGGTCACAAAGGGAAACCATCTATAAATAGAGATGCTGATCTTTCAAAGAAGAAAAACTTGACAATTGCATAAGTGTTGATACGCTACAAAATTTTCCCCTTATTTTTTCTATGAAGTTTATTATTTCTTGTAATCAGTTTCCCTATTTGTAAAAATCTTCTTTCTAAGTTCTTGAATAGTTTATACTCTCTTCCGAAGAAGAATCATTAGAAAGAAGTTATTCAAGTTGTCACAGGTTATTCACTGTATATTTTAAGGAAACTTGAGTGTAGGTTAGTTTGAGTGGCAATCCAAACACTAAACCTTTGTATTCTCAATCCAGTAGTGATTGTTGTGAGATAGCTTGGAGGGGCTAAGATAAAACTACTTGCAACGCGATAGTAAGTTGTTCTTGTTGGTTATGGTTTAGCTTGGAGAGGCTAGTACAATACTACTCAGGTTAGCTTAGAGAGGCTAGTACAAGACTGCTCAAGGTTCAGCTTGGAGAGGCTGGTGAATAATTAATTGGTTTGTGATAGTAAAGGCAGTCTACTAGTCACAGGTTATAGCTTGAGAAGGCTACTGTAAAAACTATCCTATTTGGTTCTTTCTCGGGTTGAGACAGGATTAGTGGAACTTAGCAGTTGCTGAGAACTGGATGTAGGCAAGTTTGGCCAAACCAGTATAAAACATCTGTGTGGTACTTCTCTTTCTCATCATCCTCTTTATTTTTCTTTTATTACCTTGTGACTACTATTTTGCATTTTATGCTTTATTATCTTATACAAGGTTTAACAGTTTTTGAGAAATTCAAAATTAAGTTATCTGAAGCTACTAACGTTTCTTGTCCGCTGCACTTTAAGCCTAAAGCTTGATAGTAACTTGTTTAAGCTTTTAGAAAAAAAGAAAAGAATGGAAAAGATAAGCACAATCTCGTGCTATTTCTACCTACAGTCATAAGTTATATATTACTGGAAAAATGATTTCCAGTTATTATAAAAAAATTTCTCTTTATTTCTTTTAAATCAAAATAACGTCCTTAAGTATATATTATCTGCCAAAAGTTGCTCTAGAATATCTAACATTTAGGTAAGAAAAAATCATCACTTTAATGTCTCTAAATTTCAAGTTAGACAAATCGGTTCTTGTAAATTGAAAAGAAACATCAAAATTGATCCTTGCAAAATTGAATAGTCAGACAGAATGGTCCCCGCAAAAAAAAATTCCAAATTAGTTCCTATAAAAATGAATTACTGGAAAAGTTAGTTCCTCTAGCTCAACTTAATAGAGGGATTAATTTGTCCCATTATTCAATTTTACAGGGACCAATTTGAGAGTTTATTTTTTTCAAGGACAAACTTATCAAACTTGAAATTTTATATGGATAAAATGGGGGTTTTGTCTTTAGGTAATTATAAGTATTGACTTTTATACTTTTTTTTCACTCTAACATGCATTTTGAAAAAAAAATTATTTGTTCTCTAAATTTAAACTATTAGTATAATTGTATTTCTTTTTATATGTCAAACGAAATTGGCTACAAAATAATTTTTTTATTAATATTAATACCTAACAGGTGATGCTAGTACATTGCATAAGCATTTTTTTGTACAATACGGACATAGCCCTAAAACAGATTAATTTTTTTTATATGATAAAATAAAGCAGTCATTAAATATTAACACTTAACAAGTGATGTTAGACTTATATATTGTACAAACATGTTTTTACAAGGGGGCTATTACCCCCAAAACATGCTACCAATTCTTTTATATGATAAAAGAAATTAGTTATAAAATGATTGCTTTATAAACATTGATACCTAACAAGTGATGTTAGAGATATAAATTGCACAATCAATTTTTTACAATAGGGCCCTAGCCTTAAAACAGGTTGATTGTTTTTATATGACAAAAGAAATTAGTCATAAAATATATTTTATATTAATATTGATATCTAACAAGTGATGTTAGGTATGTATATTAAACAATTTATAACAGGGCTCTAGCCCCAAAACAAGTTAACATTTTTGTACATCACAAAAGAAAGTTAGTAATAAATGGTTTTTTTTTTCATATTGATATTGATACCTAACAAGTGATATTAGACATATACATTGCATAAATATTTTTTTGCAACAAGGTACTAACTCTAAAATAGGTAAAATTAGATTAAATAACAATTTTGGTGATCACATTATCAATTTGGCATCAATTTGGTCCTAACAAATTTTTGCCATAAATGTAGTCCTCACATATTTTTATTTTGATATCAACTAAGTTATTTTGTTGGATTTTCACTTGGATTAAATGACTAAATTGATGTTAAAATAAAAAATATTAACATTAAATTGATGTCTATAAATTTACTAGGATCAAATTGATGTAAAAAATTTTGTTAAAACTAAATTGATGTCAAATTAAAAATGTTAGGACTAAAATGGTTGTTTACTCTAAATTATTTTTTAAAATGAAAAAAGAAGTTAGCATTAAAATAATTTTTATTCTTGATATTGTTATATCTAAAAAAGTGATGATATATATATTATATATACAAATTTTTATTAATATTGATACTTAACAAGTGATGTCAAACATATACATTACACATATTTTTTTTTTCCACAACAGGGTCATAACTCTAAAAGGTTAAGTTAGAGTAAATAACCATTTTTCCACAACAAGGTCCTAACTCTAAAATAGGTTAAATTAGAGTAAATAACCATTTTGGCGCTCACATTCTCAATTTGGCATCAATTTGGTCATTACAAAAATTTTTGCATCAATTTAGTCCTCACAATTTTAATTTTGACATCAATTTAGTCATTTTGTTAGATTTTCAATTGGAATAAAAGACTAAGTTAATGTCAAAATAAAAAATATTAGGACTAAACTAATGTCAAAACTAAAAATATTAGGACTAAATTGATGTTAAGAAATTTGTTAGGTTCAAACTATATCAAAAATTTGTTAAGAGCAAATTGATAGCAAATTAAAATTGTTAAGATCAAAATAGTTGTTTACTCTAAATTTTTTTATATGACAAAAGAAGTTAGTCTTAAAATAATTTTTATTCTTGATATTGGTGCCTAGCAAGTTATGTTAGACATATATATTGTATTATTAATAGATCAAATAGAAAATCGTTCATTCAAAAGTTGGCATGAGTTTTATATATATATATATATATATATATATATATTATTGAAAAAATTATTTTCAATTATTATCAAAACATTTTCTCTTTACAATTTTTCATTTTATGTCTTTCTTGTCAATTCTTTAACCTCAAACTTATTTTAAATCAAAATAATAAAATGTCCCTAAATATATATTATTTGCCAAAAGGTGTTCTAGAATATCTACCATTTAGTTAAGACAAAATCATCATTTTGGTGCCTTTAAAATTTCAAGTCAAATAAATTAGTCCCTCTAAAAAAGAAACTCCAAAATTGGTTACAGTAAAATTGAATAGCCAGACAAATTGATTCCTGTAAAAGAAAAAACCTCAAATTAGTTCCTGCAAAAATGAATTGTCGAACAATTTAATTCCCATAGCTCAACTTTCTAAAGGGTCTAACTTGTCCAATTATTCAATTTTACATAGACCAATTTGAGTTTTTTTTATTTTCCTTCCTTGCAAGGGCCAATTTATCCAACTTGAAATTTTAGATCGAATAAAATGGGGGTTTTTTCTTTAGGTAATTATAAGTATTGACTTTTTATACATGTTATTTTTATTTATACTCTAATATGATTTTTGAAAAAAATTACTTATTCTCTATTTTCAAACAATTAGTATAATTGTATTTCTTTTTATATGACAAAAGAAATTAGTTACAAAATTATTTTTTATTAATATTGATACCGAACAATTAATGTTAGTAAATTGCATAAACATTTTATTTTACAATGGGGCCATAACCCTAAAGCAAATTAATTTTTTTCAATGACAAAATAAATTAGTCACAAATCTTGTTTATTAATATTGACACCTAACAGGGGATGTTCGACATATATACTATACAAATATTTTTTAATAGCAGGGCTCTAACCCCAAAACATACTAACATTTCTTTTACATGACAAAAGAAATTAGTCACAAAACTATTACTTTTATCAATATTGATATCTAACAAGTGATGTTAGACATGTATATTATACAATATATATATATATATATATTACAATGCGGCTTTAACCTTAAAATAGGTTAAATTTTTTTATATAACAAAAGAAATTAGTCATAAAATAAAATTTGTATTAATATTGATACCTAACAAGTAATGTTAGATATGTGCGTACAATTTTTTTTTTTTTGCAACAGGGCTTTAGCTCCAAAACAAGTTAACATTTTTTTTCATAAAAAAAAAAGTCATAATTGATTTTATTTTATTGATATTGATACTTAACAAGTGATGGCAGACATGTACATTGCATAAATATTTTTTTACAACAGGGTCCTAGCTCTAAAATAGGTTAAATAGAATAAATAACCATTTTGGTTCTCACATTCTCAATTTGGCAATCTGGTCATAAAAAAACTTTTGATATCAATTTAGTTCTGTCAATACCTAATTTTTTATCAGGTCACAAAAAAAAACTTTTTTCTTTGGATCCAAAAGTTATTTAATTTTTTTTTGCTTTTTAGTCCTTTTAAAATAATTTTTCTAAGTCCAAATGTTTCCAAAAAATAAAAAAAATGAAAAATGAAAAATGAAAGTTAAAAAAAAAAAGAAGAAAAAGCTGAAAAAATCAAAAATAAAAACCAAATCTTCTTTTTTAAAAGTATTATTCAACATTAATTGATTGATTTTACTCTGATACATTTTATCAATTAATTTGATTTTATTTATTTAATTAGTATCAATTAGCATCAGATTAAATATTTTTTAATTAGTTACATTAGGATAAAAAGTGTATATAAGTAAGCACGGTTAACCAGTAAAAGGGGGACTGAGCCAAGTGCTGGACTGGAGCTGGGGAGGTACCGCACAACAGTCATTTGACTTCATTTTCAACAATAGCCACAGCAGCCACCCACAAACAACCTTGACCATCATCAGTCTCTAAACCACCATTCTCAACCATAATTCACCTTCACCAAATACTCCCTCCCATCCATTATATCAACACCTTACTCAACCATTCTATACACCATGCAAACCATCCAAAAACCATAGCCTTGACCTTGTTTGAGCCGGGACCTCCACCCTTCACCATCCTCGATGATGTCGACCTTGAGGATCCTCAGCTGATTTTCCTCGACGGTAATTAAAAACCTGAAAATGAAAACTAAAAAAAGTGAAACCGAACAAGCCCTAATGTGTCCATAATTTTTAATCTTGAGGTATAATGAAATTAATTTCTTTTCTTAAGAGACTAAATAGTCTTACATAAAAATCTTGAAGGACCGTACAGGCTATTCACTCTTGGTTTTGCTTACTTTTCGTTTTATCGCTTTGGTTCTTTCCCTTTTATCATTATTATTTTGTCAAATTCTTTTCCTTTTTTTAAGGTTGGTCCTTGTTTTGATTTTCGTGTCTGAGACATACCCTTTGTTTTTCGGTCTGTCTTTATCCTAGCCTTCCTTTTTTATGATTTTGTGAGTTTGCTTTGTGGATGTACGTTAATTTAATTTTAGGTGTTACTAGTTAATTTAATTTCAGGTGCTACTAGTTTTATTTTTTATTTTATTTTTTTGGAGCATGATGTGATGAGGTTGGAGCCTAATAAAAAGAATGTGATGTGTTAAAATCTTTTTAATTCATGGAACAATCAACAGATATAACTAAAATGCCGGTGCTTCCTTCAATAATGTTAAATTGTAAGGGTTTACAAAGTAGTTTAGTGGCATCTTGAATTCCGTGTAAAAGACAAATTTTATCTATTTTAATCCTTGTTGACAAAATAAATTAACTCAACACATATTTATTTTTTAAAAGAATTACATGACTTTGAGTTTCTCATTGCACTATAGGATACATAGGAGCAAATATTTTCTGTCAAGTTAAAATTAAATTTTTCCTAAATTTGTTTTCTTTTTTCTTGTAAATATTTATTATTAAATTTTGTAAATATTTTTCATACTTTATTTTTTAGGGAAAAATAAATTATTAAAGTCATCTTAGTTTTACACAACAAACTTTGGGTAATCATTGTATGTCAGATGTATTTTATAGTGGTGGAGTGGGATTAAATTTCCAGCATTCCTTAATCGTAATTAGATTATCGAAGTTAATTGTATCTTAAAAGACCAACTTTTCCAAATTAATGGATTTTTCAATTTTTATCATAAATAAAATTGGTAGCGACTCAATATTAAAAATAATTGAAAATCTTTTAAAAATAAATCTTTTTTCTCGTCGCGCCCCCTCCAGGGATGTTGTGATAAGCCCACACTATTTTTAATGTTGACATCAATTTAGTCATTTTGTTGGATTTTCACTTGGATCAAATGACTAAATCGATGTCAAAATAAAAAAAATATTAAAACTAAAATTATATCAAAACTAAATATATTATGACTAAATTGATGCCAAGAAATTTGCTGGGGTCAAACTAATGTAAAAATTTTTGTTAGGACCAATTGATGTCAAATTAAAAATATTAGCATCAAAATGTTTTTTTACTCTAAATTTTGCTATATGACGAAAGAAGATAGTCTTAAAATGATTTTTATTCTTGATATTGATACTTAACAAGTGATATTAGACATATATATTGTGCAAATTTGTTTTACAACAGGATTTTGGCCCCAAAACATGTTAAATTTTTTTTTTATATAACAAGAGAAATTAGTCATAAAATAAATTTTTATAAATATTGATACTTAATAACAAGTGATGTTAGACATGTACATTGCACAAACATTTTTTCTTTTTACGATGGGCCCTAGCCCTAAAATAAGTTAACAGTTGTATGTGACTATATATAATCATTTACATACTATATAATTATTATCAATTTATATTATTTTTTCTCATTTTGCTCAATACAATTAAGGGTGGGAATAGGCCAAGCGGCCTTTCAAAGGCCTGCAGCCTAGCTTGGCTTGTTAAAAATTAAAATCAGGCTCAGGCTTATTCAGAAGCTTGTTTATCTTAACAGACTAGGCCTAGGCTTGTTGAAAAGCCTGATAGCCTGTCAGGCCTGGCCTTTTAAAGTTATATATTTGTGCACTTTCAAAAATGTTATGGTGAGAGAGTCAAACCTGTTACATAATTCAGTTAGCAAAAGCACCTTAGCATCAGACCACATGTTCAATTTGTTTAAGTAATTGAATGTTTTAGATTTTATTAAGTGTATTTTCATATTTCATTTCAATTTGAAATAAAAGGAAACTTGCTTGCCACTGACGCGTTGCTTTCTCCTCGGTCAAGTGAAAAACTAATTCACAAAATACACTTTGCAAAAGAAACCCCAATACCAGGTCCTCAACGCCGTTGCAATATCTCCTCTCAAACTCCACTGTGCGATCGAGCCAACAAGAGGCGACTTCACCATCCACCATGCGACACCGCCACTGTGAGATGACGCCACCACTGCACAACGCAACCATCGCAAGACGACGCCACCACTGTGAGATGACCCCACTGCACAAGGCGAGACGACGCCACAAATGCCCGCCGCGCGACGCTGCCACGAACACCCACCACACGACGCCCACACCCATCGCACGAACATGTTTTTCTCGTCGAACGCCGCAATGCCTCGTCATTGAATGCTAATGCTTGTTTCTGAATGAGATTGTGTCCCATGGTGGTAACCAAGATGGCGTTTTTCAATCAACTTCTGATTTTTGTCTGGTTAATTCTTCAATACTAGAATGAAATCATAGATTTGATTTTCTTGTTCTTCATCATTGATTTTTGTTTGTTTGGTTAGTTTGATCTGTGCTGGATTTTTATTTTTGTTTGTTGTTGTTCTTCATTTTGTGGTTGGCCTGTTTCAAGACCTGGGCCTGATTTTGAATAAAAGCCTACGTTGAAACTATTGAATATCTTAGTCAGGTTTGTTTGAAATTTCTAGAATTTCAGGTTTTATAACAGGCTTCAGGTCAGGACAGACTAATACTTAAATAATAGTTTATAACAGGTCACAGGCCAAGCTCAGGCCAATTGATTATAATACAGACCTGACCTGTTAAGAGGAAAGTTTGGCCTGACCTGACCTGTTCCCGTCCCTAAATACGATTGATCAGTTATTTTTCTTATTCAAGAAGAAAAGCTGGGAGAGGATGTTGATTTTTTATTGTTATTTGTTACTTATAAATTTTTTTTGATAATATATTTTTCTCTCTGTTTCAATATGTATTTATAGTCATTGTTATTTTTCTTGTTCTGCAGGTTCATCAACAAAATTACCATCATTTTTTTATGTGTTAATCTATAAAAAGATGTTCAGACTATATACAATTTTTATTGTTTGCAATTCTTACATTTTATGTTCATTGTTATACATTATTACACTAAAATGTTTTTCCTTTAGAAACTGATATGCTACAACAAATCATATTATCAACATCCCTTATTTCACAAATATCTTTTCACATAGTTATATATGAATTATTAACCTCATGCATCGTCCTAATGCAGAAGGTGGTTGGGAACAAAAGCCCCGACAACTGGAAATAGTATCTTGAAACTTGAAATGTCAATGCAACATATATACCCTAATGTTGCCATTAGGTAGCAACCACACAGAACAATGAGAACTAATCTGCTTGAGCAACATACAGAGAGGGAGCAGAGCAAAGGAATAGGAACAGCAATCATGGAAAAGCGAGGATCACAGACTGCACAGCATGAATGTCCTTCACAGTGTATGCACTGAATCCAGCCATTTTGATCACATAATCCCATTCTTTTAGTGTTCGCTCTTTTCCCAAGTTATCGTGGGCCATCATTACCATGTCCAGCATTAATCCTACGTCCTTTAAACTGCCTTGCTTTCCTCCTTCGATCACTGCCTCCACAATAATAACCCTTCCATTTCCCTTTGGAATAGCTTCCCTACACTTCTTCAAGATCCGGATGCACTCTTCGTCTCCCCGGTCATGCAAAACCCACTGGAAGTGAAGAAAATAATAATCAATCAACCAAA
The DNA here is from genome assembly GCA_031216105.1 of Dalbergia cultrata. Classification (NCBI taxonomy): domain Eukaryota; kingdom Viridiplantae; phylum Streptophyta; class Magnoliopsida; order Fabales; family Fabaceae; genus Dalbergia; species Dalbergia cultrata. The sequence continues at coordinate 40,017,167 of CM062348.1, forward strand.
TTAATTAGTTGAAAGTAGGTGTAGTAAATAGAGCAGTACCCGGCCCCTTCATTATTATTAACTATCAATGATGAAGCATGAAATATTTTTATATAAACACATTTATTTAATTTAATGTGACATATACGTTATAATATCACAAATATTATTAATTAAGGCAAAAAATAGCAATCAACGTAATTAAGATAGTGCACACTAAATAACATCAACGAAAACTTTTTCTTTACTCTAAAAGCGATTACAGAAATATTTATTTATCTAAGACGTATAAATATAAAATAAGACACCACAATAATAATAATAATAATAATAATAATATAAGACACCATACATTAATGTAATTTAAAAAGGTCCGGTTAATATCCATGAGATAATATATTTAAATTTTATTGGAATCAATGTAATTTAAAAAAGTATAAAAATAATAATAATTTTTTTTTTGTTGATAAAGTTTTAGTTTGTGAGAGAGTGCTCATCCCAATTTAAGGTCATAGTTGACTGAAGAGAAAAAAGTGTATCAAGTATACAAACTCTCATGAATGAGAATGCTTTCTTTTCTTTTTTTTCTCCCTTATATATAATTGTGGACACCATATTTTTGTCTTCAATTTACTTATTTATTTTTTCTATTTTTTATTTTATTCTTTTCCTTTTCCTTTTTGTGTACATTTACAATTTGAATTTAACTTCTACTTGACTCAACAACAAAATCAAATAAATTCAAAATCCCAACTGACTCAAAAAATCAATTAGAATCTTAACTGGCTTAACCTTAAGCGATTCCCAAAATTTCTATACTCTGCTCTCTACATAATAATTAATCACATACAATAACAGGATAAGAACATAGACGCACAAAGAAAATAGTTATTGACATATTCATTCATTCATCATTTCCTTGTTTGACCTCCATTACCACTGTCACAATTGCTCCCCAAAAACCAAATTACAGCCATTTACTGTCTCACAATATTCATATAATCATCTTTATCCATTCACCATCATCATTAGAAAACCCATTTTCATCACCATAATCAAATTTCCATCTTTGATTCTATTTCTCATATAACAACCACCATTCCATCTTATAGCTATCAAACTTACACTAACCAATCTATTATCACCATCATCAACATTGCATACCTTTTGTCTTTCCTTCGCACAGCAACCATCACTCGTGTCAAACATTGATTGCACCTCCTCCGTGAAGCCCCATGAAGTCCGTGCAGGAGCCGCCCCTGTGAGTCCACCAGTCTTGATCGCGAAGCTGCCGCTACCATGGTGTTCATTGCTCATGCTACCCCTTCTACCGTCACTTCCTCATAATCTCCATTCTTATTATTTGCTTCACTTAACATTAAATTGTAGTGAATCAGGTTTGGTTTCCTTTTCAGACTTTAGTCTTATTTTATTTCTCTTGTTCTTTTTTTTTTTGTTAGGTACATCTCTTTTTTTTTTTTTTCCTTTTTTACTAAATTTTGTTTAGCCTTATTTTATTTCCTTTATTTTTTTTTTTCAAGTCTGCCCCCCTTTTTCTTTTTTTTTACTAAGTTTTATTTAGTCACTCTTTTGGATCTTTTTAAGAATTAGTACTAACCTGAATCCTGTGCAAAAAATGAATTTCTCTTTTAAATAATTTGTCAATCCAAATTCTTTTCACAAATAAAATCAACCAATACATTTTATTTTAAATTTCTTAATTAAAATCCGTTAACACAAACTTATTTTCTACAAGAATAACGTGACTTTGAGTTCCGCATTGCACCAGAGGATACGTCGGTGTAGCCAACAATTATCAAACTAAAATTAATTTTTCTTCAAATTGTGTTCTTTTTTTTATTTGTATATAATTGTTATATTTTTCGGGGAAAATTAAATATTATTAAGTTATAATTTAATTTGCATAATAACTCTAGGGTAACCGTATTTAAACGGATGTATTACGGATATAGTAGAATTAAATTTTTGCCCTTCCCTAATCAAAATTAGACTCCCAGACTCAAATCTTTTTCAAAAGACCAGTTTTGCAAATCAAAAGGTTTTCCAATTTTAGCCAGAATTAAAATTGGTGGCGACTCCATTTATAAATTTATTTCTTTTTAGGAATAAATTTTTATTGTCATTTTTGTTATAGCACTCTCCAAGAACATTGTAATAATAATGTTTGGTGTAGGTTGCACGTACATACTAACAATGCTAAACAATTAATAAAGTCACTAGGATAGGCTTTATGGTGAAGAGTTTAGGTAGTGTACATGATATCCTAGGTTCAAACATCATTTTGTTTAATATTATCTTTAAAAGTACAAAAAAAAAAGTTAAGCAATTTATAAAATTAAAAGAATAATGATACATTTCCAGAATAAATATGCATGTGTGTTTCATGCATTGAAGATACAAAATTCATCTTTTTTAAGATAATTTCTTGTTTTGCTTCCTTAAACATTGTCTTTATGGTCGTACTAGTAAGCAAAATCCATAAAGATATAACACAATTCTAAAAGTTTAAGAATACCTTTTTTGGTAGTTAACAGAAATTTAGATGGAGGAAAATGCTCACATCGATATAAGATTAAGATAAGAATGAAAACTGCAGTAGGATAAACATGAATTATTTTTTTGGTTGACAAAAATGCTTCGTTTTTAAATAATTAATATGTAGGGTTGTGCTATTTGTATGCTAAGGTGCGTGGGGAGCACTGTGCCAATTCACATCATATCTACTATTAGATGAGATATGGACCAATACGCCCCAATAAATATAAATAACACAACTCTAAAAAGACTATATAGTTAAAAGAAGACAAAATTAAAATAGCCAAAATTTTGGATATGAAAACACACACCTTAAGAAAAGCACCATCAGCTTTGGGAACACTAGTAAACATGTCACCTGCCACATGTTCCATTCCATCACATTTTGGGGCCACATCGATGACATTATACATGTCCAATTTAAATGATATTTTCCAGCTCAAACAAGATGTAGTGGACACGACTCAAATACATCATGACGTGCCCTGGACACATCACATACACTGTCAACCATTTTTGTTTTATTTTTTTTTTCATCTTTTATGAGACTCTTTTTTTTTTTTTTATGGACCAATTTAAGAAACATCAAACTAATTAAAGCCAAGCTAAATTTTTTTGGTAAAGGACAATTTAAAATACCCTAAACACAAGTTTAATTTGATTGAAAAAAGAACAATTCAGACATTTAAAACACCAAATTTCAACAAAAAAGAAAGAATATGAAAGCATAAAAATAGGAAGTAAAAATGGTGTGTATAAAAATTGGCCCATATGTTTTTGGAAGGTCTTCATAAATTAATGAAATTGATAGTTTGATAACTATAAATATTTAAAAGTATTGTTAATCTTGAGTTCACATACAAATATATACAATACTGTGAATTGTAAATTTTTTATCTCAAGCTTTTAATATGTATACATATATATGGTACTCATATCTTATAATTTTATGAGTATGGTGGTTTTTCGTGTCTTTGTCCATATTACATCCTCACGCCCATATTTTATAATGTTATGAGTTTGGTACATCTTTGTGTCAGATTCGTACCTGTGTTAGTAGTTATATATTCATCGAGGAGACAATGAGTAGAGTTTATAAAAAATAATAATAATATTTACACTTATATTTTAGACTTTTTCTAAATTCATAGAAGGTTAGAAAGACACAAGATAATGGGTACTAAAAAGTGATATATCCACTGTCATATAAGTCTTTTACTCTCATTTGTGTCTATAATATTAATGGATGGGTGGCTTTTCTGACGTAAAAAGCACAATTATGAGCCTAGTCAAATCTGTGAGTTGGCCACTAATTTTTGCTGAGTAAATGATATGTGAACATCAAAATAGTATTTACATCTTACATCTACAGTAAAAAGAAGAAAAAGACAAAAAGCAGTGGTATCAATATAAAAATATTACTTTTCTCTCTCTTTCTCTCACTCTCTTTCATTTCCTGCCTCAGCTTTGCTCTCTATCTCTCTCAGCTCACACAGAAGAAGATCAACAACAATAAACATATATTTGTTTCAATTTTTCTGTAACAATATTTTTAAGGTATGTGGGTTCCTCATTTTCATTTCTTGTCTCTCTTTCGATATGTTTGTAATATTTGTGTTCATGAGTTCCCTATCTATTTGCACAGTTTGAGCTAAGTTTGATTATTGAACACATAATTAATGATTTATTGTTTAATAAACTTGTAGAATCACTCTAAAACTCATAAAGTGATGCTAAAACACGGTTTACAAGCTTATTGTAATTGGTTTACAAATTTTCATAAATGGTTTACAAGTTTTTTACAAGTTTTAAGGACATGTTTACAAGTCTTGTAAACGAAGTACAAAAAATTTGTAAAACTGAACATTGCTCAAAACCTATAAACCAAGCATAAAAAGCTTGTAAACCAAGGGAATTAAACTTGTAAACCCTTGCTTAAGACTTACAAAGTGGATTTTGCACAAACTTGTAAACTTATAAATCAAGTTTCTTGCACAAAGTGGTTCATCAAAGTTTTGACGTTGTTGTAAATAGTTGGAATATGAGGCTAAATAATATAAACACAATCTACAATACAAAGTAATTGGGAGAGAGTTTTGCCATTGATTTACAAGTTTTTTACCCTTAGTTTACAAGTTTTTTGTACTATGTTTACAAGTTTTAAGCACAAGTTTACAAGTTTTGTAAATCAAGTGCAAAAACTTGTAAAACTAAGTATTGCTTAAAATTTATAAACCAAGTGCAAACAACTTATAAATAGATGGCCAAAAACTTGTAAGCATATGCTTAATATTTACAAACCAAGTGCAATATGTAACGTCCCAAATTTTTACTGCTATGTAAAATTACCAAAATGCCCCTAGGTAAATTTTGCATGAGAATTGAGGTCGAGCAATCCTTAATAAGGAATTTTAACATTAGGACAACATTATATGAGACTTGAATAGCAATCTGTGCGAAAATCATAAATCCCGATTTTTCTGTGCGCAAATGACCAAATTGCTTCTGAGGTTATTTTGCCCCGAAAATCAAAGATAACCAATCTCGATTATCCTCAAGAGGTTAATTTTATATTTGAAGGGGATTATTTGTGTTATGATGATATCATGGTAAAAATCTCAATTCTCGATTTTTACTGTACGTAAAATTACTGAATTACCCTTGCGGTAATTTAGTGTGAAATTAAGCAATCATTGAACTCAATTATCATCGAGAAGTTCAAAAAATGTTTATTTCAAGTATGACTTGATATCTAGAAATGTTCAGGTAATTCTAGAAAGCTTTTATGTGAAATTATCTTTTTACCCCTAGTTGTGCTAAATAAGTTCACTTATGTAATTAAGGAAATGTTAAAGCTCTAATTGAACTCAAATTGATTTCATTCATTAACCTTGAGTTAAAAATTAATTACCTAAGGTTAAAAATAATTACTTGAGGTTAAAAAATAATTACCTAGGATAATTAGAGTTTAAGAAATTTTTAGGGAAGTTAATTTCTTTTCTTGATTACTAGAACTCATAAAATCAATAATGTTAAGATTAAAGTAAATATAAGGCATTTTCTTTCTTTGACTTGAGGTTAGAACTTAAGTTACTAATTAATCTTTTACTCAATTGAGATTAACTCCATCTCTAAAGTAAGATTACTCTTTAACCTTGTCTTGTTGAATCTTATACATTTTATTTTTACCATTTATTCAAATTTACAAATTCCTAAACCTACCACCTAATTAACTATACTATCCTATGTGTCCTACCACTTAGAAAATAAATAAACTTGTCCCCCATTATTCTCAACAAAGGCCACGGCTCCATGCCATCCTCATGGCCACATTTTATTCTATTTCAAGGAATAATGCACACACAAACACATCATTACCTTACCATATGCTTTGTTGGAGTTGTCTTGCACATTATTGCTCAAAAAGTCTGCCTCCATTACAGCCATAAGGCCACGGTTTTGCAGCTCCAAAACTCCTATATATATGTGTTTTTCTAAAGCCTAATGCACACACAAACACTTATTCTTACTACTTGCATTTTTTGTGGTAGTCTTGCTCACAAAAATTGGCCAAAAATCCTCTATTCTCTCTCTAAACTCAAAGCTCTCTTCTTCATCCTCCTCCATCTCCAAGAGACTTTATTCTTGACATTCATCCAAGTTCTCAAGCTCAAACAAACACATGTCCACCATAAACCAATTCCTAAGCACTTAAACTTTCCATTTCTAAGCATTAGAACACAAGAAAAATCCTTTTCTCAACATCAACCTTCTCGACCGAAATATCACAAGCATTAGGATCATATTTTTGGTTCTTGATTAATCATAGAAGATCAAGCTTTCTTTAAGAAACAAGAAACAACTTGGTAGGGACTTTATTTCATATTCTTTCTCATGTTCTTCTTCTTTAATTCTTTGAATTTTTATGATGACCATGGCTTGATAATAAATTTAAGAAATAAGGTTCTTGAAACCTTCATAATAAAGGACTCTAATGCTTACTAATGTTTAAGATCTATTAGGGACAAGAATTTAATCTTGTGAAGTTTTTGAGCTTTAAGTGAGCAAGATATAAAATGGACTTGCACTCATGTTTAAATTTCAAGCTCTTGCATCTCATGTTTATGTTTCAATGTCTTGCATATCATATTTATTTTCAAGCCATCACCTTAAATCTAGAAGATTAAAGAAATGGATTTGCATTATCATGTTTAATTTTCAAGTCTTGCATATCATATTTATTTCAAGTCATCACTAAATTTTAAAGACTTAATAATGAATGTGCATCTCATGTTTATAATTCAAGCCTTGCACATTATATTTATATTTTCAAGTCATCACCTTATAATGTTAAAGATTAAAAAATGAGGTTGCATAGCATGTTTACTTTTGGTTATCACCTAAGATCTTAAGCTCAAAAAAATTGTCCTTGGATCTTAAATAAAAATTTAATTTCATGGCTATGCTAATGGATATGTATTTTCGGGCATGATATGATGATGAGGTTGAGATAACTTTTATTTCATTTTATAGTTCAAATCTTGTGTTTTGGAATTTTAGTAAGTTGTGCTTTAGAAGTTTTACAAGTCTTGAAACTTAAAAGATAGTAAAAATAGCATTTTCATGAGCAAAAAGATTTATTATTAAACCTTGTGATTTGCTCTCTATTTGGTACTAATATTTGGTCATGCTAAGTGGTAAAAATAATTTTAAGTGTTTCCTAAGTCTTAAATCAAGTAACAAGGAAAAATAGTATCTAGAAAGGATCAAAATTGTAATTTTAGGAAAATTTAGAAAAATAATTTTCTGGTACTATTCATTACTGTCTCAAAACTGTTCATCACTGTATGGTACTGTTCATAGGCATAATAATCATTAATAATTGTTGTAAAAATTATTTTTGGTATCTTAGATGTATAAAAGAATAATTACAAGTGTTAGTTTGGGCCGTTTTGCAAAATACAGAAAGTTGTGTTTTGAATTATCAATTATGTAATTTCAGCCAAGTGACTTTAATTCGAGTTATTAATGATGTTAAATGTATCCATGTAATCAAAATAACATTTACGATGTTTAGAAAAAGTTTTAGAAGTTTCGGTAATTGTTAAGGGCGAAAAATGAGTGATTTTGCACTTTGACCCCTAAAGTGTGACAAAATTTAGTCTATGACCATAGATGATTTCTATGATGAACTTAAATGAATTCTAGTTGTTATGGGTCTCTTAAAAGTATAGAGAAATTTTGAGGATCATTGGTTTGAGGAAATATGTTAAAAAGAAAAAATTACGTTTTGACCGCAATCTTTGAGAAATTGCAGTTTAGACCCTCTTTTGGGCTTAAGTATAAATATTGATAACTTGAGGAGGTTAGCATAAATCGATATCTTATGGAAGCCATATTCATGTGTTTTAGTCGAAATTTATATGACTTATGATATTTGTGCTTTGTTACTAATTAAGGATTATGCATGCTTAATTCTTGTTTTATGCAATTGGCGATCATTAATATATGGCATCTATCCTATTAAGTATGTTCACTTTCATGAGATATTTGATAATAGCATGCTTATATAAATGTATATATGCATACTTATATGATCAATTACTTGATGAATTGTAGCATGCTATATGTATGATCGATTAATTGAGATGCATATTTAAGAGTTCTATAAGCATGATATATTAAAGGATAAGCTATGATTATATGTTCGTGCTTGCATCTATGAATAACATATTAAGATGAAAGGTGACATAAGACATATGGAAATGATCCTCTAGACTCCCCGAATTAAAGGTTATGAGAGGTGATCCAATGGGGTAATCCTCTAGACTCCCCGAATTAAAGATTATAAAAGGAGATTCAATAAGGACCCTTTAGACTCCAGGAATTAATGGTTATGAAAGGTGTTCCTAAACCCCCTAACCCGCACTCTGGGAGTCGGGAATTAACTTATCGAGAGGATAAGTGTATACTAGTGACGACTAGTGAGGTATGAGCTCATAACCTAGAATTCTCAAGAGTAGAGAAATTATAGGGTGGTTTCCCCAAGTAAAAGGATTGAGAAATTTAAGTCATCTAAAAGCATATTAAGGAAAAGTTATATCAAGGGAATTTATGTTCTTTATGTCATAATGCATTTATATATGAACTCTTATGTTATAATATATATGGCATTACATGCATTCATGATAATAGTATGATGCATACATGACATCAAGATTCATGTTAAAAGATACGGGCCTCTACTAATGGTATTTGGAACTTAATAAATAAACCTTATATATGCCCACATTTTCATAATGAAACCCGAGGTTCCTGGGGATGATGATGATGACACATATTAGGAAGCGGAGGCCCTACTGAGATTCTTTTATAAGATTCTCACTTCCTCTTTATTTCTTTCCATCTCTTCTTCAGAGGTAGATGGCTACGTTCGTGATTTATGTTGATGCCCCCTCATGGGAAATGCATTTCGACCCGGCTAACCGATCATACTATTTTATGGGTCGTTGCGCCGTTCGTTTGTATGTGTTCATGGATCGTCCTTTTGCATACCCTGTTTCTAGTATGTGGTTTTCTCCTCCCGCCCCTTTTTCGGATGACCTTGCTTTCGAGCATGCACAACCGCATCCTCAGCAGTTTTCTCGACTTTTCATATCGGTGGTTCGAGATTTCCCTGACTATACACCAAGGTCACCACCTCGCTCTACTGGTTCGTGGTCGGACCCATCTAAGGATATACCATCCGGTCACTATTCAGGCAAATTTGCTCCTGCTGCCTCTATGGAACGGGAGTACGATAGCAATGGAGAAGCTACTGTCACGCAACCAATGAGAGGAGCCACCCGTCCACGTCGAGGTGCTCATGTTGTACTTGTGAGACGTCTTGCCTCTCGTGATGAGCCAACTCATAAAATCCATTCTACGCACACTCCGAGTAGGAAACGTTGGAGAAAAATCTTATGCTAGTTTGTTAAGTTTTTATTTGCATGATAATTTTTGTTGGACTAATGTATCTGTCTTGATCTATGTCAGTGATGTGCTGCTTTGTTTCTTGTAAGTTTTGGGTATTCAGTAAGGAACGATCATTATTTATAATGGTGTCGTTATATTAATTGAGTGAGGTATTTCATATTTATCTGTGACTAGATGTTATCTTTTTACTTTTATAGGTAAGGTGGTTGATACAAATTAGTTAGTATGTGCGGTTTACGTTTTGTATTTAAAACAAAAAAATTTACCATATTTTTGCTAAAGTATGTTCAATGGTTTAAGTTAAAGACTGGAACAAAAGAGTAATAACTAATAATTAACTTAAATGCGTCCTAGGTGTGTTGAGTTAAATATTAGGGTGTTACACAATAAATTTTGTAAACCAAGTTTTTTTTTTTCACAATGTGGTGCTATAAAGTTCTAAAGTGGTTGTAAATATTTGAAATTTGATTCTAAATATTGTGAAAATGATTTACAAAATATTAGGGAAAAAATTTTCCATTGATTTTTGTCATTAGTTAGTAAGTTTTATGTGCTTAGTTTACAAGTTTGTTTCATTATGTTTACAAGTTTTAAACACAGGTTTACAATAAACTTTCAGCTATAATTTATAAGTTTTAAGCACTTAAATTTTTCTATTCTTAGTTTACAAGTTTCAGCACGAGTTTACAAGTTTTTTGCACTTAATTTACAAATTTTTAGCATGGGTTTACAAGGTTTTTGCACTTGGTTTACAAGTTTTCAGAACGAGTTTAATGTTGTTTGCACTTAGTTTTCAAGTTTCTAACACTGGTTTACATGTTTTGTCCACTAGTTTACAAGTTTTTCCTCATGTTTACAAATTATATTTTGGTTTAATACTGGTTTAACGGTAGATTACTTTGATTTTGGTTACTTAAAATTGGTTACCACATTAAATTACCAATATTATTTGATGTAGATGATCCACGAACTCATTTGTATCCTTTTTTTTTTTTGTACTACATACATAACCAAATGATGCATTCGAAAGCAAAGAACAAAATAAAAAAAAGGAAAAGAAGACAGAACCCTAAGAAGACAGGCAGAGATGTGAACATGATAGGATTATTGTGGACAAAGGCATCAGTTGTGCCAATGATTTATTTCAAAATAATACATTAGTTGGTGATAATGATGAACCGATAGATAAGAGTGTAGTGTGAAGTTATAAATAATAATAACTGAAAGACTAAATTTTTCATTGGTTATGTTGAGAGACAGAGAAAGAGAAAAAATCACAGGATGAATCCGTGTATCTAAACTACACAATGGAGAGGATATATATAGACAACGTGAAATAAATACATAATAAATACAGAGATGTATTTTTCCTAATTACAGATATTCACAAATTCTAACATTCCCCCTCAAGCTGGAGCATATAGATCATATGCACCTGTAAACACCATATTTTGTCCACATACTTTATTTTATTTTGTTTTAATTTGTTTTATTATTATTATTATTATTATTATTATTATTTTTAACAGAGAGAGTCAGCTCAATCCTATTCTTTTTTAGTTTAGGTCCATAGCCCACCCCATCCTCTTTATTTGTTTCTGACCCATTTGGACAATATATCAAAATTAGCCCAGCTTAATTTGTTTTACTTGTCCCGGACTTGAGTTTGTTAATTCATAAAAAGAGAGAATTTGGTTTCAGAATCAAATCAAAATGGAAATTGGGGATGATATGAAATAAATTTGCTGAGAATCAGGAAATAATCCTGTAATCATGATCATATTACAGTCTCAATCAAACCAAATATCTCATTAGCAACAGTTCAGGACATAATCTCTTGAAAAATCAATTGGGAATAAAAATTGAATTGGTGATCGTGTGTGTATATATACATGAATTCATCATCAGAAAAAAGGGAAGAAAAAGATATACACATACATATAGAGAGAAATTAGCCACAACCAAATACACAAACAGGAATACAGACTGGGGTGTGCATTTTTTTGAAGGTCTGAGCATTCTTAACAGCTTCATGTTTCCTTTTTGTTTCTTTTTGCTATTTTGTACATTGTTATTCCATTAAAATTGCCACCATAAAACAATGGGAAAAGGGAGGGAGTAAAAATCAGAGGTTGTTCAGACTACCTCCATAGCCATTATCACGAAACCTCACCGCTACCATCATCTCAGGCGCGCGGTTGATGCTATGCTGTCACCACTTCTGATTGGCGCTGTTGCACTTTCACTCAGCCACCTCAACAAGGAACATTGCTCCTCTAGCCAGGATCACCGCAAGGAAGCCAGCAGCAATACTGTGAATAGTCGCGTGAACCAGGCTGGAAAAACTCTGCCTCTGTCATCAAATCAGTTCGTGAAATAGCAACCACTTGGACTTCTGCTTCAACGCCGCCACGATGCCTTCCTTCGTCAGCCAGCTTCATCGCGGAGCCCTTCAGCAGGCCGAACCAGTCCGCGAGCTCCCTTCTGCTATTGCTATTCACGTGACTACTGTCTCCTTGCTGCCTTTGTTCCCTTATTTTACAGTAACGTTGGGAAGATTAGGGAAATTAGGGATTTAGAACCCCTTTTTCATTATTTTCTTTTTGGGTCAAAGCTTTTCTTTTCTTTTTTTCTTTTGGGTCAATCTTTGTTTGTTAGGTCAGTCTTTGTTTGTTAAGTCAAGTTGTTTGTTGGGTCAAGTTGTTTTGGATTAGTTTTCGTTTGTTGGGTTAGTTTTTTTTTTTCAAAAAAGTCTAGGTTTTATTTTTGTATTTGGTTTACTTCGGGCCTTTTTTTTTTGTTTAGGGTATACGGGCTAGTTTCTTTTGGGCAAGTTTGCTGAGTTTCTTTTTTTTTTAAGTTCTTTTTTGTTTTTGGTTAATAGCTATTGGGCTGGGCTTTAGTTTTTTTTTTCTGTTTTATTTTGTTATCTTATATTTGGTTTAATTTTATATTTAATTAAAACAAAAATCTTCTTTTCACAAATAAAATCAATCAACCCACATTTTTTTAATTAAAATCCATCAACACAGAATTATTTTCTACAGAACGACGTGACTTTAAGTTCCTTATTGACCAGATGATACGTCGGCGTAGCCAACAACTATCAAGCCAAAATCTCTTTTTCATAAAATTTGTTCTTTAATTTTTGTTTTAATTTTAATTTTTGTTTTGATTTTGATTTTGATTTCTTTGTAAATATATAATTGTTATTCTTTTTTGGGAAAAATAAATATTTTAGAGTTATAAAATTTGCATAATGAGCTCTATGGTAACCGTGTTTACACGGATGTATTAGGGGTGCAGTGGGATTAAGTTTCCACCCTTTCTTAATCATAATTAGACTCTCGAATCTCATATTTCTATAAAGACCAGTTTGCAAATTAAAAGATTTTTCCAATTTTAGCCATAATTAAAATTGGTGGCGACTCCTTTTTTTAAAAAAATGGTTGTCATTCTCGTCGCGGCGCCCTCTAGGGACGTTGTGACAGCACCTAGCTTGTTACATAGGTAACTTATTATAGGGCCTCTGATACATGCTCAGAAGGGCAATTTGGACATTTAGGCACTGGAATAACAAATGAGAATTATAGCATGCCATAGGACTTATCATAAGGGCGTCAGCTAAAAGCAATCAAAACAATTTTGGAAACTTGGCTAAATCATTTGTTGAAGAGATGCATCAAGAATTATTCAAGACTCCTATTGGCAATTATGGACAGCCCAAAATATTATTATTAGTGGATTGGCATTGATAAAATATTTTGGTCATGTTGGGCCAAGTTTGTTTATTTAGTTTATTAGTTTTTATTTTTTTAAAAAAATGTTCAAGACTTATTTTATTTTTTATGATTGTTAAGCCCAATTGGTAGTGTAGTAATTTGGGTCTAGTATGGTAGGTTAAGAAATAAGTTTAACCTAATAAGAGGTATAAATACCTCCAAACTTGGTAGCCACTTGGTCAGGTTTTAGTTTGGAATGAAATTTCTTGGTCTCTTTTAAGAAACTTTGTGCGTACAAGTAAGGTAAAATGATTTCCTTGGCTTGTTACATCAGAAAGCTGAATAGAGGATTATAAGGTAGAGTGATTCCCTTGTAATATTTTATTTGGTTTTCAATCCTATCATCCTTATCAATTGTGTGTTGGGGTTTCTAGGTCTTAATATCCACCGGGTTTCGCATTATTTGGTATTAGTTTCAGGTATTAGATAAATCCCTATTTATCTATTTTCCTTTTTCCATCTGCCATCGTACGTCGTCCATTTTCTCTGATCAATAGTGTTTCACTATTTTTGTTTTGTTTCGATTTCAACAAAAAAAAACAACATTCCCTTTTTGCGTCGTGTTCACGTCCTCACCTTCAACCTTTACTTTTCTTTCATTTAGCAATTCGCATAGTAGCGCTAAGCTTCAGCACATCAGCCAAAAACAAAAAAACAAAAAAAAAGCGCAAAGCATCAACACGCAACCAAAAAAAAAAGAAAAGGGTGCTGAAAAAAAAGCAGCAAAAAAAAACGCTGACAAAAAAAAAAGTAAAGCGTTCAGAAATTTTTTTTCTTTTAGTTCTATTTTTTTTCTCCTATTTCGAGTCCTTCAATTTTTTTTCTTTCGTTTATTTTATCTCTTTTTGGGTCAATTTATTTTCTATCTTTTGGGTTGGTATTATTCTTTTTTTCAGTTCTTTGGTTATTCTTTGTGCCATTTACATATTCTTTGGAACTTTATCTTGTTTGATTTTGTTTGGTTTCTAACGTGCAACATTTATAAGAGGTCCAGAGTGGTAAAAGACAAGAGTGGTGAGTACAAAAAAGGGTAAAAGCCATCTTGAGTGCAAACACGAGTGTCCACTTTTGAGTGAAACACGTGAGTGAGTGCTTTGTGAGGTTGTCTATTTTATCACTTTGCAGGTTGTTCGAATGGCTCGCAACACATCAAAGAGTGACACTGAGGATAATACAATCTCTGACATACAACTCATGCAGAAGACCCTTCAGCAAATACAAAATAGATTGGATGATATGGATACACGGCTGAATGAGGTGTCACAAATTAAGGCCAAGGGTGGTGGCAAGTTTTTTACAAGGCATCGACATCGTCACAATGATTCCTACTGTGAGCATTCTGAGGAGGAGTTTGATGATGATGATTCAGTTGGGAATATGAAGTTTGGTAATAAAGGGCAACTGGACAACAACATGAATGCTATCAAGATGCAGATACCACCATTTAAGGGAAAGAATGATACTGAAGCATATTTACAGTGGGAAAGGAAGATAGAGATGATCTTTGCTTGCCACAATTATTCTGAGGGGAAGAAGGTTTGTTTGGCTACCGTAGAGTTTTCTGATTTTGCTCTAATTTGGTAGGATGAGCTGGTGAAGTCCAGGCGCAGGAATGGAGAGCCTCCTATTGAGACGTGGAATGCCATGAAGTTTGTTATGAGGAAGCGATTTGTGCCTTCTTACTACTATAGGGAGGTGTATCACAGGTTGCACAAGCTAACTCAAGGTTCCCAGTTAGTTGAAGACTATCATAAGGAGATGGAGATGCTTATGATCAAGGCCAATATAGAGGAAGATCCAGAGGTAACTATGCCAAGGTTTCTTGGTGGTCTTAATAGAGAGATAGCTGATGTGGTTGAATTGCACCATTATGTGGAGATGGAAGATTTGGTAAGCATGGCCATGAAGGTGGAGAAGCAACAAAAATGGCAGGCATCAAAACCATTTTCGAATTCATCTTCAAAATGGGGTTAAAGACGGTCTCGTGATGATGAGAAAAAGAAAGCCAATGGCTCCAATTCCAAGGAAATGGTTCCAGATTCAACAAAGAAGAAAGGTATTCCTCATTCCTCTTCCTCTTTTTCTGTTACTAGACACAAAGATATTAAATGTTTTTGGTGTCATGGTTTGGGTCATTATGCTGCTGATTTCCCAAACAAGAGAATGATGATTATTAGGGAAAGTGATGTTCTATCTGAATCTGATCATGGTGATGATTCTGATCATGATAGTATGCTGCCTTTGAAGGATTGTTCTGATGGTGATGTGGAGTATACTGTGCAAGGTGAATCTCTTGTTGCTAGGCATACTTTAAATTTGTAGGTCAAGGAGGATAGTCTAGAGCAGAGAGAAAACATCTTCCATACTAGATGTCTAGTTGGTGGCAAGGTATGCAGTTTGATTATTAATGGAGGGAGTTATACTAATGTTGCTAGTATTGTTATGGTGGAGAAATTGGGGCTGAAATGTGTTAAGCATCCTAATCACTATAGGTTGCAGTGGTTGAATGATAGTGGTGAGTTGAAAGTCAATAGACAAGTGAGGGTTGCTTTCTCCATTGGGAAGTATGTTGATGAGGTGTTGTGTGATGTAGTACCTATGTAAGCTAGTTACATGTTGTTGGGGAGACCTTGGCAATATGATCGACGGGTGCTACATGATGGCTTCAAGAATCGATACTCATTTGAGCATAACGGTCACAAAATCACTCTTGCATCGTTATCGCCCAAAGAGGTATATCTTGATCAAGTGAAGCTTCACCAAACTACTTTGAGAAATATGGGAAGTGAGGTCACTGAAAAAGTAGAGAGAAAAGAGGCCATGAGTGACAAAAGTAAAGACAAAGGCCCACTGGTGAGTGAAAAATAAGAAAAAGGTGAGAGAAAAGAAAAAAGTGACAAAGTTGAGAGCAAATCATATTTCTATGCCAGAGAGAGAGATTTAAAGAGTGCTTGGTTAGGCAAGACAGCTTTGATTATGATTCGGTTTAGGGAAGTTTTACTATCTGACACCGAACTTAACCCAAATTTATCTAGTTGTTTTGTTTCTTTGTTACAGGATTTTGTAGATGTGTTTCCTATTGAGGTACCAAGTGGTTTGCCACCATTGCGTGGAATTGAGCACCAAATTGATTTTGTACCTGGTGCTAGCATTCCGAATCGACCTGCTTGTAGAAGTAATCCTGAAGTGAC
The DNA here is from genome assembly GCA_031216105.1 of Dalbergia cultrata. NCBI lineage: Eukaryota > Viridiplantae > Streptophyta > Magnoliopsida > Fabales > Fabaceae > Dalbergia > Dalbergia cultrata. The sequence goes on from CM062348.1 coordinate 40,033,650, forward strand.
GAAGGAACTTCAAAGGCAAGTGGATGAGCTACTAGCCAAAGGGCATGTGAGGAAGAGCATGAGTCCCTATGCAGTGCCAGTGTTGTTGGTTCCAAAGAAAGATGGCACTTGGCGGATGTGTGTTGACTGTCGTGCAGTCAATAAAATCATGGTAAAGTATCGCCATCCTATCCCTAGGTTAGATGACATGCTTGATGAGCTTCATGGAGCATGCTTATTCACTAAAATTGATTTAAAAAGTGGATATCATCATATTCGAATGAAACCAGGGGATGAATGGAAGACTGCCTTTAAAACAAAATATGGTCTTTATGAGTGGTTGGTTATGCCTTTTGGGCTAACAAATGCACTTAGTACTTTCATGCATTTAATGAACCATGTTTTGAGAGATTTTTTAGGTAAGTTTGTTGTTATTTATTTTGATGATATTCTCATTTATATCACTTACCTAGATGATCACATTTGCATGTTATGGCTGTTTTAGAGGTGCTGAGGAAAGAGAAATTATTTGCCAACCTTAAAAAGTGCACATTTTGTATTAATAAAGTTGTCTTTCTTGGTTTTGTTGTGAGTGCACATGGAATTGAGGTTGATGATGATAAGGTGAAGGCTATTCACGAATGGCCAATGTCTAAGAGTGCTTCTGAGGTAAGGAGTTTTCATGGTTTAGCTGGATTTTATCGTAGATTTGTGAAAAATTTGTCTACCATTGTTGCTCCTATCACAGAAGTCATTAAAAAGAATGTTGGGTTTAAATGGGAAAAGGAACAAGAACTTGCATTTAATACTTTAAAAGATTATTTGTGCTGTGCTCCTATTCTTATTTTGCCTAGTTTTGATAAGACTTTTGAGATTGAATGTGATGCTTCTGGGATTGGTATAGGTGCTATTTTGATGCAAGAAAAACAACCCATTGCTTTCTTTAGTGAAAAGTTAACTGGAGCTCGCCTCAAGTATTCCACCTATGCTCTGGTAAGAGCTTTGAAGGTCTGGCAACATTACTTGCTTCCTAAAGAGTTTGTGATTCGCACGGATCATGAATCTTTGAAGCACTTGAAGGGGCAAGGAAAGTTGAATAAAAGACATGCTAAATGGGTAGAGTTCATTGAGACTTTTCCTTATGCCATTGCCTATAAGCAAGGTAAAGAGAATGTGGTTGCTGATGCTTTGTCTCGCAGGTATGCTTTGATCACTACTCTTACATCTAAGCTATTAGGATTTGAGCATTTGAAGGAATTGTATGCCACTGATTCTAATTTTTATGGTATTTATACCTCATGTGAGCATGGTGCATTTAAAAAATTCTATAGGCATGGAGGCTTTCTATTTCATGGCAATAGGAGTTGTGTGTCTGTTTGTTCTGTTAGGGAATTGCTTGTCAGGGAATCACATTGTGGTGGTTTAATGGGTCATTTTGGTGTGCATAAGACTTTTGATGTGTTATCTGAGCTTTTTTATTGGCCACACATGCGTAGAGATGTTGAAAAGATTTATGATAAATGTATTGCATGTAAACAAGCTAAATCTAAGTCTATGCCACATGGTTTGTACACACCATTACCTGTTCCTACCCATCCGTGGGTTGATATATTTATGGATTTTGTTCTTGATTTACCTCGAACTAGGAAAGGCAGAGATAGCATTTTTGTTCTGGTGGATAGATTTAGTAAGATGACTCACTTTATTCCATGCCATAAAACTGATGATACCACAAACATTGCTGATTTGTTCTTTAGGGAAGTTGAGCATTTGCATGGTGTCCTAGGACCATTGTTTCTGACTGTGATGTCAAATTTTTGAGTCATTTTTGGGAAATGTTGTGGGGTAAGTTGGGAACTAAATTGTTATATTCTACTACTTGTTATCCGCAAACTGATGGTCAAACTGAAGTGGTAAATAGAACATTGGGGACTTTATTGTATGCTGTTGTTGGTATGAATTTGAAGACTTGGAAAGATTGTTTGCCTTTTATTGAGTTTGCTTATAATAGGACTATTCATTCTTCTATAGGGTTTTCTCCTTTTGAGCTTGTGTATGATTTTAATCCTTTAACTGTTTTGGATTTAATGCCTTTGCCCTTGAGTGATCTTGCTAGCTTAGATGCTGAAAGCAAGGCTGAGAAGGTTAAAGCAATGCACTTAAAAGCACGTGAGTTGATTAAAAGGAAGAACCGGGTGATAGCTGCAAGAGTTAACAAGGGACGAACACAAGTTGTCTTTCAACCTGGTTATTGGGTTTGGGTTCATTTGAGGAAGGAGAGGTTTCCTTGTCAAAGGAAATATAAACTTGGTCCAAGGGGAGATGGTCTTTTTCAAGTGCTCGAGCGGATCAATGATAATGCTTATAAGATTGACCTTCCTGGTGAGTATAATGTGTCTGCTACTTTTAATGTTTCTGATCTTTCTCCTTTTCATATGGATGCAGATTCGAGGACGAATCTTTTTGAGGAGGGAGGGAATGATACGTGCTCAGAAGGGCAAATTGGACATTTAGGCACTGGAAGAACAGATGAAAATTGTAGCATGTTCATGGGACCTATCACAAGGGCGTCAGCTAAAAGGATTCAAAACAATTTTAGAAACTTGGCTAAATCATTTGTTGAAGAGATGCATCAAGAATTAGTCAAGACTCCTATTGGCATTTATGAACAACCCAAAATATTATTATTAGTGAATTGGCATTGATAAAATATTTTGGTCATATTGGGCCAAGTCTGTTTATTTATTTTATTAGTTTTTTTTTTAAAACAATGTTCAAGACTTATTTTATTTTTTATGATTGTTAAGCCTAATTGGTAGTGTAGTAATTTGGACCTAATCTGGTAGGTTAGGAAATAAGTTTAACCTAAATAAGAGGTATAAATACCTCCAAACTTGGTAGCTACTTAGTCAGGTTTTAGTTTGGAATGAAATTTCTTGGTTTGTTTTAAGAAACTTTGTGCTTACAAGTGAGGTAGAGTAATTCCCTTGGCTTGTTGCATCAGGAAGCTGAATAGAGGATTACAAGGTAGAGTGATTCCTTTGTAGTATTTTATTTGATTTTCAATCCTATCATCCTTATCAATTGTGTGTTGGGGTTTCTGGGTCTTAATATCCACGGGGTTCTGCACCAGCCTCTTAATGATTTGGTGAGAACATCTGCCAGTTGGTCATTTGAATTGATGAAGCTTGTGGTGATGTCTCCAGATAGAATCTTCTCTCTGATAAAATGACAATCAACTTCAATATGTTTAGTCCTCTCATGAAAAACTGGATTTGAGGTAATATATAAAGCGGCTTGATTATCACAACCAAGTGTCATATGCTTGGTTTCCCCAAATTGAAGTTCTTTGAGGATTTGCTTGAGCCAGATAAGCTCACATGTGGTCAAGGCTATTGCACGGTATTCTACTTCAACACTTGACCGCACCATTACAGTTTGCTTCTTACTCTTCCAGGATATGAGATTGCTTCCAATAAGTATACAATACTCGGAAGTGGAACGCCTATTAGAAGGGGATCCTGCCCAATCTGCATCAGAATACCCAACTATATCAGTGTGCCCCTTATCTTCATAAATAAGGCCCTTCCCTAGTGCTCCTTTGACATACTTCAAAATATGCATAACAGCATCCCAGCGAGCTTCACATGGTGAGTTTAGGAATTGACTAACCACACTTACTGCAAAAGAAATGTCTGGACGAGTAACTGTGAGATAGTTCAATTTCTCAACCAATCTTCTATATCTTCCAGGGTCAGATAGTGGCTCCCCTTGATTTGGTAGGAGCTTGACATTAGGATCCATAGAAGTATCAACAGGTTTGGCAGCAAGTAAACCTATTTCCTCTAGAATGTCAACAACGTATTTTCTCTGAGAGATAACTATGCCATCTTTGGACTGTGCTACTTCAATACCCAAGAAGTATATGAGTTTGCCAAGGTCTTTGGTCTGGAAATGCTTGCATAGATGTTGTTTGATCTGTGCTATACCCTGAGTGTTGCTCCCTGTAATGACAATGTTATCAATATACACAACTAGATAGGTGCAACCTCTCTGAGTATGACGATAAAAAATGAAGTGTTCAGCTTCACTCTAAGTCATGCCAAATTGCTGAACCACAGTGGAGAACCTTCCAAACCAAGCCCGAGGAGATTGCTTAAGACCATACAATGATTTTCGAAGACGACAAACAAGGCTAGAAGACTCCCCCGGAGCAACAAACCCATAAGCTTGCTCCGTATAAACCTCATCCTCAAGATCACCATGGAGGAAGGCATTCTTAATATCCAATTGATGAAGAGGCCAGTGACGCATAGCAGCCATAGAGAGAAACAGATGAATGGAAGCCATCTTGGTAACTTGAAATGTATGAACAAATTAGTTAATTTTTTATGCATGACTTCCTTCCCGTGAGTATGCAAGTAACATGTAATTGAGTTGTTCATCCAACCTCTTTCTTGAATTTATGAATTTATTAGACCTAAAACTCTAATTACGTGAGTAATTTTTGTAGAATAATTTTGTTTCTTCTTTTGAATTAAATATCATCCAAACAACAAGCATCAAGAGATCACAATCCCTATCATCATCATCAATCGAATCTCAACATCAAACTTTATATCAACAGTAATTGAATCCTCCATACTTTACATATGGAGTGTGATACAAAATCTACAAAAAAAAATCCAAATAATTTATAATAAAGTTGTGATACAAAACCTACATATATAATATTTATCACTAGGTTTACAGGATTTTAGAATCGGTTTTCACGAATTTAAAACCAGATTACAAGTATCTTGCACCATATATCAACTTTTTTACCACTAATTTCACAACATTTAGAATTAGATTCCACGTATTTACAATCATTTTATAACTTTGTACCACCATTTTGTGGAAAAAACTTTATTTACAAGTTTATTGCACTTGGTTTGTAAGTCTTAAGCACAAGTGTATAAGTTTTTTAACCACCTTCATATAAGTTTTTTACACTTGGTTTACAAGTTTTAAACAATGCTTAGTTTTACAAGTTTTTTAAAGGTTTACAAAACTTGTAAACATGTGCTTAAAACTTGTAAACATAATGCAAAAAACTTGCAAACTAAGCGCATAAAACTTGTTAACCAATGACAAAAATCAATGAATTTTTTTCCCCTAATATCTTGTAAACCCTTTTCACAATATTTAGAATCAAATTTCAAGTATTTACAACAACTTTAGAACTTTGTAGCACCACTTTATACAAAAATACTTGGTTTACAAAACTTATTGCACTTGATTTGTAAGTTTTAAGCATAAGGTTACAAGTTTTGTGCCGTCTATTTACAAGTTATTTGCACTTGGTTTATAAGTTTTAAGCAATACTTAATTTTATAAGTTTTTGCACTTGGTTTACAAGACTTGTAAACTTGTACTTAAAACTTGTAAACATAATGTAAAAAACTTGTAAACCAAGGGTAAAAAACTTATAAACCAATGACAAAACCCTCTCCCAATTACATTGTATTGTAGATCATGGTTACATCATTTAGCCTCAGATTCCAACTATTTACAAAAGTTTCAGAATTTTGAGGAACCACTTTGTGCAAGAAACTTGATTTACAAGTTTACAAATTTGTGCAAAAATCATTTTATAAGTCTTAAGCAAGGGCTTACAAGTTTAATTCCCTTACTTTACAAGCTTTTTACACTTGGTGTACAGGTTTTGAACAATACTCAGTTTTACAAATTATTTACACTTCATTTACAAGACTTGTAAACCCGTCCTTGAAACTTGTAAACATAGTACAAAAAACTTGTAAACCAATTACAACAAGCTTGTAAACCATTTTTTAGCGTCACTTTATAAGTTTTAGAGTAATTCTACAAGTCCATTAAATGATAAATCATTTATTCTTTGTTCAATAATCAAACTTAGCTCAAACCGTGCAAATAGATAAGGAATTCATGAACACAAACATGACAAGCACATCGATAAAGAGACAAGAAGTGAAAATGAGGAACCCACATACCTTAAAAATAAAATTATTACAAAAAAATTGAATCAGATGTATATTTATTGTTGTTGATCTTCTTCTGTGTGAGCTGAGAGAGATAGAGAGCGAAGCTAAGATAGGAAATAAAAGAGAGTTAGAGAAAGAGAGAGATAAGTAGTATTTTTATATTGATACCACTGTTTTTGTCTTTTTCTTCTCTTTACCATAGGTGTAAGGTGTAAACACTGTTTTGGTGTTCACATATCATTACTCAATTTTTCCTTTAGTACTTCTTGTCTCCTCAATAATTACTTGCCACCTATGGATCCAAAATTGGCTATTGTATACAACGCCCCATTCAATATTTTGACACATTATATTGAAGGCCTTGTTACCTAAATAAAATAAAAAAATAATTATATACCAAACTCTTATTTTGTGAACTATAATTTTGTAAACCCTAAACCATACATATATTTTTACCCTATAGTCATAATTAAAATTACCATTTTATTCCCAGCATAATCGTTTTCTCCTATAATACTAGTCAACGCACTAAAAGTCGAGCGGCATATTTAATTGATTTAATGGTCGGTACATTTTAAAAGACCTTATAACTTTTCTGATTGTTTCTCTTTAGAACCTCAGCCAACCCTTATAAAATCACCAAGGTAGCGTTTGGTTGTTGTCTCTGAGACAGAAAAACAGGGGCAGTGGAGACAGAAAAACTATTGTCCCTATATCATGTTTGGTTGTGGAGACGAAGACAGAAAAAATATTGGCCGTTGACCACCATTGATCGGCGCCGTTGATCGGCGGCCGGCAGCCGTTGACCACCATTGACCATCGTTGACCGGCGGCCGACGACGTTGACTCGCAGCTAGCAACATTGACTTCCAACATTGATTGTTGACTTTCGACGTTGATCGCCGGCGGTTGGCCGGCGTTTGATTGGCGGTGGCAGGTGGCCAGACCACTGTCCCCGTGTCCTGTTTCCACTTTTTGAAGGGACAAAAATATAGGAAATTTATCTATGGGACGGACAAATTTTCCATCCCCATACCCTGTCTCCACCACCAAACATGATACAGGGACAAACTATCCCTATATTTCTGTCCCGAGACAGCAACCAAATGCTGCCCAAGGGATTGGTTAAGGGGTCATGTTCTAATCTGACTTCAATACCCTCCTATTAAGGAATCAACATCATTTCTCCAGCCGGTCAGGTTTTCATCTAGTTGATTGGGCACCCTAAACTTTGTTAGGAACATCTGACGCTACCTGTGGGAACCAGTAAAATGCTTCCCTCGCTCGTGATAAAATGTAATCAGATACCCACACCGAAGAGGGTGGACGACAACAAAATTCGGCTGGTAACAATTCAGCTCCCCCTCCACCCACAGTTCATGACCTTTTACAATAATTATGGGAATTACAAGCCCGCAACCGTCAAATGGAGGATCGAATAACACAGTTTGAGGTGGAAAATGGCAATGATGAGAACATTCATGACGAAGGAGAGGAGAGCACTAGGAGACGAAAGGAGCACACTTTTCCACAAGGCAAAAATGATTCAAGTTGTTCTGTGGCTAATCATCCTTTTTCAGAATGTATAATGTCTACCCCTTTTTCTGATCACTTAAAGCTGCCAACTTTGGAGTCTTCTGGTGGAATTTCTGATCCCCAGGAACATCTTGATATGATCAATTTGGCAGTGTTGATATAAGGTGTTTCTGATCCTATTATGCGTTGAATATTTCCTAGTACATTAAAAAAGTCTGGTCTATTTTGGTACTCCGCTCTGGAACCTAAACTCTATTCATGGCTTCTCTGATTTAGCCACAAAGTGTTTAGCTCATTACATGCAATTTTGGCAGGTTTGAAGCCCACACCCGTTTTCTTATTTTTTGGCACAGAAACCACCAATAGATTTGGATGAACTCAAACAGCGAGCAAGTAATGATTATAGGGAGCCCAACCCACCATTCGGGAAACCAACACAAAGGGCGTTTACACGACTGGATGACAAGGGCGGAAGAAAAAAAGATCAGTATCGTGGAGTCCAAATTCATGATGGGCAAAGGGGTTCATTTAGGCCACGTCCATTTGATCAACATACACACTTTAATGCCCGCAGGGAGGATATTCTACGGGATGTTTATAATACTCGGCTCATACAATTCCCTCCTCCCTCGAGAAACGTGAACCTGTACACAGACAAGTCCAAGCGTTGTGCCTATCATAAGGACTTTGGCCACACAATAGAGGAATGTATAACTCTGCGCAACTGCATTGAGCACCCCATCCGCCAGGGGCATCTGTCTGAGTATACCTTAAGGAAAGATCATCTAGATTATCGGAACAAAGACAAAAGTCCGGACAGAAAACAGGGCAAGCAGGGAGATGATCAGCAACATCTAATAAGGGGAGTCATTGATTTCATTGCAGGAGGCTTAGCCGGCGGAGGTGAATCTTCCTCCGCTCGGAAAAATAAAATAAAATAAAATATCCTAGCAGTACTAGCAGGGCAACAACAGCCGTTGTTGATAAGTGAGCAACGTCAATTTCAGATCATTCAGTTTACAGTAGAAGATTTTCAGGGTATAGATGGTTAGTGATTGTGTCCTAGAATACTTATTGGACTTTTATTGTTAGTTATATTTTCATTAATAAAAAATATTTTATGCATTTTCTTTATTATTATATTTGCACATTACATACAATAATAGATATATCCTAGTTTATCACTAATATTATGATATAAGACTAGTATAAGTTTAATTGGTGATTACGTATATGGTACAAAATTAAACTTATAGATATTTAAAAAGAACAAGATAATGGATAGACTTATTATAAGATCACTACATGGATTAATTTTATAAGTGATTCTCATAATAGTTATATAAAAATCCTCATACCTGAGTTTACACGATTTTCTACATAAAGAACGTTATGTTTGGACATAATCAAACACATCGTTAACTAGATAATTATAAAGAATGTGGTTGAATATAATGCTTTTTATGCAGAGAATAGTGACTAAATAAGATGAGATTTTTCCCTCTTTTTTGAAAGAGATATCTATTAAGCCCTTTGATAAGTGAAACTGAAAAATGTATGGCTGGATTCAAATGAACTAAATGAATCATCAGTGTCACTTGATTTACCAGTTTACTTGGAGATCTAGAAGTTATATTTGGACAATATAAGGATAAGATTGCCCATACCTTATGCTCAAATTAGATATCATGTGACAAAAGGATTATGACATACTCTTTTGGTTTATTTAATATGGGCTTTTCATTTATTATTACTTAGAGTCAATCATAATGTCTTGCTAGAGGCCACTTATTACTTATGGGCGTAATAGTTGTATTGGACCTACTACCAACGTAATGTAAACCTATTGGGTCCAAATTAAGAATGTATAGAATGGATCGGGGTTGATTAAGGATTCGAATTTTAAATATATGGATATAGATGATATATATTACCTGTATATTAAATTCCTGATTCTTTTTTATATTATCACATAATATAAATTTAAAATTTAATGATAAATATATTGGATATTGTGAAATCAGATTTAAAAATATTTATTTTCATATTCTAAAAGATAACTTTTTAAATTGAATATTCTTTTTCTAATTAGTTAGGAACGCGTATCTCCCTATAAATAGTAGAGATAAGGATTTCAGTTTTAGCGTGAGTGACACAACTTCAAAAACTGAAGAAAATTGAAGGAAACCATATAACTATGATTTGGGGTCACACTAAGCTAGCACTCAATAATCATTGATGAGTATTCGTGTGTGAATATTGATAAAGTGCGATTGTTCATTAAGCAGCACCTACAATTCAAGCATGAGGATTGAGTTATGTAAAGCACGCTTCCAGGTACATGACTTGATCTTTACCTTCAAATTGATCGACTCGCATGGATCTAGTTTTGAGTTTTACAAAATTTTAAATTTTCGCCATACGATTGCATAAAATTTATGCCCTATTATTTTCAAAACATTTCTATTTGAAGTAGGTTTTTAAATTTTTATTTACATTATAAATATTAATTATTTTTTCTTTTTTTTTTTTGTATATTGGCAGTAATAAAGTTTGAACTTATGATCTCATATAAACTACCCAAACCCTTAAAACTAACCCAATCCTAATGGCTTATCAATTATTTTTTCTAATTATACTTTTATATATGTCTGCTATTAACACAACTTAGGATATATTATTATTCCGGGAAAATCTATCTTAGGATATGTATGGTTGGAAAGAAAAAGTGAAAGTAAAAATCTTATGAATGAAAGCCCATTTCCAATCAAACACTCTCCAAAATGAGAAAATAAGTGTATATTTACCTTAATTTGGTAAATAAGAGTACGTAAATGCACTCTTTAGTTGGGCCAAGTTGCTTTCAGTGATGCGGCTAATTGTTTTCGTTTCAACTGACAAGCTACAAAACTTTAATGCAGGTGGCTAACCATGGTGAAAGCGCTCAATTGCTGGAGAAGCTGAAACTTGAGATCGAGAAGTCTTTCCAGCTTCCCGTTCAGGAGCACCAAGTCAGACCAGGAGATGTTCAAGGTTATGTAACTGTCATCAGATGTGAGGATCAAAAGCTTGACTGGGGAGACCTATTTTGTATAGGAAGAAGTCTTTCATTTTTACTGGCAAAATGAATTTGAAGTTCCCCTAGAGCAGCCATACCCTTAGAAATCCCGCTTCCTTGGTTGTAACAGTCAGAAAAAGGCGCGCTTTGCCTTTGGCGACCTCGTCAACCTTTCTGTATTTGATTTGATGCAAACATAATGCAGTCTGTCAAACCATGGAAAATGGAAATAAGTGAGAATGAAAGAAAACATGATGAAATAATATAGTAGGGTCCAGAAATTAAACAAAATTGTTTATTTCTCTTTTCATCTTTTCTACTAAACACAAACCTATTCCAAACCAACCCAAAACTTGGCCTCCAAATCATTCTATAATCAATGAGAAGCACAAAGTATGCCACCAAAACAACAATGGATAAATAAACAGAGCCATAATGAAGATGGATTACAAAAGCACAAGCTTACAATGTCAAATAGCAACTGCGCATACACGCTCTTATTAACAACCTATAGAAGAAAATTATCGCACAAAGGGATTGAAGAAATTATATCATTTTAAATGCATCTGAACTGAAAAAAAGGGGGACAAAATAAACCAGACATGCGTAAGAATCTAGAAATCAAGATGAAAACTTATGCTACTGAAATTTTAGAAATTTTCAGTAACCAATTTGCAGAAAAGGAACAATTTCAAACTTCAGAATGAAAAACAAGAGAAATCTAAAAGATTAAACAAGAAAACCAATCTTTCGAATTTGATAATCCAGTGAGGAAAACAAAGTCTTCTTTATACTAAATAAACAATAGAGACACTATCTATGACTAAGACAACAGTGAAACTGAAAATAGTTCCCCGGATGAGAAAGAAAACATTCATTTATTGCCAAACAGCCAGTAAGTAGATATGGAATTGGCATCGACCATATCGTAAACAAAAAACTAGAGGCAACTTCAGTAAGAACAAGCATAACAAGATGCATAACTCAGCAATCTGGATTCTGGAACATCTTGAGTCCTCAGCAAAACTCAAAGTGAAAAAAGAGAAGAAATAATTAAAAGTAGTAAGGGATAAAGCGAAAATTTTCAAGTTGCTTGAGCAAAATAGTGCAACCAGTGATGGTTGGATAATGGTAGCTAACTTCCAATCACCAGCATTATTCAGAAAATCTAGTTTTCAGTCGATGCAGGCAATTCTAAATTTGAAGAAAACCCTATGAGTTAATGGTACACACTCTTAAAACTCATAGCAGGTTATAGGAGAATGAACCACAAAAGTTCCTAGAAACATATTCCAGCAAGAAAACAAAGGTAAACGAGCTTACAAAAACCAAAAACAAAGGAAAGAAAGAAATCATGAAACCATGTGGATATTCCAGGTCAACGAAAGACCAGAAGGCCAGGAGACATTGGTTGTCCCCAATTTCTCACACATGCTAAGCTTTCTCATATCTGTCATCTGAAGCTTAAACCAACCTTCCCACCCACTCTTTCTCACTTAAAATTCATATAGCAATAAAGAAAATTCAGAAATATGAAATGTTCACATTTCTTTGTTAGTTCTAGATGGTTCATTCCCTATTCTAAATCCCAATGGACGGCATGTGAGAATAAACATTTCCAATTGATTTCTATAATTATTCCATTGTAACTGTGGAAGGACGTAATTAAACTTTCAACATATACATAAGTATTAAAAGGCACCTGTTGGTCGATATGCTCTGAAGAGCCAAATAAAGAAACACAATCATCTTGATTAATCAGTGTTATTTGATCTCTTCAATCAACCATTTTGATCGCTTGTAACCCCCTGTAATTTTTTGTAAAAGGGACAATGTTTTGTGATAATTACAATTGAAGCGGTACCCGTGAAACTTCATCCTACCAATAAGATCAATAGCATAGTCCTTTTTATCTACGGAAAGAAGGAGACACTTGAGGAGGCGGTTACAAATTTTTGGATTCAACATGAAACCTTTGTCCAAAGCATAGAGGAAGATGTTTGCTGCTTCATCCAGCTTCCCTTCCATGCAGAGGCCATTAATCAAATGTACACAGCTTGTAGGGTTAATGCTGATATTGAACTCGGTGAGAACAGAAAATATAATGAGTGCTTCATGTACTTTTTTTGCCTGACAGAATCCAATAAGTAGTATTGTGTATGGAGCTAAATTAAAATCTCTAAACTTGAAGTCCATTTTCAGTAATCCTCGAATTGCTTCTTCCACATTTCCTTTGACAAAATATTCCTCCAAAGCATTGATTGAATCATCTTCCCGTCCAGGAATGCTCTTCAAATATTCCAAATAAAGACTGAAGACCTGCGAGATATTCCCCTTTCTTGATGACCAAGTCATAAGGGCTTTATAATTTGAGAAGCTAGCTTCACAACCATGCTTCAACATATGTTCACGGATCTTTAAGGCATCCTCTTCTCTGTCAACCCTGTAAAGCCCATCAATAAGTGTCCCATAAGTAACAGAATCGGGTACGAGCCCCTTGAGCTGCAGATCCTTAAAAAGCTTCAATCCACCATTGATATTACCAGTCTTGCAAAAGCCATTGATTAAAATGTTGTATGTAATAATGTCAGGCACAACCCCACTACCAGCAAGTTGTACAAGAAGCTTGTAAGCATTCAAAATTTGTCCATCTGCACACATTTGTTCCACCTTTTTCTGGAGTGTGACACTGTCAAAAACCCGATCAGAACCTTGGGAAAGCCGAAAAAATAATGACGGACTTCTCCCGATCTCCATCTTGTACAACAAAAGGTGTGCCTCATCAAGTTTACCAGCCTTGCAAAGTCCATTTATTAGAGCATTGAAGGTCACAACCGAAGGGAGACATCCAAGTTTCTCCATCTGATTAAATATTTCTTGTGCCTCCCCAACCATTCCCTTCTTAGACATGCCACAGATGAGAATGGTATACGTGCAAGAATTATGAAACTGTTCATGCTTAGAAATCTCAAGTTGAAGAGATTTAGCTTGATCCAGAAGACCAATGTCACAAAAACCTTTGATTACCGCATTGTAACAGTAAGCATCAGGAACCAAGCCTCTCCAAGTCATCTCATCTAACATCTTGGCAGCTTCACCAACCCTGCCCTCTTCCGACAAACCACGTATCATAATAGTGTACAAAATAACATCCGGGACAATGCCCTCTTTAAACATCTTGGAGTACCATGCATGCGCTTCATTATATCTCCTAGCCCTAAACAAGCCATTAATCAGGGAACTATAGCCTTTCTGTCCAAGAGTATACCCGTCTCTCTCCAGCAACCGGAGGAAAGAAAGCGCTTCATCTATCCTCCCCAACTTGCAAAACCCATTAACCAAGGCATTATAACAAACCAAATCAGGCGGGCAGCCTCTTTCTTTCATCGTGTTGAACAACCTACAGGCCTCATCTACCTTCTTTCGCTGGCACAGGCCAGAAATAATAGCAGTGAAGGTTATAACATTGGGCAATAAACCCCTGAGGTCCATCTCATCGATCATTTGAAGAGCACCATTAATGTTGCCACTCTTACAAAACGCATCAACCAATAAGTTATAAGTATACTCATCAGGAGAACAATTGGACTTGAGCATGGTATTATACACTGCAAAAGCCAGCACAAACAACTCTTTCCTAAGCACAACCCTCAAAATGTTGTTATAGGCGTGAGCATCAGGCTTAGAATCTAACTCAGACATTCTACCGAACGACTCAATGGCCTCTTCAGTGAGACCCATGATGAAGTAGGTCCTGATCAAGGCCCTAACGGACTCAGAAGTGATCAAAATCCCAGATTTCTTGAGAATCTGGAGGGCATCCCAGTAAAGGGAAAACCAGTTGTTAGAGGAAAGAGTGCGACTCACCAAGTTGCGTAATTTCTTGGAGTAAATGGTCTCGAACTTGAGGGCCACCCAGATGCAGAAATGGAGACCCGCTTTAGGGTGATGGTGAGGGGGCTCACCAGAGGAAGAGTGCTGTGACTGCGACTGTGAGTGAAGAAGAGAGAGGAACACCTTTGTAGACTTATGATCCCCTACGTTGGGAGAAGGGATTTGGTTGAACACGCGGACGGAGTGGTGGGACAGCAGCTTGGATTTGGAGTAGAGGGTGACGAGGTTGTTCAATGTCGCACGATCCATGTTGCTTAGTGAATGAATTTTGTCAGCCGAGAAACATTTGAGAAGAGATAGAAGAAGGGGTGTTTGGAATCAACCTAAGTGTACGAGAGTTGATGTTCTTGGTGTTTATTTTCCGATGATGTTGTTGACAATGACTTGGGCTTCAATGGCGTTCGCGGCAGCTGCGCGATGTAATGTGATGTTCTCTGATGTCTTCTTGTCGCGTATTCTGTTTGTGTCAAAAGGCCGTGGCGGCGTGGTTCCTGGGTGGGTTTAAGGATTTTGCGTTTGGGTTTTCTTCTTTTTTAAAAAAAAAATTAATTTAATTTTGCTCGATTACACTCACCCTGATGTAATTTTTGCTAAAATCACGAGAACCAAGAAAAATCCAATATCACAAACTGCGAACCCTTGATGCAGTACGGGTGCCTATTAATCGGAGTGAAAATTCATTCATCTCCCTTCATTGTTCAGTCATTTAGTTGGACTTCTATTCATCTTTTATAATTTTCAATTTGCATATCAAAATATTTAGGGCGCGTTTTGTTTATAAAAATATTTTTTGTTTTTATTTTTTAAAAAGGATTTTTATTCTTAAATTTTTAAAATCAAGAAGTGTGTTTCATTTATAAAAGTAGATTATATTTTTAGAAAATAAAAACAATGAAAATATGTTTAGTTTTTTTGTTTTCAAATGTATTTTTAAAATCAAGCTCAAAAAGATAATATTATATTTATTATTAAATCTTTACTAAAAATATATTTGTTATTAAATAGTATATATATATTATCTTATTTGCATTGATTCATCTACCAAACATATTTTGATTAATATGTTGCTATATACAAGATTGATCGTTAAGATTATATTATTATAATGTAAATAAAATAAATTACTCACTTTTAAGTTACTTTTATTATTGTACCAAGAAAAGTTATTTTTATTATAATTATCATTTTTAAGTTATTATTATTATTATTATTATATCCCAATTAGGGCCCCAAAGCATTCACCTTCTTCCTGCTTTCCTCACACCATAGACGCCGCCACAGAACATCCAAGGGACGCTGAATAATAGCAGCTACAACTGCTTCACCCCGTGACAATGGCGTCCATTACCAGCAACTCATGACTACCATTCACATGCCCTTCTTGCTAACCATGGGCTCAACCTTTGAAAACCACCACCACCCACAATGCTGTCATTTCGGTGCTACCCGACACCACCAATGGCCGCTCGCGCTACTCGCTTCGCCACCGATCAGCAACGCGTTGCCCGTGCAAATGGTCTGTGATGGCACGATCTATTTCGCTGCCATGTTCTGCCCCAATGATGGTTGCCCTTGCTCCGGCTTCCTTCTTCTTCAACGTTCCAACAAATGGATCTTGCTAATGGGTCTTTATGAAGGTGTTATCAGTTTGCTAGTTTGATGTTTTTGGTTGCTATCTCTTTGTTCCTCACTTGCCTGATTATGGGGTTGTGATTTATTGTATCCATTGAGAAAAAAACAAAAAGGAGAGTGAAAGGGGGCATGACGTTGCTGAGTAAGGTGAGCAGGAGGGGTGGCCGCTTTGGTAAAGGGAGAAGGATCTAAGAAGGAGTTGTTGGTGTTGTGATTGTTGAAGAAAGAAACACAAATTCTTTGTAATTACAAAGAAGCCACCGCATTTTCGATTGAAAACGTTTTCAACTCTGAATGAAATATATTGCTGAAAATATTGAAAATGTGAAAATGGCGTTCACTTTTTCAAGAAATTCAGAAAATATTTTTAGAAAATACTTTCAATGTGACCAAACCAAATGCATTTTCAGGCAGTCATTGAAAATGAAAGCGAAAAGAGGCAAACCAAACAACACCCTAGCTTTTTCATCTTTTAATGAGTTATTTATAATAAGAGTTTATCTAACTAAGGATGTTTCACCAGGAAAAAAAATAAGTTTATCTACGGACATTTAGAACCAAACTTATTTGGATGATTTGTCAATATATGATTAAATTATTGCATAAAACAAAAAACTTTACTGATATTACATCAAAATTGAACCCAAACTATATTGTTTAATAATTACCTAAGAATAATAATTTTGGAACATAAAATAAAACCTTGTGTATGTATATAAAATGAAAATACTAATTATTGATAAAAATAAATTGAAGGAGTGCATTTTGATATTTCCTCATATTATTATGGAAAAATTACACTTTATTGCCTTAACTATAGGTCATGTGCACTTTAAACTATAAACTTTAGAAATATCCAATTTGATATATTGAAATTTTTGAATGTACAATTTGATTATTCTATTAATTTTTCATCAATTGTTAATAAAATTATCCCAAATTTATGGAATTTTAAATTATTAGGTTGTATATTTAGAAAAGTTTTAGGAGTCAATTACTCCAAAATTTAAGAGATATAGTATATTTACTTTATCTAAAATGTACAATTGTAAAAGCTTAGATGTTAAAGTTCACATGACTTATAATTCAAGGGTTAAAACATAATTTTCCTATTAATATTAATTTTAAATGGGTTGGCTTGGATGAACTTTTAGAAAAAAAGTCTTTTCCTAGTTAATCCTTATTATTTGATAATTGATTATAAACTAAATTTATGTTTGGATATAATATCAAAAGATCTTCATTTATTCTCAAATATTGAATTTAGATGTCCCGATTTCTAATTAGATAAAAAAATACCTTTATATTTAAATATTAATTTGACCGGTGGATTTTTATATTTATTTAAATATTGGGGGATGATTGATTTTTTAATACAGGCCTTGAATAGGTGAGAGCTAGATTAAAATACTCAAATAATTGTATTCAGTATCAAATATTATGACCAATCAAGGGTCTTTTTTTTACATATGGTTTTTGAGTGGTGTATTTACATCAATATGGTATTTTGAAAAAAATTTCCAAAATATGGTGTTTTCAGTATAGAATCCGCCAAAGGCGGATTCAACACTGAATCCGCCAAAGGCGGATTCAATAAAAAAATATTTGTGTACTGAATCTGCATCGAATTCAGTGTAAAAAATATTATTTTATTGAATCCGTCATTGGCGGATTCAATAAAATAATATTAAAATAAAATTACATCTTCAAAGTCAGACTCAGAATCCATCAAAATAATAATTTTTTATTGAATCTGCCAATGGCGGATTCTAAAACACCATATACAAGTAAATTACCCATTTTATCATATTAGTGTAAATCACCTATACAAACACCATATATAAATTATTTTTTCGCCAATGAAAGCAATATCAAA
The DNA here is from genome assembly GCA_031216105.1 of Dalbergia cultrata. Lineage (NCBI taxonomy): Eukaryota > Viridiplantae > Streptophyta > Magnoliopsida > Fabales > Fabaceae > Dalbergia > Dalbergia cultrata. The sequence goes on from CM062348.1 coordinate 40,051,630, forward strand.
TATTATTATAGTGCCAAAGCACCAGCCAACTCCATGATTAACACGCGCGTGATCCATGAAAACGTTGCTGCATCCCATACCTTCATTTCAATACAAGAAATCAATAATACACTTCATACAGATTTCATGAAAGCACTAACATTGGATGCTACTACCATATCATTTTTCACTTTTATTTCTTTCATCTCACAATTTTCATACAATCCTTCATAACTCAAAATTCAGATAATTTCAAGAAAGAGAAAATCATACTAGGAATTGAACCGGTCAAAATACTAGTTCAAAGGTTTAGAGATCCAATCAACTCAACTGGAGTTCAACCGGAATAATATATATATATATATATATATTCATATGTCTATAAAAATAAATGTAATCCATATAAAATTTCTCTAGTTTCAACCTCATAATATAGTCACAAATGATTTGAAAATAATATTTGTTAGTGACCAACAAGGTTTATGGAAAGTAGCCTGTGAATGACGAAGAGAGAAGAATAACAACCTAACAATCTTTGTTAGTACCCTTCTTTAGTTTTATTTTCTTCATTTTTGCTTTGTGCTTGCCATAAGACGTGAGTATTTAAGCTTTAAAAAATAAAAAAATATATCAAAATTTTTGAAACCTGTCAAACTAGTCCGGTTCATCGGTTTTCCCAATTCTTGATTGATTTTGACCTCCCCTAGTTCATAACCTTAACCGAGCCGACCAGATGATCGATTCTCGGTTAACCAGGTTCGATTCGATTTTCTCCTCCATGGATAATTTTACACTTTGTACTGACATAATATCTACAGAAGAATGCCAATTATTTCATATTTCTTACCTTTAAATAATTTTGGCCTTTGAAATCAGGACAGAGTGAAAGTGAACTCCAAAAATTTTGTATAAGAAGAAGTCATTCATTTTAACCAATGTTAAGAAAACTGAATCGGACAGGCCAGTCCAACCGGGTTAACCGAGAACTAGTCGCCTGGGCGGTCCGGTTTATTGGCTGGAACCGGAGAGGCTCGTAAGCAGGTCAAGAACAAAAAACCGGGAAAACTCACAAACCCGTGAACTGGACTCGGTTCGGACTTTTATTTTATTTTATTTTTTTCAAAGCTTAAACACTAGTATCTTGTGGTAGTCACAAAGCAAAAATGAAAAAAATGGAATCAAAGAAAGGTACTAATAAAGATTGTTAGGTTATCATTTTTCTGTCTCCATCATTTGCAGACTGCTTATCATAAAACTCGTTGGTCACCAACAAATATTATTTTCAAATACTTTTGTGATTGTGTTGTAAGGCTGAAATTAGATAAATTTTATATAGATTATGTTTATTTTTATAAACCTATGAATATATTTTTTTTTTGTATTGATTATATTAATGTTAATGATTTAATATATTTGTTATATTCTATATATATATATATATTTCAGTTGAACCCTGGTTGAACTGGTTGGACCTCTAAACCTCTAAACCAGTACCTTGACCTGTTCGATGCCTGGTTCGATTTTCTTAACATTGATTTTAACTGAGAGTTATGTTATTTGTCTTCAAAATACATGGGATTCTGTGTCAATTCACATCTCATCTATCATTGGATGGGGTATGGATTCCATTTAAGTATGGTCCATGTCTCATCTAATGGTGGATGAGATGTGAGTCAGCACGATATCTTATGCCTTGTGAGTACAAATAACATTTTTCTTTAACTAGTGAATGAATGTGAAGCTCCCTAAAGTGGCAATTAGCATAGAAATCTCCACTTCCTTGGCTGCAACTATCAGAAAAAGGTGTGCTTTGCCTTTAGTGATAAATTAACTGTTTTGTAATTAATCTGATGCGACCATAATGTTGTCTGTCAAACTTTGAAAAATGGAAATAAGTGAGAATGAAAGAAAACATGAAGAAATAGTATAAAAAAGTCAAGAAATTAAACAAAATTGATTATTTCTCTTTTTATGGTTTCTACTAAATGCATATCGGGGCTTGGACCAATATGATTTTGTATCATTAATTTTCGATTAAAAGTGAGTTAATTTCAATATTATTTATATTTGGAAGTTATATCTCAAAATTAATTATGATAAAATGAATATTGTTTGGATAACATTAAGTAAAATTACTTTTAGATGTATAACTATTAAAAGGGACATAAAATTTCTATTATACTTTTAATGTCATTCCTTTATTTAATTTTATTCTTATATATATATATATATATAGTAGTATTATTACAATGATTATATAAATATTACAAGTAACATCTATAATATTAATCCATAATTTATAATCTATAATAATAACAATACTGATATTCAAGATTCATTTTAGGAAAGATTTTACAGGTATCACTCATAAAGCAACATATGGCACACAAATGGATTATCTTCCTTACTAATTAAAAAAATTTTACCTTCGTTTATCTTTCACTAACACAACATAAATATTCACATTAAATATTGGATTTCAAACCATTGCAATTCTTAATTTAAATGATAAGGTTGATCAAAACATATCAATCTAAATTATTTAACATTGAAGATGGATATTCCCATGTTAGTGGAAAATGTTTTAATTAGATAAAACGTGTTGTTACAGAGAATAGTAGGGGTTGAGCGTGAATCTAGAAGCAACCTAATTATGTTGGCCGAATTCACTGGCTCACAAATTCCGGAATCCAGGTCTAGAGCCTTGTCCTACTCGAATATGAAGAAAGCCTCGATGTGCCAGCGGTTACTGATGTCATCTTCCCCTTTTTGTGACTTACCCATGAAGTAGAGAATATGGGATCAGCACGTTGTGAAATATGATAAGCCTTGTGACCCTGATAACCATCTCTAAGACACCTCTTTGACTACTCCAAAGGACTCCAAGTATAAGTTTACATTCACTTGCACACTCAAACCTCATAAAGTTGTTGCTTACTTGTTATGGAGTCCTTGTAGGTACACATCCCCCTTTCTCACCGAACTCAAAGACCATGGTCACCTTGTGTTCCCAAATCCATTATTCTTTGGGCAATGAGGTATAATTCAAAATGTTATTCTCCCTCATTAATGAGTGCTATGTCTACTTCAAAGTAAATTCCTTCTAAGGTGCATTGCGAAGACCGCCACATCCCGAAAAATAGCCTCCATGTGCTTGAAGTACACACTACCTCAAAATCTACTTCACAGGCTAGCACCCAGGTCAATAGAAATGAAGTCCCAAACACTGGTCATATCCATGCAAACATGAACCTAGCAAATAATGAAAGAGCAATAGATGCGAATTCTCCGCTCATAGTAAAAATAATCAAGGTTATAAGGAAGCAAGCTATGACCATTCAAGATCTGCAATGCGATGTCGATACCATGAAAATGGTAGAAGAGGATCGCTATTAAATAGAGGAAGAACACTTCGCTGAAGAAAGGTGAAGAAGTGAAGAAGATTTGCTTCAAGAACTTCATTAGAAAAAAGCAAAGGAGGCTCGCCGCTAGTATGAGCACTATAGGCGAGAGTCTAGCAAGCCTTGATATGTTGATGCCCCTTGTAGGTTATCTCAGAGCCCGATCCATTGTAACTTGATGCATCATAGAGAAAGAATGAGCTGGTAGGAACCTAATCCTAACTTGTAAAAGTCAAACCTATGATCCTAGCATTGAGAATAGGAGGTGGAAAGTGGAAGCTGTATAATCATGGTAAGATGAAACATGGTTGATGGAATCAACAAACTCTACTTCTTGGGACCACCACTTGGAGAAAAGGAAATGGAAGTCGATAGTTCAAGACGAGGATGATAAATTCCCGTTCTCCAACAACATCATGAATCTGAAACTCCCACAGAATTTTAAGTTGCCGGTGGAAATTGAAGAGTATGATGGGAGATTGGACCCCCAAGAATGTCTAGATATGTTCAAGTCACGAGTGTATTTGGTGGGGGTTTTTGATGTCATCAAGTGATGTGCCTTTCCAATCATACATTGAAAAGCAATGCTAAAATGGGTCAACTATAAGTAAAGATGTAGCACAAGGGGTTGAATCATGCTTCCAAATTCTTTACTTTATGAATCTCAAATAAAGTCTATCAAGTGTTTTAAACTTGAAGGCAATGGAAAATATAAGTTAATAAGCTTCAGAATGTTACTTTCTGAAATGTCCAGAAACTAAATAAATACTTCAAAAAGATATTTGAGAAAGAATAAATGTTGACACAATAAAAAGAGTAACACATAATAATTTAAAGAAAGAGAGAGAAAGAAAAAAAGGAATATCGCTCATGAATTTTTTTACTGGTTCAGCCAAACACTACCTATATCTAATTCGCAACAAATCTATTAATGAGTTCCACAATCAACCACTTCCTCAACCTGAGAAAGTAAGATATTTCTTTTAATAGATTTTTCATGCTATCTCTAGTGAGCAATTTGTATAATCTGTAAGCTCCAGAACTCTTCAGAAAGAATTAGTGTTATATGTTTTGATTGATAACAAAACCAATTTAAAGAAAATACTTTGAAGAATTACTAATGTCTACTTTGAGTTTCTTGACATAGCACACAGGGATTTTTGAACTGCATAAAATGAACTTAAAGTGAAAATAATTTCACTTTACATGTGCAAATATGATTTTATCTCGTATTAAGAGATTGTGCCAAATAGAAGTGAATATTATATCATACAAAGAACGTATACATGCATTACGGATTGAAGTAAATCAAGTCAAGAAGAAGAAACCAAGGCATGGGTCTTTAGAAAGTAGCACTGGATATCAGAAAGTAACTCAAATTGAAGATATTAAGCAAACTCTAATAACAATGTGTTGCACAACCTTCAATCATCATGATCGCAATTCTTTCATCATCATTAAAGCTTTGATTGAAGACCAAAAGACAAAAGAATTATCAAAAAACTGATTCCACACTTCACAAAGCAAACTTCACTGTGGAGCGCTAAACATTACTAGAAAACGAGGGAAATTTGAATTTTGAAATTCAAATATCAAGTCAAACTCAGTTTCAAAACTGGCACATTATCTCTTCTGCTTTCCTGGTCAAGCACTCTAGCTTTTAGAAGGAAAAGTTCAGAAACCATATTTAGAAAGTAAAGAGATAGTTTCTGAAGAGACATCAGACACCTTAATCACATAACAGCTTCTACAACAGATCTGATAAGCTGTCAGTCTACTTTTCTAGATTACATTTTCGAGACATAAATAGATGATTAACACGTGTCACTTGGACAACAGATTAATGGCAACGGTCACAAAGGGGGACCATTTATAAATAGAGATATTGTACTCAAATGTATAACATGAATTGAATACACAAGAGTGAAAACTATCTGAAAATCCCTCCACATATCCTGCAAGGTTCACCACCTCATGTAATCAGATTCTTTACCTATAAAAATCTTCTTTCTATGTTCTTAGATATATATACGTTCTTCCTAGGAAGAAATGTTAGAAAGAAGTCATTCAAGTTATCCCAGGTTATTCATGTATATTTTAAGGAAACTTGAGTGTAGGTCAGCTTGAGTGGCAACCCAAATAGAAAACCTTTGTATCCTTAATCTAGTAATGATCGGTGTGAGATTTCTCTTGGAGAAGCTAATGTAAAACTACTTGTAATGATACAGTAATAGAGAGGTTGGTGAAAGACTACTCAGTTTAGCTTGGAAAGGCTGGTGAATAACTACTTGTAGTATGATAGTAGGGGCTGTCTACTTATCACGGTTCAGCTTGGAAAGGCTGGTGAATAACTACTTGCAACGTGACAGTAGGGGTTGTCTACTTATCACGATTTAGCTTGTAACGTGATAGTAAGGGTTGTCTACTTATCACAGTTTAGCTTGGAAAAGCTGGTGAAAGACTACCTAGTTCAGCTTGAAGAGGTTGGTGAAAAACTACTTGGTTCAGCTTAGAGAGGCTAGTGAATGACTACTCAGTTTGTGACAGTAGGGGTTGTCTACCAGTTATAGGTGAGAGCTTGGGAAGACTATTGTAAAAACTATCTAGTATTTCTTTCTCAAGTTGAGAAATGTGTTAGTGAATCTCAATGAAAGTTGAGTATTGGATGTAGGCAGGTTTGGCTGAACCAGTATAAATGACTCGTGTCATATCTTCTTCTCCTCCTTAATCTCTTTTATTTTCATAGCTTACATTATAATTTAATATCTGTTGAAAGTTCTTTATTTTTAATTATTCGATTACTAACATTATACTTCAGAAAGCCACTTTTTGAAACATTTAATCTCCTTTTTTGCTGCACTTCAAGCTTAACGCTTGATAGTTTATTGTTTAATGTTTCAATTTTAGAAATGGATAAAAAGGAAGCAAAACATGATTCAACCTCTCTTCTCATGCACTTCTTTCCCTACAAGTGATATCAGAGCCAGGCCTCTTAGGGGTTGAGCAATCTAACGATTGTAGAGGATAAAGACTTAACGGACAGAATGGCACATATTATTCACATAGCAAAAGATCACTTGATCAACTAACCGTCTTTCTCTGATGAGGTTCCAAGATCTGATGAGGCAGCCTCAATGTCAAGAGGTGTCCTGAGAAGCAGGAGGATAGAACAACAAAAGCCAGAGTTTAGTTGAACTCCAAAGCAAAGCATCTGCTCGTATGTGCACCAAGTAGAGCTGAATTAAGAATTATCGCAACAACAAGGTCTACTCGACATTACTTAGTAGTTAATAAAACCTTTTACTTCACTGGAATCTTTCAAAAAATGATCAACTACTATTATCAACTAATATTATCAATAAATCCGAATGGTTTGTTATTATTATTAAACCATGGTATTTGATTTGCCAAATACATCATTATTGTATATTCTTTCATATGTATGGCGCAACCCAATCCTTGTTTTTTTTTTTCAAATTTCAAATCTCTTATCCTTTTTTGAATCGAAATATCAAATCCAAATAATAAGCGATTTACTCTTGACCTTGACAGTGATATATGTTGTATATGTTAATCCTAGATGTAAAAATAGGCAGAATTCGCCCATGAAAAAGAAAATTAACAAAAAAAATACTAGGTATAAATCGTATGTTCATGAAATAGGAGAAAAAAGGGGGCCAATGATATAGAAGAACCGAATCGTAAATAAAGTTCAGGTTCGAATTCGATAGAAAATATGGATGGTATTGTCTATAATTATAGACAGGAAATATAGGACAGACTACGCATGTTGCTCGAAGATCATAAACCAACTAAAAGGTCGTGGAAAAAAGTATTCTAACTCAAAATTGATTAGGAAAATACTTGGAAGCCTTTCTGCAATATGGCTGCTCAAAGTCACAGCTTTTACTAAAAACAAGATCTTCAAACTCTTGTCCCGAACGCTCTTAATGGATCTCTTAAAATCCATTAAGATGTGCTCCCTAAAATACATGATAAATCCACAAAAGGAACAAGTTCTTGGTCCTAAAGTCATCACATTAGAAGCGGTGTAAAGCTAAAGCCATAGGAGTTATTGAAACCTCTGATGAAGAGGAAAAATCTAATGAAGGGCATACTGGGTACTTGGAGCAACTTTGAAGATGAAAAGAATGGGTTAGAAAGCCATGATGAGTTAGAAGATGTTGAAAATCTATGTTTCATGGCATGAGTATGCTTCAACAGAAGAATGTAAGATACCTTTTTGGATTTAGAGGGTGGATCAAGAACATGAAGCTTAAGGACTTGAAAAGACTCAAGTTCACTGATGAAAAGTATTTTAGAAGGACTTTGCAAATTATCTAAAAGAATTGAAAGATTCTTGAGAAAATAAGTCTAAAAGAAACTTCTAAAAGCAAGCAGATGAAAGCCACACTTCTAGAAAGTAGACTCTATAACTCAGATACTTTAGAAAGCATGCTCAGAACTCCAAAAGCAATAAAAAATAACACTTCTGAACATAGCGAAGACCAATTTGAAGATTGAAAAGAAGTTGAAGATTCTCAAGGTACATAAACTACAAAGGAGCTTCTGATTTAAAGACAGTTTCTCAAAATAGAGTTCTTGGAGACATTTCGAAGGGAGTGAAATCATCCCTAAGAAATATGTCAAACTATGTTTTCATCTCCACCACCTCAACGTTTTGAAGAAGCTTTGAATGATCAAAGTTGAGTGCATGCTATGCAAAAAGTGTTGGACTAGATCAAGAAAAGCAAAGTCTAGATACTCGACCAAGAGAAAGGTCATCATTGGTACACAGTGGGTGTTCAGAAATAAGCTAGATGGAGCTAAACGAAAGAGATTAGTGGACGCTACCTTCTTCTTGAAAAACTAAAGCACCTGGCTATGCAAAGAATAGGATACCTCTGCACTCTCTGTTACTGAAGCCAAATATGAAGATTGTTGCAAGTTGCTGCACTTAGATGCTCTCCATAAAGAACCAGCTAGAAGGTCATCATTTGAGGTATTCCAAAATCTCTATCCTTTATAGTAATACTTGTGTTGTTAATCCAGTTAAAAATTCTATTCAGCACTCTAGATCCAAGCACCTTAATGTCAAACCTTGTTTTGAAATCATATTTGAAAAGTATCCTCAAAGTCAATGCTTATTAATATTAAAGACGATAGTGTCAGAAATATTCAAAGGACCTTTAGCTGAAAATCGTTTATGTGTGTTTTGAGAAAGTTTTTTTTTAAATAAACACTTTAAATCTGCATAAACATTCATGCACAACATCTCTGGGTATTCTCCTTTTCATTGCTCTGATATGAAGACCACATGAGACACCAGTTTGCAAAACCTATTCATTCCTTGAAGTTCAAAAGATTTGTTCATAAGCTCAGAAAGAAGATGAAGTGATCAGAAAGGAGAATAATAGAATCAGAAAATAGAAAATGAACAGTCTCATGACACTTAGAATATAATGATAAACCTATGGTGTAACATCCTAATTTTTAACCCAATACTCCTAGAACGTATTTAGGTTAGCCATTAATTTATTACTCTTTTGTTACATTCTTTCTTTAAAATACTTAGCGGAAATTATGAATAAATTTTTCTTTTTGAAACTCGAAAACAAAACATAAGTCACGTGCTAAAGATAAAACCTAATGTTTGCTGCAAACATAACATACAAGAAAGAGAGACCATATCATTCATAGCCACAAAATATAAATGTTATACATAACATCACAACATAGTCATATCCTCATAAATACATAAATTACTACTATCATAGTTCCATCATCACATTAAAAAGAAATACACATATATATAAAGTGGCATCTACGTGCTTCTGCTACATCCCTCTAATCCGGCTCATAGCATGTACCCCACACCCATGCCTTAGTAGAAGTCATGAACTAGGCCATTATCTTCATCTGGAGACGATACGGAAGAAAAGAGAGAGGGATGAGAAACTCATTCAAGGTTCTTAGTAGAGCTTCCCGACTGTAACACAAATGTCATCGTCATCATCCCAGCCACTTCAGTTTTAATTATGAAAGAGGTGTTTATGCATAAGGTTTGGTTTTAAACTTCTCGAATCTATTTATCTGAAGTGGGTATCTTTTAGTATGAGTCTTAATGACATGATGTAACAGATATTGGATGAATGTATGACAATACATTATGCAAGTAATCGATAGAACACAACATCAAGAAACATCAACATATAAGGGGGATATAACTTCTCATGTAAAACTCTTTCTCTTATCATAACTGTGTGATATTAAAACATCATATTTCTTTCTCATACTTAAACTCTTAAGTTCTTTTTCTCAAAGACCACCCTCTTATCCTGTCACTAAAAATCCAACCATTATGCCGCCCCGGTGATTTTATTCTGTCACTAAACTCTATCTCACCTATTGCCTAGGAATGAGCTCAATCCTAACTAGTCATCACTAGATTTAACGTGGGGAAAAATAGAGGGGCTAATTCATCACTAATTTCCAACTTATCCCAGATAAGTATAAATATATCCCGACTCCCAGAGTGCGGGTTAAGGGCTTAAGGGTCACCTAATACACCGACTCCTAGAGTGCAGGTTAGGGACTTAAGGATCACCTAATACACCGACTTCCAGAGTATGGGTTAGGTTTATTTCCTTCTTCGAAATGCATCTACTGGCACCCGATGCACATGTAAATTTGTCCACTTTGACAGGGTGCATCTACCATACCCTCACGGTTTTGTTATCTCCTTACCAAGGCAGGAGAAATATGTCTCAGTGTGTTATGCAAGAATGCATCATAAACACATACCCTTAATTATCTTCGTGGAACTTCATTCAATGTATATCGTGCTCATCAAATCATGCAAATCATCATAGTATGCCACAATGTACACAACACTCAATTCTCAAGTTTATACATCCATATGCACATAGCATCAGCACTTTAGCAAAACAATAAACATGTTCCTACCCAGAATGTTGGAATAAAGGACCGGGCTCAGCTAGTGCAAATGCTATGCATCAGAAAACATATTATTAAACAGATAAATACTTTGAGACACTACTTCTCACATCAAATACTAACTCTCACATTCCTCTCCTATCTTATAGTATATTATGCATTAACCTTTACGAGCCTTAAACTTTTGATCTAGTTAAACCTAGCATCCAAATTAGGTCTTTTGTACACCTATGGGATTACAACTAATAATTCTCACTAATTATTATGATTATAATCAATTCTAAACAGCATAAGGCAAAATTCTACCTTTTCAAATTACGGGTGTCTAGGGGTTACAATATTGACCCTTTCTAGGTTTCGTTTTCGCCTAAGATGCTATAATTAATTCCTAAACCAATTATGAGAGATTCCTACACATTTATACTAATTATAAAACATTTTTACTGAGGTTAATTATGCTGGATTAGAAACGGTATTATTTGTGGTCTAAGTGTTCTGAAATTCTTATTTTAAATCTTTTCTAGTTACTAGTTTTTCTTAGCTTTCTCAAATTATTTTCTTAGCTTTCTCAAATTAATTCTAACATCAAATATACATGAAACCACTCATTCTAACATAATAAAATCATCATCATACAGTGGACAAAACATCAAGGCAGAACTGTGAACATCCATGCATATAATCACATAAAATTTCATCTCAAGTGCACATAAATTTCTAGTTTTCTCTTGGAACCTTTTTAGAGCCTCAAAACTCTTTTAGAAACTATTTTATTTCATAAAAATCATAAAAATACAACCAAGGGTAGTGGCTATTTTATTTTGCTCATAGATGAGATTTAAAACATAAAAACATATTTATATCATATGCTAAGTTCATCTAGCTTAAGAAAATCCTTAAACATAGTTTGTTGGTCATTGTGACTAGATGAAACTTATACTAAGTCCATCCTTATCACATGGCTAAAAATACATTCATGAAATACTACCATTTTCCAAACTTCACTTGAGACAAAAATGGGCAAGTCTTTGAGCTCTAGGATCCTTAAGTGATGACATAATCTTAAACATGCTATGCACTTTGTTTTACTCTTTATTAGAAAATAAAGTGAGAGCATAAAATAAATATGGGATGCAAAGCTTGTTATTATCTTAAATATTTAGGTAATGACTTGAAATATAAACATGAGAATGCAAAGCTTGAAATATAAACATGATAATGCAAAGCTTGAAATATAAACATGATAATGCAAGTTCATTTCTTTATTCTTGGTATTTAGTGATGACAAGGAAAAGTAAATATGATGTGCAAAGCATAAACTTAAACATGGATACAAGTTCATTTTATTCTTACTTGAGCTCATCCAAGACTTTAAAGGAAGAAATAATCTCAACCCAGCACTTATCTAACAAAGTAAAGTGAGCTTTAGAGTTCTTTACACCATAGTTTCAAAGAAACCTTATAGTTTGAACATCATCATCAAGCTCAAGGAAAAAGAATTAAAAGATCAAAACACATAACACCACTATTTTTAAAACCAAACTCAAGATAAGAAAAAGGAAGAGAAGAACCAAAAATAAAAAAGGAAAAGGAAAGGAAATCCAAAACCTTGAGCAAGGAAAACTAAAATGTTTCAAGAGTCAAGAACAAGTTTCAAGCTTTAGAGGTTTCTCAAATGTAAATCTCAAGACCATTATCTTGAAACCTCATCATCAACCTCAAGATTTTCCTTTCGAAAATCAAGTCTCATGACCAAAAACAAAAGAGAGGAAAAGAGTTGAACCAAGAGGAAACTAGCACTTTTTCACATCAAGTAAAAGAAAATCTTTTGAAACAAAACCCCTACCAAGTGGATATTTCTTTGGGAGGAAAAGAGAGCTTGTTCTTGTAAAGGAATGAGAAGAGAAACTCTTCTCCAAGTGATGATGATGATTTCGGCCAAGCACAAAGGAAAAGGAAGGAGTTGTGTTTTATGTGAGCTTTGTGTTTGAGAAAGGAAGCTTTGGTGTTTAGATGATCATCTATGGTGGTGGTGTGGTGGTTTGACGTTGTAAGGAATGGTTCTTTGAAGAAGATGATGAAGATGAAGAAGATGAGAAGAAAAGAGCACTTGGAGTTCTTAAGAGAAAAGAAAGAAAGCTTGGAGAAATCTTAAGACACAAACTTGAGCAAATGGAACAAGGTTCATTCATGATGGCCATTTATAGAAAAACAACACAAGTAGAGGGTGAATGGAGGTGCTGGCCGTGAACTTTCAAGGCAATGGAGGAGAGAAAATATCTCTTTAATTGGTCATTCAAAGGCATGAAGGAAAGCATGGGTAAGTATGGTCAAAGGTATGGGTTAAGGCATGGCCTAAAGCATGGCCTTGGAGTGTTTTGAAATTCAACATGTGAAGAATATGGGGCAAAGGTTTCATCCATGTGCAACCCATGGTGAAGGATTTTGTGTCATTTAATTGTGGTTTAGTGATGTGTTTAGGTGATTTTTTATTAAGCTTTTGATTAGAAATTTGTAAGAAAGTATTTAGATAAGGTAATGCAATATTAGAGATGTCTAGACATAATTAAGGAGTGGTCTTGCTTCATTAGCTAAATTAAACTCATTTTATGATGTAAACAATTGTAGGCACAATTCCTTAATGTAAGGAATTGGAGAGAGAAAATACTATTCAAGATTCCTTGAAAAAGAATCTTGATTTATAAAAAGAGATTTAAGTTTAATCTAAGCAATTTTATGTTCTAATTAACTTTAATAAATTATTTTCACTCTAGATTAATTATCAATATTAATTAATCTTTGATTATAGCCTAATATTGCTTAGGTTTGTTTAATTACATCATTAAGCTTAAAAATACTATGCTAGGGGTAGAATCGTAATTTTGCACAAAAACTGCCCGAGACCATCGGGACTTAAATAGAGGTCACTAAACACAAAAAAACATCGTTTTAAACCTTTTAGGAAGTTTCCGGGCTTAGATGGCACTTATACTCGTGTAAAAACGCTATAGGGGTATTTTGGTCATTTTGACCTGAAATTTCAGAAAATAAAATTCTTCTACTTTATTAACATTCAATCGCATATAATCCCCTTCTAACATTGAGTTAGCCCTTCGAGGACCGCCGGGTCGGCTATCCTCGAATTCCAGGCGGAAAATGACCTCAGGGGCATTTTGGTAATTTTCGTTCAGACAGAAAAATCGGGGTATTACATATGGCAAAAGAAAAATGATAAGGCCCTGATGGGTCAAAAAGTGAAAAATGAAGTTCAGAAAGTAAGTACTTCAGAAAGTGATACAAAGGGTTAGAAATCACTTTCTCTAAAGTAGGATGAAAAAGGGCGGGATAATTTCTACTCTTGTAAGTTTCTCTCTCCTACCTCGTTTCACCTTTAGTTAGTCACGTGCCATCAATTAAATAACCTCCTACTCTTTACACATTATACCTTAGTCTCATCTTCCTTTGTACGCTTCCTAAACCATTTCATATGTTATTCCTTCAATGTAAACTCTCATGTAAACTCTCACCATTTCTTTGAAACCCAAACCAATCTTCATCTCATGTAAACTCTCACCATTTCTCGTCAACCAATCCTTTCAAGCTTCAACTTTCCTTTATCTAACAATCTCTATTATGGCTGAAGAAAACAAATTTGATGGTAACATTGCCAATCTAAGGATAATCCACATGTATGATAAATCTTTTCGTTAATAATACTATGCTGATAGCTATGCCCATCGTCCTACAGCACCTGAAAAGAGGCTCATCAAAGAGTTGATGACTTATTTTATGATTCTAATAGAATTCATCTCTTTCCAAGGATAGGAAGGTTTCTCACAATCACCAATCATGTATTTGTTAGAATGGTGATGGTCTTTTATTCCTAACTGATATAGGTAACTGAATCTATACTCACAACCTATATTAGAGTTGTAAATCTAGAACTAAGCACGAAGGATCTCTCCTACATTATCCATGCACCTGATGAGGGACTCAGATGCCTGTTTGACAAAAATTGGTTCACTATCATTGGAGTATCAGCTGAGGAAGTTTCAAATTATCTCACAAATTCTCAAGGGCACCAACCTAGTGAGATAACCATCTCTATGCTAAACTCTAGGGCTAGGCAGGTTTTCATTCTCATTCAGTTCTTCCTTTTTCAAAGATTAGGAAGCATGGACTTACTGATTAGAACAGATTGCATGTTGCTTTTCTTCTTGCTAATAATGAAAAAAGTCAACTATCCCAAACTTATCTTCAACTATATGCTCAATGCAATTGTCGTTGAAAAAGAAGAAATTACCTCTGTTGCATATGGAATGCTGCTAACCAAGGTGTTCGAACACCTAAGGTATCCTTTAGCAAAACAAATGGTATGAATATATGGTTGGAACTTACTGCACCATATCATCCTTTAGAGCTAAAAGAAAACCTATTGGTTTTCCTGTGGAAACTTCAAAAAGATGAGAGAAGCCATCAAGAATGCCAAGCTTTCAGAGGAAAAGGATAAGAGGAGATTGGTGATCAATTTAGATAGCAGCTCAAAAGTTTTTGCAAAACCTTAGACAAACACCAAATGTAAAGACATACCTGATCAATCATCCAAACCTACAGAATTTGAGACTGATCAAGGAAGTAGAGTTTGACTGATCAAAGAATAACCTTCCTCAATAGTCCTTTAGATTGACTTTACTCTTGCTACTGACTCTTCTCCTACTCATGCTGAGCAATCCTTTATGCTAGCTTCACCACCTTTTCCTTACTCTAATCTAGTTTAGGAAACTGATTAACCTTCAACCAGCTGTTCTCAGGCCATACCTTCCTCAAACTATCCTCAAGTATGAATGCTATTGAAGAATCAATAACTCATTTTTAACAAACTAGATGAGTTGGAAAGAAAGTGACGTAATTAGGACACCTTATTGCTTCAAAATCTTCAAACAAATCAAGAGATTCTTCAAGAAATAAGGCGCAAGGGCTAATGATGTTCTTGACTTCCAGTACACCTCCTTTTTGATGATGTCAAAAGGTGGAGAAAGAAAGTGAAGAAAATCTTATGTTGTGGAACTTAGAGGAAGTCTTGCTATGGAATTCAAAGGAAGCCTATGTTGAGAGGGAGCTCAGAGAATTTTTCTTTTTTTTTTCTCAACATGCATATTCTTTTATTGTTTTGAACTATCATTTTTATGTTTTGACAGACATTTTATCTTGTTTTATTCAATTCATTTTATTTGTTCAAAAATCATGCTTAATATATCCATTTGGCTCTGATACATATATGTCTTAAGCTCTGGTTCTTTTAAGCTCTAATACATGTCAATGCCTACTTATTATGCTTAGATAATCACTTTTCATACATGCATTGTTGCTTTTTATCTCTTAAGTGTGTACTCTAATTTGTCTATTCATTAGCATGCTAGGATATTTTGCTCACATGTGAATTTGCGATTAGCAATGAGAAGTGTCTATTAAAGCATAAAATCTTTCTATTGTTACTTTAATATTCGTATCTATCTGATATGCTTCGATATGTATGACATGCTTAAAATGTTGCTCTTATAAAACACATTCTCTCTGACACACATATAAGAAGTTCTCAAAAGCTTTGTATAACTTGATCAAAATATAGTTGTGTATAGTTTCTGATGGTCTTCAGAAACTAAGATCAATGTGTGAGCCTCAAAACTCTTTCAAGTGTGTTGCGCTTGTATGGCATATAATGTGTTAATGTGTTATGCTCTGTTTCATATGTATCAGGGGCATGTTTTCATAAAAAGCATGAGCATATGTTTCTAGTTTTGCTATATAAAAATTGTTTTTCTTTCATGCTCTGATAGTAATGAGAAAAGTTTCATATCTCATAACAAAAAGCTCACTTGTGCTTTACTATGATAAAATTAGGTTTGATCCTTGATGAGCTTCAGAAACCTTGAATAGTAATATGTTGACATATTTGTGTTAAGGTTTCTTTGAGCATCAGAAACTACATAAGCATCAGTATGTTTTTATATCTCAATCATGCATGCTCTACTACGTTTATCATACATATTTGAGCATTCATTTTTTGAAAAATTTGTTTGGATAAAATTGTAATGAATACAGAAATTAACTAACATAAAATATCACAAATATTACTTGTTCTTCAGAAAGCATTAGTGCTATATGTTTTGGTTGACAAGATAACCAATTTAAAGAAAATACTTTGAAGAACAACTAATGTCTACCCTGAGTTTCTTGACATAGCACACAGGGATTTTCGAATTGCATAAAATGAACTTGAAGCGAAAATGATTTCACTTTACATGTGCAAGCATAATTTATCTCGTATTAAGAGATTGTGCCAAATAGAAGTGAATATTATATTGTGCAAATAACATAAAGTAAATCAAGTCAAGAACAAGAAATGAAGGCATGGGTCTTCATAAAGTAGCACATGACATCAGAAAGTACACTCAGAATGAAGATATCAACCAAAATCTGACAACAACATGTTACAGAACATTTAATCATCATGATTGCAATTCTTTCATCATCATTAAAGCTGTGATTTAAGACCTGAAAACCAAAGAATTATCAATGAACTAATTTCGCACTTTAGAAAGCTCAGTTCACTATGGAGCAATGAACGTTACTGGAAAATGAGGGACATTTGAATTTTGAAATTCAAATCTCAAGTCAAATCTAGTTTCAAATTTTGTACATCATTTCTTCTGGCTTCCTGGTCAACTACTCTAGCTTCTAGAAGGAAGAGCTCATAAACCATGTTCAAAAAGTAAAAAGGTAGTTTCTGAAGGGATATAAAAAACTTTAATCACATAATGGCTTCTATAATAGATCTGATAAGCTGTCAGTCTACTATTCTAGATTGCATTTCCATGACACAAATAGATGATCAACACGTGTCACTTGGATGACCGATCTAGGGTAACAGTCACAAAGGGAGACCATCTATAAATAGAGATGCTGCACTCAAATGAATGATGTTGATTGCATATATAAGAGTAGAAACTCTATGAAAATCCCTTAACATATCTAGCAAGGTTCATCACCTCATGTAATCAGTTTTCCTTACCTGTAAAAATCTTCTTTCTATGCTCTTAGATAGATATATGTTCTTCCTAGGAAGAAGTGTTAGAAAGAAGTTATTCAAGTTATCCTAGGTTATTCATGTATATTGTAAGGAAACTTGAGTGTAGGTTAGTTTGAGTTGCAACCCAAACAGAAAACCTTTGTATCCTCGTTTTAGTAGAGATCGGTGTAAGATAGCTCTTGGGGAAGCTAATGTAAAACTACTTGCAATGCGATAGTAAAGAGTTCTTCCTTATCATGGTTCAGCTTGGAGAGACTGGTAAAAGACTAATTAGTTCAGCTTGGAGAGACTGGTGAATAACTAATTGCAACGTGATAGTAGAGATTGACTACTTATCATAGTTCAGCTTGGAAAAGCTAGTGAATAACTACTTGCAATGTGATAGTAGAGGTTGTTTACTTATCACGGTTCAGCTTGACGAGGCTGGTGAACAACTATTTGCAACATGATAGTAAGGGTTGTCTTCTTATCACGGTTTTGCTTGAAGAGGTTGGTGAAAGACTACTCAGTTCAACTTGAAGAAGCTGGTGAAAAACTACTTAGTTAAGTTTGGAGAGGCTGTCGAATAACTACTCGATTTGTGACAATAAAGGTTGTTTACTGGTTATAGGTGAGGGCTTAAGAAGGCTATTGTAAAGACTATCTAGTTTTCTTTCTCATGTTGAGAAAGGTGTTAGTGAATCTCAACAAAAGTCAAGTACTGGATGTAGGAAGGTTTGGCCGAACTAGTATAAATGACATATGCCACATTTTCTTTTCTTTAATCTCTTTGATTTTCACAGCTTACATTATCATTTAATATCTGCTGAAAGTTCTTTATTTTAATTATTCTATTACTGATGTTATACTTCAGAAAGTGACTTTCTGAAACATTTAATCTCATTTTCTATTGCATTTCAAGCTTAATACTTGATAGTTTATTGGTTAATGTTTCAATTTTATAAATGGATAAAAGAGAAGCAAAGCATGATTCAATCCCTCTTCTCGTGCATTTCTTTCCCTACACAATCAATCCTCACTTACAAGTAGTTTTTTCCTAGCCTCTTCAAGCTAATCTCACTATGATCACTAACACATCAAGGTGCAAGAGATACAAGGTTTTAATGTTTAACTCTCCAAGAAAACACTCAAGTTTTCTAGGACAAAGAAATGGTTATTGAAACAATTTGAGAGACTTTTTTCTTATTTTCCTAAGAATAATGTTTGCTAAGATTTAAAAGAAAGAAAATTTTTTCTTTTTCTGAAACTGAATTCAAAGTGAAAAATAACTTCAAAAAATGTAACTATAGCTTAAACGCTGAGATTGTAAAAATTCTTTCAAGTTTGAAGGCTTCCTTCTTTTATACTTGGATTTGAATTGAACCTTTGTTCCCTTGATCTTTTTTCCTCTTGACATGCGTTGATCAAACTTTTTGTGTCCTAGGATTTGTATTCTAGAAGCATAGACTAAGCTATGTCAATACGTTTTTAGTAGATAATCCATTGACAAATGTTTCTGAACAATACTTCATAAACTAAATCTTTATTTTGAATGTGGTTTCTAAACTTTGTTTTATGTGAAGATCATCTAGAAGATGGTGAATATCCAAGCATAAAGTTGAAATGTCACTATTATCACTTTCTAAGGTTTGACTTCATTTGAAATTCAAATAACTTTCAGTTTCTGATGACCAAGTGTAGTTTCTAATGCATGTAGTATTTTCTTATGTACTTTTACACTTTCTAAGCTTTTTATGCTCCATCTAAACCTTTTTCTGAGATGGATAATGATTTTTCGATAGTGTTGATAGCCTTCAAAGATAATTACAACTGAGATTGATGATGATATGTTTGATAAGATCATGAGAAATCACTTTCTTAGATAATCATGCCATTTTATGAAGTCACAAACTACTTTCTATATGTCCAAACTCACTTTTTGATTCTTTAGCTTGCTTTCTTAAGTTTGTTATATACTCTATTTCACTTTTTGAATATTTTTTCACACTCTTAAGAAACTAAATCTCTTTGAATGAGATTCTAAGCATGTTAAATCATGATTATGTGAAAAATATATCATGAATTGATTATATGTATATGAGAGTTGACCTGTAAGTACTAAAGAAACTCAAGCAAACCAGTTATCCTTTCTTCAAAAAAATTTAACAAAATTTGCTTCGTTGTGATTCAAAACTTAAGCTATAATATAGTTTTCTCAAAGGTTTTGGAGCTAACAATCTCCCTTTTTCGATGTTGACAAACCAAATTTTGAGAAAATCTTTTGGAGAATACTTAGAAAGAATTTCTCTTTAAGATCAAAGAGTTAAATAAACTTTCTTTTAGAAACTTAATAAAATTTTGCTTTACAACTTAGCCTTTGCAGAAAGAGAACTTTCTTAAGGTTTCTTGTTGTGAATTAAAATTTCGTTTAGTTTCTCATAGCACAATATCATAAACTAAGATATATCAGAGATATAACATATAGTGATAAAAATCTTTGTGAAAGAACATAGTATTTAGTACATCATATCCAAATTTAATCAGAACAACACTCGAATAGAAAATCATCAGTTTTCATTTCATAAACAGAAATAGAGATGCTCTATAGATGAAACTAATAAAAATGCATAAACCTAACTGGTTCAGAGACAAAAATAAAACATCAAAATTCAAAAGAAATTATGATATACATGATTAACAATGAGCTCTTTCTGAACCTTCCCCCTCAACACTTAACTCCTTGAATATATATGCAAAAGATTTTTCTTCATTTTTCTCACCCTTTTGTCATAGGCAACAGGAGTTTGCATATAGTCAAACCATCATTGGCCACCCTTTTTCAAGCTCATGAAGGATCTATAGTAGTAAGTCTTCATATCTTCTCATTTGAGCTCCAAGTTCTGTGTTGGTTGCTTTAACTCTATCAATTATAGAAGCCAAGTCTCTCTAATTGTGCAAAAGAATTTGAGATTCTATTATATGTGCTGGAGATTTTAGTAGAGCAAGAATGCTTGTAGGATTTTTAATTGAAGTAGCTTTTGGATGTGCTTTATCATCAAAAATATTCAAAGGAACTGTATCATCAGAACCTTAAGGTTTTTTAGATGGGTCATTCTCATCCTCATCAACAAGTATAATAGCATGTTCTGGCTCATTTTCTAAAGCTTCATCTTCTTCATCCATGGAAGAGCTTATAATTGAAGGTTGTGGCTGAGGCATTATTTTCAAAACAACAGCAGAGTTTGGATTTTATGGCTCTTAATTCTCTTCAGGCTACTCTATGATATGCTCCAATGCTATGGAGAGCTCATGCATGTAGAGGTTGAGTTCCTTTATCCCTCCCACTCAGCATGAGAAATCTCTTCCTCCATATCCTTTGATTATTTTAAGGATTTGACTGAAGGACATGTAGTCCTTAGCATCTTTAGAAACTTCTTTCCTAAGCTCCTTTGATTGTTGAATTGATTTCTCAATAACAAGACTAGGGTCAATTGCAAGTTCTAGAGCAGTTTTTGAGTCAACTTCTGAAGGTGGTTTAGAGCTTGGAGTAGTAGTAGAGATTAGGAATGAAGTGTATACCTAAATTGCTTAGTGATTGGCCTTGATGGTTGCTCATTGATCACCATAAAAGGTTTAGAGACTGCAATACCTTGGCTTCTGCTGGAGCTTTGATTTCCCTTAGCTGACTACACTTTCTAAGCTTCCTTCATTTTCCCTTTTCTTGCAAAATCTTACTTTCCTTGATAATGTTTTCGGTGTCTTCATGCTTAGAGAAAACAAATTCTTCTTCAATCATTATCCCAGCCCTTTATGTAGCTAATTGTTCTTTCAAAACAAGAGAACCTTTAGCCATTGCCTTGGGAGGTTCTCATACTTTTTCTTAATATCCTATTTTCTAGTAGGGAATTTATCAGGTCTTCATTTTGGTTTCTCCCTTTTTAAGGACTGTACTTCAGTTTCTAAGCTTTCCTCTTGTTACAACTTCTATCTTTTTTGTTTTCTTGCCTTGGATCTTCTTTCCAAGTTTTTGATACGTACATTATCAGAACGGGTACCCTCAAAATCTTCTTCTTCACTTTCTGAGGGAAAAACAAGCTTTCTCTTTCATTTGCCTTGTTCCTTCTTATGAACCTTTCTTTTTGTGTTCTTAGGTTCTTTTTTCTTTTGAGGACTTGGCTTCTTGGGGCTAGCTTTATGAGCTACCTTCTTGATTCTTCTTATAGGCTTGGGAAGAATTTATGGAGAATTTTGTTCCTACCATAAATTCATATCATTCATCTATTAAAGGATATCCAATGTAGTGAAAAATCCTTGTCAGTTACATGCCATAGGCTACAAGAATAGTCTTTTCCTTCTCTTTTGAAGTAGCATTTAACATATAATACATGATTAATCTAGGCGGATTAACTTTCTTCTTAGTTAAAAGGCAATACAGAAGGTTGCAATCCATCCTCATTAGACATCAATACTACCTAGTCTAGGTAATATGGAGATTTGAGCAATAGAAAACACTATTCTAGCTTTTGAGTTAAGCATGGCAGTGGTAATTTCCCTAGGCTTATGTATTATGGAATCAGTTAAGTGCCTTGAGACATTTCTTTCATTGAAACCTTCTTTTGAGGTCATCCTTTATGAGGCAAACACATAATGCCATCATATGGGGTGATGATTATATTTGAGAACCCAGTCGGACCAATGTCAATTCCATAGTCTCTAATCATAGAGGTGAATGGGGTTTCCATGGTCCATTCCAATTAAAAGTAGAAGGCCTGATCATTCTAGGAATCTAAAATCACCAAAAAGTCCTCCCATATTTGAAAGGAGAAAACCTTATTCAAAATAGGAACTTGATTCAGCAATTCTAATCTTAGTGTTTTCCTAGGTGCCACCTTTCTTTGGAAAAAAAATTCTCCATGTAAAACTCTTACATATTGGGTTGATTGTACATGTGGAATCCAGTTCTCTTACTTGTAAGCAGCAAGGATTTCCCTTTGACCATTGATTATGAGATATGTTTATAACTGAGAAAAAGAGAGTTAAAGAGACTGTGAGAGGGTTTGAAGATGAAGTGGTTAAGGTAGAAGAAGAAGGTTTTAAGTGAAGATAAATGTGAGAGATGAGGGTTGTGGTATAGTTGATGTTTTACAATTAGTGAGGTACGATGAGTAGGTTGAAAATAGACACATCATGGGAAAGAAAAGCAAAAGTTGTGGGGAACTGTCTTACCATAAAAGCATATCAGAAAGTAAAGAAAATACTTTTTGGGCAAGAGTTTCAGAGCTTTCAGAAACTATATCCAGTTTCTAACCTTTTTTAACATAATAGCTTGCTGACCTATTCTTTCTGATAATCTTTTTCTGAACCCATTTTCTGATCTTAATCCATTCTCTAATCTTGACTCAATTTCTTAACCTATTCTCTAAACTTCATTATGAATACACAATGCTTTTTTGAACCGTTTATATACTTTCTAAAGATGTTTACTTTTTGAACGTTTAAAATTGGTTTCTGAGCTTGATCAAGCATTCTTCCATGAAAGGTGTTAGTTCAGAGTCACTTTGAAAACTCCAGAAGATACAATGTATATATGAAATACAAGCTTTCAAAAACATATCAAGTTCAAAAAGTTTTTCAAATAACAAAAACAATCTTTAGCTAATTGGTTTGGTGAATGTTAGAGACTTGATCTTCTGTATACACAAACTTTAGCGCAACATCAACTTTTTGAATATGATCTCTAATAAAGTGATGCTTTATATCAATATGTTTGGATCTAGAATATTGAATATGGTTCTTTGCAAGATTTATATCTCCAGTATTATCACATAGAATAAGGATTTTTGTGTACTTCAAATGATAATCCTCTAGTTAGTTTATGATCCATAATATCTGAGTGCAACAATATGCGACAATAACATACTAAACTTCCACAGTTGAAAGTGCAATGGTATTTTATTTCTTGCATAGCCATGTGATGAGGCAATCTATAAAGAAGCAATAGCATCCACTTGTGCTTTTTCTATCAACTCCGTCTCCAACAAAATTAACATCATAGAAACCTACAATTTCATGTGAAATATCTTTCTCATACCAGACACCAAGATTAATAGTACCTACTAAATATCTCATAATTCTTTTAACAACATTTAAATGTGATTGTTTTGGGTTAGGTTAAAATCTAACACAAATTCCCACACTTAATTATGTCGGGCCTACTTGCAATAAGATAAAGTAGAGAGCTAATTATACCTCTATAATTTCTTTTTCAGACTTTCTCACCATTTTCATTAGCATCAATAACTTGAGAATGATGCATGAGAGTGCTTATGGGCTTAGCTTGCTTCATGTTGAACCTTTTGAAAAGCTTCTTGGTGTACTTCTCTTGATAGATTAGAGATTCTTTCTTTTGTTGTTTGATTTGGAGCTCTAGAAAGAACTTTAATTCCTTAATCATATTCATCTCAAACTCACTTTGCATTTGTTTAGAAAACTTTTCACATAGAGAAGGCTAGTAGCACTGAAAATAATGTCTAAACATAAATTTGGACTATCAGAAAGTGATTATCTTTATATAATATAGAGAGTGTATTATTAACATTACCTCTCTTAAATCCATTTTTAAGGAAGAATGTACTCAGTCTATCATACCAAGCTTTAGGATAGGAGCTTGTTTAAGACCATGGAGTGCCCTAGTATGCTTAAAGGTGTGGTCAGGAAAGGCTTCACTAACAAATCCTAGAGATTGTCTTACATTGACTTATTTAGAAATAAAGCCATTTAGGAAGACAGACTTCACATTCATTTCATATAGAGTGACTCCTTTGAATGTAGCAAATGCTAGGAGCATTCTAATGGCCGCTAACCTTGCTACTAATGTAAAGGTTTCATCAGAATCAATTCCCTTTTGTTGATTATAACCTTGTGCAACTAGCCTTGCTTTATTTCTAATCACATTTCTAGCCCCATCTAGCTTGTGTTTGAACACCCACTTTATTCCGATGATATACTTTCCCTTACATTTGTTATAAATGTTCAAACCTTGGTTTTCTCAAATTGGTCTAGTTCCTCTTGCATTGCATCCACTCTACTTTTATAATTGAGAGCTTCTTCAATATTTTCTGGTTCAATTGTGGACAGGAAGGTATAACTTGTTTCATTTATGAAGGATGATCTTGTCCTTAGGCCTTTAGAGATATCTCCAAGCACTTAGTTCTAAGAAATTGTCATTAGATAAGAAAATCCATTGCAGTTTCTATCCATATCTTATTCTTTAGTATCATTTTGAACTTCTGAATTCCCTTCACCATGCTCAAAAAGTGGACTCTTTCCAGAAAAAAAAAAAAAACACTTTCTAAAGGCTTAGGAACTCTAAGATAGCTTTCTGAAAGTGCTTTCTCAAGTTTGCTTCTTGAAGGTTGGAAAACCTTGCTTTGGCTTTCTGAAGATTCTTAGATGCTTAGATTCTCCAGATCTTCATCAAGTTTAGCTAAATCTTGATCAGAATCTTTTTTGTGTTCCTTAAACTTAATGTGAATGGTTTCTTCAACACATAAAGTCCTTTCATTGTAAACTCTGTAAGCTTTAGAAACTAAAGAATAACTTGGGAAAATATCATCATCACACTTAGGATCAAACTTTGTTAGCCTGTCCATTGTGTTAAGTATGAAATTGTTAGGTACAAAGATATGGAAATATGATATATTAGGTTTTCTTCCTTTCCATAGCTCATAATGTGTTTTCTTAAGGATTGGTCTTAAGTAAACTCTATTTTGAATGTAGCAAGAGGTGTTTACAACCTTTGCCCAAGAACTTTTTGAAAAACCACCTTGTAAAAGCATTATTCTTGCCATTTCTTGCAAGCTTATGCTCTTCCATTTAGCTCTCTATTTTGTTGAGCAGTTACATGAGAAGAGAACTCATGAGAAATGCCATGGTTTTCACAAATGTTTTAAAAAACATGGTTTTCGAATTCTCCTCTATGATCTGATCTAATGGAAGCAATTTGAATACCTTTCTCATTTATAACACATTTTACTAAAGCTCTAAATCTTTCAAACACGTTATCCTTGGAAGCTATGAAAATGACCCATGTAAATCTAGTGAAGTCATCTACTATAGTCAAGCAATATCTCTTTCTAGAAAGACTTGCAGTCTTGGTTAGTCCAAAGAGATCCATGTGTAGAAACCCTAATGTCCTTGTGGTTGGCACCACTTTCTTGTTAGGGAAAGAAGCCTTGGTTTGCTTACCTTTTTTCATAGAAATCACAAGTAGAGTCCTTGTTATAACTGATATTTGGCAGGCCTTTAACAAGCTTTTTTTGAGATAGATCAAAATTAGCTTCATATGAGCATGACAAAGTTTTTTGTGCAATAGCCTCTTATCATCCACAAAGTATGCTAGGCATTTTACATCCTGATCTAAGAGGTTATCTAAGAATGACACATATGTATTATCATGCCTCTTGTTAGAAAAAATTACTTGTCCAAAAACTAGATTCAACTCATGATATCCTTTGGCTTCAAACCATTTATTAGACTCGTGGCCACAAAATTGACTAATGCTTAGTGCGTTATGAGCCAAGCTATTAACAAATGATATATCAAAAACTTGTTGAAAATCATCCTTATCAACATTTTCAATGCTAGTGAGCTTTGCTTTCCCACCATCAGCAAATTTCATTGATCCTAGGTTCTTGGGCTTTAACTTTCTTAACCATTTTCTTTTTCCTAAGATGTGTTTGGTGCATCCACTGTCAAAACACCACTTATCATCCTTTTCAACATGTGTCCTAATACACACCTACAACAAAGATAATTTTGGTTTTAGGTACCAATATCTTGGATCCTTTTGTATTAGTTGCTTTTGTGGAAAGGTTTCTGACCTGTTTGTTTGTCTTATTTAGCATCTAACACTTATTAGGTAGATGTCCCTTCTTATGACAAAAAAAATAAGAAGTTTTTATATTTGTTTTCTAGGATAAAGTTGTAGCCACTTTCTCATCCATTTTCTTCTCAAACCTAATCCTATTATTTTAAAAATATGGCCTTTAACGCCAAGGATCATGTTCAAAAACTTGAAGCCATTTACCATTTTCTCGAAATCATATTTGAGAAGCTTAGAAATTTTCTCAAGTTCAAAAATTTCTTTTTATGCTTTCTGATCCTTGTCAGAAACTTGAGTTTCTAAGGCGTTTAACTTAACATTCAAAAACTTGTTTTCCTTTTGAAGTTCTTCTTTTTCAAGCCTTAAATTCTCATAATCTATCTTTACTTTCTCAAGTTCTGAAGATACTCTCTGATGGTTCTTCTTGAGAGAGAGATAATGAGAAGTTAATATTTGAGTGTTTTCTAACAATTCATCATATAATTCTAAAAGCTCATCATAAAAAAAATTTCAGTTTATAAAGATTCTTTTACCTCTGTTTTTATTTCAAAAACATAGTCAACCATTAAGCATAAGTTGGGAACATCCTATAGCTCATCCTGGGTTTCTGAAGCCTCTTTTTCATCTTCAGAGTCAATATATCTTGCCAGCATTCCCTTCTTGGGAATGAACTTCTTTTGTGATTCCTTAAGCTTAGAATGATTAATTTTGAAGTATCCTTTGTCAGCACAGTGATAGTAGTTCACATTTTTCAGCTTTCCGTTATAGGTAGAAAAGCACATGAGAAGGGGGGATTGAATCATGCTTTGCCTTTCTTTCCCTTTTACTCTTTGAAAAATTTAAATTGATTACTATCAAGTATTAAACTTGAAGTGCAGCGGAAATAACGTTAAATATGTCAAAAAGTAAGGTTTCTAAACTCAAATATATATAAAAACACGTAAGATCAAGCTTTCCAGAAAATACAAAATAATAAACATAAGAAGTAAATGAATAAGAGATAAAGGAGCAGAGTATACTGCACAAGAGTTTTTATATTGGTTCAACCAATCTTGCCTACGTCCAGTTCTCAACAACTATTGAGTTCCACTAAAACCTTTCTCAACCATAAAAAATTGGATTGTTTTTACAGTAAGCTTCCTAATCTTTTACTTGTGACTAGTAGCTAACTCTACAGTCACAAATCGAGTAGTCTTTGATCAGTCTTTCCAAGCTAAACCAGTGATTAGTAGCTAACTCCTACTGTCAGAACTTGAGTATTCTTTCACTAGCCTCTCCAAGCTAATCCTGTGACCAGTAGTTCACTTCTATTGTCATGTTACAAATAGTGTTTACTTAGTTTCTCTAAGCTATCCCACAACGATCACTATTGGATCGAGGTTATAAAGGTTTTATGTTTGGGTTTGTTATTCAAACTAACCTACACTTAAGTTTATGTAAGATGTACAATAACAAACCTGGAAAAAACTTTAATGACTTTTTTCTATGATTCTTCCTAGGAAGAACATATGATCTACTAAGAATGTAGAAAAAAGAAGATTTTTATAGACAAGAAACTGATTATAAGATATAATGAACTTTGCAAAAGATGAGGAGAAATTTTCTTAGCGTTTTAGCTTTTATGCAACATCAAAGTCTTCATTATAAGCTCATCATCTCTATTTATAGAGGGTATGCATTTATGACTGTTGGCCTTGATCAATTATCCAAGTGACACATATTGATCATCTATTTATGTCTTGGAAAAGCAGTCTAGATGAGTAGCTCGTCTTTTGTCAAACCTATTGCAGAAGTCATTGTGAAATAGAGTTTTCTGAGGTCACCTTCAGAAATTACTTTTTATTTTCTGAACTATTTCAGAACTCTTCCTTTTAGAAGCTGGAGTGATTTACCAAGTTGACAGAAGATATGACTCGTCAGTCTAAGACTGAGTTTAGTTTTAAATTTGAATTTCGAGTTTCCCTCATTTTCTTCCCAAGTGCACTATTTCGCTGTAAAGTGAACTTTTTGAAATGCGCTATTAGTTTCTTGATATGTGTTTGATATTCCAGTATTCAATTAGATCCTATAGATATTGAAAAGATTAGGATCATGATGATTAAAGGTTGTAGAACATGTTGCCTTCAGAGATGGATGGACATATTCACTTGAAGCATACTTTCTAAAGTCACATGCTACTTTCTAAAGATATGTGTCTTGGTTTCTTATATACCGAGATTTTCTTCAATTTTTTAAGCATGTATATATTCATTTCATGATATAATTTTCACTTGCATTGAGTTACCATCTCTTTAAATGAGATAAATCATATTTGTGCATGTAAAGTGAAATTATTTTCGCTTTAGGAAGCGCGTTGTGCTAACGTGAGAACCTATTCTCTGCTTCAAGAAATTCAAGGTAGATATTAGTCACTCTTCAATATATTTTATCTAAATTCGTTATGTTATCTCTCAAAACACTTTGCATTAATGCTTTTTGAAGGGTTCTGGAGCTGACATCCTTTGCCCTTATTATCCTTTCTGAAGTTAGGCCCCTTCTTCTTTCTCAATCTAATATTCCTTGCTCTTGACATTTTCTCACAAGCATGGAAATCTTACTCCATCTTCTTCTGAGTATTCTTCTGAATCATCCTTTTCATCATAAACCTCTGCAACCTTCATTACTTTCCCCGGGTTTTACTTTCTGTGGGAGGTCTTTAGGGCCACTGATTTGCTCTTTTTCATGGATTCATTGTAAGCCTTAAAGAGCATAACTTCATGAGTCTTGAAAAACCCAACAAGAGTATCTAAGCTAAGAGTTTGAAGGTCCTTTACTTAAGTGATAGCAATGAATTAAGGAAGTGAAGCAAGGCTATTGCTACGTCCTCAAATTAGAAATTATTTTAATGCTAAGTTGTACAAAAAATATAGTAAAGGAAACAACCTAGGTCATCTTTCAAGAAGGCTTTATCACTTACTTAGGAATGGTGGGGGTTTTGAGAATTAAAATGAAATAAATAAAATTAAATAAGAAAGAATTCAGAATTAAAGGCATTAGTGTGAGGTATTCTTAGGATTGGAATTTATTATCATTGACCAAATATTGAATCCGTTAGTGGCTATTAGTAATTAATTACTAGCAATTCTACTAGTGATCGATCGACTCCTATAATTTCACCAATGTAAATAACTAATAAATGAGATCTTAATTTATTTAAAAATTACATTGATTTAAGGTACCAATTGCTATAGCCTAACTTCCAATCGGAAGGTTAATTCTAATGTTCTCCTTCAAACATAAACTAATGGATCCATCAATTTGTGCCCAAAGGTTTCCCTAAACGATGATCGCCAATTTAGTTATTCCAATAAAAGTTGTAATAATCGCAGTAATAATTATAAGAATACAAATTGCAGAATATTGAAAAAACTAATGCATTCAATATAAACAAAAAGGGATCTCAAATATCATCCTAATACATTCGAAAACCTTGCACTTGTAAAAAAATCTAGTCCTCCATCTTAGAGGATTACAGCAATGAAAATAAAATGAGTAACAGAAAATAATAGCAAGGATCCTTGCCATAATCCCAAGAACAAATCAA
This sequence comes from Dalbergia cultrata, assembly GCA_031216105.1. Lineage (NCBI taxonomy): Eukaryota > Viridiplantae > Streptophyta > Magnoliopsida > Fabales > Fabaceae > Dalbergia > Dalbergia cultrata. Next base: position 40,081,503 of record CM062348.1, read on the forward strand.
TTCCCCTATTAAAATCCCTAGAAAGATAAGAGTAGAGATATGTAGAGAAAAAGAAAGAGCCCTAAAGTGTAGATTAGAAACTAAAACTAAAACTAGGATAAAAGTCTCCATCAATCCCTTAAATACTACTCTCTAAGATAGCCCAAAGTAGGGACCAAAAATAGATTAATGATTTGCAATACCGCTGTTGCACCAGCACGGCAGTGCTAAAAAGAGCGATGTAGCACTCTCCAGATAGCGTTGCAGCACTTTCCAGAGAGTGTTGCCTCGAAGTGCTCACCTGAAAATGAACTTTTGCATTTTTGCTCCTTGTTAGCTGGGAGCTTCTTCTTAAGAGTTCTAGCCTTATTCTTGACATTTTACACTTGATCCAAAGCCCCTGTGCACAAAATCATACTCAAAGAGACAAGTTAAATGGAACAAACTATAATTACAATTTATTCCCAAAATCAATGCAATAATCAATTATTCTATAATAAATGCACAATAAAGAGCAAGTCAAAATCCTAATTGTTCGCATCAATAACACAGTAAAACTTATTCAAAAAGCTAAGAATTAGAAGCAACATAAGTAGTATAGCCCATTATCAGGAAGCCATTTGGATAGAAGACTTTTTAAGATTTTTCTCACCATGTCAGAATTTGAGTGTATTACCCAAACCTTTGAGTTGCTTGATGATATGCATAAATCTAGTGGTCATTTCATCATTTTAATCTTCGGTCATCTTGAACATTTCATATTGATGAACTAGCATGCTTATCTTTATCTCCTTAACTTGATCTATTCCCTCATAAAGCATATGTAGTCTGTCCCAGATCTCCTTTGCTGTATTATAAGTAATAATTTTATCATACTTGACTTTGCTTAGGACACAACTAAGAAGATACTTGGCCTTAGAGTTCAATTGAACTTTTGTTTGTGTTGATCTGTCCATCTATTTTTGGGAATTTCTCTAGAAGTTGAAGGTCCACTTTCATTATTTGCAGCAAACACATTTTCTGGCACCTCTTCCATGAGGATGCAATCACCTTCTTATATTATTTCCCACAAGTCAAGACTTGTGTATTTGATGAACGGTTCCATTCTATCTTTCCAGTAGGCATAGTCACCACCATCAAAGAATAGATGCCTGCTTATGGAGTGCCCCTCAGTAATGTGTATATTTTTGTGTACCTTCTTCAAGGATCTTTTCCTATACAATGGTTAGGATACTGAACCCATTAGATGCTTGAGCTCTTATACCAATTGTAAGTGAAGATATAGGATGAAACTTTCTTAAATCTCAAACAAAGTTTATAAAGTGTTTTAAACTTAAAGGTAGTGGAAAACACAAGTTAATAAGCTTCAGAAAGCTACTTTCTGAAGTGTCCAAAAACTAAACAAATATTTTAAAAAGTGTTTTAAACTTAAAGGTAGTGGAAAACACAAGTTAATAAGCTTTAGAAAGCTACTTTTTGAAGTGTCCAAAAACTAAACAAATATTTTAGAAAGTTGTTTGAGCAAGAATAAATGTTCACATAATAAAAAGAATAACACACAATAATTTAAAAAGAAAGGGAAAGAAGAATACGACTCAAGAATTTTATACTCGGTCTGCCAAACATAACCTATATCCAGTTTTCAATAAATCTGTTAAGTTCCACTACCAACCACTTAACCAAAGAAAGTAAGATATTCTTTTTAATAGCTTTCTCAGGCTATCTCCAGTGACCAATTTGCATAATCAACCCCTACTCACAAGTAGTTTTATCCTAGCCTCTCCGAGCTAATCTTACTCTAATCATTAATAGATCAAGGTATAAGAGATACAAGGTTTAGGTGTTTAACTCTTCAAGAAAACACTTAACTTTCCTAAGATAAAGAAATAGTTAAGGAAACAACTTGAGAGACTTTTTTCTTGTCTTCCTAAAAAGAATGTTTACTAAGATTTACAAGAAAGAAGATTTTTTCTTTTTCAGAAACTGAATTCAAAGTGAAAAGGAGCTTTTAGAAAGTGCAAGTATAGCTTAAACATTGAGAGTGCAGAAGTTCCTTCCAGTTTAAAGGCATCTTTCTTTTATACTTAGATTTGAATTGGACCTTTGTCCCCTTGATCTTTTCTTCTCTTGACATGTGTTGATCGAACTTTGTGTATCTAAGGATTTGTTTTCTAGAAGCATAGGCTAGCTGTGTTAGTACTGGCTTTGTAGTATGAAATCCATTGACAAATGTTTCTGAACAATCTTTCAAAAACTAAATCTTCATTGAGTGTGGTTTTTGAACTTTTCTTTGTGTGAAACCTTTACAAGCTAGTGAATATCCAAGTACAAAATTGAAATGTCACTATCATCACTTTATGAGGTTTGACTTCGTTTGAAATTCAAATAATTTTCAGTTTTTGATGACCAAGTATAGTTTCTAATGCATGTCGTGCTTTTTGTACTTCTACAATTTTTTAGCCTTTTATGTTCCATCTGAACCTTTCTCTGAAATGGATAATAATCTTCAAATAGTGTTGATAATCTTTAAAGATAATTACAATTGAGATTGATGATAATGATGTCCTTGATATGATCATGAGAAATCACTTCCTCAAATAATCATGCCAATTTTTTAAGTCACGAACTACTTTCTAAAAGTCACTTTCTAATGCTTTAGCTTGCTTTCTTAAGTTTTTAATATACTCTAATCCACTTTTTGAATGATTTGTCATGCTCTTTAAAACAAAATCTCTTCAAATAAGATTTTAATCATGTTAAATCATGATTATATAAAAAATATATCACAAATTGAATTATATGTGTATGAGAGCAAAATTGTTAAGTACTATAGAAACTCAAGCAAATCATTTGTCCTTTTTTCAAAATATTTTAACAAAATTCACTTTGTTGTGATTCCAAACTCTAATAGCATTCTCAAGGGTTTTGGAGCTAACATCAACAACTTACCATTGAGGTCCATTGATCGATTCTCTGAATTGGTCTTGAAATTCTTTGCCTATTTCACCAACAGGTGATTCAAGCCTAAATCCACGCCAAGTTTGCTAGGTTTATTCTAATAGCATAAGGAGAACTTTCAAGATTATTTGAAGTGCTTTAACAAAAAAATTCTATTGTGTGAAGAAATTAGCACCAAAACAGGTCTTGTTACCCTTATCAATGACCTCTGAAATGGATTGTTTGTGGAGTACCTTGCTAAGAAATCCCCTAAAGACGTTAGCAGAGATTCAGGCTCAAGTAGAAAAATACATTCACTTAGAAGAAACTATGCAATCCTGATCTAATGTGCAAAAACGCCTTATTTTCCATCAATAGAATGGAAATTGTAAAGCTGAAGAAAAAAGTTGCAAACGTAAAGGAAAAGCCACTTGAGGTGCGAGATACGTTGAATATACCCCATTGGTCATCTCCCTAAACAACATTTATAAACAAATTTGCAAAGCAAGGTGTAACACCCTAAAAATTAATTTGAGCTTTTCTAGTCTTAATTTCAAAAATTCGATATACATAGAAATGATGAGAATGATCCAACGGATCTGTAAAAAAAAATATAAATAGTAACCTAGTGGGCCCCACAGGCCTACCAGGACTGCCGAAACCCTATAATTAGAGTCTAGAGATGCCCAAAAGTGAGAAATTATAGAATTAAGATTAGAAATTGATAGGAATAAAGATTTTATACCTGAAATTATTTTTCGGGCAATGTTTGATTACCCGAGTACACTGTTTTACCCGTTAAGTAAAATTTTGATGTACGATTTCTAATATCAAAAGCTAATTTAATCTTTACAAAATAAAGGAATCATTCCTTTATATCAAATGAATGGCTATGATTTAATCTTGGATTAGAAGATCAAATCCTAGCCATCCATCTTACTTTATTTCTTTGATAATTATCCTTTTATATTATATAATATTCTTGCATTTATTACATGATTAATACAAATTCAAATCTTCTCTAAGAAGCCAAAATCCTCTCATTCTCGATCATGAACATAGCCACCATTGTCATCTTACTCAAGAGCTCATTCTTGGTTTCAAACCACCAAAATACTTGCCTAATATTGTTAAAACCACAAACTCTCTTCACTAAACTTGTTCTACTCCTCAATATCTACCAAACTAACCGATTAGAATTTGATTCCATCAACTTTTACTATTTTGAGAGCTCACCACCTGCTATTTAGGGAAGGGTTTGATGTTGATTTGGTAGCCTTGAAGTGAGTAAGATCACTCTTGGAACATCCTTGAAGCCAAGATTTTTAAAGCCACCAAAATATAGTTTTGTATGGTCCTTTCTTTCAAAATTTATCTTGAACATTTTCTCTGTCCCAAATTTATAGTTATATTTGATGATAATATGTTGATATTGATGTGTTAATTTTGGTGGAGTGTTTGGATAAGGTTAAAAATTGATTTTTGTCAAAAGAAATTTTGTCTAGGCTGTTGGATTTTCAGTTTTTCTACTGACAGTGATTGTTCATGAATTTTCTGAGGGAATTTTGGGTAACATCTTATGCTAGTTCCAATAATTTTCTTGAGTTTTTTTTTTTCAACTTCTAATGATTTAAAATATTCAAGAACCGAAGTTGTAGCTATGCTGCTTGGAAAGTTGAATCTGAAGCAAGGAAATTGTCTAATTTTTTTATCATAGCAAATGATGGGATTTTCCTTTGATATTTTTATAGAGTGTTGCAAACATATTGAAGTTTAGACATGATTTTTATTCTGAAGTTATTCATTCATTTTCTATGGTTTAAAAATTAGTGAATTCTGGCATTGAGCTGAGGTTAAGTGGTCTATGACCACCAAATTTGTAGAATTTGTTGACAGAGTTAGAGAACTCTTCTTGCTATGAAGTTTTTACAGGGCCTGTCCACACATTGAGGTGTCTTGGAGAATTTTTATAGCCTTGGAAATGGATGTTTGAGATGCATAATAAATTTTACTCTTTAGGCATGAATTCTACCAACATGTTGTAATTGTGCTGAAATGAACTCAAGTATTGATTTGGTGATATAATGATTCTTGATTTAAGTATGATGAGTATGTATGCATGCTAGACAATTTAAAGATTGATTTATGAGGCACAAATAAGAATTTCTTGTGATTGAATGCCCATATGTGGCTTATGCATGCATTTGAAAGGAAGAAAGCATATGGTGCAATTATGTGAGGAAAAAAAAGAATGTATAAATTTCACTCATGCATATTCTGACATAGGAGAAAACAGAAACAAGACTTAAGTTGAATAAGAGGAAGGAAAAAAAAGGAACTTCCCTAGAGTTTATGTTCTAACATAGGAGAAAACAGAAACAAGACTTAGGTGTAATTGAAGGGAAGGCAAAAAGAGGAACTTCCCTCGAGACATTATGAGTCGGTAGACGTATCAGCTAGAAATAAAACTGTGTGTGATTCAAAAATGGAATAAAATGAAGTCTGATGATCACGTATAGGAATGAGCTCAGTTATAATAAGTAGTCTATTTTCCATTGTGGTGTTGTCCACGGCAGATACCTTTTGGTATAAATTATCTATTATGGAGTTGTCCACGGCAGATACCCGTTGGGTATAAGCTAAGTCATTCCTATGTCAATGAAAATAGAAAAATGCCCTAAATTGAGTTTTGTAGCATGATATGAACTAAGTCTTTCCTATGTCAATGAAAAGAGAAAAATGCACCAAGTTAAGTCCTATGGTCACAAGTGAGGCCAGGTTCCTTTGAGATAAGTTCATTACAATTAGCATATGCATAATCATGCCATATTTAAATGTTTGATTAGGATTATTTACTCTGTATTTGAATTTTATTATATACGTACATTACGTGATTGATCATTAAAAGTTACCTACTTCGGAAATACGATTTAGAACTCTAAAATTGAATCATTGTTATGAAATGCATGATCACTTTTTCCTAATAAACCGATGTGGTTGGGACGATGATGATGACATTATGATTGTGTAATTGGGGAATTACCTTACTAAGAATTGTATAATTCTCACCCCTACTTTTTTGTGTTCCCATGTCGTCTCTAGGTTTATCCAAAGAACTATGGGCTGTTACACCAAAAGAAGTCGAATTAGCAGTAGTCGGGTATCTGAGATTGTATCATATGCACTTAGATGTATGTATAGGTGTGTAAATTTAACAAAGAACATATGTGTATTAAAGCTCATAGAAGAGCTTCCTTATGTAATCGACTTTATATTAAATAAATGTTTTGTATCTTTGCTATATATTTTGATTGAATTACGCTAGTTATTACATGAACCCATCGAATTTGCTATAGTTATTTAAGAAAGGTCCACTAACTAATAACAACTCTCGAGAACGATTTCATAACTTAAGAATGGTGTTGTACTTGGGAGGGTGTTACACAAGGTGTTGCTAAAACCAAGTCCAAGAGGAATGTGGATAAATCTAGGATCTATGCTTACCATAATGCCCGTGGTCACTAGACCAAAGATTGTTTTGACCTGAAGAATGTGGTGGAAACTTTGATTCGAGAAAAGAAGTTGAATAATTATGTGGCTTCTCATAAGAACACTAAAAAGGGAAGATTCTCACCTACCTAATAAAAGGCAATTATGCCACTTATCTTGCTACTAAACTTTAGCTTTTTGCATAAATTTGACTATGTTATTGATGTGAATAATTGGGATTTTGACTAGGTTCTTATTGTGTACTTTTTATAGTATCATTGACTATTGCACTCATTTTGGAATGATTATTAGTTTAGAGCCTATTGCATTTTGTAGGTATAAAAGTGCACAAGAAGGGAAGTTGAACCGTGCTTTGTTTCTTTTTCACATATGAAACATTTAACAAAATACTATCAAGCATTAAGCTTGAAGTTTAGCAAAAATAAGATTAGTTGTTTTAGAAAGTAGATCTCTAAAGCATAAGATAAGTGACAGAATCGCTAAAACAATAATTCAATAGATATTAAATTATAAAGCGTAACAAAGAAAATAAAGGAGATCGAGGAGAAGAAGATGTGACACAAATATCTTTATACCGATTCAGTTAAACCTACCTACATCTAGTACTCAACACATGTTAAGATTCACTAAATATCTTTCTCATCCTGAGAAAGAAAAATCAAATAGTCTTTACAATAGCCTTCCCAAACTCTCACTTGTGACCAGTAGACAACCCCTACTGTCACAAATCAAGTAGTTATTCACCAGCCTCTCCAAGCTGAACCGAGTAGTTATTCACCAATCTCTCCAAGTTGAACAGTGATAAGTAGACAGCCCCTACTATCATATTGCAAGTAGTTATTCACTAGTCTCTCCAAGGTGAACCGAGTAGTCTTTCATCAGCCTCTCTAAGTTGAATTGTGATAAGTAGTCAACCCCTACTATCACGATGTAAGTATTTTTTCCTTAGCCTCTCCAAGCTACCTCACACTTATCACTACTGGATCAAGAAAACAAAGGTTAAGTGTTTGGGTTGCCACTTAAACTAACCTACACTTAAGTTTCCTTACAAATATACAATGAATAACTTGGGATAACGTGAATGAGTCCTTTCTAACATGTCCTCTAGGGAAGAGTGTGTAAACTATTTAGGAACTAAAAAGAATATTTTTCATTCCTCAAGGAAACTGATTAAATGAGGTGATGAATCTTGCAAGATATATGGAGGGATTTTCGTAGAGTTTCCACTCTTATGTATTCAATCCTCATTGTTCATTTGAGTACAACATCTCTATTTATAAATGGTCTTCCTTTGTGACCATTGCCCTCGATCTGTTGTCCAAGTGACATGTGTTGATCATCTGTTTGTGTCTTGGAAACACAATCTAGAAGAATAGACTGACAACTCATCAGATATATTGCAGAAGCCGTTGTGTGATTAAAGTTTCTGATGTCCCTTTGGAAACTTCCTTTTTACATTCTGAACATGGTTTCTAAACTCTTCCTTCTAGAAGTTGGAGTGGTTGACTAGGAAGGCAAAAGAGATGACATGCCAGTTTTGAAACTTGGTTTGACTTGAGATTTGAATTTCAAAATTCAAATTTCCCTCCTTTGCTAATAAAGTTCAACACTCAAGTGAGCTTTCTGATTTGTGCTATTAGTTCCTTGATGAATCTCTGGTCTTCTAGTCTTCAATCTAAGCTTTATGATGATGAAAAATTTATGATCATGATGATTGAAGATTGTGTAACACGTTGTTATCAAAGTTTGCTTAGTATCTTCATTTTGAGTGTACTTTCTAATGTCTAGTGCTACTTTCTGAAGACTGGTGCCTTGGTTTCTTGTTCTTGACTTGATTTACTTAAATTCATAATGCATGTATACGTTCTTTGTATAATATAATATTCACTCTATTGGGCTTAATCTCTCAACTTGAGATAAATTATGTTTGCACATGTAAAGTGAAACTATTCTCGTTTCAAGTTCATTTTATGCAATTCGAAAATCCCTGTGTGCTATGTCAAGATACTCAAGGTAGACATTAGTCATTCTTCAAAGTTTTCTCTTTAAATTAGTTTTGTTGTTATTCAAAACATATAATACTCATGCTTTCTGAAGAGTTCTGGAGCTTACACATTTAACCTATCTCTTTGAGTATGGTTTTGTACATAGGAGTTTTGGATTGAGTGCAAAATATCAAAAACAAGGCTGGGAACTCTTTGGAGGGAATTTAGAGCTAAGGAGCTCGAAAAAGGTAGGAAAAACGTAAAAGACAACTCACGGCTGAGTGCTGCAATGCTCATTTAGTACTACAATGCTTGATAGAGCCATCAGCAAAATCGCATGAGCCAGGCTTTCTAGTGAGTGTTGCAGGGCTCATGGATCACTACAGTGCTGGTGTGATTGGGTCAATTACAAATAATTAACTATATTTTGGGCCCTACTTTGGGTTGTTTTATATAGAAGTATTTAAAGGAATTGTACAAACTTGTGCTCTAGTTTTCTAAATTTTTGTAACTAGGATTCTTTCTCTATATTCTTCTTTATTCTTTTATCTCTAGGTTTTCTTTTGGTGAATTCAATTTTTTCTTTGATATTTTCATAAGGATTATTGTTATTGTCTTCAAGTACTCTTTTTAATTCATTGTTGTAATCCTCCAGAGATGGAGGAGTAGATTTACTTACTAGTATAAGAGTTTCCATATGGATTGGGATGAAAATTGATACCCTTTTTTCTATTGAATGCATTAGTTTTCTCAATGTTCTTTAGTTTTTATTCTTGTCATTAGTGTTGTGATTGTTACAATTTTTATTGGAATAACTAAATTGGTGATTATCATTTAGGGAAACCCTTTAGGCATAAATTGATTGATCAATTAGTTTATGTTTGATGGAAAACATTAGAATCAACCTTTTAATTGGTGGTTAGGCTATAGCAATTGGTGCATTAAATCAATGTAATATTTAATAAATTAGGATCATTTTTATTAGTTATTTGCATTGGTCAAATTCTAAAGGTCGATTGATCACTAGTATAATTATTAGTAAGTGATTACTAATAGCCACTAACCTATTCAATATTTAGTCAATGCTAATCAATTTCAATCCTAGGAGTACCTTGCACCAATGCCTTTAATTATTGATTTTTCCCAGTTATATTTAATTGTCTCAAGTTAATTCTCAAAACCTCTCAATTTCCAACTAAGTGACATAGCCTCCTTGAGAGACAACTCGAGTTACATCTTAGCTATAGTTTTAGTGCATTCAACATTTGACTTTTATTTTACTATTTTAATTCTAGTTTGAAGATGTTGCGATAACCTCCATCACAACCCCGGATGACAAAGACAAAAGAAATCCTCGTAGTTAGAGATCAAATAATCGCACACCACTGGTTGATGAGTCAAGAGAAGATGGTGGACTTGACCATGTTGTCAATCTAATAGCAGGAGGGTTTGCCAGCAAATGAGCCACAAATTTAGCTCAGAAATGGCACTTGAGGGAAATAATGAGTATAGCCCGGATGTTCCACCAAAGGACAACCTAACCATAACATTTTCCCGTAAGGATATGAAAGGCATGGTGCCTAATCATGATGATCTAATGGTGGTCTCAGTAAGGATGTTCAACGCTAAAGTTAGGATGAGTATTAATTAGCCAGGGAGGCATAGCCAATTTACTCTTCTGGGATGTGTTCGATAAAGTCAGAATTTTGACTTTCAAATTATGAGCATATCCCTAAGAGCTGGTCAGCTTTAGGTGATAGAGTCTGACCAAAAGGATACATATCCTTAGGCTTGACTCTAGGAGCCAAGCCTTTGAGCAGAACATTGAAGGAGGATTTTCTCATGGTGAACAAAAGGTTAGCATACAATGCAATAATTGGAAGGCCCACAATAAATAAAATAAGAGCGGTCATCTCTATAGCATGCTTGGCAATGAAATTTTCTTTGAATCATAGAAAAGTAGCAACCTTGAGTGCTAATCAATTAGCAACTTGAAGTTGATACTTTGCTAGTTTGGAAGACCCCAAAGAGGCCTCGAGCAACAAAAGTGACTGAGCTCCGGCCATCTCTAAGGTCTAAGTTGTGTAATTGGGTATGAGATCAAAAGCAACTAGACATTATCCTAAACCCAAAGGTGATTCGGAAGAAGTTTAGATAGACCTACCTCAAAATAGGTTACTAGAGTAAATAGAAACTTAGATGCAGGCTTACAAGAAGAATTGACTAAGTTATTAAAAAATAACTCTCATCTATTTGCTTGGAAAACTTCGGATGAGCCCGGGATAGACCTATGTCAGAAGTTGGCCATTTACCCCGAGATGTGCCCATTGGCTCAATGGAAAGGAAAAATATGCCCAAAAAGAGCTCTCAAGTCATACAACAAATTGCAAGCTTACTTGTGTGACATCCTAAAAATTATTTAAAAATTAATTTGAGCTTTTCTAGCTATAATTTCAAAAATCCGACAGATATAGAAATGATAAGGACGATCCAATGGATCTAGAAAAAACAAAAAGTGAATAGTACCTTTGCGAGCCCCATAAGCCTGCCAGGATAGCCGAAACCTTAAAATTCGGGCCTGGAGATGGCCGAAATTGAGAAAATATAAGGATAAAGTTACAAATAGTTAGAAATAAAAATTTTATACTTAGAATTAATTTTTGGGCAATGTTTGTTTTCTCGGGTACGCTATTTTACCTATTTAGCGAAATTTCGGTGTGCGATTTTTAACATCGAAAGCTAATTAAATCTTTACAAAAGGAAGGAACTTATCCATTTATATCAAATGAATGGCTAAGATTTAATCTTGAATTACAAGATTGAATCTAGCCATCCATTTACTTTCTTAGATTAGATATTATACAATTTATAATATATAATATTCATAGCATTTGTTAAGAAGATTAACACAAACTAAAGCTTCTCTAAGAAGCCATAATTCTTAGCCATTACCAAGAGAGACAACAGCAAACTTTCCTCCATAGCCAAGAGCGTTATCTTGGTTTCAATTTCCATATGCACTAGCCTAGAGTTACAGAAATCAAAATCTTCCTTCACTAAAATTGCTCTATACCTCAACAACTATAAATATAACCGATCAGAATTTCAATGCATCACCAAATCTTAACCCTAATACCTTATATTCCACTATTTTGATAGGGTTTTGGGTGGGTCTTGAGAGCTTTGGAGTGAAGAGCATCACTTTGGAGCATCCTAGAGACAAAGACACCATTAGCTTCCAAAAGTAGGGTTTCCTTGGGCCTTTGTTTTTCAAATTTTACTCTGAAAGTTACTGATTGATTGAGTCCGAAATTTTTTATTATATTTTTTGATAATATTTTGATATTGATGTATTAATTTTGGTGGAGTGCTTGGTGTTGTGGAAAAATCATTTTTATCAAAAGAGTTTTTGAATTGGTTGCTGGAATTTTAGTTTTCATATAGACAGCCACATATTACGAATTTTCTAGTTAATTCATTTTTATGAGCTATAAAAATTATATGTTGAAGTTAATAATCTAAGGCAACTCTGATAATTTTTATGGTGCATGATAAAGACTTTTACTGTCTGAGAAAAATCATTAACCGAAATAGTACTTACGTTGTTTGGTTATTAAATCTGAAGCTGTGAAATTATCTAATTTTATTACTATAGCAAATGATTGATTTTTCCATTGAAATTTTTACAGGGAGTTTATGACATCTTGAAATGTAACCACAATTTTATTTTGAACTGATTCAATCATTTACTATGGTTAAAAATTATGAGAACCCTATCCTGAGCTGTGAAAAAGTGGTTTCTGACCACTAAATTTGTATGATTTTGTTAACATAATTAGAAAACTCTTTTTGCTCTAAAATTTTCACGGTATCCTAGGGACACATTGAGTGTCTTTGACAATTTTTATAGCATTGGATGTGATGGTCTAAAATATAGAATAAATTGTGCTACGAATATGTGAAATCTGCCATTGTGCTGAAAATGAATTGATGCTTAGAATTGATGAAATAATGGCAATGGGTACTAGTATGACATGAGTATATGAATATGAATAATTGAGCATGCGAAGTTATTGATGAGATTAAGCACATGTAGATATGAATTCTTCTACAAATGTACATGTGAAAAAAAAAAGCATAAGATTGTATTTCTTGGGCTGGAGAAAGTAAATCCGATCTGTCGAGGAAAGTAAACCTGACTACCCTTGAATTGAGTCGGGAAAAGTAAACCTGGCTAGGAATAGGTCTGTGTGAGAATTGGAGAAAGTAAATCCAATTATCATATATAGGAATGAGCTTAGTCCTGAAAAGCAGTCTATTACCCATTATTGCCACGCTAGGGATGGCGATACGTAACGCCCAGACGTGACAAGATTAGTTGAGGGCAAAGACAAGTCGAATTAGAAATTGTTCTAAATCTTATCCATTAAGTAAAGAATTTTAGCATCGATATGATGTTTAAGTTGTAATTGAAGAATATATGCTTTATATGATGAGTATAAGTTCCTCTTTGAATTTATTGAGTGCACATAAAGTTGAGAATAAATTTCTAGGATCTTGAATGGCATGAAATACATGTTTTAAGTGATTGAATACTAAAAACAACCCACTTTGGAAGTATGATTTGGAACTTTAAAAATGAACCATTACTATTTGATGCATAATCATTTTTTTCCTTAATAAACCGAAGTGGCTAGGACGACGACGATGACATTATGAATTGTATATTTGGAGAGTGCCCCTATTGAGAATTGTATAATTCTCACCCTTACTTGTTTGTGTTCTCGTGTCATTTCTAGGTTGATCCTGAGGACAAAGAGGCTGTTGCATGAAAGAAATCTACTCTGCAATAGTTTAGTAGAGAAGACTTGTAATTTTTGTAGTTATATATATATATATACCTTTAAAAGATAATCAGATGTAATGTAAAGCTCTTAGAAAAGCTTCCTTTTATATTTGACTTTGTATTTAAATAACTACTTTGTGTATTTGATATATATTTTGATAGAACCTCGCATTAGTTACTACACAACTTAGCCAACCCTTATTCTAGATATTTAAGAGAGGTCCACTAAATTATAAGTATAATTTCATGACTTAAGGATGATATTGTAATTGGGAGGATGTTACAACTTGAACTAGGATTTATCAAGGAAATCATGTACCCCACATGGCTAGCTAATGTGGTAATTGTCCCAAAGGCAAATAGGAAGTAAAGATTGTGTATGGACTATACCGATCTCAATAAAGCTTGTCCAAAGACTCGTATTCTCTTCCTAGTATATATGGGTTTATGGATATAGCTTTTAGCTACCGTCTCCTCTATTGATGGATGCTTATTCCAAATACAATCAAATCTCAATGAGCTTCAAAGACAAGGAAAAGACTGTTTTCATCACTCCCAAGGCCAACTAATACGACAAAGTAATGCTATTTGGGGTAAAAATTGTCGGAGTAATATATCAGAGGCTAATGATCATAGTATTTAGTGATCACATCGCACGCATGATGGAAGTGTACATAGATGACATGATGGTGAAAAGAGCTGACCAACTACACTCATCACATATTTGAAGGTGGTGCTTTGTACCCTGGAAAAATATAATATTAGGCTCAACCTGCTAAAGTGTGCCTTCACCATTGAGGCTAGAAAATTTTAGGTTTTATGATAGTCAGTAGGGAATTAAGCCTAATTTGGACAAATGCAAGGTAGTTTTAGAGGCACAGAGTCCAGTTATCATAAATGAGGTCCAATGATTGACTAGACGACTAGCCTCACTATCAAGATTCTTGGTAGTATCTACCTTAAAAGCAAGTCCATTATTCGAACTTTTGAAAAATGAAAAGAAGTTTGAGTGGAAGTTCCAACATTTCAAAGGAATGTTGGTCTCCTCACCTATCCCGACTAAGCCGAAGATCGAAACTCTGCTCATCATCTATTTAGCTGTCTCAGAAAAAGCACTGGCAAGCTCATTGATGATGGAAGTTGCAAAGTCTCAAAAGCTGGTATATTTCATCAATAAATCATTAATGGGAGCTGAGAACTGATATGCTAAGGTAGAGGAAGTAGTGTTTGCCTTGGTAACAACGGTGAGAAGACTGAGATAGTACTTTTAGGACTATACGATCATCGTGTGGACTGACTAGCATATACAATAAACACTCCATAAGTCAGATCCCGTTGATTGAATGATCAATTGGGAAATTGAGTTGTCAAAGTTCAACATCAGGTACGAGCCCTGGAATACAATAATCAAGGCCCAAATGTTGGCAATTTCCTAGCAGAGTTTGTTGAAGATAACTCTCCCCCACTAATGTCTTCATGGACATTGTTTGTAGATAGGGCTGTAAGACCCAAAAACAGTGATGTCGAGGTAATATTGTAGTAAGAAGCTAAAGCCCATATTGAACTCTCTGTCAAATTTGAGTTCCAGTATCAAATAACCAAGCGAAGTACGAGGCAATGATCACAAGCTGGCAACTCACAAAGGATGTCAAAGTAATGAAGCTAGTATTCCACAACGATTCCCAATCAGTCACTTCACAAGTTTTAGGGGCATATCATGCCAAAGATCTATTAATGAAAAAGTACTTGTCAAAGGCCAAAAATATTGCAGATTATGAAGTAATGCATGTCCTCTAAGACCAAAATACTTGGGCTAACATCTTATCAAAGCTAGCAAGCACAAAAATGAGAGGAAATAATATAAGCTTGATTCAAGAAGTGTTGAAAACTCCTATGATCTCCGAAGCATGCCAAGTCGCACAAGTAGAACAGAGCTCGGGTTAGATGACCCCGCTTATAGAATACCTCAGGGATGGGAAGCTCCCTCCAGACCAAAAAGAAGCCACTAGAATCACCCAAGAAGCAACTATTTTTTTATGCTCAATGGCCAAGATTACATATTGAACGTGAATCTAAAAGTGACCAACTATGTTGGTCCAATTCACTAGCCCACATATTTTGAAATCCAGGTCCAGAGCCTCGTCCCACTCAAATGCAAAGAAAGTCTCCATGTGGTAATGGTTACCGAGCTCATCTTCTTCTCTTTGTGACTCACCTATGAATTAGATAACGTGGGATTACCATGTTTGGATACATGATTAGCCTTGGAATCCTAATAACCACCTCCGAGGCACCTCTATAAATATCCCAAGGACTCCAGGTATAAGTTTACATTCGCTTGTACACTCAAACCAAATAAAGCTCTTGCTTACTTGCTGGTGGAGTCCTTGCAGGTACATACCCATATTCTCACAACACAAAGACTGTGGTCACCTCCCGTTCCTGAATCTAATCACTTTTTCTGCAATGAGATACACTCTAAATCATTATTCTCCCTCATTACACATGTTAATGTAGAATTAGGATATTCCATTTAAAAATAAAAAGCAAAATAAAAAAGTTAAAATAGAGAACAATAAATAAAATTAAATGTGTTAATGTAAAATGGTTTTAATTTTCGCAACGTTTCTTTGTTTTGATCCATCGTTAATTCTTAAAAAAGGAATAGAGATGTAAATGTTAAGATGTTATGAATTCAAATTTCCTAGATAGTTGAGAAATTCGGGGTTCTAATTTACTTTTTCCAATGATAGCTTATATACATATAATATCATTTTAATCTATATATACGATATTTAATAAATTCTAATAATAATTATTTTCTTTTTAACAATATTTCCCAAACCCATATTTTTAGTCCAACCAAGTTGGGGCTCTAAATTGCAAATTTAAATTTTGAATTCAAAATCATCATCAACACTTCAAGATTTTTAATTTAGGGCAACATGATTATAATGATTCTTGTTTTATTAAAAAACAATACACATATTCTCATATCTTAGTTTTGTAAATCAATCAGAAGTAATACATTGGAAAGATTCTTTCATCGAATAAATCTTTTGTAATAATACTCAACTAAAATATATCTCCATCTTTCTAATAAAATTTTAAAATTTCATTATAGAAATTAAAATAATGTAATGCATGGTGTTGAAATCAAGCAGAAATCCTCCTCCTTTTGATCCTTCTTTGCCCAAAATCGAAATCACCACAAAAAAGTGAAGAGATTAGAGCTCCAAAATTGTTACGACCCGATTTGGATCGTGACTGGCACGTGAGGATTCTTGTCCCCACGTAAGTCTCGTGATTGCAATGTTGTACTATATGCCTATTTTATTGATAAAATCTACTTTAAATTGTAAATTAAATCTCATCTTGAACTCATAATAGACCTGAATAACCCTTTTTTTTCATAAATAAACTTTAACATTATAGCTGTGATATATTTTAAATTGAGTTGCTCATTTACAAAATATACCATGAATGCTAAATTATTTTAATACAAAAGAATTATGGTTAGTAAAATAAAATACATTCATGGTTCGGGGTCGTCCCCACATCGTCACTGGAGCACTCTATACAACATAATCAAACTTCACATCAATGTGAAGCTGACCCCAAAATTGAAAACACTAGTGCTGCTGAGTAAGGGGAGAAAGAAGCGGATCCTAAGTTACACCTGAATCTGTGAGAAAAGGAAGAAAAGAGGGGTGAGTTTTATAATAAAACTTAGAAAGTGGATCCTCACTCATAACCGTACATGGGACATGAAAAAGGATACATAATAATAATGCAATAAGTATAAATAATTTCTTTTATAGTTAAATTCTAGCTACAAAATCCTGGTTGCTGGAATGTAAAAACATAATGGTACTCAGAATTACAAAAAAAAAAAAAAAAAAGGAACAAACTATCCATCAACTGTAAAGTGGGTGCTCAGTCCCTAGCAAACAAGAGCTTCTAACTAGATGAGATCTTAATGGTCCCTGGCAAACCACGTCCCTAGTGACTGATCAAAATTAAGGAAAACTTGCCCTAGTGGGCCTTGGTAAAGGTTAACAAAATGACTGTTGTTAACTCACAATTTTGTTCCTCCCAGTAATTCCCTATCTAAAATCATACTAAAGTCTAAAAAGGGGATTTTAAACATCTAAGTTCAACCATTCCAATTTCTTATAAAACAAACATAGCATTTCACATTATTATTTTCTCATAAAACAAACCAAGTTTGAAAATCATAACTAATTCATGTGATAGCAATTATATTCCAAGTGTAGTCCCATGCATTTTAATAAACGTAGATTTTCATGCTAAGCTTCAAACATATTCTCTTAATCCTTGTTAAAATACAATTAAATATTTTATTCATGGAAAAACTCAAGAAAATAATCTATAATCATTTTATGATGCTAGAAATAATATATAGAATGACCAAAATAAGGTCATGATATCAAACCCACTCATCTGGAAGGGGAGGGTAGATGTGACGTCAACACAACTAAGCTCCAGGGAGCCAGGAGGGCACCAACATTGACTATAACAATCATAAAACTAAACATCAAACCTATCAACCTCTAAATAACTCTAATCTAGCTCTACCAATATTGGGGGAGCACCTCACTTGGCAAAAGTGAGAGAAATAATAATGCACATACCAAGAATGTGAAAGAATTGCAAAAATGGATAAAAAATCTTACAACATATACTCACTTTGATGATTTAGGGGAGTTAGATTGGAATTGGATTGAGAGAAAATGTGAGAGAATTTCGAGCAAAATGGGGGAAGAAGAGTGAGGAAAGAGTTTTATAGCTGTTTCACGGTATTCAAGCTTCATGGGGACCGCTATAGCGATCAAGAGCTTTCACGTGGCCAAGACAGGGCAACACTGTGCACTTGTGACCGCTATAGCAGTCCTGGACCGCTATAGCGGTCTCTAGAATCCCCAGATGTGAAATTACACTGCTGTGACCGCTATAGCGGTCTTGGACTGTTATAACAGTGACAACAAAGTCCAACAACAACATTTTGCTATCATCAAACACTTGCATTACCTCTATACTCACTTATTTTACTCTCTATTAACTTCAAAACATGTAAATACGGAAATACCCCCCATTTGGATTCAAATAAAATATCTAAAAAATCAAAACTCCAACCAATCAAAATATAATTTTTGAGTTCTAGTTCAAATTTTGGAATTTTGATGATTTTCTAAACTTGGGGCCTAGAAAGGAAACATCTAGAGGTTTTATAAAATTCGTTAAAAATCACTCTTCAACTCATTTCCCCTTAGAGAGCAATTATCGGGACTTTTGATCCCAAGAATGTAGCTCTATCATATAGCCCTTCAAGGATATGTAGGGCTCTAGACTTAGTGAAATTTAGGATCCGACAACAAGGGTGGGTCCTGGGGGACCCTAGGACCATACAGAACTTATCTATTGACATGTGTACACCAGGTATTACAAAAATGCTTGAGGTTGGTGTTTGGTAGGGAGTTGGAGGTAAAAATGGTTGCCCATACAAGTGTTTGAGGTTCTTGGAAGAAAAAATCGAGGTGGAGTGATGAAGAATGATGAGAGAAATAAGAAGAAAAAAAGAAGAAAAAAAATAGAGGAAGAGCTGGGAATAGGGCTTGAGAAATAATGTGTTGTGCATTTGGAGGGTGAGAGCTTTTTATTTTTGTCTCACAAAGGATGTGAGTGTAAAGGTGTGGGTATTAGTGGGGATAGTTTAGTAATTTCACAAGAAAATAATATTGCAAGACATAAATTAAAATAATAGTTTCACGTACTTTAAATCCAAACAAGCATTATTTTATTTCATCCGTCTTGAATTTTATACTTAGGTGAGAATATTTAAAAACATACGGAGGAAACTACAATTTTCAAAACACATCATGCATGCACTTTCATCATTACATCATCACAATACTTTTGACTCTTAAACTTTTTAATCACAATTAAGAGTGAGATTATGGATTTTAGTTACTAGGAGGCCAAAATTAATTATGATAACTAATTAAGATAATTAAATCTTAAGTAACCTTAATTCTACCTAATTAGTGCTAATTATGGACTAATTAATCTTCTTAACTAATTACCCTCCCAGATCTTCCAATCATCATAAAATCACACAAACTTAACTCTAATCAAGTTAACTAATGGTGATTAAGTTTAGTCATATCATACACCCAACTAAACACCTTAAGGGTGTTAAGGTAATTTGCATAAAAAATCAAGGCATTACATTTAATGCTAGGTTTAGTGTGAGGCTTTTAATGTTAGAGTAATATTATTTATACTCACAAATTGTGGAATATCTTATCGACACACTTTCATCTATCATTAGATGGAATATGTACCCCACCTAGTATGGGTTTCACATCCTATCTAATAATATATAAAAGTATATCGGTACGGTATTCCATAATTTATGAGTACAAATAACATTACTTTTAATTTTAAAGCTGTTGCTAAGCTCTAAGTTTTGAGGCTGGTGTCTACGTTTTAGTGTCAAGATTGTTGCACTTTTAATGCCATAGTTGCTAGACTTTTGGTGGGACACGAGTTAACATTATGATTTAAATTAGGATATTTCTATCTAGTGCCATCGGAGTAGTGGTTAAAAATTCCAATAAAAGTAAATTTATAAACTTTTGAGTCGCCTTTATACATTGAAAACTCAAAAAATTCCATAAATTAAAAGGGGCGGTATATCACACCTCGCAAAATTGGTTTGAAATAATGGCAAAAACAAATAATTAAAATGAGATGCACGTGATTGGTTTTGACGATAGTAAACAGTTGAAAAGGGGATTAAGTCATCGTCGAGTGACTAACATTAGGCATACATATTGGTACTGCCTTATTTGGAGATAGTTTGTGCTATACTTTTTTTTTTTTCAAATATAAACGTGTTAGAAAAGTTAGTATCCAAATAGAAAAGTTATAATATAAGTTGAAAAATGTGTAATCACAGCTAGGCTTTCAAAAAATTATGCATGATCGCATATTTTTGAACCCTTCATGGTAACAAAAACTCTCCTCATAACTTTCTTCTCTCATGCTTTATTTTTTTACAATCTCTACTTTTTTTCACAAAAAAAAAAAAAGAAAATGTTGTAGCGTGCGACCTTTTTGGAGGTTGAGTTAAAGAAGGTTTCATACAATTATTTATTATTTTAAGGTGCGTTTCATACATTTATTAACACTATATGAATGTAGTAATGGACATAAAAAAAAAAGAAGGAGACAAAACCTTGGTCGCAAATATTGATCACCACCAATTACTTTATTTCTCTCTCATGGATGTCCACTCTTAATATCCATTATCTGTGCATAAATATTAATATTTATTTATATTATGTGAATTCTCTCTCCTCATTAACTAATATTACATTATTATATTAGTTTATTTTGTTAGATATCTTATTATATTAAAACTAAGTCAATGAATATAATCATGCGGTCACATGAATATTAATGATAGTTATTGTTAGAGGTTAATTTTGATGCTCTAACAATATTATCTAATCAATTCACACCAAATCAATTTGTCCGTTTGGATGATACTATGTGGGAGTCAATAATACATGATGCTATAATACACAATTGGATGATACTATAAAACTTTTGTCAATTTTCAGTGTATCAAAATAAAATAAAAAAATCAAATAATTATTATTAGATGAATGTAAAGTTAATGCACAAGATAAACAGAAAACCATTATAAACACAAATATGTTATTTTATAAGCAAGTTGTGAATTAAAAGTAAATTGCTCGTTGTTCTATATATTTCTCGATTTGTAAGGACAACCACAAGGGAAATTAGTTTTAATATCCATTTTGATTTCCATTCATTTATTTCAAATCTACATCCCACAATATTGAAGCTATTTATTGCCGTTCACCCACCTCAAATCATCATGAAATCCTGCATATAAGTGAAGTAAAATTAAGCTAATTACGTAATGAAATTAAATGTATTTGTGCCTGTGTGTGTGTGAAAGAGAGAGAGAAAGAGGCGGATAGAGAAACTTACTTGCTACAATCCACGTTTGGGTAATAAGGAAAAGGAGCTACAAGCTTACAAAGTGCAGGAAGTAACTCGGCTCTTTCAATATTAAAACCCATGTTGGACACCGCCACTTGAAAACATTGACAAAGATTCCTACGATCTTGAGTGTTATCGGCCCTTTGGAACACTATTAATGATCCTTGACAACAAGGAAGAGGCACTGGGTTTTCTGGGCCAAAACCCGCCAAATAGGGAAGACATGGGGTAAATAAGGGTACAGCCTCAATACATGTTATGCTGTTAATCTGATATGCGCCGTATGTTGTTACCAACATGGCAAAAGCCAGAACAACCATAAGAAGAGCAATCACTTTCTTCTCCCGCATCTTAACTTCAATATGGATGTAATTATGTAGTGAGTATAATTTTCTTTTACGAACACTCTGATGCAAGGATTTATTTATAGCTACACTTTTCAAAATAAAAAAAAAATTGGTTAAATTGTAGTTATTACAATATACTTTTTCTACATTGACTGAGGTCTTCCCTTTGATATACAAGGAAAGTAGTTCGATCTTCCCTTTGATTTACAATGTAAGTAGTTCCTCTCCTACCATATTAGTAAAAGCTATTAAAGCTCGTGAATATATTATAAATGTTAATTAGTGCTCCCTTATTTTTCTCTTTCATTTATGGTCATATTAAATGATGGTTGTAATCAAGTTTGACAATTATTTGTGCTTCTATGAAATCCAAGTCAAATCTAAGGTCTTGAAACCCTTGCCTACATGGACCAATAAGAAATATCGATATAGCTTTGTAATAAGTGTATATAAATATATTTTTTGTCAAAATTTAATTTTGTAAAGTTGTAGTAATTAAAGAAATAAAATTATAAATGAATTTCTATTTTTTTTATGAAATACAGTTCTTTCCTTGAGAGATTACATTATTACACTTTTATTTCCTTCATTTTTAAAGTATACATTCATCTCCCTTGACAAACAATTAAGATAAGCTATACTTTTTTTCATTAATTCTCTATTTTATCACGTTATGATTTTATTTTTTACCAAAATAAAATTTATTAAAAATTATATATTTTACAAAACAAAATATATGTGGCTTATAATGATATAAATTTTTTTATATATTTGTAATTTTATTATTACTATATTCCAAGAGAACAAATTGTTGATTGTAACAATAATTTATAATAAATATTTTAAAAAAAATTGCATATTTTCTACACTATTAATTTTTTAATATTAATGTATTTTTTATAGTGAAACAATAAAATTCTTCTTGTTACTTTCTTCATGATTTATCTTTATACACCATATAAATAATTTTTTTATTTTTACATGCATTTATTAAATTATTAATTGAGAAAATATGTAGCTATCATTTTTGAAAATATAATTATTACAATTTTTCATTACTATTAATATTTGCTTTCTTGTCCATGTTTGGAAAACTAGAAAAATAGCTTTTGATTTTTGAAAAATGTTGTTTTGAAAATATAATTAAGATTGTTTGGGTATTTTCAAACATGTTATTATATGAAAAAGAATGATTATACAAATAAGTGATTATTGAGATAAGTATAATCATACAAGTTTCCTAAACATGATAATAAAGTAAAAATGTTAAAAGTAAATTATATACAAATATATTAATTTAAATATATTATTATAAGCTACATATATAGCAAGTGTTAATGAATCAATGTTTTGACCTGAATCATTTTAAGATTAACTCATAGGCAAAAACTACCTAATTTTTAAATTTTAAATATTTTTACTTTAAACTCTGATTAATAGTAAGTAAATTGATCGGTCTGATAGGTTTGACACACCAAATATTTGCTAGTTAGTAATTGAAAAATCACACACACCCAACTTGAGTTTCTAAAGAATAATTATATATGCTTTATTAAGTATTTGGTGCATCTGATGTATTGTACAAGCGCTTATCCCTAAACAATTTCTCATACATTAAAATGATGGACAACTTAACCAAGTTTAAAGAGACAAGATTATGCTTCAATATTTTTAACGTATAAGGTATAATTTTTTAATATGATAATGTATAAGGTGTGTTTTACACGCTTAGTTTTTGTAATATTTTCTTGAAATAAAAATTACACTAAGTAAATAAAAATATCAAATTATTTAAATAATTTAAAATATTTTTTTTGAAAAAATAAGAAATAATTTTAACAACTAATATCTAATTATTAAAAGTACATATAAGTCATAATATTAAGTAATAAATAATATTCAATAAAAATTATATTTATATATAAAAATATTTGAAATAAATGTAATTAATATGAAAATTTCAAGTAAGAAATATTATACATTCTTACTTTTATATTTCAAGAAAATAAAAATAATTGTTGAAAATATCGAAATGAATATCAAAGAAAATGTAATAAGAGCAATCTATCAAAAAAATTATACTAGTGATGCTCATAAAATAATAATAATAATAATAAATTTTAGTATTTTTTATTAAAATTCTTATCTCCTCAAATATGCCACAATAGCCTTTGTTTAAAATAAGAAACAATGAAT
The DNA here is from genome assembly GCA_031216105.1 of Dalbergia cultrata. Classification (NCBI taxonomy): domain Eukaryota; kingdom Viridiplantae; phylum Streptophyta; class Magnoliopsida; order Fabales; family Fabaceae; genus Dalbergia; species Dalbergia cultrata. The sequence continues at coordinate 40,105,361 of CM062348.1, forward strand.
TTAAAATTGTGTAGTAACTTCATCATTCAAATTTCAATTTAAAATTGAATTTAGTTTTGTAGTTTTCAAAATTTTAAGTAGATTAGTTCTTAAAATAAAAATTTAAAAATTATTATCATAAGTTAGCACATTAACATGTTTTAAGTTTTAACTAATTAAATTTAAAATTAAACAAGGAATATTATCATATGCTATAATATTAAATGATATTATTATAAATTATAGTAATTTTTAAGTGCTAAAAATAATGTGTCATATAATAATGAAAAACTAGGATGGTGAATATTAATAGTCACATTATTATGGCAACAGGGATAGTTAGCTCACCTAATCGACCTTTTGCTCATACATCGCCATGACTTGGGATCGATTCTCAGGCTTTCCTTGTTGATGGATGATCTAAAAATACCTCTGTAAGCGTTCAATGAGCCTTGAGGCATGCCTTGACATTTGACTGAAGTAAACTTTTTTGTAGCCCCTTAGTACTCATTTCTATGTGCTTGAGTCACATAAAAATTAATACCAAGGAATCACGTCCTATTTCATAAGCTTTTCAATATTAGATATAAATGTTGCAAAAAAAATTCTAACGAAAATTTGGCATGGTAACGACGTAAAGACCATGCCTCCTACAAGACAGAAAAATTTTAAATAGAATAATCAGTCATCCATCGCTTAACCTGTTGTTCAAAATATAATACTTCAACATCTCATATATCATCATTTTAAGGCACATAGTGCCACTCAATCCATAACATAACATAGTAATGTAATCTCAAAAGACAAGTGCCCTTGTGGTCAAAATAGCTAAGAATAAACTAAGTCATGGCCACAAGCAACAAGATACAAAACATAGGAGCAAGGGGTCTCATGATCTAAATACAAAATTTAGATCCAAGTATCAAATTCCAAAATAAAATAAAAAAAAGGACATAATTCCATAAGCATAAAGTAAAATAACTCGAAGATTTCAAAATATCATCAAATGAGATTAAGTGATATAGCACAATCTCCAAGTAAAACAAAAGCAACAATACTTCAGTATCTGATATGGAAAAAGGGATCTACCTACTCATCTAGAGATGATATGGAAAAAAGGAAAAAACCAATTAAAATCTCAGTAGGGGTATATACAAATATCGTGACATCATAACCATCTCTAATCTACATTAGTTTTCTTTGAAATCATTAGTATACAATCATGAGGTTCAATTTTAGGATTTTGCAATCATTCTTTACCAAGGTAGAGGTGTCTTTTAGCATAGTCTTGGCATGAGATGTACATGCATGCATGAAAGAACTTTACTAGTATAATTAAAGAGACATGCATGCATGAAAAAAAAGTAGGCTTATTCATTAAATATCTCAACATACATAAATGGCTATCTTAATGTAAGGCATCAAATATATCATAGTTAAGGTCTTTTCTTTGGTCTTATCAATCTCGTAACTTTTGTGTTTCTATTTGTTCCTATTGATCTCACTATCTTTTCCTTACGTTTAATCTTGGTTTAGATACTTTAAAAGTTATGAGCTCATGCTTAACCCATCATATCGTCACCAGTTCCTTAATGTGAACCGACACCAAAACCTTCATGTGCACTATAAAGAAAGTCAATGCCCAGTCATCATTGGTCCTTAAAATGATTCAGTGTCGGAACCCTCTCTGTCGGCATAAGTCGACCATTAATCTTTGTGTCTTAATTATGATTCCTTATGCCTTAGTTTTTTCTGTTTTCCTTCTTTCCTCAAAGTCATGCTTTTACTCATAAGCAATGCAAGTATAAGTTTCAATAATGAATTCAAAAATTATTTTCTTTAAAATAAGAAAGATCATAACAACACTCAATGGTTAAGTATAAACATTAGTAACCAATCATCCATTATACCAAGATTAGAATACTACCATATGATAAATCAAAACTCATCCAAACTTCATCTTTTTACTTCCAACAAAAAGAACATTGTCTTAACTAGAGCTTTATTGCTCAAGAATTATAAATTCATAAAAGAGAACACAACCTAAACCAATTCTTAATTTCATTTAGACATTTAATCAAACAAATAGCATGTGTAATAAGCAATTTTCATGCATGAGGTTGCTCCCCTCCTAAAACATCACCAAAAGCATCACAAAACATGGTAAAGTGGACCTATTCAACACATAACCGAATTCACATGTTTATGCATATAGCTCCCAAGATTACCTCATTAACATAGATTTACACTTTTGTACACATTAATTTTGCATCAAACTAACTACCCGTCCAACAAATATGCAAAAGTTCAATCCCAAACAACCTTTACTTTCATTTACGAATTTTATCAAACACATGGCATACATATTTACTCAATTTTCGTGCATCATATTTCACACATCCAAATACTCCACTTAAAGCTATATTTTCAAGCTCTCATGCACCAAAAACATAGGTGTATATATATATATACACGTCCAACATTCAAATTCTCTCATAATTCCACTCAAAACTCAACCAAATCATGATATAAAATAGCCCCTAATCACCAAACTGGGAATACATCATAGGGAAGGGAACCAAAGATTACTCTCCAACAACATTCCAACATTACAAATATTAATCATAGGATTTGTTTCAAACATTTATCAAGAGTCACAACAACCCAACAATATCCATATCAAGCATAAAGATTAGAGCTCTAAATTTTAACAAAAACAAAAAAAGAGACAAAGAAATTAAACCCCTACCACAACTTAAAGACTAGAGGGAATAAGAGTCTTTGAAGCTCCCAAAAGGTGAAGGTGAGCAAGATATCTTCCCTTCGTTAAGGATGTAGCCATGGATTTGAAGGCCACCAAGGATAGAGTTTTAGATTTTTTAAGCTAAGGGGTTGAAGTGTTGTGCCAGATGGAGGAAAGTGGAGTGAAAGAAGGAATAAGATAAAGAAATGGACGAGGTTTTGTGTATATTTCTTTTCCTTTCTTTTTGAGATGAAAGAAGGAAGGGAAGGAAGAAATAAAAGAATGATATGTTGTGTGTGTGTGTGTGTGTGTGTGTGTGTGTGTTATCATGAATGAGAGGGGTTTTGGTTTTTATTTTTATTTCATTGTTTTGTGAGAGTGTCAGTGTGTGAAAGAAGGGTAGTTTGGCAATTAGGTGTGTGTAAATGAGGGTAACCTAGGAATTTCACACATAGAATCACTACAATAAACTTGAAATATCCATTAAAATGTTATTTTCATACACCTCTAATTCCAAAAAAAGACTATTTAATTTATCCATTTTGAATTTTAAATTTCAAAAGGTAACACATAGAGGAAATTTAATTTTACTGAGATACCAAATTAATTATGAACGACTAATTATCTATCAGCTAACCAAAATAATTAGTGCATACAAATTTGAGGCGTTGCAACTTTTGCCTTAATCTAAACTTGTTTACCCAAAAAAAAAAAGTTGACATAAGAACCAAATAATATATCTTAATATAAAATTCTGTGCATTTTATGTATATAAGAAATCACAATTTAACAGTCAATATAAAATGATAAAGTATTAAAATAATTCCTTGTTTAAATGTTTCATTATTTTATTTATACAAAAGAACCAATATAATTTGTTACCTTTCATTACTAAGTTTTCTAAATAATATATTATATTGCTTTCTTTATTTGATTAAGATATTTTTTGGCCAATTAATACACCTGAAATATTATTGAAGTAATTTATATAGTTTTTCAGTAACATTGATTGGGGGTCTTTGACTAATGAATAACATATTTTACATTACTAACTATATTAAAAAATGTAACCAAATCTAAACTTTAGTTTAAAAAATATTTTCTGCACTTATTTCTTTATTTTATTTTTAAAAGTACTTTTTTTTCCATATTTTTAGAAAAATAATTTTTTTTAGTAAATAAATTTATGTTTGTTATTAATGAACATTTCATGAAATAAAAGTAAATATACATACTAGCATATTGACAATGAAATAATATACATAGTAGGAGAATATATTCCAACATTATATTTGAATTCAAAGATAATATTTGTTTAAGTAGCTGGTGATATAGTTAAACAAATTCTTTAGAGCACACATCTAAATTTACAACACATATAAGATCAAGAGTATCTTATATAAATTCAATTCATTTGAATGATCTATTAATTATATCAATTTGTACATATTTTTTCATTATCAAAGATTCAACCAAACAATATAAAAGCTCAGATGATATTAATAAAGCAACTTGTAATATAATATAAGATTATATTACCTAAAAAATCCTTAGTTCTAGCAAGTGATTCTAGCAACATTCTTTTGCCCAATAGTTTAGAGCGAGCCAAATTGGATTGTAAGACTGAAAAGATTCTCTGAATAGAGGAGTTATTGTTGTTTGATACAGTTGTCTTCACTGTAAATATTGGTTTCATGAAATATATTATATTTTAAAATATTAACCTCTTTATTCAGGCATAGATTTAGGAACTCCCTTTATGCTTGAAAATACAGGAAAGAAAATATTGCCCGATTCCAAAGTTACTCAATATGTCTCTGCTCAAGCTTATATTGAAAAACATGGAAAAGAGAAGAATTTGTGGGAGATGACAACTGTAAATCAAAAACTAATTAAAACTAAGAAATGCATAGCCAATATATAAAATCAAATCAAGATTCAATTTAAAAGATAGGATCTCATAAAAAGAGATCAAAGAAAACCTTAGAAACAATATTGAACTTGAAATTTGATAAATGGATAGGATCTCAGTTACAAGAAAGGCTTCTTGCATAGGTGCTCATTCGGAGTCCAAGAATTGGAACAAACAAATGATTGATGGGACTAATGTACATTGCTGTCTATTTGTTTGCCTAGTTGAGCAATTATTTTTATTTGTCTTTTTTACCGTTACAATAAATCAATGAAATTAAAATAAAAAATAATAATTTACTTTAAATTTAATCATATTAATTTATTGCATTCCAGTTTTAAAATTAATAAATTATTCTAAATTCTAAATTATAAACCTCCAAATACGTTATAAGAATAAATGTTATGTAAATGCTTTTAAATTTCAAAAGCGACAAAAGCCTATCATTTAAATGCAATGTAAAAAAAGTATCATAAACAAAAAATTTTGAAGGAAAATATACTAAAAAATAATTATTGTTGCACATAAGTGCCCTTTAATTTGTGGTTAATTCAAAAATTGTAATAAGTAATAATTTTTTAGGTTGAAGAAAAATAATATAAATTAATAAGTTTTATACAATACATTTATAAATTAGATTATTATCCAGTTATATTTTAAGGTTAATAATTAAATTACTTTATTCTTTAGTTACATTTTTAAGTCTTAATTTTTATATTAATTATTATTTTTAGTTTTTATTTTCATTTATTTTTTATGTTTAATTGTATATTAGCAATTTTTCAATTTGCAAAATAGAATATGTATAGTGTTAAAACTTTATAACATAAAATAATATATATAAAAATAAATTTTAACTTTTTTAAAATTAGACTAAATTAGGAAATTACATTTTCTTAATACTATGGTAATAAACTTGTATTAATAAAATTCATAATCTTATGGATATAAAATATAACTAAATATAAAGTTATGTATTTTCCTTCTTAGATTTAATTTAATTAAATTTAAAAATGAAGACAATTTTAAAAAATTTTAGTAAAATTATTCTCAAAATTAAAATTTAAAAATTGTATTTCAATTTTCAATTCTTCATTATAATGGCTTATGAAGAAGAGGATTTGGCTCATTTTTTAATTTTATTTTTTTGTTATTTCTATCATGTGAATGCTAAGTGTTTTTGGCTTCCTTTTTTAATTGTTATGTCAGTTACAATAATAAGACATACAATAAGTCACACAAAATGATAATTACAAATGAAATTAAATATATAATAAATTAAAATGAGAAAACAAAGCATCTTACAGTGGTGACATATTTTTTTTCCTGATAGATACTTTGGTGATAGATAATGCATATACACAATCTAATAAATAATTTATCATTGAGTTTTCTAATATACAAAATAGATAATATTAAAAATTATATGATTTAAATATAAATATATTTTTCTTTAATACACATTGCAATAAATGCAATATGCAGTGAATTTTATTTTTTTCTACTTTACATAATTAAATGTTTGATATTAAAACTTAAACAAATAGAATATGTAAAACATGAAAAGTTAAAAACATAAAATAATTTATATAAAAAAGAAGATCTAAATTAAATCACTTTTTAAATTAGATCAAAATAGCAAAGTAAATTTTTTTAATACTGTACTCATCTAATTGTATTAATAATATTCATAATTTTATGAATATAAAGTATAGCATAATATAGTGAATAAAATTTAATTTTAAATGTTAGAGAAATAGAACTAAATATTAATTTAATATATTTTTAATTGAATGACATAACTAAAAATTTCATGAATCAGGATCAAGAATGTCAACTTAAATAACATAAATTGTATAAGAATATAAATTAATAAATATATTATTACTTGAATCAAAGAATTAGTTTCAAGCATTAAAGTGATAAAATAACATAATTTATATAAGAATATAAACTGATTCAATATATTATTTTTTTTTTGTTACATTAATATGTTACGTGAAAGAATTAGCTATAGTCCTTAAATTATTTTAAAAATTGATTAAATCAAGTAGAAAATGGTTTTTTTCAAAATGAAGATATTCAACCCCTTGTATATATACTGTATATTTGAGGGAAAAAATGATTGTTATATGTATATCAATCACGCAAACTAATAAGATCTAGTATAATACTTTTGGTAAGTTAGGATTAATTTCTCTATGTAAAATGACACTAAGGTTCCCATTTACAATGGATGATATTTCAAATTTATAATATAAACATAGATAGAGTACATACTAATTGTTTGACCTGTAAAAGATAGTTTATTGGTCATTATAAAAAATAAATAATAATTTATTTAAATATATAAATAGAAAATTTAGTATATAAATATAGTTTTAAAATAAGTTAACAGTTAAATAATTAAATAAATAAACAAAATATGAATGTGTCATTCTATTTTGTATATAGTTTTAAATATCATGTTTATAAGGTTAAAAAAAACTTAGTAGATTGCCTTTAACTAACAATAAAGAGCCTATTTGCAGGGCTCCACATTGCTAAATGTAACATCCTTCCTACCATAAAGTTATGCTTAACCCATAACCTCAAAGTAAGTAGTTGTTACTTGTTCTCTTTGCTATTTCTTAGAGGTTTGTATATAATATTAAATATGAGTCTGCTCTTATGACAAACATAACCTCATCCTCTTGCATCGCTAAATTTTAAAATAATTAATATATCAAAGATACATAACTTTATTAACCGATGACCAGTCAGTAGTGTCCATAACTATATCAAACCCTACCCTGGTTCACGTAGGAACTCTCTAGTCTAGGTAGGGTACTACTCAAAATCCATTAAAAGAAAATAAAAATACTGACTAAAAAATCCTTTATCTTTGGTTCGTCAAAAGGATCTGGACCATGATGTTAATAAAAGCTAGGAATCTCGATCATCGCAATCTATGAAAAAAAAATGATAATAGCAGGAATAAGAATCAAAGATTCCCAGTAGGAAAAACACTAGTCTACTACAAAGTGGCATCTGACTTAGTCTTAAAGTGATTAAAATTTCTTAGATTCCTTCTGAAATAATTAGTTTTGTTTGTTCTCTCTTTTATTTAACATAATATTCTGAGTATGAGTTGTCCTTAACTGTATAGTCACATACCTATATAGTCTTAGGATTCCTCTTATTCTAGTTGTTCAATATAATACTTAGTTTGTTTGTTTTGTTACTTCTTTGTCATAAGCTTATCAATAACTTTATGCTTGAGGATAGAAGTTATAGGATTTTCTGATATACTTCTCTTGTGATGTATTGCCTGTGCTGTAACACCTTGTGTTACAACCTGATATAGTTTACTTGATATAGTACCTCGTACTACATCCTGATATAGATCTCAATAACATTCTCTTCTCAATCCATCACTTTCATTATAATGATGTAACACCTTGTATTACAAACTGATATAGTTCATTTATTTCATTTCTTCTTTAACATGATCTTATCATTAAAATTTAGGCTTGATAGAATTACTTCTTTATCGTAGTCTTATTATTAAAGTTTAGGCTTAATAGTAGAACTCATAAGATTTTTCTGAATTTCTGTGAGACTTTTCTGTTGAAAATCTCCTAAAACTTTTTTGAGATTTTCTCTATTAAGTTTCCTGAATTTCTCATGAGATATTCTCTTCAGAATCTTCTTAATTCTCATGAGACATTCTATTAAAAAATATCTTAACTTCTCATGACATTTCTCTGCTGAATTTCTCTTTGATTTTTACGAGATTTATTAGAAAGTTTAGGCTTAATGGTAAAACTCATAGGACTCTTCTGATATACTTCTCTCTGGATCATACTGTCAACTATGTAATGCTGTCACGATTACATTTTGATATAGTTCACTAGATGGAGTACGTCCACTACATCTCATCTAGATAGCCTCGCTATCCTCAATACATCCCTTTTCTCATAAACGATGTAACGTCATCGCGTTTACACCCTGATATAGTTCTATGGGCATAGCACGTCTACTACTATCTGTGAGTCCATGAGCTTACCACTAAGCAGTTGATTATTACATAAACCTTATTTTCTTGAATTTTCTCTCTTTGTGTGAGACTTATTTTCTTACTTTCCCTCTCTTCTTAAAGTTTGGTTTTCTTATACTCTTCTTTGAGATTTCCTTGAAATTTTCTTAAATTCTTATGAGATTTTCTGTTCAAAATCTCCTAACTTCTTATGAAATATTTTGTTCAAAATCTCATGAATTCTTATGAAACTTCTCTGTATAAATTCTCTTTAATCTTTATGAGATTTATTAGTAAAATCTACTAAACTGTTTATGAAAATTTCTGAAAGAACAACTAGGAGGAACATCCCCAAACTTTTTTAAACAGATTTCTCTTTTGAGAGACATTTAGCATATGGATATCCCTTCTTGTGAAAGATAATAAGAGCAGCTGAGAAAATAATATTGGATAAGACTGCATTTTTTTTTTTGGTTACTTCCTATTTCCTCTTCATTTCTCTAATTTATTTTCTGAAGCAGTGGTATTTAATACCCAAACACAAATTTGAGGATATTGAATCATTTGTCATTTGTCCAATTCAGATATTTCGAAGGAAAACGAAGCATATTATGTTGCAACTCATCAAATGTCCTCAAGAAAAGCAGTGAGTTCTTATCTTGCATGCTTTTATGAGCTATTACTCATGTCATGTGATTTGAGAGGATGCATTTCTAACCTTCATTTTGTCCTTTTGATCTTTGTCCTCTGTAATCGTTGGATTGCTCAACCCTTCAGAGGCCTTGCTCTAATAACACTTGTTGGTAAAAGAGTACACGATAACGAGGGTTGAATCGTGTTTTCTGTAGTCTTCTTTTTCAATATGAAATATTAAACATAAGATATACTATCAAGCATAAAGCTTGAAGTGCAGCGGAGTAGTAGTTAGATATTTCAGAAAGTAAATTTATGAGGCTTAACAATTATGATGCACTTTAATGAAGTTTAGTTAATATGAAACATAAAGCGCATAACATAAAATAAAAGATCTAGTAGGAGAAAATGTACACAAGTATTTTTATATTGATTTAGCCAAGTAAATGGATAGTCTTTACAATAGTCTTCCCAAGCTCTCACAATGCATAGTGGTCAACTCCAACTATGACTTAACCGAGTAGCTCTGTACCAACCTCTCCAAGTTGAAACCGTGATCTGCACAACTTCCACTGCCACGTTGTAGGTAATCTTGAACCAGTTTCTCCAAGTTGAACCGTGTTGAGCAAATTCCCTAGCCATCACATTACAAGTAGTTTTACCTTAGCCTCTCTAAGCTATGATTCACATTGATCACTAACGGATCAAGGTTACAAAGGTTATATGCTAGGGTTGCTACTCAAACTAACCTACACCCATGTTTCCTTTAAAATATTTGCTAATATAGACTTGGAAAACATGATCGACTTCTTTCTTATATCTCTTCATGAGAAAAGCATACAGATCGTTACAGAGTAAGGAAAGAAGATTTTTACACTTTAAGATGATTGATTACATATTATGATGAACAACTCAAGAAGTGTGGAGAGATTTTTCCAGCATTTCAGCTCTTATGTCTTAAATTCTATCGTCTACATTCATGTGTGGCATCTCCATTTATACACTTCAAGATGATCGATCACATATTATGATGAACAACTCAAGAAGTGTAGAGATATTTTTCCAGCATTTCAACTCTTATGTCTTCAACTCTCTCATCTATATGCATGTGTGGCATCTCCATTTATACAGGTCATTCTTTATGACTATTGCCTTTGATTAGATCTCCAAGTGACACATGTAGATCATCAGTTGTGTTTTGGAACGTTACTCTAGAGAGGTAGGCTGATAGACTTGTCATATGGGTTGCAGAAGCTGTTGTATTTTAGAGGTTTCCGAAGTCCTCATTTTCTTTTTACATTCTAACCATGGTTTTTGAACTCCTCTTTCTAGAAGCTAGGAACATGAATCAATTTGGCAGAAGAGATGACGTACCAGTTATAGCACTGGCTCTGACTCGAGATTTGAATTTTGATATTCGAATTTTCCCTCCATTTTCCTTAGTGTTCTTTACTCCACAGTTAAGTGGGTTTTCTGACGGCATAATCAATCTCTTTAATTTTTCTTCGATCTTGGTTATTTGATGATGATTTCTTTGCAATTGTAGTGATTGATGACTAAGTAACACGTTGATTTTGGACATGAGTTGATTTCTTCATCTCGAGTGTACTTTCTAATGTCCCATACTACTTTCAGAAGATCATTTCCTTAGTTTCTTGATCTTTGACTTATTCTGCTTCAATCCCTCAGCATTCACACTTTCTTTGCATGAAATAGTATTCACCTTTTTAAGCTTGATCTCCTTCCTTGAGATAAACATGATTTCTCATGTGTAGTGAAATTATTCCCGATTCAAGTCTTCTTCCATGCCTTTGGTCCGTAAACATGAATATGTACTTTGCATGAGATAACATCCACGATCCTTTTAACGTAATCTCTTTTCATGAGATAAATCATGCTTGTGCATGCAAAGTGAAATATTATTCCTGCTTTAAGTCTGTATTATATCTTAATCTGTATACACGTTCTTTGCTTGACATAATATTCACCTTCCATTTGGCTTAATTTCTTCCCATGAGATAAAACATGCTTTCACATGCAAAATGAAATATTAATCTTGCTTTTAGTTTGTGTGATACAAACTGGATTAACCTGTTATGCTTTGTCAAAAAACTCAAGGTAGCCATTAGTCATTCTTCAAAGTATTTCCTTTAGATTCGCTTTGTTGTTAATCAAAACATTTAAGCTCAAACTTTCTGAAGGGTTCTAGAGTTTACAACCTGTAGATAACTTCTACTGCCATGTTGTAAGTAATCTTGAACAAACTTCTCCAAGCTGAACCGTGATGAGTAAATACCTCTGCCATCACGTTGTAAGTAGTCTTTACCTTAGCCTCTCCAAGCTATGTCTCACTCTAATCACTAATGGATCAAGGTTACAAAGGTTATATATTTGGGTTTCCACTCAAACTAACCTACACCCATGTTTCCTTAAGAATATTCAATAATACAGGCTTGGAAACCATGAGCGACTTCTTTCTTACATCTCTTCCTAAGAAGAGTATACTAATTATTACAGAACATGGAAAGAAGATTTTTATACTTCAAGATGATTGATTACATATTATTATGAACAGCACAGGAAGTGTGGAAAGATTTTTCTAGAGTTTTCACTCTTATGTCTTCAACTTTCTTATCAGCATTCATGTATGGCATCTCCATTTATATAGGTCCTTCTTCATGACCTTTGCCTTTAATTAGATCTCCAAGTGACACATACAGATCATCAGTTGTGTCTTGGAATGTTAGTCCAAAGAGGTAGGCTGACAGACTTGTCACATCAGTTGCAGAAGCCATTGTATTTAAGAGATTTCTGATGTCCTCTTTGTTTTTTAAACTTCAGAACCCTTCAGAAAGTATAAGTTTAAAAGTTTTTATTGACAACAATGTCAATTTAAAGAAAATGCTTCGAATAATGACTAATGGCTACCTTGAGTTTCTTAACAAAAGTTTATCAGGTGACTTCGAGATGCATTATCGAAATTAAGTCGAGATGATTTCACTATGTATATGCAAACATATTTTTCTCTTATCGAAAGAGGAAAGATTCAAATAAAGCAAAATTCATCAAGAAAAATGCATTCATGTGCATCAAAGAAGCAAGATCACTATAACAAAATCAAGGAATCAAGGAAATGGTTGTCAGAAAGTAACATTGATCTTTAGAAAAAAGGGATTCAATGATGATAACATTCAAAAGATGGAAACAATATGTTACTCAATCGTCAGTCATCATAATCGCAGACTATTCATCAGTACAAAGTCAAGAATTGAAGATTAGAAAACAAATAAATCAACAAGAAGCTAGCAGCGCTCTTCAGAAAGTTCACATCTTAAAAAGAGGGAAAGCAATGAGATTTGAAATTCAAATTCAAAAGTCAAATCAGTCTCTTTTGCCCAGAACATCATTTCTTCAGTACCCTTGATCAACAAAGAAAGACTTGCTAAGAATTTCAAAAACCACGTTCATAAAGTAGAAGAATATTTTCTGATAGACTTCAAAAATTTTAACTCATCAACGGCTTCTAAAAAAAAGTTCCTGACACCAGACAAGCTACTCCTCTATATTATATTTCCAATACTCAACTGGTGTTTAACACGTGCTGGTTGGATAGAAGATTAGGGACAATGGAAATAAAGGAGAATCATCTATAAATATAGATAACTGAGTTTCAAAAGAGATATGACGAGACATAGTGTAAAAAAGCTGAAAAAATCTTTTCAAATCTCTATAAAAATTATCTACTAGATCTCTTATACATTAAAATCTTCTTTCCATATACTAGATTGTTCATACTTTCTTTTGAGGAAGAATTAGTAGGAGGAAGTCACTCAAGTTGGTTTAGATTTATCACCTCACATTCAGAAAAAGGAGAAGCTTGAGTGTAAGATCATTCAAACTTTGAATCCAGTCTATCATCGATTCAGTAGTGATCGAAAGTTGAAAGCTTGAAAAGGCTATTGCAAAACTACTTGTTGTTGTTAAGTTAGTAAGAGTGATTTACTAACGTTGGTAAGATCTTGGGAATACTATAGTAAAGACTATCCTGTATTGTTATCTCCTCAGGTTAAGGAAGCTTAGTGGAACTCAGTGGTTACTGAGAATTGGATGTGGGCGAGTGTTGGCCGAACCAGTATAAATCTCTTGATTTAGTATTTTCTCATCCTTTATCTCTTTTATCTTATAGTCTTTGATTTTGCAAAAAAAAAAAAAAAAAAAAACCTCATCATTGTTTCTTGTTTTTATTCGTTTACTAAAATTGCTTGATTCAGAAAGCTACTTTTTGAATAAACTAACCTATCTTTCGCTGCACTTCAAGCTCTAAGCTTGATAGAGTTTTTGAAAAAGTTTGAAGTTTAAATATAAGTAGCACGATTCAACCCCCTCCCTCTTTTTCATGCATTTTCTCGCTATCAATTGGCATCAGAGCTTAGCCTCTAAGGGGTTGAGCATTCTAACGACTGCAGAGGAAAAAGATCCATAGATAAATGGCACAAAGCATTCATATACCAGAAGGGCGCTCGATCAATAGACCACCATTCTTTGATGGTGAGGATTATGCCTATTGGAGAGATCGAATGGAATTGTTCATAAAATATACAAGTCTTGACGTGTGGGAAATAATCCAAAAAGGCGACTACATTCCACTTGAAGAAGTTCTTGTAACGGATAATGCATTTCCCACATCAAGAGAAGTTCCCAGAAGCAGATGGACTAAGCAGCATAAAGCCAGGATTCAACTAAATTCCAAAGCTAAGTATCTACTCACCTGTGCACTAAGTAAAGCTGGATATGATAAAATTATTGCCTGTGACATAGCAAAAGAAATATGGGACAAACTACTTATGTTGCACGAAAGAATTGATCAAGTCAAGGAAACAAAGATTAGCATGCTGGTTCACCAATATGAAATGTTTAAAATGACTGATCAGGAAAACATTGATGACATGATTACAAGATTTATGCATATCATAAATCAATTGAAAGGTCTTCGCAAAGATATTTTAACTCTGAGCTAGTTAAAAAAATTCTAAGAAGCATCCCTACAAAATGGCAGCCTAAAATTATAGCCATTACTGAAGCCAAAGATATTCAAACATTGAGTTTGGATGCACTTATTGGATCTCTTAAAACTCATGAGGTAGTTTTGGCAGAAATGCATGGTGAATCCATGAAGAATAACAGATCCATTGCCTTAAAATCTTCCTATGAGTCAAGCAAAGGGAAGGCAATGAAAATTACTGAAAACTCTTATGAAGAGGACGAATCTGATGATGACACTGAAGATGATGATGGAGATGAGATCTCCATGCAACTAAGAAGAATGTCAAGAGAATGGAAAGGCAAATTCAAAAGAAGAAAAGGCATAAAAAGAGAAAGGAAAAACAAAATAAAGCTGGACAACATCATTTGTTTTAACTGCAGAGAAAAGGGACACTTGAGACCTGAATGTCCAAAGTTAAAAGGTTCATTAAAAAAAGCTTATGAACAAGACAAAGGGAATGTTGGCAACATGGAGTGACTTTGATGAAAAAAACTTGGGAGCATAAAGTCTAGAAGGATAAGAAGATATAGCAAACCTGTGCTTCATGGTAGGATATAACTCGGAGGATGGATTTGAGGTAAATATTTCTAATCAAAATCTATCTTATGATGAATTAGTAGTATTATATGAAGAATTACTTGAAAACACTAAAACTATTTCCTCTCATTATCTAAATCTAAAGAAAAAACATAAAGAGATTGTTTTAGAACTACAAATAGTCAAAACAGAATTTGAAAACCTAAAATGCAAAAAGAAAGAATTACAAAAAGAGAATAATGAGCTCAACACCTCAAAAGTCAAGTTAGCAAAAGATTGTGAAGAAAATCATAAGACTAGGTCTAAACTCGAAAAAACTGTTATACTTTTAAAGTCTAATTTAGAAAAATTTGTAAATAGCTCAAAAAATCTTGAACTTATGCTTGGAGGACAAAGGCCATATTTTCAGAAAACTAGGTTAGGATATGAAGAAGTAGAAAAAGGAAAAGGGAGTAGATTTCATCGAGAAAAATTAGAAAATTTGTTATAAAAAGGAACATCCTCCTGACATATGCTTCATGAGAAGGAAATCTATCAGAAGAATTGGGAAACCCTGTTTTTATGATACTAACTCAGAAGGACCCAAGAAAGTCTGGGTACCTAAATTAAAAAGTGTGTTTACTGCAGGTGTGCCTAAGAACACATATAGAATCTGACAACAAATGGTACATGGACAGTGGCTGTTCCAGACACATGTCCGGATCTAGAAAATGGTTCAAAAATCTCAGGCCAAAACTCTAGATCAGTGAAATTTGCTGATGGAGGAAAAGCAAAAGTCACAGGTATTGGAAATATTGGTATAGATAATTCTCACCAAATTTATAATGTACTACTTGTTGATGGTCTGGCTCACAATTTCCTCAGTATAAGCCAGTTCTGTGATCAAGGATTTAACGTTAATTTTAATGCTCATAATTGCAATATAGTTATTCCTATCTCAGGTAATGTTATACTGTCTGGCAAAAGACATGATAATACCTATGTACTGCTCTTGGATGATCTTCAAGATCAAGATGTAAAATGTCTAGCATTCTTCATGGATGAAAAGTGATTATGGCATAAGAAGCTTGGATATGCTCACATGAAACTTACCTCTAAACTATCTCAGAAAAAGCTTGTCAAAGGACTGCTAAAAATTAGGTTTGATAAGGATTCAACTTGTGATTTCTGTTAACAAGGCAAACAAGCTAAAGCCTCTTTTCAAAATATACATGTGATATCCACCTCTAAACCACTAGAAAATAGCTAGCCTTGTTGGTAAAAAATACTGTCTAGTTATTGTAGATGATTTCTCAAGGTTTACCTGGGTGTTTTTCCTAGCATCTAAATATGAAGTGTTTCAAAAGTTTAAACTTTTTGCAAAATGTGTTAGCATTGAAAAGAATTCACAAATTATTTCCATCAGATCTAATCATGGAGGGGAATTTGAAAATCATATATTTAATGAGTTTTGTGAAAAAAAAGGTATCTTTCATGAGTTCTCTGCACCCGAAACTCCCCAACAAAATAAGGTTGCTGAGAGGAAAAACAAAAGCTTACAAGAGATGGCAGAACTTTGATTTTAGAAAGTGGGCTATCCAAAGGATTTTGGGCAGAGGCTGTAAATACCTAATGTTATATACAAAATCGAATTTTCCTAAGATCGATTCTCAAAAAAACCCCCTATGAGCTATGGAAGGTAAAAAACCTAACACTTCCTATTTTCATATTTTTGGTTCATCTTGCTTTATACTTAATAATAAGGACAAACTTGTCAAATTTGATCCAAAATATGATGATGGTATCTTTCTAGGATATTCATCTGTTTCAAAAGCTTACAGGGTATTTAACAAGAGAATGCTATGTGTGGAAGAAATAATTCAGATCAGGTTCAAGGAGCTCAGAAAAGATTTTAAATATGAACCAGATGATCTAGAGGAAGCTTTTGAAAGGCCAAATCTTGGAAAAAACTTAGAATCCAAGCAGGTAAGCACACTATAAAGAAGACTCCAAAATTCAAATCCTTTAGAAAGTTTGTTCAAGACACCAAAGACGACACTAAGCAATAGTTTTGAACAAGAGGAAGAGCAACATGAGGATGAATAAGAAACTGATGGAAACCATAACCATAGAAACTACAAAAAAGTCTCTGACCTTAAAGCTGTCTCTTAAAACTATGTTATAGGAGATATTTCTAAAGGAGTAAAGACTCAATCCTCTCTCAGACATATTTCAAATTATGCCCTAATCTCCACCATTGAACCTGCATGCATTGAAAAAGCCTTAAATGAAAAAGGATGGACGGAGGTCATGCAAGAAAAGCTAGATCAATTTGAGAAAAATAAAGTCTGGACTCTTGTAGAAAAACCAAATGGAAAAACCGTCATTGGAACAAAATGGGTTTTTAAAAATAAATTGGATGAAGCAAGCAAAGTTGCCAAAAATAAAGTAAGAATGGTTGCATAAGGCTACAATCAACAGAAAGGAATATATTATGATAAGATCTGCGCACCAATTGCTAGATTGGAAGCTATAAGAATGTTACTTGTCTTTGCTGCCTACAAAGATGTTACTCTCTATCAAATGGATGTCAAGTCGGCATTCTTAAATGGTTATCTCCCTGAAAAAGTGTACGTGAAGCAACCACTGGGTTTTAAAGTCATAACTTTCCAAACCATGTCTACAAATTAATAAAAGCACTCTATGGTCTTAAACAAGCTCCTCGAGCTTGGTATGAAAAGCTAAGCAGCTTCTTGATAAAGTACGGGTTCAAAAGAGGTAACGTTGACACAACTATATTCACTCTTAACTCTAAAGAACACTTTCTGATAGTTCAAATATATGTTAATGATATCATATTTGGTGCCTCTGATCATTATCTTTGTGAAAAATTTTCAAAATTAATTCAAAATGAGTTTGAAATGAGTATGATGGGTGAACTGAAATTTTTCCTAGGTTTGCAAATAAAGCAACAAAAGAATGGAATTTTGATTCATCAAGAAAAATATACAAAAGAACTTTTGAAAAAATTTCACGTGGATCAAGCAAAGCCAATGAGTACTCCTATGCATCCATCACAAATCATTGATGATTATCTGAATGGTGAAAAAGTATCAGAAAGTAGTTATAGAGGAATGATATGGTCACTTTTATGTCTTACAGCCAGTAGACTAGGTATTCAATTAAGTGTGGGAATATATGCTAGATTCCAATCAAATCCAAAACAATCACACTTAAATGCCATTAAAAGAATTCTCAGATATTTAGCAAGCACAACTAATCTTGGCCTTTGGTAAGAGAAAGGTACATCTTGTGAGATTGGAAATAGAGTATAAAGAAAAAGCACTAGCAGTTGTTGTTATTTCTTTAGAAATAGTCTGATCACATAGTCATGTCAAAAGCAAAATACCATTGCTCTCTCCACTACAGAAGCAGAATATGTAGCGGTTGCAGATTGTTGTACTCAAATGTTACGGATCAGAAACCAGTTAGAGGACTATCACTTAAGGTATTCCAAAATCCCAATCTTTTGTGACAATACTAGTGCTATAAATCTGGCCAAAAATCCTATTCAACACTCCAGATCAAAACACATTGATATCAAACATCATTTCATTATATATCATGCTCAGAAAAGAGATGTTGAATTAATGTTCATAAGCACTAAAGACCAAGCGTCTGACATTTTCACAAAACCTTTAGCTGAAGAACGCTTCTATATTTTGAAGAGTTTGTTGAACTTAAAGCCTTTTTAAACCTCATAAGACAATCATCATCTTACAACTCCTAATTTCCAGTACACCCTCTCTTTGCTAATGACAAAAAGGGGAGAAGAGAAATGAAAATCTTATACTGAAAAAGATAGGGGGAGTAAACAATTGAAGGGGAAGTGCTTATCCCAGTACACCTAAATATTAGATAGTCACTTCATGACTGAAATCAAGCTAACTGAGATTGAAACGATAATATCTGCTTAAGTATCTTGTGATACGATTTAAAGAAGTGATCTGATTTAAATTAGAAAAATCATCATAAACTAAACAGCTTTGATTTAAGTGAACTTAAGGATTCAAAATTCTCTACGAACATATCCAATTATGCCTTAAGAAAAGGGACTGACTAAGATTTGAGAATCATGTGGTGTTGAAAGAAAATGAAGTTTATCGATTTATATTCTATCTTATTTCTTTCAACCTCTCTTCAAAAGATTTTCTTCAAATTGGTTTGTCATCATAAAAAAGGAGGACATTGTAAACTCCAGAACCCTTCAAAACGTATAAGTTTAAAAGTTTTGATTGACAACAAAGCCAATTTAAAGAAAATGCTTTGAAAGATGACTAATGGCTACCTTAAGTTTCTTGACAAAAGTTTATCAGGTGACTTCGAGATGCATTAACGGAATTAAGTTCAAATGATTTCACTATGCATATGCAAACATGTTTTTCTCTTATTAGAAGAGGAAATATTTAGATAAAGCAAAATTCATCAGGCAAAACATGTTCATGTGCATCAAAGAAGCAAGATCACTATAACAAAATCAAGGAATCAAGGAAATGGTCATCAGAAAGTAACACTGAACTTCAGAAAGAAGGGATTCAATTATTATAACATTCAAAAGCTGGAAACAATGTGTTACTCAATTGTCAGTCATCATAATCACAGACTATTAATCAGTACAAAGTCAAAAATTGAATATCAGAAAATAAATAAATCAACAAGAAGCTAGCAGTACTCTTCAGAAAGTTCACATCTTAAAAATATAGGTAAAGCAATTAGATTTGAAATTCAAATTCAAAAGTCAAATCAGTCACTTTTACTGAGAACATCATCTCTTCAGTACCCTCAATCAATAAAGAAAGACTTGCTAAGAATTTTAGAAACCTTGTTCAGAAAGTAAAAGAATAGTTTTTGATAGACTTCAGAAACTTCAACTCATCAATGGCTTCTGAAAAAAAAGTTCCTGACACCAGACGGGCTACTCCTCTAGATTATATTCCCAATACTCAACTGATGTTTGACACGTGCTAGTTGGATAGAAGATCAGGGACAACGATAACAAAGGAGAATCATTTATAAATAGAGATGACTGAGCTTCAAAAGAAATGTGATGAGACATAGTGCAAAAATGCTGAAAAAAAAAACTTTCCAAATCTCTCTATAAAAATTATCTGCTAGATCTCTTGTACATTAAAATCTTCTTTCCATATACTAGGTTGTTCATACTTTTTTCTGAGGAAGAATTAGCAGAAATAAGTCACTCAAGTTGGTTTAGATTTATCATCTCACATTTAGAAAAGGAGAAGCTTGATTTTAATATCATTCAAATCATGAATCTAGTGTATCATCGTTCCAATAGTGATCAAAAGTTGAAAGCTTGAAGAGGCTACTGCAAAATTACTTGTTGTTGTTGAGTTAGTAAGAGTGATTTACTAACATTGGTAAGAGCTTGGGAAGGCTACAGTAAACACTATCCTATATTGTTATCTCCTCAGGTTGAGGAAGCTTCATGGAACTCAGTGGTTACTGTGAACTGAATGTAGGCAAGTGTTAGCCGAACTAGTATAAATCTCTTAGTTTAGTATCTTCTGATCCTTTATCTCTTTTATCTTATAGTCTTTGATTTTGCGAAAATGCCTTATCATTATTTCTTGTTTTTATCCTCTTACTAAAATTGTTTGATTCAGAAAGTTACTTTCTGAATAAACTAACCTATCTTCCACTACACTTTAAGCTCTAAGCTTGATAGAGTTTTTGAAAAAGTTTTCAGTTTGAAGATAAGTAGACAATCCAACCCCCCTTTTTTGTGCATTTCTTGCTATCAGTTTTTACTTTTTGATCGTGATTTCTGAACTCTTCCTTCTAAAAGCTAGGATCATGAAGCAATTAGGTAGAAGATAAGATGTACCGGTTATAAAACTGGGTCTAATTTGAGATTTGAAATTTGAATTTCAAATTTTCCTTCCATTTCCTTTAGTGTTTTGTGCTCCATAGTTAAATGAGCTTTCTGACGTTGTAATCAATCTCTTTGTTCTTTATTTGATCTTCCAGTCTTCAATTTTGCCTGTTTGATGCAGGTTGATTTGCAATTATGATGATTGTTGACTGGGTAACATGTTAACTCCAAAGTTAGCATGATTTCCTCAATCTTCAGCGTACTTCTAAAGTCACGTGTTACTTTCTGAAGATCGTTTCATTGGGCTTCTTGCTTTTGACTTGAATTGGTTTAGTCTTTAAGCATTTACACATTCTTTTCGTGAGATAATATTCACCTCTTTTAAGCTTAATCTCTTCCCTTGAGATAAAACATGATTTCTCATATGTAGTGAAATTTTTCTCGATTCAAATCCGTTTTTATGCTTTTGGTCCATAAGCATGAATACGTGCTATGCTTAAAATAACATTCACTTTCGTTTTGGCTCAATCTTTTCCCATGAGATAAATCATGCTTGCGCATGCAAAGTGAAGCATTATTCTAAGTCTGTATTATGCTTTAATCTGTATATACGTTGCTTGACATAATATTCACCTTCTATTTAGCTTAATCTCTTCCTATGAGATCAAACATGCTCACACATGCAAAGAGAAATATTAATCTTGCTTTAAGTCCATGTGATACAAACAGGATTAACCTGTTATACTTTGTCAAGAAACTCAAGGTAGCCATTAGTCATTCTTCAAAGTATTTTCTTTAAATTGGCTTTGTTGTCATTCAAAACAATAAAGCTCAAGTATAAAACATGATGAACCAAAGATATAGAAATATGAAATTTTGGGTTTTCTACCTTTCCATAGCTCATAGGGGGTCTTTTTGGGGATTGGTCTTAGAAAGATTCTATTTTGAATATAGCAAGATGTGTTCACGGCCTTTGCTCAAAAGCCTTTTGATAAACCACTTTCTAAAAGCATTGTTCTGGTCATCTCCTACAAGCTTCTGTTTTCCTTTCAGTAACCCCATTTTGTTGTGGAGTTCTAGATGTAGAAAACTCGTGAAAGATGCCATATTTTTCACGAAACTCTTCAAAAATGTGATTTTCAAATTATCCTCCATGATCAGATCTAATGGAGACAGTTTGAGAATTCTTTTCGATACAAATACATTTTGCAAAAACTTTCAACCACCTCATCCTTAGAAGCCAAGAAAATAACCCATGTAAATCTGAAGAAGTCATCCACAATGACAAGACAATATCTCTTCCTAGCAAGGCTAGCAGTCCATATGTAAGAGCTCTAGTTAGTTAGTAGTTGATACCACACATTTATTATCGAAAGAAGCTTTGGTTTGCTTACCTTTCTCACAGAAATCACAAGTTGAATCCTTGTTAAATTTGAATTTGGTAGGCCTTTAGCTAGCTCTTTCTGAGATAGGTCAGAAATAAGCTTCATATGAGCATGTGTAAGCTTTTTATGCCATAGCCACTTTTCATCCATAAAGAATGCTAGACATTTTACATCTTGATCTCAAAGGTTATTTAAGAATAACACATACGTATTATCATGCCTCTTGCTAGATAATATGACTTATCTTGATATGGGACTTACTATCTTATAAGCATGAGCATTAAAAATAACATTAAAACCTTGATCACAGAATTGGCTTATACTTAATAAGTTGTGAGCCAGACCATCAACAAACAATATATTAGAGATTTGGCAAGAATTATCCTTACCAACTTTTTAAATGCCTATGACTTTGGCTTTATCTCCATCAACAAATTTTACTGATCTTGAGTTCTTTGGTCACATATTTTTTAATCATCTTCTGGATCCGGACATGTGTTTGGAGCAGCCACTGTCCGTGTACCACTTGTTGTCAGGTTCCACATGTGTTATCGGCACACCTGCAACAAACACATTTTTCAATTTAGGTACTAAGACTTTCTTGGATCCTTTTGGGTTAGTCATGTAAGAGAAAGGTTTTCCAACCCGTTTGACTGACTTTTTTTCTCATGAAGCATTTGTCAGGTAGATGTCCCCTTTTATAACAGAAGGTGTAAGAAACTTTTTCTTTCACAGCTTTTGGTTGTGTTGCCTTTCCTTTCTCATCATCCACTTCTTCATATCCCAACCCAGTTTTTTGAAAATATGGCCTCTGAACCTCGATCATTAGCTCAAGATTTGAGTCACTTACCATTTTTTCTAGGTCAAATTTTAGAAGCTTTGATGTTTTCTTCATTTTAGATATAATTTTTTTTATTTTTCTCATTTTTTTTGGAGACTTTAGTTTCTAAGGCATTTAGCTTAGTATTTGAAACTTTGTTTTGCTTTCTCAATTCTTCTGTCTCATTCCTTAGTTTCTCAACTTCTAAATTTGCCATTTACAGCTCTAAAACAACTTTTTGATGTTTTCTTTTTAAGTTGAGATAATGAGAAAAAATTATTTGAGAATTTTCAAGTAGTTCTTCATATAAGGCCATTAATTTATCATAAGAGATATCAAAGTCACAGTTGTTTACCTCAGATTCATCTTCTGAAGCATAGTCAGCCATGAAGCATAGGTTGGATACATCTTCTTGCTTATCTTGGCTTTCTAATCCTTCCCTTTCTTTATCAGAGTCACTCCACATCGCCAACATCCCTTTCTTTTGGTTAGAGAACTTCTTCTGTGGACTTTTAAGTTTAGGACATTCTAGTCTTAAGTGTCCCTTTTCTCCACAGTTAAAGTAAGTGATGCTCTCTACCTTCACTTTGTCTTTCTTGTCCTTCTTGTCCCTCTTTAGATTGATGTCTCTTCTTCTTTTTAGCTTGTATTTCTAGGCTCTAGACATTTTTCTTACTAACATGGAGATCTCATCTCCATCATCATCTTCAAAGTCATCATCAGATTCATCCTCATCATTAGAGATTTCAACAACTTTCATTGCTTTTCCTTTACTTGGCTTCTGATGAGATGACTTCAGGACCATGGACTTGTTCTTTCCCATGGATTCACTATGCATTTCTGCTAGCACTACCTCATGGGTTTTGAGTGACTCAATGAGTGTGTCCAAGTCGAGGGTTTGAAAGTCTTTAGCTTTAGTGATAGATGTTACTTTGGGCAGCCACTTAGCAGGGAGACTTCTTAAGATTTTTCTAACTAACTCAGAGTTAGAATATCTTTTGCTAAGACCTTTTAATTGGTTTATGATATGCATAAACTTTGTGGTCATGTCATCAATACTTTCTTGATTTGTCATTTTAAACATTTCATATTGATGGACCAACATACTGATCTTTGTCTCCTTAACTTGATTAGTTCCTTCGTGCAGCATGAGCAGTCTGTCCCATATTTCCTTTACTGTGTCACAAGCAATGATTTTATCATATTCAGCTTTACTTAGTGCACAAGTGAGCACATACTTAGCTTTGGCATTCAATTGAACTCTAGCCTTATGTTGCTTTGTCTATCTGCTCATGGAACTTCTCTTGATATAGAGGGTGCATTATCTGCTCCAGGAACCTCTTTTGTTGGAATATAGTCACCTCCTTGGATTTTCCCACAAGTCAGGACTTGTATATTTTATGAACAACTCCATACGATCTCTCCAGTAGGCATAGTCCCCACCATCAAAGAATGGTGTTCTAATGATGGAGTGTCCATCTGCTGTATGAATATTCTGTGTCATTTGTCCTTTGGATCTTTGTCCTCTACAATGGTTAGAATGCTCAACCCCTAAGAGGCCAAGCTCTGATGCCACTTGTAGGTATAAAAGCACACGAGAAGGGGGGTTGAATCGTACTTTTCTTTTCTAAACTTTTTGGAAACTGAAACTTAAAACAAAAACTATCAAGCGTGAAACTTGAAGTACAGCTGAAACATAGTTAAAAGATTCAAAAAATGACTTTTTGAATGAAAGCATTAGTAGTAGGTAAATTGAAATGGTGAACTTTAACAAATATATGTTATGTGAAGTTGAACAATGAAAGTAAAAGGATAAAGGATAAGAAAATACCACACAAGGGTTTTATACTGGTTTGGCTAACACTTGCCTACATTTAGTTTTCAGCAACCATTGAGTTTCACTAACCTTTCTCAACCCGAGAAAGAAAAAAAAACTGGATAGTCTTTACAATAGTCTTCCCAAGTTCTAACCATTGACAAGTAGACAACCCTTACTATCACAAACCAAGTAGTTCTTTACCAGCCTCTTCAAGTTGAATCGAGTAGTTCTTCACCAGCCTCTCTAAGCTAAAACATGAGCAGTAAGAATGCCTTTACTGCCTCTTTGCAAGTAGTTTTGCAGTAGCCTCTTCAAGTTATTTTACACCCATCACTACTGGATCGATGATACAAAGGTTTAGTGTTTGGGTTGCCACTCAAACTAACCTGCACTCATGTTTCTTTACAAATATATAGAGTAATCCTGAGATAACTTGAGTGACTTCTTTCTAATGATTCTTCCTAAGAAGAACGTGTAAACAATCTAAAAACTTATAAAGAAGAATTTACAAACAAAGGAACTAATTACAAGAAGTAATAATATTTACGAAATATATAAGGGAAAGATTTTGCAGCGTTTTAGCTCGTGATTATCAAGTCTCTTTCTTGCAAGCTCAGCATCTCTATTTATAGATGATTTCCCTTTTTTACCATTGTCCTTGATCTATTGTCCAAGTGACACATGTTGATCATCAACTTGTGTCTTGGAAAC
This sequence comes from Dalbergia cultrata, assembly GCA_031216105.1. Lineage (NCBI taxonomy): Eukaryota > Viridiplantae > Streptophyta > Magnoliopsida > Fabales > Fabaceae > Dalbergia > Dalbergia cultrata. The sequence goes on from CM062348.1 coordinate 40,130,834, forward strand.
ATAATCTAGAAAATTAGCTCATATGGTGTAAGAGCTTTTTTCAGAAGCCGTTAAAAGGTTGAGGTTTGTAATGTCCTTCAGAAACTACTTTTCTATTTCTGAATATGATTTCTAAACTCCTTTCTTTTAGAAGCTGAAGTGGGTGACCGAAGGCCTGAAGAGATGACGTGCCAGTTTGAAAACTAGATTTGACTTGTCATTTGAATTTCAAATTTTAAATTTTTCCTCTTTTTTAGTGAGGTGAATTTTTTTATGTGTACTGTCAGTTCCTTTATGTAAATTTGGTCTTTTAATCTTCAATATGATTTTAATGATGATGAAGGAATTGTGATCATGATAATTGAAGACTCTATAACATGTTGCTTTTAGATTTCGCATCATATCTTTATTCTTGATATACTTTCTAATGTCTCATGCTACTTTCTGAAGACCCATGCCTTGGTTTATTGTTCTTGACTTAATTTACTTCAATCCTTGATGCATGTAAACATAGTTCACACATTATAATGTTAACTTCTATATTAGGCCCAATCTTTTAACACGAGATAAAATATGTTTGCACATGTAAGGTAAACTTATTCTTGCTCAAGTCCGTGTTATGCATTTCAAAAATACGCATTATGCTTAGTCAAGAAACTCAAGGTAGACATTAGTCGCTCTTCAAAATATTTTCTTTAAATTGATTTTGTTGTCATTCAAAACAATATAGCTCTCATACTTTCTAAAGGGTTCTGGAGCTTACATATAATTTACAACTTTTTATGTACTGATTTATAACTTTTCGTAATATGCATTTACAACTTTCTAAGTCCAATTTTCAGCAATAACAATAAATCTCAACTTCTAATAGAATCATTTTCAGTCTGTTCTGTTGACGAAAAAATTTTGAAAAAATAAATAATTATTCATGTCTTGGGATATAAACCATAAACATATGAAAAATCAAATGAAATGAGCTAAGTCTTCATGCATGATGATTAGTTTTGTGCACTGCTAATAGAATTTGATTCTTCTTCTTCTTTTTCTTCTTGTGAACCATGGTGAACAAGAGAGAAACGTGACAAAGAGAAAAAACGAAAGATTTTGGAGGGATTGAAGCTTTTTTTTTTCCTCTCATCATTTTACCCTTTCGTATTTCATAGTTCTGTTTTATCCTATAGTAAGGTTTAAGTGTATGGTGACTTTGTGGTGGTTTGCAAATATCATTCATCTATACTTTCTCGATATAACACTCTGAAATATTATTTCTTTGTGACCATACTTTACAAATGTGATTAAATATATTTTAAAACTGATTAATTTTTTCTCTATATATGATGTCCAAAAAATTTATTTGATTCTAGGGTCATACATAAGTGTTCAAATTCTACATGTATGAAATTCCTTATATTTTGGAAGTGAATTTAAAAATTTCAATTAATTTCAAGATAACTGACCGACCATCACTGAAGTGCATTTGATTTTTTTTTTCCCCTCAATTTGACTAGATTTAAAAGAATACTACAATACACCATATATAACAAAGTGTAGGGATGTACCCCTTTTTAATCCGCCGTTATTCTTGCAAAGGACATGGTGCGCCTTGCAAGCAAGGTGTACTACAGCATCCGCCTTATTTATTGCATTCAAATATAATAAACAAAGATTATTATTGTTTTAGTTTGCGCCTTGAAATAATTATTAGTGCATTATCAATAGCAAAGGCACACATGTACTTTCCGTAGCAGCTGAAAAAAATAGTAAAGACGCGTCGCGTGCTACTTATTAGTGATCCGAGTAGCAAATTAAGAAAGGAAAATGCACATTCAACTCAATTGGCAGACAACATATACCCGTAATTTGCCACCATCATCATATCATTTATTACCATCCACTCTTCAAAGCTATAACAACTTCCATTTTTATTAACGAAACAGAAAAACAGAAAACAGACGATGCAGACAGAAAGTAGGCAGCAACCACACATAATCTGATGTTGCCATTATGTAGCAACCACACACAACGTTGCCAGTATCTAGCATATTGGAATTTTATTGTAACATAATCTAATGTTGCCATTATATAGCCGCCACACACTTACATAACGAAAAGGGCAAATCTGCATGATAGGAACAGCAATCATGGGAAGGCCATGATCACAGACTGCACAGCATGAATCGCCTTCACAGTGTAGGAACTGAACCCAGCCATCTTGATCACATAGTCCCACTCTTTCATTGTCCTCTCTTTGCCTACGTTAGTGTGGGCCAACATTGTCATGTCCAGAGTCAACCCCACCTCCTTCAAATCACCTCGATTTATTCCTCCTTCTTCAATCACTGCCTCCACAATAATAACCCTTCCATTTTCCTTCGGAATGGCTTCCCTGCACTTCTTCAAGATCTGGATGCTCTCTTCATCTCCCCAGTCGTGCAGAACCCACTGCAAGTGAAAACATCATTCAATCAAAATAATATTATTTAGTAAAAAGTAGTTAAACATCAATTGATCAGGAGCCGGCCCCTTATATCTAGTTATTAGTTATTAACTATATCTAATTCAATGATTAAACATGATGAAGAAATTTTTACACACACATTTTTTCAGTTTGATGTGATATGTTAGCTACTATATTAAAAATATAATAAAAACAAAAGAACACAATAATTAACATGATATTATTAAGATAGTGCACATAAAACAATATAAAAAAGAACCCTTTTTTTTGTCTTATTCACAAATGTTATTTTAACTGGAGATACACAGGCATCCTATGATACTGAGGTGAATAATTATAATAAGATATTATACTATACCTATACATGTGAAAAAGGAGTCAAATTACAAAATAGCGAAACTCAAGATCAAGAGTTTTTTTCTTTTTTGTGTTAATAGATGTTTAGATTCCGGAGAATGTTCACCCTAATTCAAGATCAAAATATGTATAATATAAAGTTTAGCAAATAAACTTAAGGCAAATACTTATGTACTTTGAGAGTAAAAAAAATTATTTGTTATGTTTTATTTATTAATTATTGTATTAGTTATTACATTAAAAATACAGTAAAAATATGAGATAATAATAACCCATAAAACTAGTGTATCAATTAATAAATAGAATAAAATAAATTATTTTTTTTTGCTCTTAAAACATTCAAGCATTTTCATTTTTATGATAATATTTAGTGTATATTGCACTGATATTAATGATGCTAAACAGGGACTAATTAACAGTCAAAAGTTTGCGCAAAAAACAAAAGTAGTGATGGCTTAATGAAGAAAAAAGATTATTTGTCTCACTTTTCATAACATTTATTTAAGGAAGCTCACTAGGTATTCTTAAAAATTAAATTGGTTGAGAGTATGTTTTAGCTCTTTCCTTTAAAGCAATATTTAAAGTAAACTCCGAAGTTAGTCTATAACAATTTTAATATCAGACAAATTAGTTGTTAATAATTGAAGAGGATCAACTTAGTCTCTGATAATGCCAAAAATCGAACACTTAATAGTCTCTGGATGAAAAACGTTAACGATATTAGTGTTTTTTAAAATGATGTCATTTTTTTCCTTATATAAAAACAAAGAAAAATCCATCCCTCTTCACCTTTCTTCCTCCTCCTCCTCACCACCAAACACAAGTCACCGTTAACTTTACTCCACTAAAATTGGCTACAAATTCTCCCTCTATCTTTTTTAGATCCATCTTTCCCGTCCTCTTTCTCTCTTAAATCAATCTCGTCCGATACCATAGTTTTCTCTTTCTCATAGTCTCTACCAAAGCTCCATTCTAGCAAATTCTATGTTCAAGTTCTATCAACTCCGTCAAGTTCTGCTAAGTTTTAGTTTTCATTTCTGTTTTTTTTTTTTCACACAATATATCCGTGAACCATATTCCTTCACCCCATTCTTACACTCACAACACAGATCCAAGCCTCACAACCCAAAAAATAGAACTGAAAATCCCTTAGAAAAATCAACAAAGCAGCAACTCATGCTCAAAACAAGCCTTAATAAAATATTGGTTCACAAAATTTTTCTGGTAGGAAAATCCTATAAGATGTAATGCCTCCAAGAGAAGCTGCAAGATTTAAGGCACGGGATCTAAGGCACTATTGTATCGGCCATGATGTTCCCTTTAATCAGAATGGCAAAAAGTGGAGATTTTGCGACGTGGGAATGAAATCAGAAAAGAAAATAAATAAATAAAGGAAGGAAGTAACGGTGGTGGTAAGGATTAAACGGTGGAGGGAAGGTGATGATAATTTTTTTTTTCAAAATAAAACAATGTCGTTTTGCTTAAATACACTAACATCATTAACGTTTTTCATCCATAAACCACTAAGTATCCAAATTTTGACATTGTTAGAGACCAAGTTGAGGTTTTTTCAATTGTCAAAGACTAAATTTTTCAACGCTATAATTATCAAGGACTAACTTAAAGATTTATTCTAATATTTAATTAATCTTATAAAATATCCAAAAACTGATACAAAAACCTTTACTCTTGAATGAAAACTCATACCTTGAGAAATACAGCATCAGCTTTTGGAATACTTGAAAACATGTCACCAGCCACATGTTCCACCCGATCACACGGTGGAGCCACAGCGATGACATGAGGAAGATCAAAGTTGATTCCTCGAATCGAAGGGAAAGCGTCAACCACGATGCGCAAGGTCGTGGCGTTTCCCCCACCAACATCCACCAGTGTTTTGAGGCCTTCAAACGCCTCGCCGCAACCTTTGATGACGGCGGGCACAGCCAACCTAGTATCACACGCCATGGCCTCATCGATGAGGTTGCTGTGGTCCGGATGCTCCGCAGCATACTGCCACACGTCTTTACCGTGAGCCTTCTCAAATGAGGACTTGCTATTGGCCAGAACGCGAGCACTTAGACTGTGCCAAGGGGCAAGCATCACGGGACTGCTCTCTAGAAGAACAAAAGCAGCAATGCTGTTTTGTCCATTTCTCAACAAACGACGAGACAGGGGGGTGTTAGCATAGGCAACGCCGTTATTGTTGGTCGGTATGGCTTTAAATATCTTCCTGTGAGTCAGGAACCTCATGATTCGGCTAAAATAGGAAGGATTGCACCCTAGTTTTGACGATATCTCAGACAGCGTCATGGGGTTACCATGGCTCTCGATGGCATCAGCTATGCCTAGCTCAATGGCACATTTCACGACTGCCTGTTCTACATACCCATATATGTACTTCCATATATCCACTTGAGCTTGTGCTTCTTCCTCCAATTCTTCTTTCTTGTCCCATGCTAATGGCACCGGCTCTCCTCGTACTTCTGACGCCATATCTAGATTAATCTCAATATATGTATACAAATGTAACTCTCTCTGTCTTTGTGGTTCGTGGTTTAAGGTTGGAACTTGAAGGCTTCGTATTTATAGAGGTTAGTAACACATAATGGATTGCTATTAAAATGTGGAAAATATTGCACTTCCACTATAAAATTGCTACAGTGAATTAAAATGTGGAAAATATGTCACTACATGCACAGTTCAGATAATGTTTTTTATATTTTTTTAACCAACCCCTCATGTTATTTTCTTTTGTAAAGTTTTGGGGCCATTTCCCCCTGAAATGAAAAGGTAATTAAGCATGTGGCGGGATGTTGACGCAACTGTATTATTTTTAAATGCGCTCACATGATATGTGTTTATAATGAAAAAAATAATAATGTTAAGATTCAGGCCTTAATAGTAAAATATAGTTTTATAGAAATGTTAGATAGAAAACCATTCATTCATGTATCTACTCATTAGCTTAAATAGAAGGTTTATAATATACTATCAAAATTGCTAGGACTAAATGATCAAGGATTTGACCCCTAATAGTTTTTATTCTGATAAAACTGTTATCACTTCAAGCCTAATAAAAAACATTAGAGTACGTAGGAAGATATATTATATTAAATATAAAATATTTCTTTTATCTTTATCTATCACTTTAAGTTTTTGGAAGAAATCAATTTTAACAAGGAGAAAAAAAGACTGTTAAGCTTTTTGCTCGGCCTTAATTAACATAAAAATAAAATAAAAAAGAGCTCAAACCTATTGAAAAAAATTCAAATAATGTATTGGTGATAATTTTGTTCAAAAGTTGTACTATTTATACATAAAAAATGATTTTTTTTTTTGCAATTATAAAATGCTAAACTCTCAAAAACAATAGCACAAGAGTATATCAAAATATTAAGAAAATAACAAAACAATAAAAAAAGATGACAAGTCTCAAAACTCCTAATCAAACTGTGAGCTAAAAAAAAAAGGGAAACAATCAAAATACTCTAAGACAAACTGAAAAACACAAAGAAAGCCCCCAAATGCATAATATGAAAACACCACAAACCCAAACACGAAGAGTACAAAGCCTCTACTAGACGTAAATACTTCAATACAAGAGGGCATATATAGAGCTGCAACAGCCAAAACACAAACTCAACCACGAAAGATCTCGAAGCCACAACCAAACACATACTCAAAACATGGCATGAGCATGAAGACACCACTAACTCACAGTCCTCATGTCCCATTTCGGCTTAGCCACCATCATCACAACAACCATGTTGTCAGCAAGATGCCGATGTTTGCAACACCGCAGACCGCTAAGACTTTCACTGCTCCACCTTCACAAAAGATCACTAATGCAGATGTCAAAACCGCGATTATTTGACCCAAATATTTCTTTCATCAAAATATAGAATATTTCTTTTTATCTACACATGCAGTATATCCATTCTCACATGAACATATCGCCTCTATAGTTATATTTATATTTAAAGAATTAAAAAAATTGAAATAATCAATTGAACAGATTAAATTACTACTTAATTATAAATTTAATTACACATTCGATCATAAATTTAATTAATTAAATCATTTAAACCATAAACTGAATAGTTTAGTATCTTATTTGATTTTTGAAACATTGTTTTAATTTCTTCACCCAGATATTGAAAAACTTGTTTTCTTTTGTACAACCATTGTTTCTTTGCTGGTGGTGGTGGAAAACATAAACTACTCAATCGAGTATAATTAGTGGCCCACATGTTGATCTGGTTTGGTCTGGCATGTCTGTACATTCTCTTTGATCAGGAGCCGTAGAAGAGTGTTCATGAAAATAAATAAATAAAAGGAACCATATATATCATGTGAAGGCCACATATACGTATGACGGTATAATATATATATATAACGCAAATGGTTAATTTAATTAGCTAATCTACCATGATTATTATAAAAAAAAAAGATAATTTTTTGTTAAAATTTGACAGCTTATTTAAATTTTAACAAATTAAATATATGGAAGTGGTTATTGTCACTTCTAAATGTCTATTGTCACTCCTAATTTAGTGACTTATATCTGATTTTCCCAAAATGCTCTTTTTACTTTTCTTTATCAACTAAGATAATAATTTAACGTTAATTAGTTGTATCATCACTTATAAAATTATCTAAATTTGTTATTGATAAATTAAATAATAATTTATTCAATTTTGGGATTCTAGTTGCTAATCTCGTTAATTTTCTAATCCTTGTAGTAATTATTTAACATTATAATTACCTAAACTTAACTTTTATATATATATATATAATTATTTTTTTGAAATATTTTTAATGCCTTAGTTACTTAAATATGTAACAATGAACTAATATTTAAAAATAAAATAATAATAACTAGTAAAATGAATAATAATAACAATAATTCCATTACACTCATTATAAATGAATTTCATACGTTGATTTAGTTACATGTTCAATTTTTATTTACAATTGTTAATTTATTTAGAAATATTAAAATATAATTTCTCTGATAGAAAATTAATAATTTATCCTTTATATCGTGTGAATGTTGGTAATAGCGAGTGATAAAAGAAAAAATTTTAATGGTTTAAACTCCTTTTGTGACTAATAAATAATTTAATGTCTTAAATTACTTTAAGTTTTATGAAAAAATAAATAAAAAAATTTATAGTAAAATTTGATTTGCCACTTGTAATAATTGTTATCTTATGTTTATAGGATAATTATTTAATTTTGTTAATTACGTAAACATTGTAGGTTAAAAACATGTGTATGATGTATATTATAATTTGTTAATACATCTTTATTGTTATTCATTTTTATTTAATATTTTCTTTAAAAAGTGATTACTGTTACATTATTTAGATAGTTATTAACTTAGAAAAAAAATTTAAACATTAATAGATAGATTGAAAGGATCGTAATAATAAATTATAGTTATTAATACTTATATCATGTTATGATCCTATAAAAAATTTAAACAGAAATAAATAACAAAAATTTAAATAATTATATTATAATTAATTGAACTAATAACATAATATTATAATAGTAATTTATAATAATTTGTTAAATTATTTTTCAATTACAAGTGGAGAAAGAAGAGCATTTTAGAGATATCAAATAAATGCCACTAAAATAGGAGCAACAATAGACATTTTAAAGTGACCATGTCATTCCCTAAATATATTGTTTAATTAAGTATATATAAAATGTGAACCCATAAATTGCACTTGCATTATAAAATTATTGTACGCACTGCAAAATATTTTACAAAATATCACGTTTTTCCAACCACACCTAGTAGGGACGTGGCTAAATGACTCTGACTTGATATTTTATTTTGTTCACCATGCATTGGTTTTTCACCTCTCATTGTGAAGTTTCATCATTTTCTCATTTCACCACTTTCTTCATAGTTCACGTCTATTCCTCTTCTTCTTGGCCAAATCTTCTCCTTCAAAATCATTTTGGATCTTAGCACACTGTCGCCACTGCAGTCAACACCACTGCCACCGCTATCTTCGGTTTCAATATCATACCATGTGGCTTCCATTTCTACTCTCTCTCTCTCTCTCTCTCTCTCTCTAATTCGTTCTACCGTCGTCAACATCATTGCCATCATCGACATCACCACTACCACTATCTTTGATTCCAGCATTGTACTTCCATTTCTCCTCTCTCCCTCTAATTTGTTTTCTACTATCAATATTTGCTTACGATTTTCGTCATCATTTTCTTCAATTTCTATATCTATGTGTGCTACCTCTAGTCTAGGGTTTTAAATTTAATTTCTCAAGAAACAGCTCAGATCTAGGGTTTGATTAATGTATATGCTTCTAGCCTCATAAAGAAGATTGATCCAATCATAGTGTCTCCTTTATTAAGGTATGAACACCTCCATTGAATGTTCATTCTTCCAGTTATGTTGTATTTTTTTCCATTCAATGACTTATTCAAAGGTATAATTTGCTTTGTAGCTTCTAATTTTTTTACCTCGCTTGTGTTCAATTTTTGTTGTTATTGCAGAGCTATATACAATAGAATTCGATTGATTTGTCATTTGCAATGTGGTTTTACTTGTCCTTTCCATTGATTCAAGTGTTTTTATAGAGTTGTATTTGTCACTATTCACCAGTTATATGTTCAGTCTCACTAAGGCAAATTATATATGTCCTAGAAGTGATAAAAAGCTAAAGGTTGACATGCATTATGAGTTGAGGTGAGTTACAAGTACATTACTGTTATTGTGAGTGGTAGATTGAGAGATTATTACTTTTACTTTTATTATATATATGATCATGATGAGTTCCTTTATTTCCTATTAATTTAAAAAAATGCAATAGTTTGCATTTCCTTCTCAGCACAACTACTTACGGGGTTATACTTGAGTTTGATAGAATAAAAAAATGGATAAGTTGCTCAATTAGTACAATGCTTAATGCAACTACATCAACAGATGTACACGGTTTGTGTTAATACTAAATAATATATAAAAATAACCTATGTGTGAAGTGAACTTTCAAAAATTGGTCAATACTACTAAGTACTGACCAATGACCATTCGTGAATTACTTGTGGTTTCATTAATTAAACTTTTTGACAAATGCAAAAGAGCAAAATAAAAAATGGTGTATAAAGAAAAAGGGAACAAATACATGACCGTACTTGGCTTCAATATAACCTCAATGCAAAAGAGCTTCCATTTTTGCCTACTGGTCTTGGTCTTGATTAATCAATGTGGTTGTCACATTGGAGCTACTGTTTTTAAATTTTAATTACTATTATGTGATGGAAAAAGCATGCACTTTTTTAGTCTATGGTATTTCCTTTTTCATGTATCAAAATGGGTGAGGATTGATGCCTTCACTTGGAATTCATATGTAATCTGAGTAAGAGTGTTTATGCTATTTGTAGATTACTTCAATGTTATATCCCATGTAATATAGCTTTTGCATCATGGAGATTTATTTGGCAATAGTTGTTGTTAAATATGTAGATTTTAGTCTTGAGCTGCTCGCTAAATATTGATTTTAGTCTTAGTAGCAGTCTCCTCCTCTCCTCCTCAGTGTCAGGATTAGCATCTTCATTAGTCATTTCCTCAGCATCAGGAGCAATCTCCTCAATCTACCACTCATAATTAGAAGCAAAGTATTGAGGATATATATACTTGTACGAAGAGATTATTGTTATTAATTTTTTTTAAATATTTAATTTGTAATATAATGAGGGTGATTCTTATGTGTTGTTAGGATAGCTTTGTAGAGCTTTCATATATTTCCTAGTTGATACGGTTTTGAGCTTGTGACTATTTAACATGTGGAGTAAGTTTTATGTTGGTACTGGGATAAGAGGAGGTCTCTATTACCTTCCCTATAAGCAAATGGATTATCTGGAGTAAATATCAAGTCTCCATCATCTCTCTATAGGATCCACACCATAAACTTTAACTATGCTTAGTGTACAATAAAGTTTCGAACTATAGTTCTAATGTAACAACCTCAGCTACTCCATTACTAAGGCTTTGTTTGCAAGTTGAGGTTTGGAGGGGAAGGGAGGGGAGGGGAAGGTATTGGGGGACTGGTTTATGTTTGGGAATTTTTGGATTGATGAGAGGAGGAGTTTGGAGGTGTTTGAAAATCCTCCTAAATCCTTCTTACTCCCTGATTCTGGGTTCCCCCAATTTGGGGTATTTTGAGTGAATTATAAATTGAAATTACTCTTTTGACCCTTATTAATTTTTTAAATTTTCTAACTACCCATTCATCACTCCACACCATAATCACGTCATCACAGTCACTCATTTCTCGTGTCTTAGAAGTTTGAACCTAACCATGGAACCCAAATTCCAATCTTCATCATCTCCGATAACCGCCACCCTTCATATCGCCATCCGCCACCGCACGCATCGCCTTCCACTTCGCCACCCATAGAAGCTGGCAATGTTGTACGTTTCGCAGCCACCGTCGTTCGTGACTTCATCAGGCTCTATGCCGTCGTCCACCAAGACATCGAAACCTTGATCCAGGTCACCTTCCAATCATCCTCTCCCTTTCTCTCTAATTTCCGTCAATTCTCTAGATTCTAGCATAAATTAATGCCAAAGTGAAATAGATTTTAGGATTTTGGGTGATCTGGGTAATACACAGGTGGGGAGTTGTTAGGGGGAATTTCTAATCTGTGGAAAGTTTTGTAAATAGTTTATTTTTTAATATATATATATTATAGTTGTTGTGTAATAATAGTTTGTGGAATCAAATATGTGCAGAATGCTTAGATAGCTTCGAAGGAGAAAGAGAAGGCTTCTGCTGTAGCAATCAATGTGGAGATTTGTCGTACAAAGGCTAGGTTGCTGGAGGAGGTCCCCAAGTTGCAGAGGTTAGCTGCAAAGAAGCTTTGTCTTTGCTTTCTTTACTACTTCTACTATCCTTTGAAATTGTGTTTTTTCTTGCTTTCAAATTATGGTGTTTTTTTCCTTTTATTATATACTCTGTTTAGTTGAATTCGTGAAGAACTAGTTGGTGCTTTCAGCTGTAGTGAAGAACTAGTTGATGATTTAGACTCACCCAATTACAGCAATCTTGCTAATAATGTGTTGACAGGAAAGATAATTTATTCCGTCTAATTGAATTGAGTTGAGTTGTATAATTTGACAATGAGAAAGAAACAGGGAAAAAATAATGGATCTGGAATGTTATGTTATAAAAATGAATCTGGATATAATTTTCACTTCCTTTCAATATTAAACTTTAGTCAATAATGTTATGTCTCAAAATGTATGTTATGGTATCATTGTTATGTAGCAGATTTGGTATGCTTATGATTGGTATGGTAATTGAGAAGTCAAGATTATTGGTTCATTGTTCAATTATATTAGCCAAGTTAATTGCTTATGTTTCAATTTAAGGATATCATCATTGTTTCTTGAAGTAGATAGAGTTAATACTAAGCATTAAATTAGTGTCTTTGATGTCACTAATTTGGTCTGTAGTTCTTAGTTAATACTAAGCATTAAATTAGTGTATTTGGTCCATTGTTTAGTTAATACTAAACAAAGGGGTCTTGAGAGATGGTACTAAAGTTAAAATTGAGATGTACTGGGATGATATATCAAGGGATAGTTATCCTAAATTTGTTGAAGAATGTAAGGTACTATCTGAGTTACACCATAAGAACCTTGTTCGAGTTCTAGGGTGGTGTAAAAGCAGAAAATTGAGGGCTATTATCATAGAATGGACAAAGGAGGAAAATGTTGAGATGTGGTTATCAGAGTCAGCTCCACCATGTAATCATAGACTGAAAGTGTTAATGGCAGTTGTAGACTACGTGTTATCTGGAGGAATGGCCTGAAGTTGACTATGACCTTAAGACAAGTAGTGTTCCATTGTCTGGTGATTTGGAACCATTACTTTTGAGGTTCAAAGTTGGAGATCAAAACAGCAGTCCAAGAAGTAAGAATGATAAACAATTAGGATGCTCAATTATGTTATCTTCCCCAATGATGCCTTTTTCTTTTGTGTTGTTTTATGGCTTGTTTGGTAACTTAGTGCATATATATGTTTTTAAATATTGTAGAGATATGTAAGTTTGGGGTATTCTTGCTAGAAGTGATACTAAACAACAGGGCTCAAGAAGAGTTTGATGGGGGTGAAGCTGGATTCATAAAGTATATGAGAACCCTTCACCCCTGCAGAGGCAAAGAGATGACTGCCACTGTGAGAATGGAAATGACTGACACAACTTTTCATCTAGTTAAGCAGGCTCTATCGCTAGGATTAATGTGCATAGACCAATCAAGCAGTGAGCAGCTAACCTTGGCCTTCATATTTAAAAACTAAATTAGTTCATAAAAAAAAGATAATAATAACTCATTAGTCTTGTCAGTTTGATGTCTAGTTCCAGCATTCTAAATTTAGCTATGGATTTATCCTAGTAACTCTGCTTTGTCCTGATGTTATTAGCTTCAGCATTATTGTGGGCTGTATCCTGTATGTTGATGAATATGTACATGTTGATACAGAAAGTCTCAATCTCATTAATTTTTTTTGTTCCACTTTGGTGGTTTTTTAAAGCTGAATTTGCTCTGTTTGGTAGGGCTTTGTTTCAGATACTCCTAGGGAGCTTTTAGGGAGAGCACTACTGCATACAAAGGAGCCAAGAGGAAGGCTCCAATTCGAGGAAGTGAAGTTTGGAAGATGCTTGAAAATTTACAAATCAAGGACCACTTGATCAACCGCGTATACATGTATTTCTTGGTCATCCCAAGTGCATTAGAGGAGTAATCGATATGGCAAATGTAAGAGGTTGCTATACGAGATGGTGTTTGGTCCTGGTGGTCCTTTTTTATGTAACTTTTAAATGGATTCTATTTGTGAACCAATGATTTAGTATTTAGGTGGATTTAATACTTCACATTGTTGAACTATTTGAGTTTCAATTAATGAAATTTGTTTTCCTTCTGTATTATTATGAAAAAATTGCCAAGTGTTAGACCGATAGTATTTTTTTTTGTCTTTTTGCAAGTTGCAATCGTGTATTCAATTGATAGTTATATTTTTTAGTCCCTTTTTGTAATCCTTTTGTAAATATACATTTTTTACACGGTATTATTATTATTTTTATCAATATGAATTTTAAAAAAAATTTATAACATAATTTTTTGATAGACTTTTAAAAAATATTTATGAGAAAAATCATTTTTAGAGTTAAAAAAAATAAAGAGATAATTTTTTAAATAATCTATTGTGCAGAGTAAAACATTTGAGGAAGAAGCAATTTTCAAATATTTTTCCAAGATAATTACTTATTTAAAAAATAAATAATTAAATATATTATTAATTGATGAAAGTGTAAAAAAGAAATCATAAATTTTCTATTTCTTTTTGTTATTAGTAGACATATATATTTTTAACTAAAATAATTAATTCTATAAAATAAAATAATTGAATAGTATAAGAAAGGGTAAAATTGTAAAAATAGACCACAAATCCATTAATTTCCTTCCCTCTATATATCATGCACTCCCAAACAAATAGAGGTTCAATCCTCTAAACTCCTTCCTTCCCTCACCTTTCCTTCCCCTTCAATGTCTTTCCTTCCCCTTCCCTCCAAACTCCCAAACATAGCCTAAGATGTAGCCAACAATTGGGTAAGCATTATATTCTCATCCATACATATATAGAATTAGCAATGGAGATTAGTATTTTTTAAATAGGTATTGATTGAAGGCTAGCTTGAAAATTGAGAAACTTTGAAATTATAGTTGTATGCTAGACTTTCATGATACCAGTGCTAGTTATTGTGTTTTTTAATGATATGTTTATTCTTGACTACGCAATAGCATTTGGCATGAAAAGTGTATGCTAGGATTGAACAGGGAAATCTTGTGGCTAGCTAAGAGGGTTGGAGCTTATCTCATTCAGAACCAATTTCAGGTTCGATTTTCATTTTGTTGATTCATTTGTTTAGATAGATCATAGTATTGTTTAGAAGTTAGAAGGAAAACATGACACAATGACAATGTTGAATATGACTATTAGCATTGTTTTGTTAACTGTCTTGTCCAGGAATAATTGGAGGTGTTTTATTTTCAACTTGGATATGTACAGCTTTGGCAGTTATGCAAACCATGGAATAATCTTGTTTTCAACAAAAAATTGATAGTTTGTTTGGTTCTGCTCTACAAACATGTTCCAACATTAATATGAGAAATATCATTATAAAATTTCAGATTTAATTATTGGGCACAATTTTCATAAGATTTTTCAGGTTCTTTCTTGATCTTTTAGCTGTATGATTTCATGATTGTTATTTTAGGAATTATTTCATATGAATACTAATTCCTACATGTGTTTTATCATTAGTTTTAGTACACTAGCATTGAAATTAGTTTAGAATTTGAGTCAGCCGATTTAGAATTGGTTGGATTTGCTTTAAATTGGGTTTGGTTTAGTTTTTATGCCCATGAACTATTTTGTTTTTTTAAAAAAAGAGTGACATTAGCCACATTTTTAAAATGTGGTTAAATGGACAATGGAAGCATGGCTAATTGATACATTTCCCAGCGCATGTAACTGTCACCTGTAAGCATTAGAACTTCATTTACCTACACTTTGGAAATGTGGTTAATTGTAATTTCTGAGCGTCGCTAAATGACATTTTTTTTGTAGTGACATTACTTGCCTTTTAAAAATTCATATGCTTTATTCCCGGTCTCGAGAAACTATGACATACCACTATGATAGATGATAGATCTGAGAAGAGAGAGAATTCTTTGATACACTAACAGAAAAGGTTGAGAGAATGATTTCTATATTATCATCTGAATAGTACACGAGTTTATATAGTAGAGTCAAAGGAGAGCTTGGTAACTAATCACCAACGAAGTTGGTTCAGAATTTACATTCCTTGTCACCACCTCAAACTCAGAAGGGAAGCATTGCTGATTGAGTTGGGATCTCATATGTGGAAAGTGGGAGGAGGAAATGGATTTGGTAAGTGTATCGGCTACTGGTTCTTGGGAGGGAATGTGGCTAACATGTATGAGTTTATCCCCCACATTCTCTCTAACAAAATGAAAATCCAATTAAAAATGTTTTGACCTTTGGTGGAGTGTAGGACTGGCTATCATCATGACAACACTTAGATTGTCACAATAGATGGTGGGAATTTGTGTGATATGTTGCCGAAGCTCAATGAAGAGAGATTTGAGCCATGTAATTTCTATAGTTGTCGCAGATAAACTTCAATATTTTGCTTCTATACTTGATCTTGACACAGAGGCTTGTTTCTTGGATGCCCAACAAACTAGATTTCCTCTATAAAATATGCAAAATCTAGTGGTAGATCTTCTATGATCTAAGTTAAAGCCCAATCCACATCACAAAGGCTGAAAGATTTAGATTGGAGGATGGCTAAAGTGTGAGGCCATAGGATTTGATACCTTGTAGACATTGAAGGATCCTTTTAATAGCATTCCAATGAGAAGACAAGGAAAAAATGCATAAATTGGCAGAGCTCATTAACACAAAATACCATTTCAAGTCTTGTAATGGTCACTTATTGTAGAGCACCAACAATTGATTGATAGAGAGAATGATCTTCAAACACATATGACCCCTATTTGGTGATTCTGAGACCAGAGGTCATGTGTGTAAGATAGGAGTTGTAATATGCCATTTTTGCCTTGATAAGAAAATCTAAAATATATTTATCTTGGCAAAGATGAATGGCTTATTTTTTTGGCACAGGCAGCTTCTAAACCAGGAAAGTAATATGGTTGTCCAAGCAGATACAAGATGTTGAATAGCTGATTTGGAACTCCTAGTGATGATGACATCATCAACATAGACTAACACATACAAAGTGTGGAGTGTAAGTTGAAAAGTGCACAAGAATGGGGGTTGAATCGTGCTTTTACTTTTCTTTTCTTTTCTATTTTTTGAAAAACTAAAACAAATACTATTAAGTGTAAACTTGAAGTGTAGTGAAATTAGAAAGTGCTAGAAAGTAACTTTCTTAACTAAAATAAAAATATATAAAAAAATACTTTAAAGATGGTTTTTTTAGAAGAGCATTGATAATAAGAACAAAACAAATCATAAAAGAGATTCAGGGAAGAAAGAGATACTACACAAGAGATTTTATATGGGTTCAGTCAACTTGCCAATATTCAGTTCTCAACAACTGTTGAGTTCCACTAATTTCCCATTCTCAATCATGAAAAAGTCAGATATTCTTTCAATAGCCTTCTCAAGCTACTCACGTGACCCGTAGCTTACTCAACTGTCACTTCCAAGTAGTCTTTGATTAGCTTCTTCAAACTAGCTCACAATATAATGATCACTACTAGACTAGGGTACAAAGATTATTTGTGGGTTGGTTCAATTCAACTATCAAACACTCAAGATTTCTTAGAATAAAACAGTGTATATATGAGCTAAAACTTGAATGATTTCTTTCTAACACTAGTAAGAAGATGTTATCTAATACGAAGCTAGAAAGAAGATTTCTTTTACAGAAGAATGAAACTAATTACAAGCAATAATAGCTTTGCAAAAGATGAAGGGAAGTCTCGTGTTCTTGAAAGATTTTCAACAATGAAGTAATCAAAATTCTTGAGATGTAAGCACATAATCTCCTTTTATATACTTGATCTCTCATTTATGATCATTGACCTTGATCTATTTTCCTCTCACTCTAAATTTTTATGTATAAAAATAAAAAATAAAAGAGTATCTAAGTATTTCTCTAATATTTTTTAATTAATAATTGATACTAAATTGTTTGTTTCTACATGTACATGGCTGCCAAATTTGTACATAATAGTATATTTAATTTTTGAGTTTTTTAAATGTAAGTTTGACCAATAGGTAAGAGGAGTACTGTTAATAATAGAATTAATGCTTATAAGTTTACGAAACGAGGCTTTTTATTGGTTCAATGTACGTAAGTAATTGTTGTTAATGACAAATGGTGAAATCATTTTTCAAATGGTAAAACAATAATCTACTTGACACAATCTAGCTAAGGTTTTACTTTTATATATTAGAAGGAATCACTATTGTCACTCTTAAATAGTTGTTACCACTCCCGCTTAATTATTATTTCTTTACTTTCTCCAAAATGCCCTTCTCCTTACCATTTCTTGGCCATTTCTTTAATAATTTATTGAGAAAACATTTTATTAGCTCTAATGAAAACCTCTCCCTTTTACAAGAAAAAATATATTTGGCATATTTGATACAAATAATAATAATAATAAGTGAGGGATTAATTTTTTCAAGAAAATTGAAAACGCATTGGCACAAAAATAGAAATAATAGAACATGTTAAAACATTTATGAATAAAATTAAGAATATTTATTTGAATGATATACTAGATATATACTTCATGCATTATCATATATTAATTTTCTTTATTATTTTCAGTCATTTTTATATATACTACTTATATAATTATTATATTTAGAATCAATTAAAGAATTTAATTTGATATTTCAATGAAATAAAATTGTGTTAAATATTATAAATGTGTCGTATTTTATATATGTGTTGTATAAGTATTAAATATATGTGTCCTATTTTAAATATTGACCCCTTTAAACAAAATAATAGGTTTATGTATTATATTTTATAATATACTATTATTTACTTTTATTAACATTAGTTCACTATGTTTAATATTTCATTATTATATTATTTGGATAACTTAATATTTACATCCATAATTGTATTTTTACGTTAGTTTTATTTGATGAACTTAATGATAAAAAAAATTATTTTTGAACAATTCAAATGAATTTATAAATTATAATAAGTATTTAATAATAAATTAGTGTGTTAATTGATAAATAAAAGAAAAGATATTTTATAAAAATTAAAAATATGATGAGTAAGTGGGAGTGATAATAGCCGCTCCTTATATTAGAAAGAGTTGTGCTACTTAACCCGAATTCGAACTGATCGATACTGTTGGCACCATACTAGTTTAGTTACTAGGCCAAGTCACTTTCAATTAAGAATTATTGTATTAACGAATAATATATAAACTGATCAATAATTTACCTCCACTTTCTAATCTCCACCACAAATGGGCATCAGGTCTAGCAACCAAAAAAAAAAAAAAAAGATGTGGCACCAGTACACCACTATTGCAGAGATAACAGTGGAGACAGTGAGACCTAAGGACACCACTACAATGGTTGAAGTTCCTTTTTCATTGTGGGTTACGGAGGAGATGAGAAGATGGGCTAAAAATGATGATTGCATTGTACAATTTAATTTACCTGCTATTTTCAATTATGATGCACTTTCTCCAAGTTTCCATCCCAAAATTTTGGCCTTCTGCCATGGAAGCCGAAAGAACTCTTAATTGAAAGAAAGTTGAAAAACAAAAATTTCAATTGAGCTTTAGGGTCTTTTGTTGACTCTAATCGATGGAATTGAAATTATTTCTCTTGTGAAGTCCGACCAAAGTTAGTACCGATTTTTCAACATGGGTAATAGAAATGGATAGATAGATGGTGCTTGTTTGATTGATGATTGAGTCACTGTGCTAAATGTGTTTCTCTTATAGATGAAATAGAAGGAGAAATTAAAAGGAAGAGAGAGAAACTAACTAAAGAAAAAATAAAACAAAAATCGATAAGAAGAAAAAATCTAACATGCAACTTGCCAAATCAGTAGGGGTCGGTCACTTTCTCGGGCTATGTAGGAATGGATAGATAGATGCTGTTTGTTTGATTAATGATAGAGTCATTGTGCTAGATGTGTTTCTCCGAGAGATTAAATAGAAGGAGAAATTAAAAGAAAGAGAGAGAAATTAACTAAAAAAAAATAAAACAAAAGTGGATAAGAAGAAAAAAATCTAACACGCAACTTGCCAAATCAGTCGGGTCGGTCACCTTCTCGGGCTACGTAGCATTTTTAAAAAAGAAATCAGATTAGATCAGATGATCCTGCTCTTCTTTGGGTTCTGGTTTAGTCAGGCTGCTAATTTATCAAGCAAAACCTTTTTACCGGTTCTGGTTTACCGGTGCTACCGGCTGGGGCAGATTGGATGCCTTTGATCTGGACGTCTTTACGATGTATTTTGTAGTTTTCTGGGAGGCTTTGGATTATGTTTTCTTTTTCTTTTTGTTTTTTGGTAGAGAGGCTTTGGAGTTTGTAGCTTGATTTATGTGGAATCCTGCTTGCTTTGTAGTCTGCTTTTATAAAGTGTGGCTCCTTTATGACATGATAGCTTTCTTTAGCCGTATATGCAAAAAATATCTGAGTTTAATTTGACAGTGTAATTTTTTTATATTATAATCTAATATTATATTAATAAAAATAATTAAATTTTATATCAATTATTTTAAAAATTATATAAATGAAATAACTTAATTGGATGATGGTATAAAAAATTTTACATTATCAATACATAGAATTAAAGTTAAAATAATTATATATGAACTTGTTTTATATTAACTTTAATTTCTATATATTAATAATATAAAAATAATTAAATAACAGTAAGCACCCCTTAAAAGTTGAGTTATTATACCTCACCTCATTTTTATTAAAAAAATGATACTCCACTGCCCATGATTTGTGTCACTGGCACTTAACCCATAGTTTACACATGCTATCTAAAAAAAAGAATTAAAGTTAAGATTGTTAAAGATAAATTCATCTTCTTCCCAATCTTTTATATATAAATATAAATATCTATCCTTTCATTACAAAACTTTGTTCTTTATTTTTAAATCCGTTCTTTATTTTTAAATCCTTAAAATATTTCTTAAACCTTTACCTTTTAATAATATTTGATTGCACCATTTGTCAATGGCAACTATTCATATGAAGCTATAAATGTAGCTTCATGGACGAAGCTATTATGGGTCTAAAATTGATATGCGCGTACGAAAAAAAAATTGATATGCACGTATGTCCTCAGTGGGACCCACACTCAAGTGCTTATCCATAAGGTATGTTTTATGGTGCTTCCTTACACAATAAGGTACTCTAATAGTGAAGCATATCCAAATTCCATATCCACGCAGCTATATTTTGGTTTTACGGTGCGCGGAGTGAAAAAAAATAAAAAAAGGTCCTTTCCACAAGAAGTCAACTACTCATCAAATTTGGCACCATATGCGGTGGTGTAATGTCTCAGGCTCACATTTTTTAGGTAAGTTTAGTATTGTCTTAGGATTTGTTTGGAATCTACTCTAAAAAGACCCCATACGCATGAAATATCCCAAAAATAAAGAAACAAGATTTCTGAGACTGGTAATACCAGTCAAGGACACTATAGCGGTGGTTGATGCAATGGTACCATTTTAGAATTGTCAGGGAGACCGCTATAGTGGCGATGTGGGTGTGGTTTAGGGGTTTCAGTCACTAGAGATCATATGATTGCTATGGCGGTCATGTGTGCATGACCATGATTTTTGGTCCCCAATTGACTAGTGGTGCCCTCGATACCGCTACATGCTAAAACACCACAATTTATTAAAATATCCCTAGTACTATATAAACCATAGTTTTAAAACTCAGACCGGTGATCGACTCGATTAGTCGATCACCTGGATCAACCGCCAGGTGGGTCATGATCGAACCGGATTTATATAAAAAAAATATAAAACTATATAAAAATTTAAATAAAATATAATAAAATAACAACTAATTAACAATTTGATACCTTTTAAGAGCTCCAAATATAAAAATATAATTAAATAACATAAATTCCTAAATATTGTTTTTGTTTCACAATCACAAATCACAATTAACAAATTTAAAATATAATTGTACACGTAAACTCATAAACCTTTACATCACAAACTCACAAATCATGACAATATAAACAAATTTTTTGCATTTTTCTAAAAGTTAAATTAGAATATTATTTTTTAAGGTTTAGAAAAAAATATTATTTAGCCCAAAAAAGGAAAAAAAAAGCAAAAAAGCAAAAAAAAAAAAAAACCGAGTCGACCGGTCCGGTTCAACCAGCCGAGTCACCGGTTTTGATCCAAAACTGGCCGAGTCAAACCGGGTCGCACCGGTTTTGATGCAAAACCGATCCAAATAATGGCTCGGACCGGTTTCATGATCGGTTCACCGGTTTTCCGGTCGAACCGGCCGGTCCGAGCCAGTTTTTAAAACTATGATATAAACTCATCTCTAGACTCGAGATACACACTCTAACCGCCGCCCAACATCCTCTACACTTCTCACTCATAACTTATAATTAGCCACCACGAAATTCGGGTCCTGCGTGTTGGGAAGCAATGTCCCATGATTTCTATGCTATTAGAGAGTTATTGTCCGTTATCTTCTAAGTTAAAACCAAATAAAGGGAAAATGACATAAAATCTTATTTTATTTAAGGATGGTTTTTTTTTCCTTGACAATTAAAGATATGTTGTTATTAAATATATCAGCCATTAAAATAGCATTTGGTAGTTGATACAATGGTAGAAATATAGAGATACTGAAGACAAACCTATTTATTGATGGAGACAAAATAGAGGATAGAAAAATTTTTTGTCATCAAGATAAAAATACAGAAAATTTATGTACCTCCAATAAATGGGAACATAATACGGAGATAGAAATTTAATATTTTTTCTTTTAATAATACCCATATATATATTTATTATTTCCCAATGTGTCCTCACAAAAGGCGGTGGTTAAGGGGTAGTCCGACGTGGGTACATATATCTTCTATCATGTATATGTTGTATTGCCATGTGTTTTTAAACAAAATACATAGACAATTATCATGTCTTGTACTTCATAGCTAAAGATGATATAAAGACAATTTTTTTTATATCTCTGTCTCCACAGCATTTATTATCCTTGTATTTCCTATCATGTCCCCACTACCAAATGGTACTAAGTGTACAAGAGTACTCAGCAAGGATGTCATTTTCAAGCTCAATTAGCTCATCACTTATAATTGAGGAATTCTATTTTAATATATACCCACATGGGTGTCACGTGAGTCCCATATGAATGCTAAAGAAGTGGTGGATAGAAAATAAATTAGGAAAAAATATAAATGATGGAATCTATAAATTTTATGAATCAGGTATTTGAGTGTTTGAAGAAGTGGGCATTGAAATAACAATCTTATTTATAATTACCCACCACGAAATTGGAGTCCCACGTGCGTAGGAGCAATGGCCCATGATTTCCATTATATTGGAGATGGAGTGTTATCCTATGCTAGTCTTCAAAGTCAAAATCAAATCAATGGAAAATCACATAAAATCTTATTTTATTTAAAGATAGCTTGTTATTGTTCGGTTTCTAAGATTCTAATTAGAAGAAGCACCCGCGTGAAACATGCAATTTTTGCTGGGTTAACATGTGCCTATCATCTCAAAACTTTGCCAACAGAAATTAGTTCATGTGTTGATCTTTCAATCATATATTACGTTAATTTTCATTAAATTCTCAATATTTTCTTTTAGTTATGCTACATGTTACGATGGAATTTTCGTTAAGAAATTACGGACAGCAATCGTACGGTCAGTTTTAATGTTTTAGAAAATAAAAAAATAACTAAAAAAACCGATTATGTTAATACTTCGTGACTGAATTCGCACGCAGACAATTCACACCAGGAAGCAGTTCTGGTTTTTTTTTTTTTGGTATATAATCTATAAATACCGTCGAAATGCTTAACAAACCTAAAGGCACACTTGACTCTACAATGAAACGATTTATTTTCTCAACCTAAACTTTTTTCAATAAAAATGATCATCTCAAAAGTTTCTCTCTCTCTCTCTCTCCAAATTAAAGAACCATTTGCATCCATCATGCATTAGTTAAAATATTTACCCTGTGAAATGTACCAGGTGATAACAAAAAATAATTTATTGATTATTATAAAAAATAAATAATAATTCATTTAAATATATCACATATAAAATTAAGTATGTAAATTTATTTTGAAAATAAATTAATAGTGAAATAATTAAATAAATAGATAAAATACACTACAAAAAAAATAGTAAATTATGACAGTTATTTTGGGAAATTACAACGGTTTTAACCACCACTTTTTTTAAGAATGTTTACCAATGCCATTCGATAAATTATGGCGGTTCAAAAAAATCCGTTGTAATTAACGTCAAAAACCGCCATTTTTTTTATAGAAATTACAGCGGTTTAGAACTGCTGTTTTTACTGAACAAAATCTTCATTTATACTCTGTATGTTGCGGCGGATTAAAACCGCCGCAATTCACAGCATTTTTTTTTAAGACCTAATTATGGCGGTTTGAAACTGCCGCAATTTTCAATGAAATATTTTGAAAAAATGAATTATGGCAGTTTGAAACCGCCATAATTTGCAACGAAGTATTTTTTGCGTAGTAAATTTTTGCAATGAGAACTCTACACAGGATTAACGATCATGGATTACTCACATTTAAGGCAAAGATGTGATGTAACAAATGTAAGGCAATAAATGAAGTATATAAAATCCTTTGAAGCAATTATTGACTAAAAGTAAACTTGCAAGGCCTGCAAATTCCATGCTCTTGGTTTCTGCAATAGCACGAGACAGTGTAAAGGTACATTAAATAGAGGAACCAGAACATCAAAAAGTTAGCGTTAACTGCAAAATTAAAACAACAAACTTACCCCATATTGTGTGTACAGTGAGTACAGAGAAGAGCAAGTAGTACCCATAAAAGAAAGTCGATAAGCCCTATGAGAAAGATGCTTAGGTACCAGTGGAATGGCTGCAACAACAGCCACAACAAGCACCTAAAAAATATATATATCAACATTAATGAAAGCATTAGCAACAGAAGAGATTTTGCCTAAAACCAATTATTTATCATAGAGCATCACAAATTCACAATTTCAATCCATCCCTTTATTATTCTAATATCCTTTTTTCTTTCCTCTAAAAGTACTCAAGATGGAAATTTGAAAAGAAAGAAAAACAACTCTAAACAGCAGTAGTGTATGTAGAATTCTTACAAAGAACCCTCAGCTACATCAAGCATTTAAAGACAAAATAAGAAAAGTACTTAACAATAAGATCAGTCAAACAGGATCATCAAAACAGTCATATGTAAATGGGGCATATGTTAACCAGAAATGATTTCATCATGAATTTATGTGTTCCATGGTGAAAATACTGTACCCAAGCATTAACAGAAAATATAATCGTCTGCCGATCCCAACACAGAGAAGTTGGATTAGGACATGCAGTTGTGGATGTCCCTGAAGTTCTATCAGTTGATCCTGCAGAAGAATTCAAAACCTAGAAACGAAGAAAAAGCAAATATGATTAATAAGATGTGCTTCATTTTAGTTCTTTATTGTAATTTTTCAGAAAAAACAATTAGATTCGCAGAAGTAACTAATCACCAGAGCTTCTTCTCCGAGTTTGTTCATTTGTTTGGGGTGGCGATGACGATGCTGCTGAGGACTGTCCTGGCTGGGATGAACTGGTGGTCGACATTGGTTCTACCACGAGGACCTGTTGCAATAAAAAAAATATGCGATATCATAAGTCTTTTATAAATATGTGTAGAGTTCTTACCAAATTTCTTTATATGCGATCTCATTAAATGCATGATTTTATTGGGAATTTCATTAAAAAAAATGCATGATAAAAAATTACATATAAACTAAGTTTATTGATTTTATTTGGAATTTAATAAAAAAAATGCATGCGATGAATAAAACCTAGGAATAGTGACTAAATGAATCTTATATTGTGTAGTTACTTTATAGATCTAGAGTAGACTCACATCATTTTCATGATAATCAGCTAGTGCCGTGACATTAATTTATCTGTCCTGCATATAAAGAAGAATGATTCAATTTAAAATCAAAGACAATAATCCAATTAATTCAATGACAAACTCCTCAATCAGAAATGAAATAAACAAGGGAATAGATTAATAGGCTCTGATTCTACTAGAACATGTGCTTGATAGAAATGCTCAATCAGCTTCCAATCTTTTTAATGCATTGATCATTAACTCCATTTCTTTTACTTGCCATCTAGTAAAGTGGGAGCATCAACAACAAAAGAAAATCACACAGCATGCAAATGAAAGCTCAATTAAAAGTCCATGTTCTTTGTATCCTTACCAGGGGCAAATAGTATGTTAAGGATCGAATTCCTACTGAGGGGTTAAAAGTGTACAAGAGAAGGAAAATCAGGGGTAACTTGGGAATTGGCAAGAGTGCTGAGGTGTGAATTGTGTGGGTCCCAAAACTAACAAGTTCAGCAGAAGGGTGAGCGTGTGTAGTGAGGAGTGGGGCGGGCAGTGTTAGTTGTATTTTCTGTTAGAGGAGAGTCTATATGATAGGAGGAGGAGAGGAGTAAGATAGGCATTGGCTGAATCTGGAAATTGGAGCGTAGAGCTGCTTAGTGCTCTTTCTTGACTCTCTTGTAATTTGCATTCTGTCTTTTACTGATTTCCATCAATACAATTCCTTTTATCCAGCATTCTTTTGGTTGTTTCTATCAATTTGGCATCAGAGCTCCTTTTCTGGGAGCTGTGGGGTCTCAATTCGCTAAAGCTGCCAATGGAGAATCGCATAGAGGAGTTGGAAAGGAAGTTTGATGAGATGATGCAACTGATGAGGGAATCACGGCGAGTTCATTCACGGGGTCGATCACCTCCACCTAGGAGGAGGCACCAGGAGTGGAGCGAGTGGACCGATGGAATGGGGGTTCAAGATGGGAAGAGGGGTCCCAGCGCTCTCCTGTTCACCATCGCAGAGAGCCTCGCGACTCGTGGTCACAGTACCGCGACGATCGAGGCTCCCCCCACTCCCAAGATGGCCATTCGCACCGCTGGGATGGGTTCTCTTGGGAAACCGATTCGCCAACTCCCGTGATAACCTCCTGGCAGTGACGGGACCAAGGCAGGAAGATGGAGTTACCACCTTTGTTCATAGGAGGGATGCATTAGGATGGCTTGTGAAGATTGAGAGATACTTCTCGGTTAATCACATCGATGGTGAGGAAAGGATGGAGGTTGTAGTCTTAGCATTGGAGGAGAAGGCACTGCACTGGTTTCAAGCTTGGAGAGAGCAGATTCCATGGCCATCGTGGAAGCAGTTTCGAGAAGGAGTCTTGCGCAGGTTCCAGCCAGGAGTGGTAAAAGACCCCTATGGGCCGCTGTTAAGGCTGAGACAAATGGGCCCAATACTGGAGTACATAGAGGAGTTTGAAAGGGTATCTGGGCCCATGAAGCATGTGGATAAAGAAATTATGAAGGGAGTGTTTATTAATGGGTTGAAAGGAGGGTTACGGGCTGAAATTAAAAGCCTCGAACTGGAAACTTTGGAAGAGATTAAGGACAGAGCCATTATGCTGGAAGAAAGGAATAAGGAGTGGAGATTGGGAGAAGGCCCACTAAGCAAAGGTTTGGGCCAATACACTAAAGGTCCAAATCTCAATAATTTGGCCCTTCATCACTTAAGACTAGTTCCTTCAAGAGCGGTGTCTCGGGTTCCCAGGAAGAAGGAGACAAGGGAACAATGGGCGCGTCTCTCTGCGGAGCGCAAGAGAGGAGTCGCGAGGTCTACGCTTCAAGTGTGAGGAGCGATGGGGCCAGGCCAGCTTGTAAACTGAAGAATTTCAAACTGGTCCTTGTGGAGGACTCCAGCGCTGGCGAATCAGAAGAAGAAGAGGAGGAGAGTGCGAACGAGGAAGAACAGCCCGCTCTGGAGCTGAAATCTCTGCACCTAACTCTTAACAGCCTCCATGGGTTTACGAAGATCAACAAATCCTTCAAGGTTTTGGGGTGATTGGAGAAAGCAGGAGGTGGTAATCCTCATTGACCTTTGGAGCTGGAAGCAACTTTTTATCCAAAACCATGGCGCTTGGTACCGTAAGTAAAATTGGATGATACTTCTAGCTTCTCGGTAGAGATGGGTACCGGCCAAGTGACTCGAAGCTCAGGGTTCTGTAGCCAGTTGGAACTCGAGGTACAGGGGGTAAAAATAATTCAGCCTTTCTTTTTACTAGACTTGGGTGGAGTAGATGTGATCTTGGGGATGGGATGGATTGCAAGTCTAGGGGACATTAGGCGCAATTTCAGCTGATGTCGAGTTGGGAAGGAGGGAGACCCCGATGCATTCGGGGAGACCCTTCCCTTGACAAAGCTAAGGCATCGTGGAGTGCAACACTAAAGGCTCTGAAGGCTGATGGAGAGGGGTGTTTTATCACCGCTTGTGAAGAAAGGAATGAGGAACAACTCTCGAGGGCTGTACCTCCAAAGTTCAAGCAGTTATTAGAAGAATATGATGACATCGCCACCACCCCAGGGGACTACCACCTCCGAGAGCATGACCATGCCATCAAGCTGAAGGAAGGTGCTGGAATCCCACATGTAAGGCCTTATCGATACCCGTATTCTCAAAAGAATGAAATAGAGAAGATTATAGGAGAAATGTTGGCATCAGGGATCATCAGGAACAGTGTCAGCCCATATTCAAGCCCAGTTATTCTTGTCAAGAAGAAGGACGGAGGGTGGAGGTTCTGCGTCGACTATAGAGCATTGAATAAGGTCACTGTTCCAGATAAGTTCCCTATTCCGATTGATGAGTTGCTTGATGAGCTAGGAGGAGCTATTATTTTTTCAAAATTGGATTTAAAATCTGGATACCATCAAATTAGAATGAAGGAGGAGGATGTTGAGAAAACAGCCTTCCGAACACATGAGGAGCATTACAATTTTTAGTAATGCCTTTCGGGTTGACGAATGCCCCTCAGCGTTCCAAGCACTTATGAATAGGGTTACTGAAACCATTTCTTGAGAAGTTTACTCTGGTATTCTTTGATGATATTCTGATTTTTAGCAAATCGGAGGAGGAGCATCTTTCCACTTACAGCAGGTGTTGGAGTTATTGAGGCAGCACAAGCTCATCATCAATCGCAAAAAATGTTATTTTGCACAACCTGAAATTAAGTATTTAGGCCATATAATTTGGGGCAGGGAGTAGCAGCTGATCCCAAGAAGATTGAAGCCATGTTAGCATGGCCAGCACCAGTGGATTTAAAAGGCTGCGAGGTTTTTGGGAATAACAGGGTATTATAGGCGATTTGTGAAAGATTATGGTAAAAAAGCTTGGCCTCTCACTCAGCTTTTTGAAAAAGATCGTTTCAGTGGGAAAGGAGGCCCAACAAGCTTTTGAGAGCTGAATCATGATGACCACCACTCCTGTGTTGGCTGTCCCAGATTTAGAAACAGTTTGTGATAGAAACCGATGCTTCTGGCAAGGAGGCTGGGTGCTGTATTAATGCAAGAAGGAAGGCCCTAGCTTACTTAAGCCAGAAACTCTCAGAAAGAGCACAGCTGAAATTGGTTTATGGCCTTGAATTGATGGCAATAGTAATGGCAGTCCAGAAATGGAGGCACTATCTGCTGGGAAGAAGATTTGTGGTGCATACAGATCAGAAGAGTTTAAAATTTTTGGCAGATCAGAGAATGATGGGGGAGGGGCAGCAGAAATGGGTGGCTAAGTTACTTGGTTTTGAGTTTGAAATCAAGTATATAAAGCTGGAAAAGACAATGGAGCAGCAGATGCCCTCTCTAGGCAAATGTGCTTTGCTGCCATCTCTGCATGTAACCTTCCAAGATTGGGAAGGATTAGAAGAGGAAATTCAGAAAGGCGAAGCTGAGAAAGGTAATGCAGGAGCTGATAAGGGGAGTGGGAACTCAGGTTGGATTTGAATTGAAGAAAGAGAGATTATATTATCAGACCAGATTGGTCCTTCCCAAGGACTCTCCTAGATCCCTTTAGTCCTAGAAAGAATTCCATGACACAGCCATGGGGGTCATTCGGGGTTTTTCAGATATAAGCGCATTGCTGGACTTTTATGGTGGAAGGCATGAGAAAAACAATCCAGCAATATGTACAAGCTTGTGAAGTTTGCAATAGGAGCAAGTACCAAAGCGTTGACACCAGCAGGAGTTATTACAGCCCTTACCCATCCCCACTCAAGTCTGGGAAGACTTGTCAATGGATTTTATAGGGGGCCTACCAAGAGCTCTAGGGGTAGACACCATTCTGGTGGTGGTGGATCGGCTCACAAAATACTCCCACTTTATAAGCCTTTCTCATCCCTATTCAGCAAAGGATATAGCGGGTCTTTTGTGAAGGAAGTGGTCAGATTACATGGGTTCCCTCAAACAATAGTCACTTGTGAGAGACAGGATTTTATGAGCACATTTTGGGCTGGAAATTTTCAGACAGGCAGGGACCAAATTGAAGTTTAGTTCTGCTTACCATCCACAAGCGGATGGGCGAGCGAGGTTGTCAATCGGTGCCTAGAGACATACTTGAGGTGTTTTGTGGGAGTTAAGCCAAAACAATGGCCTAAGTGGCTGAGTTGGGCTGAATTATGGTATAATACCACCTACAGCTCAGCCACAAACACCTGCCCATTTAAAGCATTGTATGGGAGGGCCCCCCTGTTTTAATTAGGGGCGATGTCAGCCCTTCAGCTGTGGAAGAGGTGAACCAGCTGCTTTCCGAAAGGAATGCTATCTTGGAGGAATTGAAATGGCAGCTCAATAGAGCTCAAGCACGGATGAAGAATCAAGCCGATCAAAAGAGGAGGAAGTAGAGTATGAGGTAGGGGACAAAGTCTATTTGAAGATTCAGCCATATAGGCTGAGATCCTTGGCTAATAGGGCAAACCAGAAACTTAGTCCAAGATTCTATGGGCCCTTTGAAGTGCTGGAGCAATTGGGAAGGTGGCTTATAGGCTGCAACTACCTCAAGAATCAATGGTGCATCAGGTATTCCATGTTTCATTACTTAAAAATGTGTGGACCCGACTGTGAAGAGTCAACCATTACCTAAGGGGCTTGCGGAAGATTGGGAGCTGAAAATACAACCTGCAGAAGTGTTGGCAGCAAGAAAGAACTCCAATGATGAGTTAGAGGTGTTGATCAGGTGGCTGGACATGCCAGATTTTGAGGAGTCATGGGAGCTGGCAGCCGATATCCAGTTCAGTTTTCCACAATTCCACCTTGAGGACAAGGTGATAGTTGAAGAGGGGGGTATTGTTAAGGATCGAATTCCTACTGAGGGGTTAAAAGTGTACAAGAGAAGGAAAATCAGGGGTAACTTGGGAATTGGCAAGAGTGCTGAGGTGTGAATTGTGTGGGTCCCAAAACTAACAAATTCAGCAGAAGGGTGAGCGTGTGTAGTGAGGAGTGGGGCGGGCAGTGTTAGTTGTATTTTCTGTTAGAGGAGAGTCTATATGATAGGAGGAGGAGAGGAGTAAGATAGGCATTGGCTGAATCTGGAAATTGGAGCGTAGAGCTGCTTAGTGCTCTTTCTTGACTCTTTTGTAATTTGCATTCTGTCTTTTACTGATTTCCATCAATACAATTCCTTTTATCCAGCATTCTTTTGGTTGTTTCTATCATAGTACAACCAGTCATTCACTTCTCACCATGACCAGTTACAAATCTAATTCCAACCTCTGTTTTGATCAACTAGAAAATAAAAGTTGTTGACGTTAGCTAAGCGAAATGAAAATGAACTTTTACATTTTAAAGAATTAGTTCATCATAAATCTGAGTTGCAAACCTCAAAAGGAAGCACCTGTGTCAAATTTGTCCATTAATGTAAATTAATTAGGCTGCCTCTTGCAATCACAGCTCTCTTTCATCATCAAAACCTTTGCAACACAATTATATTCAGCAAATATGAATGCTACAGAGTATAAACAAAAAAGTAACGCCCCAAAAAGACAACAAAATGCCCATGTTCACACTAAGTTTTATTGTCTTTCTCATATATTTTCATATGGCGGAATAACAAAGATAGCCAAATTCTTCCCCAACTAATTCATGACAAGTAGTACAGGATCAATAAATTATCAGTATATTAAGTAAAAAGGCAGGGCAGGAATGCAACGGAAAAGATTAATAAATAATATAAAGTGAAGTAGTTTACACTCAAGAAGACCTACAAATGATATGGACATAAGTATCGTCAAGTTTTTACCTTTATTGGATCCCCAAGTGAACATTTCCCCACCCTCAGTAGCAATAACAGTATGATGCTTAGCTGCAGCAATTGCCACCACTCTACGGGAACCCAGACCAGAAGTCACCTGGCGGGGAGTGATGACAGCAGCTTGACCACTGCAATCAGGATAACAATATGAAATCTGATTGAAAATAGTCCAAAATTATAAACAGGTAACACCATAACAGTGATAACCTACCCTCACCCATAAAATTTCCCGAAGAAAAGAACTATTGTAAGTTTGTGACTATTGCTAAAACGTTAGCTAGCAAGCAAATCAAAGTAAATCCCCATTTGCTCTTGCTGGGAAATTTCTGATGTTCCAAATTAATAAGCATCAATATTTTGTTTTGAAAAAAATGTTAGTTTTTCTACATTGATCTTTTAATAAAAGCTACAAGAAAATCTGCTTCTCTTAAACATTCACAATATATCCTGCTGCCATATAAATCAGCCAAGTTACAGTGGAAACCACCAAAAAGCAGTTCAAATCCTGACCTAAAATTTCAAGACTAATTGCTCAAAATTGGAAGCCATATGAAATTTATAAATGCAAAAACTGTCCTACATAGCAACCTAGCATTGTGAAATTGTACTGAAACAAAGAATGCTTAAGCATATCTCATCATCTCCTAACTAAATTATTTGCAATGTTGGTATTACCTGATAAGTGCAAACAGTAAAGAAATTGACATAGTAAAAGAAATTGACATACATCACAGCAAGCTTCCTCAGGTCAGAGTTTAGCTGACCAGGGAACCTCAAACAACATGTGACACCAGACATGGTTGCTGATATCAAATGGTTCAGGTCACCAACTGCACGAGACAGAATCAATAGGAATTTAAAATCATAACTCTACAATAAACTCCAAAAATTGAGAATGCATCAAGAATATAACAATAGCACTGTGAGGTATTTCTGCTTGGCTCTTGTTATCTAAGCTTTGGTGTTGTTCATTCATTCTTGAAGCATGAATTATACATTCCTTGAGCTTCTATTTGTTAACACACGCACATACACAACATTCAGTTGGTAAATCCATGCATACATGTTATCTTGTTTCTTCCATAACAGACAAAGAGAGGCATAAATCATAGTCAAATAACCAATACCAATATCTCATTTATCAGCAGCAAATAAAGCCCAACTGAAAAATCACCACAAACCAAATAATAAATCAGCAAAATACCAACAGTGGCGCGGCCTCTTCCCCCTCTCCTTAGCCATCAAACCATGATAAAACCATACCCCATCACCTTCAATCGCGTGGCTCCTCCCCTCACAGCCATCCCGCCACCCCCGCCAGCCTCAGCGCCGTCGCCATAGGCCTAGCCGTTGCCTCCATCATCGTGGCTCCTCCTCCCTTTGATCCCTCTCTCCCTTGGCCTTCCATTGCCTCCATCATCACGACATCAACCCCTCCACGGTTCCCCTTTGTTCTTCCTCCCTTACATACTCTTTTTCCCCATATCTCTTTGTGCTCAAAAACCCAGCTCCCTTTTGTTTTGCTTATAAAAAAAAAATGAAAACTAAACTTCACAACCCATACGCATCAACTCTCAGATCTGCAATTTGCAAACCCAAACCCAGCCACTACTGCGAACTCCTTCTTCTCCCCCCACATCGCATCGCGCCGGCCTCCATCAGCCACTGCCGTGCGCCGGCCGCGCTGGGTCGGCCTCCGCCCCTTCCCGCTCCGTCGTGCGGTGCTCCTCTCCCTCCATCTCTCAGCGACGCGGCCTCCCCCTCCATTTCTCCTCCGCCGCGCGATGGTGCCTGGGTCAAGATCCCCGTCGGCATCATCTCCTGCCCCCATCATGCAGCCGCACTTCAGTCTCTCTCTCCCCTCCATCTGTGCTCTCTCTTGGTGCATTCTCTCTCTCTATGTGCTTGTAACCCCAACCCATATATGCCTTTGTTTTGAAAAGAAGAGAAAGTAAGACCAAATGAAACCAAATACCCCTCCCTGTCACGAGAATCTTCCATTGTGGTAAATACTTAATGGTAAATAACGGCAGTTGCCAACCGCCATAATTTATCTGCTGTGGCCATATCTTTCATTGTAATTATGGTGGTTGATAAAATCATCGTAATTTACAGAACATTGTGGTGATTTTAAGCAATTGTCCTTTTTTTCACTCAAATTATGGCGGTCTTCAAAATTGCCGTAATTTACTGAATATTGTGGCGGTTTTGGAGAACCACCCTAATTTACACTCTTTTTTGTAGTGATAAAATATAAGTTTGTTAATCTATTTTATATCTTATTTTGAATATTATGCTTATAAGTGTAAAAATATGACAACAGCAAGAATGAGAATCGAAAATTCCTAGTAGGAAAAACACTAGTCTACAACTTGTGATTGTTTGGGCATTTTGTTAATATAAATTCTTAAGATATGTTTGAAATTATATTTGTGAAATCTGAAATTTATTCCAAGATACATGTATATGAGCTTGATGGTTGTAAAAGATGCCTATTGTTGTGCCTAAATAGAAAGGTAGTATATCTCTAGTTAAACAAGTCCCAATTTTGTGATTTGGCTTTCTGCATTGATAGCAAGCATGTTGTCCAACTAAGCATGGTTTATCACCATGATTCTTTCCCCACTTTAGGCATTCCTTAATATCAAATGATTTCTGTGGCTGATTCCTTTTTCCATTCCCATAAATCCCTTTGTGGTGGTAGGGCAAGCTTGAACCTTATGTCGTGTAGGGCTAGCCTTCCTCGAGTCATTACTACCTTCCAGTTGTACTCTTCTACTAGAGCACTCTTGTTCACCAATGCGGTAAGTCCTAAATTTCCATTGATCCCACCATTGCCAAAAATCCTATCTAAAGCATCGTTTATACTTAACACATTCCCACTCTTTATTAGGATTATACTGATAAGTTATGGAAACCTCATCAAACTTTGTGGTCTACTTTGGCACCATCCTGTTCCCTTAGTGCAACTTTAGGAATTTCCTTTTCCTTAGCATTTTGGAAAGAGGAACATAATTCTTATAGAAAGTATCCTTAACCACATCCCAAGTTATTTCAATATTCACCTTCCCAAATAGTGTTATGATACCTACCCACTAATAATTAGCATCTGCGTCCAATACATAGGTGGCATAACCCACTTTTTGTGAGTCCGAACACTCTAATACTTCAAAGATTCTTCTCCATTGCTTAATCCATTCTTCAACCTTATATGGGTTTAGGTTCCTTAGAATTAGGGTGGTTTTGTTCCTTGAAATATTGCAAATAGCTAGCCTTTTCCAGTATCTTCCACAAGCTTACCTCCCAATAGTGCTCATCATCTAGTTTGCAGTCATTGCTTACTACCTAATTGCCCAGGTCATATTCCAAAAATTATGCATGAAGTTTGCAGCTTCCTCCTCAAGAACCTGATCATCGTTATTGTTAGCCTACTACACCTACTCGAAGTCATTAGTTTCCTATCACACAAAACAAAATGCATTGAGTTGATCAGGCTTAATACAATGCTAAGCTCGACAGCCACTAGCTATTTCAAAAGTAAGCAGTCATGCATATAAAGTTCTACTTCTTATCTCAGTAGATAAGATCCTACTGCATGACACTAAAATTTCATAATGTGCTTGAGAAGCAAGTCAGACCAATCCCCAGGCTCTAATAGGATGAACTGCGTTGACACTAAAATGTAACACCCTTCTTACCATAAGATTATGCTTAACCCATTGCCTTATAGTGAGTTAAATATGAGCATGCTCTTATGAAAAACTTAAACCACTTTTTCCTCTATCTCGCAAAGTTTAAACATAAATAATATTTCGTAACAAAATAATGAAATCATATAATTGTATTATGCATTGGCGAATAAATAGTGTACATGACGATATCAAATCCTTACCCTATTCACGCAGGAGCCATCTAGTCTGGGTAGGGCAATACCCAAAATTCATTAAAAGAAAATAAAATGGCATGACTAAGCTCTCTATCATCGGCTTATCAAAAGTCCGGATCATATTGCCAATACCAACTAAGGATCTCCACAAAGATCACCATCATTGAAATCTATGTAAAAATATGACAATAATAGGAATGAGAATCAAAGATTCTCAGTAGGAAAAATACTAGTCTACTACTAAGTGACATCTGACTTAGTGTTAAGTAATTAATTGGTTTTTGGTTGTTTGTATAATAATTAGTTTGTTTGTTTCATTACTTCTTTAATATAGTCTTATTAGTAAATTTATGCTTGAGAATAGAACTCATAAGATTCCTAATGTACTTCTCATATGAAGTATTGCCAATGATATAACACCTCGTGTTACAACCTTATATAGATCATTGACATAGTTTAATCGATATAGTACCTCGTACTACATCCTTATATAGATCATGATAGCACATGCTATTCTATCTATATCACTTTTATAACAATGATGTAACACCTCATGTTACAACCTTATATAGATCACAATTTGAATCCATAAGCTTACAATCAAGCAATTAACATTACATAAAGCTTAGTTATGTATTAGTTAATTAAATTTCCTTGCTTCATATGAAACTTTATCATTTGTTTAGGAAATCTTATGATTATTAAGTACAGATTCTTCTTAATAGTTCTATCTCTCATACTTTTACTTTGAGATTTTCTTGAAATCTCTTAAACTTTTATGAGATTTTCTCTTCACATTCTCTTGAATTCTTGTGAATTTTTTCTCTTTAAAATCTTCTGAATATCTTATGACATTTTTTGTTCAAAATCTCCTAACCTTTTATGAGACTACTTTGCAAAATCTGCCAAAACTTTTATGAGACTTTTCTGCAAACTCTATTAAAATTTTATGAGATTTTTCTATAAAACCTACTAAACTTTCATGAGATTTCTCACTTCAGAAACTTGTAAGACTCCTTACGTGGTACTTCATATATTTTTCAAGGAAAAATAAACCAAGTTTCCTACCTAGACTTGAATGCTTTTTCTTCTGTAGATCAAAATCCCCTTGTTTATGAAACTTTATCATCATATTTCAAAAACACTAATCTTTAAGAATTTATAAAATTATTTCTCATTATATTTTGGTAAAAATTCCCATATATCTCATTCTTGTTAATGAATCAAAATCTCTTCATTTACTTAGTTAAATATCTTACATTAATTCAATCAATTCACAAGACTTTTATCTATGGCATCTTTTACAACCATCAAGCTCATATATACATGCATCTTGGAATAAATTTCAGATTTCACAAACATAATTTCAAACATATCTCAGGAGTCTATATTAACAAAAATAACCAAACAATCACAAGCAATAGACATAGATTTTTCCTACCTTCCTCCAAGCCTTTTGCCAAACCTTTCTCTAGCCTTTCCTTATCTAAATCAAACCTCAAAACCACTTTCAATCCTCTATATAAGCTATTGTTTGGATAGATTTGAAGAGAAGAAGAAGGTTTTGGCTTGAGTTTGATGTAGAGGAAGTGTTCTTGAACTAGTTTAAATGTTTATCTAAGTGTAATCTTCAATAATTTGATGGCTTGATGGAGTTTCTTGAAGTGGAAAATGAAAATGGTAAAGGAAAGGAAAAGAAACGTGAAGTTTGCGCATAAAGGAGCAAAAATGACATTTCTTTTTTATTTGTATAAATAAACTTACTTGGAGAGTAAGTAGTAATAAAGGGATAAGTATTACTATTTTCGGATCAATTTGCCTTGTATTAGTATTTAAAATGTATATATTTATTTGATTGTTCTAAGTTAAAATTATATGAGGTTTGATAATATCCTTTAATTGGACCAATTTCGGTGTTTTAGTATATCGATTATTACCATTTCGATACCCAATTAACATCTTAAAACTTTAGTCCGTTAAAAATATCTACTTAATCTTATCCTTATTTTTATTTATGTTCTTATACTATTCAAAGGATCTCATCCTATATCCTCAGTTAAAATATTATTATTTTCAATTTTTTATGATATTTAATGAATTTTCATTTTTTTTGACAAAGTCCTTAGATTATTTTGATCATAACTGTGTCTGTCAAAAGTTTCAAAATCTCTATAGTTAATTCATATTTAATCATTTTATCATAAACAATACTAAAAAAAAATTAAGTCGTTACAATAAGATTGAAAAAAATCTTAGTAGGTGACTTATAACTAATAATAAAGAGCCTATTTTATGAAAATTTTGGGCATTTCAAAAGATAAAATTGTTGAATAATGAAAGAAAATAAATAAATAATTTTATTATATCATGAATCATATATAGGGTTGATAGTGGGTATCTATGAGAAGAGATATGTCCCACGCCCCCATCTTGGTTTAGAGAATTTTGGCTCTCATCCCCATCCATATTTATCATTCCTCATGGGGATTTGAATCTCTAAGAGTCTTCATGTGTTTATTAAAAAATTTCTAAAACAAGAAATTTTATAAATATTTTGAAATTTGAAATATGAATATTCATAATAATAAATACTACTAATGCAACATAAAACAAACTTAAAATAAAAAATGCATACCTAATGCACATTCAATAAAAATAATTGAAAAAATAATGAAGGAGTACTATCATCTTTCCTATCCTATTGAACAAATGAGGACTCTGCCTTGTCGGTTGTCGACCCTATGAAGACAAAACATATCCCACATTCCCGTCCCATTGCTAGTAATCCCTACATGTATCCACTTTTAGTGTTTTTTTTTTCATTCCTAGTCATTTACATTTTTTTAGTAAATTAAAATATTTAATTTATAAAAACATAAAAATATATTTTATAATTAATAAAAATAATGAATAAATTAAATTTATGTGATTTTAATTATACATTATTTTCTTGTACATCATATTAGTAAATTAAAATATCAATTTTAAAATATATTAGAATCAATGAGTTATAATTAGTGAAAAATTCATATATAATCCTAATTTACGTCATCTTAATTATTAGAGTAGTATATCAATTACAAAATTATTTTTAATTAAAAATTAATTATTTAATTTTAAAAAATTAATAAATAATTAGTATCATTATGAAAGAAGAGTAAATTGTGGAATCAATTTTTTTTAATATTGAAAAATTGAAGTCTTTTTTTTTTTTAAGAATTGTGAAATTGATAAATTGGAATGATTAAGTTGTAAACAATTAAATATGGTATAGTGAGATGAGTAGATAGATTTTTTTTAATGATTTTCAAAATATCTAGGTTTGAACTTAGAAACTTTTCTTTTGACTCCGTTGTCATTTACAATTTTGCCTCCAATTCACATTCTTATCTCCATCATGGGTCTTTGTTCTTTATTCCTAGCAGAGATTTAAATCCCTATGGCTCTTCATGGGTTATTAAAAAAATTTCAAAAAAGGAAAATTTTAAAAATGCTATGGAATTCAAAATATAAATATCCATATAAAAAATACTATCAATGCAATATAATCTAGATTAAAAATAAAAATACATATATAATACAAATCCAATAAAGATAATTAAAAAAAAATAAAAGAGTGCTAAGATTTTATTGTTATAATTAATTATCATAATTACAATAGTTTGTTAGTATTAATAATACTATAATCATAATAATTAAGTATAATTAATGTAGTTAATAATTAGAAGGTAAATTAATTCCAAAAATATTAATTATTATTATGAAAATTGTAGGATATAGTTTTCTGTATGAATGACATATCAAAATTTTTTTGGTAGATAGAATGCACCAAAAAAAAAAAGAGAGAGAGAGAGAGAAAGAAAACATCGCAATAAAATAGACTACACTACAAAGGGTGTAGCATTTTGGGCAACACACTCAGCAAGGCGAGGCCAAGGGTTTTGGTACACCAAAATCTCCTCAGTGGAAGCAGCACCCCTCTTAGCGAGGAGGTCCACGCCGCTATTAGCTGATCTGGCCACAAGGGAGGACCAAACAATCCAAGCCCGATGCAGAAAATCTCAAGCACAACGGATAAGAGCAAACTCCAAATGCTGGTCATTGACGTTGTGCCTGCAAACAATTAAAGACATCAACACTGTCCACCTCACAGATGAGCCGACAAAATGGCATGTCCTAAGCAAGCTGCAAACCCCTACCAACCACTTGAAGTTCTCGAGAAATCCTATAATCCAAGCCCAATCTGAGCTATGAAGAACTCCTCCATATCCATCTCAATGCACGTCCCACAAGACACTACCATCGGTATTTGACAAAACCCACATCCGGGGGGGTCCAACGAAAACTGACCTCGCGCAAAGATAATGAGCACACCAGAATAGCTTCCTAGTGCCTAGCCATCCTAGCCACCACTGAAGGAGGCTTCCTCTCCTCGTCAAACACATCCTTGTTATGCACACGCAAAAGCCACCAGATACCAGATATGAAAAGCTGGGCCGCAGGCAAGGAGACACAGCTGGGAATCTAGGAAGGTGCGTTCTAGGGTGCCGCTGACACAACAGAAGGAATGGTTAAGTAGTGATGTGTCCCTCTCTCGTGTGGACATTTGTAGTTGTTGACCATTGGTACAGACCCTTTGCTCAGTAAACCCAAAACTCTAATGCACATTAATGAATGTGCTTTAGCATTAAAACCCCTTGTCTGAAATAGTCATTTTCTTGGGCAAGAATAAATCCACGTCATCTTATCACTTCACTGTTTGTCTGCAATATCTGCTTCTTCGTTTTTTCAAAATTTATCTTCTTAAAAAATTTTACCTCATCAACTGACGCTTCTTTTCTCAATTCTTTCTTTAATAATAATAATAATACATAAATATTATTATTATTATTATTAAAATACATAAATGAATAATTCAATATTTACTAAATGATATTATTTCATCATCACATATAAATAATTAAAATATAAAAATAATAATTAATCATTAAAATAAATAATTTATAATAAATCATATAAAGTAATCAATAATATTAATATAATATAATATAATTATATATAATAAAATTAAAATATTAAAAAATATTTGTTTAAATTAATATTTTAATTATCATATTTTTAAAAATCATATAGAAATTATTGTTAAAATTATTATTTTTATATTTTTTATTTCACTATTATAAATATAAATTATTAAAATGTATAAGAGAAATAAAATTTTAAATTCTATTAGACACAAATTTATAATTCTTTGTCTTCCACCTCCTTATCAATGAACAACACCCAATAAGAAGAACTTTGTTTGGTCTTTTTCTTTTTTTTTTTATGCAATTTCTTTCACGTTGTTATTTACTAGAAAATATTTATAGATGAGTTATTATTATAGAAACTTTTATCCATTTAAAATATAAAAAAAATTATTTATCAATCCAAACCAAACCAACATTTGTTACAAATGATGACAGTTTTTATATAGGGACAAATACGTTAGGATTTTTTTTCATATTTCAAACTGACATGAATACGTTAGGGCCCTTACCATATTCATATTAGTTTGGAATACACTAGGCTTTCTAAATTCAATATGAAAATGATACATGCATAATAATAACCTTAATTATTTAATTAATAGACAATCAATCATCCATAATTAATTTTAACCTCTTAGTACGCTAAAGGTATGGTCATATCATTAGATGTTTTTAATTATTTTTAAGATCTATATGTGACCCGTTTTAAACATTTAAATTCCTTCTAAAGTAAAAATTTAAAGTTTAAAGGTTTGATAGGGGAAAAGCACAAATAATAAAAATTTGACAAGACCATGTCACAATTAAGACGATCTATAAGCCGCCTTCTTAAATGGTTCCCAGTGAGTTTGTCACCTCATGGTGACAAAATTTTAGACATTTATCAATGAACCTAATGGTCATACTCCACCGACCACCGTCAACTCCACTTCAATATTTGAGTAGTGCTTAACTCCCAAACTCCATCGTCATCCTCTATAGATTAGTGGTGCTTTAGACTAGAGGTGGGTATACGGACCGGTCAAGTTTGTTTAGCCCGGTTCGTGACGGACCGATTTTAAATAGGTCGGATCGGATCGGACCGGTTCCCTTGATAAATGGACTAGCGTTTTGCCTAGTCCTGCTCGTCTGCCTTTAAGCCCAAGTCCTGCCAGCGACTTTTTTCTTCCTTTTTTTTTTTTACATTTTTTAGTACCCAATATTATATATTTATATTTATACTGTATATTTTACCTCAAAAAATATATATACACATTTTTCTTTACAAAATCCAATTTAAATTTTAAACAAATAACAATACTAATTACTAAATACTGCAAATATTAAAATTTAACTATTAATTTTTTTTCAAAATAATAACATACAAATTTCTATGTGGGTTAGGCAGGCTGGTCCGCAAACCCCGCGGGCCAGGCCTGTTTAGCCCGCGGACTTGGCGGAGCGGACCAAAAAAGTCCATGGGTTGGTGGGTTAAAAATTTTTTAGTCCATTTTCATGCAGGTTGCGAGTTAAACGGGTTGGTCCGCGGACCATGGTCCATATACCCAACTATACTTTAGACAAAAAAAATAAAAGAGAGATCTACTTGACAAAATATATTATTCGAATAAAAAGAAAAAAAATAGAAGATCAACCATTTTCCATTTCTCCGGCCACCCAAGATTTGCAATATTCTCAGAACCAATAATTACCCTTCTTATCATCTCTAATTAGAGGCGAAACATGACTTAAAAATTAGGAGGGGCATATATTTATATTAAATATTTAATTTAAATGTGCTCATAGTCGGATATAGTAAAATTTCACATCGATATCTACTCATATTGTATTATCACATCGCCATTATCCCATTACTTTTTTTATCATAAAAATTGAATACTTTGATTGAATGAGTATGCTAAAAGTTTTTACAATGTTAGTGCACAAAATTTAATTAAACTCAAATATTAATATGTAAATAAAATGGATAAAAAAAAGTCTTACATTATTTTTATGTGCCAACACCGCATCCCTAGAAGACACCGCGATGAAAAAAAGATTTAAATTTTCAAATGGTCAAATGGAGTTGCTATCAATTTTTATTTCCGGTAAAAATTGGAAATCCATTTTAATTTGGCAAGATTGGTCTTTTTGAAAATGATTGGGTTCAAAAGTTTAATTATGATTAAGGAAGGGTGAAAACTTAATTCCTCTGCACCCTTAATACATCTATCTGATGATGTTCATCCAAAGTTTGTTGTGAAAAGTTAAAATAACTTTAATAATTTATTTTTCTCCTAAAATTAAATTCTAAAAAATATTTCCAAAATTTAATAATAAGTATTTACAAAAGAAAAAGAAACAAATTTAGAAAAATTTAATTTTTGGCTAAACCAGTATAAATCGCCATGTAATATATCTCTACTCCTTTTCATCTTTTTTATATTCTGCAACTGAGATTCATTATTGCATATATCTGAAAAATGCTTTGAAACTGTTTCTAAGCTTTCACTTAGTTCAGAAAGTTATTTTATGACTATTACTAATGAAGGATTCTACTATGTTCAAGTGTAAACTTGATAGGCATTGTTCTCAGTTTTTCAAAAACCAAAAAGAAGTTAAAGTACGATTCAAGCGCCCTTCTTATGTTACTTCCAACTTACAAGAGCATCCCCACATAAGAAGCTGCTTGGTTTGTGATGGACCCAAAGTTACAAGCCAAAGTCACCAAGACAATTCCTTTTTTGACCTTTTCAATTTTTTAAAAACAAAAAATCTAAACTGCAACAAAAGCAACAATTAAAAGTTCAATACTGAAGTGAAGGAGCACCACCTTACATGCAAAGTCTTCAAAACATATCACATTTAGATCTTAAGAATAATTAAAAATATCTAATGACATAGCCATGCCTTTAGAGCACTAAGAGACTAAAATTAACTATGAATGATTAATTGTCCTGCATGTATCATTTTCCTATTGAATAGGTCAAAAAGCCTAATATATCTCAAACCAACATGAATACGCTAGGAATATGCAAAGAGTCTTGATTTGGAATATGCAAAGAGTCCTAGCGTATTCACCCATATATAAAAATTGTCTTGATTTGTAACCGATATTGGTTTGGTTTGGATTGGTAGATAATATATATTTTTTTTAATTTTAAATAGATAAAA
The DNA here is from genome assembly GCA_031216105.1 of Dalbergia cultrata. Lineage (NCBI taxonomy): Eukaryota > Viridiplantae > Streptophyta > Magnoliopsida > Fabales > Fabaceae > Dalbergia > Dalbergia cultrata. Next base: position 40,174,712 of record CM062348.1, read on the forward strand.
ATTTCTATAATAATGACTCATCTATAAATATTTTTTAGTAAACAACATCGTCAAAGAAATTGTGTAAAAAAGAAAGAAAAAGACCCAAAACAACTTTTCTTATTAGGTGTTGTTCATTGATAAGAAAGTGGAAGATAAAGAATTGTAAATTTGTGTCTAATAGAATATAACACTTTATTTCTCTTATACGTGTCAATAATTTCTATTTGTAATTGTGAAATAAAAAATATAAAAATAATAATTTTAACAATAATTTCTATATAATTTTCAAAACCATGATAATAAAAATATTAATTTAAACAATTATTTTTAATATTTTAATTTTATTATATGTAATTATATTATATTAATATTATTTATTGCTTCATATTAGTTATTATAAATTATTTGTTTTAATGAGTAATTAATATTTATTTATTTTAATTATTTATATGTGATGATGCAATATTTTTATTTATTTATGATATATTATTATTTAGTTTACATTAAATTATTCATTTATGTATCTTAATAATAATATTTTTATTATTATTGTTATTAAAGAAAGAACTGAGAAAAGAAGTGTCAGTAGTGCTCAAGCTTTTTAAGAGATAAGGTTTAAAAAAAAGGAAGAAAACGGATACTGTAAAGGAACAGTGAAGTGATAAGATGACGTGGGTTTATTCTTGCCCAAGAAAATGACTATTTTAGACATGGGATTTTAATACTGAAACACATTTATTAATGTACGCTAGAGCTTTGGGTTTACTGATCATAAGACAGCAAGGTGTCAGTGCCCATGGTCAACAACTACAAATGTCCACAGCAAAGAGAGACACATCACTACTTAATCATTCCTTGTGTTGTGCCAGCGGCACCCTAGAACGCACCATCTAGGAATACAATGTTATATTATTTTATTAATATTTTAGTTATTAATATTTATTTCAAAATCAAATTTACTATTTTACACATGTGCTTTACTTTACTTTTTTATTCCTTTTCCTTTAATATGTGGCATATCTACTCTCTTCCTGGAAATGTGCCTCTTAGTTGGTTTTGGTCAACAACCCAATATTGAAAATATCTTTAGGAGATAACGTGGCCAATGTAAGCATGCAGAAAGTCCAGCTTGAAAATTATTTTATGCTTTGAAAGTTAAGATTGGCTTTAACGTTAGCATTGTTATGCTTTGAAATTGACTTTCAACTTCAAACGTACATGTACTGAAACAATCCCATTTTTATATTGGTTCGGTGGTGAATGAAACTGTTCCTATTATTACTGAATCAAATCTTTAGTGCTGCCAAGTGACGATACTTGACGAGCTAAGTTTAAGTTATTTGACAATGAAGCTCCATCACGTAACTGCATGATCTCCGATTTTTTCTACACCGAAACGTCATTCAACAGCTTCTAATATGGCCTTATCACTAATCAAAACTGGAGAAAGTGATCAACAAAAATATCCCGTACTATGCGTGATATTTTTATATGAAGTTCTATTTAATATTTCTTAACAGATTGGCTCTTTTTCTTTTGTACCGTGAACACTGTTAAGAAAACAAACAAACGAGAGAGTCTCTAATTCTCCTCTTCTCATTTTTTTTTGCTAATTAATTTTTTATTTTTTACGATTTTAAAAGGAGTGTTTGGGTTAAACCAAGTGAAGAAACCTTGCAAGTTCTAGAGATCCCAATTTATTGGAAGAGCCTACTGTATCCTGGAGGAATTCCGAATATCACTGGAATATTCCTTGAGCCCAGTGCATTTGCACGCCCCAGGCTTTATTGTTTTTAATTTATTTTTATCTATGCAAGTACAATACGTTAACAATCTCAAGGAATATGGCTGATAACAATTCGAACAATGCTGGTGATGGGGACAACAATGGCACTGCAGTCAATGATACTCCACCGGTTGTTGTTCCCAATGTCATCTATGCCAAACCACTACCAGATGTGTCCAAGATTGAGGTGTTCGATGGAAATGGTAGCAACTATCGCCGTTGGCAAGAGAGGATCTATTCCATCCTTGATATGCATGGGGTAGCCGAGGCTCTCACCGCTGCTCATCCAACATCAGCATCTCCTAAAGCTTTAGAAGATTGGATCGCCGCCAACAAAGTCTGCCATCACACAATTATCTCAACTCTATCAAATGAGTTGTTCGATGTCTACTGCACCTACAAAGAGGCTCACAAGATATATGAGTCAATGTTGATGAAATATACTGCTGAAGATGGTGCTCGTCAGAAGTTTGTCATCGGACATTATTATCGATGGGAGATGACTGACAATAAGGATATCCATACTCAAATCAATGAATACCGCAAGCTGCTGGAGAATCTAAAAGCAGAAAACATCTCATTACCAGATGAGTTCGTGGCCAGAATATTGATAGAGAAGCTGCCCGAATCGTGGAAGGACTACCAAAACTAACTAAAGCATAAGAACAAGCAATTTTCACTGGTTGAACTAATCAAACATATCATCATTGAAGACACTAGCCACAAGGAGATTGCATAAGCAAGGGCTAAAGCACTGGCATCCAAGGCTCACTTGCTGCAAGGTCATAAAAAGAGGCATGACAATAACAAAATGTCTAAATTTAATTCTGGCTACAATTCCTTTTCCAACTTTCAAAGAGAAAATAATCCCACTTTCAAAAGAAGTGGAGGATGTTATGTTTGTGGTAAACCAGGTCACAGAGCATCACAATGTCGAAGGAGAGTGACCATGATTGGAAATCCTCCTAAGCCAAAGCCAAAAGCAAATTTGGTTGAAGGAGATGATATAGTTGCTGCGGTCATCTCTCAAGCAATGCTAGTTGCCAATGTCAATGATTGGGTGGTTGATTCTGGAGCTACTAGGTACATTTGTGCCAATAGAAATGCATTTGCCTCCTATGCTACTATAGGGGATGAAGAAGAAGGCCAAGTTTATCTTGGTGACTCCAAAACTGCACTAGTGCAAGGAAAAGGAAAAATTATGTTAAAGCTGACATATGGAAAGACTTTGGCACTCACATATGTTTTACATGTGCCTAGTATCAGGGCAAATTTAATTTTTGTAGCATTGCTGGGGAAAGCTAGGGTAAAGGTTTCCTTTGAGTTTGACAAGATTGTCATGACAAAAAATAATGTTCTTGTTGGAAAGGGTTATTGTAATCATGGACTTTTTGTTCTTAATGTTTCCGAAATAATGAATGTTTCTAATTTTGTTTATATGATTGACTCTATATATATTTGGCATGCTAGATTAGGACATGTTAGTATACCATATATTAAGAAAATGCAATATTTGGGTATGATTTCTGGCATAACTAGTTCAAATTTAGATAAATGTGAAATCTGTGTAGAATCAAAATTAACTAAAAAATCATGTCCTTTTGTACATAGAGCAACTAATTTTTTAGAATTAATTCATTCTGATCTTGGTGATTTAAAACAAACTATGACTAGAGGTGGTAAATAATATTATGTGACTTTTATTGATGATTTTTCTAGATATACTAAAGTTTATTTAATAAGAAATAAAGATGAAGCATTTGATATGTTTTTATCTTATAAAGCTGAAGTTGAAAATCAATTAAATAGAAAAATAAAAAGAGTTAGATCTGATAGAGGAAGAGAGTATATTTTATTTAATGAGTTTTGTGAAAAAGAAGGAATAATATATGAAGTAACTCCATCTTATTCACTCGAATATAATGGTGTAGCAGAAAGGAAAAATAGAACATTAAAGGAAATGATGAATGCATTATTAATAAGTTCTAATGCACCTGATAATTTATGGGGAGAAGTGATCTTAATTGCATGCCATATATAAAATAGAATACCTTATAGGAAAACAAATAAATCACCTTATGAAATGTGGAAAGGATACAAACCAAAACTAAATTACATAAAAGTGTGGGGGTGCTTGGCAAAAGTTATGTTACCTGAACCTAAGAGAAAGAAATTAGGATCTAAGACCTCAGATTGCATGTTTATTGGATATGTTGAACATAGCGCTGCTTATAGATTTTTAGTATTAAAAAGTGAAGTTCTTGAACAAAATACAATAATTGAAATAAAAAATGCAGAATTCTTTGAACATATATATCCATTAAAATTAGAAAAAATATCTAGCATCCCTTTTCAAAGTAACCAAGATAACATATATAAAGATTTGAGGAGAAGTAAAAGACAAAGAATGGAGAAGTCATTTGGAAATGATTTTTATACATATATTGTAGAAAATGATCCAACAACATTTTCTGAAGCTATTAACTCATCAAATGAACAATTATGGAGAGATGCAATAAAATCTGAAATTGACTCAATTAAAAAATCTAATACATGGATTTTAGTTGATTTACCACCTGGAGCAAAACCTATCGGATGTAAATGGATTTTTAAAAGAAAATTTAATCCTGATGGAGAAATAGAAAAATATAAAGCAAGACTGGTTGCTAAAGGTTTTAGTCAAAAACAAAATATTGATTATTTTGATACTTTTGCACCAGTAACAAGGATCTCATCTATACGAGTTCTAATTGCATTAGCTTCAATTTATAAATTAATAATTCACCAAATGGATGTTAAAACAACCTTCTTAAATGGTGATTTGGAAGAAGAAATATATATGACACAATATGAAGGATGCATAGAACCTAGACAAGAAAACAAAGTATGCAAATTGATTAAATCCCTTTATGGTTTAACACAGGCACTCAAACAGTGGCATGAAAAATTTGATGAAGTTCTAATTACTAATGGTTTCTCTTCTGTAGAAGTAGATAAATGTGTTTATACTAAATTGATTGGTGATGATTGTGTAATTATTTGCCTATATGTTGATGATATGCTTATATTTGGCACTAGTCTTAATGTTGTGATTGAGACAAAGAAGTTTCTATCATCAAATTTTGATATGAAGGATATGGGCGAAGCAAGTGTAATTTTGGGTATTAAAGTCATAAGGAAGTGTGATAATATTATATTGTCACAAGAACAATATGTGGAAAAACTTCTAAAGAAGTTTGGACATTTTGATGTTAAACCTGTGAGTACCCCTTATGACGCTAATGCTCAATTAAAGAAGAATAGGGGTGATCCTGTGGCCCAGTCTGAGTATGCCCAGATTATTGGGAGTCTGTTGCACTTAATGAATTTCACTCGACCTGACATAGCATATGCTATGTGTAGATTGAGTAGGTATATACATAGTCCAAAAAATGATCATTGGGCCACATTGGCTAGGCTGATGAAATATTTGAGAGGTACTATGAATTATGGTATTAAGTATAGTGGATTCCCCATTGTATTAGAAGGATACAGTGATGCTAACTGGATCTCAGATTCTGATGAGATTAAATCCACTAGTGGATATGTGTTTACCTTAGGAAGTGGTGCTGTTACTTGGCGATCAGTTAAGCAAACAATAATTGCAAAGTCCACCATGGAATTAGAGTTCATAGCTCTAGAACAAGCCGGTAATGAGGCTGAGTGGTTAAAAAATTTCTTGAGTAATCTTCCATTAGGAATAAAGCCTATTCATACATTATGCATACATTGTGATAATAAAGTGGCAATAGCTATTGCAAATAACAAAACATATAATTGTAAAAGTAGACACATTAGGTTGAGACATGAAGTGGTAAAGCAACTGCTGAAAGATGGAATAATATCCATTGATTATGTGAAGTCAGAGTTGAATTTAGCTAATCCTTTGACTAAATCTCTTGGGAGGAATTTTGTAAGTGCCACATCGAGGGGAATGAGACTTCAGCCAATTTGAAATTAATAGTGATGGGAACCCAACCTTTGTGAGTGGAGATCCCATGAAAAAGGTTCATATGGGTAATAACAAGTCATCTATTAGTTCTTGCTAGCACATTTTATGTCCTTTCCTATGGTGTGAGAAATGGGTTGTACTAGACTGCATTAATGTAAGGATAAGCTTCATGCTTTTAATGAATTTCATAGCTCTTAATTATGGGTAATGTATAAAGTGCAGTATACATTTGATGAAATTCACCTATATGAGTGTAGGAGTGGGGCCGCTCCTATGAGACTTTGGCAAGTTTCTAGAGCACTTATGAATTACCAGGCACGCGCATGACCAAAACGCGCAACACAGTGATAACAACAAGGAATAAGTGGGGGTGTAAATGTGATCAGATGGGATTTTAATTTACATTAAAAAAATGTGTTGGTTCATAGAAGTTTTACTTCACCAATTGCATTGTAATTTAAAGTTCTATCTATCTAGATCTGGTTCATAGTCCAAAAGACACCAGATTCAATGCATTTACATTCATGTTTAACTCAAATATTTTATATTAATAAATTTGATTTTGAAATAAGTGGGGGTTGTTATATTATTTTATTAATATTTTAGTTATTAATATTTATTTCAAAATCAAATTTACTATTTTACACATGTGTTTTACGTTACTTTTTTATTCTTTTTCCTTTAATATGGCATATCTATTCTGTTCCTGGAAATGTGCCTCTTAGTTGGTTTTGGTCAACAACTCAATATTGAAAATACCTTTAGGAGATAACGTGGCCAATGTAATCATGCAGAAAGTCCAGCTTGAAAATTATTTTATACTTTGAAAGTTAAGATTGGCCTTAACGTTAGCATTGTTATGCTTTGAAATTGACTTTCAACTTCAAACGTACATGTACTGAAACAATCCCATTTGTATATTGGTTCGGTGGTGAATGAAACTGTTCCTATTATTACTGAATCAAATCTTTAGTGCTGCCAAGTGACGATACTTGACCAGCTAAGTTTAAGTTATTTGACAATGAAGCTCCATCACGTAACTGCATGATCTCCGGTTTTTTCTACACCGAAACGTCATTCAACAGCTTCTAATATGGCCTTATCACTGATCAAAACTGGAGAAAGTGATCAACAAAAATATCCCGTACTATGCGTGATATTTTTATATGAAGTTCTATTTAATATTTCTTAACAGATTAGCTCTTTTTCTTTTGTATCGTGAACATTGTTAAGAAAACAAACAAACGAGAGAGTCTCTAATTCTCCTCTTCTCATTTTTTCTACTAATTAATTTTTTATTTTTTACGATTTTAAAAGGAGTGTTTGGGTTAAACCAAGTGAAGAAACCTTGCAAGTTCTAGAGATCCCAATTTATTGGAAGAGCCTGCTGTATCCTGGAGGAATTCCGAATATCACTGGAATATTCCTTGAGCCCAGTGCATTTGCACGCCCTAGGCTTTATTTTTTTTAATTTATTTTTATCTGTGCAAGTACAGTACGTTAACATACAAATTTTGACTCTGAAATTTCTATCGAGAAGAGGAGTCCAGCTGCCGCCAAACTTCCGAGGCAATGGGGTAATCACTATGGGTATGTTTGCGAGATAGATTTTTTTTTGTTAGGGGGGAGGGGAGGAAGGGAAAGACTTCAAATGATTAAATTGCGTTTGTGAGTTTTGTTAATTGAGGAAGGAGGTGTTTGAAGAATTTTTAAACTTTCCCTAATCCTCCATTCACCTTCATTTTGTGTTATCCCATTTTAGAGGTTTTTAGTGAGATGTGAACTAAAAATACCATTTTACCCTTCTTAGTTTTAGTGAATTTCAAAAATAACCACACCAAACATCTCTCTCACACGACATACACACACACACACACACACACACATACACGAGAATCACATCTTTCTGTGAAACCTTCATATTCAAATGATCCTCGAACCCTTATCCCAATTTTCTCGAACCGTAATCCCAGTCTTCTTCCATTCGATTCTATTAAGCTATACGAAGATCTTCTTCCTCGAACCCTAATCCCAATCTTGATGTGTCAGATCGCATTTCTAAACCTTCTCCATTTCTGAAATCTCTTGATATCAGAATTGCATTTCTAAACAAGTTCTTAATTCTTTCATCTAAGGATCACATTTTAGATCAGATCAACTTCAGCTTTAGTTTCAATTTCAAATCACGAAATATGAGCCATCTCCCTCTTTCTCTCTGTCTCTCTGTCTCTCTCTCTCTCACACACACACACACACATACACACACACACACACACACACATTTGTTCTTCACATAATTCATTTTATGTTGTTCATCTTATCACTCTCATTCTTGTGTCACTGAGTGTCACGTTTTTGGTAGCTGCACCTACCTCTCTAGTTTCCGTTCGATTGTCGCATTGCCTCTGACTTGCAAGTCCCATCCTCCCTATGTTAATTGAGTTCATTACCAGAAAACTGCTGTTACCGACAAATTTTACCAACAAATTTTTTCAATTACCGACAGATTTACCGACCGATTTTGTCCTATGGTAATAACCTCGTCGGAAAGTCTTATCGAATTTTTGACGGATTTAATTAAAAAAAATATGTCGGTAACAATTTTCAAAATAATCGTCAACAATTCGTCAGCGAAATTTTTTACCAACAGATTTTTTAAAATTACCAATGGATTTTCAGTTAGTAAAAATTTACTTTAATTTATTTTTTGTAAAATTTTTAAAATTTACCCACGGGTTTTCTATTGGTAATTTGCTAATTTTTTTATTTTTTAAAAATCTATTTTACCGACAGATTTTCTACTTGTAATTATAAAATTTAAAGTTTAAAATTTTATTCTATGTTTTTGTTACCGACTGAAAATCCGTCGGTAATATTTAAATTTTATTTTTTATTTTACCAATGGATTTTCCGTTGGTAATATTGATCATGAAAATTTTTTTAAATAAATTACCGATGGATTTTCTGTTGGTAAATCACGCACCATATTTCGCACAATTAGGAGCGCAAGTTACCGATAGATTTTTCCATCGGTAATGATCAGAACCCAAAAAACATTTTTTTTATTTACTGATAGAAAATTCGTTAGTAATTCCTAAATTTTTGGATTTTCTTAATAAAAGTTACTGACGAAAAATCTGTTGGTAAATTTTTTTAATAAATATTCTACATTTTTTGTGTTACCTGACTATTTAAGAGCTTATTTTTTATTTAACGCTAATTATAAATATATCTAATAATGACAAATGATAAAAAATACTCAATAAATAATAAATGCAAGAAATTTAAATTTGAATTGTAAAATAAATTCAAATTCAACAAAGTCTACAGGCATAAACATGAAGAAGTCAACATATGACAAATAAAGAAAAAAATTGTAACTCAAATCAGAAAAAGTCAGTAGCATCATCGTCAGCATCACGATCACCATCACTGCCACCATCACCACCATCATCATCATCACTGTCTAGTGGTACGAAAGAGCCTGCTTGCATCTTCCTCCACAAAGACATCATCTCCTTCTTCATCTGCTTTCGTAATCTCGTCTCTATGCCTTTTTCCTTGTCTTGCATATTCTGTTTCACCTCCTACAACTCTCACTGAGTCTTCACCTTCTTATCTTGCATACGATGAAGTTCTGCATTGAGTAAGTGAACTTGCTCACAGACCCCATCATCATTAGCGGTGGACCCACTGCATGTAGATGCCCTAGTGACAGAGGCAGATGATAAACTACTTGTATAAAATGACCATATGCTGTAGATGCGGTCCTTGTAAGGACTGTCGAATACCTCTTGCCACAACTAGTCCTCATTAATAGGTGGGCAGTCCTCACCAGCTACAATCCTCTGCTCTCACTAGGTCATGGCCTCCTGATAGCGCTACTTATAGGTATGCTATAAAAGAATAAAATTAATTAAACTGACGATCAAATATATGAAATAACAAATTAAATATATATACAAATAATAAGTGCACAGAACACATATACCCAAACATTCTCTGAGCGAGGATCGACCCATGTCTTTTCTAGCTTGTGCATATGAGTCTTTCTGAATAACTCACTATGTGTGGGTGGCTTTTTCAGCTTATTGGCTTGCATTTCGAGTGAAACACGTAAAAACATTAATATGATAAAATATAAATTTAACATGAGGAATTAAAAAATGTTTAAAACAATGACTAAACCATTCGGTGACGCGTAGACTCGATACTAGCAGAACCACCACAATGAAGGGAGCCACCCTCATGTGACGTTCTGTTCTCCTTAGCCTTTAAAGACTTCACTTTGAACTTCTCACTTCTCTAGTGTTGCCACAAATAGTCCAAGCTAGCTTGAGTCATCAACCTGGGGTTCTCATCCCACCGTTCCCAAATGTTGATGTACATGTCTTGTAGCCTGTGAGCTACCTTGGATTTGAATCACTTAAACATGAACTCTTCATCTTTGGGATAGATGATGAAGTGGCTCTACACATAAAAATAAGGTAATTGAAAGTGCTTTCTGACATAAATCACACATTTTATAATAATTATTTTATTTTACCTTTCACTAAAAAAACCAACGCTCCTTCTCAGCCTTCGACAACTTGCCGAAGGACTTAATCGGCTTTTCATATAATTTCTGGATAGTGTGTGTCACCTTGTACATGGCCGTTGTGTTTGGCTCCCAACCGCATAGCAAAAAGTACAAAACAATGTTATTGTATGTCAAGAAATTGTTCAAATTATTACATCACGATTCATTAGGAATTGAAAAATTAATTTACTTACTTGTCACCGACACCTATAAGCTTTATCTAGTTATTTGTTGTGGATCTATGTTCTGATTGCCCTGTTGAGGAGTCACCAACTATCCTACTATCGGCACCCCGTTCTGAGTCGTGCATGGGGGTGGGTACAGGATCTGCCAATAGTGTTGGTGGTGGAGGTGGACGCATAACTCTGGTCATATGCCCATGAGTGGGTATCATGGTAAACTCCCCATGGACATGGGGTGGTGGCATGGAAGGGCTAAAAGTGGAGGTGGTTGTGGTGGATGCCTAAGTAGGACAGGTGATTTTTTGATTATTTAGGACACCCTTGCCCTTGCCCTTGTTTTTTTCTTCCTTTAGGTGCCATATCCGAAAAAGAAATGACAATGTTTGAAAAATCAATTCATAATATGATAATTTAAAATAAAAAAGAAATTAATAAATATGAGACTCGACACATCACATTTACTCTGAAAGTAGAAGACTATCTTCATCATTTGCGGTCTCAACATCATCCTCAAACTCATCTTCCTTATCCTCCTCATCACTACCATCACTTTCGTTGCTTTCATTCACTAATTGATCACTAGAAGAGTGAATTATTTGAACCTTGCCCAAATCAGAATGTAAACTTGGCAATGTTCCTCTATCAATGACTGCCTGAGAGGGAATTGGGTCATTCACTTGATAAGTATTGCCAGGTAGTTCTTCAACCTCAACTCAATTCCTAGGTTTAGTTTTCATGACCATCTTCTAATCCTTTCTACACTTTCCAGGCTATGGTGCATAATATACTTGTCTTACATTCTGGGCAATAATGAAAGGATCATATGCACCGCATCTCTTAGTATGATTCACATTAGTAATTTTATATTGATTGTGTATGCATATTCCATTAAGACATTTGGGGTCGTACCAATCATAACTGAACAACACAACCAATTTTTGAGGTCCATCACCCACATATTCAATCTCCAGTATTTGCTTGATTACTCCATACTAATCACCCTCCCCACTGCTTGCATCCCTTCTGACACATACCCTAGTATTGTTTGTTACTTTCCGTTAGCACCATTCAAATGTACAAAACTTATATCCGTTCACATAATACATTGGCCAACTATTTGCTTGGTTAGTAGGATCCCAAGCCAAACTTTGTAAATAAGGACATGTTACATTATTATTTTTATTAAACACCTACATGAATAATTGAACTTCAAACATCAACACAAAAGATGACAACAAGAACAAGTGTATGAATTTTAGATCAAATGGTTACTAGATAATTAGGTCACACACAAAGGATCTGAACAATGCTAGAAATTGTTCAAGAATGTGTCGCTCATCAACTTATTCAAAATACCTGTAAATCAAGCATTATAGGTAAAATAAGATTTGATTCATGACAATGTATCAACAATTGAAAGTGATACATTGATATAACTTACGTCTTAAATGGTTACACTTCATCACAGTTGATTAAGATATGCAAATGTGCATCATGTTTCTCTCTCTTTGATAGCCAATGTGGTTTGGATTTTCCAGCAGCATGTCCTAGCAGATTGAATATAGACAACATATATTGAACTGAACTTTCACCCCCATCATCATTCCGACCAATCCTTATCATCTAGATTGAACATAGGACTCAAAGAAATAGGAACAAAAGAAAGGTGTCTCCTTTGAGATATGTGCCTCACATAAGGAACCTTGTACTTGAGCTATATTTTTCACAATTCTCTTGAAACTTCCAATATTTCTTTCAAATGGATAGATCCATCTGTATTGAACCGGCCCACACACTTGTTCTTCGTATGCCAAGTGTACGAGCAAGTGTTCTATAGAATCAAAGAAATCAGGAGGAAATATTCTCTCTAACTTGTACAGAATTATAGGGATATTTCTCTTCATAATTAGGAGACTTTCAACCCTCAGAATGGACGAGCATAAATCTCTAAAATATTGACTCAACTCAGTCAATGGATTCCAAACAGGGAGAAGTAATTCTCTAAATGCAATAGGAAGTAAACACTTTATAAGTACATGATAATCATGACTCTTTATGCCAAAAAATTGTCCTTGTGCAACATTGACGCATTAACCTAAGTTTGAGGCATAACCGTCGGTCATCCTCAACTCTTGCATCCATTTACACACAGCTTGCTTCTGCACAGAAGTTAGTTTGTAACTGGCATTCGACTTACACACACAATTATCTGCTAACTTTTATAAACTCAACTCAGGTCTCTTACAATACTCAGCCAAATCTTTCCTTGCTTTTACCTTGTCCGTAGTCTTATCGGTGTCCATCACAATATTTATGATATTATCATACACATTTTTTTCTACATGCATTACATCAATGCAATGATGAACTAGATTATCTCCCTAATAAGGTAGCTCCCAAAATATACTTTGTTTGGTCCAATTATGATCTACCTCATAATTTGGGATTCTTATGGATTTAGCCAGTTATGTTATCTTTGGAAAGTCTCTAACTCTATGCCAAACTTGGTTACCACTTAGCCTCACAGGAGGCTCATCACGTTCAATTGTCTTCTTTTTAAACGCGTCCTTCTTGCCCCTAAATTCATGATCAAGGTCCAAAAACCTTCGATAACAGTCAAACCATGAGTTTTTCTGACCATGTTTCAATGTGAACGCCTTTGTATCCTCCATATATATTGGGCATGCCAATTTTCCCTGCGTCATCCAACCTAACAACATTCCATAGGTCAGAAAATCATTGATAGTCCATATCAATACCGCTCTGAGTAAGAAATTTTGTTTCATGGAAATATCATAAGTTTGTACACTCGAATACCACAACTCTTTAAGCTTATCAATCAATGGTTGGAGGTAAACATAAATCTAGGCTTTGGGATTATCGGGGCCAGGGATTATACAAGTTAGAAATATGTAAGGATATTTCATGTACATTTCAAGAAGGAGATTGTAAAGTGTAACAACCAAGGCTAGCAGGAATAGGGTTTGCTAAACTAATTATTTAGAGTAAATCCGTCTGCACAAAGCCCCAACCTAACATTCCTAGGATTCGCAGCAAAATCAAGATAAGTTTGGTCAAAGTGTTTCCAAGCTTCACTATGGGAAGGATGGGTCATGACACCATCATTTCTCTTATTCTCAAAGTGTCATCTTATATGAGGTGATGAACTCATTGAAGACCTTTGAATTAGGGGCAAATAGTGCATTCTTTTGTAAGGAACATCTTTATATCTTCCATTTCTAGGTCTTTTGGTTTAAACCTAGGGTTTTCACAAAATTTGCATTTGGTTAGGTCTGCATCATCTTTGTAGTACAACATACATCCCTTCAAACAACAATATATTTTAGCTTTAGTTTTGAAACTAATTTCTTGGCCTGATAGAAATCCTTTGGAATAGAACTAGGTTGTGGACTAATCTCACTCATTAATGTTGCCCACTGGTCAAATGAATTTTGACTTTGGTTTACTTTTGACTTTATAGTTAGCATCCTAACCGCAAGAGACAACTCCGAGTGTACACACCTTTCCCATAGAGGGGCCCTTACAGCCTTTAATATAGAGAAAAATTTCTTAGCTTTGGCATTAGTAGCCTTGACAGAAGGTTCATAATGCCAAAGCTAATTGCATCACAAATCATTTCCTCATTTCATCTAGAGTTATCCTCCTAATTAACATTTCCCGTGACATGCTCACCAATATTAACTCTGCTTGAACTACCTCTAACATAGGCATTTTCAACACTAGCATGTTTAAAATTTTGTGCGGCAACTTCCCCTTGCGTAGTCCAAACCCAATAATCTATCATAAAACCATCTTTATACATGTGATATCTAATGGTGTCCATATCAAAATATTTCCTACATTTGCACCTAACATAAGGACACCTAACTTTCTACTCATTCATAAATTGAACTGTCTGACAAGCCACCCATATAAATTATTCAACTCCTGCATAAAATTCAGGTTTGATTCCCCTTCGATTAGGGTGCACCCTGTCATACATCCATATTCTATTTGTGGGAATCATGGTTCTTGGATCTGTAATTTAACTTAAAAATTCATTTAAAGTATTAGAAATTAAAATTTTATTTAATTATAAATATCTTTCAACAGACTATCTTTTGAAAGTAAAAGTCTTTTAAGTAAATAGATTGTGCTTTTTAACTTAACAAAATTTCGGCAAAACCTCCCCTTAAACTAAGACATCCCAAAAAATTAATTTCAATACATACATATATCAATCCAGTCAAATAAAGTTCACAAACAATTGAACAACCATTTAAAGATCCTAAAACCATTCTAGAGCACACCCCCTTATAACATCGCAACATGTATTTCCTACAATCTCCGTATACACAATCAATCTCCATAGCAAACAATACAAACAAGTTAGGGAAGGACCTCTACGCCCTCCCCTAAGTCATCAATCCCAATTTCCTACAAATCTATCCTAGAAATCATAAGTCTCTATCCTAACAAAAATGTAATTAAATAAGGATAAGAGACAATTACTTACCTTAATGTCAGCAAAAGAAATATATCCTCCGCCAAAGAAATGCTCCAATTGAATTCGACGTTCTAGAACAAAATCAATTATATAAATTACTAAATAAATTAATAAAAAATCTATCAAATACAAGCTATATTTCTCATACATTATACACATGAGTATATTATACATAATTTAAAGGAATCAATTTGTAAAGTTTGCTATTCCTTGAAAGTTTAGTGTGCTTCCTAGGTTGTGTTTGGTATACAATTAAACATAAAGGTGACAACTTTGTAGGATTAATTAAACATAAGGAAAATTTGTAAAACCAAACAAGAGAAAGAGAACAAAACCATAAGAAATTTATGAGTCCATAAATGAAACCAAACAAGGAAGAAGAAAGATGTGGTGGAGCTTCCAATAATAAGAAAAGTGGTGTAACATACTATTCCAACCAATGAGATGCAAATCAAATAGCTAACTTATAAGAAAACTTCCAACCATGAGATATGCTCACTGATGCTCCAACTACTTAAAAACAAAAAAGAAAAAACAAGAAGATACTCACTGTTGCACAGGGAGGACAGAGTGGCGGCAGGCTTAAGCGACGGGGTGGTTGCCAAGGTGCTAGGTGCACGAGGCGAGGGTGCTAGTCGCGGGGCTGCTGGGTCGCAAGGCGGAGGAGTTGGTCGCAGGGTTGTTGGGTGCGGGGGAACTAGGAGCGGGGCTGTGCATACGGGTGGGCTACAGGACCTGGCACTGGCGCTGGTAGCGAGCTCGGCTGACGGGCTCAGGCGGCAGAGATCGGCAGATGAGAGCGGGAGGCGGTGCACAAGGGGGCTGCCGGTGAGAGAAAGTTTTGAGAGGAGAGAGACTTCAAAGCAAAAATGAATCAGGAAAGGAAATAGTACTATCTTATCATAAGTTTTTACTGATGGATTTTTAAATTATTGACAAAAAATCCATCGGTAACATTTAATGCGGGGATTTTTTCAAAATAATTCACAATGGATTTTCCGTCGGTAAAATTAAATTTAGAAATTTTTTTTATAATAATTACCGATGGATTTTTCGTCAATAAAAATAATTTTTAAAAATGAAAAATTTGAATTGGTTACTGACATATTTTCAATCAGTAAAATTAAATTCTGAATTAAATTTATCAAATTATTACTGACGGATTTTCCATTGGTAAAATTAAATTTCAAATTTTTTTTATAATAACTACCGACGTATTTTTCATTAGTAAAAATAATCTTTCAAAATGAAAATTTTGAATTAGTTATCGATGGATTTTCAGTCAATAAAATTAAATTTATCAAATTATTACCGACAGATTTTTTGTTGGTAAAATTAAATTTTAAAAAAAATTTATAATAATTACTGACAGATTTTTCATTGTTAATTCATGAGCCAAACTTCACTCAATTTCGGTGAAGTATATTAGCGGATTATTGATGGATTTTTTGTCGGTAATGACCGAAATCCAAAATTCTTTTTTTTGCCTAGATTTCCCATTTTCACTCAGTAAATCTGTTAGAAATACCAATGGAAAAAATTCATCAATAAAATTCGTCAGAAACCTGCGTTTTTCTTATGGTGGTTTTTACTCTGCCCTTGGCTCGCTACTGTTGCTGCTATTAATTTTGCTTTGATTTAATCTGTTGAGTTAATGTGTAATTGCATGGTTATACGAATGCTTGTGGAATAGTTGTGATTTGTAAACCATCTTCTGTTGAGTGCAATATTACTGAATTTTGTGAACTCATAAAGCTGATAGAAAAATGCTAGATAGCTTTAGATTTGCCCAAATTTAGTTGACACTATGATATGAGATGGTTATTAACTATTCAATGAATAAGTGAGTTATATCTCTTTCATTTTAGGAAACTATCATCCTCATATTGTTTGCTAAATATTCTAATTTATTTCTGAATAGTGTTATTTGTACCCTAAACCAAGTGATACTATAAGACTCAGTTGACTAGGTAGTCGAATTTGCTTTCTGCAACACATATTCTTGGTGAAGAGGGGCTATCCTTGTTGTCATGGACAATGTATCTTTGGAGTTGTTAATGTAATCAAGCCATTGGATTCTAAACTTGTCTTGGCTCTAGAACCTATGCTTGGGATTTGATTTTGTTAAAGCATTAGTAAAATTTGAGTGGCCCTTGAATAATTGCAATGTCTGAGATATGGAGAAAAACAACATGATGGATCATGACATTTTTCTTTTGTAAAGTCACTTGTTACTTCTGCATGCATTGGTTTTATTTAAACCAAACTGTATTATATGGAAGTAGTGTATGTATATTTTGTGGGCAAATTATATTGCAGCCCATAATAGGCGGAGTATTGTTGCAGAAAATGTTAATTATGTTGCAAATTTAAGTTACTTTGCTTCCAATCTTATTAGTTGTTTGGATTAGTTTTTCATTTTTGGCTGTTCAGCAAGAAAATTACCGTATGATATGCACTGCAATTGATGTTGACTGTCGAATGGAACTTGATAACATGAAACCGATTATCAAATCAATTTTTCCTAGTTCTTGATTGTGAAACTCGCTACTATGATGTATACATAGCTACTTGAGCTTTGAAGAACAATCCTCTATGTTAGATATTTTGACAACCAAACTCAATTTTTGAAATGTTTTCAGTTTTTGAGCATGCCAAAACCTATGTTGTAGGAT
Organism: Dalbergia cultrata; assembly: GCA_031216105.1. Taxonomy (NCBI): domain Eukaryota; kingdom Viridiplantae; phylum Streptophyta; class Magnoliopsida; order Fabales; family Fabaceae; genus Dalbergia; species Dalbergia cultrata. Next base: position 40,192,414 of record CM062348.1, read on the forward strand.
TGGTTATTTTTAATTTAAACATGTTACTTTTTAATTCGAGGTATGCTTTTAAATGTATACTTCCTAACACTCATGCCAGTCATTACTTGAAATTTGTAGTGTGGGTATGGAAGCTTTGAAGGTGTCTGCAGAGGCTTTGCTAATCTTGGGAACCTTTTCTAAGAAAAATTATGAGTTATAGTTTCCTTTCTTATATATGCTGCGCATGAACTCCTGGAAAAACCTACCTCATAATTACTAATGCTATGTGTGTACTGTGTATATATATGATTATTTGTTTGTGTTGCAGAACTCTAGTTTCTTTTTAATCTTAGATTGATTTGCATTTCATGATAATTCATTATATCATCACTAAACATACACTTCTAAGTTCTAGTACTTATGTTGTGATTTCTCCTCTTTCACATGTTCAGCTCCTACTTCCTAATGTACTAATTTTGAAATAATTATAAGCCATCACAAAATCAATCCTAGAGAATAGCTTGGTTAGTGTTAAGAATATTGATCTAAATTTTTGCACATCGCAAATGACAAGTCCAAGATTATTTTGTAAAGGCGAACTACTATTTTTCAAAGGTTTCTTGTTGTGAATGTATTATTAGCATTCATAGGAAGTTAGCCAATGGGGATAACCAAGATTGGTGAAAATCATTTCATGCTTCTCATTTCTTGGGAGAATTTTATTTTTCTCCTTAAAGAACTTATTTTTCATGTTGGTTTGCTTGTATTGTCATACAATTAAGGTATGGAAAAATAAGTTTATATTGATAGTGATACATGCCTCGAAAGCTACACCTAGGTTCATATGCTTCTATTTACATATGAAATGCAACCTAAAGTCTGAAACCATATACATGAAAAATAACACCTTTTGTATACTAACAGTTGATATTCAAAGAACTTTATGGAGAACTTCATAACATTCTACTTCAGCCCAAAAAATTACAGTTTAGTTTATTTATTAACATTCAAGATAGAGACTTATAATGCAATGTAAATGTATATATAAACTTTGTTACTTTTTATCATGTCATTACCTGTTACTATTCTCAATCTTTTAACATATGCACAGAGGACAAATTATGGTTTTTTTTGTTTGTAGCACTGCCTGAGATATAAATAATTGCTTTTTATTGTTGATGCAGTTCAATATCTTATTTATCTAGTCTTCTAGACAAGGAAGATCAGTTCGTACATATTGTTGTTCAATTTCTCTACCTCTTATTTTTGAGATTGGAAGTGTAGAGAAATTTTTTGCTGAAGAGCACAGGTGTTTGGACACATGGTGGTTCTTCTTGTTGTAACTTTTAAATGGATTTTGTTTGTGAACTAATGATTTGATATTTAGGTTCATTTAATACTTGACATTGTTGGAATATTTGAGTTTCAATTAATGGAATTTTTTCCGTTGTATATTATTACGAAAAAATTGCCAAGTATTGGACCAATAGTATTTGTTATTTATTTATTTTGTTGGCAAGTTATTGCAATCATGTATCCAATTGATATTTATATTATTTTGCCCCTTTTAGCAATTTTATTTGTAAATACAAATTTTTTGCATGGTATTATTTTTCTTTTATATATATGAATTTTTTAAGAATTTTCTAAAAAAATCTTTTCATAGACTTTTTAAAATATTGATGAGAAGCATCATTTTTAGAGATAAAAAATAAAGAGATAATTTTTTCAAATGATGTATTGTGTAGGTAAAAATTTTGAGGAAAAAGTAGTTTTAATTTTTTTCCAAAATAATTAATTATTTAAAAAGTAAAATAATTAAATATATTATTAATGGATAAAAGTGTAAAAGAAATTATAAATTTTTCTATTTTTTTATCTGCAGGAATATGTATTTTTAAGTAAAATAATTAATTTCATAAAAGTAAAACAATTAAATATTGTAAAAAAGGGTAAAATTCTAAAAGTAGAAAAATTCTAAAATTTTTCTATTTTTTTATCTGCAGAAATATGTATTTTTAAGTAAAATAATTAATTTCATAAAAGTAAAATAATTAAATATTGTAAAAAAGGGTAAAATTCTAAAAGTAGACCACAATTGCCCCAATTCCCTTCCTTTTATATATCTTGCACTCCCAAACAAATAAAGGATAATGATCTAAACTCTTTCCTTCCCTCACCTTTCCTTCCCCTCCAATATCTCCCCTTCCCTCTCCCTCCAAACTCTCAAACAAAGTCTAAGGCAATCCAACACTATTTCAGGCTGAATACCATATCCGAGGCAAAGGGGAGAAGCCTGAATAGCCCAATGATGCAAAAAACACCCATTGGAAGTAGTAGTGGATCCAGTAAAATTTTAATACTGGGGGAAAAAAAATAATACATTAGTATAAAAGTTAGTAAAGTACATTATATTTTATTATTTTGTCTTATTTAAAATTAACGTAGGGTTAAACTTAATCAAATTATGGAGGCAAAATATACTATATTTACATAACTATTAAGAAAAATTAAAATTTTTATAGGGCATATGCCCCACTTTGCGCAATGTAGATTCGTCCCTGGTTGGAAGGGCATGATAGAGACCAAGCCAAATAAGAACCTTCACTTTCTCTGGGCCATTGAGGGACCTGACCTAATCCTAGCGGGTTGATGTATCCCAAGGGTTAATCGCCGCCAACAACCATTGATAACCTACAGTAGTTCTATAGAGGTAAGAAAACCAGAGTGCAACCAATACTAGCTCACCAGCACCGCACCTAATCAATTTATTTTGACAATATGTCATTAACTCAAAACTACCAAAATATAATAATTTAAGTATTTATTATAATAATTTAATTTGTATGTACTAATAATGTAAAATACTTTACATTATTATTAAATCAAAATTTTTATTTACTTTTTAAGTAGTCTGTGAGAAAATCAACTATCATATCTACGGTGGCAATACATAATTGGATGATTATCGAAAAAACTTTTACACTATTAATGTGTATATATATATATATATATATATATATATATATATATATATATATATATATATACATATATATATATATATAGATGAATTCAATTTGACACTGTCACTCAATAAAATTTTACCAAAGTGATAAATTATAGAAAGTATTATATATTCATTATCATAACTATCCATCATGATTTGCTGACTTTGTGAAATTCTATTGATTAATAGTGTAAAATTATTTTGGAGAAAAACGCTAAACATTCTCGAGGTCTAAATCCACTTTACCTCATCCATTTGCTAATTTGACACTATATATATATATATGATGACCCACACAAACACAACTTTACTTTTTCTCTTCATTTAAGGTGTGTTTTTTTTAGACTTTTCCACTTGCCTAGGAGTAAAGGCAAGGTTGCATGTGAGACCGGTGTCCATGCGTGTGGGGGATGAGGTACCTATAAAGACACTTCGACGATTAAGTCAATAGATAAATAAGACACAACGTAGTGAAAGTATGTGAGAGTAATGCAATTAAGTGTGATACCTAAGGGCGTTAAGCCCCTTTTTATAGTGTGAAGTGACTCCTTGCTATATTAGCAGATAACTTTTTTGATTTGGGGAGATATTCAAAGGACTTTGGCGATATCAGATATAGTTTGTATTAGTAAGAGATATGATCTAATATAGAAGATATAGTGAGGTAATAGGAGATATGAGAAGATAATAGGAAATCCCGTAGGCAATTTAAGAGATATCCTCTATTAAATCAGGGGAGAATATTTAAGGACTACCATGCTGGGAGGCTGACTTATGGAGCCCCCATCTTAGTTCTCTAAGGTTGGTCCAAGGTCTCCGACCCATATTTCTAGTTCGGTACATAGCCTTCGAGCTTAGTTGAAGGTCGAGTACTTTGGACTGAGGTGTCGTTATTGAGCTGTTTAGGTCGAGGAATTTGTGCTGAGCTTAAATGAGTCGACTTGGTGTGTACAACTTAGTGCATCTTTGTTCAAAATAAGAGAAAGACGTTTAGAACTCATTTAGGAAACTTTTTTCTTCATTGTTCTTCATGTTTCTCTCGTTATTTATTCGGCCAAGCTTCGGGTTCATCTTCTAGACTTCAGTTTCCAACCGGTGAAATTGATTCTCCGCTTCTTCCTCTTTCATTTAAGGTGTTTACTTTCGCTAGAACCTTAGGGTAGATGACTCTGCTTCCTCTATTGTTTTCTCTTTGTTTTGGGTTTGTTTTCTCTGCTTCCTATTAGCATTGATTAGGTACTTATCTATGGCCAAAGAAAAAGGTGTGTCTACCTCCGAGAAAACGAAAGAGGTAGTGGATGAGATGGAGTATGACCTTTACGATTCGATTAGTGCCATGATTAGAGAGATAACCTCTGTGTCTGATGATAGTGAACTCATTCGTAGATTTAGGGAGTGTTGTTTAGTCTCATCATGTGGGAAGAAGAAAATAGAATGTCTCTCCTGTAGTGTTATAGGTTGAGGGGTAGTGAAGGCGGCTATATTTACATGTACGTGGATTTTTTGAGAAGTTGGATGTAAGGTTGCCTTTCACCCAATTTGAGGAAGCATTTGAATAAGGTGAACGTTACCTTTGTAGGTAAAAGTAGCATGAGAAGGGGACTAAATCATTCTTCAAACTTCTTTTTAATTTCTGAAATACTAAAACAAAGATTATCAAGTTGTTCACTTGAAGGCAGTAGATATTATCATTAGTGTGCTTTAGAAAAAGACATTATGAACTAGATAGAAAACTTAGTATTTCATAAACTGTTTTGAAAATGTTTTTAAAGAAACACACATATCAACAAACTCAAATGCTGATAAATAAAGATATAAAAAAAGAAAGATATTACTTAGAGATTTTTGTACTAATTCAGCTAAACACTGCCTATATTCAGTTCTCAAAAAACCTATTGAGTTCCACTAGCAACCCCTTTCTCAACCTATAGAAAGTGAGATAGTCTTTGTATAGCCTTCTCAAGCTATTTTTAGTGAGTAATAGTTTCAATTTACTCTAACAACAAGTAGTATTTTTATTAGCATCTTCAAGCTAACCTCACTTTGATCATTACTGGATTAGGGTACAAAGTTTTGATTTTGGTTAGTTAGCTCCAACAAAGAACACTCAAGTTTTTCTAGGAATAATATAGTGTGTAAATTGAAAAATTGAAAAAAATTGTTCCAAGTTCTTCCTAACAAGAAAATGTTGTCTAATAAGAATAAGAAAGAAGGTTTTTATAACAGAAACTGATTATAAGGAGTAACAGATGAACTTTTAACATATATTGACAAACTTTAGCAGTCGTTATGCCAAAAGTCTTGAATTAGTGAGTGACATCAACAAATCAAACAAACTTATTACGTACAACCAACACGTGTGATTGTTAACAAAAGCTAGTTGAGATTAAATAAAAGGATATGGATTTATATTTTAAACTTTATTATGCGTGTCTTTTTATTTTATACTTGGATTTCGAATATAACTATTTCCTCTTGATTTTGCTTCTTCTTGACACGTGTTAATCTTCTTTTTGTGTCCTAGAAACTGTTTTATAGAAAAGTAGCTAAGCTGTGTTAGAGTCGTCCTTGTAGGTGCAAAACCATTGTCAAATGTGGTTTTTGAATGGAGCATTAGAAACAACTTTTACTTTTTGAATGTGGTTTCTAAAATTTTTCTTCTAGAAGGTGAGGATTCTGACCAAGTACAAAAGTAATGTATCATTGTCAATACTTTTTTGAAAGTTGACTTAATTTGAATTTTAGATTTCCCTCTGTTTCTATTGACTCAGTACAATTTTTGGACAATGTGTGCTTTTTGATATAGCTTCATAGTTTTTGATATTTGTGTTGATATTCTTTGCTTGACTCTAAGCTTGATAAGGATCTTTTCATCATTTAACATGTCTCCAAAGTTGATTTTCATCAAGATTGAAGATTGTCATCATGATATGCTCAAGAGAAATTGATTCCTTCAATGATATAGTGTTTTCTGAATGTGTGAGATACTTTCTGATGATGTATACTTGGTTTCTGATAAATAATTGTGCTTTTTTGAGTCTCTAACATATATCAGTTAGCTTTTTGAACTATTTTTCATACCATTAAAGCTTTGAATCTCTTTGAATGAGATTACAATCATATTAAAACATGATATTGAGAAAAACACGTCATTAATTAAACTGATATGTAGTGAGAATATTCATGTTAAATGCTACAAAAACTCAATTGAAACATTAGTGCTTTTTTCAACAGTGTCTGAAGGGTTTTGGATCTAACAACCTCTTCTGAACTGCATCTGAATAGTTAGGCCTTTATCTGAGCATTCGAGAACTTGTTTGAGATGCTTGGTTACAAGCTTAGTATTGGAGTGTTTTTTAAATTTCTTTCAAGTAAATAGGGTAGACAACGGGAGATGGATATTGTTTAACAATGTCCCTAAGAAGAAGTTGTTAACTCTATTGACCTCCAATTTTAAAAGATTTACAAACGAGTTTCAGAATTTGAGGTCGATCGAGTCTAAGTTTTCTTTTTCTTAGATGAATGTGGGTTCAAGAGGTTGTTCTAATACTGGCAGCCCAACCCTTGTCATATTTTAAGGGTAGAATACAACTCTTGCCCTTGGGCAACTAGGTAGTTATCAACCACCTAGAGAAGTGTATAAGTCTAAGCCCTCCCATATCCTATGGTGTTCTGTTGGAGTAGGGGGGTATAACAATCAAAATGTCCTCAAGGATATAGGTAGCTGTTTAAAATTTCTTGCTTGGTTGGTGGTTTCTCCTTGATGTTTGCTGATTTCATCTTGTGTATTCTTATTTTGCACCCGAGATGGCTCTTAAGCTTGCTCTGAAGGACTTGGTCGCTTATGTGGCAAAGAAAAGGTGTGTTATTATTATCGGTTGAGTTTCACTATTGCCCTCTTAGGCAAGGTCATGTTTTGGGGCCTCGACCAATCCTAGCCCTTTGCAACCTCAGAAGAAGGTTAGAGTAGAGGTCAAGTTGGAAACCACTCCTTTATCTATGTCTACCTCGGTTAGAGCTCTGGAGATCAAGAACTTCCTAAATAATATCAATGCCACTAGCTTCTAGAGCTTGGAATTCCCTTTCCTAGAATTCATTGATTTGCAATTATGCCATGCTAAGGACCTGGCGATGATAAAGAAGGTGGGTCCTTGGTCTGTATTGTTATTTTGAGATATATGCATTCTAATCTGTAATAATTGCCCAACATTTGGAGAAGAAATACGAGGTTCCACCAAGGAGCTGGAGGCGGCTAGGTCGGTCTTGGTCAAGCTTTAGGGCGAGAAAGATGAGTTGAGGCCAAGTTGGAGAGGCAAAGGAAAGAGTGGGAAGGTCCAAGGAAGATTCTCTAAGAGAAGGTCACAAGCGTGACTTCTTAGGTCCAGTTGGATGCTGAAGTTGCTGAAATTCTAAGCAAGGAGCTTGAAACCAAACTCCAGTATTTGAGGGAGGAGATTGAACACTTGATTGAAGAGATAGTCGATCAGTACATGGCTAGATCTAATTAAGTTCTCAATCAAGTTCGTTTTCTTCATGGGTAGGTCGATCTTTCCCAATGCGGTCCTTTAAAGAGATCGTTGGTGGTGAGCTAGTTGATACCATTCTTCCGGAGAGGGTGGAGAAGGCCGATAAAGGAGCTTGGCCTAAGTTTGAGGTAGTACTGAAACAAACCATCAATAGTTCACAAATACATATATATATATATATATATATATATATATATATATACAGACACTCACTTACATTATGTATAAGTCATCAAACATATACAACATACCGGAAGTGAAGCCAACTTACTAGTACAACTACTTAGGAGCCAAATCCAAAATACATTAAGTACCCAATATAACCTACTTAACCCTAAGACCCAACAAAAAGAGCATATACACATGAAGCGCGTTAGAGTCTGACAATGAAAAGGGTGATGGGGCATTTTCTAGAGAGGGTACTGGTGGTGCAGGTGGGGGTATAAATACAACTAGGTGTGGCATATGTAGGGGCATATCATCATAAGGGAACTCTGGGTCAAAAGAGGCCGTAAAAATAGAAGTGGTAAAAGAACGATTGAAGAATGTAACGCCCCGATTTTCTGTTAGAGTAAAAATGACCAAAATGCCCCTGAGGTCATTTTCGGCTTCGAATTCTTGGAAAGCTGACCCGGCAGTACTCGAAAGGCAAACTCAATGTTGGAAGGGGATTAGTTGGCTTGTATACCTTCCCGGGATCGAAAATCTCATTTTTCGAGTTTTCGGGTCAAAATGACCAAAATACCCCTGTGGTGTTTTACCTGTTTACAAGTGCCGGATGAACCCAAAACTTCTCCAGATGGTTTTAAAAGGCATTTTTATGTATTTAGTGACTTTAGTTTTGGTCCCGGAGGTCCCGGGCGAAATTAGTGCAAAATTATGATTTTGTCCCTAGTTTTGTGTTTTTCAGCTTAATCGCGTGATTAAGCAAACCTAAGCAATATTAGGCTCTAATCGAAGATTAATTTATTTCCATAATTAATCTTGAGTCAAAATAATTTATTAAAATTGATTAGAACCTAAGAATGCTTAATTACAACTTGAAATCTTATTTTAAATTCAAGATTTCTAGTCATGGAATCTTGAACAGTGTTTTCTCTTTCCAATTCCTTAAATCATGTAAATTTGTCTACCTTGTTTACTCATAAAATGAATTTTAAAATCTCTAAATGTGTATGAGCACTCCTTAACCTTGTCATAAAACTCTTAAACCCCATTCTTAGTTATCTAAACTTATGCTTAATAACTCCTAACCTTGTACCTAAACTAATACACACTCAAACCTATCATTAACACACAATCACATGAAGCAATTTTCCTCCCTCTCTGCTGTAACATTCTGGCCGAATGCTTCCTCGCCCATTTTCCATCACATGCTCAAATTTTTGACACTCCAAAGCCATATCTCAAGTCATACTCACCATACTTTGTTATACTTTCCACCATGCTTGATTTTTCAAGTGAATAACTAAATGAATTCAAGCTATTTTCCTCATTTATTTGTGGCCCAAAAACAGCCAGCCATGTCTTGTTTCTAGAAGGATTATTTCATTCAAAATTGATAGAAAATTCACTCAAATCACCTTACTTGAAGCCATGCCTTGTATCATAACTTCCATACTTCAAACCATGCTTGAATGACCTTGTGTAAGAGATATGTTTCTCTTCCTTCCCTGCCAAAAGCTACGGCCAGCCCCTCCTCCCTTTGGGCTCTCATTTGTTTTCATTTTCTATAAATACCTTACTTACTTGAGCTTGCAAACACTTTAGATCATTTGCTAAATTTCAAGTTTTCTAAGCTTTCTTGAGTTTCCTTTCTTTTTCTCTCAAGTTTCAAGAGAGTTCTTCTTTTCTCTTCATCTTCATCCTCTTCATCCTCTCATTACATAATCATCTCATAACCTCTAAACACCACCTCACAACCTTGAACCATCATCAAACCTCTCAAACACTTGACCTCAAACACAACCTCACCCAAAACATATCTCCTTTCTTTTCCCTCCACTTTGGCCGAAGTTATCTTGCCACCCAAGGAGGAGTTGCTCTCTTTATCTCTTCTCAAAAGCTCAAGTTTTTCATCTCCACTCTAGGTAGAAGTGTTTTTCTAAACCTTGTTTTTCTTAAAAATGAGTTTTTCTAGCTTTCTCTTGGATTTCTTTTTGAAACTTTTCTTGTTCTTCTTCTTCTCTTGTTTTCGGCCATGAGGTCTTGATGGATATATTATAGCTCAATGATGAGAGCCCCTAGATGATGACCATGTGTTCATCTCAAAGGAACCTCTAGAGCTTGAGTTTTTACTTTCTCTAAGTTTCATCTTTATTTTCTAACTCAAAATGATTTTTGCTCAAGAAAACATCTTCATCCTTTCTTGTTTTTGGTTTTGGTTTCTTTGTCTCCTCACCTTGAGATTTCGGTTTTGGTTTCCTTGTTTTTGAGGTTTTGTTTTATTTTGGAAAGTTTGTTTCTTTTGAGCTTGATGATGTTGTTCAAGAACCTCATAGTTCCTTTGAGAACTTGGTTCAAGAACTCTAAAGCTCTCTTTGTGATGAGATAAGTGTTGGGTTGTGTCTCTAAAATCTTGTAAGAGCTCTAGATGAGATTAAAATTAATATTGCATTCATGTTTATGTTTATGTCTTGCATATCATATTTATTTTCCTTACCATCACTAAATATCAAGAATAATAAATGAACTTGCATTATCATATTTATGTTTCAAGCTTTGCACTATCATGTTTATATTTCAAGTCCTCACTTAAATACCAAAGATAATAATAAGTTACATCTCATGTTTATTTTATGCTCTTACTTTATTTTCTAATGAAAGCTAAAACAAGTGCATAAGCATGTTTACTTTTATGTCATCACTTAAGAGAACCTAGAGCTTAAAGATTTGCCCATTGTTGTCTCAAGCATAGGCTTGAAAACCATATGTTGTTTAGTTATTTGATTTTGGCCCTAAGGAGTTATATTTGATACAAGTATTAAAATCTATGCTTCATAATTTTTCTAAACTTATATGAGTTCAAGTAATGTCTAAAACAAAGTTTTATGAATTTAGGACCTCTTGAGATGAATTTGATTTAGCTACTACCCTTACAAATATTTTAATGATTTTTAGATGTTATAAATGTTGATAAATGAGTTTTGAAAGGTTGAGAAAGGTTCCAAGAGAAACTAGTATTTTATGTGCTTTGGAAATTATGTTTTTATGCCTTTATATGGAGACTTGGTTTTGGTTCTGCCTTGCTATGTTTGGTCACTGTATATGCTGTTTTGATGATGATAATATGATTATGTTTGAGTATAATTAATGCTAAAGTTCATATGTGAAAGATTAGAGAAATAAGTAACTAGAAAAGAATTAATTTGAGAGTTCTAGATCCCTTGGTAATTGATTTTTCTGGATTCTGTCCAGCAAGGTTTAGAAATGGTAATCATGGATTTAAATTAGTTTAAATGTGTAAGAATGACTCATAATTGGTTTAGGACTTGATCTTGATGCCTTAGGAGCAAACCGGACTTAGAAAGGGTCATTGTTGTGACTCCTAGGTACTCGTAAAGTTAGAATTTTAGATTATGCATTCTTGAGATTTAGAGAAGTTTATGATCATAGTACTAAGTGAGGAATACTTAGATATGAGCCTATAGGTACCCGAGAGATTAAGTTGTGATGATTTATAACTTAGATTGTGAGTTAAAGACCTTAAGGGTCAATGCATAAGATATTAAGAAATTGTTAATGCTGTGATGTTTATATGATGTAATAACATGTTGAGATGTTTATGATGCATGAGGAAATGATTGTTTAAGATATGAGGTTTATCATGGCATGAGGTTTTATTGAGGAATATGTTGTGTGATTAGCTTGTGACATAAGTTTCGGTTTGAAGGGAATTATTTAACAGCTGTTATGTTGCTGGATTTCCGTCAAACCTAAAAGGGTGGAAGAAATGTTTTAAAGTGCCACATGAGTTGAAAACCCTGGGTGACACCGGTTCGGCCGAGCACCCCCAGGAGATTTTTATGTGACAAAGCACTGAGACGTGCTTTCTTGGGTGACACCGATTCGGCTGAGCACCCCCAGGGGAGACAAATATGTGAGGGTATGAGTAGATGTAGCCTACCAAAGCGGACAAATTGCTGTGGCTTGATGCCCGCAAAGTGTTTCAAAGAGAGTATATCCTAAGAGAGGTGATCCCTAGCCCCCTACCTGCATTTCATGTAGTCGGGATTATTTTATTATGTTTCACTTATTCAGATAATAAGCAAGAGCTAGTGACGACTAGTTGAGGTATGAGCTCATAACCTAGTTATTTTAGGGTAGCCTTATTATGCTGAAGTACCATGATTAATGTCACGAAGTTGAGGAAAGATCCACTTGATAGTTATATGCCCTTTATGCCACTTGTGTGCTTCTTGAAGTTGTGATTCATTGAGTTATTTGATTGAGGCATTGCCATGCATTCATGTTTTAATATGTTGCATTCATAACATCAAGATGCATGCTAAAAGGAATGAACCTTGGATAATTGGTTTTATAAACCCTAATTAATGGACCTTTATGTATGCACACCTTTTATAATTAAACCCAAGGTTCCTGAAGATGTGAACGATATAACCCTAGGATAGCAGACTCCTACTGAGATTCTTTAGTAAGAATTCTCACTCCTTTCTCTTCTTTCTCTTTCTTCCATCATATCTTTAGAGAGCGATGGCGACGTTCGTGGTTTTTGTCGACACGCTGACCTGGGAGGTCCACTTTGATCCGGATCACGGATCATACCATTTTGAGGGGTAGTGCACCGTGCGAGTCTTCATGTTCATCGGACACCCCTTTGCACACCCTGTACAGAGCTACCGTTTCTCCCTGATGTCACCCTACGACGATGCGATGGTTTTTGAGCATGCCTGGATGCGAGACAAGAGGATTCTGCAGACGTATATTGGTGGTTCGATGCCTCGAGACTTCCAGGACTATGTGCCTCGGTCCCATCCGAGGACCCGCCGACGCACATGTATAGTGAGAGCTCTGCTCCTACACCTCAGTTCGTGCAAGGCATGAGCGAGGAGACCGTTACACAGCTGAGGCTGGCTAGGCGAGCTGAGAGGCGCCCCTATCGAGGAGCTCACACTCAGTTTTCACGTGTGCCCACTCCTGCCGCCCTGCGTCCATGGATCGGTTACACTCCACCTTTTCCCAGGTTCCAGTAGCAGATGTCTTAGGGGAGGGTTAATGCACACACTCTCAGATAGATGGGATAAACCTTATTTTGTCTTGAGGTTACCCACTTTAGGTGCACTTGGGTAGTTACAGTTTATCTATGTTTTCTTATTTCTGTTGTATTTCCATTTTCTTGTGTATCCCAAGTTCAGCCCGTTTCTGTAAGGGCGTGACTACCTATGTATCTTAATTATATTATTATTAATGAAATGTTTCCTTTGTCGTTATGATCGTTGCTCTATTGATACTTGCTTTAGCTCTTATGTTTCCTTATGATTGATGTTTTTGCTTCTCGTTTAGATAAGAGTGCGGCTCTCACTTTGGTTTATGTTTTCAAAAAAAAATTTACCCGTAATTCCGCTCAGTATTTTAATAAAATGATGAGACTAAGAAGTAATAACCTAATGATTAACCTAATGTGTTCTAGAAAGTTAGGTTAAGTATTAGGGTGCTACAAAGAACACGTATGCACGAATTTATGAGTAAGCCGTGACAAAAAAAGAATCTAGGGATTATAATGCCACTCCCATTGTGGCAAGTCAATGAAAAACACCATCGATGGCATTAGCAGGATCTAAATACAATACAAAATGCATACAAACATAGGGAGTAATTATATTATTCTTAGTAAGGCAATCCCTCAAACATAAACCTAGCATAAATAGTAACTTCATTCATACATGTAATTTTATGTAAAATCATATGCAAGAACAATAAATAGTCATGTATTTTCTCTTATAACCATAGAACTCAATTTCATGCATTTTTCTCTTTTCATCAACATAGATAAGACTTAGTTTTATACCAACTAGTATCAGAGTATAACACTACACATGGGTAATAGACTGCTTATCAGGACTGAGCTCATTCCTATACGTGATCATCAGACTTCATTTTTTCCTCTTTCGAATCTCATATAGATCTATTCCTAGCTTATATGTCTACCGACTCATAATATCTCGAGGGAAGTTCCTCTTTTTACCTTACCCTTCATTCAACATAAGTCTTGTTTCTATTTTTCCCATATGTTAGAACATGCACAATTGAAGTTCATACATCCTCTTTTGTCACATATATGCATCTTTTACATTTCTTTTTCCAAATGCATATAGGCATTCATTCACAAGTAATTCTTTTTCCTTCCTCATAAATCAATCTCTAAAGTCTAAAGCACACATTTATACACTTCACACTTGAAACAAATGCCATTATATCATCAATCCAAGGCATTGGTACAATTCCAACACGTTAGGCAGATTTCACTGTAGCAAAAATTCTTTTGCATTTCAAACAATTGAAATCAAGGCTACAAAAATTATCCATGACATTTCAATATGTCCACAAGGTCCTATAAAACTTCAAGGCAAAAGAAGCTCTCTAGCTATATTAACCAAATTATACAAATTCAGTGGTCAATGACCACCTATTCTCTGTTCAAAGCCCAATTTTGTAATTTTGTTACCATTATAAATGAGCTCAGAAAAATCAGTAAAAACTCATAATCAAACCTTAATATGTCTCTAACACCGTAAAAATTTCAAAGGAAAATTAAATCATTTGATATAGTAACAAAATTAGCTAAATTCATAACTTCAGATCTAGCAATTCAGGTAGTAGCCTTCATAGTCTCGGTTTTTAATTTTTTAAAAAATAGTAAAATTATTCAAAATGACTTAAGAAAAATCATGGAGTTGCCTTAGAACGTTAGCTTCATCATATAAACTTTTCATCTAAAAAAGATGCCTACAAATACTTGAGAAAAATAGTGAACTATCTTCCACCTGTGAAAAATTTGAAATTCCAGCATCCTAGTTTGGAACTTATTTTGACAAATTGTAACATCATAATTTTTAAACCAATACTCCTAGAACGTATTTAGGTTAATCATTGGTTATTACTTCTTAGTCTCATTCTTTATAAATCTTTCTTTAAAATACTTAGCGGAAAATACGTGTAAATTTTTTTTTGAAATATAAAAGCAAAGTGAGAGTCGCATATGACTTGAACATGCATCAACATAAATATCACCTTGTAAAGAATAAAGCACAATTCAAGAAAGCACATAATCAAATTTAACAACCAATAGATCACTAAAGAAAACATCTCATTAATATTACAATGATGCCCACCTAAAGGAGCGGCTTAGTTTGGTACAAGGTGCAAATACAACAGAAAGCAAGTACAATGGAAATAGAAAAGTACAAGGAAAGCACAAATAAAAACACCCTACTCTAGTGCACCTAAAGTGGATAACCTCATAACAAAAGAAAGTTTATCCTAACCTAGATGTGGCGTGTATGCACTAGGCCTCCCCAAAGACCTCTACTGCTATGACCCAGGATAAGAAGGGATGAATCCGATCCACTCACGAAGCACAGCGGGAGTGGGCATGTGCTGCGGCTGAACATGTGCACCACGGTGGGGGCGCATCTCGACTTTCCTTGCCAGCCTCAGTTGTGTAACCGTCTTCTCACTCCCCTCTCTCACGAACTGATGGGTGGGGGTAGAGCTCTCACTGTACATGAGTCGGTGGATCCTCCGAGGTTTCGTCCTCTAAATGCTAAGAGCGAGGCACGTGGTCCGGGTGATCATGGATGGCTGATCTAGCAGTGTAAGTCCAAAGAATCCTCTTGTTGTGCATCCGGGCGTGCTCGAAAACCATATCATTGCCATAGGGAGACGTCGGGGAGAAGTGGTAGCTATGTACAGGGTGCGTGAAGGGACATCCTACATACATGAAGACATGAACAGCGCATCGTCCCTCAAAATGGTATGATTTATGCTCCAGATCAAAGTCATCTCCCACGTGGGAGTGTCGATGAATACCATGAATGTCGCCATGATATGAAGATGTGACGAGAGAGAACGAGAGAAAGAAAAGGGAATGAGGATCTTACTAAAGAATCTCAGTAGGGAACCTCCTATCTAGGGTTACATCGTCAACATCCTCAAGAACCTTGGGTTTATAATAAAAATGTGAGTATGCAGATAAAGTTCTTTATTGGGTTTATAATCATAATTATCCAAGGTTCGTTCCTTTTAGAATGAATCTTAATGATATGAATGCAACATACTAAACTTGAATGCATGATAATACTTTATGCCAGAGATCAATCAAACAAAACATCAAGAAACAAGTAAGTGGCATAAAGTGGCATATAAACTTTTCAAGTAAAACTCATCTCTTTTCTCAACTCTGTGACTTAAGAATCTCATATTCTAGCATCATTGGGGCCACCCTAAAACATCATCTAGGTTATGAGCTCATACCTTAACTAGTCGTCACTAGCTCTTACTTATCCTATGATAAGTGTAAACATAAATTCCTGACTTCTAGAGTACAAGTTATAGGGCTTAAGGATCACCTATTATAACCTTTAATTCGGGGAGTCCATAGGAATATTTCCTTCTTTGAAATGCTCTATTGACATCTAGTGCATAGCGAATTGTCCGCTTTGGTAGGCTGCATCCACTCATACCCTCATGGATTTGCCTCCTCCCCACCGGAGTGGGAGAAGTACGTCTAAGTGCTTTGTCACACAAAACCCCATCTCCTGGGGGTGCTCGGCTGAACCGGTGTCACCCAGGGTTTTATCACATATGGTTCTCAAAAACATTCTCAAGTCCTTAATTTGATGGAAATTCGGCAGCATAATAGCTGTATACCGAATTTTTTTCAAATTTCCTTTATGCCACAAAACTTATGATGCATATACTTTCATATTCAATTTCTCGAATCATGATAAACTTAAATTCACATAATCACAATCATAGCACATGCATCATCACATCATACTTGAATTAGTAAGCTCATAGCATCAAAGAACCTACAATGTTTTATGCTTTGACCCTTAGGGTCTTAAACTCGAAATCTAAGTTCTCTAGTCATCCGATCTTAATTTCTCATGCACCTATAGGTTCACAATTCATTATTCTCACTAATTATCGTGGTCATAACTTATTCTAAACCTCATTTGTGCAAAGTCTATGTTTTTACAATTACGGGTACCTAAAAGTCATAACTTTGACTCTTTCTAAGTTCGGTCTTCTCCTAAAGTACCATAATCAATTCCTAAACCAATTATGAGTGATTCCTACACATTTATACTAATTATAAACCATTATTACTAATTTTACCCATGCTGAAACAGAATCCTAAATTCTCATTTCTAAGGGTTCTAGAAATCTCATTTAAATTCTTTTCTAGTTATTAACTTATCTTAACTTTCTCAACTTAATTCTAACATAAAAAATACATGAATATACACCCTCTAATATCATAAAATCATCATCATACAGTGAGCAAACCATTAAAACAGAACCGTGACCAACATCATCATATAATGCATAGAATTTCATTTCTAGCACACATAGACTTGCCAGTTTCTCTTGGAACTTTTTTAGAACTTCTAAAACTCAATGGAAAACATTTTATTTCATTAAAATCATCATAAAACCAATGAGGGCAGTACCTATTTCAAAACAATCTCAAGAGAGATTAAAATCATGCTTAAGATATTCCTTGAGATCATCTAAGCTTGGAAAAATTATAAAATATAGGTTTTGGCACTTGTGACTAGATGAAACTCACACCAAGCTCATCATTATCACATGGCTGAATTTTAGGTTCATCAAAACTCTTCCATCATTTCCAATCTTTACTTGAGATAACAAGGAACAAGTCTTTGTGCTCTAATATATTTAGGTGATGACAAGAATATAAACATGCTATGCACTTCATTTTATCTTTATTAGAAAATTAAAGTGATGGCTTAAAATAAACATGAGATGCAACTCATTTTTATCTTTAAGATTAGGTGATGACTTGAAAAGTAAACATGAAATGCAAAACTTGAATTTAAACATGATAGTGCAAGTTCATTTATTTATTCTTGAGAGTTTAGTGATGACATAAGAAATAAATATGCTATGCAAGGAATACATTTAAATATGAATGCTAGTCCATTATTATATGTCATTAGAGCTCATACAAGACTTTAAATGAATCAAAATCACAATCCCAATCATAATCTCATCAACATAAAGCAAGCTCTAGAGTTCTAAGTACTAAGGATTCAAAGAAACCTCATGGTCCTTTGAACATCATCATCAAGCTTAAGGAAATAAATTCAAAACAAAATCTCAAAGGGAAAGGAAATGAAGAAACCGAAACCACAAAGAGAAAGAAAATACACCATATTCTTTATTATGTACCCAAAACCCCTATCTAGAGTAAACTCTAGAACATGCCGGCCAACTTTAAGGTTGACAAGGGTTGGCCTTGGGCTTTTTGAAATCCTTATAATTATTTTCTTAAGGTAAAATCGTTAGTGAGCTAAGTAACATATGTAAAACTTAAAGAAAGAGAAAAACTGAAGCTTTAGAGGTCTCATTGTAATGAACACAAGGTCATCATCTAAAGACACTCATCATCAAGTTATCATGAGGATGAAACAAGGCCTTGAGGCCAAAAATAAAAAGAAAGAATCCAAGAGAGTACCGAAAAAGAAAAACAATAAAAACTCATGAAAACAACACTTTCTTTTAAGAACAAAGCATTTTTAAGAAAAAGGAAGATTTTAGAACAACTCCCTACTAATGAAATCTTGAAAGAAGAAAGAAAACTTGATCTTTTCTTGCAAATGAGAAGACAAAAATCTTCTCTAGGAGTTGATGATGATTCGGCCGAATGTAGAGGAAAGGAAAAGAGATGTGTTTTGGGTGAGCTTGTGTTTGAGGGTGGAGGCTTAGGTGCTTAGATGATGATTCAAGGTAGTGGTGTGGTGGTTTGAGGTTGTGAGGTGGTGATTCAAAGAGGAAGATGAAGATGAAGGAAAGCTCTTGGAACTTTGAAAGAAAAGAAAGAACTTGCAAGAATGCTTGAGACTTGAACTTAGCAAATAATTTAAAGTTTCTTCCAAGTTTCTAAGCATGTTTATTTATAGAGAAACAAAACAATGAAGGCATATGAAGGGGGAGGGCTGGCCATGTGGTCCTCATGGAACATGAGGTGAGAGATGAGTTCTTTGAAGGCATGGTTGGAAGTATGGTGAGCATGGTTCAAGGTAAGGCTTCAAGCATGGTCTTTTGAGTATTTTTCTTTTTAAATTGTGAGGAAATAATTTCCATACATGGAGGTGGAGGGCTAGTGGTTTTTGGACAGCAAAGGGAGGGAAAATATCTCATTTATTTTGTCATTCAAAGCATGGCTTGGAGTATGGTGGAGTATGGTTCAAAGCATGTGCAAGTATGGTGCAAGGCATGGCCTAAGGCATGGTTCATTAAGTGTTTGAATTTCAACATGTGAAGAATATGGGGGAAGGAGGTTTTCAGCCAGCCTTGACAGCCCATGGGGAGGAGAAATTGTTTCATCTAATTGCGTGTTAATAATGTGTTTAGATGTGGTTTAGGTTAAGCTTAAAATTAGGAATTGCTAAGCAAGTAATTAGGAAATTAAGAAAGTAATTAGGAATCTCAAGACATGATTAGGGAGTACTCATATATATTTAGAGGAATTTAAACTCATTTTATGCATAAACAATTGTAGACACAATTCCTTAATTTAAGGAATTGGAGAGAGAAAATACTATTCAAGATTCCATGACTAAGAATCTTGAATTTTAAAAGAGGTTTTGGTTTAATCTAAGTAATTTTAGGTTCTAATTAACTTTAATAAATTATTTTGACTCTAGATTAATTATGGAAATTAATTAATTTTCGATTAGAGCCTAATATTGCTTAGGTTTGCTTAATTATATCATTAAGCTCAAAAACACTATGCTAGGGGTAAAATTGTAATTTTAATCAAAAACTGCCCAGGACCACTGGAGACTTAAACAGATGTTAAGAAATACATAAAAACATCATTTAAAACCATCTAGAGAAGTTTTGGACTCAAACGACCCTCGTACCCGCGTAACAACGCTATAGGGGTATTTTGGTCATTTTGACCCAAAACCTCAGAAAATGAGATTTTCGCTCCCGAAACCATTCAAAAGCCATCTAATCCCCTTCAAACATTGAGTTGGCCCTTCGAGGACTACTGGATCGGCTATCCTCGAATTCCAAGCAGAAAATGAGCTTAGGGCATTTTGGTCATTTTTGCTCAGACAGAAAATCAGGGCGTTACACAAATGATTTTCTAACAACATCAAGCTACTCCACCAATGTAAACACGTCTATATCTATGTGTAACCACACAATAGAACCAAAAGTATTAGATTCAAGTAATTTATAATATGTAAAAACAAAATTGAACAAGAAAATATACAAAAACCCTACTTTTGAAGCTTTAGGGCTTCTAACTTCAAAGGATCTTGTAGAAATGATTTTTCTTTACTAGTAGCTTTCAAATCAACTTCGAATCCTTCCTTTAATAGTGGGTTGAAGATCTTAAAGTGAAAAATGGTGATGGATTCAAATTCCAATCGATTAGTTTGGTACATTGTGAGGAGTAAAGTAAGTTTAGTAAATGAAGCTTGAGGTTTTAGTAAAAGTTTGAATCAAGGTTGAAGTCCTTGAGAGAAGCAATAATGGAGGCTATTTTGTTCTTCTTTTGGCTGAGAATGATAAAGGAGTGGTAAGATTGGTGGTTTATATTTATCTTGATTTAAGATTAGATATTATCCAGTCAAAAGTCTAAATGTCTTTCTAAAATGAAAATAAGATGGATGGCTAGAACTTGATCTTGTTAATCAAGATTACATCTTGGCCATCCAATTGGTTTTAAAAGGATAAATATTATCAAATCTTATAGGTTAACCTATCTTACGGTGTTAAAAATCTTACACTGAAATTCTACCGAACTTGTATAACACCATACCCGAAAGATTAAAATATTACTTGAAATTAATCTAGGGCCTAATACTCTATCATGACCCTTATCCTATCTTCCCTTAGTCCCAGGGATCTCCCAATCCTGATTATAAGGTTACCATTGCACCTATGGGCCTGTAAAGTTATTATTTACACCCAGGCTTGAAATTTTTTTCCTACTGATTCGTTGGGTTTTCCTCATCATCACTATGTCTATTAGAATATTGAAATTCATATTAATAAAGCTTCAATTAATTTCTAAATAAATTTAAGGTGTTACACATCATGCTAAAAGGATGGAGCCAATTCAAACCATATTCCCCGAAGATCAAAAGGAGCCTACTGACCTTGACCCCTAAGCTTTGTAATCTTTGTTTCTTTTTGTAATATTCAAACAATGTTTTGTGATGTTTTGTATTGTATTATGTTGATCTTCTTCAACAAAGTTTTTTCATGTTCTGCAAGTTGTCTTTAACCAAAAGCTTATCATATACAACTAGTGGTTCTATAGAATTGGTTCATCCTGCATTTATTTCAATTCTTTTGAAGTTATTTTCACTTAGGTATGTTGTTTGTTCATTGAGAGGGTCGTCTCATTGTTTTGAGAAGGCATTCTATTTGTGATATGTTTCGTACTCTAGAATATGGCCTAAGGACATTTCGACGTTGAATGAGGTTTGTGCTCTAGAACGTGCTTGCAGCTAGTCCAAGGACATTCTGACATTATATGATGTTTTGTGCTATGGAACATGCTCGTCACTGGTCCAAGGACATTCCAACATTGCATCTGTGAAAACATGGAAGAACAAGTCTGTAAAGGCATGATGTATTACTTAGATCCTATTTACATCACTTATGACCTATGTGCCATTGAGATGTTTGGCTTACATATGATCAAACCTAGTTAAAGCCTTTATTGGTAACACCCAGTGGAAAGAAAAAGAGTGCACCTATTGTGTGTGATTTAAGGCCCTGATTTCTAGCCTTAGAATCTTCTAAGGGATGCAGCATTCCTTGTCCTTGGTAGTTCTTCACCGGAGAGGTTGGTGGTCTTGTAGGCTCCTCAACCGACATTACTTGTAACTCAGAATAGCCTTCCCAGTTTGGCGCTAACTTTCCTTCTCCCAGAGGTTTTCTCTGGGGTTTAACTTTTCATAGAACTAGGTTATCGGCTAGGAATGCTTTGTGGTCAAGCCTTCTATTGTATGCTTGAGCCACCCATTGCTTGGTTGTTTGTTCCTTAATATGAGCTAGTTCTCTATATTCCTCGATGAGGTCTAGCTCAATTATCTGGTTTTTTGGATTTACTTATTCTAAGAATGTCATCCATCAGATGTTGGACATGGTGACTTAAACCGAAAGCATTGGCTCATTACTGAAGACAAGCTTCTGTGGTGTTTCTTGGGCCGAGGATTGGATGGTGGTATGATATCCTCAAAAGATTTTATGGAGTTATTGAACCTAGAATCCCTTGGCTTTGTTAAGCTTTTTTCTTCAAACTTGTGAGGATTACCTTGTTGGCCACTCCAGCTAAGCCGTTGGTTTGAGGATGTTCGACCAAGGCAAAGATGTGCCTGATACGAAAATCATCACATAGTTCCTTCAACCTTTGGTTTGTGAAATGAGTTCTGTTGTTGATGATTAATTATTTGGGGAGGCTAAACTTGCATATGTTTCTCTTCCAGATGAAGTTTTTGATCTTTTCGATGTTGACTATGGCCAGGGGCTCGACTTCAATTTGCTTGGTGAAATAATTGACAGCTACTACCTAGTACTTGAGTTATCCTAGTTATGGGGGGAAAAGAGCAAACGAGGTCGATTCCCTGTCTATGAAAGAGCCATCTAGGTTTGGGGAAGTGTAGTGGTTTTGGGTTCATCTTAGAGACCTTGGAGAACCTTTGGCACTGGTTGTACTTTCATATGAAATTATGCAGTCAGTATCAATGGTTGGCCAAAAATACACAGTAAAAAGTATCTTGGCTGCTAGACCTCAGCCCCGATATGGTTTTTACATACTCCCTCATGTTCCTTGACCATGATGCTTTTGACTTTATTGGGGTTAGGGCATTTCAAGAGTAGTAGGGAGTAATCTCATTTGAAGGGTTGTTCTTTACAAAAGGTGCATTAGCTTGCTATTCTTCTAAATTTATTAGCATTGGTCATCTACCCTAGGAGCTTACCCATGGTGAAGTAGGTGAGGAGTGGAGATTGCTAGTCTTTGGTCCCGATTTGCATAGTATACACTTCGAATTGAAGGCAGCTCAATTTTTCTAACTTTACCGGTATAGCCAATTTATTGTTTTGAGGCTTGCTAGTGCTAGCAAGCTTAAAAATGATGTTTGCCCTAATGTTGTACTCCTAGGGGATGTCTGTTAGTTTGCTGAACTCAAAGGTTTTCATCAGCATCTTGACAAATGCTAATTATTTCTTGAGAAGAAGATCTCAAGTAGTAAAGGTGCCATTAACTTGCCCAATGTTGAGTAGGGAGTTTGCTTTTACTTGGAGTCGACGAGATCCGACTTCTAGTGCGAGCTTGAGCTTGGCAATGAAAGCTTGATATTTAGCTTGATTATTAGTGGCATGGAACTGGAATTAAAGAGACTGCTCAATGACTATTCCTTCCTTATTTTCCAATGTGATTCCAACTCTACTACCTTTACCGTTAAAGGCTCTGTCTACAAGAAGTGTCTAGGAGCCAAGTTTATGGGGTGATTCGGAGGCCAATTCGACATGAAGCTGGCTAGAGCCTAAGCCTTGATTTGTCTTGTTAGTTAGTGCTCAAGGCTAAGCTCAGATAGTTTGATGGGCCATGCAATCATCCGTCCTGCTAGCTTGGGCTTGAACAATATCTGGAGTATGGTTTACTTTGTTTTGACTATGATGTGGTGACTTTAGAAGTAAGGCTTGAGATTTCTTGCTGATGTCACCACGACGTAGGCTAGCTTTTCTATTTTTTAGTGTCTTTGTTTTAGGCCTTGTAGTGTCTTCCTAGTTAAGTAAATTGGCTAGTGTTATCTATTCTGCTTCGTGATTTGGACCGGGCTTATGACATGCTCAGTCATAGAAAGGTGGAGGAAGATTAGCTCTCCAAATTATGGCTTGGTGAAGATCGGGAGGTTATTAAGAATGTTTTGAGTTCTGTGAGAACGGTTTCATATTCCTATGTCCATTCAAAGCTTGCCTGTTTTCTTAAGGTCTTCAAGAATGGGGCAACTCACTTGGCCACCTTGAGAAAAAGCGAGATAGAGTGGTGCTTGGGCTTCTCATCTCCAGTATAGCTTGACACTTATCTAGGTTGGCCTCAATTCTTTAGTTGGTTAACATAATTCTGAGAAAGTTCCCATCGTGGACTCCAAAAGCACACTTATCTGGATTTACTCACATATTATACCTTATGACATGGTTGAAGATTTCCTGAAGGTCATGGATGTTGTTTCTACTTGGAAAAGTTTTTGGCACCATATCATCGACATAAACTTTGGCATTTCTACTGAACTGCTCCTTGAAAACTTTGTTCATGAGTCTCTAATATGTGGTTCTAGCATTTTCGAGGCCGAATGGCATAACTTTGTAGCAAAAGTTAGCTTACTTTGTAAGGAAGGCCATTTTGTCTTCATCCTCTAGGTGTATCTTATTGATTATAACTAGAGTAGGCATCCATGAAGCTTAGGTATTGGTATGTTGAGGCATTGTCAATGAGCTTATTGATTTTAGGCAGTGGATAGAAGTCCTTGGGATAGGCTTTGTTCAGATTTGTAAAATCTATATACATGTAAAACTTGCCCGAGTTTTTTTTAACCATAATGACATTTGCTAGCCAAGTGGTGTATCTGATCTCCTTGATGAAGCTAGCCTTTCGGAGTTTTCAAGTTTCCTCCGAGCGGCTTTCTTCTTCTCAATTCCAAGGATTTTCTTCTTCTGGGCAATCAGTCGGGCTTTGGGGTTGACCATGAGACTGTGGCCGATGATTTCAAGGTCAATGCCTGGCATGTCGGCTTGGGTCCAGGCATAGAAGTCGGAGTCGCTTAGGAGTAGGGAAGTGAGCTTAGCAATGAGTCTACCAAGGAGTCAACTCTTATGAATGTGACCTTTTCCGGCTCTTTACTGATATGGATAGACTACAAATTGTTAGGTGTTTAAGATCAACTCTATATTTTGGCCCTAGGGTCGATGTTTTAGATGAGGGGAGTTTGGTCCGTGTTGAATATTGATTGGACCCGTTGAGACTTTTAGGGCTCAGATGTCTTCTATTTAAGATATTCGCTGTAATATAGGATAGTCTGGCTTCTTTAGATGGCGTGTACTATGCTTACTTCTTGTTTTTGAGATGGTAAACTTCATTGCCAAGTGATGGATTATGGAAATGGCTCTAAGGGCATTAAGGCTAGGTTGCCTAAGGATGATATAGTAAGGGTTCTAGCAATCGAAGATGAGGTACTGGAGGTCGATGGTCTTAGTGTGAAGGTCCGTGTGGAAGGTAGTTCTAAGCCCGATGTAGCTGAGGACATTGCATTGATTTCTGACCAGGTCATCGCTATAAGGGAGTAAAAAGTCTTGTATCTTCTTGAATATGGGGTAGAATAAGCTCTCAATTGAGCTTCCTTGATTTGCTAAACTTTCCTGACTAGAAAATTACCAACAACAATGCAAATTATAGCAGGATTGTGTGAATTTTCATTAGTTCCCTTAAAATCAGAGTCTAAAAATGATATTACTGAGTTTTTTTTGATCTTCGGTCGTGATGAGTAAGATGATCTCTCAAGGAACATGATGGCTCAGAATGATCTTTTTTTGGCTAAGCTTGTTTCCCCACCTCCAGTGAATTTTCCACCATTGTAGTTGATGACTCCTTGGATCTTGGCATCATCTCCTGATCAGTCTTGTCATTTTCTCATATTCATTGCCTAAGTGTGATTTCGCTATTGGAGGAAGAGGGGGATCTATGATTTTTATTGTTTTCTTTCTCGATTTCACCTTCTCTTGTTCTGGATGAATTGTTTGAGATGGCCCTTGTGGATAAGTCACTCAATTGCATTTTTAAGGCCTTGGCACTCTTCAGTTGAATGACCCATGGTGTTGTGGTAGTCATACTTCTTGTGCTTATCTGTTCTTTTTGGGGCATACTGGAGGTCACTTTGGGGAGTTTTGATGAGTTTGGCTATGTAGATTTCTTTTAGAATGACATCTGCTCGGTCATTGAGTGGGGGTGTAATTGTGGAACTTCGACTCATTATACTATAGCCATCCCTTCCTTTCTAGTTTCTTGATCTATCACATTTTTCTTGTGGTTGGAATTGTCTTGTTATAACTGATTGTGTTTGTTTTTCTTAGTGGCACATAGTTCTTTAGCATTGATGTAGCCGATTGCTCTCTCATGGGCCTCTTGGACTATTTGAGGTCTGTTGATAGCTAAGTTTTCTTTGAAAAGGCCTAAGTGTAAGTAGATTTTAATCTGGTGGAGATCGACCACTAGGTGGAGGTCTAGGATTTGCAAGGCCTCTTCATTGAATCTGGTTAAATAATCCCTTAAGGATTCATTAGGGCCTTGTTTGATATGCTCCAATGAGTTTGATATCTTTATGTATATTTTAGATGATGTGAATTGGTTAGTTAAAGCCCTTGTTAGCTCTTCAAAATGGTGGATAGAATTTAGGGAGAGAAGAGAACTAGAGGATGGCTGACTTTTCCAGGAAAGAAGGGAAAGTTCTATACAGTATCTAGTCGATTGCTCCATCAACTAGCAAAATAGACTTGAACATTGTGGTGAAGGATTGTTGATCCCCTATCCTATCGAAAAGTGAATGGAGGCCGATAGTTTAAGGTAGACTCGGAGGTCGGTGGCTATGAGCTTGTTCGAAAAAATGCCATAGTGGATAGAAGCAGGTCAACTATTCTATTATCAGCATTATATGTAGTGCATTGGGAATAGGATGGGCTATCATTATTGGACCAATAGCTACCATGTTCAATGTTTCTGTTGTCGCCTCCACTTTTAGAGTGAGAGGCTTGGCACTCTCCACTGTGGATGTGGTCAGCCATGCGCTAATTTTCTTCTTAGAGTTTACGTATAGTGGCAAAGAGTTCTTCCATGGTTAGAGGAGGCTGGCTATTAGTGCAGTGGTGTCAATCAAGGTTGTGGCGAGGCTTGTTTATTGGCCCCCTGGTAGGCGCCAATATTCTTACCTAGAAGTGGACGTAAGGTTGCAACTGACTCTAGCATCCATGCATACTGGGTGCGTACCTGCAAAGGCACTTTGATGCTCAAGTAAATGGATGAATGAGACGTAGGTGGCAAAAGTATGTGAGAATGATGAAATTAAGTGTAATACCTAGGGGCGTTAAGCCCCCTTTTATAGTGTCAAGTGAACCTATGCTAAATCAAGAGATAATCTTCCCTAAATAGAGGAGATATTTTAATGATTTATGCGATATTAGATATAGTTCATATAAATAGGAGATATAATATAATATATAAGTTATAGTGAGATAATAGGAGATATAGGAGGATGATAGGAAATCTTGAAAGCGATTTAGGAGATATTCTCTATTAAATTAGGGGAGAATCTTTGGGGTTTACCATGCTTCAAGGCTGACTTGTGGAGCCCCCTATTCGAGTTCTTCGAGGTTAAACCGAGGTCTCTTGTGTAACACCCTAAATTTTATTCAGAAATTAATAGAGACTTTATTAATGAGAATCTCGAAATTCTGATATACATAGAAATGATGAGAACAACACAATGGATCTTTAAAAACAAAATGTGAATAGTAAGTTGCGGGCCCTGCAAGCCCGCCAGGACAGTTAAAACCCTAGATTCAGGACCCGGAGGTGCCCAAAATTAGGAAAACATGGGATTGAGATTACAAATGATTAGGAATAAAGGTTTTATACTTAGAATTAATTTTCGAGCAAATTACCCGGGTACACTGTTTTACCTGTTCGGTGAAATTTCGGTGTGTGATTTTTAACACCGAAAACTATTTTAATCTTTACAAACTAAAGAACCTTATCACTTTATATTAAAGGAATGGCTAAGATTCATTCTTGAATTACAAGATTAATCTTAGCATCCATTTTTCTTTTAAAGTGAAAGATCATTAAATTTCATCATATTATATTCATTCTTGATATATATGAGATAAATACAAACAAAACTTCTTTAGGAAGCCACAATTTTGACCAGTAAAGAGAAGAAAGGGCAGCTACACTTCCTCCATAGCCAAGAGTTTCATCTTGCTTTCAAATTCCATATACAATAGCCTAGAGTTACCAAAACCAAATTTTTCCTTCACTAAAATTGTTCTACACCTTAACACCTACAAATATAACCGATTAGAATCTCAATCCATCACCAAATCCCAACCTTGACACTTTACACCTTATTGTTTTGAGAGGGTTTTGGGTGTGTCTTGAGAGCTTTGGACTGAAGAGCATCACTTTGGAGTATCCTAGAGACAAGGACACCATTAGCCTCCAAGAGTAGGGTTTTCTTAGGCCTATTCTTTCAAAATTTATGATGAGTACTTTTGATGGGTGTTGTCTGAAATTTTTCTTTATATATGATTATTGATGTATAAATTTTTATGATGTGTTTGGATGATGATAAAAATCCTTTTTGTCAAGAGAGATTTAGGTTTGTGATGTTGGAATTTCAGTTTGGCTACAGACAGTGAAATCTCATGAATTTTTAAATATAATTGTGATCACTTTTAGGAGCTGAGAAAAATATATGTTGGAGCTAACATCTTGGACTACATACACGAAAATATTTTAGCACTAGTTTTAAGTTTTAATGCCTCAAAAAAATTAGAGATCGAAATGGTAACCTTGCTGTCTAGATTGTGGGAACTGAAGCTCTGATTTTGTATGATTTTATTACTATATCAAATGATCTGTTGTTCCTTTGAAATTTTTATAAGGTGTTGATAACTTCTTGAAGTGTAATTGTGATTTTTCTTTTGAGTTGATTTGATCATTTGCTGGGGTTAAAAATTATGAGAATTCTGGTCTAAGCTGTGAATAAGTGGTCTCTGACCACTGAATTTGTATAATTTATTTAACAAGGTTAGAGAATTTTTTTCCCTGAAATTTTTACAGGGACTATTAGATACATTGAAGCATCATAGGGAATTTTTGTGACCCTTAAATTAGCCATTTGATCAGGAAAGTAAATGTTGCTACTGGAGTGGTAAATCTGCCAAGTTGCTGAAATGTTGGGAATGTTTTAAATTGATAAAGGAATGACATTTAGTCCACATATATGATATATGAATGCATGCTAATGGTTTTAAAGAGTTACTTATAAAGCATAAATGAGACTCTAGATGTAACTGAATTGCCTACGTATGATGTAAGCATAATTTTGACAAAGAAAAGTACATGTGGCTGTTATATGACAAAAGAGAATATGTGAAATGTGATGGTGCATATTTTAACATACGGGAAAAATAGAAACAAGGCTTATATAGGATAAAAAGGGAAGGCAAAAATAAGAACTTCCCAGGAAATGTTATGAGTCGGTAGACATATCGGCTAGGAGATAAAGCTGTATGTGATTCGAAAATGGAAAAAAATGAAGTCCGATGATCACAAATAGGAATAAGCTCATGTCCTAGCAGTCTATGGTCCTCTGTGGGGTTATCCACTACATATGTTACCTGATGTGAAACTAAGCCTTCCCTATGTTAATGAAAAGAAACAACTGTACTGAATTGAATTCCAGGGATTATAAGAGAAAAATAGTTGATTACTACCATTATGTCTTTATATTTACTTGAATTATGTATATTAATATTTATACATATGATTTAGCATGATGATTTCTATATGAATGAATTACTTGTTATATTCTGTTCACATTTGAGGGGATACCCCACTGAGAATTTTGTAATATTCTCACCCTATGGCTATATTTATTTTGTGTTATTCAGATCCAACAGATGCCATCACTAGTGTTTTACCTTGACTCGCCACAATGGGTGTGGCACTATAATCATGTTTCAGCCTCGTCTTCAGACTCAGACCCACCTGAGGGTCCAGATGCCCCTGGCAGAGGTAAGGCCATCATCCCGATGGCCAATGGTTTCATTCAGTTGGACATGGGACCTTCAGAGACTCTTGATGTGTATATAGTTGTAGTTTAGTATTAAATATCCACCCCGCCTGCAGATTTACTCTGTTAGATATTTTTGGGGTCCATTTATGTGAATATGAGATTTTGTTGGGCCCTGATACTTGAGCAGGTTAGACTAGACATAGAAGATGTCTTCTTTTGTACTGAGTTCCTGAATAGTTCAGTGGTTGACAGGTTATGTTCTAATGTACTATACATAGTGCTGACTCGCTTATGATGTATATCTATATAAATCTATAAGTTGTTGTGATCCATGACCTCATTTTATTATTATCTTTTCATTTCTCCCGACTAATATAAAGTATAAAATAAGAGTAACATTATTCTAATTACTGTATAAACACTCAAGTAATATATGGTAGTTAGGAGGGTGTTACATTATGGTATCAGAGCTGGACTATCCTATAAGCCTGAGGATTGGACCGGCTATGCTTTCGTAGAAATTTTCATGTATTATGATTTTATATATAGGTGTATGACTGCTGATTGGAAATATTGTGGGTTGCCGCTACACTTTGCTTGGTATTGAGCCCGATCAACTCAATATTTTTGTTTGGTGTGATAGGAACCAATAACTTAGAATCAGCAAACTAGGAGTGGAGCTGGAAACGATGCTGACATGATGAATACTTTCCGTGAGATGGCGGCTACCATGAGAGAACAAGCTACAGTTGCTACCCGAATGATGGAGCGGCTGAACCTCAATAAAAGGCAAAACCTAGCTGATAATCCTGCAATGAACGAAGTTGATGTAGAATATCATAAATTTGCCGAGTTCAGGAAGGCAAATCCCCTTTCATTTTGAGGAGCTTTTAATCCCTATAAAGCAGAAGAATGGATAAAGGCCATGGAAAAGATTTTCCAAGTTCTTCCTTGCATAAAGATCCAGAAGGTGGCCTTTGCCACCTATATGCTAGAAGCAGATGCGGATTTCTAGTGGGTTGGCACCAGGGGATTATTCGAAGCTTCCCAGACTATTGTTACCTGGAATATTTTTAAGGAAGCTTTTTACCGTAAGTACTTCCCTATTTCTATAAGAAATGCAAAAGAATTGGAGTTCATGGCTCTCAAACAAGGACCTATGAGTGTAGCAGAGTATACTACCAAATTTGAAGAGCTCTGCAAGTTTTCTTCAATTTATCAACATAACCCGGATGAAGTCTGGAAATGCATGAAATATGAAGGGGGTCTACGAGAAGATATAGAAGCAGCTGTGAGTTTCTTAGAGATTAGGGACTATCCTACTTTGGTAAATAAATGTCAACGTGCAGAGGAGTCCAACAAGAAGCTGACAAATTTCAAGTATGCCCAAAACAATGCTAAAAGGGGATTAGAACCTCAAGGTCCCCGATTCAAGCCTATTAACCAGCCTCGGAGAAGGTTTCCACCCAACAATAACAACAACAACAACAAAGGGAAATAACTTCAACCTCCAAGACCTAAGGTAGGGAGAGATTGCCCTAAATGTAGGAAAAATCATGGGAATCGACCGTACTGGACAACATAAATCATTTGCTTTGGTTATGGGAGACCAGGACATAAAATATTTAAGTGCCCTAACAAGAAAGGTCAGCAGCCCGCCTCCAAGCCACAATAACATGGGCGCGTTTTTACTATAAGTGCTAAAAAAGCTTCTCAATTTGCTGATCTGATCTAAGGTAAGTGTGAGATAAATGGTAATGTCCTAGATATACTGTATGATACAGGTGCCACTTATTCTTTCATATCCTATGATTGTGCACAAAAGTTACAATTATCTGTGTCTGAACTATCTTATGACCTCCTTGTATCCACTTCTACTGGTAGTCCTATTAGGACTTGTTATACATGTATAAATATTCCTTTTCAAATAGGTACTAGATACTTTACTGCAAATTTAGTTTGTCTCCCTTTATCTGGTCTAGATGTAATTTTAGGTATAGATTGGTTGGTACCCAATTATGTCCTCTTACACTGTCCAGATTGAGCTGCCATATTTCTTTTCATTCTACCCTCCATTCCTGTGGTTCCTTTTTCTTTTTACTTGAACCTTGTAACATCCAACCCCAGTAAGACAGATCGTCAGGAATATGTTCTCCTTTCTGCTAGTGAAACTGAATGTGACTACGAGTTGAGCAAGATTCTAGTTGTGAGGGAATATCCAGATGTTTTTCCAAAGGATATTCCAAAATTTCCTCCTGAAAGAGAGATTGAATTCTCCATTGAGTTGGTTCCACAAACGGGTCCTATTTCAATTGCTCCTTATAGGATGTCCCCTTTGGAGTTGAAAGAATTAAAGTCCCAAATTGAAGAACTGTTATGGAAGCATTTTATTAGACCAACTGCCTCTCCATGGGGAGCCCCTATTCTTCTGGTGAAGAAAAAGGATGAGGTTATGAGGCTTTGCGTAGACTATAGGCAATTGAAAAAAGTGACAATCAAGAATAAGTACCCTTTGCCAAGAATTGATGATCTCATGGATCAGTTACGAGGTGCAACTGTATTCTCAAAGATTGATTTGAGATCAGGTTATCATCAAATTCGAGTTCGGAATGAGGATATACCTAAGACTGCTTTTAGAACTCGATATGGACATTATGAGTATAGGGTGATGTCATTTGGACTGACTAATGCTCCGGCTATATTCATGGATTATATGAATTGAATCTTCCGCCCTTACTTGGATAAATTTGCAGTTGTCTTCATAGATGACATACTCATATATACAAGGACTGAGGAAGAACATGCAGAGCACCTTAGGGTTGTGTTACAAATCCTAAGAGAGAGGAAGTTGTATGCTAAATTGTCAAAATGTGAATTCTGGATGGAAGAGGTTAGATTCCTAGGTCATATAGTATCACAAGGAGGAATCTCTATAGATCCTAGTAAGGTAGAAATAGTACTTCATTGGGAACGACTAACAATAGTGACTGAGATTCGGAGTTTTCTAGGGTTAGCAGGATACTATAGGTGCTTTATCATGAGTTTTTCTCAGCTAGCCTTACCTTTGACAAAACTAACCTAAAAGAATGCTCCATTCAATTGGACACCAGAGTGTGAAAATAGTTTCCAGGAGTTGAAGCAAAAGTTGACCATGGCTCCAATACTAGTATTACCCGATCCTCATGAACCCTATGAGGTTTATTGTGGCGCTTCTAGTAAAGGTTTAGGATGTGTGTTGATGCAAAATCGTAACGTGGTCGGCTATGCTTCTCGACAATTGAAACCCATGAAGTAAACTATCCAACCCATGACCTTGGACTTGTAGCTGTGGTTTTTGCTCTAAAGATCTGGCGACATCATTTGTATGGTGTGCAGTTTAATGTTTTCTCTTATCATAAAAGTTTAAAGTATCTTTTTTATCAGAAAGAGTTGAATATGCGATAAAGAAGATGGATGGAGTTCCTCAAGGATTATGAGTTTAGTCTGAATTACCATCCAGGAAAGGAAAATGTTGTTGCCGATGCACTAAGTAAGAAATCCCTAAGTGTAGCATGTCTAATGATTAAAGAGACATAGCTAGTTGAAAGCTTCAAGAAGCTTAGTTTAGACATGTCTGTGAACCCTCAAGGTGTTGTGTTAGGCCAAATAAAAGTAATAAGTGAGTTCCAAGGACAAATTTTGGCTGCACAACATGAAAACCCAGAGTTTCAGGAGATATTAAGATCAATTCATGCAAAAAAGTTGCCAGGATAGGGTGTACTTACCTGCAAGTGGTGATCTCATAAAGAAGATCTTAGAGGAAGCTCATAGAGGCAAACTCACTATACACCCAGGAACTAGTAAAATGTATGCAGATCTTAAGAAAATGTTCTGGTGGTCAGGAATAAAAAAAGACACAGAAGAGTGTGCCAGGAAGTGTTTAACTTGCCAAAAAATCAAAATAGAACATCAAAAACCAGCTGGGACCCTGCAACCCTTAGAAATCTCGAAATGGAAGTGGGAAAGTATTTCTATGGACTTTGTAATGGGTTTGCCAAGGACATCGTCAGGTCATGATGCTATATGGGTTATAGTAGATAGATTGACCAAGTCTGCTCATTTCTTATCGATCAAAGCTAATTACCCTTTGGATAAGTTAGCTTCTCTGTACATTCAAGAAATAGTGAGACTACACAGTGTTCCTTCCTCAATAGTTTCTGATAGAGACCATAGATTTACTTCGAGGTTTTGGGGAGCTTTCCAAAAAGCCTTTGGGACTAAGCTTTGTTTAAGTACTGCTTATCACCCCCAAACTGACGGGCAAACAGAACGTACCATACAAACCCTGGAAGATATGTTAAGAGCATGCGTGATTGAACAGAAAGGAAGTTGGGATAAGTTACTTCCATTGGTTGAATTTGCTTATAACAATAGTCATCACGCTAGTATTAGCATGGCCCCAAATAAAGCATTGTATGGATGAAAATGCCAATCTCCATTATGTTGGTATGACTCAGGGGAGACAAGATTATTGGGACCCAACCTTGTTAACCAAACAACAGAGCAGTTCCAAAAGATCAGAAGTAAAATCTTTACTGTACAAAGTCGTCAGAAGAGCTATGCAGACACTCGAAGGAAACCTCTAGAATTTCAAGAGGGAGAATATGTATTCTTAAAGGTCATGCCCACTACTGGAGTAGGTAGGGCCCTTAGAATTAAAAAGTTGTCACCCAGGTTTATAGGTCCTTTTCAAAAATTCTTCGACGAATTAGGTCAGCTGCCTACCAGATAGCCTTACCCCCACATTTGTCTAACCTTCATAATGTCTTCCATGTATCTCAACTCCGAATGTACCACCCAGATTCGAGCCATATTATTGAGCCCGAATCTATACAGTTAAGGGATGCCTTTACGTTTCAAGCCCTTCCTATTCAGATCGTTGATAGAGAAGTCAGACAACTTAGAAATAAATCTGTGCAACTTGTAAAAGTGACTTGGGGTGGACTTGGAAATGAAGAGTATACATGGGAACTAGAATCAAGTATGAAGAAAGATCATCTGGAATTGTTTCCAGGTATGAAATTTCGAGGACAAAATTTTTTATTAAGGTGGGTGGTAATATAACACCCTAAATTTTATTCAAAAATTAATAGAGACTTTATTAATGGGAATCTCGAAATTCTGATATACATAGAAATGATGAGAACAACACAACGAATTATTTAAAAAAAATGTGAATAGTAACTTACGGGCCAAGCAGGCTTGTCGGGACAGCCGAAACCCTAGATTCAGGACCCGGATGTGCTCGAAATTAGGAAAACATGGGATTGAGATTAGAAATGGTTAGGAATAAAGGTTTCATACTTAGAATTAATTTTCGAGCAATGCTTGATTACCTGGGTACACTGTTTTACCCATTCGGTGAAATTTTGGTATACGATTTTTAACACCGAAAACTATTTTAATCTTTACAAACTAAAGAACCTTATCACTTTATATTAAAGGAATGGCTAAGATTCAATCTTGAATTACAAGATTAATCTTAGCCATCCATTTTTCTTTTAAAGTCAAAGGTCATTAAATTTTATCATATTATATTCATTCTTTATATATATGAGATAAATACAAACCAAGCTTCTGTAGGAAGCCACAATTTTGACTAGCAAAGAGAAGAAAGGGCAGCTGCACTTCCTCCATACCCAAGAGCTGCATGTTGCTTTCAAATTTCATATACAATAGCCTAGAGTTACCAAAACCAAATTTTCCCTTCACTAAAATTGTTCTACACCTTAATACCTACGAATATAACTGATTAGAATCTCAATCCATCACCAAATCCCAACCTTGACACTTTATACCTTACTGTTTTGAGAGGGTTTTGGGTGTGTCTTGAGAGCTTTGGGGTAAAGAGCATCACTTTGGAGCATCCCAGAGACAAGGACACCATTAGCCTCCAAGAGTAGGGTTTTCTTAGGCCTATTCTTT
Organism: Dalbergia cultrata; assembly: GCA_031216105.1. NCBI lineage: Eukaryota > Viridiplantae > Streptophyta > Magnoliopsida > Fabales > Fabaceae > Dalbergia > Dalbergia cultrata. The sequence continues at coordinate 40,227,966 of CM062348.1, forward strand.
CAAAATTTATGATGAGTACTTCTGATGGGTTTTGTCTGAAATTTTTCTTTGATTTGGTTGAAGATATGATTATTGGTGTATAAATTTTTATGATGTGTTTGGATGATGATAAAAATCCTTTTTGTCAAAAGAGATTTAGGGTTGTGATGCTCGAATTTTAGTTTGGCTGCAGATAGTGAAATCTCATGAATTTTTAAACATAATTGTGATAACTTTTAGGAGCTGAGAAAAATATATGTTGCAGATAACATCTTGGACTACATAACGAAAATGTTTCAGCACTATTTTTAAGTTTTAATGCCTAAAAAAAAATCAGAGACTAAAATGATAACCTTGCTGTCTAGATTGTGGGAACTGAAGCTCCGAATTTTGTATGATTTTATTACTATACCAAACGATCGATTTTTCCTTTGAAATTTTTATAGGATATTTATAAATTCTTGAAGTGTAACTATGATTTTTCTTTTGAGTTGATTTGATCATTTGCTAGGGTTAAAAATTATGAGAATTCTAGTCTGACCTGTGAATAAGTGGTCTCTGACCACCGAATTTGTATAATTTATTTAACAAGGTTAGAGAATTCGTTTTCCCCTGAAATTTTTACGAGGAATATTAGACAATTGAAGTGTCATAGGGAAGTTTTTTGGCCCTTTAATTAGCCATTTGTTGTGGAAAGTAAATGTTGCTACTGGAGTGGTAAATCTGTCAAGTTGCTGAAATGGTGGGAATATCTTAAATTGATAATGGAATGGCATTTAGTCCACATATATGATATATGAATGCATGCTAATGGTTTTAAAGAGTTACTTATAAAGCATAAATGAGACTCTAGATATAACTGAATTGCCTAGTGTGATGTAAGCATGATTTTGAAAAAGAAAAGTACATGCGGCTGTTATATGACAAAAGAGAATATGTGAAATGTGATGGTGCATATTTTAACATACGGGAAAAATAGAAACAAGGCTTATGTGGGATAAAGAGGGAAGGCAAAAATAAGAACTTCCTAGGAAATTTTTCGAGTCGGTAGACGTATCGGCTAGGAGATAAAACTATGTGTGATTCGGAAATGGAAAAAAAATGAAGTCCGATGATCACAAATAGGAATGAGCTCATGTCCTAGCAGTCTATGATCCTTTGTGGAGTTATCTACTACATATGTTATCTGATGTGAAACTAAGCCATCCCTATGTTAATGAAAAGAAACAACTGTACTGAATTGAATTCCAGGGATTATAAGAGAAAAATAGTTGATTACTACCATTATGTCTTTATATTTACTTGAATTATGTACATTAATATTTATACATATGATTTAGCGTGATGACTTCTATATGAATGAATTACTTGTTATATTCTGTTCACATTTGAGGGGATAGCCTACTGAGAATTTTATAATATTCTCACTCTACGGCTATATTTATTTTGTGTTATTCAGATCCAACAGATGTCATCACTAGTGTTTTACCTTGACTCGCCACAACGGGTGTGGCACTATGATCCTGCCTTAGACTCTCTTTATGCTGTCGGTTACTCACAAGTTCGTGTTTATGTGTTTTTCATCTGTTCCTTTAGTACTTTTGTATTTACCGCTGACTTTGATCCTGCTTTTCCATATAATGGTGTGCCTCTCCACAGGGCACACCCAATGATATTTGATATTCCGCATGCGCCACCAACACCCTCCAACAGATGTTCCCGTTTCATCCTCGTCTTCAGACTCAGACCCACCTGAGGGTCCAAATGCCCCTGACGGAGGTGAGGCCATCATCCCGATGGCCAATTGTTTCATTCAGTAGGACGTGGGACCTTCAGGGACTCTTGATGTGTATATAGTTGTAGTTTAGTATTAGATATCCACCCCGCCTACAGATTTCCTTTGTTAGATATTTTTGGGGTCCATTTATGTGAATATGAGATTTTGTTGGGCCCTGATACTTGAGCAGGTTAGACTAGACATAGAAGATGTCTTCTTTTGTACTAAGTTCCTGAATAGTTCAATGGTTGACAGTTTATGTTCTAATGAACTGTACATAATGCTAACTCGCTTATGATGTATATCTATATAAATCTATAAGTTGTTGTGATCCATGATCTCATTTTATTATTATCTTTTCTTTTCTCCCGACTAATATAAAGTATAAAATAAGAGTAACACTATTCTAATTACTGTATAAACACTCGAGTAATATATGGTAGTTAGGAGGGTGTTAAATCTTGTCCATATTTCTAGCCAAGTACAGTAATTATGAAACTTGAATTTTATAGGCGTATTTGGATGTGATTTTCTAGAATGAAAATAACTTTTTTGGGATGAAAATCACTTTTTTCACCCGAAAACATTATTTTTCGAAGATTTGGATGATTTTTAAAAATAATTAGAATATTTAAAAAAATCAATTTTGAGAATTTCTTTAGAAACTAAAAAGAGTAGATTTTGAAAAGAAAAACCAGTTTGCAATTTTCCAATTATATATAAAATTTACGTTTTACAATCAATTTTTAAAAACCAGGAACAAACACACCTTTTAAATAATTAAAAAAATAAAAATTGATTTTTTATTCTTATTATCTTTAAAAGATTATCTAAATACATGAAAAGTGATTCTAGGTGAAAAAGTGATTTCTAGGCGAAAAAACTCATTCAAATGCCCTATTTGTTTCATTATATGAGTAGGATTATGAAGCACAATAAAAGTAAAAATAAACATAAAAAGTTTTATATTGGGTAGCAAACAACAATTGTTTGTTGTGATTGGTCGAGACAATAATTTGTTAGATAGTTACTAGACTTTCTGTCCTATAAAATTAATAATTTGAGAAGAATCAGAGAAAGGGGGGAGGGAGAGAGGGGGAATGCATAAATATTTAACCAATTTGAGGGATTGAGAAAAATCAAGTCTTTGGTGCATAACATATGCTTCCGTGAATCAAATGTGTAAATCCAAAATCAAACTTCTAACAAGACAAAATGATCCTCTTTAGACCTACTAGTTCCTTATCATTTATTCCCTTCTCAAAATCTCATTCTCCCTTGATGACTTGAATTTTTCACAAACCAAGCCATCAACCACACTCCACAATCCAATAGTTGAGATTTTCCACTATTTAGGTAGTGTTGTCAAAGTCTCTCCAAGCTCACAAACATAGTATTTTTTTATTGGCTTATCTAAGCTAACAACACTAATTATTCTTTTAAATAGCTTCTTCAAACTATCTCACATACCACTATCTAGTAGGGTTGCAATGATAGTGAGAGAAAGGCTTGGTGTGTTCTAGAACACTCAACTGGTAAGCCCTCAAAGGTGAGTATATTCTATGAATCACTTGTTAAATAACTTCTTAAAATCTCACAAAGAGAAACCTACTATAAAGAAGATTATTTCCTTTATGATACAAAAAGAATAAAATGGAAAATTAAGAATAATTTTGATAGAGTTTCAACATATGTGAATGTTCTCTTTTCTTTTCTTCTTGGCATCCAACTATATATAGACACCTCCAAAAGATGACTTCATGACTTAGATGTCTCTGGTCTTAGGGAAAACAATCTCATTGGTTCACATTTGCTAAAATGAGCAAAATTTTTCAACCATCAATACACAAGGGCATCAGTAGCAGCACCTAAGGACAACAAAAAAAATGGTAGATACTCTATGAAATACGAGATACTCTCTACATTTATTCATGTTGCTATGATATAACTTAGTAGTGGATTGCTTACATCTAGACATGCATCATCTGAAAAGAAATCCTTCTTTTTGATGATTCTTCTTTCCAATATGGCAAGAAGATCTTTTTGATGAAATACATACTTTTTGATGGGTTTGCACTTTCTTTATGAAGACAATATGGCTTCTTTCTCAAAGCATTATCATATTAACATGTAAACGTTATTTGTCTACAAAAACACTTAAAGATGAAAATTTCTATTGAATTAAGTCGTATCCCTTGATAATGTTATCTTTCTATATATCACAACACCAGGTAAATATTAGTCCATAGAAAATCATTTTTCTAAGGGATTGGTTTGGTGTCATTCAAAATAGGAGGTTACATGTAGAAATAACATTCAAAGATACAAAGGCTCAATCCCATGGTCAAGGGAGCAACAACAAAAACAAAATTCAAAGATCAACTACAAAACAAAAATGCTACCAAAGCAAAACACCTTGTCTTTAAGTAATATATGCTCCCCAGGCAAAAACAAGAAAAAATACAATCCCAAAGTTGAAAAGTTCATCAATTACGAGCAAAAGACAAGATCAGCACAAATGGACATAATCCAAAATGAAGATAGCAACTACACTAAAACTGCATTAAGGCATCAAGAGACAAAAAAAAAAAAAAAAAAACTCAGCAGCTACAACATAAATAAGAAAAGCCCACAACAGTAGAGAGGGGGGAACACATGTAGCAACTACAACACAAATTAACCAACAAGAAAACTTTAACAAAAAATAGAATGAATTATCTGCATATAAATTCTTATCAATTATTACTTGCAATCCATCACCATTTCTACAGAGCCAAAGGATTTGCTTGTAACTCCTCGATCTTTACATCCTTATTTACCATCCACGTCTTTAGCTCATAACCCCACCTCAATTTAATTTTTTTCTTTTCTAGCTCTCAGGATGGTTTGAAACCTTTAAATACAACTCTATTCTTTATGTTCGACAAAGAGCATAACACAAAATAAAAGATAGAGGCCCATATTCTTCTTTATCCCTCTTCATTGAACATCATCCCAAGCTAAGAAAAAATCAAGTTCAATAGTGGGTCAAGATAACACAAAACGGGTCATGTCAGTCACTTAGTAGGCCACATGTGTATTTCCACTAGGTTTGATTAGTGTATAGTTAACATGGAGTAATATGTTTTATTTTTTCCACTAATGAGAGATCTCAAGTTAATAAAAAATGTTAAGGGATTAATTTATCACTCAAAATTTGATCAAGACTAAAATTAGTGTGTTCATTTTCTTTTCATCATAAGAATGTGAAAAATAATGCACATAATGTCATATATAATAATGTTTCAATTAAAAGGCTTCATAGTTTGTGGTTTGTACAACCAATTTAATTTGTACTCCAATAAAACTTTAAAAGAATGCTCAATCTTGAAATGGAAACAACATAGATATTTTCTTTTAGTGAATTACTTGTGTGCTCCAAGAGCAAAAGCCCTCCTTTGCTCTGTCCATAAATTTTTGCAGATCTTAGCATTGTAGGTTCCATATAATTTTTTAGATTCAATGTTACTAAACAATAGTTAAAAAAAATCTAACCGTTGTTTCTATACCCTAATCTATTTTTAATAAGAAATATTATTTCATCACCTTATACCTTGTACTCCGTGTAAACACTTAATCCATCACCTTTAAATCTTGTGAGACCCTCATTTTAACATCTTCTATTTCATTCTCCACTCTTTGATTTCAATCACCCATATTTTTAGTGTCTAAATAACACAAACCTAAATGAAAACATCTTTTTTATATTGAAAAGAAAATATTCTCTCCCACAAAAAGGAGAAATTCCTCCAACAAACTATTTACTTCTTTGTTTGGTTATGCATTGAATAGTTGTCTCTAGTCCTTCCCCACTTTACAAAATCATTGCGACAACTCCACTAACAAGCTACCTCTTCAATGATGGGGCCACCGGTGTAGGTGACGTAGACGTAGGTCTCGGTGGATTTCTTGATATCCCAGATCATGTAGTGGAACAAGGACAACTACATACTATTGGCAAAGTGGTAGTAGATTGTTAGAGCACTATGGCAGTGGTAGTGGTGGTAGTGATGATGACTAATCCTTATAGGTGAGCAAGTGTGTTCTATATTTGTACTGGACTAGAAATATAGGCCAGGAACCTTGCCGAATCCTTGGGAAGCTTGGATAAAGGGCCCCACTGGTCGACCATGTTAGCCATCGCAACATCATCCAAGAGGGTTGAATTAGGTAATTTGAAAACTATTTCAAATTTAAGAAATAATTCAATTTTATGAACTCAAATTATGCACGTAATGGAATGATTGTAGAAAATATATAAGTGTTATAGATTACTCAAATATAACTTGTTTGATGAAGGAATTACAAGAATTACTGGTATTAATAAGAATGATGAAGATGATAAATTAAATTTGGAATATAGTAAAAGGTGAATTATACTGGTTTGATCACCTCTTGTGGCCTACATCCAGTTCCCAAGCAACTCACTTGAGAGTTTTACTAACTTTGAAATCTTTACAATCGACAAGTGCTCTTATACTTTAGAATCCCTCACCCTTTGTGTTTGACTATCTCAAGAACTAAGGGATACCACACTCTTATTCCAACAAAAAATGCCTCACCCTTGCACACAAAAAACTCACTTACATATAAAAAGGATCACTCCCTATGTAGAGGAGATGTTACAACTTGAAGTACTAGAAAGTTTCTCAAAGAATATGAGATTTGGCCACAAGTTTGATGAAAAGATTGATGATTGAAAACAAGTGTTAACTGATCTTTTTAATTTGTTTTCTATGTCTTAAAATGTGTTAATGATGAGTATTTATAGATAAAAGTCATGTAGATTGTTGGGGATTGATCCCAAAATATGTGTCTTTTCAAAACACACTCATTTGCATATTTCTGGATCTGGTAATTGACTAAATGAACTGGTAATCAATTACACAATTCAAATTTTGAATTCTAAAAACAGTCAAGTTTCTGGTAATTGGTTACATAAACTGGTAATGCATTACATGACAAAGTTTAAGTCATTCTTTCAACTTAAAAACACTTTTCAACATCTTTCAAATATTTCCTTTCAAATCAAACTCATGTTTTCATAAACCAAATCAAATCATTACATAAAAAAAAATTACTTTTTCTTTCAAAATCAAAATTTTTCTTTTATAATCAAATCCATTACTATATTTGAAAACAAAAACTTGATTAAAAAAGATTTTGAAACCAAATTGAAACATCAATTAACAAAGTGGCCAAATGTTCTTATCAAAAGAAAAACTTTTTAACATTATGATCTAACTATTAAGCTTTTGACTCGTTCTTTTTTTACCCCATTCTTGTTGGCTTCAATTGTTGTGATCTTTCTTGCTCAAAAGTCTTTCTTGATACTTGGACTATACTACACAAAATAACTTACCTCAAAATCATGGTTAGTTAAAAAAAAATCTCAATATGCATGATTCATTGATATATAACATAATTAAACTGATCATACATAATACTTATCTCAATATGCATGATTCCTAAGAGTAGAATACTAGAATGTGCTTCATGCATATATTTGTTCACATAATGACAATGTGCTTCTTGCATATCATTGTTCACATAAGAATATATTCAAGATTAGACCATCAAAGCACTTATAAAGAGTTATTGGGTATTTCCAATAGAGTATATCACTCAAATATCATTGTATGGTTTGTGAGTTAGATATCACAATAACAAGTATCCAATCACACATGATCTAATATATTATATTGAATATCTTTTTGAATTCATTTATCATCATCAAAACACATCACATCAAACTACTAGGGTAAATCTAGTTCTACAGACCATATGACATGGAATCCTCCCATGGATCCTCCACTAATTTAGCCTAGGATATCTCCTAAATTGACTACTTGATCATACAAAATCCTCTATTAGCTCACAGAATCTCCTGTTGTTATATCATATCTCAAATATTATACCATATCTCCTACAAATACAGAATATATCTAATATATACTAAATCCTAGGAATATCTACTATATTTAAGGAAGATTATCTCCTAATGTATCACGGGGTCACCTCTCATTATATAAGGGGCTCAAAGCTCCCAGGTATTACAATTTTATTGAATACTATTCTTTTACCACTCTATGCCTCATTTATTCACTGTCTTGAGCATCAGAGTGTCTTTGCAGGTATCTTATCTTGCTATTATAGATGATTGGAGAAGCTTGTAGCCTTATCAAATTTCAAGGTAAGAATAATGGCACCCACTGTGGGGCTGGTAAACAAGCCTTCCCTAGCAAGATTGGCAAAACGAGCCAAACCGTAAGCAATTACAACAAAAAGAGAACAAATCCTTATCAGATCATCATTCTCACTACAAATCTAACATTACATTGCCCCCTTTCATAGTCAAAAGTAAAATTCCAAGTTACATTACTCTATTCCTTTCTCTTTTCAGGACACTAGACATATACTTACATTGTGCACATCATCTTGATGTAATTACTTGAACAATCCAAATGACAATCCTGTCTTATGATCAAAGTTCAAGTCTCTTATTCTTTTTTCTTCAATGCAAAGCATAATGCTACCATTGTTGCCTTTTTGGAAAAACCACACAGTTTCTTAACCCAGAAAATACTCCAATTATGGGTGATAAAAATAAAGGAAAGAGAAGAACAAACTCAAACAATGTCCAATGTTTACAAACACACTAATAAAAAATTATCTACCCCTCAATGTTTGTTGGACAACTATATTTCTTTCTTAAGTAGTTTTGTTAAAAACTTTCATGACAGGGGCATTATGGAAAAACATGAACTAGTGGCTCTAACCAGAAGATATCATACCTTCTTCATCTCTGACGAGCTAGTGTCAAAATTTCATTCTTTGGTAAGCCACAAATCACCACCAGCACAGCCATGAACCACCAAGATGCGCTGCGCAACAACACCTTATCTATCCTCGGAGGACACCAAGCCGTCCTTTGAACTTGACTGTCCTTAGACCAATTAGGTAGTCCTCGGATCACCCTAGCTGTCCTCAAAGTACTAAAGATTAAACTACCATTTGGCACCATCTGATGTGTTGGTTCACCCAAGCTGTCCCTAGAGCCCTTAGGATCGAGCTATGGCCATCCTTGGTTCAGCCGAGCTGTCCCCGGAGTACACCAAGTCATCTTTGATTCACTCGAGCTTTCCTCGAAGCATTAAAGATCGAGTTATAATTTGACACTCTTTGATGTGCATGCCAGGCCATACTCGGTTCGCCTAAGCCCTTAGAGAACATCAGGTCATCCTTGATTCACTTGAGTTGCCCCCTGAAGCACACTGGACTGCCCTCTGTTCATGGGTGTTGTCCTCGAAGCACACCGGACCATTCTCGGTTCACCTAGGCTATCCCCAGAGAACTAAAGATTGAGCTACCACTCGACACTCTTTGACATGCATGCCAAGCCATCCTCGAGATATTCAAGCTGTCTCTAGAGCACTAAAAGCCAAGTAACCTTTGGTACTCCAAAGATGAAAGTGGGAATCTCTTAACAAATAATCACTGTATCTTGACAAAGGCTAGCTTTGCAAAAGAAAGCAAAGAAAACATTCAACATCAATATTCAATTATAACAAATCAATCTCTCACAATGAGTTCGGTTCGCTCCTACGTAGCCTGTTCAAGCTCTCACAATGACTTTAGTTTGCTCCTATGCAACCAAGCTCATATCATGACTTTGATGTGCTCTCATACCACCAAGTCGAAGTATAACACTCCCAAAGGCACAAATTACCTCACAATTAGGTATCTTATGAAAGGAGGAGCAGCACAATACACTGTAAGCCGATGACAAGCTCATCCTAAACTGATGATGACTTGCCAAGCTTAAGGAACCAAAGGTCTACTAGCTAAACACTATCGAAAAACCTTTAGTCCAAAAACCAACTAGGTGATCTGCCATTTCTGGCCGAGTCTCAACTAACCTAAGGTCAATAAGTCGACCTCGCAACACTTGGATAAACTCAAGATATAAATCACAAATCCACAAGTCGACTAGGAATCCAAACAGACCAACAAGCCCTAAGTCCACATTCGACTAGGCTCCTTAGGCTTCATAAATCCTGAGTTGCAATCCTAACCATGCACCGCACTTTTCCTGGCTAACTTCTAATCGACATAAACACTGAGTCAACATTTTGACTAGGCACTCTGCCATTTTAGGATAAGTCTCTAGACAAGTTTTGGCAGGCTCTACACTTTACATTCTACTTTCTTAGCTTTCAACAATACAACCAAGACGAGCTAAAACCTACTAAGACCCTAATTCTTTCATGATTAGGTCTTGAAAAAGTAAAGATTTCAAAAGTGGGAAAACAAGATATACATCTTAGGCTAACAACCAGCCTCACATCCCTAGCTAAATACTGCTCAAACTAAGTGGACTTAATCTAAACATTACTTACACTAAAGCGATCGAACTGAGACATAACTCTACTCTAAGCTAGGATCAAAGCATATTGAACATAACCCATCTCAGATCAAGTCATAAGTCATTAACCCGACTATGAATTCCATCATTTTTTATAGACCCCAAAAGAACTAAGCTGGTGACCTAACTAGGCATCTCACATATCTGGCTGGACCCTATTTGTCTCCTAAGTCGGCAAACTGTCTCAAAACTCCATGGCCCTTATCGAATCCCTAAGTCAACCAAATGATTCACTTGATGATCGAGTAAATACCCAACTTTTCATAAGCACTAAAACTGCATTATTGTTGAAGCCAACAATAAAATCTCCTTTCTAAAAAAATCGACAACTCCACTCATGGCTTCATCAAAAGATTGGGAGGCATGGAAGTAACCTCTCTCCTCCCATGGCATAATCCTATACTCCTACACAGAGAAATGATCTAGTAGACTTTTAAGCATGCATGCTTAAAAACACTAACAAACTCAAGCAACAAAAGGCTTAGATGTTAAACTCAGAATATAAATCCTAATAAGCATATCGACTAGGCACTCTGTTATGTCATTAGTCGAGTTCTAACAATGTAAAGTCAATAGTTTGACTAGATAACTCATCATCCCCGATTGAATTCAATGATCAGGGCACAACTTCATACTTAAATGGATAGATCTTAGAACCCTGACAAAATCTCCAAGCTCACAAATGAAGACAAAAGGAATAGAAGACTTTGCTTCCAACCTATACTTTACCAAAGTAAGACCTTGGAATAATCAATAAAGTAAGGCTAGAGGCTTTAATCGTCCATTGACACAGGCAAAAATGTACCACATCATTCAACACACACCATGTCAATATCCATGACTAATACCACTCCATAGCCAAAAGTACACATTCTAGAAATCTCTATGGACTCAGCACAGTTCATAACCAACTAACAAACTTGAGAGATGCACAAATCAAACTAAACCTACAAACAAATAGTTCATCCCAATCAATACAAGCTCGGGCCTTGACTTACTCAAGTCACCCATAAAAAATTACAATGCCATTCAAAATGGACCTAGAAAGCTCTTCAAGAGAATAACAAAAACACGCACTGCAAAAAATTAGCTCAAAGGCAACACTTTCCAAACAAAGGCAATGTTTCCTAGGGGGTTGCCTATATTGGCATTGCTTTTTCTCTAAGGCAATAGTTTATATAGAAAAGGTAATGGTTTTTGCGTCCTTTCTGCACTGCATTTTATTCAGATTTAAGGCAATGCTTTATAAATGTTTCTTTTCTCTAGTTAAAGGCAATGGTTTATGTTATTGCTTTTTCTTATTGTTTAAGCAACTTGTGGAGAGCATTGCCTTTCCTAATATTTTAGGCAACTAATTCAAAACCATTGCTTCTTCTCAATTTTAGCCATCATTAAAATCCAAAACCAACCCATTATTTAAGTAAGATTATTTTCACCATCATACACAATATCATTTAAAATAGACAAGCTATCTACAAGTTATGGGAGATGATATAATATTAGAATTAAGTTTAACTAATCATAGTATTTATTCACCTACATATAACACCATATGCATTATTAAATAATGAAAAATCCAATGTTTTCATATCTCTTAATAGCACTTTTCTAAGACACTAAACCACATTTGACAGTTCATGGCCAAGGAATTGAATTTCTAAACATAAAATTGGACGGCATTAGAGGCTTGACCCAAGAAATAACAATGAAATACTCTATAATTTACATTGAATCAACAACACTTTCAAGTTGCTATCGAGTCAAGTATCTTTCTCTTCTTTCTTTCTACATAAGGAATAAGGGAACAAAATATGAGAAATTGAAATGAGAACATCTAATATAGACCAAAATGGGAGAAAAAGAGTGTACAACAAAGTATCTTACCTATTCATCTATCACAAGACCTTCCCCAGCAAGCCGAGGATAGATCTCCTCTGGGGGTTTTTCCATGCTTCCAGCATAACCTCTACCTCAACCAATTGCCATTTAAGCTTATCTAGGGCCTTTAAAGAACAAAGTTCTAAATTGTAACTCCACAAAAAAAAATGGTAGGGTTCATATGACATATCCGAGATATATTAATCATACAGGGTTAGGGCATTCAGGGTCTAGAAAGATAACCTGCATAATTTGCTCTACTGTTACCTGATCTCTTTGCTCATCAAATTGCATCAAGAATCATGACACAACATTGTTCAGCATCTGAAAGCATTCTGCGTGAATTATTGTAAATATATTGAATGCATGTTTTGTTCAAGACACCAAACCACTTCATCCTAAATGTTCAAAGTGGTTATACTTTGAAATACAATAAACTTGGCTTACCAATCTTTACATGGATAAACCGAACAAGTAACATCACACATTTTCATATATGACAGATGGATTAAGAAAATTAATTATGTGAATACTTTCAATCCTAAAGCTAGTAAGCAGCTTAAGGCTTAGTGAAACATATATTTAATTAAGATATTTTAGCTTTAATTTGATAACTACAAACTAAGTGAGCCAGTGTACTGAATATAATTGAAATAGGTAATTCTACCAATAAACATTATTTCATACAATATTGAAATTTTGAAATCTTAAGCATTCACCTAGAAAGAATGAAGAGTTTAGTCAAATTTTGAAATGATGTTTATTACTTGTAGCGGCAATAGTTCAACAATGGAATGGGTAGCAGACACTAGCCAGACAATTCACATTACGTTCAGTTTTGGCATTAATTGGATGAAGAGAATAGGAAAAAGGGTTATAGAATAAATCAGAATAGGACACTGGGCATCACAAAAGTATAATATTGTTGCAGATTATAACACCCTCTCAAGTACAACGTTATCCTTAAGTCATGGCATTGTACTCAAGAGTTGTTACTTATAACATAACGGACCTTTCTTAAATATCTATGGTATGCTCAACTAACACGTGTAATAACTAAGCGTAATCTATTAAAATATATGACAAAGAAACACAATTTTTATTTAATACATAGCTAAGTACAAAAGGAAGCTCTACTATGAGCTTTAATACATATCTATTCTATATTACATTTGCATACATATTCATTCCATTAAGTACAGCATAATAAAAGTATTAAATACTATACTATTGCAGTTTTGAGTTATTTCGCGAAGCAGCCTCATAGTCCTCTGGTCCAACTTGGAGACAACACGGGAACATAAACAAGTAGGGGTGAAAATTATATAATTCTCAGTAAGGCAACTCCCCAAATACACAATAATAATGTCATTATCGTCATCCTAGCTACTTCAGTTTATTAAGAAAATGTGAGCATGCATCATATATTGAAGATTCATTTTAAAGTTCAAAAACCATTCTTCCGAAGTGGATCTCTTTTATTATTCAATCACTTAATACACACATGCCTTACTACTTAACATTATAGTAACTCATCTATCACTTTACATGCCCTCGGTACCTCGAAGGGAATGCTATACACATCATCCCTATCTTTCCGTGCCCTTGTCATAATAAAGGGGACCTTTCCGTGCCCTTGTCATTAAAGGGGACATTTTTGTGTCCTTGTCATTAAAGGGGACTTTTCCGTGCCCTTGTCATTAAAGGGGACTTTTTCTTCTTTACTTAGCATATACATCATCCTCAAGCTCACATATACAAGCATCACAAACATATATGCATTAACATCAATTTCTAACCTTCTTAATACTTCAACCATATATATATACACTGATTCCAATCCTCTCTTTGTATAGAAACATTTATCATGAGCACTCACATTTATATAGGTGTAACATCATCTTTAAGCTCACATAGTATCAATGAAATCAAATCATATACATTTCATCATCTTTTCAGCCAATCTAGTATGCTGCCAGAATTTCAGTTCTAAAGAAAATTATGGTTAAATTGGTAAACATCATTAGAACAGAGAAAAAATAATTTTGAAAGACAATTCAATGTATTAATGAGCTGCTGTAAAATATTCAACGTATAATAAATTTTCTAGCTGTACTTATAAAATTTCACAATTTCAGAGGTTAGAAACTACACAATCTCAATCAACAATCATAAGTCCTAATTGTTATACCCTACCAAATGAGCTCAAAAATTTATACAAAAATTGATGTTTCAACTTCAAAATGTCCTCAACCTCTTATACAAATTTCAGCTTAAAATTCAATCAATTGATAGGGTAACAAAATTAGACAAATTTAGTTCTACAAACTGGACTATACGGCAGAAACCCTAACCTATTCAGTATTCCAATTTTTAGAAAATAGAAAAAGTGCTTAATATGAGCCAAGAAAATTAGTAGAAACTCTTCTATATGTTAGCTTCATCATATAAAATTTTTAGCTCATAATCATGTCTCTAAATCAGTGACGAAAAAATCAAAGTTTTTCAGCTGTTTACTCAAAAATGGGATTTCAAGCAGTAAGGGTCAGAACATGTATTAAGAAAATAGCTTATCTAATTTCATCCAAACCCTCTACCAAAATTAACACATCAGTATTCATGTATAATCAGTCAAGAAAACTAGGAATTTTGAAATTAATCAATCAGAAAATTCCAGAACAAAATTAGAAAGAAAAGTGGATGAAATAAGCCCTACTTGGTGGCTTTAGTGACCTTGGCTCCAAAGATGATCTTGTTCACTTCAAAGCCTCGTAACCCACACCAAACACTTCCTTATACAGTAGATGATGGTCTCTCAAGGTGGGAAATGATGAGGAATTAAAATTTCAATCGGTTAGATTTGTAGGTATTGATGTGTAGAACAAGTTTAGTGAAGGAAGATTTTGGTTTTGACAAATCTAGGCTAGTGTTTTTGAGATTTAAAATCAAGAGGAAGCTCTTGAAAATGGAGGCTGCTGCTCCTCCTTGATGCATGGCCAAGAATACCTTTTGCTTCTTGGACAAGATTTAGTTGTAGTTATCTTGTAAGAATGTTGGAATATTATAATATATAATTAAGTAATCTTTGACCTAAGAAAGAAACATAGATGGCTAAGATTAAATCTTGCAATTCACAATTGAATCTTGGCCATTCATTTGACATAAGTGGATAATCTTCTTTAATTTGTAAAGATTAACTTAATTTTCGGTGTTAAAAATCGCATACCAAAATTTCACCAAACGGGTAAAACTGTGTACCCGGGTAATCAACTATTGCCCAAAAATTATTTCTAGGTATAAAATATTTATTCATACCCATTTATAATATTAATCCTATGATTTCTCAGTTTCGAACATCTCTGGGCCCTAATTATGGGGTTTTGGCTATCCCGGTGAGCCTGCAAGGCCCACAAGGGTACTATTTATTTTATTTTATTTTATTACAAATCTGTTGAATCGTCCTCATCATTTCTATATCTATCAGATTTTTGAAATTATGACTAGAAAAGATCAAATTAATTTTTATATAATTTTTAGGGTGTTACACAGATACCGTAAATAATTAATGGACACTCAAATATCCATAAAGAGCTAAAACCATTTGATGTTATCAAGTAAAATCAGGCCATGGATAAGCACAAAGATTCCAATTAGCCTCCTCCTCTACTTTGAACAACTGACATGATAAAATTCCAATGTGTTCTTTTCAAAGACAAAAAGAAAGCATAAACCAATAATAATCTCATGAACTATTTATGAGCCAAAACTATCTCAAGGAATTGAATTGTAGTCATACTAAATGTCATATTCTCTTCTTATGACATACAAAGTCACAAAAACTTCAAGCATCTCAGTAGCAGAAAGAAAAGTTACAACTTAAGCTTACATAAACAAGCAAGCATAAAAATGAAAATAAGGAAGGTTGGTACCAGATGTGATGAATAGAGCAATAATAAAGTACCAGTTCTGGTACATAGTCCATTTCTCCCTTCACTTTAAGGCTCATAATTTTAAACTTGACCTTGCTTTTTTTATCAATTGGTTTTTCATTGTTCTTTGGTGGCTCCATAAACTTAAAACTGCCAAATATGTCACACAACAATTGTAAGAGGATTCACCAAATTCCAATTACTTGACTAGTTTGCTTAGCACAAGTTTTGAAAGACAAGCAACTAGTGGCAATTACACTTTCACCAAGTGCAAGAATACCACCTAGAAGGGGCATGTAACAACTCTTGGGTGCAGTTGTTTGAAACTAAGACAAAACAAAACATCACCTTTAGCCGTGATTAAAGTGAATAAACAAAGCAACAAAAATGCCATTAGTATATTATAACTTATTGGTATACAAGAATAGAAGTGTTCCATAGTCCTATTAATACATGCTATGAAATTAGTTATTTGATCTTATACGATTTCCAATTATCAAAATCAATTCTTGCTTCTAGAATTGATATCAAGAGAAGTGAAAATTTATTGCTTTCTGTCATAATCACTTTTAGAGAAATTACCAAACATAAATCATTTTATTTCAAAATTAATTCTAACCAAATCAATTCTAACAGAATCAATTCTATAAATGCAAAACCAAACATACTTAGAAAATGTCTAGATGGAAAACTCTATTCAATTTATTTTTTAGGTTGAATAATAAAAATGTGTCCTAGGAGGGATCAACATACATTGATAGTGAACTCACAAAAGTTTCAATGAAGAGTTAATCACCAATTCATCATATGAGTGACATTGTAGTCTTACGTCTGTGTCAAACATCGTCTCTAAACCTAAGAAAATAAGGACAAAATGATAAATCGAGACATGAATCTCACCTTGAAAGTTACATGAGACTTGCAGGTGTTTTTAATTGCGATTGCACTCCTAACTTGCATACCAAGTTCATCTCCAAAACAAAGTCACAACATATAAACAAGGGACACAAATCTAAAATCTACTAGAAATTCAAATCATATTCTTAATCTTGCTCATAATTGAAAAAAGAAAAAAAGAAGAAGCTAAACTTACCTTAAATGTAAGATAGCAATGAAATAAGGAAAGAAATCAATTTATGATTGGATGGTATTATTAGTGTATAGAAATTAAACTCTTAAAAGTATTATGCTGCATAGGTTCTCTCTTCACTTCTTTAGAGTTACTCTTCAACACTCTTTCTAAATATAATAGGTTAAATCAAGCTAGATAAGACAACTAGTTACTTTGGGAAAAGAAATTTCAAAGGTTCGTGCAAATGCAAAAGAGACGTGTACAATCCTTGGAAGTAAGCATGTCTAAATTTCTCATAAAAGAATAAACCACAATAAACAAAAGCTTAATCCTAAAGTTCAACATCTAATCCAACTATAATTTATAAAGTTTACTCTATGAAGTGCTTCTAGGTTCTAACATTGCCGCAAAACTAAAATCTTAAAGCTCATTTGATTCATCTCCTAGCTCAAAAAAAATGCAACCTAATCCAAATGATTACGCCTTCGATTCAACATAATTAATTTTAGCACAAGCTCAAAAAGACACCAAACACAGTCAAACATACAAAACTCTTAATCAATTCCACTTTCTTTTCCAAATTTCCATAATGCATCACATAAATTCAAGCAAAAGAGAACAAAAAAGCAATGCGGCAAAGGCAAAAACAGAGATCGCAAACACAATGGCAGAAATCGCATTCATTGTAGCACTCTAACAACAAATGCACAATCACATGTGAAGATAGAGAGAGAGAGAGAGAGAGAGATAGATAGATAGATAGATAGATAGAGAGAGAGAGAGAGAGAGAGAGAGAGAGAAGGGGAAGAGATAGATAGAGATAGAGATAGAGCGAGAGAAAGAGAGAGATACTTTTGGTTTTACTGTTGCTCCTAATCCACCCAAACTAAAAGAAATACAAGTAATATGCAGATAATGGGTCATAACTGCTAAATTACAAGAATAAATGTTTTGCTTGCAGCATGTATAATAGAGATTTTTTTTTTACCTAAAAATAATTTTTTTTCACAAAAAAATCTCTGGGTGACTACCTCTAATTTCAGGGTTTCAATGGATCAGAGGAAGTTGTAACGGTGTGTTTAGAGGAACCTTCTAAGTGGAGCAGTGGCAGATCGAAGCCAACCAATGGAAATCACGGAGGAAGCTATTGGTAAAAAGTGCATGTGAAGGGGGGTTGAATTGTGCTTTCTTCTCTTATATCCTTTTCATAATCTGAAATGTTTAGCAATATATTATAAGGCATTAAGCTTGAAATGTCATGGAAAAAGATTATATATTTCATAAAGTAACTTTCTGAAGCATAACATTAGAATAGAATAGATAAAAAGAATAGACATTCAGTAAATATTGAAAGATAACGCAAAGTAGTGAAAATAAAAGCAATGAAGGAGAAGATATGACATAGATGATTTTATACCGGTGCCAAACCTGCTTACATCCAGTACTCAACTTCTGTTGATATTCACTAAAACCTTTCTCAGCCTGAGAAAGTAAAAACCAAATAGTCTTTGCAATAGCATTCCCAAGCTCTAACCTGTGACCAGTAGACAACTTCTACTATCACAAGTCAAGTAGTTATTCACCAGCCTCTCCATGTTGAACCGAGAAGTTTTTCACTAGCCTCTCCAAGCTGAACCGAGTAGTCTTTCACCATCCTCTTCAAGTTGAACCGTGATAAGTAGACCACCCCTACTATCACGTTGTAAGTAGTGATTCAGCAGCCTCTCCAAGTTGAACCATGATAAGTGGACAACCCCCAGTGACATATTGCAAGTAGTTTTTCCTTAGCCTCTCCAAGATAGCTCACAATGATCATTATTGGATTAAGGAAACAAAGGTTAAATGTTTGGGTTGCCACTCAAACTAACCTACACTCAAGTTTCCTTACAAACATACAATGAATAATGTAGAATAACTTAATGACTCCTTTCTAACATCTCTTCCAGGGAAGAGTATATGAGCTGTTTAGTAACATAGAAAGAAGATTTTTACAATCAAGGAAACTTATTACTGAAAGTAATAAACTTATAGGATGTGAGGAGAGATTTTCATAGAGTTTCTACACTTATGTCGTCAATCCTATTTTCCATTTAAGCACAACATCTCTATTTATAGAGGTTTTCCTTCATGATTGTTGCCTTTGATCTATTGTCCAAGTGACACGTGTTAATAATATGTTTGTGTCTTGGAAATGCAATCTAGAAAAGTAGACTGATAGCTTATCAGATCTGTTGCAGAAGCCATTGTGAAGTTAAGGTTTTTGATGTCTATTCAAAAATTACTTTTTTACTTTCTAAACATGGTTTCTGAACTTTTCCTTCTAAAAGCTAGAGTGGTTAACTAATAGGCAGAAGAAATAATACGTCAGTTTGAAACTAGGTTTGACTTGAAATTTGAATTTTGAAATTCAAATTTTGCTTCCTTTTTCCAGTAAGGTTCAGCACTCCACATTGAAATGAGCTTTCTGTGTGCGATATTAGTTCCTTGACGATTCTTTAGTCTTCTAGTCTTCAATCAAAGTGTTATTGATGTTGAAAGTATTCTGATCATGATAATTGAAGGTTGTGTAACACATTGTTATCAGAGTTTTCTTGATATATTCATTCTGCGTATACTTTGTGATGTTCAGTGCTACTTTCTGAAGACTCGTGCCTTGGTTGCTTGTTCTTGACTTGATTTACTTCAATTCGTAATGCATGTATATGTTTTTTGCACGATATAATATTCACTTCTATTAGGTTCAATGCATGTATATGTTTTTTTGCACAATATAATATTTACTTCTATTAGGTTCAATCTCTTAACACGAGATAAATCATATTTGCACATGTAAAGTAAGATTATATTCTCGCTTCAAGTTCGTGTTATGCAATTCAAAAATTCCTATATGCTATGTTAAGAAACTCAAGGTAAATCGTTCTTCAAAGTATTTTCTTTAAATTGGTTTTGTTATCATTCAAAACATATAGCCCTGATGTTTTTTGAAGGGTTCTAGAGCTTATAGAAGCTAGCAGCAATGAAGGAACCTTCAAAGCGGACTCAAAGGAGCATACCCGAGGAAAGCAACTCCAACATGAGGAAGCTGCAACTCGAAGGATGAGGTGGCCGTCCGCAACGTGACTGAGGCACAGAGTACGGTGGCCAAGGCAGACTTTCACATAGTGGCAGCGAAGCCACGAAGGCCAAAGGATGAAAGGGTTTGAGTTGTGGCTGAAAAGGATAAAAAATATCTAATGTTTTAAGCAGGACAAAGTTAATTGGGAAGATGTGAAAAATCTAGGGATTTGATAGAAGTATATGTGTTTCATTTGTTTTTGATAGAGTTTTTAGTTTTAGAAAGAGATTCACAAACTGTTAGTAGGAAAATACATTTTGAGTGGCACTAATTAGTTTAGGCAACGATTTAATTGTAGTTCCTATTAAAAAGTAAATGGCAACACTTTCAAAATATTAGGAATTGATTAAAAAACCTATTTATACAAGATAGAGTAACAGTTTGAACATGTTGTCTTTTTCTTCTGCGACAATTTTTCTAAGTGTTGCCTTAGAACCCATTGCCAAAGCTCTGTACCCAAAAAAGCATGCTATTGTAACACCCTAAATCTTAACCTAATAATACTAGTATGTATTTAGGTTAATCTTTAGAATATTACCTCTTGGTCTCATTCTTTACTTGAAAATACTTAGCGGAAATATGGGTAAAATTTTTCTTTTTGGAATTAAAACCAAAGTGAGAGCCACGCATGATTCTTCGAACGAAAATTCATACAAGTCATATGAGCAATCATAACAAGCACATAAATAACATGGACACATCAACTGATTATATATATAGATAATGTGCCTACCAAAAGGGGCAGGACTATTTGGTACATAGTAAAACGAAATACAACTGAAATGTGAATACAAGGAAATCATAAAAGAAAGTATATGGAAACCATGAAAGCAACACCCATACCCATGTGCACCTAGAGTAGACAACCTCATATACAAAAGAAGGTTTGTCCTCAACTATGTGGCGTGTGTGCACTAGCTACTACCCACCCTATGCACCTACTCCTGCTGGTCCGAGTACTGAGGGGTGGAATCGATCCACTGGCGAATCTTGGCAGGAGTGGTTGTGCGGATCATCGGAGCGTGTCCACCGCGTCGAGGACGCATGGATGGCCGATGAGCCAACCTCGGCTGAACTACTATTTCCTCACTCCCGGCTCTCATCGGTGGGGGAGCGGGGCTGGAGCTCCAACTGTACATATGCGAGGGCGGGTCCTCTGATGGATCGGTCTCCGTCATCGAGTCCGAGGCACGAACTCTGGTAGTCGCATGATACGGCATCGACTTTCGGCTGCATGCGGAGGATCTACTCGTCGCGTGGTTTGGCTCGCTCAAAAATCGTGTTATGATGATAGGGAGCAGTCGGGGTGAAGCGGTAGCTCCATACTAGGTGCGCGAAGGGTCGTCCCATAAACATAAATACTTTGACAGTGCAGTGACCCTCAAAATGGTATGACCCAGTCTTTGGGTCATGGTGCAGCTCCCATGTCGGGGTGTCGATGAAGAGTACGAAGGTCGCCATCTGAAGATGTGACGGAAGAAAAGAGAGAGGGAATGAGAACCTTCTAAAAGAATTCTCAGTAGGGAAATCCCTACCTAAGTGACATCATCACATCCTCAGGAACCTTGGGTTTTATTTCTAAAAAGTGTGCATGCAAGTAAACTTCTTTTAATTTTCTAAAGTATTAATTATCCAAGGTCCGTTATATTTTACAATGCATCTTATGACTAAGCATGGAACATACTAAGGACATGGATGCATCATAAAGGTAAGCCAATCAATAGAATAACTAAGAAACATTATAACATTGGCATAAGGTGATAGGTATAGCACATGTGACATTTTAAACTTTAACTTTCATCTCATGGGGCCACCCTAAAACATCTCTAGGTTATGAGCTCATACCTTAACTAGTCGTCACTAGCTCTTACTTATCCTATGATGTTTAACATAATCCCGACTTAAAGTACAGGCTAGGGGGCAAATTAAGGATCACCTCTTAGGGTCATTTCCTCTTTGAAATGCTCTACTAGCAACTAGTGCATCGTAGTATTGTCCGCTTTGGCAAGCTTTATGTCAATACCCTCACGGATTTGTTTTCTTGAGGGTGCTCGGCTAGACCGGTGTCACCCAAGAAGACGTCTTAGTGTTGTGTCACATTTAAGTTCTCATGATTTTTCAAAAAGACCATTTTCTAAGTTCCTCAAATTTGATGGAAATTCGTGACATGACATTGTAGACCGAATTTCCTCAAATTTGCTTATGCCATGAAAACATATAGGACTTACACAAGCATATCATCATGTAAAACTTCTTTATAGCACATATCAACTTATCATAGACAAAACTCATGTATCATATGTCATAAATTAAGCATCATAAAAACTCAAGACGTTTTAATGTCTTATGCATTGACCCTTAAGGTCCTTAACTCACGCTCTAAGTTATTAATCATCAAACCTAATCTCTCGGGCACCTATGAGGTTATAACTAAGTATTTCTTACCTCACACTATGACCAAGAATATCTCTAAACCTCAAGGATGCAGAATTTGTAATCCTAACTTTACGGGTCCCTAGGAGTCACAACAGTGACCCTTTCTAAGTCCGGTTTGTTCCTAAGGCTTCAAGATCAAGTCCTAAACCATTTATGAGTCATTCCTACACATTTAAACTAATTTAAATCCATGATTAGCATTACTAAACCTTGCTGGACAGAATCCAGGAAATTCAAACATTAAAGGATCTAGAACTCTCAAATTAATTCTTTTCTAGTCTCTAACTTATCTTATATTCCACATAAGAGTTTTAACATTATTTTTACTCAAACATAAGCATATTATCATCATTAAAACAGCACATACAGTGGCAAATAAGTAGCAAGGCAGAACCGAAACATACATTCTCCATAAAGGCATAAAACACAATTTCTAGAGCACATAAAATACTAGTTTCTCTTGGAACCTTTTTAAACTTTCAAAACTCATTTATAAACAATTTTAACATCTAAAATCATAAGAATGTTTAAGAGGGCAGTGACCAATTCATCTTTGTCTCAAGAGGTCCTAAATTCTTAAAACTTAGTTCTATGCATTTCTTGAACTCATAAAAGTTTGGAAAAATTATAAAACATAGTCTTCAATACTTAGAAACATCAAGACCCCCTTAGGGCCGAAATATGAACCACAAGAAATAAATATTTTTATACCTTTGTTCGAGACAACAATGGGCAAGTCTTTGAGCTCTAGGATTATTTAAGTGATGATATAAAAGTAAACATGCTCATGCACTCATTTTAGGTTCCATTAGAAAGTAAAGTGATAGCATAAAATAAATATGAGGTGCAACATATTATTATCTTTGATATTTAGTGAGGACTTGAAATATAAACATGATAATGCATAGCTTGAAATATAAACATGATAATGCAAGTTCATTCATTATCTTAGTATTTAGTGATAGCAAGGAAGTACACATGATATGCAAAACATAAAGTAAACATGATGCAAGGTTCATTTTATTGTTAACTAGAGCTCATTCAAGACTTTAACAAGATAACAACCCAATACAATATCTCAAAGATCAAAATACCGAAACCGAAAGTCTTTACAAAGAAAAAGAAAGTGAAACTAAGTCAAGTTCTTTATTAAATACCCAAAACCCCTATCTAGAGAAAAATCTCTAGAACGTGCTGGCTAACTTTAAGGTTGACAAGGGTAGGCTTGGGCTTTTAGAAATCCTTAGATTAAATTTTCTTAAGTTGAAAAACCATGTGAACTAGATATCATATAGATGAAGTCATAAGGAAAGGAAAACTTAAGCTTTAGAGGTTTCTTTGAGATGAACACAAGTTCATCATCTAGAACACAAGGTCATCATCTAGAAACTCTCATCATCAAGCTATCATGTTTGAGAAGAAAAGGCCAAGAGGCCGAAATGGAAAAAGAAAAGGAATATAAAGGAAAGCTCATAACCAAGAGAAAACTAGAGGAAACACATCTTTTGAGTAAAACAAAGTTTGAAAAGAAACTCCCTACCTAGAGTGAAGACATAAAGCTTGAACTTTTGAAAAGAAAAACAAGATGATGAGCTCCTCCTTGGTGCTTGATGGTTTCGGCCAAGAGGAAGCAAGAAGGTTGGAGTTGTGTTTCAAGTGAGGTTGTGTTTGAGGTGTGATGTTTGAGAGGTTTGATGATGGTTCAAGGCTATGGGGTGGTGTTTCAAGGTTGAGAGATGATGAAGAGATGAAGAGAGGATGAAGATGAAGATGAAAAGAAAGGAAGAACTCTCTTGAAACTTGAGAGAAAAAGAAAGAACTAGCAAGACAACTCTAGAATTCTAAACTTAGCAAATGCTTCAAAATGCAACTAAGCTATCACAAGCATCCTATTTATAGAAAAATAAAACCATGGGCTCATCAAGGGAGGGAGTGGTCGTGTGGTCTTGGAGGGAAAAGGGAGAGGAAAATATCTCTTTGATTGTGTCATAGAAGCATGGTTTGAAGTATGGAAGCTATGCTACAAAGTATGGCTTGATGTGAGTTAATTTCCTATCAATTTTTTGATGAAATTAGGCTTCTAGAAACAATGCATGGCTGGAACTTTTCCAGCCACAAATAAATGGAGAAAATGAGTCATTTTAATTAGTTATTTACTTGGAAAATCAAGCTTGATTGAAAGTTATGACAAGGTATAGTGTATGTGACTTGAGGTATGGCCTTGGAGTGTTGAAAAATTGAACATGTGATGCATATGGGAGGAGGAAAGCTTCGGCCAGGCCTTGGTCAGCAGAGAGGAGGTGAGTTTTGATCATTTAATTGGGTCTTAATGGTAGGTTTAAATATGTATTAGCTTAGGTACAAAGTTAGGAATAATTAAGCTTAAGTTTAGGTGACTAAGAATGTGATTTAAGGATTTTATGACAAGATTAGGAGTGCTCATACATCATTAAAGAATTTTAAACTCATTTATGAATAAACAATGTGTAACACAATTCCATGAATTAAGGAATTGGAAAGAAAAAACACTATTCAAGATTCCATGACTAGGAGTCTTGAAATTAAAATATGATTTTAGGTTGTAATTAAGCACTTTTAGGTTCTAATCAACTTTAATAAATTATTTTGACTCAAGATTAATTAAGAAAATTAATTAACCTTCGATTAGAGCCTAATATTGCTTAGGTTTGCTTAATCACGATTAGCGTAAAAACACGAAACTATGGGCAAAAGCAGTAATTTTGCACTAATTTTACTTTGAGGACCTCAGGGATCAAAACTAAAAGTTCTGATCTACATAAAAGCGCCTTTAAAATCATGCAGAGAAGTTTGGGTTCATCCAGACTGGCACAAGGTAAATAATCACTTGAGGCTTTGGTTATTTTGACGAAAACTGAAACGAGATTTTCGATCCGAGAAGGTACACAAGCCATCCAATCCCCTTCCAACATTGAGTTTGCCCTTCAGTCTTGCCGGGACCGGCTTTCTCGACTCAATGGAAAATGACCTCAAGGGCATTTTGGTCATTTTTACTCTAACAAAAAATCGGGGCGTTACAGCTATACTGACCAAATGCAATGGTATAGAAGTGTTGCCTTTAAAAAGCATTGCCTTAGGCCTAAAATGTTGTAGTGATTCCGATTGCAAAACAGACACCCCACCTAATCAAGGACTAAGGGCTCATCACTTTAATCTAATGGATCATAACAGCTGGAAAAAAAATACACCATCGTGGTTATGCAATCGGGCAATTCAAGCTTGACCTAGAATCCTTGGCACTCATTGCCCGACCTATGACCAATACCAAAAGATCTGAACCGCCCACCTCATCAAAATGCTAGGGGCTAATCATTCTAATGGTTTGCATGTGACCTACAATCACCATTCAAATGTGATGTGATTTCCCTCCACTCTAGATGCGACATGTGTCTCTACACCTTCTCTCATAACTATCATTGCAACAATTTAAAAGGCGCACTAAGCTGCGCATAACAAGTCAAATCATTCGAGCTGGACATGCAATCCTCGGTAGAAGTGTCTCGACAATGACTCCTCAACACTAGCTACTCAGCCAACAACCAAGCTTAGGGGCTATGTATTGGACTAGAAATATAGGCTAGGAACCTTGTCCAATCCTTGGGGAGCTCGGACAATGGCTCCACAGGTCGACCA
This sequence comes from Dalbergia cultrata, assembly GCA_031216105.1. Taxonomy (NCBI): domain Eukaryota; kingdom Viridiplantae; phylum Streptophyta; class Magnoliopsida; order Fabales; family Fabaceae; genus Dalbergia; species Dalbergia cultrata. The sequence continues at coordinate 40,254,288 of CM062348.1, forward strand.
TATGGCATGGAATCCTTCCACGAATCCTCCACTGATTTAGCATAGAATATCTCTTAGATTGACTACCTAATTATACGAGATCCCCTATTAGCCCACGGAATCTCTTGTTGTTATATAATATCTCATATTATATCATATCTCGTACAAATATAGAATATATTTAATATCTACTAATTCCTAATAATATCTCCTATATTTAGGGAAGATTATCTCCTAACTTATTATGGAGTCACATCATACTATAAAAGGGGCTCAATGCCTCGAAGTATCACAATTTTATTACATATTATTATTTAACCACTCTATACCTTATTCATTTACTGACTTGAGTGTCGGAGTATTTTTGTAGGTACCCCATCTTACTCTCATGGACGATTGGAGGAACCTGTAGTCTTCTCAGATTTCCAGGTAAGAACAACATTCTTGGAAGACAAATACTAAAATTTTTTCAATGCTCTCAATTAGTTTTACTAAACATACAATCACCCTAAAATAAATTGATTGTTCCGAGCTTGCCAACCATATTTTAATGTAATTCCCTCATCAGGGGAAAATATTTGCATCAAAACATTTTACATGAAAGAAGAGAGTACATGGAGAGAAATCAACAATAAATTTGAAAAAATAATTTAAAAAATTTGAATTGAAAACAAATGGCAGATTTGAAAGGTTAAAGGCTTGAAGCTATACACATGTTTAGTTAACTATGGTTACATTATCTAATTAATATTTTTAAATATTTTATTATAGGGGATAGGAGGAATCCATTTATCTAATGTGTCATATGATTAGTCGATCAGGGCAAACATATGTTTTACACAGTATGCAACTAAGAATTTCATTTCATTTTATTTGATGTTTATTACATTGGTCTTTAAAAAATTATTATTCTCTACTATAGTTTTGTTTTAAATATTATTATAACTAAAGCATTAAATATCAATAATAAGATATAATTATTTTTTTATCATCTAAAAATTGTGTGCTGCCAATAAATTAAAAGGGGAAGTAAGCATAAATATTTTTTGTCTAAGTTTTTTAGATATCATTTAAATATTTAAGAAATCATTGAATGCAATAGATTTGATAAAATGATAAATAATAAATTTAGAATTCTTTTAACAATTTTACTATTTAAATAAATTTCTATTTATATAATTTCTCATATATACTATTTTTTATTTTAAATATGTAAAAAACTCGTTGAATGGTGTGCATTTTCCTGTCTTAATTTACAGATGTTAAAACCTGTGCGACGTAGTGGAAACCAACCAAAACTTATTTCACAGTAATGTTTAATTAACTATTTTGTTTAACATTATTGGGGCATCTTATAGATGAATATGTAAGTAGGATATATATATATATATATATATATATATATATATATATATATCCAGATATAAAATGTATTACAAATATGTCCTGTTTTGAATTATATAAAAAATCAATTTAACTTGATTTTCATGTAAACCAATCGAGCCAACTTTTTATTTGCACACAAATCAATTTAAATCGATTTACTCATAATCAACTTAAATCGATTTTGAAAAAATGTCATATATATGTGTGTTAGAATGTCACAAAAATTGCATCGATTTAAATTGATTTATGTGCAAATAAAAAGCTAGTTAAGTTGATTTACATGAAAATTAATTTAAATTAATTTCTGTATGGATTTGGATCCTCTAAAGTGAGAATCTCACTTTAGAGGATAAAGTGAAGGGATTTTACTATTAGATCAATAAAGTAAAGAAAATCTCATTTCTAATTTTATTAATCCAAGGGTGAAATCCCTCACTTTACCTTCTAAAGTGAGATCTTCAATTTAGAAGATCCTTACTCTATATAATATACTATTTTTTTATTTAAATATGTAAAAAAGTCCCATTCAACTCAGTTGGCATACATATGTCCGTGATGGTTTGCCGCCTGATATTATTCATTATCATCCACTATTCAAAGCCATAGCAACTTACATTTTTATAAACGAAACAGAAAATAGTGCTACAAAAAGCAAAAGAAAAAGCTGACTAAAAGAAAAAGCATTCAGCAAAAGCCAACCGACAACCCGAAATACAGCATCTTGGAATTTTTATTGTAACATAATTTAGTGTTGCCAGATTTCATCTTCTATTCTTAAATAATATCAATTTTCCTATCTTGATAATTATTTATCCTGCCATTAGTTAGCACCCACACATAACGATAAGAGCAAATCTGCATGGTAGGAATTGAACAGCAATCATGGGAAGGCCATGATTACAGACTGCACAGCATGAATGGCTTTCACAGTGTAAGAACTGAACCCAGCCAACTTGATCACACAGTCCCACTCTTTCAGTGTCCGCTCTTTGCCCAAGTTAGTGTGGGCCATCATTACCATGTCCAGCATCAACCCTACGTCCTTTAAACCGCCTTGCTTTCCTCCTTCTTCAATCACTGCCTCCACAATAATAACCCTTCCGTTTTCCTTTGGAATGGCTTCCCTGCACTTTTTCAAGATCTGGATGCTCTCTTCATCTCCCCAATCATGCAAAACACTCTGCAAGTGGAAACATCAATCAGTCACATTATTTACTAAAAATTAGTTAAACATCAATTCAATAGATATCACCCACCCCTTAATAATTATTAACTATCTAGTTCAATGACAAAGCATGAAGAAATTATTACATACACATCATTTAATGCATGTGATATGTAAGTTACTATATTAAAAACATAATGAAAACAAAAGAACACAATGATTAACATAATTAAGATATATTGTGCACATTGAATTTTTTTTCCAAGAAATCCATCGCTAGACATAGGGATTAATCCTTTTATATATTGTAAAATCATTTAAGTGGTTAGACACTGATCACAGGTTTTAGAACTGCTTCATTTCTAAGATAATAATCGAACATTTGACACTTAATTAAGGAATGAGAGAAATCTTTAAATATAAAAAAATAGAAAATGAGACACTACATACTAATGTGAATAGTATTAAAGTATGTGTGTATTGAGATGAGACAAATATATTATGTTTATGTGAAAAGTGAGTCATATTAAAAACTGGCAAAACTTGATATTAAGAGTGGGTTTAGTAATACTATTTGGAGGGGTACCTGGCTTATGAAAAGCATAAATCAATTTTTTCCATTTGGTAAACCAAAAAATTAGATGCTTTGCTCTCGACTTTTAAAAGTCTGTGGTGTTTTTAAGAGTATCTTATGGGATGCTTTTAAGAGGTGACTTATACTCTGTTAAATTCAAAAAATTAAAAAAAAAGCTAATATAACCCTTAAATTTTAATTAAAATCTAACTTTATACTTCCACTAATTAAAGTTTCTAATTTGTGTTTCTTCCATTGAAGATTTTGACTCCATTTTTTACGTCTATTATAGTCATCTTAAATTTTAAAAGAAACTTTACAATACATTTGCCAAATACTATTTTTATAACTTGTGCTTAGTGAGAGTAATTTCTATATCATTTTACTCAATGGTGCTGCTATGGTCCTTTGAGAGTAGCTTTTTGAGAGCTCAAAAAGCTCAGTGACTTTTTAAGAACCACAATAATACCAAACCAAATCTAAGAGTTCTTTGGTGGCTAGGAGAGTTTTAAATCATGGATAATGCTTGCGATAATTCAAGATCAAAAGATATGTAAGTAGAAAGTCAAACGAAAAAACAAACTCTCAGTGAATGAAAATGTCTATGCAATAATATCTCATGTATAGTGCGTATACATATTAATAGAGCTAAGCTGTTAAGAAAACAAAAGTTAAAATTTTGTTAAAAAAACTAAATAATCATTACAAGAAAAATGAGTATTTTTATCAATTCAAACATTAAAAGTTTTAATAAAAATATTATTAAGGAAAATTTATTTTTGACAAAAGTAACTGTTAAAAATATTTATAATTTTTTATTAATATTTAATAATTATCAATAAAGGTATAAAAGTATTTTTAATGATATTTTATGATAAAATTATGTTTTAATAATATTTTTATTGACAGTTTGATTATTAAAAATACTTATTTTTCATGTAAAGGGTTGAATGAAGGGAAAAATTATTTGTCCTACATTTCAGAATATTTTCGAAGGAATGCCGTGAAGTATCCTTAAAAATTGGTCAAGAGTATGTTTCAACTTTTCTTTCAATCAATATTTATAAATATCTCATTATGTTGGAAAATATCCCAAAAACTGATACGAAGGCCGTTACTCTCGATTGAAAACTCATACCTTAATAACAACGGCATCAGCTTTGGGAATACCTGTAAACATGTCACCAGCTACATGTTCCACCCCATCACATGCTGGGGCCACAGCGATGACATGAGGAAGATCAAAGTTGATTCCTCGAATCCAAGGGCAGGACTGAACCACGATGCGCAAGGTCGTGCCGTTTCCCCCACCAACATCCACCAGAGTTTTGACGCCATCAAACTCCTCGCTGCAACCTTCAATGATGGCAGGCACAGACAACCTAGTATCACATGCCATGGCATCATTGATGAGGTTGCTATGGCCCGGATTCTCCGCTGCATATTGCCACACGTCTTCGCCGTGAGCCTTCTCAAAAGAGGAGTTGCCGTTTGCCAGAACACGAGCACTTAGACTGTGCCAAGGGGCAAGCATCACGGCACTGCTTTCGAGAAGTACAAAATCAGCCATGCTGTGTTGTCCTTTTCTCATCAAACGACGAGAAAGAGGAGTGTTAGCATAGGCAATAACGTTATTGTTTGTGGGTATGGCTTTAAATATCTTCCTGTGAATCAGGAACCTCATGATGCGGTTAAGGAAGGAAGGATCACACCCTAGTTTTGATGATATCTCAGACAGCGTCATGGGGCTACCATGGCTGTCGATGGCATCAGCTATGCCTAGCTCAATGGCACATTTCACCACTGCCTGTTCCACATACCCAAATATGTACTTCCATATATCCACTTGAGCTTGTGCTTCTTCCTCCAATTCTTCTTTCTTTTCCCACCCTAATGGCATCGGCTCTCGTCGTACTTCTGACGCCATATCTAGATTAATCTTAGTAAATGTATATAAATGTAACTCTTTCTGTCTCTGTGGTTTGTGATTTAAGGTTGGAACTTGAAGGCTTCATATTTATAGAGGTTAGTAACACATAATGGATTGTTATTAAAATGTGAAAAATATTGCCCTTGCATTATAAAATTGCTATGGTGAATTCGAGGGACATGCCACTTCATGCACAGGTCAGATAATGTTTTTATTTTTTTCACCAACCTCTCATGTTACTTTCTTTGTAAATTTTTGCGGCCATTTCTTCCTGAAATGAAAAGGTAATTAAACAAGTGGCGGGACGTTGATGCAACTGTATCATTTTTAAATGCGCTCACATGATATGTGTTTATAATGAAGAAAAAAGAATAATGTTAAGATTCAGGCCTTATTGGTAAAATATAGTTTTATAGAAATGTTAGATAGAAAATCATCCATGTGTCTGCTCATCAGCTTAAATAGAAGGTTTATAACATTGTATCAAAATTGCCATGACCAAATGGTTAAGGATTTGACCTCTATTAGTTCTCATTCTGATAAAATTGCTAACGCTTCAAGCCCAATAAATGGCATTAGCATACATAAGAAGGTATATTAACTTAAATATAAAATATTTCTTTTATCTTTACCTATCACCTCAAGTTTTTGGAATAAATCAATTATAACAAGGGGAAAACAAGAATGTTAAGCTTCTTGCCCGGCCCTTAACATAAATAATAATAATAATAATGATAACAATAACAAAAACAATAATAATAATAATGGTAATGAGTAACATGAATGTAAATTTCAGGTCTTATTGGTCAAATATAGTTTTACAAGGTAAAAAAGGAATATCAAGCTTTACTCACTTCTCTTAATTAAGATAGAAAAGAAAATACGAATGAGCTCAAAACTATCGAAAAAATGAAAAGAGTAAACATGAAAAAAAGAAAGTAGCCATATCATGCAAAGCCATATAAACGTATGAGTATGGTTTTATAAGCAATTGATTTTTTATTTTTTCTAAATGCTAATTAATGGTTGATTTAATTAATTAATCTATCATAATAATTGTAGAAAAGGTTAATTGTTGATTAAAATTTGACCATGTTTGATTTCTTCATTTTAAACAAAGATATTAAAGTTAGAAATTCTTCGTAGAGGCATAAGAGAAGAAAAGGATAAGAGTTGATCAGGGGACCTCCTATTCAAAGAGCTGAAGAAGACAAACAACTATATGGGCTCAAATGTGAACAAAAATGTAATTCTAACATTCAAAAGTGGATAACTAATTGAAATACTTATTCAAACATTATTGAATGTGATGATGGTCCCCAATATCTCCGTTCATCTATCACATCCAATAATAATAGAATGAGTGTTTCAACTAAATACCTATTTTTCAGTGTTGGAATAAAATTACTCCAATTGCGACATATGTTGTTTGATTAAGTATATATAAAAGTGTGGAATGATAAATTATACTCGCATTATAAAATTATATATGGCACACTTGCTTTTTAAAATTTGATAAGGTGGTGCATTCGTGGGGCACTAGGACATACCACTACTACAATTCAGATCATGTTTGTATCAACCCACCCTTATATTTATATTTATTTATTTTATAAAGTTGCATCCATTTCTTCTTGAAACGGAAAGGCAATCTCTTTTCTTAAAACCAATGAAGAGAAAATGGATCGGACCGACTGGCTTAACCGGGAACTGCTCATCGTGCCGATCCGGTTAAGCCCCCAAACTTGTGGAGGTCAAAACTGATCAACAAGCGGTCAAAACCGGGTAAAACCGGTGGACCAGTTTGATTGCAAAGGTTGGTCGGTTCAGGTTTCGCATCTGCTTCTGGCCTTATACTTCATGGTTCTTCTGCTTTTGCTTTGTGCTTCTGCTTCTTCTTCACGCTGCTTCTACTTTGTGCTTCTGCTTAGCACTTTTGCAGAGGTTGGCTAGTTCGTGCTTATGGTTTTGCTTCGCACTGTGATGCTTTTGTTTTTGCTTCACATCTTTTTCTCTTTTTCTTGGTTATAGTTTCACGTTGCTTCTGCTTGCTTTTATGTTTCTTTTTGGGGTAGAAGAAGGAAAGAGATGAGATGGAGCTGTATTGGTGAATGCGTTGGGTTGGGTGATGATGGAGACATGATAGATAGGGAAAGTGAGAAAGATGGAGAGAGAGAGCATGTGTGAGAGTTTTTGTTTTGAGTTTTTTTAGTTTTTTAATGGTGGTGGTTGAGTGATGTAATGGTGGAGGAGGGTGTGTGTGGGTTTGGGATTTATTTGGAGTATTGGGTTGAATTTTATTAATTTGACATATTCATTTGACCCAATTAAACACACATTTGTCATCGGTCTCATAATAATTTTTTATTTTTAGAAATTATTACAATAATTTAATAATTTGCTCCGCGTGTATATATTTATGTATATTTTATTATATTCCGATTGAATCCCAACTGAATCGATTAAACCTTTAAATCTTTGAACCAGTGCCTTGATCGATTCAATGCCCGATCCGGTTTTCTCTTCCTTGCTTAAAAACCAAGACAGCCATTATACTATTTTTATTATCTTTAAATGCATTCATGATATGTGTTTACAGGAAGACAAGGTCATAATATTTTTTAGCAAAGGTTAATTTTGGTTAGGGTTATTAAAATAGGCTAAATTGGTCAGGCTAACCCATTTATCTACTAGAAAAAAATTGCAAATTGAATCTAAAAATTTTAACATGTTTAATACTAATGCGTATTTAATCCAAAGTGTTTAACTTGTGGGTTTAGCAGGCCAGCCTAGCAAGTAAACGGCCAGCCCGTTAACCCGAATAATTTTTTGTTTTTTAATTTACTCACTGCCCTACCAGCCAACCTCTTCCTTGCTCTCCCCCATCCTTTTTATTTTAAGGCCAAAAACGGCGCAATCTAATGCCCAAAACTCACAATCCCATTAACCCATACCACAGGCACAAACTTCTCTGAAGGTCTCTCATTTTCGCATTTTGGACTTTTCATTCTCTCGATTCTTCTCAGGCTGAAAAGAGAGCAAGAGACTTATTAGGGTTTTCATTTTCAATAGTAGCCACAATCAAGGGCGGAGGGTCATTGGGTTGAGGGATGGCCATGGCCACCCTTGGAATTTTTATTTTTTTTTTATAGATTTATATATTTATATGTATTTGGTCCACCTTAAAAAATTTTAAATGTTAACTAGATGAATTTATAAGATAATGTTATTATTTTTAAGAAAAATTAGACAAATGCAATATCTAAATATGTTATTATTCTCTCTTGTTTATTTTATTGTTTATTTCTATCTAAATTAGCAATTGCAATTCAAATATTCGATGACAATTCTTATAAACATTTTACTTAGTCAAATATTTAAATATTGTAATAGAAAAAATGTTGTGTATATGTGTTCTTGGAGTTTTGATTGAAATGTGTAATTTTTTTTAGAGTAAACAAAGGAGGCAACAATCTTAAAAACATAGTGCCTAGCTATCTTGTCCACATGTGTTAGCTCTAAAGCCCTTCATAATAAAGTCATTATAGCTTATGTTTTGAAATACAACAAAACAAATTTTGTTAAAATATTTTATAGAAAGGACTAATGGTTTGCCTGAGTTTTTTAAATGCCAAACAGGAAGTTTCTCATTGTATGTGTAATCAATTTCTTGATTATATTTTTTGTACTATCATCATCAACATGATATAAGACTCATTCAAAGAGTTCATAAAATTTTAAAGTATGAAAAGTAGCTCAGAAAACATGTTACGGTGTGTGGACCTCTTTAGAAAGAAAGATGGAGCATCACAAAGTGCATATGAAACATCAGAAAGCATGACAACACAAGAAGGTGCATTTTTGTTATCATATCAAGCACACCTCTATCAAATTTGTTCGTACTCACAAATTGAAGTCTATAACAATCTCTGAAGACTAACATCTACTTTAGAAAGAAACTCAGGAAGAGTTTGAAGGACTCAGAAATTGTAGACATATCATTAGAAATTGAATACATATAAAAAACGACACGAGCTCACCAAGAACTAAAGAAATTTGTGTTCAATGAAGATAAAGCCTCAGAAAGTAACTGCTCATATCTTATTGGCTTTATACGTGGGAGTTCAACATCCTTGATATCCTTGATGAGGTTTTTGCAAGTTGAAAAGTTCAAAAACCATGCAAGTTTGAAGAAGATAGTCTGAAGTACCTTTAGACTATACAACAATGATTTTTGTACTGTGATAGTTGCCACTGATACAACTTAGCTCAAGTGTCTAGAAGACCAATCCTAGGACACAAAACAATTGTTCAACACGTGTTAGAAAGAGAAGAAGTCAAGGACTAACAATCTCATTCAAAATTTAAGTATAAAAGCAACACACCGTCAAGCTTAAAGGAACATTTTGTGCTCAAAACTTTCAAAACTATCTTACAACTTTCTGAAGCCAAGTTCTTAATCAATTTCAATTTCTCAAGTGATGTAAAACCTTCTTTCTTGTATTCATAAGCAAACATTCTTTTGTAAGGAGTTAAGAAAGAAGTCTCTCAAGTTCTTTCCTTACACCATTCACATATATTGGGAAACATGAGTGTAGATTTGGAGTGAAACATCAAAAACCTTTATCTTATTGTATCTTGGTATAAAGATCACTCGATTGTCTTGGAAAGGCTAGAAGAAAAACTACTTGTCAATGAGGGTCGACCGTCCTAATTGCTCACTAAGGTTAGCTTGAAAAGGGTAGAGAAAGACTATCTTGATGTTTTCTTATAAAAGAAAAGGATTTAGTGGAACTCTCAATAGTGTTGGTTAAAGATTTGATGTAGGTAAGCTTGACCGAACTAATATAAAATTTTCTAAGTGATTGTAATACCCGAGCCGATTTATCTTTTAGAATTAATTGACTTTTATTTAGGGATTAATTTCCTTAATTAATTAGATAACGAATAATTAGACATTTTTAATTTGATCCAGTCTCTTAGTAGTTTGGGTGCATGTTTATGTTAGCTCATGAGCCCATACCATGAATAGGCGCTTTCCTCTGGTCTTGCCTGCACTAATGTCTGCCTAATTGGTTATCCGTCTATCTCGTAGTTTTGTCAGGTTTTGTGTTTGGTGTTGTTTGGGTTTTCTTTAGCATTTTTGTTTTTCTATTTTATAGTTGTTGAACTGTTAGGGCCTATTTGGTTTCATTTCTAGTTTTTAGTTTTCATCTTTAATTTTTTAGTCATTTCAGATTTTGTGAAATAAATACTAAAAATTCTAAAAACTACAAAATCTAGTTTTCAATTTTTATTTCCTGTTTTCAATATTTCTTTCATAAAATTCTGAAAACTGAAAAACTGAAACTAATGTTCCTATGCTTTTCTAATTATTGAAAAAGAAAATCTTTTCGTAAAGTAATGATCTCATCCTCATTAACATTAACGTTCAAGTACATATTGTAGAAAAAGTGGCGGTGGCTGTGCATTTTGCAGCCACCGAATGTTGAAAAATCAAAAAGAGATTACTGTGCACATGCATGTAATCTGATTGTACCACTGAAATATGCACAGTAACATGCACAGTAACTTTCAAAAATCATCTATAAATAGAGCCTTCAAGCAGACGGTTTTAGCATCCCGAACTGAGAAGCATTTCCTCAGTTGTAAAGAAAGAAGCAGTGTAGGCTTCTTGTAGTGAGAGAAAAATAGAGAGTGTGTGTAAGAAAATTCCAAGAGTGTAGTGTGAGTATACCTTTGGGGGGTTTTGGATATATTCTCTAGATCTGTTAATACTACTAATTGTAGTAGAAGAGAGTCTCATTAGAGGATACACTATATTGTAATTACTCTTTAAATATAGTGGAGTATTTTCGGAGTTTGGCAGTGGTTTTCCCTCAAAATTACAGGAGGGTTTTCCACGTTAAAATATTGGTGTCTGATTATCTTGATCTATTTTGTTGGTGTGAATATTAGCGAGACTATTCATAAATAGTGAAGTGGGTCCCCGCATAGTACTATTCATAAATAGTGACATGTGCCCCACTACTGATTACTATTCACGTGCTCCATTTTCAGTCTCTTCAATTTGGAGTGCTTCGCTCACATCAGAAAGTGTTTATTACACTTGGGGTGTCCCAGGCTACGATGATACCATAACAAGTGGTATCGGAGCTTTGGATCGGTGGGATTTATTCTTAATATGCTCTATAGTTTGCGGCTTAGTGCGATCTTCCACATCGAGAAAAAGAGTTTCTCCCTAATACTTAAGGATCACCTTTTGGTTCTTTGTTCTTTGGAAGGCAGTGTGATCTTTGTGAGTCACAGTTTGAAGAGGTTCTACAGCTAAGGAAAGACTTGGTATTTAAAGCGTGTCCATTGTGACCCACCTCTTTCACAGGAACTCTCTTGGTGCACGGTTTCTGATTGAGTTGCACTATTCAGTATCTGATTAATAGTATAAGGTTCGACTAAGATCCAAGATGTACGTGCCAAAATTTGAAGTGGAGAAATTTAGCGGGTCCAATGACTTGAGCTATGGAAATTGAAAGTGCGAGGCATTGCTAGGTCGGCAAGGTCTTGCGGGCGTTGGAGAACCCGAGTCATTACGATGACAAGAAGAAGGAGATGATGGTCAAAAGCAGTACAATACAGTTGAGTCTTGCGGACAATGTTCTGCGAGAAGTCATGGATGAAAAAACGATTCACTATGGAAGGCTTTGGAAGAAAAATATACGTAAAGACCTTGTCCAACAAGCTTTATCGGAGAAAGCGTACACATTCAAATATTCGGGAGGAAAATCAATGCAAGAACATATAGATGACTTCAGCAGGATGATCTCGATGTTGGGCATTTGGAATTAAAGTTGAAGATGTTGATCAAGCTATGATCTTGTTGACTTCACTACCTCAGAGTCTTATAATAATTTACGTGATACCATACTTTATGGTAGATCGATATCTCGATGAAAAATGTCAAAGAATCGCGATGATAAAGGAACATCGAAGTTAGTAGCGGATCAATGTGAAGGTCTGCGGATGGATTATTCGTGACGGCGGCGTAGTCAAGAAAGAGGATCGGGAAGCAAAAGCAGAGAAGATCAAAGTCGAAAGCATAAATCTGTGCAGAAGTGCTTTCATTGTCACCCAGACGGGACATATCGGAAGAAATTTCCCAAAGAGAAAGGAGAAATCGGGAAGTGCCTTAGCGTAACAATTGAAAGTTAGAAGATAGTGATGCGATCTTTGGTTCGAGCCTTGGTGATATTCTGAGTGACAGGAAATGAGTGGATCCTGGATTACAGCGCATCCTTTCACATGACACCTAATCGAAACTTCTTCTCATCCTATAAAAAAGGGAGGGAAAAGTTAGATTGGGAGATAATAATTATTGAGCTGGCGATGAAGGAGATGTGCAAGTGAATTTGGATGATGGTACTAAGGGCGTTTCATGCATGGCATGTACGAGTGGGTAGAAATACGATCTCATTGAGTGCCCTTGACAATCGAGGGTACAAGTTCAGCTGGAGAGGGTGGCTTCTTGAGAAGGTATTCAAAGGCTCAATGGTGGTATTGAAAGGAAGGCTACTTGAGCGGGATCTATCTATTGCTAGGAAGCCGCGTCGATGGAACATTTCTTTGTTCTATCCTCTGAAAGAAAGGATGATGCTACGATTGTGGCACATGCGGCTTAGTCATATGAGTGAGAAAGGAATGACCATACTTGCTTTGGCAAAGGCTTGTTGAAGGCACTGAAGAATTGTAAACTTAGTTTACTGTAGCGTGTATTTGGAAGCGAAAGCGGGTGAAGTTCAGTGCAGCAAACACAATAGCAAGGGAATATTGGAGTATGTCCACTCGGATGTTTGGGGTCGGCCCACGTTAACTCCTTAAGGTGGGCTAAGCTATTTTCTTACTCGATAGATGATTATTCGAGAAAAAGTCGGATTTATTTCCTGAAGAAAAAGAAGAAGTGTTAGACAAATTCAAGCAATGGAAGGCCATGGTCGAGAAGCAAAGCCCAGGCGGTCGAGTCAAGAGACTAGAAGCTGACAATGGCGGAAGAATTTTCGACAACAAAGAATTTGAGGAGTTTCTTGCGAAATCTTTGGTATAGTGAGGCACCATACTGTGCAGGGAACACCACAGCAAAATGGAGTTGCGAGCGGATAAACGAGAACACTTCTAGGCGTGCAAGATGCATGCGAATCAGCACGTAACACTTCCCAAATCATTTTGAAATTTGGCGATCCAATACTGTTTGTTTATCTGGTAAGCAGATCTCCATCAAGCGCTATTAATCTGAAGATTCCACAAGAGGTATGGTCCGGTCGACAGTAAACTATTACGATTTAAAGATATTTGGTTGTCTGCATATGCCCATGTGAATGATGGTAAACTTGAGGCAAAGGGCAAGAAAGGTGTATATTTCTAGGATATGCCACGAGGGTGAAAGGCTACAAGCGTGGTGTATAGAGAAGGCAAGTTCACCTAAAATCATTGTCATTGAGAGATGTCACTTTTTGTGAAGGCTGCAATGCTAAATCGAGAAGAAGGAGTCTAACTTAGATGATGAGAGCCAGGATCATGGTGCTAAGAAGCGAGTGGAGCTAGAGATTGACTATGGGAAGGTGAAGCAAGAAAATGATATAATGAATCGACCAAGTACTTGAGGATTGCTTAACAGTAGAACAACAAGATGAACGACTATGAAAAGCGGTGAACCAACCAGGAGAAGCGAGCCATACAGTATTGCTCTTGGTAGAAAGATGAGAAATCCGAGAAACCAAAGCGATATACGGATTTTCTTGTTTGTACACTTGACTCATTAGATCACAGATCCTATAGCCTTTGCTTTGGCTATGGCGAATGGTGCGATTGGAGATGAACCATGTACCTATCGTGATGCAATAGAAAGTAAGAGTCGAAGGAGTGGCTGATAGCAATGAATGAGGAGATTGAGTCTCTTGAAAAAAAATCAAGCGTGGGAGGCTGGTACAACTTCCAAGGGGAAAAGAGTAGTTGACTGTAAATGGGTTTACAAAGGAAAGAAGAATCCCTGGCATTGAGCCTCCAAGGTTCAAAGCGAGGCTGATAACAAAGGGTTATACTCGAAGGAGGGTGTTGACTTCCATGAAGTATTCTCTCATGTGGTGAAGCATAGCTCTATTAGGATCCTATTAGCTATTGTAAATACGTTTGACTTGGAGCTAGAGCGACTTGATGTGAAGGCGGCGTTTTTACATGGTGGTAGAGGAAGCGGATACATGGAGTCAACCAGAGGGGTTCATAAGTCTTGGTAAGGAAAATCATGTTTGCCTATTAAAGAAGTCATTATATGGCTTGGCAGTCTCAAGGCGATGGTACAAAAGGTTCGATGCATTTATGATTGTAGTCTTTGGATATAGTAGAAACCAATATGATAATTGCATCTACTCTAAGGAGCTTCGGATGGTTCGAAGATATATTTGTTGTTGTATGTAGATGACATGCTAATTGCGACTCGTAATAAGGATGAAGTTAGTATGTTGAAAACTCGATTAGGAAAAAGAGTTTGAGATGAAGAAGGACTTGGAATGCGGCAAGGAAGATTCTTGGAATGGAAATTCATAGGGGCGACATAGTGGCGAGTTGTGTTTAACACAGCAAAATTATATTATAAAAGTGCTACAACGCTTCAATATGGATCAATCAAACCGGTTGGCACTCAGATTTGGCTGCACATTTTAAGTTATCTTTGAAAAGAATGTCCAGAAGCGAGGAAGAGGTGGAGCACATGTCTCATAAACCTTGCTACGAGTGCGATTGGCGATCTCATGTATGCCATGGTGTGCACTAGACCAGGACATTTCACATGCAGTTGAGTGTGGTAGCGGTTATGAGCAAACACGGAAAGACACCTTGGGAAAATTTGTGAAATGGATCATCACGGTACCTAAAGGTTCCAGCGATGTGCATTTGGTATTTGAAGGTCGGAAAGAGCAGGTGGAGTTGTAGGTTATGTAGATTACGATTATGCGGTGACTTGGATAAAGAAGGTCATTGGCCAGGCTATATCTTTCTGATCTTTGGATGTACTATTAAATTTGGAAAGCGACATTGCAATCAGCAGTGGCATTGTCAACTCTAAGGCGAGTATATGACGATGGCCGAGAACATTAAAGAGAGTATTTGGGTGCCACGGTCTTTTGGCTAGTTTTGGATTGAATCAACATGTCTCGGTGTACGTTGCTTGATAGTCAAGCGCCATTCATCGGCTAAAAATCAGTCTATCGTGAAAGGACAAAGCACATTGACGTCGGACTTCATTTTGTCGAGAGAATGTATCAATAATGATCTTGTTGCAATTGAGAGAAGATAGCCCGCGGTGAGAACCCGGCCGATATGATGACAAAATCATTGTAGATTGACAAGTTTAAGCATTGCTTGGACTTAGTTAATATTCTGAGGAGGTTGAAAAATTGTTGCAAAATGCACGACCAAGGTGGAGAATTGTAGAAAAAGTGGCGGTGGTGCGTTTTGCGAAGATGTTGAAAAATCAAAAAGAGATTCGCGTGCACATACGATGTGTAATCTGATTGTACCCAAGGAAATATGCGATAACATGCATTAACTTTCAAAAATCATCTATAAATAGAGCCTTCAAGCGGCGGTTTTAGCATCCAGGCGAAGCATTTCCTCGAGTTGTAAGAAAGAAGCGTTATTGTAGGCTTCTTGTAGTGAAGAAAAATAGAGAGTGTGTGTAAGAAAATTCCAAGAGTGTAGTGTGAGTATACAGGGGGGTTTGGATATATTCTCTAGATCTCGATAATACTACTAATTGTAGTAGAAAGAGAGTCTCATTGGGGATACACTGTTTATATTGTAATTACTCTTTAAATATAGTGGAGTATTTTTGGAGTTTGACAGTGGTTTCCTTCAAAATTACGGAGGGTTTCCACGTTAAAATATTGGTGTCTGATTATCTTGATCCCCATTTTGTTGGTGTGAATAGTAGAGTCTATTCGTAAATAGTGAAGTGGAGTCATTGCGTAGTACTATTCATAAATAGCGTGTATTGGCTGAATTACTTTCACGTTTTTCGTCTCTTGATTTAGGTGCCTTGACTGCGCTTGTCATCAAAGTGTTTATTCTGGCAGGGTGTCCCCTCTGATGATACCATAACACATATGCATGGTCCACATGATGTAACGCAATGTATACTACATGTACAAAAGTTTGCGTGAAGAATAATTGAAATGCCGCTGCGTACTAAAAGACAGTTTCTAAAAATCAGCCAATAAATGACAAGCCAAGGAAACTAGAAGGGTGCGTATTGAGTTCAAGAAGGCATCACAAGTGACCAAGATTCTTTGCAAGGAACCGCACTAGAAGACACAATCGGGGTAGGAAAGTTTTGGTGGTCGTTTACAAGACAAAAGCAGCATCTTTGTAAACCCCGTTCTCCCTCAAACCCAACTATGTGATGCAATGTCTCCTTTGTGTTATAAAAGATCCAGAAGTTTGCTTTTTGAATAAACTGCCATTTTTTTTTAGTCTTAAAAATGAAGCCACTAGCAAGGAAAAGAGTTTTGAAAGTACAGAAGTTTATTTTATAATACCGTAATTTTCTATGAAAGGATAAGAACGCTCAAATGGTTGGTCTTTGCACCCTGCTATATTTAACCATACATAGATGATATTGTACATACAATGTATGCAGAGTGCAAATAAATTACATAGTTTATATATATAGCTTCCTCTACATAGTACATACCAAACGTACTACTAGCCCTAAGCTAGGCCAATCATTTGGTAGCTGCTTAGCTTCCACTCATCTGTGAAACCTTATTAGAATAGAAACAGTCAGATGAGCATGTCACTTTCCTGGGCACCAAAGCCTTCCATCACTGAGAGCAATAGGAGAGCAATTTGTACAAGATTTGCTGTTATAAGGTCTGAAGTAATTACTGTGGCTCCCAAACAAAGAAGAGCTAGCAGTGAGCTTTCCCTGTTGTCAAAACAAGGTGTTCCTCTTGCTGATTTACATGTACAAGAGGTTGTTGAGAGGCAGTCTCAGCG
This sequence comes from Dalbergia cultrata, assembly GCA_031216105.1. Classification (NCBI taxonomy): domain Eukaryota; kingdom Viridiplantae; phylum Streptophyta; class Magnoliopsida; order Fabales; family Fabaceae; genus Dalbergia; species Dalbergia cultrata. Next base: position 40,271,364 of record CM062348.1, read on the forward strand.
TGCTAATTTTGCCACTGTAAGTTCTTGTAGCAAGCCGCGGTTTGAGCCCAGTTTTCTTAATGATGCATATGAAATGTGCAGACAGATCTGTGCCGAATATGCCAAGACCTTCTATCTAGGTACAATTCTACTTTAATGAGGCTAATAACAATAAGATTATTTCCTTTGGGATCTCAATAATTTAATGACAATTCTCTTTCACTGTATTTATTGTAAGTCGTCCATTCAACATAGTTTCTTTTCTACCTTGTGCTCTTTTGACATCTTCCATCTTTTGCCAAGAATAACTGAGACAATCTTCATTCTTCAAACAGGAACTTTGCTTATGACAGAACAAAGACAGAAGGCTATATGGGCAATATATGGTAAGAACTTACAAGAAGAAAAATATACAGATGAGGATTTGCTAGTAGATTTGTGTTGTAATTTGTGAGACACATCAAATCAAAATCTCTATTGAAATGCTTCGCTGCAGTTTGGTGCAGGAGGACGGATGAACTGGTTGACGGTCCTAATGCTGTCTATATGAGCTCTTCTGTTCTTGATAGGTGGGAAGAGAGATTGCATGACATTTTCCATGGACGCCCCTATGATATGCTTGATGCTGCTCTTACTGATACAGTCTCCAAGTTTCCCTTGGATATTAAGGTGATTACTGGAAAGTACTTGACTATGAGAATCAATTCTTTCGGTACCTATTTCTCAGGTCACATTCATACTTAACACAAGCGTGTCATGCACTAGCAAAATGATAGACAAGCACATACTTGACCAGAATTTTATTTCCAAAATAATTTACCAATTGTTAGCCTTTAGATGAATAAATAAGTCATATCATTTAATTTCTTCTACCCTTACCATGATTTCTATTAAAGATTCTGTCAAGATTTTTTTTGAACGGGTAACATTACTCTATGCACTAATGTCAGTATTTACTAAAGAAAAATGTTAAATAGCCAAAAATTTTGCATGGATTTAGTTAAAATAATGATGTGCCATGTCTATTAACCCTTAGATAAGTAAGTGGACATAACTATTTATTTCATCAAACGACTACCATAACTTATGTAAAAAATTCTGGCAATTTTTCTTTTTTATGGCATAATATTAGGTGCTTGGTGATATAGATAAGGTGCATGCTCACATGCAGATCAAAATGCTATCTTTATCATGAAAATATAAGGTGGGCAAATAAATGAATCACATATGGAAAATGGGTCATGTTAAGTCAAAAGTTGTTATGACCACAATTAGCAATGAATCTTGTTTAAGGCACAGGAAAAAAATTGGAAAAATAAAAATAAAAACTATAAAATTGAAAAGGAAAAAAAAGGGCCTCTACCCGCGATGGCCAACGGATACTCACCGCCAACCTCTACCTTTGCCCAAACAGTCGAAGATGGCCAACGGATGAACCGCCAACCGCCTTCGTCACCCTTTTCCACTTTTGTTTCTGTCCATCATGCCATACCTCAATCTTTGCCACGATGCCTCACCGCCACATCATTGACGTTGAGCCTGCCTCCACTGTGAAACTCAACCATCTCCACCCTCACGTCCAGATCTCGATCTCATCATTGTCGTAGCGCCTCCACCAATTAAACTACGAGGCCCTCCACCTCCTTCTGCTCTTTCATCATCCTCTCAAAATAAAAAATACAAGCACAACCATTTCATGTTCCTCAACTAAAAAATTACAACCATAATAAAACCACAAGAAAAAATAAAATAAAAAGGCATAACAGTAATCTGTTTGAAGCAAAACCCCTAAACCCACACAGTACACATCCCTTCTTATTCTAGCCTTGAAGACCACCTCACACACATCAAAGCTGCGACTATCTTGTCTATTGCTTCTTCCTTCGCGTTGTCGTGGGGTGGCCCCTTTTCTCGGTCAGCATGGTGGTGGAGCTTGATGAGGACGAGGGCAACGTCAGAGGGGTTTCCAGCCCGCATCGTTCTGAAGAGAGCCGACGACGACTGCGAGGTGGAGAGGTGTTTCTCAGGACGGAACATCGCAGTAGTCGAGGATGGCAAAGATCCTGTTGGCTTACTGAGAGAAGGTGTTGGACAGAGTCAAAGAACAATCCTACTTTTTTTTTCTTTTTGTGGTGACGCTAGATTTGTGAATGTTTTTTTTTTTTAGATGTAGATATGCGATTTATGTTTATTATAAACTTAAATTTTAAACTTAACCACCGTCATAACTACATCAATAGTTTAAAATTTAAACTTTAAATCATTTTTTAGATTATTGTTGCATGGAACCCATTGATACAACTGCAAGTATTATCTATCCATTTAGAATTCGACACGTAAGATATGCTTGCTACATATAATTTTTATGTCTAACTCTAAATGGATAGATAATAGCAAATATCAACAAAGTGCATGTGTACTTGGTGGGTCGACTGGAGATGATATTTAATTTAGCATCAAAAGACTTAATGATGAAATTAACAATGATAACAAAACAATGAAAGAGCCTCTTTCATCCTCCAACAGCTGCTTTCTTCCACCGCCTTACGGCCGCCCCCTTCCCCAGCCACTGCCTCACTGCCACCCCTCTGCTGGCCACCACTAGCTCTCATGTCAATGACTGCGGCCACAACACACTGTGGTCACCCCAACCATTGTGGCACAAATAAGCGACTCACAAGAAGTCTCCCCTCCGCTCTTTGCTCTCTCAGATCCGACCACAACAAGACTCTCTGCCATGGCCCTTTTATATCTTTGACAAAACTCATTCCCAATCATTACTCAGTGAGCCCAAGTCTTCTATTGCTCGGTTCCTTCAACCCTCATCAAAATTTTTAAATTTTTTTAAATAAACCCAACAGAATCATTGTCTCAAAATTTAGTAAGAATGAACTCTTTTTTTTTTTTTAGAATGGCGAAGTTCCTGTCTTCCTCCATGTGTAGGCTTAAAGAATCCCAAAAATGGGAGTTGAAGTTTGTGGGAGGCCAAATCTACTTCTGCTTTGTTCTATGGCTATGATTGTGGCCTTGGCCTTCTGCAGAAAGTTGTAGTTGTGGATGGATTTTGTGGTGGTTTTTTGTTCTTTGTTGTTGGGGTGGTGGTGATGTGTTGGGATATGGGAGGAGCAAGGGGGAGGGGGTCGAACTGGTGGTGGTTCTTTTTTCAATACTTTCTGCCTTTTCTTTTTTATTTTTTTAACTTAAATTAGAATAGGAAAAAAAAAATGAACATGGTAATTGTTTTCCATTAAGGGTAAATGCCAATGGTCCATGCCTCCAAGTGTAACGGTCTTATTGAACTACGTAGTTATCTCACTGTGAACTACGACAAAACGTACATCTCCAAAGCAAGCACCTAATATTAATATTAATCTTTACTTTAAGGAATTCACGATAGGAATAACTACTAGTTTCACCTTGATAATGAAGTCTTAACAGTTACTTTTCATGACAGCCTTTCAGGGACATGATAGAAGGTATGAGGATGGATACAAGGAAGACCAGATACAAAAATTTCCAAGAGTTATATCTTTACTGCTACTATGTAGCTGGAACTGTTGGCTTAATGAGCGTTCCAATAATGGGCATTGCCCCGGAATCTATCATCCCTGCTCAAAGTGTATATAATGCAGCGCTATATCTGGGAATTGGAAATCAATTGACAAACATTCTTAGAGATGTGGGGGAGGAGTAAGTTTCTAATTGAGTTACTTTCATTTAATTACTCCAGCCCTTCTGGTATTTATAAATTAATCAATACATGGCCTTACAGAATTCATCAAATTCTTTCAGTGCATTAAGAGGTAGAGTCTACCTTCCCCAAGATGAACTGGCCCAGTTTGGCTTGTGTGAAGAGGATATCTTCTCTAGAAAGGTCAATGAAAGATGGAGAGAGTTTATGAAACAGCAGATTACAAGGGCAAGGTTCTACTTCAACTTGTCAGAAGAAGGAGCTTCTCAGCTTGATAAGGCCAGCCGATGGCCGGTACGTAGATATTATATATAATTCAAAGAAGAATAATATTGACCGACAGAAAACAAGATTTTTTTTTTTTCATCCGAATAAAATTTATGATCGCTTATTTATAAATTGGAAAATATTATTTTAACTACTCATGTTTTGACATCGTGTTGATACTCAATTTATCATCTTTAAATTTTATTTGACCCATATTTAAAAATATAAACTTTAATTTTTCACCTTTAAATTTGATTGAGTGTCTATGAACACTCACTTTTTAAATGTTAAGATATCATCACCCTTATAAATTAGAGCATAAACTAGAAATGGATTAGGACGTTCATGTATAATAAATTATTAATGTGACTTCACCTGAGGACAGATCTTCTGACGCTAAAAGTTGTCTAGGGGTTCATCCTTGCTTCTCTATTCTTCTAAGCGTAATGTTAAATTTTGATACATTGTAAAGATCATTTTTGAATAGCTTCAAGCCCAAGGGACACTTTTTTTGGGTCAATGCCCAAGGGCACTTTAAGTGAAAGGACTCGCCTGAAAAATAAATAAATATGCTTTAACTTGGATAATCCAACTTCAATTATAATTTAAAAATAAAGATTTATTCTGATTCTTGAAATTGTATATATAATTTATTTAATATATAAAATTAAGAAATTATCAATTTAGTTTCTAAAATTATAAAAAAGTAATTAAAATTAGTCCTCATGAATATAATTTAGGGACTAACTAAAATCACCTTTTACAATTTCAAAAACTAAATTTCTTCTTATTTTCATGAATTAAAGTAACTCAGATATACAATTTTAAAAATCCAAATTAACTTTTACACGATAGTTTAATCCCCAAACATTAGGAAAAGCCTTTGAATCAAATGAATCCTCCTCATCAACAGCATGACCTAAGCTTCCACACATCCTGAAATTCTCGAAATCATCCAAACCCGGAAACCCATTTGAGTAAGAGGAATATTGTTAGTACTATTCTGGGATATTTTCACTATGTTTTTTCGAGTCATTGAGACTCTAAAGTGTGCTTTAAATGTTAGTTAGGAGAAAATTTGATCCTCTCTGATTGCTCAACTAATATTTAGAGATAACTCAAGATATCCTTTCAAACATGCTCCAGAAAATAGTATAAACAACATTTTTTCAAACTAATAACAGAAGGTCCGTGAAAATAGAAAAGATTAAGATTGGTATGGGTATGGTACATGTCGATGGTGCATAGATGGCATATGTCATTTTGCAGACGTTAGTTAACACTTGGGTATGCGTATTATTTGCAGGTTTGGTCCTCATTAGTACTGTATCGTAAGATCTTGGATGCAATTGAAGACAACGATTACGACAATTTGACAAAACGAGCCTATGTAGGACGAGCTAAGAAGCTTCTGATGTTGCCTGTAGCTTACACTAGATCTCTCTCATATCCCAACACAAAATTCGGTCCTTCTTTAACAAGGCTAATCTAGCAAATTATTAGTTGCCTAAAATTGCTAGAAATTTGATATTGTAGCAAATTTGTAGAAACAAATGAGAGGAAGCAGCTCACGGACCCAAAACATACTTGGCTTCCTTGTACAGATTATAGACCTTTTCCAAAGATCCATGGCAGAATCTGAATAACCAATAACAGAAAAGTGCAACTGAGCTCGGAGCATCATGTAAAGAATCGAAGTGTGAAGAAATATATGTTAGTAATGTTATTACAGTGCAATTACCATAAAAATTGTCCAAAAAGAATAAAGGAAAAGGAAATGGGCGACAAGCCTATTCGTGTAAAAGCCATTAAGTCCATAAGACAAATTATCGATTCTCCAAAGAAACCAAAAAGACTAATCGAAAGAGATCTCATCATAGGACAATATGCAGAAAAGATGTGCCTCAGATTTAAATCGCACATAATACACATGTTAGGCAACAAAGCAATGGGGGTCCTACACTTCTAGAGCATAAGTATTAACCCAATTAAGAACAGTAGTCCAAACATAAGCTTTGACTTTCAAGATATTTTACGAATGTACTATACAAGTCTATGAGAAAGTGTATTAGGGCTTTCCCTTCATGTACTGGATGTCCGGATGTATTCAATGTACTCAGTAAGTGTTAAATTAACGGGCACTATAAACTAGGAGTTACTGGTAACATGAGAAGGCACATAATTAACATCCGCTAAATTTTAGGGAAAAATAAAGGACACGGTGCCTAAAGCTCATTAAAAGCAATTATGAACAAATATTATGCCTTTAGATCTTACAGAGCAAAGCGAGTTATTTTCAGAAGCAGATATAAGAGATATAAAACTAGATGCAACTCTAAAAGAAGCCTATTGCATTTGAAGTACCAAGATCAAAACGTATGATATTAAGAGAAGAACAGTGAAAGTCTAACAAAAATGACGTACAGTAATAATTTCAAATCAATGGCAAGATGACGGTTTTTTTTTTGTAGACAAAGGCAAGATGAGGTTTGCATAGCTTCAAAGAGAATTTGAAAAAAAAAAATTGTAGGGAAAATAGCAAATATCATATATATATATATAGAGAGAGAGAGAGAGGATATTGAGAGATCCCCAGAAAACAAGTTAGAATAAAAGCAAACAGTCAATTTAGCAAAATAGTAACTCTTCCAACTGGGCTTCCATTAAAACCTCGTTTTTTTTATAGGGTTTTTGAATATTTACAGCTTTAAGATTTCGACAATCTTGGAAAACAACCAAATCAAGGGTTCAGAGGAGAATTTGCCATTTGTTCTTATAAACTCACATTGAGATCACAGGGGGAAAGTGCAACTATCTACATGCTTGCTTGCTTCTTCATTAAATCACATTTAGAACTGAAAATTCTCAGGTAATGTGTCATTGAATATGTGCCCATGTGACAATGAATATGCAAATACAAAGCAAGAAAAACGAAGTAGCTTACGGACACTCTGTTAAAGTTATTAACAAATATCAATAGCAAAGAACACAATTTCTTAGACATTGAAAACGAAATATCAAGAAGCATGCTTTAGTATTTTATTGTCAGTTAATTCAGGAAGCCACGTGACTTATGACTGATCCAAGAATCAAATCTTGAAGCTTTTTCTATCTTAGCAGTTAAAAATATGTCATGCAGTACAAAGAAACAGAATTACGGTATGCATACCACACCAAACGTACATGACGTAATACATGTATTTGTATCACTTTAAGAAATTTATGATTAAAATAACACCTAATTTTAAGTACACGTAACAAGTTTTACTTTTATTATAGTAGAGGCTACACTTTTTTAAGTTAAGGCATAACTTTTTTAAGAGTTGTTACATCATATGTGACTAATTATTAAAGGCAACATTTTTTTAATGAAAAGGTATATTTTTAGGTTAATGCATCATTTTTCATAGAATTGATATTTTGAGTAGAAAAAAATAATATTTTTTAAGTATCAAAAATATTTTTCATATGTTTTTAAAAATAAGTATTGTTTTAGGCTAAACATTTTGTAGTGTATACACCATAAGAGATTGTAATGGAGATTAAATTTGAAAAAGTGTGGTGCAGTGCTCAAGGCATATTACAAAAAATTTGGTCTAAAACAACACTTATTCTTAGGAACATTTGAAAAATGTTACTTTTTGTACACATGGACAACACTTTTTTTAAATATGTTACCTTTGATATCTAAAAATTATTGTCTTCTCTACTCAAAAGTGTTGTCTTAAACAATTGGCCACACTTGCTATAGCAACACTATAAAAAGTGATGTATTAGCTTAAAAGTGTACCCTTTTGTTAAAAAATGTTGCTTTTGACAATTTGTTACATTTGATATAGCAACTCTTCAAAAAATGATGTCTTAACTTAAAAAAGTATAGCCTTTACTATATCAAAAGCAACACATTTAAAAAAAGTGTTGCCTATGTGTGCATAAACAACACTTTTTAAGTGTATATAAAAATAAGTATTCTTTTGGACGTAAATTTTTTGTAGTGGCACCCAACATTAGGAGCTTTTTTCGAGAGTCCCTTACTCCAAGGAAATGTGTATTACTTCTAAACGAGAATACAAAGGTCAACAATATTCATGAGATCCCTTGCTCCCTTAGTCCCACAATGTCAGGGACTCCAATTGTCAAAAGGGTGTATGTTAGGAGATACAATAGAGGAAGTGGGCCGAGAAGCCCAAGAAGAGAGAATCTAACATTGTAAATGAGTAGGAAAGATAGTTAAGGGGACTATGAGAGGTTGCTATGATAGCTAAGGGGGGTATATTAGAGAGAGGGCAGAAAGGGAAGAGTCAGATTTGACATTAGTGATTTTGGGGAGAGTAGAGGACTCTAGAACTTTTCCTGTAAACACATTTCTTGTATTTTGATTTAGGGATTTGGGCACATCACCTAAATCCTCTATCAATAACACTCAGTTTTCTTCTTCCATTTATCTCTTCGGTACCAATTGTAACACACACCCACTAATTTCTCAACCTATCAAACTACATCTCTAAATCTAATATCTTTTATACTATTAGTTCCTAACTAACTAATTGTTTACTTTTAACTACTAAGGGCCATTAATTATAGGAAAAATTATGCTTTACCCCCTTGAACTGTATATAAGTCATGCGAACTTTAGCCTCAAAACTTTAAAAATATATAAATCGACTCCCTAAACTTTTGAAATATGTATTTTAATCGAAGTAAGTGTACTGTATCTCTCCTAAATTTTGGAATATATGCAAATTGATCCCCTAACTTTCCTAAATATGCAACCCAATCCCCTAAAATTTCTTAAATTTGTGATATTTTTGTTAACAATAGATGAACAAATTAATGAAAGGATCAATTTAAATATTCAAGAAAGTTCAAGGGTTAAACTGCATTTTTTTAAGTTTGTAGTTTGTAGGGCACATGACCTATGATAAAATGCAATTTTCCATTAATTATAGACCTAGTGTCCTAAGATAATGTCCTTATTCATATTTAAGTTTCTCAAGTTATACACTTATTAGTTCAATCATGAAAAGAGCAATGTAGTTTTCTTAAAGGATTCAATTTGGATCCACAGAAAGTGCAAAGTATTATAAGTGACCTATATAGAGAGCTAGATATACAGGTCACGATTCGCGGATCAATCCATTCAACTTGCAACTCGCATGAAAATAGACAAGAAAATTTTTAGTCCGCCAACTCGTGGACCTTTTTTGTCCGCACCACTTAACTTGCGGGCTAAACGGGGCTGGCCTATGGGTTTGCGGACCAACTCGCTAGCTTGCATAAGCGAGGGATTGCTTCCATTTAGTGGTATTTATTTATGTTCTTGATTAAGGGACTTTGGAGAGTTAGTTTATTCTACCATTTTTTGTATTTGTGTTTGGTATTTGATTTGCTCATGTGTGATATTTGATAGTTGATAGTTGTTAATTTATATTCTTTTCTAGTTTCTCTTTTTTTATTTATGAATATTTTATTGGTAATATTTTGGATATTGTAATGAAAAGTGTGTATATATATTTTGCAAGGTAAAATATACTATATAAATATAAATATATTAATATAATATAATATATGGAGTAAAGTATCACTCATCCCTGAAATTGCACGCGTGAGTCACTTTCGTCCCTGAAATTTGAAAATTAACTCTCTCGTAGGTCACGTTAGTCTCTAGTCAAACAACCGTTATATTTTGATGATGTGGTACGATAAGTGACACATGGCATGCCACATGGTATACTGACGTGGCATCAGATCAAAATAGGTTGAAATTAGTCCCTGAAATTTTCTAAAATGTGTCAAAAAAGTCTCGAATTCCAAATTTCTTCTCTTTTGGTTCATAAAATCTAAACCATTGATAATTCTTAAACCCACTTATTTTTCTCTCATTTTCACACCTTATTTAAATAATCCAAATTTTCAAATATCCTAAATATAATTAAAAGCTTGATTAGTCCAATTTTGGAATCTTCTATATTTAGCTAACATAATCAATTTATTAGTTATTACATTATATTTCTTGAAATAAAATGGGTATTAAAATGTTAAAAATAGGATTCAAGGAAAACACTATATTATCAAATGTAGATGGAGTTTATCAAGGGCCTTATTGGAATATTTTAGTTGCAATTTAGGAAGGAATTTTGTATCAAAAGAATCTAGCATGACAATGAAAAGAAACTCTACCCTCATGTCAAATGTACTCGCAAACCATCTCAAATATGAAAGCTTTCATCGAGCTCAAGTAGAGAACTGTGTCTCTTGACCAGGGACTAACACGACTTACGGAATGCAATTTTAGGAAGTAAAGAGTTAATTTCCAAATTTCAGGGACAAAAGTGACTCACGCGTGCAATTTCAAAGACGAAAGTGATACTTTACTCATAGTATATGGTATAAAAACACTAAAAAATATGAAAGCAAAAAAAGGCCAATCCACAGATTATTCTGTGGGTGGGCCTGTGGACCAGTGCGGGCAAAAAATGTGAACACAAAAAAAGGTTACGCGGACTAGTCTGTGGACTCGTGGGCTTATATGGGATGGACACGGGTCAGGCTAAAACCAAGTCCATTTATGAAACAGACCAGCTTGATCCAACCCATTTAATTAAGGTCCATTGCTGACTGTGCTAAATGAACTAGGCCAGTCTGCATACCCAACTGGCCACTTGTTCAAAAAAATGCTATGAACTTTCACTACACGTGAAAAATGTTAGCAATTACAATGTTGCATTAATTGCTTTCCAAACAGTGTACGAAGTGTCATAACAATAGTGGATCAAATTGAATGCAAGTTATTAAGTGGTTCCAAACTCTTTGTCACCACCATGATGACTAATATTATTTAATTGAAAAATAATTAATTAAAATATCATTTTTATCCCTACCTTTTTTCCTTTCCTTTTCACTCCTTATTACCCCAGCACATCTCATGCACACCAGCAACCTGTGTTTTATGATTCCTCTAATCTGGTTCATCAATGGCCACCACCACCACCACCTCTTCTCCTTTTTATCAATCCTTCCTAGTTAGTTCCCTTCCATTCATTCACTGACATTAATTTTTTTATTTTTATGTTCCCAAACAAAATAGCTTGTGGCGCAAAAACATCTAGAAGGTTTGGGGATGTGGCCACTGTGATGCAATGAAAGAGGAGGAAGCCATGATAGCTATTAGCTGGAGATGCAACCCAGTGCTAGTATGCGGCCTGGACGAACGTGAGACTGACGAAAATGCTGGTGATTCTGGCAGCATAGCAAAGGAAGGGGTAAAGGCTTTTATGTTCTTATTCCCCCTATATTTCTTTTTAACTTTTGGTTTGTTGTTATGTTGTAAGAGGGTTTGGATTAATTTGATTTGTGGTTATGAGATGGTTTGGATTGATTGTTTGTTTGGTGTTTTTGTGATTTTTATTTTGGTTTACTGTTCCTTGGTTTGAAGGATGTTTACCGTGTGATTTGGGGGTTTTTGTTGGTGGTATGAAATTGAAGATCCTCACTAAGTTCCAAGATTGAGTCTCCCAATGCTTCAACTACCAATTACAGACCCCATGCTCAAAACCAAGATCTTCTCTTCTCTCAAATAGGTTCTCTTCAACACTAAGTGCTCCTAGAAAGTTCAAGAGCACATAATTCATGGTGGTGGCGCTAATTTGTCTCAATAAGTATACCATTTAGCAAGGTAGTTGAAAGAGGATTTTTGTGTTTTTTTGGAAGGGGGAGGCGGCAAGGTTAATGGTCGATGGCAGTGGCAAAGTGGTAGAAGGTGTTAGAGAATAGGATAGTATAAGAGCGAAAGAATAAGATAAGGATAAAATGGGTTATCAATTATAAATTTTCAAATATTAAAATCAAAATATAAATTTTAATTTGAATTAATGTTAATCCTTAGGTGTGATATTGTATGTTGAGATTTTGGCACCACAATGGTAACAAAAAGTTTATCACCAGCTAAGTTGTTGCCTCAAATCTAAACTTTTATCAAATATTCCTCTAAAAAGGAAAAGTAGCCAAATATAGCTTGTCATCATTTAGCTCATGGATACATTACTAAAAGAAATAGAATAACTCCAAAATTGGTAGCAAAATGAAAAGAATACACATTAAAGACACAGATAATAAGAGAATACAACTAAATGAAAGTTAAGGAAAAAATATCAACCAATATCCCAAAAAAAATTCCAAGTTTGAACAAATGATATGATGATAGCAACTAGTATGAAATAATAGAAATGAAAGAAATATAACTGAAATGATAAGAATATAGATGCTGAGAATGTGTATTTTGTGCATTTTCTTTAAGAAAATTACACCAACTTCCCTTAGGATTTTGTGAAATTAATTGGTGTCCCTTCTATTTGTTCAACCAATAATAAGATTGTAAATTGATGTAGTAACCTGAAAGAACAAGTAATCTTCAATTTAGAACCAAGCTAGAAAATAATCTTAGTTGGAGCAATTAAAAAAATATATCTTGCTCCACTAGAAAACCTCTCCATCATCAAATTCCAAAGTCAAATGAATCTTCTTGGTAATACCTCTAGAAAATGAGGGCTAGGTTTTTATGGATAGTTGGGATTTTGTCAGTTATGCTATGGTAAGAATGAGAATGGGTAGAAGTGTGACGTCTTAAAAATAAAATTAGCTTTAGGTAGGTGTAGGTAAGGTAGATTGGAGGAAGCCCACTCGCAATTAAGTTAACAGTGTTTGTCTTCTATTATTACACATGGGAGGTCATTGTAGGTTGGAAAAATATAAGGAAATCAAGTTGAATTTCACAAAACCTCAAAGGAGATTAATGTAATTTGCCTTGTTCTGTATGTATGCCAACTTACCTAGTTAGTTATTTTCTCCCTACCTTTTTTGTGTTCATACGTGCTGTTAGGTCTCTTAATATTTGATGTTACATCTCTATTAATTTCTATAGGGATACACAAGTTTCCTAAGGAGGCTATTAATGTATAAGGGCAATGGGTAAGGGGTGTGACTTATTCTGCTAATGTATGTGGGAAATGGATAATGAGTTTTTTAATTAACTCTGCTAGCTAAGCAAAAGAGAAAGAATATTCTAATTGGTTAAGAGAAAGACTATATATGCAAGAGGAAGCGTACTGAGGGGTGAACGGAGGTTGTCGCCTACCTCCTCAAATTAGAAATTTATTTTAAGGCTAAGTTGCACAAAAAATGTAGTAAAGGGCACAACCTAGGTCGTCTCTCAAAGAGTCTCTAACACATAGTTGGAAAAGTTGGGGGTTTTGAAGAATGAAAATAATTAAAAATTAAAGATAATAGCAATGAAATAATAGCAACCATGAAGAAGGCACTAATGCAAGGTATTCCTAGAATTGGAAATTAATTATCATTAATCAAATATTAAACCCATTGGTGGGTATTAGTAATAAATTACTAGCAATTCTACTAATGATTGATCAATCTCTAGAATTTAATCAATGCAAATAACTAATAAATGAGATCTCACTTTATTTAGAAATCATATTAATTTAATAAACTAATTGTTATAGTCTAACTGCCAATTAGAAAGTTAATTCTAATATTCTCCCTCAAACATAAACTAATAGATCTATCAATTTACACCCAAAAAGTTTTCCTAAATGACGATCACCGGTTTAGTTATCCTAATAAAGATTATAGCAATCACCACAATAATTATAGGAATAGAAACTGTAGAATATTAAGAAAACCAATGCATTTAATATCAAAATAGATCTCAAACATCATCCTAATCCATTCAGAAACCCTTACACTAGTAAAAAAAATTTACTCCTCCATCTCTGGAGAATTACAACAATGAAAATAAAAGAACCTGAAAATAATAGCAATGATCGCCTCCACAATCTCCAAGACACCTTTACCAATGGAACCCTCAAAGAGATAAGAGAGAATAAGAGAAATGTAGAGAGAATAATAGCAACCTAAAATGTAGATATAAAAGTAAGTCAAAATCTAGGGTAAAAGTCTGTAACATTCCTATATATACTGCTTTAAAAAAATGGCCAAAGTGGGCCCAAAAACATATTAAATGAGCTATTCTATGTCATTGCATGAGCACTGCAACACTAAACAGAATAGAATCTATCCTTAGCATTAGAAATAATGATCGTAGACCTTTGAATAAGCTTTCTAAAACCACCAAAATTAGCTTAATCGGACATCTGTAGCTCTAGATATTATGAAAATACTAACTAAAGGTCAAGTTGGACAGCATCAAAACATCAGTAACCTTTAATTTTGCAACTCAATTTTCACTAAGATGCTATTAGAACTGGGTTTTGAGCTGAACATGAAAGTTTTAGAGTACTTCTTGAGGTTTTCAAAACATCTTTATTTGTCTTAATCTGATCTCTATATAGAGAGATACAAATCTTCCATTACAATGCTTTCTTTACATGTGCTCAAATGAGCTCAAGAACTCTTCTATTTTGCTCCCAAATTCTTCCCAATAGTTTCCAACCTTGTTCTTGACATTTTGCGATTGATCTAAAACTCCTGTGCATAAACCCATACTCAAAGAGACAAGTCAAATGCAACATGGTGTAATTACAAATTATTCCAAAATCAATGCAATATCCAATTATTCTATTAAAATCACACAATGAGGAGTTAATCAAAATCCTTATTAATTGCATCAATAACACAATAAAATTCATGCAAAAAACTAAGGTTTGGTAGTAAGATAAGTGGCATAAATGTCCCTTATCAAGGAGACCATCTCAAAATTGGAATTGGGACATGGAAGAGCAACTAGGTTTCTCTAATACCCAACAACCTTTATTTCTTTCATTTTGTGATTAATATAGAAGCAAACATAGTTATAGATTACACATTATGTTTCCATTTTTCTTAACTGATACTATGATTATATCAAATGGTTTCAACACTCTTGATCTTGGGAGCCCTGTGCCATAAACCAAGTAAGCGGCTACTACTATCACGGAGGCAATGATAAAGAAGATGAAGCAGAAGATGAAGATGGATCATAACCTAAAGAAAGTTAAAAGTCTAGCAAGAGGAAGGTACCATCGGCATCGTCGACAATCTGTATAAGAAGGTGATGAAGATTGGTGGTGGAGAAGAAAGAGATCCTCTATGGATGATTAACCTCTAGATGTTTGTACATTTTTTCAAAGCATGTAAAAGGAAGAGAGCGAAGCGGAGAAGGAAGAAGATAATGCAGAACAAGCATATCTTGGTGAACCAGAGGAAGTGAAGATCTATCCCCTTTTCCATAGTCAGATTCAGTTGCGATAGAGGAATTAATGGAAAATGAAGAAATGAGGAAAGTTATTTCTGTTCACACTTTTGACAAATCCGTTAAGATGGAAGGGTTGATGGAGACAAAATCCTTCTCAGAATGGAAACTAATGAAGCAGCAGATGAAAAAGTTGCATAGTAAGGAGGACGAACACTTTATTAAGGGTGTAAAAGCTATGAATGGAATGGAGGCGATCGAACCTAAGGAGAACTGGGTTAGGCAATTAAGTGTCATTCATGAGCAACAGAAAGGAGAAAAGTTCACAACCATCGGCAATCTCTGGGTCCTAAGAAAATTAGCCATGCCCTCTAGCTGGAGTTCTTAGAGCCATTGGCCACAACTGCCACCTAAGTCACCAGAACCGACGTCATAAAAGAAGATGGAGAAGACATGATCTACAACTAAGATTAAGCTTCCGAGCATGTTGACCAAGCCTTCGCTACTGGAACCACCCAAATCGCCAAATACAGTACTAACGCTGACTACTACGGTTAAAAAGACTACTAATGCTAGAACGAATATACAAAATAGAAGGAGTACATGTTTGCAACATAGCTTTGGGTTTCTAGAAGCTCGAGGAACTCACGACCATTGTCATAACTACTAGATTCAATAACCGTGGTGACTATCAAAGCTAAGATGGGGACATCTTTGGTCCTCAGTGGCATGATAAAGAAGAAGGGAGAAAAGGTAGCAAGTAGGGTAAGTCAGGAGCTGGGTCAGTTTTTTGACTTATTGGGCGAAGCCCATATAAGTTGAGAGAATAATCGGGGTTATGCTAAAAGGGTCTCTGATGTAAAGTTGTTAGGCAAAGCCCAAATTCAGGATTAGGCTCCATGAATTGAAGCCATTCTCAGCTCCACTATTAAGAGTTGGTGCTATATATAGGTTTAGCATGAAAGAAATCATCTATTGAATTGCATCAAATTTGGACAGTGAGAGAATTGAAGATGCTCGAAATGAGAATTCTTGAATGGTTCGAGATGCAATTGCTAGGATAATAGACCAACATAGGGGTGTCAATAAAAATGCCGTGTCATACTTACAACTAGAGACATCATTGGGAGCTTTCCAGGGACACATATTGACTTTTCAAAATAGGATGAAGACACAGTCAAAGTCTGATAGAGCCAAGGGATGGGTTGTATTACTGATTATTGACGAACAATAGATTTGTAGGTTGGATGTCACCTTCACATGAAGGGTCTTTTAGTGATACTACCTATGGTATAACAACCTCAAATTATCTCATTACTATTAATTCTGCATCAGCAATATTTGATTTGTATATGATGGTTCAAGCATCCTATTCTGATGAGTCTTACCTTAAAAAGGATGAGTTAGATTTGCATATATGAGTGATTGAACGCTTCAGTTTGATTTCTAATAACCACTAGCAATTTTTGTGGCCTTGGCTTCTTAAAGAAACAAGAAAAATCGGGTTTCTAGGAAAGTGTCAAGAAACTAAAAATGTAGTTATTGAACATAATTGTGAGAGGAACAAGCAAGATGTATAAGGGTGAAGTTTTATGCACCAACAATCATTCCATATACTATTAATGATGTACAATTAGAATTGCTTAGGTGTGGGCTTGAACATTTCAACTTCATTTCCAACTACTCTTTAGATCCCTTGCTGCTTGGCTCTTGAAAGAAACTGGAAGAATCATGTCTGAGGGAAAAGGTTCAAAAACTAGTTGTGCTCTTGGTGAATGGAATTGTGTGTGGAATATGGAAGATGTATTAAGTTTGTAGGAAGCATCATACAAGATTGAGAGGAATCTAATGCTTCTCAGTGCAATTAATATAGACTGCAAATTCCAAACTGAGGTTCCTGATTGCATTGATAAGCTCACCCAAGCAAGAATTCTGATCTAGGCTTTGTTTGGGGATAAAATGGAGACTCAATCAAATATGGTTTTGCGTATAGTTGGCCTCGACAAAGACTTTCACAGATGAGAATATATTTGGAGACTCCTAATATTCAAGCACTACAGATGGGGGGAAAATGAGGCTAGTATGCTCTATGAACAAGAAAATTTTTTATTGTTAATTTTTGAAACCAAGAAAGCCTAGGTGTTGAATTGGGATCAGATCCCTAGGACCCTGGAAGACATTACAACAATGCAAGCTCACTTTCTTTCCTCCTCAAGATATGGGACCCAAGAGGAAAATATGGGACCCAAGAGGAAGCCCTTTATTTTTCAGCACTATTGTTTTTCCTTTATGTACATCACCTTGAGGACAAGGTAAATTTTAAGGGGGGAGTATTGTTAAGTTTCTTAATATTTGATGTTAAGGTATATTAATTTCTGTAGGGATACACAAGTTTCCTAAAGGGGTTGTCGATGTATACGTTCAATAGGTAAAGGGTGTGTAACACTCCTACTATAGTGCTATGCTCGAGTCATAACATTATAGTAGGTAGTCGTTACCCATAACTTACGTTATTGATTTTATTTTTCTTAAGCATATGAATTATATGTGTATGTGTTGTAGTAAATAAGAGCCTTACACTAAAAGTTATGCGAATTTTTCACATTTCGCAATCCTTTCAACGTGATAATCAATGTACAGAAATAGCAGGAATATAGTGCGCATCCTAAGAAGTCAGTCACATGATAATTTACATTTTATTTCACATCCATAGTAAGTTAAGTCATATAGATATACTACATACATTCACACCTAATTACATATGTATTATAAATAACCCTACCCTGGTCCACGCAATGACCACCTAATCCGGGTTAGGGCCTAACAAAATACAACCAACTACAGACAGATAAACCTAATTCCCTCGATTAGTGGCTCATCAAAAGGTCAGACATAAGAGCCTATGATAGTCAGATAATATGAGGGACTCTAAGTCATACTGTGTCTATCAACAAGCTGGATACACCGTAGTCATATTAAATAAGTGGAGAGTAGTGCCTATTAGGCATATCAGCTAGGTAACCCTGCCAGTCCCCACTACCTCTGTAAGGGGTAGAGGAACCAAAAGATTTCTCCTTTGAAGAATCAGACCCAGCATCAATGACAGGCTGTGGTGGCTATGGCGGATGAGTCATATATAGCGAAAAAGCAGGAAAAGGAGACTCTGGTTCAAAAGTAGGAATCATAATAGTAGTAGCGAACGGGTGAGCAAATAGTACATAAATACAGATACGAGACTTAGCAACTAGACTTAATTATTTATATAAAGGTCTCATTAGTTAGTGTCATTATTTCTTATGACTTAATTTTATTAGAAAATTTTAAAGCTTAATGGTAGAACTCATAGGACTCTTCTGATATACTTCTCTTTGGATTGTACTGTCAACGATGTAACGTCGTCACGTTACAACCTGATATAGTTCACTAGATGGAGTACATCTACTACATCTTATCTCAATAGCCTTGCTATTCTCAGTACATCCCTTTCCTTATAACTGTAAACTCCAGAACCCTTCAGAAAGTACTCAGAAAGTACGAAGCTTAAAAGGTTTTGAATAACAACAAAGCCATTTTAGAGAAAATGTTTTGAAGAACAACTAATGACTACCTTGAGTTTCTTGACAAAGTTTAACAGGTAGATCTAGTCTGTATTACACAAACCTAAGCGAGATTAATATTTCACTTTGCATGTGTAAGCATATTATATCTCGTGGGAAGAGATTGAATTAAGCAAGCGGTGAATATGAAGTCGAAGTAAGTGTATATAGATTAAGGCCTAATTCAAACTAAATGCAAGAATAACATTTCAATATGCATGAGCAAGCATGATATATATCTCATGGGAAGAGATTAAAATAATCAGAAAGTGAATGTTATTTCAAGCAAAGAACATATTCATGTTCACGGACCAAAGACATTGAAGCAGACTTAATTAGGAATAATTTCACTACACATGAGAAATTATGTTTATCTCATGAGAAGAGATCAAGCTTAAAAGGTGAATATTATCTCGAGGATAGAAAGCACAAATGCTGGAGGACTGAAGCTGATCAAGTCAAAAATCAAGAAACTAAGGAAAGGATCTTCAGAAAGTAGCACGGGACATCAGAAAGAACACTCATGATGAAGAAATCAATCCATGTCCAAGAGCACCATGTTACTTAGTCATCAATCACTACAATCATAGAAAAATCAGCATCAAGTAATCAAGATTAAAGACTGGAAGATCAGAGAAAAATCAACGTGATTAACTATAACGTTAGAAAGCTCACTGAAGGGTAGAGCAAAGAACGCTAAGGAAAAATGGAGGGAATTTCAAAATTCAAAATTCAAATCTCAAATAAGATCTAGTGTTATAACTGGTACGTCATCTCTTCTGCCTAAATGAGTCAAGATCCTAGAAGGTGGAGTTCAGAAACCACGGGCCAAAAGTAAAAAGAAAAAAAGGGGACTTTAGAAACCTCTACATTACAACGGCTTCTACAACAATGGGACAAGTTGTCAGCCTACCTCTCTAGACTAACATTCCAAGGCACATCTAATGAAATACACATGTCACTTGGAGATCAGATCAAAGAAGCAATGGTCATAAAGATAGACCTGTATAAATGGAGATGCCAAACTTGAAAGCCGATGAGAGAATTGAAAGCTTTAGTACAGAATCTCTGAAAAAATCTCTCCGCACTTCCTATGGTGTTCATCAATTTATGTAATCAATCACAAAGTGTAAAAATCTTCTTTCTTGATTCTAAAATGTATTTGTATTTGTATGCTCTTCATGTGAAGAGATGAGAGAAAGGAGTCACTCTAAGTTTTTCAGTCTATATTAGCTAGCATCCTTAAGGAAACTTGAGTGTAAGTTAGTTTGAGTGGCAACCCAAACACATAACCTTTGTAACCTTAATCCATTAGTGATCAGTGTGAGACATAGCTTGGAGAGGCTAAGGTAAAACTACTTGCAACGTGTTAGCAAAGGTATTTGTTTATCACGGTTCAGCTTGGAGAGGCTGTTGGAAAGACTACTTACAACATGAGTGCAAAGGTATTTATTCTTCACGAGTCAGCTTGGAGAGGCTATTTGAAAGACTACTTACAACGTGGCAGTAGAAGGTGACTACAGGTCATGGTTTGTAACGCCCCGGTTATTCTGTTTAAGAGTAAATGACCGAAATGCTCCTGAGGTTATTTCTACCGGGAATTCGAGGATGGCCGAACTGGCAATCCTTGGAGGGTTAACTCGATGTTTGAAGGGGATTAAACGTGTTGTGATTGATAATAGAGGTGAAAATCTCATTTTTGAAATTTCGGCTCAAAATGACTAAAATACCCCTATAGGGTTTTACGCGAGTATCAGTGCCATTTGAGCCCGGAATCTCTCCCGAGAGTTCGAAATGCTAATTATATATGTTTGATGATAATTGTTTAAGTCTAGGTGGTCCAGGGGCAGTGTTTGTTCAAAATTACTATTTTGCCCCTGGAATAGTGTTTTACGGGCCTAATGACGTGATTAAGGGAACCTAAGCAATATTAGGCTCTAATCGAAAATTAATTAATATGATAATTAATATAAAGTCAAAATAATTTATTAAAGTTTATTAGAACCTAAGATTTGCTTAGATACACCATAATCTCTTTCTTAAAGTCAAGGTTCCATGTCATGAAATCTTGAATAGTGTTTTTTCTCTCCAATTCCTTAAATTAAGGAATTATGTTTGTGAATGATTATATGATAAAATGAGTTTTGATTTCACTAATGAAGTAAGACCACTCCTTAATCATGTCTTGATATGCTTAATTACCCATTACTTTACCTAAACACTTACTTACAAACTCATAACCAAAAGCTTAATCAAAGATACACCTAAGTACATCTCTAAACCACAATTAAATGAAACAATTTTCTCCCCCTTGGCTGCATGTGGTTGAAGCCATTCCCTCTCCCATATTCTTCACATGTTGAATTATTTCACACACAAAGAACCATACCTTGAGCCATACTTGGAGCCATGCGTTGAACCATGCTTTAAACCATACTTAGCCTTACTTTTGAATGACCATTTGGAAGAGATATTTTCTCTCCCCCATGGCTCATGACGTATGGCCACTCCTCCTCCATTCACCGCTTCATATTTCAATTGTCTATAAATACCTATCTTAAGAGAACCTGGTTCCATTTGCTTATTTTCTAGTTTGTGTCTTAAGAAATTCCTCTAAGCTTTCTTTCTTTTTCTCAAAGAACTCAAGAGTTCTCTTTGCTCTCATCTTCTTGATCTTCTTCATCTTCCTCAAAGAGCCACCTTCTTGTAACCTTAAACCACCACACAACCTCCATAAATCATCATCCAAACACCTAAGCCTGCATTCTCACTCACAAAGCTCACATAAGAATACTTCCTTCCTTTTCTTCCTCCTTTGGCCGAACCTTCATCACCCCTTGGAGAAGAGTTTTTCTTCTTATTTCTTTGCAAAGAACAAGCTCTTTTTCTTCCAGTAAAGAAACACCACTTGGTAGGGGTCTTTGTTTCTAAAAGCTTTATCTCTTACTTGATGTTTTGATATGAAAAAGTTCTAGTTTCTCTTGGTTTAAGATTTTTTCCTCTCTTTTTGTTTTTGGCTATGAAGCTTGGTTTTGAAAAGAAAATTTTAGTTTGATGATGAGGATTCAAGATAATGGTCTTGTGGTTATCATTTGAGAAACCTCTAAAGCTTGAAACTTAGTCTTGATCCTAACACATTTCGATTTTTCCTTTTCTTTTTCCTTTATTATGATCTTAGTTCTCCTTTCTTTTTCCTTTGTATTAGTTTCGATTTTTTCTTTCCTTTTTCCTTGCTTTGATTTCGGTTCTCAAAGAAATGTGGTTATTTGATTTGCTCTCTTGATCCATTTTCTTGAGCTTGATGATAATGTTCACACCATAAAGTTTCCTTGAAACCTTGGTACGAAGAACTCTAAAGCTCACTTGATCTTGCTAAGATAAGTTTGGGGTTGAGGTTTATGTTCCTTTAAACTCTTGAATGAGTTCTAGTAAAGAATAAAATGAACTTGCATCCATGTTTAAGTTCATGCTTTGCATAACATATTTACTTTCCAATGTCATCACTAAACTCTCAAGAATAAAGAAATGAACTTGCATTCTCATGTTTAAATTTCAAGCTTTGCATTTCATGTTTATATTTCAAGTTATCACCTAAGCTTCAAAGATAAGAATGAACTTGCATCTTATATTTATTTTAAAGCTCTCACTTTACTTTTATAATGAAGTGTAAAATGAAGTACATATCATGTTTAAATTTTTGCCATCACTTAAAGATCCTATAGCTCAAAGACTTGCCCTTTTTATCTCAAGTAAAGTTTGGACAATGGAAGCATCCATGAATGCACAAATTCGGCCATGTGGTGATGATGGACTTAGCATAAGTTTCATCTAATCACAAGGACCAACAAACTATGTCTTCATATTTTCTTAAGCATGGAAAAGCTCAAAGAAGTACTATGAGTATGTTTTCATGATTTGAAACTCATTTGTGAATAATTTCAAATAACTACTGCCTTAGCATTATATTTTTATGATTTTCATGAAATAACTTGGTTTCCAAAGAGTTTTAGAAGTCTTAAAATGATTCCAAGAGAAACTAGTAACTTATATGTATTAAAGATGTGTTTTTATGTATTGTTTTGATTTAATCTTTTTGGTTACTGCCTGGTTAATTTGGCTGCTGTTTGGTGCTGTTTGTTGCTGTTTTAACATGTTAGAAGGTGTGAAAATTATGTTTGGGTGAAGCATGACTATTTTAGGAATGTTAGGAAAAATTAGTAACTAGAAAGGATGAAAAATGTGAGTTTTAGAACGCTTAGAAAACAAAAATATGGTTACTGTTTTAGAATGATTAAATTAGAGATATCATTGTTTTAGAATGGTTTAGAAATGTATATTTAATTCCTAAAGGTATAGGGAATTAATTTTAGTACCTTAGGAATAGCCGAAACTTAGAAATGGTCAAAGATGTAGCTTCTAGAACCCCGTAATGGAAATATAACTTTTCTGTCCAAACTGCATAATGTTGTTTGGTACTGTTCATCAGCATAAAAATTAGTGAGAATTATTAGTTATGATCCCCTAGGTGCATAAAAGACTCATATCGAATGTTAGGATCATTAGATCGTAAGTTTAAGACCCGTAAGGATCAAAAACATAAAATATTATAAGATAGGGGAGGCAATGAGAGTTGGTGTTTCGGATGAATAATTTGTTTATTTGTATGACCTGTTAAGCATAACATTTGCATTAGCTGAGCCTGGTCCCTTACTTGGCATTCTGGGTAGGAGCATGCTTACTGCTTTGCGAAAGTGTTGACGATGTGTGTATATGAATATATGAACTTGAGACATGAGCATTGTGTTAATTGTGGCATGCTATGATGATAATGAATTGAGAAGCATGATTTGCATGAAATTGATGAGCATGAAGCATTAAGTGAAATGTCATGATGATATTTGAGGTCATGTGTTTATGTTGCATTCTTACATAACATGCCAAGACGCATTTCTTCTGCTACGGTGAGGAGAAAACAAAACCGTGGGGGGTATGGACATCGAGCCTGCCAAAACAGACAATATTACTATGTACTGGATGCTAGTAGATGCATTTCAAAGAAGACCCTATAGACATAGGTGATCCTTAAGCCCCCTAACCCTCACTCTGGGAGTCGAGATATATTTATACTTATCTTAGGATAAATTGAAAACTAGTGACGACTAGTTAGATATGAGCTCACAACCTAGAGATTCTCAAGAGAGAAAAGTTATTAGAGTGGCCCCATGAGAGAAATAAATAATGCAAGTAATGTCACATAAGCAAAGGAAAGAGAATGCATTCATATGAAAGTTTTAACCCTCTTGATGCCATATGCATGAGCATGTTTCTTATGATTGGTTTAAGTGATGATTGCATAAGCTTTTGCCATACATTCATATTATGATATGCTACATTCATGACATCAAGATTCATCCTAAAATAAACGGACCTTGGATAATTATGTTTAAAACCTAACAATGAACCTTATGCATGCCCACCTTTTTAATAATAAACCCAAGGTTCTTGGAGACATAGACGATGACACTATGATAGGAGGATTTCCCTACTGAGATTCTTTGTTAAGATTCTCACTCCCTCTATCTTTCTTTTTCTCTTTCCGTTACATCTTCAGATGATGATGGCTTCGTTCGTAATCTTTGTTGATACACCAGTATGGGAGGTGCACTACGACCCCGACTATCGCTCATACCACTTTGAGGGTAGTTATGTAGTTCATATTTTTGCATACGTGGGATGTCCTTTTGCCTACCCAGTTTCCAGCTTCAGGTTCACTCCCACTTCCCCTTATGGTGATGATCTGATCTTTGAGTGGACTAGACCCCACGATGAACAGACTCGACGTGCTTGCCCTACCACCTCGGCAGTTCGCGATTACCCCGAGTATGTTCCGTGTTTGAGGCGATCAGAGACCAACCAATATGAGGACTCCCCTACACATATCTACTCGAAGGGTTTAGCACCTACGGCACCCATGGACGTAGGTAAAGGCAGCGAGGACACGGTGACCCAGCCTAGGCTAGCCCAACAACTGGAGATGCGTCCACGCCACGGAGGCCATGTTCGTCCCTCGTTCCACCTGCATACACTCGAGGAGCTTGCGTTGTTCATTGGGTACATACCCCATCATCGGAGGATCAGTATCGCTAATAGCTCTCGATGGAGGATCCGTTTGAGTGACAAAGCTGTCACGAGGATCCCTTTTTCATGTTGTATCTTTTGTTAGGGGTATCTTTAGTTTTGAGCACTCGTAGAACTAGTGAGAGGGAGCTGTAGATGGCATCTGGCATTTTCTTGTTTCCATGTATTTCCTTCTGTTGATTTTATGTATTGAGAGCTCAACCCACTATGTATGGGTGTGACTTCGCTTATTATAATTTCTGTTGTATTATGAACTATGCTATTTAATGTAATTGTGTTTCATGTTCATGATTGTTGTGTTTTAAATATGTGCACATATGATTTGCTTTCCCTGTTTACCTTAATTATACTTAATGTTTGGTTTATGTTAGTATGTGCGGCTCACGTTTTGTTTTATGTTTAAAAAAAAAATTACCCATAATTTCCACTAAGTATTTCAAAGTTAAAGAATGAAGCAAAAGAGTAATAACTAATAATTAACTTAAATACGTCCTAGGTGTGTTGGGTTAAATATTAGGGTGTTACACAGTTCAGCTTGGAGAGGCTGGTACAGAACTACTCGGTTAAGTCACAGTTGGGGTTGTCCACTGTGCAAGTTAGAGCTTAGGAAGGCTATTGTAAAGACTATCTATTTACTTTCTCAGGTTGAGAAAGTTGTTGTTAGTGAAATCTCAACATGTTTTGAGTACTGGATGTAGGCAGGTTGGCCGAACCAGTATAAAAACTCTTGTGTTCATTTTTCTCTTCCCTAAACTTTTATTTTTATTGTCAATCACTTTAGATTATGCACTGATTATTTTAATGAACCAAGGGTGAATTAATCATACATCAAAAACTTACTTTTTGAATCTGCTAACCATAATTCCGCTACACTTCAAGCCTCGGACTTGATAGATTTATTTATTGTTTCAGGTCAGAAAAAAGTTTTCAAAATGCACAATTTAACCCCCTTCTCATGCACTCTTTTACCAACAATAACGATGTAATGTCGCCTCGATTACAACCTAATATAGTTCTAAGGGCGTAGCACGTCTACTACTAACTGTGAATCCATGACCTTACCACTAAGCAATTTGCATTGTATAAGGTTTATTGTCTTAAGTTTCCTTTCTTCGTGTGCATCTTTATCAATTGTATAAAATTTCTCATAGTTGTTGAGTAAGATTTCTTTAAAAGTTCTATTTTTAATACTTTACTTTTAAATTTTCCAGTTAATGGTTATTACTTACATTACATATATACTAACTGCTTATATGTTAATATTACACTTTTTGTTATATATATTTATTCATCTAATACATTTAGCATTCCAGACATGATATTTTATTCTCATTTTTCATTATTCATGTAAACCTACTAGGCTTTTAATAGATTTTATACCATTAAAATTTTGTTACATTTCCTGGTTAGTAATAATTCTTGTAAATTTTCTAACAATTGAACCAAGTTCCTGCAATAGATTTCAAGCTATTTTTACTATGAATTAAAATTTCTTATATCAATTAAATCTCTTTAATTCCTGTTATAATAACTGTTGTAAAGTTTTTCTAAACTTTGACTAGCTTTTATACCATCAGAATTTTAGCTACATTCTTTGGGTAATAATTCCTCATAAACAAATTGGTTACTAGCTTTCATGATAAACAAATTGGTCACTATGAATGACACTCAAATTTCGAAAATAACACCAAGTCTTGCTGCCCATTTTTCAAGCTTTGATTATTAGATATCACAAGATCATTTTCAACCCACAATGAAACCCACGTATAAATTTCAGCAAGCTCACAAGACTTGTACTTGATGTATCTTTCATAATCATTCAAATTCAATACATGTAATTTCTGAAATAAAAATTCTAGTTCTAATAGTAAAATCGTCTTTCAGCTAACAGTAACCCCACGTATAAATTTTAGCAAGTTCACAAGAATTGTACTTGATTTATTCTTCCATATCTATCAAATTCAATACAAGTACTTGCTAAAAAAAAAATTCTGGTTCCAATATGCATGATTTTATCACAACTCAAGCAATCATAAATCTTAAAACTGGGTTTCAGATTTCAGCAACATAAACTCAACAAAGTTCAAGCATTTATCTTAGCAAAATAGCTAAACATCATGAAGTAAAAGACTAGAATAATTTCCTACCTCCCTCCAAGTTTTTTCTCCAGCTTTTCCTTTCCAATAAAACCTCAAACCCCCTGTTTCCAGCCCCTTTTGTGTGCTGCTGGATGGTCCAAAGAGCAGGGAAAGATAAGGTCTTCAGTGATCTTGATGTAGAGAATATGTCCTTAAGCTAGTTTAGAGGTTTGTCTAGAAATATTATTTGTATAAAGAGTAGTTTGCTGGAGCTTCCAAAGAAAAATTTAGGAAATGGAGAAGTGAAGGAGAAAGAGGCATGGCTGTAACAGAGAAGAGAAGGAACTCTTTCTTTCTTTTGGATTTTTGTAATTCATCCTTACTTGGAAAGTAAGGTGTGTTAAAGGATAATCATTTCTTTTTGTAGATCAAATTACCTTGTATCAGTACTAAAAATATCTATATTTATTTGATCATTCTAAGTAAATTCTTTTTTAAGATATAATAATGTCCATTAATTGGACCAATCTCAATGTTTCAATATATTAATTATTACCATTTCAATGTACCGTTTCTTATCATTTCAATATCTGATTGATGTAAAAAAAACTTGCCGGGTAAAATTATCCTTTTAACCTTATTCTATTTTTTTTTATGTCCTAATGTCATTTATAAGAGCTCATCTTATATTACTGATTCAAATATTATTCTAAATTTTTATTAATATTTAATTAATTTTCTTTTTTTTTTTTTTACAGAATTCTTATATTATTTCGATCATAACTGTTTCTGTCAAAAATTTTAAAATCCCTATCGATTACTCACAATTAATTATTTTATAAAAAAAAATACAAATAAGTGAGTCATTACAGGGTGTAACTTACCCTGCTAATGTATGAGGGAAATGGGTAATGGGTTTTGTAACTAAATGTGCCAACTAGGCAGCGGAGAGAGAATATTCTAATTGGTTAAGGGAAAGACTATATATGCAAGTGAAGGGATACTAAGGATGCCATCTCAGATTTAGAATTGGGACTTGGGAGAGCAACTAGGTCTCTGTAATACCCAGCAACCTTTAAGTTGAAAGAAAATATGAGAAAATGGATAAAACAAATATAATTTTCTAATTTAATAACATTGTACAAAAAGGTTTACAATATATAGATTTCTCCTAATAATTGTAATAATTTCCTTATACTAATTTCCTAAATTATGGCATTAATTATATGCACATATTTGTACAATATCTCAACACTTCCCCTCAAACTGATGAATAAATATATATAATTCCTAGCTTATGTGTCAATTCTCAAAACCTTTCTATGGGAAGTCCTTTATTCAACATATCTGTCAGCTAAAGCCCTAAAGGAACACGTACTGTAGCTATGAGGCCACTGTCCAACTTTTCTTTGATGAAGTGTCGGTCAATTTCAATGTGTTTTATTCTTTCGTGTTGGACTAGATTATGAGGACTGGATTATGAGCAATGCTTATTGCCAACTTGTTATCACAAAACACCTTCAAAGGAGCTTCATATTTTATTCTCAACTCATCTAGTATGATTTTCATCTAGAATAATTCACGCACTCCTTGTGCCATAGCCCGAAATTCTGCCTCAGCACTTAATCTAGCAACCACATTTTGTTTCTTACTTTTCCAAGTCACCAAGTTTCCTCCCAAAAACTTGCAATAACCTAACGTTGATCTTTTGTCAACAAAGGAACTTGCAAAGTTAGCATCAATATATATCTTGTGATTTTGCTCAATAGGAACACTTGTAGTCTTGCAACTGAGTATTCTAACTTCTTTGAGATGATCCAAGACATATTTCCATTTTGAAATGAAGACACCTTGTTTGGATAGGCAACTTCAATTCCAAGGAAGCATTTTAGTTTTCCAAGATCTTTCATCTCAAACTCAGCTACTAGTTGTTAGCTCCAGAACCCTTCAGAAAACGTTAACACAGAATGCTTTAACTGATAACACAACCAATTTAGAGAAAATATTTTGAAGAATGATTAATGTCTACCTTGAGTTTCTTGAAGTATTAACAAGTCTTTTCACGAGCATAACACATTTTCTAAAGTTTAAATATTTTCACTTTACATGTGCAAACATGGTTTATCTTGTTTAAAGAGATGAGAACTTAATGCAAGTGAAAATCACATTGTGAAACAAACATATAAATGCTTGACGGATTGAAGAAAATCATCGTGTACAAGAGATCAAGGAACATATCTTCATAAAGTAGCATGTGACTTTAGAAAATATACTTCAAGTGAAGATTTCAATCCATATCTGAAGCCAATGTGTTGTACAACCTTCAATCATCATGATCACAAACCTTTCATCATCCACAAGTTCTGATTAAAGACTGGAAATCAAAGAGATATCAAGAAACTGATAGTGCATTTCAAAAAGTTTACTTTATAGTGAAACGGTGCACCTTATGGGAAAATGAGGAAAGTTTGTAATTCAAATTTAAAGTCAAACCCAATTATAGACCGACGCATCATCTCTTTTGTCAACTTGGTTAACTAGCCCAGCTTCTAGAAGAAAGAGCTCAGAAACCTCATTCAGAAAGTAAAAAAGTTGTTTCTAAAGGTGACCTTAGAAACCTCTATTTCACAATGGCTTCTGCAACAGTTCTAACAGATAACAAGCTACTCATCTAGACTATTTTCAGGACACAAATAGACGATCAACATGTATCACTTGGGAAATTGATCAAGGACAACGGTCATAAATGCATACCATCTATCTATAAATAGAGATGTTATGCTTACAATGAAGAAGATCTTAACGTTGTATAAGTGTTGAAACGCTGAGAAAATTTCTCCTCATTCTTTTGTAAAGTTCATTAATTCTTATAATTAGTTTCTTGTTTGTAAAAAAATCTTCTTTCTACATTTTTAGTAGATCATACGTTCTTCTTAGGAAGAATCATAGAAAAAAGTCATTCAAGCTTTTCCCAGGTTTGTTATTGTATATGTTATGAAAACTTGAGTGTAGGTTCGTTTGAGTGACAAACCCAAACACAAACCTTTGTATCCTAGATCCAGTAGTGATTAGTGTGAGTTAGCTTGGAGAGGCTAAGCAAAGACTACTTGCAACGCAATAGTAGCAGTGAACTACTAGTCATGATTTTGCTTGGAGAAGCTAGTTAAAGACTACTAAGGTTGTGATAGCAGAGTGTACTTATTAGTTACTGGTTTAGCTTGGAGAGGCTAGTCAAAATCTACTTGGTTTGTGGTAGTAGAGTTAGCTACTAGTCACAGGTAAGAACTTGGGAAAGCTATTCTTGGGTTGAGAAAGGGTTTTGGTAGAACTCAATAGTTGTTGAGAACTAGATGTAGGTAAGTTGGCTGAACCAGTATAAAAATATCTATGTAGTATCTTCTTTTCTCTTAACTCCTTTATATTCAGTGCTTTGTGCATATGAAACTGTGCTATCTGAATAACCATCTATTACATGTTTTTATCATATTTACTATAGTTCAGAAAGTACCTTTTTGAAGTAACTAATATTGTTTCCGTTGCACTTCAAGCTCATAGCTTGATAGTATATTGTTTAAGTTTTTCATTAGCTAAGAAGGAAAGAAAAAGCAAAGCACAATTCAACCCCATTTCTTGTGAGTAGGCATAGATTGCATGCTCTTATACTATCTTATAGCCAAAAGAAAGGTGAATCTACCAAGACTCATAACAGATTACATGCTCAGTGTAGTCACCATAGATAAAAGGAGGACAACCAGTGTATGTTATGGCATGTTGCTGACAAAGCTATTCTAGTACATAAGCCTTCCTCTCACTGAGGAATGGTATAAGTTCATAGAAGGTACCATATACTTACCTTCCTTCTTTAGAACCTTAAACAAAAAACCTATGATCTCAAGGTCTGAGGCAACCAGGCAGAGTCCTAGGACAAGGGGTGAACAAGAAAGGAGGACATCTAGAAAGGCTAAGTCTAAGATGACAAAGGCAAAACGTAAAAAAAAAAGTTGATGCTCCTAGAAAGTGAGACTGAGAACTCGGAGGAAGAAGAGTCTGCACAAGTTCCTCTGAACAAAGAAAGGAGAATGAAGATGAGATAGGAGAAAAAGCAACAACAAGAACATTGAATGCCACCACCTTCTTCAGAAACCAACAATGATTCTTCTAATTTAGACAATGGGCTATAAAAAGGATAAAAAAATATGCCTAGAAAACCAGTAGGAACCATCAAAAGAAGAGACATTGAGTCAAAGCTCAAAAGTATTCCTAAGCATGAAACCAACATATATATGCTTCTAAAAGAATTTACAAGATATCAACAGGCTAGTTACAAGGTTATCTTCATTGATTTTGAAGAAGATGCAGAAGAAGAAGAAGAAGAAGAAGAAGCAGAAACATCCTCATATGAAGAACAGGAAAAATCTTTGTAGGAATGAAAAGGCAAGAATGAATCCTATGGAGCCTATCGCTGAAGAGTGAGCTGAGGAGGTAGCTGAACTAGAGACTACTGTCATTTTGATGGTGCCTCAACCTCCATCTTCCATCCGTATCACCCTAATGGAAGAGGAAGAGGACAAGGCTTCTGAAACTAGTGGTCCTCATGCTAAAGATGTTGTTGCTTTTGCCTCAACTCCTACTCCTAATGGTCTCTATTGGCTCTACCCTCGGTTAAGTGTTTGCTCCCTCACCACTATTCTTTTTACCCTTCACTCCCAATCGGGTCATCCCAACCTTGCCAACTTGCAGTGCATGGTGCCTAGCCTATCTAAACTATCCAGTTTTCCTTCTAAATTGTGACAATTTAGGAAACACACACAGAGTCATTTTCCTGATAGTGTTACTAGTCGAGTTGCATCTCTCTATACTTTAGTTCATTCATATATTTGTGTTCCTAATCGTACAGTATCTAGTTTAGGATTTCGTTATTTTGTTACGTTTATTTATTACTATTCTCATTATAATTGGTTATTTTTAATGAAAGAATGACATTCTTCATCAGACGTCCTATGCTCATGCACCCCAACAGAATGGGGTTGTTGAGCACAAAAACCATCATCTCATTGAAACAACGCATACTCTTATTCTTCATAATCATGTACCTTTTTTGTTTTTGGGGGATACTGTTTTAACTGCATGTTATCTAATTAATCTCATGCCCTCCTATGTTTTGGGTACCAAGTTTCCCACTCCATCTTATTTCCCCATGGCCCTTTGCATTCCCTTCCCTCGCATGTTTTTGGGTTAACTTGTTTTGTTCACAACTTAACTTCTGGTCTTGACAAACTTTCTGCACGCTCACTTAAATGCGTTTTTCTTAGTTATACTTGATCTCAAATGGGTTTTCAATGTTTTTCTCCTACTCTATGTCATTACCTTGTCTCTGCGAATGTTACATTTTATGACATTATTCCCTTCTTTGAGCCATCTAACCATTCCACATCTCCTGTTTCTGAGGAACTCCCATTTCCCATGATCCCTATGCCTTTGCCACCCCCTATGCCCCCCTTTCAGGTCTACCATCATCGAGCCTATCCACTGCTTGAGCCTATTCTACCTCAGAAACCCATTGCACCTAACTAGCAGCCACCACCCACTCTTGCTCCTTCCTCCGAGCTGTCTTAGCTTATGTGGACTTACTTCCAACGCTCGATCCTCCGCCGCCTTCTATCCTGCCCGTTACGCTTGATCTTCCCATTGCCCTTCGTAAAGATGTTTGTTCTATGCATAACCTGTCTCTTCACTATACTGATTTGAGTTATCATCGTTTATCTTCTCTACATTATGCTTGTCTATCTTCTACATCTATTTCTAAGACTACATGTGAGACCTTCTCCTATCTTAGGTGGAGACAAGCTATGATTGCTGAGATATGTGCACTTCAGGACAATGGTACCTAGGAATTGGTTTCCCTCCCCCTAAGCAAATATATGGTTGGTTGTCGATGGATTTTTACAGTTAAGTTGGGGCCCGACAGCCAAATTGATGGTCTTAAGGCCCGTCTTGTTGCCAAAGGGTACACTCAGATATTTGGTTTGGATTATGGTGATATTTTCTCACCTATTGCCAAGATGGCTTCTATTTGTCTATTTTTCTTTATGGCTGTTATACGTCATTAGTCTCTTCATCAATTGGATATTAAGAATGCCTTCCTCCATGGTGATCTTGATCTGAGGAAGAGGTTTATATGGAGTAACCTCCTAGGTTTGCTTCTTAAAGGGAGCCTTCTAGTCTTGTTTGTCATCTTTGAAAATCACTGTATGGTCTTAAGCAGTCTCCTCAGGCTTGGTTTGGAAGGTTCTCCACTGTGGTTCAGCAATTTACTATAACTCGGAGTAAAGCTGACCACTCTGTGTTTTATCATCATACTCAGAGAGGTTGCACCTACCTAATTGTGTATGTTGATGACATTGTCATTACAAGGAGTGACACCCATGGCATAGTACAACTCAAACAACACCTATGCAATCATTTCCAGAGCAAAGATCTTGGAAAACTCAGATACTTCTTGGATATTGAAGTAGCACGTTCAAAGATGGTATAGTTCTTTCTCAGAGAAAATGTTGTTAACATTATAGAGGAAACAAGTTTACTCACTGCAAAACCTGTTGATAATCCTATAGATCCTAATGTCAAGCTCCTGTCAAATCAAGGCGAGCCACTATATGACCCTGGGAGATATAGGAGATTGGTTGGGAAATTGAACAATCTCATAGTTATTCATCTAGATATTTCTGTCGCAGTAAATGTGGTTAGTCAATTCCTAAACTCACCATGTGAAACTCACCGTGTGAAGATCACTAGGATGCTGTTATACATATTTTGAAGTATGTCAAAGGAACACCAAGGAAGGGCCTTATTTACGAAGATAAGGGGCATATTGAGATAGTTAGGTATTTTGATGCAGATTAGGTAGGATCCTCTTCTGGTAGGTGTTCCACTTTCAAGTACAGTATACTTATTGGAGGTAATCTCATATCCTGGAAGAGTAAGAAGCAAACTTTAGTTGTGTAGTCTAGGGTCGAGACAAAGTACCGTGCCATGACCTCAATCACATGTAAGCTTATCTGGCTCAAGCAACTCCTCAAAGAATTCCAATTTAGGGACACTTACTTGGGACAATCAAGCCACTTTACACATTGCGTCAAATCCAGTTTTTCATTAGATGACTAAACACATTGAAGTTGATTGTCACTTCATTAGAGAAAAGATTATATCTAGAGACATCACGACAAGTAAATTCAAATGACCAAATGGTAGATGTTCTCACCAAATCATTAAGAGGTCTTAGAATAAGTTACCTATGTAATAAGCTAGGTGCATATGATCTATATGCCCCGACTTGAAAGAGAGTTTTAAAATCTATTAATATCTATAATTAAGAATATTATATATGTAATTAGGAAAATTATATATTTGTAATTATAGTGTATTTATTGCATAGTGTCTATATATGCTCTTTTTGTTGTGTAGTTGAAACAAGCAGATTCCTCATGAATTTCTCTCTTTCTCTGTTTCTCAACACATTGTTCTTTACACCGTGACACCATAGCCAGGTGGAACTTCCATGTAAACCTCTTCTTCTAGGTTTCCATGTAGAAAAGCATTTTTCTTATCAAACTAATGTAACTCCCATCCAAAATGAGTAGCAAAAGAAAGCTAGATTCTCACTGTGTTCATATTTGCTACCAGGGCAAGCATGTCCTCATAATCAATTCCATAGGTCTATGTATATCCTTTTGCAATCAATCTTGATTTATATCAGTCTAATGGGTCATCTGATTGATTTTTCATAGTGTATATCCACCTACATCCCACTAATTTTTATCTCCCGGTCTCTCAACAACATCCTAAGTTCCATTCTTTTCTAATGCACTCATTTCCTCATTCATGGCTTGTATCCAATTCTCATCTTTTAATGCTTCTTGGACTGAGTTTGTAATTTGTATAGAATCACTAGCTACAATGAAACTCTGCTACTGTAGGGAAAAATGCTCAGTGGAGACAAATTGAGAAATAGGATACTTGGCACTAGTCCTTTTCCTTTTCTCAATGCAATGAGTAAATCATTTGGGTTATATTCAAACTCATTAAAAGACTCATTATCAAGAACAGGAGAGGGTTCAAACTCATTCAAAGACTCGTTTTCAGGAATAGGAGAGCTTGTACCTTCAATACTTACCATAGGTTCAGACTTTTGGAGTTGTTGCTGGACCACTTTAAGTTGCCTTTCTTTTGGTAAACCTGAATTGGTGATTTCCATTTGTTTGTAGGGCTGGTTGACGCGATGCTAGAGAAGATGCTAACTCTTGAAAAGAACCAGAGGTAAGCATCAATTCTTGAGGTAGCAGTGTTTATGTGGATGAAAGAGGAAGGAAGGACTCTAGGATAATGAGCTCAGACTCAGCTTCCATAAGACTCTGCCTCTAAAGCTGAGGACAACTAAAGAATGACTCGTTTTCATTAAATGTAACATCCATGGAAACAAAAAAATGATGGCTAAGAAAACATCTACTTGTATCCTTTCCTGTCCAGAGCATAGCCTAAGTAAACACATTTGATGGCTCTAGGACCAAGTTTCGAATGATGTTGACAATGCACATGAACAAAATCCACACAACCAAAGATCCGAGGCTCTAAACTTTGCATAACAGGGGCAATAGACAGCAAAAGCTTCAAAAGGCTAACATTACCAAGAAGTCGTGAGGGTAGTCTATTAATTAAATAAGTAGCAGTTAAAAACAACTTCACCCCAGTATGACTTAGGAACAAACATTTGAAAAAGTAAAGACCTAGTGACTTTAAGTAAATGACGATTTTTCCTTTTTGTAATACCATTTTGTTGTGGAGTATCAGCGCATGTAAATCCATGAATAATGCCATGTTCTTTAACAAAATTTTTAAAAAGATGATTAACATATTCCTTACCATTATTAGAATGTTAACGCTTGATAGATATTCCAAATTGTGCCTAAATTAAGTAATAAAATTGAACAAACAAGGGAAAAACTTTTGATTTATCTTTCATTAGAAAAATCCAAGTAACTCTAGTGCAATCATCAATGAATAAAACAAACCATTTTTTGCCAATGATGTTAGAAATAGATGAAAGACCCCAAATATCTTATGAATTAATGCAAAAGGTTAATGACTTGTGTTAGAGTAAGATGGAAATGTGACACAATGATGCTTTGCAAATTGATAGACATCACAAGGAAATGACTCATCTGACTCTTTTGAAAATAGAGATGGAAACATAGATTTAAGGAGAAATGAGGGTGACCAAGACATTTGTGAGATAACCAGATTTGGGAAGAGGCAGTCTCAGAGCTGGATTAGAGATAAGAAGCAAGCAACTTCTTACCAGTACCACCTACGATCTCCTCATTGAGGAGAAAGTACAACCTGCCATGTTCCTTTGCAACTCCAATCGTCTTCCTTGTGGCAAGGTCTTGAATGACACAATGTGTTTCAAAAAAAAGTTAATGCACATCTTGAGTCTTTGATTTATGAATAGAAATAAGGTTACAGGTAAGTTAGGGAACATGAAGAACATTTTTTAGCTGCAAGGAATGATTAAGAACAATATTACTAATTCCTACAATTGTGGCACGAGATCCATCAACCACAGTGATATGGTGTTTATCTGATAAGGGTAGGTAAGATAAAAATTTGGTGGAACAAGAGGTCATGTGGGCAATTACACTAGAGTCCATTATTAATAAATTCTCAAAAACAGTACTAGTGCATTAAAAGAATAAGAAAATAAACCCTTACTAAGCAGGTGTAGAGAACAAAAGTCCACGTGTTGCCAAGAGATTTAATGAGTTGTCAACCCTAAAAGATGACTTGATGTTGCTACCTCTGTCATGTTAGAGAGAGGAGAAGGCCTCCATTGAAGGTTATTTTCAAGCTCTGTTATAGGGCAAAGGTGGCCAGAAAGAGGTCGGACTTAGCTCACGGTGGTTGCAAAAGAGAAGGCGGCATGAGAGGAATACTCCCACCTTCACATGATGTAGAGTAACGGTGCATGGATCTACGCACAGGGAGAGGAACTGTCGTGTGAGAGTTTGTCTGGCGATGACTTTCGGCAAGCTTTAATGGTCTGGCCAATCTGGGGGCAACAACTCTAGTGTTGTGATCTAGTGGTCGGAACAGTGGCTGAAAAGTTAGCCAACGGCAAATACAGTAGCAATGAGGTAGGGTTAGGGCAAGAAAAATTGGGGGAAAGGATGGAGGCTCTTGGTACAAGAATACAAGGGTTGTTAGGACAACAATTAAGGCTGTGATAGTGACAGAAACCCAAAAACAATTTGGAATTGACAAATGCAATAATTATGGCTGTAATATTTCTAAAAAAAATCCAGCAATTAAGGTTGGAAATAGATGTAACAATGGCATCGAAAGGTAATCAGGGTCCAAGACTAGGAGCTCCAAGACCAACTTGAAAGAAAACAGGAGACAATGGGTAAAATGAATATAATTTTCTGATCTAATAATATTGTACAAAAAAATTTACAATATATAGACATCTCTGAATAAATTGTAATAATTTCCTTATACTAATTTCCTAAATTATGGCACTAATTATATACACATATTTGTACAATATCTCAACACTTTATTTCTTTAATTTTGTGGTTAATATAGATACAAACAAAGTAACATACTACACACTATGTTTACAATTTTCTTGTCTAACACTTTGATCCTATCACATGCTGAGGGGGCCCAGCCCATCTTCTCTCCTTCTCCTTTCATACACGATGGTTTAGGGCCTTAGGTGGATTCGGGTCTCTAACACATGAACATCCTAGATCAACGCTATCAATACCTATACATCCTAGAACTAATTCATTGGGCAGAATTTACACCGTAGGCACTCATCATAAAACCCATAAACCTGCATAATCTGCAGAAGAAAAGCTAGATCAACATTGATACTCAAGATAAAACGATATAAACAACTGAACAAACTAGAGAGTCATAAAGATATAATCAGTATTCAGTCTCTTATACCCAGTGAGTTGAGCAGCATGATCTAACTCTACACATACTTTATTGGCAGTATCACCTTTAAGAGTTAAGACAAACACTATTTTGATCCTCTGATAGAATTGG
This sequence comes from Dalbergia cultrata, assembly GCA_031216105.1. Taxonomy (NCBI): domain Eukaryota; kingdom Viridiplantae; phylum Streptophyta; class Magnoliopsida; order Fabales; family Fabaceae; genus Dalbergia; species Dalbergia cultrata. The sequence goes on from CM062348.1 coordinate 40,309,428, forward strand.
TTTCATTGAGCCTCAATATACTTTTATAAATTTAGTAATTTACTACCCAAATATTCGTATTTCCTCCAACTAAGTCCTTTGGCACAATGTTTGCTTCACCTGGATACGTACAGATTACATATAACAGATTACAGAAGGACTTATTTGGGTAAAGGAACTCTCAGCCTCAGGTAGTAATTTGATAGGAAAAGATCTGTCAGATACTGTATTGATACTGAATCTGCCTCTGAATGACCAAAAATGGGCTTTTAATATTTAGTTCATGGTCAGAAAGGTCAAATGAAAATTTAAAAATAGGGCAAGAACAACCCTGATGGCTCTCCTTGTATCTTCTCAGAATGGTGATGCACAGGGGATACTGCACTTTAAGGGCAATCAAAAGCTGCAAAGTAACTTAATCAGTGGCACAAAAAAGTAGCAAATAAAACAATAGTTAATACTCATGACCTTACACTGGTGAGTCATTTTAGTCCATAGCTTTCAAAATGAGTCAAATTAGTCCTTAACATTGCAAACGTGAGTCAAGTTAGTTTCTCATCCCACTTTTATCTAACATTTTATTAATTAAATGATGATATGTAATGTTAAGTGATACCTTGACATACTATAAGTCATCTTAAGTATAATGAAGTTTAAAACGACTCATTTTGGTGTCAAACATCGTACAAAATGGGTCACTTTATAACTTGAAAATGAGTATTAAATGATTCATATTGTGCAATTTTAGACACCAAAATAAGTTATTTTAAAGTTAATTATACTTTAGATGATACAAAATATGTCAAAGTATTACTTAATATTATACATTATTATTTAATTAATGGAATGTTAAATAAAAGTGGACTGAAGGAATAAAATAACTCATATTTTGTAATGTCAGGGACTAATTTCATTCATTTTAAAAATCAATGACTAAATTAACTTACGAGTGTAAAGTCAAAGACTAAATTAAATATTAACTCAAAAGAAATACTATATGGAAGCAAAATAAACATCAGTCACAATATTTAAATCACAAAATTTAATACCAAAACAAAATAAAACTAACTGATATAAACTTATAAGAAACTTCTATTTGATCGTACATCACATCTCTGCAAGATAATGTTGATTACCAAGCAGGTGTGTTTCTCTGGTATCCCACATTTTGTTACAAAGAACACAGATTCAACATAATCATACACTCTATTTTCTTTGTGGATAGTATTATGCTCATAACCACAAATAGTAAAGAATAAGTGCACCCACCACCCAGTAATTAAAATAACCCTGAAAACAAATGCAACAGCACAAAGCAATAGCACGTTGCATGGATAAATGGAAACCTTTCGTGATCAGCACGGGAGCATGCAACAAGCAATGGTATATTAGACTAAACGTCTAGAAAAACAAAATTTTAACAAACAACTGTGATGAACTAAGTTTTCAACTCATCTGAGAAATTATTAATACAAAGCATATACACTCACATAGTAAAGCATAGGTCTGACCTTTGAAGAGAAACACAACGAAGCACAAAAGATATTCAGTGCTTTCAATTACACCTGCAAAATCATCAATTTGACAGCTGGTGACATAAAAGTGGCTCAATATTCTGCAATGAGGAGGCATTAGGACTCAATTATTTTTTCCTTGAATATTTTTTGTACCAAAAAAACACATCATATATCATATATACATAGGACACTCAGTTAATATGAGAGATTTTCTGATTACAGTATCTATGGATGGTCAGGGAAAAAAGAATGTTCATCAATAATACAAGTTACACAGGGACAATCAGTAGCAAACTTCTAAGGATGGTCATGATTTCTAATTGCCTTTTTATTCATCCTGTTCATGATTCGGGAAGCATCATTAAGTCTATCTGCTCTTTCATAGATACCGGCAACAACAAGATGCAACTCCTTCTTGTTAATGTTGGGATTGGAATCCAGAATCTCGAACAATGACTCCACCATCGTGAAATCCTTTCTTGCCCCATATAGACTGAGCATCTGGAAATGAACTTCATCCGGAAAAACACACCCCTCTTCTTGCATTTCTCTATATAAAGCATCTGCTTTCTCAAATTCACGCAACTTTCCAAAAGCATTCAGCACAAGAGCAATAACATTGGAATCAGGAAAATATCCCACCTCCCTCATCTTCTCAAACACTTCAACGACATTTGCATGCTTTTTGCTCCTCGAGAAAAGATCAATCATGCACCCATAAACAGTTATATCTTTCACCTCTCCAGCATCAAAAGCCTGCCGGAAAACCCACGTAGCCTCTTCAATTCTACCAGCCCTAGCAAGAATTGTGATCGCAGTCTCCCTGGGAATGTTATCCGGTTGCCTGAGCTCATGAAGCAGACGCTTAGCATGAGCAACTAAACCTACCCTCTCATAGGCAACAATCATTGTCTGGTAAAGAACCTGATCAATTTCAACTCCCGAGCTCCTTAACTTCTGAAACAACATGGCCGCTCTGTCCAGTTTCCCCGCCTTACCCCAGATAGATATTATCGTCGAATAAGTGATGGCATTCGGCTCAATACCCCTATTCTGCATTTCTTGAATGAGATTCGTCGCCTTCTCATGCTCAAGAGACTTGCCATAGATCTTGATCATGGTGTTGTATGTGACAACATTCTGCTCCACACCCTTCCTCTGCATCAACCGAAACAGATGGATGGCTTCCCCAAACAGCTCTGCCTCTCCATATACCCTCAACAGCGTATTATAACTAACCACACTGGGCTCAATTCCCATCTTCCTCATGCTCCAAAACAACCGGTCAGCCTCCTTGGCCATGTCAAGTTGGCCATAAACATCAATCATGACATTGCAAGTCGTGAGATCAAGCGGGCACTTCCCTTCATTCATCTCATTGAAGACTGAAAGCGCCTCAACAAACTTCCGATTCTCAACATACACAACAAGCAGCGTGGAGTAGCTCACGGTATCCGGCTGCACGCCATTGCTCCTCATCTCCTGAATCAGAACCCGAGCCTCGCGGAACAACTTCGCCTTCCCAAACACATTGATCATCGAGTTATAAGCCACAAGGTCAGGAGTAATGCCAGCACTCTTCAACCTCATGAAGATGGAAATGGCCTTGGAGTAATCACGAAGCTTCCGCGAGAGCTCAATCAAGTTGCTATACAAAACAAGGTCACCGGAGACATTGTCCTGCTCCATCTGCTGTAGCCAGAACAAAGAGAAATCGAACATTCCGCTTTTACCGAAATAAGTGATGAGCGTGGAGTACGTGTATCTGTCGGGTGCGAGGCCCCTTTGGCGCATTTCGTCGAACAGGCCGTGTGCGATCTGATGCTGGTGCTGGCGGAGGGCGTTCCGGATGACGACGTTGTAGGCGAAGACGGAAGGGGAGTAGAGGGCCTTGTCGTTTATCCAGTCGAGGAGGGCGAGGGAGCGCTGCCAGTCTGGCTCACGTGAGAGGAGCGTGACCATGAAGCGGATGGAGAGCTGCCTGTTGATGTAAGGGGACATGAGGGCGAAGAGCTGTTCCTCGTTTTCGGTTTGTCGGATTGAGGACAAGAGCTCGTCCATGTCCACGCTGTGGTCCAAGTACGCATGATGTTGTTGTTGATGTTGGTGTCGTCGTCGTTGTTGTTGTTGTTGTTGGGTTCTGCTGAGTGTACGACGTCGTTGGATGTTGTTGGTGTTGGAAGGGGAAGAAGAGGGGGATGCTCTGGTCCACACATCTTTGGAGGTTGCTGCTATGGAATATGTGGTGGTGGTGGTTTTGGGAGAAGATGAAGGGAATGGGAGGGAGCAAGTGCAGGGCGATGAAGGAGGCCAATCCGGGAGGATTGAACAAGTAATAGAGAATGGGACTGCGCACATAATTTAGTTGTTAAGTAATGAACTTGAATCAAGGTTAGGTTACGTTATGCTATGATCATTATGGTTATGGTTATGGTTATGGATGACTCAACTCCGCTTCTAGCTCCAGCCTTGGCTCCGTTGTACTCATGGCTGGAAGATGGGTTGGTGATAGGGGAGAGTGTCGAACAGAAGAGTGGATGTGCCATATGGGGGGAAAGAAAACACAAAAAAATTGTTTGGAATTTGGAAAGAAATATCTTTCTCTTCTGGTACATCGAGAGAAAATATCTTTTATTACGAGAACTTTGTTTATTAAAAATAGAGTAAATATTGAAAACTATGAATCTTTATTTTTTACTAAAATATTCACTGTCGATAATAATTATTACTTTTTAATTGAACCACTGATTAAATGTTTAAGAAATATAACTAGCTAGTTATTAATTGTATTAAGTTTTGTGATTATAATGAATCTATTATTAATAAAAAGGAGTACTCCCTCTCAAATTTTTAACTAAATGTAAACAGTCATCTTCAAATTTTAAATTTTTCAATTAAACTCCCCAACTAAGGTAATTCAAAAAATTGGTCCTTCTATTCAATTTTGAGTTTTAATTATTAATGTAGCAAATATATATATAAGTTATATGTCATGATTTCTTGCAATTCTAGCTTTAATTTTCTTACTATGTTATTTAATGTTTCTAAAATACATTTTAATTTTGAAAAAATTAGACCAAATCCTAATAAAAAATAATTAACGCTTCTTTACCAATTTTTTTTAAAAAAAAAAACTTGTCGACCTTCCATCTATTTTTGGAACAATATATTAGGAAAAAAAACAAAACAACAATTAGCTTAAAATTAGAAAACAGAAAATGTTCAATTCATCACAAGTCATCATTTTGATTCAAGTATTCAAAAATCAAGATAAGAGACATAAAAAAGTAGGGGCGATATTTGTTATATTTGGTTAGGAATTAAAACATTTCAGTCATTTTTTACATGTTTAATTCCTTAGGTTTTTTTAATATGTAGTTTTTTCAAAAAAAAAAAATATGATAAGAGAAAAAATCATAAAAGAAAAAGAATTACAAGTATTATGTTGTGACAATGTAGATATTTTTAACTAAACTATGAATTGAATAAAAGGATTAATTTTTAAGATTGTAGCAGTTTAATGATCTAATTGGAAGATTCGAATATTGAAAGTAGCTATTTGCGATTAGCTAAAATTTTAGGGGCGTAAATGCTCATTTCTCAAGTAAAAAAACTATGAATTTATTATTTTAAAATATATATTTTAAAGAGTTTAATTTTAATACACTAATAATATAAAAAAATTATATTTACACATGTAATAGTACATGATTAAATAAATAACTTTTATATAGTCATTATATCATAATTAAATTCTTAAGAAATAATATACGTGATTCAATATTAATTATTACTAACACTTACAAAATGCTGATATTTTTTAAAAAGTTGAAGGTATTAGAAAAATTCCCAAAATTTATTTTACGTATACATGTATTATTTTAAATGTATTGTTTGATTGTTATTATTTGTATGAAAATGTAAAAATATTTTTTAATAGTAAAATGCTTAAAAGGGCATGAGGCCCTGGGTGAAAAAAAATACTTTGGAAATCAAATAAAAATGTTTAAAAAGGCAAAAAAAATGCTTTTGTGAAAGTGTCACCATCCAATTTGGATCGTGACCGGTACGTGAAGAATCTCATCCTCACGTAAGTCTCGTGATCACTACACTATACTATATACAGATTTTATTCATAAAATACATTTTAAATCATAAATTAAATTCTACAATTAACTCTAAAAATTTTGAATAACTCCTTTTTCCATAAATGAAATATGAAATTGTAGCCGTAACATAAATAATACTGAGTTACTCATTTACAAAATAACCAATGAATGATAAACCATTTAATACAAAAGAATCAAGGTATACAAAATCTAATAATATATGGTCCAAGACCTTGCCCGCAATGTTACTGGAGCACTCTATACAAAACAAGTACTTCACAACAATCTGAAACTCACTGAAACTGGAAATCTAATGCTACTAAGGAAGAAGGAGTGGAAGATCCAAAGCTATATCTATATATGTGAGGAAAAGGAAGAAAAGAGGGGTGATTTTTATAACATAACTCAGTGAGTGGATCCTCACCCGTAAACCCATCCATGGGACAACAACAAGATGCATAAAAATCATAATAACAACAACAATAATAACAACAAAATAAGCAAACTCTACAACAATTTCAACATGTATACCTAAACCTTGTAAAATAAACCATTAAGCTATTCCGAGTCGTAACCAACAGTACTATTATATATACATATAAAGGAATGGTCATCGTTATCCGAAATTTATTTCTATTCTCTATGGGCACCTCACTAGGTCTCGGTTTGCTCTATTCTTTAGAAGCTCTGCCTTCGTGGGTGTTATATGGGTTTGCCTCCATAGCTATTTACTAATATTGCCTCCATAACTATTTAATACTATCGCCTCCCTGGATGTTAAATTAATATTGTGTCCATGGCTGTTTAATACCATTACCTTCATGGCCGTTTACTACAAGTGATCATACATAACTCAACTGAAAATAAATAGAATCAACAATACTAAAATTCCATAACTAAAGGGTGGGTGCTCAGTCCCTGGTGAACAAGAGTCCATAAATTCTTAGTATTCTAAGAGTTCTTGATTCATATAATTCTAATAATTTGACTTTAGCATAATTGTGGATGTGACAATCGTTCCCAAGGGATCACCCGCTTATAGGCATTCCAATTTCAAGCCCACAAAATATGTATCTGGTAGTTGCTATAAATCATATTGAATTCCATACCTTTTGGTACCATAAAGTTGAAGATCTAAATCCATATCTTAAGGTAACATATTTTTCATATACTTGATAATTCTAAAATTCATGGTTCAAACTCGATGGTTTATAATTATAACTCTAAAATCATAATAACATATTTCTTCATATAAAGCTAAATCATACTTTATTCAACATAACTCAACTCAACACTTCAATGAAATGATTTTTGAAATTCCAAGTCTTAAAACATGGCAATACCATAAATCTGTAGTATAAATTTTTATAGTCTGAATAACTCTAATGTCGTACTCTGAAACTGTTGGAAACTGATATTGCAAATTCTATCTAACTCACTCAAGAATGATGAACAATGTACATACATAGCTTAGAGAAAAATGATTATAGAGAAGAGGGAGTTTGGGACTGTATTAGTCTTTTTTGTTATTGATGATCTATGAATTGAATCTGCTACAAGCCTTATATAGGCATCACAAAATAGCACTAACAACTCACAAATTTAGTTGCATTCTATTATAAAGAGATAACAGAATATTACATCATCCTAACTAACTCCCTTAAGCCCATAAAGTCCCCAAGCCATTGCCATTATTAACAATTTCTCCACCTTGGCTTGACTTTATGCTACTCAACCTGTAAAATCTTCAAACAAAGTTTGAACTTAGGCCCTAGCAATGCCTTTGTTAATGCATTGGCTGGATTGTCATTTGTGTTAACCTTCTCCAGAATTACCTCCCATTTTGCAACCACTTCCCTCACAAAATGAAGCTTAACATCAATATGTTTAGTTCTTTCATGGTAGACCTGATTCTTAGCCAACTGTATCCCACTTTGGCTATCACAAAACACCTTAGGGACTACTCTTTCTGCTTTCAAGCTTGCTGCCATTCCCTTCATCTAGATTACTTCCTTTATTGCTTCAGTGACTGCAATAAATTCAGCTTCAATGGTGGATAAAGAAACTACATGTTGAAGGTTGCATTTCTAGCTAACAGTGTTGCCACAGAATTGAAACACATAACCTGTCAAGGGCCTTCTAGAATCCAAATAACTAGCATAATCTGAATCCACAAAACCATTGACATTTGTAGCACTGCTGTCATGCCTTGAATACAGCAAACCAACTTTAGATGTTCCTTTTAGATATCTGAAAATCCATTTCATAGCCTCCCAATGCAGTTTTCCTGGCTTCCCCATGTATTTACTTACCAGACTCATGGCACAAGCCAAATTGGGTCTGGTGTAAATCATTGCATACATGACACTACCTACTACATTTGCATATGGAATCTTTTTCATATAAGCTGCCTCTTCTTCTGTCTTAGGTGAATTCTGCTGAGAGAGTTCAAAATGTTGTGCCATAGGAGTTATCACAGCCTTTGATTGATCCATTTTGAATTTTTTCAAAACTTTAACTATGTAGTCCTTTTGGTTAATGAATAAGGTTCCTTTGGATTAATCCCTTGCAATCTGCATCCCCAATATTTTACTAGCAGCTCCCATATTTTGATTTCAAACTCACTTTCAAGCATTACTTTTACCTTCTCAATTTCAGTCTTGCTGTTGCAAGTAATCAGCATGTCATCCACATATAGGAGAAGGTAGATGACAACTCCAACTTCAGTGTTCTTCAAGTAGACACAACCATCATACTCACACCTTTTAAAACCATTCTTCACAATGAATGTATCAAATCTTTTGTACCACTGCCTAGGGGATTGTTTAAGGCCATAAAATGACCTTTTTAACAAGCAAACCTTCTATTTTTCGCCTTTCTTGATGAAACCTTCTGGTTGAGTCATATGAATCTACTCATCAAGCTCTCCATGTAAGAAAGTTGTTCTTACATCAAGCTGTTCCAATTCCATGTCTTCTTGTGCTACCAAGGCCAAAACAATTCTGATTGAAGATTGTTTTACCACAGGAAAGAAGACCTCATTGTAATCAATGCCCTCTCTTTGTGTAAACCCTCTAGCCACCAATCTAGCCATCTCCACTCCTGGAATCCTTTCTTTTAGCTTGAAAATCCACTTGCAGTTGACAAGTTTCTTTCCTTTTGGATTGTCTACCAGCTTCCAAGTGCCATTCGTATGCAAAGAGCTTAATTCTTTATTCATAGCAGCAATCCATTCTTGAGATTGCCTGCTATTTGTAGCTTCACTATAACTCCTAGGTTCATCTCCTTCAATTTCCTCTGCTGCAGTGAGAGCAAAAGCAACCATATTTGCATGACCAGACCTGATTGGTGGTCTGATTTCTTTTCTTTCTCTATTTCTGGCCAGTAGTTAATCCTGCATATTAGCATTTTGTACTTCAATACCTTTTCAGCTTCAACTTCTGAGTTTGTTTTAGTTTCAGTATCAAGAGCACATTGCCCCTTCAATGTCTCCACCTCTAGCTGAACTTTCTCACTACCATTTTGTAGTTTCTGACTTGAAATCTTCTTAGAGTGATACATTTCAGACTCTCTAAATACAACATCTCTGCTAATCAGCACCCTTGGATATCCCTTTTCCATGCACCATAATCTGAACCCTTTGATACCTTCAGGGTATCCCAAAAACATGCATTTCAAGGTGCTTAGTTCTAACTTGCCTTGATTGATATGAGCATAAGCTACACACTCGAACACTCTAAAATTTCCAAGGTTTAGAGGATGACCATACCACATTTCCTCTGGTGTTTTCCTTCCAATAGCAGTAGATGGACTTTTGTTTATCAAGTAAGCCACTGTCATCATAGTTTCAGCCTAGAATTGTGAAGTACAATTAGCATCAGATAGTAAACATCTAACTTTTTCCATGACTGCCCTATTCATTCTCTCAGCAAGTCCATTTTGTTGAGGAGTTCCTCTAATTTTCTTATGCCTAACAATACCATTCTTTTTGCAAAATTTATCAAATTCTTCAGAGCAAAACTCCAAACCATTATCAGTTCTAAACCTCTTAATCTCTCTACCAGTTTAAGTTTCAACTAAGACCTTCCATTCTTTAAATTTTGCAAAAGATTCACTCTTATTCTTGAGAATGTAAATCCATACCTTTCTTGAGAAGTCATCAATAATTGATAGGAAGTATCTTGCTCCCTTGTGTGAAGGAACTCTTGATGGCCCCCACAAATCACTATGAATGTAATCAAGAGTACCTTTTGTATGATGAGCAGCAGTGGCAAACTTTAATCTCTTTGCCTTCCCAAAAATGCAATGTTCATAGAACTCCAATGCATCAATGCTGTCTTTATCCAACAATTTCTGTTTGCTCAACTCCTTTAATCCTCCTTCACTGATATGACCAAGTCTTTTGTGCCAAAGACTTGTTTGAGACTGAATTTTCTCAGAAATTGCAGTGGCAGCTATTCCTACCAAAGTTTTCCCTTGAAGAAAGTACAAACCATTATCTAACTTTCCCTTCATCAACACCATAGGACCTTTGGTGATCTTTAAGACTCCACCTTCAACTTTGCACACATAACCTTGTGTATTAAGCATTCCAAGAGAAATTAAATTTCTCTTTACTTCTAGTACGTGCCTCATTCCTTGCAAGATCCTTATGGCTCCATTAGCAAGTTTCAGTTTAATGGCACCAATCCTAATCACCTTACAGGCCTCGTTATTTCCTAACAAAACCTTTCCTCCATGGCTGTCATCATAGGAAATGAACCAATCCTTGTTAGGACACATATGGAATGTGCATCCTGAATCAAGAACCCATTCTGATTTGCCCTTTTCTTCTGCAATACACATGACTTTAGCACTTTTGTATCCCTCTGAAACCACATCAGCATCACCATTGTTACTTTTTTTTATCTACGTGCTTCTTTTTCTTTTTATATTATGGGCATTCTTTCTTCAAGTGTTCCTCTCTTCCACATATAAAGCATTTCCTCTTCTTACCTTCTCTAGACTTTGATCTTGGACCTTTCTTGTTCTTAGAATCTTTCTTTTCTGACCTGCCTCTTGTGTACAAGCTTTCAACATGTTGATCTCTACCTACCTCAGACTTCCTCTTCAATTCTTTTGAGAATAAGGCAATCTGGACTTCCTCCAATGACAGTGTGTCTCTACCATAAATGAGTGTGTCTAAGAGAGTATCAAACTCACTGGGTAATGATCTCAGCAGTAACAAGGCTTGGTCTTCATCAATCTTGATTTCAATATTTTCCAGATCAAGAATGATCTTATTGAAATCATCTAAGTGATCTTCCAACCCCTTTCCCGCTTGCATATTGAAAGTGTACAATTTCTACTTCAAATACAACCTGTTGGCCAAAGATTTGGTTATGTACATGTTCTCCAATTTGACCTAAATCCTAGCAGTAGTCTTTTCTTTCGAGACTTCCCTAAGAACCTTGTCCCCCAGTGAAAGAATCAAGGCGCTATGAGCTTTATCAAGCATCTCCTTCTTCTCTTTATCAGGTAATGTAGCTGACATTTTTGCTTCACTAGCCAGCGCTTCTTCAATTCCTTGTTGAACCAGAAACACTCTCATATTCATTCTCCAAAGACTGAAATCATTCTTGCCTGTGAATTTCTCGATATCAAATTTCGCAGAACTCATTCCCATTCTTTAGTCACAAAGAACACCTCCAGGAATATCCAACCTTGTTGTAGATACCAATCTATTGGAAACTGATACTGCAAATTCTATCTAACTCACTCAAGAATGATGAACAATGAACATACACAGCTTAGAAAAAAATGATTATAGAGAAAAGAGAGTTTGGGAATGTATTAGTCTTTTTTGTTATTGATGATCTATGAATTGAATCTGCCACAAGCCTTATATAGGCATTACAAAACAGCACTAACAACTCACAAATTTAGTTGCATTCTATTATAAAAAGATAACAGAATATTACATCATCCTAACTAACTCCCTTAAGCCCATAAAGTCCCCAAGCCATTGCCATTATTAACAGAAACCAATAGGGTTCTAAAACTAAATCATACTTTGCTCTCTATATATATTTATTTTTTCTAAAATTCTGTGTTAAGCTATTCTCTGGTTTAAACTCTATTATATATACATACTCTACTCTTGAAATCATCATGGTAATTCAAAAGTCTCTAATATAATCATATTCATAATCTAGCTCTTTACCAAAATTCATTTTAGCAACAAATGGTCCCATGAGTCGCTTAAAACATATAATTCATGCTCTTGAAATTCAACATCTCATAAACCTGACAAAACCAATAGTAGCTTATAATATTTTTAGAATCATTTATAAAATCATGCAATAATGCCACAATGTGAGGAAAATAGCTCTAATGACCAAAAATAAGGGTCATTGGATTGAACCCACTCACCTGAAGAGTGAGAACAAGTGACAGTGACACCAAGGGAGCTCCATGGAATGGGGATGGCACCTAAAACTGCCATAGAGAAACCATAAACTCTAGATTAATCTCTAACATTCTCTAGATAACTCTAATATAACTCTAACAATATTGGAGGAGCACCCTCACTTGACCATAATGGAAGAAACAACAAAGCCCAAACCATGGAACATGAAAAGGATAGGAAAACTAACATAAACCCTTACCTTCGATCTTGGAGGATGAAAATTTGGGGTTGGATTGAGAGAAGGAGTGGAAAAGGGTTTGGAGAAAGAGGGTTTCAGTTTAGGGGAAAGAGAGCCCGAGTTAGGGTGTTTTATAAGGGTTGGGGATTCACTTACTCAAAATTGCATCGTTTTGTATTGTACTGACATCAGGCCCGCTCACTGCAATGAGTAAACCCCGCTACAATGAGGCTGTTCTGCAGAATTTTGAACTAACGGCACCCACTGCATTATTTTCATTTATTAATTTTAAGTTAATGTAGACATTAACTTTGAAACATAAAAATAAATAAGGAAATATCCCTCAGTTGGATTCAAATAAAATAACATAAAAATCAAAATCCCCACCATTCAAAATCCAAATTTTGAACTTTAGTTCAAATCCCAAAATTTTTAAGATTTTGTAAACTTGTGGGCTAAAAATTAAATGTCTAAAGGTTTCATAAAATTCAGTAAAAATCAATTTTTAACTTATTTTTCTTTAAGGAGTAATTATCGAGACTTTTGATCCTGAGAAAGTTGTTCTATCATATAGCCTTCTAAACAGGTGTAGGATCTAGACTTAATGAGGTTCAGGACCCATAATGATTGATAAGGGTAACTGGTACCCTTACCAGTTTGAAAAAAATTTTATAACCTTTTTATTTAAAACTACGGTATTACAATCTTCCTTCTTAAAAGATTTGGCCCCCAAATCTAAACTGATATAACTGGAAGTTTAAGGAGATGGAAAACTTAACCCACATGGGGCTTCAAGGTTGGGCCTGAATGCCCATAATACTCTGATATGATACTCTGAGAGACAATGTTTTCCTGACAACCACTACTCCGCTACTCTAGCTAAGGATGGCAATTGTCACATTTGAGCGGCTCCACCTCTGTGGGTAGCCTTTCCACAATGCAAGTCCTAGGTGGACATCTATGCTCCGCCGCCTCGTGCGCGCATGAGCTCTTGAGAATGAGGGCTAAATGCCATTTTCATCCTTGTTTTGGTTCTTTCCTCTTGTGCATCACATCAACTGATGCTACAGGGACTCCTAGTCCTCAGTTTCTAATCTCCTTAATCTTGCTTACAAAGGAACATTAACACTGGATTCACAACTATCCTCTCTAAGCTATTCTAACCATGTTTGTGCAATACTAAAATACTTGGATTACCATACTAACACATCATTAACAACTCTACCTGGTGTTGGCATGTATGCTGCTGGCGTGTCCTGTTTGGTCAAGGTATAAAGATGGGGTTACCGAGCCCTGTTGCCTGGGCCCGTGCTGTCTGGGCCAGTACCTCCACTTCCTCTGCCAACTTGAGGAACTGCACCACTTTAGATTGCCGACTCAAAGGAAAGAGCCAGTGCAATAGGGTTTGTCAACCCTTGGCTGGAGGCTACCTAAATGAATGGACAATCTTTCCACTTATGACCCTACTATCCGTAATCGTAGCATATGAATGTACTAAGAAAAAATTGGCCTCTGTAGGGCTTCCTGTATGTCTGACAGGCCAGATGTGATCAACCGGTTTGCACTAAACTCTATCTTCCTGACTAGCTACCTTCCTTGCAAATGAATTTATAATGGAGATGGGCCGGCTAAGGTGGGCTCTAAGCAGGCTACCCTACCTAACCAACCTTACGATTGACCCTGCTGATGGAAACCCCTACTCAAACCTACTTCACCAAAGAAAGGACATAGAATCTTGGCCCTCTTGCTGGTCTCTAATATTGCCTTGTGCTCTACTAAGCCACTTTCAAGTCCCACCGTTGTATCCACAATCTGAGCGTAGTCCATGGCCCCTAAGTGAGGCTGTAAGCTCATGAACATGTCTTTGGGTAGACCCTGGACAAACTGTCTCGCCTTCTTGGTCTCAGACTAAAGCATGCCTGAAGTTGTCTAAGCTAAGTAGAAGAACCTCTCATCATCCTCCGCTACTGTCATACCCGGCATCATGTAGAGCCTCAAAAACTCCTCTACCATCTATGCCTACTTGCTCTTCGAGAGGAACCTCCTCATGAATACTACTCTAAACTCCTCCCAAGAGGGTAGCCCTAAGTCGCTACGTCTATAGAGAAACTCCTCATACCATACCCCAACCCGGCCTTCTAGCTGGAAGCCACCTAACTTTGTGGCCCTCTCATAAGAGCAGTGGATGACTCTAGTAATCTTCTCTATCTCTTGGAGGAACTACTTTTGATCCTCCATCATAAGTTGTTCATGAAACATGGATGGATTCATCCTCTTAAAATGCTCTAGGGCTGAATCATCTAGATCCCTCACTGGCTACTGGACCATGAGTGGCTACAACTAGCCCTCAGCCTGTCAAGCTAACACATCTAAGAGTGTGGCCATAACTTGCTTCAAAACTCTGAAGTGGGCCTCGGAGCTGGTAAAGCTACTATTACAGTGGTGGTGTGAAGAAGGATAACGTAGGGGAGGCATATTGGGTCATGTGAAACATGAAGACTTGGGGATAAGATACCAATCATGAAAGAAGGACAAGACTCTTCCTCTGAACCTAGACATGATTGACCATCTTAAAGGCCTCAAGTAACCCTTCATTAATGCAAATGGGTGTGCTTCCATTTACATAAACGATGTGCTACTTGTGGACACCTGCTCCAGTGACATGCAAGGAAACCTATCTCTCTGATATCATTTTGTCACGGCCCGACTTGGATCGTGACCGACACGTGAGGAATCTGTAATATTCCAAAATTCAATGTCTTTAGGAAAGATATGCCTAAACTTAGGAAGGGTTAGATAAAGCTTAAAAGATATTTAAATACTTTTTAAAAAAAGAAGAAATAGAAAAAAAGAAGGTTATATATAAAAATAAATAAATCAAAAGAATGAATAAATATAAATCTCTATTTTAAATTTATGTGAAATACCAAACCATGTAATATCTAAATTTTTAAAAGAAAAATATCAATCCCAAAAGGAGAAAATAAAATATAAAATTTAGTATAATGTTGTGCATTGATCATTTTCCATGTCAATGTCCAATTTTTATTTGAATTTCATAATTAATCTTTTTATATAATATGATATTCAATTTTTGTTATGGTACTTGATTTTTTAAATTTTGAAAATATTATTTTATCAAAATAGATTCAATATTATTTATAATAATCGGTACTGTTTGATTTTTAAACTTTGAAAATAGTATCTTATTAAATATATTAGATCTAATATGTTTATAAATACCGTTGATATTTATATTTATATCAACATTATATATTATATTTTTTTGGAAAATATTTTCTATTTATCGATGAATTATAATGATATTTATTTGATGATATTAGATATTACTTATATTTAACATGCATTATGAAAATAATTTGTTAGGTATATATTCCTATAGAGAATTGTTACATATTATAGACAATTATTAGCTATTTTTAGGAAGATATTAATGATTAGAATTGACTGCAAAATTTGTTCATCATCTAAATTGTTATTATTATTATTATTAATATTATTGTTGTTGTTGTTGTTGTTGTTGTTATTTCACAAGATAAACAAGTACACAATGTGAATACACCAAGATATATGTTATTTTTTTAAAAAAAAAAACCATCATTAGCTTTTTATTTCAATATATATACAGATATATCCGTGATTCCAAAAGATAATTAAGAGATATGTTATGATAGTTTGAATTTGAATTATCCAAGTAGTTACAAAAGATATGATTAGATTTAGTCTAGTTATTACCCTTATTTCATTGTTGCTAATATTACGCAGTTAGTTACGCTAAATTCTTATGTTGTCAAGTATGACCCCTGTTTAATATTTTATAAATATCTTGAGTTGTAGATGTTCGATTGATGCGATTTTTGTAGCATTAGAAAGCTAACTCAATTATCTACAAGCGCTATTTCTAGTCTTGAGTGCCAAATTCTAACCGCAGTGTAAGTTAAATGGTTACGAAAGGTTAAAACAAAAAATGAAAAGAGAGAAATGAAAAAATAGAATTAAAATAAAGAAAATAAAATTTGTTAGTGATATCTTTCATCTCTTGCTATATATTTGGCACATTATAGTTCTCCTAAAAGAAGTTTAAGAACCCTAGCTACCAAGGATTTTTCCTTCGAGAGAAAGACGTAATTTCTCTCAACCCTTTTTGATTAATCTCTTCCGCTAGGTGCTCTCACCCCTATCCTTATATGATTATGAGTTTAGCAAATCTTTAGATTATTATGGTATAGTTTTCTTTTCTCATTTAATTCCAAGTCATTCCTGATTCTTGTCTATAATTACATGGCAGTTAAGAGTGCCATTCCAATTCTCCAGTATCATGTAGGCAGTGGTCAAGCATTCCCAGCAACGAACGGCGAGTGAGTTTAAGCTTATGACCATACTTTTTGGTCATTATTAGTATTTCCTCATCACTGTATAAATTTTTTATGAAATTCTAGAATGACTTATGCAAAATATATGCTTTCACAGACTATGCCAATTTTCACAAAAATTATTGTTTTTCATAATTATATGAAATTCTTATTTTAGAAAACTCATGGGACCATATTTGATACCTTATATGTTATAGAATATCTTTTTCCTAATTTATGAAATTATGAGATCTTAATTTAATGTTTACAGTAGAAATAATTATTACCATGCTTTTCAGACTATGGATTTCCTATAAAGATTTTAAAACATCAGACATGATTTATTGAAAGTGTTGAATAAAGTATGATTCATAACAATTGTCAAATACATACTCTGTTGGCTTCTAAAATCACTATGTCTACAAGCTGGTGTTCCCTTGGGTATGATTTTAGAATCTCAGTTATATTGAAGTTAGATTGTTGGAATATAACAATTGTTAGATACATACTCCATTGGCTTTTGGAATCATTATGTCTATAAGCTGGTAATCCCTTGGGCATGATTTTAGAACCTTAGTTATGCTAAAGTCAGATTGTTAGAATTATATGAATTCGGAGCTTTTAGACTTGTCCAATTTAACTTCAAGTTAATATTATTATTCTTTTATTAGTGAGAAATAGAACAACAAGTTAACGGCTGTAAGATTGATCGTTAACCCTAGTACCAAGTGGTCTGCCAGAAGACTAGCTCACCCACAGTAAGGAACCTAGTGAGGTGTCCATTATGGTACCTAGTTAGGTGCCTATCAAATTAGCCATTGGCTCAAATTCAGCTATTCAGCTCAGATATTTAAGTACAGAATAATTCCTATTTCTCTACTAGTTATTGTTATGATTTCAGATAAATTGTTTTTTAGTTAACTTATATGTATCTAAATATATAAAATGTTTTATAGCAACTGCATGTATATATTATGTATTTTGTTGCTGTCCCATGTAGGTTGTACGTGGAGACTCGCTCACTGAGTTTTGATGAATTTGCCCCTCCTTTTCCTCCTCCTTTTAGTTACAGTTACAGATCCAGTTATCATTCAGACCCAGTCTCAATAGCCTAGCAGCTGTTCTATTGGTGAGCTTCACTTTGTAGTGAAATTTAAATTAGGATCATATTATAATAGAGTGCTCTAGTAGTGTGCAGGCAAGGTTCTCGGACATCATTTAACATGTATGATTATTTTAAAGTTGTGTTGTTTTATCATAATCATATTTTATGTAATTTCTTCAAGGAACACAATTTAAGATTATTTACTTCAGTTATAGGTTTTGGAACATTTAGATTAATTAAACATTTTATTTATTTTATTAATAAAGTTTTCAAGAAATTTTGAGGAATTTATTCATTTATTTATTTATAATTTATTATGAGCATTAATTTAATAATTTAATATGCATGATTTCATAAATTAATTCCAGAAGGCTTCCATAAGGGACAATATCCCTTATGTGCTGGTCACGGTTTTTGGGTCATGACAGAATCTCATCCCCACGTTATGTCATATTATATGCATACTTTATTCATAAAATACAATTTAAATCATAAATTAAATTCTATAATTAACTCATAAAAATTTTGAATAACCCATTTTTCCATAAATGCAATATGAAACTGAAGTTGTAATATAAATAATACTGAGTTGCTTATTTACAAAATAACCTATGAATGCTAAACCATTTAATACAAAAGAATTATGGGATACAAAATATAATAATGCATGGTCCGGGACCCTACTTGCAATGTTACTGGAGCACTCTATACAAAATAAGTACTTCACAGTAATATGAAGCTCACCCAAACTGGAAGTCTAATGCTGCTGAGGAGGAGGGAGTGGATGATCCAAAGCTATACTGGTATCTGTGAAGAAAAGAAAAAAAAAAGGGTGAGTTTTATAACAAAAGTCAATGACTGGATCCTTACCCGTAAACCCTTCCATGGGACAACAACAAGATGCATAAAAATCATAATAGTAATAACAATAATACTAACAACAATAATAACAAAATATGAAAACTCTACACCCCAAGGCTGTTCTGCAAAATTCTGTAGCAATGACACCCACTGCATTATTTACATTTCTTAATTCTAAGTTAATGTCCTCATTTATTTCACCCTCCATTAACTTTAAAACACAAATGTACATAACGGAATACTCCTTATTTGGATTCAAATAAAATATCATAAAAATCAAAATTCCCACCATTCAAAATCTAGATTTTGAGTTTAGTTCAAATCCGAGAATTTTTAAGATTTTGTAAACTTGTGGGCTAAAAGTAAAATGTCTAAAGGTTTTATAAAATTCAGTAAAAATTGATTTTTAACTTATTTTTCGTTGAGAAACAATTATCAGAACTTTTGATCCCAATAATGTTGTTCTATCACATTGCCTGTGAAAGAGGTGTAAGATCCAAACTTAGTGAGATTTAGGACTCGGAACAACAAATAAGGATTACTAGCATCCTTCTTGGTTCAAAATTTTTTTATAATCTTTTTATTTAAAACTAAGATATTACAGAAAGAAATTTCAGTAAAAAATTATTAAACTACCAATTTGTCCCCCTTAAAGATACACATGATATCCATTTATGTCCTAAAATATTTTTTACATCATGTGACGTTAGTTTATCCATGAAATATTTTTTAATTGGAATGCTGGAATTGAAATTGTGATGTGAAATTTTAATATCAATTCTAATTCTAAAAGAAAAATTGGAGTTGATATGGAATCTTAAAATTTATGTTTAGGGTTACTAGAGAATGTTAAGATGATTATTGGAAAATGAACAAGAGAAATAAATAAATAAACTTTAATGAGGAGAGATATATTTGATAAATATTGAAACTTACAATTCATAAAGTATAGGTTAGAATTAAGTATGATCCATTTTAGTTAATTTTGAGTCATATAGTCCATTTGTAGAATTATAATTCTAATTCCATGTCTTACTCTAAACATATAAATTGGAGTTAGGATGCCCAATTCCAATTCCATACTTATTTCTAGAGGCCAAATGGGTTGTTAGGTTTCTAAAAGATGCATTTGACATTAAATAGGTTCATCAATTTATAGAAAATAGGATCAAATAGATGTCACATGCATTTTGAAAGACCAAAATGATATCATATTTATCTTTTAGGGACTAGATGTTGAAAATCTTTCCAAGGATTAAACCGATGTCATGTGTATCTTCTTTTGACATGGAAAAGCCTAACAACACTTACAAATTGATAAAAAAAAAAAAACTAATTCGAATAAGAAACAAATACATTCTGAGCTAATCAATAATCCATGGCTCTACTCCTTGCCTGAAGACTATTGATATCAATGCATCTTTCATAATAGAAAACCAACACAAAAAGTGTTGCAACTTGAAGAATGTATTACACCTCTTTTCAAAGTAGATCTAACATCTTTGTATTTGAAAGCCTATAAACAAATAAAATAAGAAAAACACCCATAAAGGGGGGGGGACCACAAAGGAGACAAAGAAACTCACATAAAGGGAACAAAGAAGACATCCACAAATAGGACAAAACAAAAAAACCTTAAGGAAAAGGGAAAGAAAAAGGAAAGGAAGAAAATGGTAGAGCTGCCATTATGGGTGTGCATGGTTTTGTTTTTGCCAAAAACCAAACTAGAACCAACTTGAACTAGTTTGTTGGTTTTAAATCCAAACCATACTAGTTTTAAGATGGCTTAACTCAATTTTGAATTAATAAAGTAGTTTGGAATCGATTTCAAAATTTTGTTATGGCCTCTTTATTCCTCTCCTCCAAAGCAGTTCCAGTTCCCACTGCCTCCTTGCTCCATTGCGACATCTCATCCATGCATCGAAGCAGAAAAGCATCCATTGTCACTTCTTCGCCCCATCATATTCGAATTGAAGTTGCACAAAAAAACCAACATGCCACCAACACATCAAATCCGCCATTGGTTATGCTCATGCTCAATGAATGACATTATAATAGTCTCCTACTTGGTTCTCAAATTGAAGCCTCCACCTCCTCCAATGCAAAGTAGCCTTCTTGATCCCAATAGACATGATAACATTTGATGAGACATGAGTGGCTAGTGGTTCACCTTTCACAATAATCTCTGAGCACGGTGTGGTTCTGTGCTCTCCTAATACTGTTCAATATGGTCATGGTGGAGCCAGTGGAACTTACATGCATATGGCGATTGCTTGATTACATCACTCCCAATGACGATGGCCTCCCTGACAATGATGGGGTCCCCAATGTCCTCATCAAGCTTTTGCCTCCTGTACGCTTTCTACCAATCCAAGTATTTCAAAACACAAAGGATCCATTGAATAAGAATAATGAAGGGAAAAATTGAAAGAATGCATTTGTGGTAGAGAAAGGAAGAAACCTGCTTAGATCTATATGATGAAGAAAAAAGAAACTGGTTTAAGTTTTTAAACTACAGTAAACCCCCCATGTTAGTCCCTAACAATTGGAATTACCCACTTGGTCTCTAACAATGTCAATTATCGGACACCAAGTAGTCCCTGGCATTAAGTTTATTGGACTGATGGCATGGCATGTTAATAAATGCCCTAAAATCCTATATTAGTCCCTGCCCCTACTCACCTCACCATACTCCCTCATCACTACTATATCCACTCTTACTCTAACTACTCACACCCCTATTTGCTCCACTTCCACCACCAAACACCCCTTTTCTCTCCCTTCTACAAAATTAAACCCTTTCCTTCATTTTCATTTTCATTTTCATAATCTATCTTCTTTGTCCTCAATTCCCCCCAAGTTCACTTGACTTTCTTTCGGAACATGATTTTGAATAGGAACAGAGGCATTGGAGGTGGCTAAAATGGCAGAGAGCTCGATGATGAGAGAAAGAGAGGAAGGAAGATCAATGGTGCCTAAGGGTTGGTTTTATAATGGTGGTGGTTGATGGAGGATGATGAAGCTCATGGTTAAGAAAAGGATTTAAGAAGTGGTGGTTGATAGAAAAAGAGACAAGATAAGAGGTGGCTATTGGAGTGTTGGTTGTTCTTCTTCTCTTCTTTTTTTTGTGTTTAGAAGTGGTTGTGAGTTTTGCTCCCTTTTTGGTTGAAATTCTTCGGTTGATGAAATTGATTGTATTTTTGGCCTCTGCTATGACTTTATCTTATATATAGTGACTAATTTTTGCAAAAGGGATAAAAGGAGGGTGTTTGTGGCAACGGTAAGGGTGAGGACAATGGTGTTGGGGGTGGAAATGGAGTAGGTGGAGGGTGAAGGTAGTGAGGATGAAAGAGTATAGTGGAATAGGTAGGACAGGAACTAATCTAGGATTTTTGGGCATTTATTAACATGCCATGTCATTAGTCCATTAGACTTAAGGGACCACGTGTTGTTTTGATAATTGATATTGTCAAAGGCCAAGTAGGTGATTTTTAATTATTAGGGACAATCTTGTCCAACACTGAAATTGTTTGAGGTTTATTCTTTAAACTATTTAAAAAATCCAGTCTATTTAATATGGTCTAATCTAGTTATAAATGTGGTTTGATTTTAAAATTGTTTAGAAAAAACTAGTTTTTTTTATTTGGATATGGTTTGGTTTAGGTGAACCAATTGATTTGTTCAACCTTGACTACCAACATGAAAGAAAGATGATAACCCCCTTAACAACACTCCACAAGTGAAATGCAAAGAAAATAAGGATTGATATCATGACTATCTTTCAATGAATACATTGGTAAAATAACAATTTTAGTGACTATATTGATATCATGTATATTTTTTTAGGGATCAAATTGATAGTTTAACTAATAAAAAAAAGCATCTTTTTACCTATGTTCTCACGATGACAGGGGATGAGTATATGTTCACTATGCCTAAGAAATTCTTAAACAAAAACATTATAATAATCATATTAGTTTGATTTCAATGGTAAATTATACACCTAGAATGTCATTTGCCCCACCAACCTTGCAAAAAGAAAAGCAATGTAATTGTTTATTAGCTGGCATCAAACAAAAATTTGAAAGTTTGCCAACATCTTAGGACACAAAACCAATTGAATGCTTAAGAAATTTTTTAGTAGCATTTAATTGAACCAAATACAACGCCATCTGCTCATGTTGTTCTTGAATATGATTATCTAGAGATGTTCCTTTGTGTTGAATCATTATGTAGTACATAATTGCACTAACCTTTTCTAAAATTGTGTAATAAATCACATAATTTATCTTCATTTTACTTTATTTAGCTATAATATGTTTTTTCTTTCTTCTTTCATGACTTAACACATGCCATGATCAGTGAATAGAGGAAAGCCTCTATGCAAGCCTTGCTAGCAAACCTCTGCTGAAAAACAATCAAAGTTTTCCCTACTTTTTGAATGATCCCAAAAAGGAAAACAAAACTTATTATAGGCATTCTCTAAGTGCACCCTCAACACACAACACATACATACATATACATATGAATTTATTCTTAAACAAACCATCTAAAAACTCCATCATGACTTGAAACCAAACTTAAAGACACCCAAAACTTATAAATTATAACCACACTTGAACTAACTCATACATATCTAGCCAAAAAACCACAGGACAAATCTTGCATATATCACAAGGGAGCTTTACTGACTAAGATATTATACTTAAGAAGCATCAACAATACTCTTGACATTTGAACAAAAAGGGCTCACCAAAATCAAGAATCATTGTAAGGTCCAGAACCTTTTAGAAAACATTATAGCTATATGTTTTGAATGACAACAAAACCAATTTAAAGAAAATAGTTTGAAGAACAACTAATATCTACCTTAAGTTTCTTGACAAAGCATATATAAGGGGTATTTTCAAAATGCATAACACAAACTTAAGCTAGAATAATTTCATTTTACATGTGCAAACATATTTTATCTCATGTTAAGAGATTCAGCCTAATAGAAGTGAACATTATATCATGAAAAGTACGCTTACATGTATCAAGAAATTGAAGAAAATCAAATCAAGAAGAAAAAACTAAGCATGGGTCTTTATAAATTAGCACGAGACATCAAAAAGTACGTTAACGATAAAGATATCATGCAAAATTTGAGAGCAATGTGTTACATAGTCTTAACCATCATGATCGCAATTCATTCATCATCATACAAATCAGATTAAAGATTAGAAGACCAAAATTTGCATCAAGGAACTAACAGCGCAAGTTCACTTTACATAAAAGAAGGGAAAATTTAAATTTTGAAATTCAAATGTAAAGTCATACCCAGTTTTTAGACTGGCACATCATATCTTCAACCCCTTCAGTCAACCACTTCAACTTCTAGAAGAAGGGTTTAGAAACCATGTTCAGAAAGTAGAAATGTAGTATTTGAAGGACATCAGAAACCTCAATCATTCAATGGCTTCTGTAAAAAGCTCTGACACCAGACGAGCTACTCTTCTAGATTACATTTCCAAGACATAAACAGATGATCAAAACATTTCAATTGGACAACAGATCAAGAGCAACAGTTACAAAAGGAGACCAACAATTACAAAAGGAGACCATATATAAATAAAGATGCTGAGCTTTCAAGATATAGACTTGACAATCATCACAAGAGCTAAACCGTAAAGTCTTTCCCTCATCTATTCTATGAAGTTTATTACTTCTTGTAATCAGTTTCTTTGTTCATAAAAATCTTCTTTCTAAGTTTTTAGATTGTTCATACGTTCTTCTTAGGAAGAATCATTAGAAAAAAGTCACTTAAGTTATCTCAGGATTATTCATTATGTATTTGTAAAGAAACTTGAGTGCAGGTTAGTTTGAGTGGCAACCCAAACACTAAACCTTTGTATCCTCGATCTAGTAGTTACAATAAAGGCATTCTTGGTATTCACAGTTTAGTTTGGAAAGGCTGGTAAAAGACTACTCGGTTCAGCTTGAAGAGACTAGTAAAGAACTACTTGGTTTGTGACAATAAAGATTGTCTACTTGTCACAGGTAAACGCTTGGGAAGGCTATTGTAAAGACTATCCAATTTTTTTCTTTCTCAGGTTGAGAAAGGTTAATGAAACTTAGTGGTAGTTAAGAACTAGATGTAGGTAGGTGTTGGTCGAACCAGTATAAAACCCTTATGCAATATCTTCTTATCCTTTACTTTTTACTTTTGTTGTTTAACTGTATAAAAGATATATCTATTAAAGTTTACCATTTCAGTTTATCTACTAGTAATGTTTGATTTAAAAAGTCACTTTCTGAATCCTTTAACTGTGTTTCTGCTACACTTCAAGCTTTACGCTTGATAGTCTTTGTTTTAAGTTTCAATTTTCAAAAGGTTTATAAAAGAAAAGCACAATTCAATCCCCTTTCTTATGTGCTTTTATACCTACAAGTAGCATCAGAGCTTGGCCTCTAAAGGGTTGAGCATTCTAACGATTATAGAAGACAAAGATTCGAAGGACAAATGGCACAGAATATTCATATAGCATAATATCACTCCATCAACAGACCACTATTCTTTGATGGCTGGTA
Source organism: Dalbergia cultrata (assembly GCA_031216105.1). Classification (NCBI taxonomy): domain Eukaryota; kingdom Viridiplantae; phylum Streptophyta; class Magnoliopsida; order Fabales; family Fabaceae; genus Dalbergia; species Dalbergia cultrata. Next base: position 40,334,568 of record CM062348.1, read on the forward strand.
TTATGCCTACTGGATAGATTGCATGGAGCTTTTCATAAAATACATAGGTCTTGACTTGTAGGAAACAATCCAAGGAGGTGACTATGTTCTAACTGAAGAGGTTCCTGGAACAGATGGTGCACGCTCTACATTAAGAGAAGTTCCCAAAAGTACATGGATAGATCAATATAAGGCCGGAGTTCAACTAAATGTCAAAGCTAAGTATTTACTCACCTATGCACTAAGCAAAGTTGAATATGATAAAATCATTGCTTGAGACACAGTAATGGAAATATGGGATAGACTACTCATGATGCACAAAGGAACTGATCAAGTTAAGGAGACAAAGATCAATATGTTGGTCTATCAATATGAAATGTTTAAAATGACAGATCAAGAAAGTATTGATGACATGACCACAAGGTTTATGCATATCATAAACCAATTAAAAGGTCTTGGCAAAAGATATTCTATCTCTGAGTTAGTTAGAAAAATTTTAAGAAGTCTTACAGCAAAATGGCTGCCCAAAGTAATAGCTATTACTAAAGCCAAAGACTTTCAAACCTTCGGCTTCTACACACTCATTAGGCCATTCAAAACCCATGAGGTAGTGCTAGTAGAAATATGTGGTGAATCCATGAGAAAGAACAAGTCCATAACTCTGAAGTCATCTCATCATAAGCCAAGTAAAGTAAAAACAATGAAAATTACTGAAACCTCTGATGATGAGGACAAATCTGATGATGACTCTAAAGATGATGATGGATATGCGATCTCTATGTTAGTAAGAAAGATGTCAAGAGCCTGGAAAGGCAAGCTAAAAAGAAGAAGAGACATCAACTTAAAAAAGGACAAGAAAGGCAAAGTGAAGCTAGAGAGCATCACTAGCTTTAACTGTGGAGAAAAGGGACACTTCAGACCAAAATGTCTCAAACTTAAGGGTCTACAGAAGAAGTTCTCTAACAAAAAGAAAGGAATACTGGCAATATGGAGTGACTCCGATCAATAAAAGGAAAGATTAGAAAGCCAAGAGGAGGAAGAAGACGTAGCCAACCTATGCTTTATGGCTGACAATGATTCAGAATATAAATCCAAGGTAAATAACTTTGACCCTGATCTCTCTTATGATGAATGAATGGCCTTATATGAAGAATTGCTTGAAAATTCTCAAACGCTTTCTTCTCATTATATCAATTTAAAAAGAAAACATCAAAAAGTTGCTTAGAGCTTCAAATGGAAAATTCAGAAGTTAAGAAACTAAGGAATTAAAAAGAGGAATTGAGAAAGGAAAATGATATTTCAAATACTAAACTCAATGTCTTAGAAACTGAAGTCTCTAAAAAGAATGAAAAAAATTTGAAAATTATTTTTGAACTGGAAAAAGCATCAAAGCTTCTAAAATTTGACCTAAAAAAATGGTAAATGGCTCAACAAGCCTTGAGCTAATGCTCAGTGGACAAAGACCATATTTTCAAAAAACTGGTTTAGGATATGAAGAAGTCGAGGATGAGAAAGTAAAGGCAACATGGCCAAAATGTGTGAAAGACAAAATCTGTTGCACTTTCTGTTATAAAAGAGGACATCTTCCTAACAAGTGCTTCATGAGAAAGAAGTCAATCAAATGAGTTGGAAAACCTTTCTCTTACACAACTAACCCAAAAGGACCAAAGAAAGTTTGGGTACCTAAATTGAAAAATGTGTTTGTTGCAGGTGTGCTTGAGAACACATGTGGAACCTAACAACAAGTGAAACATGGACAGTGGCTATTCCAGACACATGTCTGGATCCAGAAGATGGTTAAAAAATCTACGACCAAAGAACTGAAGATAAACAAAATTTGCTAATACAGATAAAAGCCAAAGTCACAGCATTGGAAATGTTGGTAAAGATGATTCTTACCAAATCTCTTATATATTGTTTATTGATGGTCTAGCTCACAACATGTTAAGTATAAGCCAGTTCTGTGACCAAAGTTTTAATGTTATTTTTAATGCTCATGCTTGTAAGATAGTAAGTCTCATCCAAGATAAGCCATATTATCTGGCAAGAGGCATGATAACACGTATGTGTTACTCTTGGATGACCTTCGAAATCCAGATGTAAAATGTATAACATCCTTTATGGATGAAAAGTGGTTATGGCATAAGAAGCAAGAGGCATGTGTAAACTCCATAAGCCCTCTAGAAAGCATGAGCATTAGTGTTTTGATTGACAATAAAGCCAATTTAAAAAAAATACTTTGAAAAATGACTACCGGCTACATTAAGTTTCTTGACAAAGTATAACAGGTTAATCCGGTTTGTATCACACGGACTTAAAGCAAAATTAATATTTCACTTTGCATGTGTAAGCATGTTTTATCTTATGGGAAGAGATTAAGCTAAATAGAAAGTGAATATTATGTCAAGCAAAGAACGTGTATACAGATTAAAGCATAATACGAACTTAAAACAGGAATAATGTTTCACCTTGCACGCGCAAGCATGATTTATCTCATGGGAAGAGATTAAGTTAAAAAGAAAGTGAATGTTATTTTAAGCAAAACACGTATTCATGTTTATGGACCAAAGGCATTAAAGCATACTTGAATTGGGAATAATTTCACTACACATGAGAAATCATGTTTTATCTCAATGAAAGAGATTAAGCTTAAAAAGTGAATATTAACTCGTACCAAGAATGTGTAAATGCTTAAGGACTGAAGCAGATCAAATCAAGATCAAGAAACCAAGGAAAGGATCTTCAGAAAATAGCACGGAACATCAAAAAGTACACTCAAGATGAAGTAATCAACTCATGTCTAGGAGCAGCGTGTTACTCAGTCATCAATCACTACAATCTCAAATAAATAATCATCAAATAGCCAAGATTGAAGACTAAAAGATCGAAGAAATATTAAAGAGATTGATTACGCCATCAGAAAGTTCACTTAATTGTAGAGCATAGAATGCTAATGAAAATGGAGGGAAAATTCAAGTTTCGAAATTCAAATATCGAATCAGACCTAGTGTTATAACTGGTATGTCATCTCTTTTGCCTAATTGATTCATGATCCTAGCTTTTAGAAGGAAGAGTTCAGAAACCATCATCGGAAAGTAAAAGGAAAATAAGGACATCAGAACCTCTAAAACACAAAAGCTTCTACAATTGATGTGACAAGTCTATCAACCTACCTCTCTAGAGTAACGTTCCAAGACACAAATGATGATCTACATGTGTCACTTGGGGATCTGATCAAAGGCAACGATCATGAAGAATGACCTGTATAAATGGAGATGTCATACATGAATGCAAATGAGAGAGTTGAAGACACAAGAGTAGAAACTCTGGAAAAATCTCTCCACACTTCCTGTGCTATTCATCACAATATGTAACCAATCATCTTGAAGTGTAAAAATCTTCTTTCTTTATTCTGTAATGATTTGTATACTTTTCTCATGAAAAGATGTGAGAAAGAAGTTGCTCATGTTTCTCAGGTCTGTATTAGCAAATATTCTTAAGGAAACATGGATGTAGGTTAGTTTGAGTGACAATCCAAACACATAACCTTTGTAACTTTGATTCATTAGTGATCAGTGTGAGACATAGCTTGGAGAGTCCAAGGTAAAACTACTTGCAACATGATGGTAGAGGTATTTGCTCATCACGGTTCAGCTTGGAGAGGCTAGTTTAAGACTACTTACAACGTAGCAGTAGAAGTTGTCTGCAAGTCACAATTTCAGCTTAGAGAGGCTGGTACAGAACTACTCTGTTAAGTCACAATTGGGGTTGTCCACTATGCACTATGAGAGCTTGGGAAGGCTATTGCAAATACTATCTGGTTTACTTTCTCAGGTTAATAAAGTTGTTAATGAAATCTGAGCATGTGTTGAGTACTGTATGTAGGCATCTTAGCTGAACCAATATAAAAACTCTCGTGTTCATTCTCTCCCTGATCTTTTAATTTTATGATTATGCACTTTAAGTTAATTATTGATTAAGTTCTGTTATAGTAGCATGATAACCAATATGGTTTTGAGATTTACCTTCTGAAACCATTAACCATAATTCCGCTGCACTTCAAGCTAAAAGCTTGTTAGTATCTTTTTGTTAATATTTTCATATTTGTAAGAACACTTCAAAAAGCATGATTCAACCCTCATTCTTGTGCATTCTTTCACCAATAGCATGCTCATATGAAGCTTATTTCTAAGCTAGTTAAAGGCCTACCAAAGATCAAATTTGACAAGGATTCAACTTGTGATTTCTATTAGAAAGATAAGCAAACCAAAGTTTCTTTCCATAACAAATATGTGGTATCAGCCACTAAACCACTAGAGCTCTTACATATGGATCTCTTTGGTCCAACCACGACTGCTAGCCTTGCTGGTAAAAGATATTGTCTTGCCATTGTGGATGACTTCTCCAAATTTACATGGGTTATTTTCTTGGCTAATAAGGATGAGGTGGTTGAAAGATTCAAAGTTTTTGCAAAATTTATTTGTATTGAAAATAATTCTCAAATCGTCTCCATCAGATCTAATCATGGAGGGAGAATTTGAAAATTACGTTTTTCAAGAGTTTTATGGAAAACATTTCATCTTTCATGAGTTTTCTACACCTAAAACTCCCAAACAAAATAAGGTTGCTAAAAGGAAAAACAAAAGGTTACATGAGATAGCTAGAACAATGCTTTTAGAAAATGGTTTATCAAAAGACTATTGGGCAGAGGCTGTGAAGACCTCTTGTAATATATAAAATAGAATCTTTCTAAGACCAATCTTAGAAAAAGACTTCCTATGAGCTATGGAAGGGTAGAAAACCCAATGTCTCAAACTTTCATGTCTTTGGCTCATCATGTTTTATACTAAATAGTATTACTAGAGACAAACTTGCAAAGTTTGATTCTAAGTCTGATGATAGCATTTTCCGAGGATATTCTTCTATCTCTAAAGGTTGCAGAGTATACAATAAAAGAGCACTATGCATTAAAGAGATAATTCATATAGGGTTAAGGAGCTTAAGAAAGACTTTGATGATGACCTTGATGAACTGGAAGTTCTTGAGAAAATAAGTCTCAAAGAAGACTCAGAAAGCAAGCAGAAAGTAGGCTCCAGAAGGTCAATTCTTCAGGAAATCTGCTCAAAACACCAAAGCTATCAGAAAGTAGTAACTCTGAACATGAAGAAGAGCAACCTAAAGGTGAAGGAGAAGCTAAAGGATCTCATAGGTACAAAAACTATAAAGGAGTTTATGATCTAATGGTAGTTTCCTATAATAGAGTCCTTAGAGAGATTTCTAAGGGAGTGAAAACCATATCATCCCTAAGAAATACCTCAAACTGTGGTTTCATCTTCACCATTGAACCTACATGTATTGAAGATACTTTGATTGAGTCTATGTAAGAAGAATTGGATAAGTTTGAGAAAGGCAAAGTTTAGACTCTTTTGGAAAAACCCAAAGGAAAAACCATCATGGGGATAAAATGGGTGTTCAAAAATAAACTAGACATAGCTGGCAAAGTCATCATGAATAAAGCAAGATTGGTTGCACAAGGTTATAATCAACAAGAGGAAATTGATTATGATGAAACCTATGCACCAGTAGCTAGGTTGGAATCTACAAGAATGCTACTTGCTTTTGCTGCCTTCAAAGCATTCACTCTTTACCAAATGGATGTTAAGTATGCCTTTCTTAATGGTCTCCTCTTTGAGGAAGTATGTGTGAAGTAGCCTTCGAGTTTTGAGAGTGAAGACTTTCCTAACCATGTCTTCAAGCTAATAAAGGCTCTCTACGGTCTGAAACAAGCTCCTTGAGCTTGGTATGACAAACTGAGTAGCTTTTTGCTGAAGATTGGGTTCAAGAGAGGTAATGTTGATACTACTCTATTTACTCTTGAACAAAATAATCACCTTATAATAGTTCAAATATATGTTGATAACATTATATTTGGCGTATCTAATCATTCTCTCTATGAAAAATTTTCAAAACTAATGTAGAGTGAGTTTGAAATGAGCATAATGGATGAACTCAAATTTTTCCTTGGTTTGCAAATAAAACAACAAAAAGATGGAACCCTGATCCATCAGGAAAAATATACAAATGAACTTTTGAAAAATCCAAACCAATGAGTACCCCCATACATCCATCTCAAATCATTGATGCCAATGAGAATGGTGAAAAGGTCTTAGAAAGTAATTATCGAGGAATAATTGGGTCACTACTGTATCTTATAGCCAGTAGACCAGACATTCAATTAAGTGTAGGGATTTGTGCTAGATTTCAATCAAACCCAAAACAATCACACTTAAATGCTGTTAAGAGAATTTTTATATATTTATCAAGTACTACTAATCTCAGGTTATGGCATGAGAAAGGTACAACTTGTGAGATTGTAGGTTACTATGATGCTAACTTTGCAAGAGAAATAGTAGAAAGAAAGAGCACTAATGGATATTGCTTTTTCTTTGGAAATAGCTTGATCACTTAGTCATGTAAAAAACAAAATATCATTGCCATACTACCAGAAAAGTGATGCTTAGCAGAGGTTTTTTAGCTGCGATTTCTTGAACCGCTGCTATATTCTGTGTTTCCCTGCGGTTTATGTTGACCACCACAAATTGCATTGTTTAGCAGTAGTTAGTTTTAGCATTGAGGTGGTTTAATAATTCGCAGCGGTTTTAATTTGTTGAAATCGCCGAGAATTGAAAAAAAAGTGAAAAATTAAAAGGGCAAAACCTAATTGAAGAAAGGCACTTGATTTCCCCCCTTTCTTTCTTTCAGATTGTCAAAGTGAAAAAGGGGTTTTTTCATTTTCCCTCTCTCTCGGGCTCTCACGGCGCTCTCCCTCAGCCTCCATCCGTTCAACGAGGCCGTCTCCGTTTAGCCTCAGTCTCCATCAGCCGCCATCTTTGTTCAGCCTTCGTCATCCTTCCAACTTCCATTTCCATCTCCATTCAATGACGTCATCTCCGTTCAATGGCGCGTCCTCTCCGTCACCAGCCAGCAATGCGGCCTTGCCGTCTCCTCCCTCGAGCCGCCGTCTCTTCCCTCCAGCCGCCGTCCCCTTTTGTGTGCAGCATGCAAAGCCAGAGGTGCTGACCTTAGACACTCTCATCTGCTGTCAATTTGTTTTTTTTTTTATATACTTCAAAGAATTTGAAGTATGTTTCTTCATATTTGTTTGCACAATGATGACATCAGTACACGAATTATCTGTTAACTTTCATTGACCTTTTTTTATTATACTTCTTTAATTATTTTGCCAAAGCATGTTTTTAATATGAATGAAGGCTGGGGTTTTTGTAAATAAATCTAGAAGAAGGAAAAAAAATATCTGGGCCCTGTTTTTTTATGTGTGAGCATGTCCCTCATAAACTTCAGGGACAGCATTACCATTGTTGTTGGGTGAACCTTTGTGTCTTGATCTTGCCGGATGGTTCAATAAATGATGGAGCATATTGTCTTTGTCTTGCATTATACTTTTGCGGTTCATATTGAACTTGATTGTGTTGCTACATTACAATTTGCAATATTCCTGATCTTTCATTATTGTTAATGAGATCTTGTCATTTGGGTTGTTTAGAGGGTATTACTATTTAGTTGAGATCCTTATTGAGTGGTACAGTTGCCAATGCCACAGTTGACTGCATTATTAGAAGATTATTGTGGTGTTGAATGTATCTCTTGTGCTAGTGTTCTTTTGGTGAGGATTGTAAAAGGAAAATTATAACAGAAAAGGAGTCTGATAGAAAAATGCCTTTGTGAGCGCCTCATAACCTTCCTGGATATATTAACCACTGTTATTAGGTGAACCTCAATACTTTGTCTGTGGCTTGAGCTTTAGTAAATGATGGAGATGGACCATGTTTTCCTTGTGATTCATCATACATTTGATTCCTATCGAACTTGTTCCTGTTGCCATGTTTTTTGTCTTTTTGTTTATTGAGTATTGAGAATTACATGACTTGTTATTCAAGCGGCCTCAATGAACTCAAGAGGGGGGGTGAATTGAGTTCTCTTACTTTTTTAAAGTTTATCCCACTCTAAAACTTTATCCAACAAAATGTAGAGAAGTGTTGTAAAGACTTGATCGTAAAAATGAAAGTGCAAGTGATTAGGAATTGAAATTCAATAGTTGATGAAGATAACGAAGATCAAACTTGCAATAAAAGTAAAGAGATAAAGGAAAAGAGATTGCAAACTTGGTTTATACTGGTTCGGTCACGTCTTGTGTCCTACATCCAGTTCTCTCAAACAACCCGCTTGAGAGTTCCACTAACTTCAATTTCTTTACAATCAAAAGAGCACTCTAACACCTTGGGATTCCTCACCCTTGTGTTTGAGTCTCTCAAGAACCAAGAGATACCACACTCTTGTTCATCCAAGGGATACCCCACCCTTGTTCACAACCTTGAGTAAAAGAAAAGTGTACAACAATTCACTCTCTGAATAGAGTAGATGTTACAAATTGAAGGTCTATATGGTTTCTCAAGAATAAGACAATCTGGCCAAGTATATTGATCAAAAGATTGAAAAGTGAGAATAATTGTTCAAAATGATCTTTTAAGTATGTTTTCTATATTTTAAACAATGATAAACAAAGGTATTTATAGAAAACAAATCATGTGAGCCGTTGAAGATTGACCCCAAGAGATGTGTCTCTTCAAAATACACCTACTGGTGCATTTTGGGGTCTGGTAATCGATTACAATGACTGGTAATCGATTACACAGTTCAAAATTTAAAAGCGCTTGATCACTTGCTTTAATTTTGAATCTTGGCACATTTGTATCACAGTAATCGATTACCTTGTGTTGTAATCGATTACCTGTTTCATAATATGCAAAACATAAATTTTAACACACTTTTTCAAACTCTTGTTCATTCTAAAACATTTTAAACATTATTCAATCATTTCCTTTGTAACCATAATTATATTTTCATAAACCAAAATTAAGTTTTTCATTAAAAAACAATTGAATTATTCTAAATCAAGTTTTTCTCAAAATCAAACTTATTTCTTAAATTAAAACTTGATTAACTTGAAAGATGGCCAATTAAACTTATCAAAAGAAACCTTTTAACAAAGTGATCTAAATCCTAATTCTAACCATTTAACCTTGATCACTTTGAGTGTTCATCTTCAAGAATTGCTATGTCATTTTTGCGTCTCTTCTTGTTGTCATTTGCTTGTTCATTGTCATCATCAAAACCATCATCAAAACCTACAAAATCGCATTCACAACATGTTATTCTATAGTTTTTAAAATGAAAGGAATCGCTTCCCATACTGACACAGTGGTTTAGTTGCCATGATTTTATCAATTGTGTAAGAGGGGCTATAGAATTGCTTTTGGGGTTGGTTTATCCTTCAATTTAGATACAGAGAAAAAATTGGTTATTCTAGAAAAGGGAGTAAGAGAAACCTGATGAAAAAGGCAGGGGTCTGTTGCCCATGTGAGCAGCCGTTTCGTAACCAGCTTCTTGTGTTAGTTGTGGTGCTTGTGAACTTTTGTGTACAATAATGAATCCCAGTGATTATGTGGTAAATTTGCAATTTGGTTCCAGTATCGGCTTTTGCTGGTTTACGAGTTGAGGCTGGATGGTGAGACAATGATTTGATATTTTATGAGTGTGGGTATGAATAATAGGAGTGATTGTATGCCATGCTTCACTGGTTGTTCAAGTCGTAATTAGTGCTAGTTAGACTGATATAGTGATATAGCATTTGGAATTGTGATGGATGTGGGGATTCTTCGACTTGCTTTTGTAGAATGACAATTCCTTGATAGCAATAATGGTTTTGATTTTGATGTTTTTCACTTATTTAATCTTTTTTGCCTCTTCCTAGTCAATTGAATCTGTATAGAAGGATGCAATGATCAAAGTGAAGAAAATTATCCTGGTTTTATTATAATTTTTAATACAATTCTAGAATTTTCTTTTCTTTGTACTTGTCTCCTTTGTAGCCTTGATTCATTTCCTAAATATGCTGATTAATCTTTCTGTTATTGTTATTTGTGACACAGAAAAATATTTTGGGTTCTATTGCAGCTTTAAAGGAGTTTTTGGAGCTTACTAAAAGTGCATTGCTGGCAGCTCTAGAAGGCAATATATTGATCAAACTATCTATTTTTTTTCCTGTATCTAGTAGATTTTTTTAAGGTTGCCCTTAGTTTTCTTTTTGCATTTGTCTCTCCATTTTCATGATAATTTGATTTTATACGTGGCTTTTGCTTTCACTCTAATTCTTCTTATTTTGTTTTGGCACTATCTCTTTTTCTAACAATGATTGCTTCAATTTAAAATTTAAAATATAATACAATAAATACTATATTATATTAATATGCTATGCTTTTATAAGCCTATAGTATATAAATAATATTGCTATAATATTAATTAGCAGTGACAGTGTTGAGTGTCTGCACAAATCTCGTAAGTCAGAACTACAACCAGAAAATTATTCTCGGTAACTTTGCCAAATTGTGTTGTCATGAATTTAGGTTCTTTGCAAAAAAAATTTTGCTTTTTTGTTTGCTAGCTACCTCTTTATTCTGCCTGTCCATGTTACTATTCGAAATTCCTTCTTTCTCTATGCTCTCACGGGTTTATAGCTTCTTTAGCCTTTAGTTTCTATTACATTTTTCAATTCTCATCACCTTAAAACTAACAAGTGTATAATACATGATGCCTCAACAGTTTGTTTCATTATTGGTGATTAGTTCTTGGTCAAATTTTGCAGCTTGTTGGCCAAATTATTGGTAATTAGGATTACTTGGAAAAATTATGTATAACTGGCTATCTTCATGAAGCTGATCTTCTAGGCTTAATTGGATTGGCAAAGCATGTTGACACAGCAAGTGTGAAAACTTTGTACATTATATTGTTGAATTGCTCTGATTATCTTTATTACTATCGTAAATAGCTTCACCATATGCTAGTTGCGGTAATGAATTATGTTACACTATATGTGCATCTGTTATTATTGCTTTTTTTATGAACTTAATTTTGCTATTTTTCTAGGAATGTGTCTATAGGAGGAGGTAAAGTGATTTTTAGTTCAAATGGATCAATATGAAATTCTAGAACAGATTGGCAAAGGTTCATTTAGTTCTGCTTTTCTTGTTAGGCATAAACATGAAAAGAAAAAGTGAGTATCATTCCAATCTCTTTGTCAATTGTGATTTGAGAAATTAAAACATCATTCTTGGAGTTGTTAGTCCTCAAAGAGGTTGTGATTATGCATATATATTCAGGCTTTGTCATAATTGAGCATTCCGTTCATTAAACTTTTTTGAGAATAAAACAATTCTATGATGACATGTTTTCTTGTATTTGAAAATCTTTGTAAGCCTCCCTTTAAAAGATTGTTGAAATATATTGACAGGAGATAAGAGTGGATAGAATTGGCATATAGATCATTCCAAACGACTCTCCCATTAGGCATGGCAAATGCATGGCCAAGTAACTGCCACCCCAATGCCACCGTTCTCTGCTGCAGCATCATCAAGATTCTCAATTTCAGCCACCTTCCCATCAAATGCCATCTTTCAAGCCAAGTTTATCAACTCAACTCCCCAGAGACTCAGTTGCACTTCATCCAGTGCACTTATCACCCAAGGCTGCTTTTTTAGCTTTCACTTTATATATATATATATATATATATATATATATATATATATATATATATATATGTGTGTGTGTGTGTGTTATTATGTTTTTTTAGTTTTCTCTTATGTTATGTTGGATTTGTTTAACTATTGTTCAACATTATATTATGACATTTAATATGCACACACTTTATTTAAAAGATTAAAGAATTTCTATATGACTTTCTTTTTTGTTCATGATTGTTAATTACTAATGTTGTATATGATACCAACTAGTGTTTTGACTTGAATGCTTCAAAATAAAATATCGAAAGGTAGGAGAAAAAAAAAAAGGAAAAAAGGGAGTTAACAATGAGCTTTTTGTGGCGGTTCCAAAGTGCCAGTAAAAAGAATGAAAAAAATTGGTTTAAGTCTTTTGCGGCGGTTCCAAACCACTAGTAAATACGATAATCTGCCTTAACAAGCCATTTAGCGACGGTTCAAAACCGCTACGAAATAAACCGCCAAAAAATGTACTTTGGCGACAGTCATTCTAGCTATGGTTCAAAACCACCGCTAAATGATTTAAGGACGCCGATATTAGTGGCGGTTTTTTGAACCGCTAGTAAATGATTTTGTGGAGGTTTAAAACTACCGGGAATCAAAATAAAAACCGCCGCTAAATATTATTTTTCTGGTAGTGCCATCTCTATTATAGAAGAAAAATATGTAGCAGCTGCAAATTGTTGTACCCAAATGTTGTGGATTAGGAACCAGCTAGAATACTATCACTTGAGGGATTCAAAAATCCCATCTATTGTGATAATACTAGTGCTATTAATCTTGCTAAGAATCATATTCAACACTTGAGATCTAAGCATATTGATATAAAGTATCATTTTATTAGAGATCATGTTAATAAAGAAAATGTTGAATTAATGTTTGTGAATATTGAACACCAAGTGTCAGATATATTCACTAAACCATTAGCTGTAGATCATTTTTGTGTTCTAAAAAATCTTTTGAATTTAAAGTCTTTTTAATCTGCACAAAGCATTCATATACACAAACTTCTCTAGGTACTCTCCGTTCATAATTCCAAGCTGAAGCTAAATAAAAAGAAATCAACTTGTAAACTCAGAAAAAAGAATCTAGAATTAGCAAGTGAATATCGAAGCTCAGAAAATGACATCATCAGAAAGAGATGCAGCCCTTGAAGAAGCTGCAACAGATGCTGAAGGTAGAAGAGCCAAAAGAGGATGATGAGAAACATGAAGTAATTCTCAAACACAGGAAAATCCCTTCTCACTCTTCCACAAACTCAGAAGAGACATCAAAATTCGAAACATCTTCAAGGAGCATAATAGAAAATGAAACTACTTCTCTTACGGCTCCAATTATCTCAGGACCAACTCCTGCTCGCATCAATGCTACTTCAACCAGTCAACCATTATTTACTTCACAGTTGAGGCTCCTTGAAATTCAAATTCTTGCTGTAAGAACAGCGCCTTATCAACATCCATTTCAACGAACTAGAAACTCAGTCACGAAGACAATAGGCACTTCTAATGGAGATTCTTTGGAAAATAAAATGCCACAACTAATGATGTTTTTCCCAACTTCTAGCACACTTCCTTTTTACTGATGTCAAAAGAGGAAGAAAAGAGAAGAAAATCTTGTCTTGAGAAAAACAAGGGAAGTAAACTAAAGAGGAGTTGCTCAAAAGAATTTTGAAACTTTTTTTATCATCCACATTTCACAAACCTATTTTAGGATACATCTCTATTACTCTGATACACTATTTTTCTCAAATTTATCTTTTTGGTTAAAACCTTCTTACTCTTACTCTGACATACTTTTGGATCTAATAGACATATACAAACCAAGCATATTATATTGATGTATGAGTACTCTTTTATCAAAATTAATCAAATATCTCAATACATCTATCTTTGTCTATGTATGTCAAAGCATATTGTGCTTAGTGCTTTAATTCATTTGGAACTGATTTCTGATTGAGCATCAAAAACCTTGAATAGTAATATGTTGATAAAATTCATTAAGGTTTCATTGAGCATCAGAAACTATACAAGCATCAGTTTATTTCTATATCTCAACCATTCATGCTCTGTTATGATTACCATACATATTCGAGCATCTATTTTCAAAAAACTGATTTGGATAAAGCTGTACTGAATAAGAATTTTAATCAGGAAGAAATGTCATAAGTATTACTTGTTTTTCATTCAAGCACATCAAATTTTGGAAAGTCTCTTTATAACAAAAAGTTAGGTTGTTGGTGTAAAAGGACTTAAACGATGACATATGCCTTAATATCTTTATGATACATCTTAGAAAGCACTCTAATTTAATTCAGAAAGTTTCATCATAACCTAAACAGCTGTAATTTGAGTTACTTAAGGCTTTAAAACATTTTTGAACATATCCAATCACGCCTTAAGAAAAGGACTTATTAAAATTTAAAAGTTGTGATGTTTGAAAGAATATGTGCTTATCAAGATATATTATGTTATATTTCTTTCAACATTTTTTCAAAGGATTTTCTTCACATTAGTTTGTCATCATAAAAAAATGGGAGATTGTAAGCTCTAGAACCCTTCAGAAAGCATTAGAGCTACATCTTTTGAATGACAACAAAACCAATTTAAAGAAAATAGTTTGAAGAATGACTAATATCTACCCTTAAGTTTCTTGACAAAATATAACAGGTGTTTCCAAAATGCATAACATAGACTTGAGCTAGAATAATTTCACTTTATATGTGCAAACATGTTTTATCTCGTGTTAAGAAATTCAGTGTAATAGAAGTGAATATTATATCATGAAAAGTACGCTTACATGCATCAAGGAATTGAAGAAAATCAAATTAAGAACAAGAAACCAAGGCACAGGTCTTCAGAAAGTAGCACGGGACATCAGAAAGTACGTCAAGAATGAAGATATCATGCAAAATCTAAAAGCAACATGTTACACTGTCTTCGATCATCATTATCGCAATTCATTCATCATCATAAAAATTAGATTGAAGATTAGAAAACTAAAATTTGCATCAAGGAAAAAACATTGCACATCAAAAAGTTCATTTCACTAAAAATGAGGGAAAATTTGAATTTTGAAATTCAAATGTAAAGTCAAACCCAGTTTTTAGACTGGCACGTCATCTCTTCAACCCTTTCGGTCAACCACTTTAGCTTCTAGAAGAAGAAGTTCAAAATCACTATTTAGAAAGTAGAAAAGTGATTTTTGAAGGACATCAGAAATCTCAACCCTTCAACGGCTTCTGTAAAAAGCTCTGACACCAGACAAGCTACTCCTCTATATTACATTTCCGAGACACAAACAGATGATTAGCACATGTCACTTGGACAACAGATTAAGTGCAATGGTTAAAAAGGGAGACCATATATAAATAGAGATGCTGGGCTTTCAAGATATAGACTTGATAATCACAAGAGCTAAAACGCGGCAAAATCTGTTCCTCATCTATTTTGTGAAGTTTATTACTTCTTGTAATTCGTTCCTTTGTTCATAAAAATCTCCATTCTAAGTTCTTAGATTGTTCATACGTTCTTCTTAGGAAGAATCGTTAGAAAAAAGAGAGTGATCGGTTATCTCAGGATTATTCATTATATATTTGTAAAGAAACTTGAGTGCAGGTTAGTATGAGTGGTAGCCTAACAAATACTAAACATTTGTATCCTCAATTCAGTAGTGATTGATATGAAATAGCTTGAAGAGGCTACGACAAAACTAATTGCAACATGACAGTAAAGTATTCTTGCTGCTCGCGGTTTATCTTAGAAAGGCTGGTAAAGAACTACTTGATTTGTGACAATAGGGGTTGTCTACTTGTCACAGGTTAGAGCTTGGGAAAGTTATTGTAAAGACTATCTAGTTTTTTTTCTTTCTCAGGTTGAGAAAGGTTAGTGAAACTCAGTGGTTGCTGAGAACTAGATATAGGTAGGTGTTGGCCGAACCAATATAAAACCTCTGTGCAGTATCTTCTTATCTTTATCTTTTTACTTTCGTTGTTTAACTGGATAAAAGATATATTTGTTAAAGTTTACCATTTCAGTTTATCTACTACTAACATTTTGATTTAGAAAGTCACTTTTTGAATCCTTTAATCGTGTTTCCACTGCACTCTATGTAACGCCCTGATTTTCTGCTAGAGTGAAAATGACCAAAATACCCCTGAGGTCATTTTCAACTCGAAATTCGAGGAAAGCCAATCCGGCAGTACTCGAAGGGAAAACTCAATGTTGGAAGGGGATTAGATGACTTGTATACCTTTTCGAGATCGAAAATCTCATTTTTCGAGTTTTCGGGTCAAAATGACCAAAACACCCCTGTGGGTTTTACCCATTTGCAAGTGCTGGATGAACCCGAAACTTCCCCAGATGGTTTTAAAAGGCATTTTTATGTATTCTATGACTTTAGTTTTAGTCCCAGAGGTCCCGGGCGAAATTAGTGCAAAATTATGATTTTGCCCCTAGTTTCGTGTTTTTACACTTAATCGCGTGATTAAGCAAACCTAAGTAATATTAGGCTCTAATCGAAGGTTAATTAATTCCTTAATTAATCTTGAGTCAAAATAATTTATTAAAGTCGATTAGAATCTAAAAATGCTCAATTACAACTTGAAATCCTATTTTAAATTCAAGATTCCTAGTCATGGAATCTTGAATAGTATTTTCTCTCTCCAATTCCTTAAATCATGGAATTGTGTTTCACATTGTTTATTCACAAATAAGTTTTTAATTCCCTAATAATGTATGAGTACTCCTAATCTTGTCATAAAATCCCTAAACCTCATTCTTAATTACCTAAACTTAAGCTTAATTATTCCTAACCTTGTACCTAAGCTAACCTACACTTAATCCTATCATTAGCACCCAATTACATGAGAGATTTTTCTTCCTCTCTCATGCACCTGGTCTGGCCGAATGCTTTCCCCCTCCATATGCATCACATGTGCAAATTTTTCACACACAAAGAACCATGCTTTGACCTTACGTGAGCCATACTTTGAGTCATACAAACCATGCTTTCATCCATGCTTCCAAGGACAACATCTAGAAGACTTTTTCCTTCCCCATTTTTCTGGTCTGAAACCGCCAGCCCTCTCCCCCATTTTAATGAATTATTTCATTTCAAATTTGAAGGAAAATCACCTCAAATCACCATGCTTTGTCATACCTTGTCATACTTTCAATCAAGCTTGATTTTCCAAATGAATAACCAATTGAAATAAACCAATTCCCTCAATTATTTGTGGCTGAAAAACTTCTAGCCATGTCTAGTTTCTAGAAGACTTATTTCATTCAAAATTTGAAAGAAAACTCACCAAAAACCCATGCTTGAAGCCATGCTTTGTATCATACACTCCATACCTCAAACCATGCTTGTATGACACCTTGAAAGAGATATTTTTCTCTTCCTTGCCTCCAAAACCACACGGCTCCTTCTCCCCCTCAATGAGACTTCATTTGCTTTCATTTTCTATAAATACCTTGCCTAGAAACACATGCAAACACTTTAGCTCATTTGCACACTTTTAGTTTTCTAAGCTTTCTTTGTGTTCTTTCTTTTTCTCTCTAAGTTTCAAGAAAGTTCTCTCTTGTTCTTCACCTTCATCTTCATCCTCTCTTCATCTTATCATCATCACTTAACCTTCAAACACCACCCCAAAGCCTTGAACCGCCATCAAACCCCTTAAACATCTCATCTCAAACACAACCTTACTTGAAACACAACTCCAACCTCTTCACACCCCCTTGGCCGAATCACTACCCACACTCAAGGAGGAGTTCTTCATCTTGTTTCCTTTTCAAAGATCAAAGCTTTTAACTTCATTCTAGGTAGGAGTGTTTTTCTAAACCTTGTTTTCTTGAAAATGAGTTTTATCTAGCTTTCTCTTGGACTTTCTTTTTGAAACTTTCTTTGTTCTTCTCTCCTTGATGTTTTGGCCTCTAGGCCTTGAGGAGCACATGATAGCTCAATGATGAGAGCTCCTAGATTATGACTATGTGTTCATCTCAAAAGAACCTCTAGAGCTTGAGTTTTTATTTTCTCTAAGTTTCATCTTGATTTACTAACTCAAAATGATTTCTAGCTCAAGAACACCATTACTTTTTCTTGTTTTTCATTTCGGTTTCCTTGCTTCTTTTCCTCTAAATATTTCAGTTTTGGTTTCTTTTCTTTTGAGGTTTTGTGTTCTTTGAAAGTTTATTTATTTTGAGCTTGATGATGATGTTCAAGAACCCCATAGTTCCTTTGAGAACTTGATTCAAGAACTCTAAAGCTTTCTTTGTAATGAGATGAGTGTTGGGTTGTTAATCTCTAAAGTCTTGTAAGAGCTCTAGATAATCTTAAAATGAACCTTGCATCCATGTTTACTTTTATGCTTTGCACATCATATTTACTTTCCTTGCAATCACTAAGTATCAAGATAATGAATGAACTTGCATTATCATATTTATATTTCAAGCTATGCATTATCATGTTTATGTTTCAAGTTCTCACTTAATATCAAGATAATAATGAGTTGCATCTCATCTTTATTTTATACTCTCACTTTACTTTCTAATGGAACCTAAAATAAGTGCATGAGCATGTTTAATTTTTATGTCATCACTTAAATGAACCTAGAGCTCAAAGACTTGCCCATTGTTGTCTCAAACAAAGGTTTGAAAGCCTATGTTATTTGTCTCCTTGTTTTCGGCCTCTAAGGGTTTTAGTGGTTACAAGTGTTGAAAACTATGTTTCATAATTTTTCTAAGCTTTTATGAGTTTAAGGAATGCATAGAACTAAGTTTTATGAATTTAGGACCTCTTGTGACAAGTTTGATTTAGCCACTGCCTTCATAAATATTTTGATGATTTTAGATATTAAAAATGCTTATAAATGAGTTTTGAAAGTTTGAGAAAGGTTTCAAGAGAAACTAGTATTTTATGTGCTTTAGAAGTTGTGTTTGATGCCTTTTATGGAGATGTATGTTTCGGTTCTGCCTTGCTATTTTATGGCCACTGTATGTGCTGTTTGATGATGATAATATGATTAAGTTTGAGTATAATTAATGTTAAAACTCATATGTGAAAAATAAGAAAAGTTAGTAACTAGAAAAGAATTAATTTGAGAGTTTTAGATCCCTTAATGTTTGATTTTTCTAGATTCTGTCCAGCAAGATTTAGAGATGGTAATTGTGATTTTAAATTAGTTTAAATGTGTAGGAATGACTCATAATTGGTTTAGGACTTGATCTTGGGGCCTTAGGAGCAAATCGGACTTAGAAAGGGTCATTGTTGTGACTTATAGGTAACCGTAAAGTTAGAATTTTAGATTCTGCATCCTTGAAGTTTAGAGATATTCTTGATCATAGTATGGAGTGAGGAATACTTAGATATAAGCCTATAGGTACCCGAGAGTTTAAGTTGTGATGATTTATAACTTAGATTGTGAGTTAAGGAACTTAAGGGTCAATGCATAATACTTTAAGAAATTGTTAATGCAATGATGTTTATATGATGCAATAATATGTTGCGATGTTTATGATGCATGAGGAAATGATTATTTAAGATATGAGGTTTATCATGGCATGAGGTTTTATTGAGGAATATGTTGTGTGAATTAGCTTGTGGCATAAGTTACGGTTTGAAAGAAATTCAGTTTATCAGCTGTTATGCTGCCGAACTTTCATCAAACCTTAAAGGGTTAAAGAAATGTTTAAGAGTACCATATGAGTTAAAAACCCTGGGTGACACTGGTTCGGCCGAGCACCCCCAGGAGATTTTTATATGACAAAGCACTAAGACGCGCTTTCCTGGGTGACACCGGTTCGGCCGAGCACCCCTAGGGGAGACAAATCCGTGAGGGTATGAGTAGATGCAGCCTACCAAAGCGGACAAATTGTTGTGGCTTAGTGCCCTCAAAGCGTTTCAAAGAGGGTATATCCTAAGAGAGGTGATCCCTGCCCCTACCCGTACTTGCGTAGTTGGGATTATTTATTATGTTTCGCTTATTCAGATAATAAGCAAGAGCTAGAGACGACTAGCTGAGGTATGAGCTCATAACCTAGTTATTTTAGGGTGGCCTTATTATGCTAAAGTATCATGATTGATGTCACGAAGTTGAGGAAAGATCCTCTTGATAGTTACATGCCCTTTTATGCCACTTGTATGCTTCTTGATGTTGTGATTCATTGATTTATTTTATTGAAGCATTGCCATGCATTCATGTTTTAATATGTTACATTCATAATATCAAGATGCATGCTAAAAGGAATGAACCTTGGATAATTAGTTTTATAAACCCTAAATTGAATCTTACATGCATGCACACTCTTTTATAAATAAACCCAAGGTTCCTGAGGATGTGAATGATGTAACCCTAGGGTAGGAGACTCCTACTGAGATTCTTTAGTAAGAATTCTCACTCCTCTTTCTCCTTTCTCTTTCTTTCGTCACATCTTCAAAGAGCGATGGCGATGTTCGTGGTCTTCGTTGATACACCCACTTGGGAGGTTCACTATGACCCGGACCACGGGTCATATCATTTTGAGGGGCAGTGCACCGTGCGAGTCTTCATGTTCATCAAACGCCCCTTTGCACACCCTGTACAGAGCTACCGTTTCTCCCCGATGTCACCCTACGAAGATGCGATGGTTTTCAAGCGGGCCCGAATGCGAAACGAGAGGATTCTGTGGATGTATACTGGTGGTTCGATGCCTCGAGACTTCCAGGACTACGTGCCTCTATCCCCGAGTTCGGAGGACGACCTATCTGAGGACCCGCCGACGCACATGTATAGCAAGAGTTCTGCTCCTACACCTCAATTCATGCGAAGCGTGAGCGAGAGGAGATCATACACACAGGTCAAGAAGCGAGCCGAGAGGCGCCCCTATCGAGGAGCTCACGCTCAGTCTTCACGTGTTCCCACTCCCGCTACCCTGCGTCTATGGATCGATTACACTCCACCGTTTCCCGAGTTCCAGTAGTTGACGTTGTAGGGGAGGCTTAGTGCACACACCCACATGTAGAGTGGATAAACCTCCTTTGGTTTTTGAGGTTATTCACCATAGGTACACTCGGGTAGTTATGATTTATTTCTGCTTTCTTGTTTTCTGTTGTATTTCATTTCCGCTGTATTCCAAGCTCTGCCCGTCCCTATGAGGGTATGACTACTTATGTACTCTAATTATGTTATTAATGAAATGTTCTCTCTGTTATCATGACTGATGTCCTTTGGTTATATGCTTTACTTTATGATTTCTAATGATTGTTACGAGTGCTTTATATTTTTGTCATTCGACTAGTTAAATTCGCGGCTCTCACTTTGTTTTATATTTTCAAAAAAAAAATTTACTCGTAATTTCCGCTAAGTATTTTAATAAAATGATGAGACTGAGAAGTAATAGCCTAATGTTTAACCTATTGTGTTCTAGAGAGTTGGGTTAAAAATTAGGGTGTTTACACTCTAAGCTTCACGCTTGATAGTTTTTGTTTTAAGTTTCAGTTTTCAAAAGGTTTAGAAAAGAAAAGCACAATTCAACCCCCCTTCTCGTGCGCTTTTATACCTACGATCATAACTCCATTAGATAGTTGAATGGTCAACAACTATCAAGATACTTATATCTGAAAATAAAAGAAGAGAGTGAGGTAAGTTTTCACAAATACTCATTGAGTAGCAAGGTTTACATAATCCACATAATCTATAAATAATCAATCAAAGATATAATATGTGTGTATATCTATAGGATGGTGATCTGTTTACACTAGGTGTAAGTCTTGTACACTTGCACCCTTCAATAAGTTTTCATAGAAATTGAATTTGATTGATCCGACCATTGAATTGTGTTCTTTTCATAATATCTATCATAATGTGATAGGTGCAACAATTTTGATTTCAAATCTCAATTCAATAAAGGGAATCGCTTCTTCTCAAAGAATCAAAACTGAGTTTGTATGAAGCATTCAAGAAACAAGAAGCGGTGAAAAGGAACTGTAACTATAAAGGATATAAATTTTAAAATAAAATGCATAAAGATAGTGAACAATGGAAATTTTGACAAAGAAAAATAAGTTTTTTTAACTAAAAATAAAAGGAAACAATCCTCACTCATAAGCTAGAGTTGCTCAATATGCTAAGAGATCAGAGACTAAAACCTAGCGTATCAATGTCAAATTACATTTCCTACACTAAACCTAAGGCTCTTATTCATGGACAAATTTCCTTCTAAAGTATTGCTACAATCTACGAATCCTTGACGCTGATTAATCCATCATGGTTGCTCCTCTTTCTTGTTTGCTTGCTCTTCAAGGACTTATCAATCATCTCCTTAGCCTGATCTCCTACTTTTCAAGGATATTTTCCTATTTTCTTAAAGCCTTAACACTTAACGGCTTTAAGCTTTGTTTCCATACATCTAACCATCTTTTGTGTGGACCCCATCCTCTAATTCTCTTTTACTCATTTTGACACTATGTTTCCTTAACACATGTTCACCCTTTCAATTGCGAAAGAAACACATGTCCTTTATTTCAACCTTTAATAGATGCCCTTTTGAACTCTTGCGCTAATTGAGATAAGCAAGTGTTCTTTTGATTCTCAATGTTTTCTTTAACATGCATGCATTTAATGTCATTCACATCCACCCAGTTTCTACCATCATTACTTTCAGTTTTCAAAACTTAAAAAAACATTCCACTTTTTCTTCAAAACTATCTTAACTATTTAATCTCACCCACCTAAATTTAAATGGTTAGGCATTTTTTTATCTCGCTCCCTGCCAAACCTATAGATACTTTTTTCCTCTTATTCTTTCTTATTTTTGCAGCTTTTCACTCTTTTTACTTTAGTTACCTTTTCATCATCTTTACTGACTCTCGATACTTTTGCCTTATTATTCTTCAAAAATGGTAGAAAACACCCAAATTGCTTCAACTTCTTCTAGCATTCCTCTTACTTTTCCTCTTACTACTGAACCATTCTACTCCTAACATTGGCACTATCAACAAGCTACTAATTCCTTTTCACTTTCACCACCAAACTATTGGTTGCTTAGGTCCTGTTTGCTCTGTCTATAGGTCCAAACAATTTTAATCTATCTTCCCAAATTACCTCCGCATAGATTATGCTGACACCGAAGCTAGAGATAACGCTGAGACCCTTATTATTTTTAAGGAATCCATTTTCATCAATTACCTTATTGACAATAGGCTTTTTAGGGCACACCTTTTTTATCCTACCACTGATGGCATTGCTTAGTTAGATATCATAGAAGCATCTCATGGCATGTTCTAGAAGGCCATAGGCATTTTTTATTTGATCCAATTGAGTTGCGTAGGCATCAAATACAAGCCATCCAAGCTTTGGACCTATTTTAATTCCTAGAATAAAACCACCAACAACTTCCCTTTCCAACAATGGCTAGTCTTTCTCTTTATGATCTTTGTGTTCTAGCCAAGATGACTCGTAACCTAGACATCTTCAATGCCTACTAGAAACCTCACTTTTCTTGCTCAAGGATTGACACAATTATGTACTCATATAACAAATTCGTAACCAATAATCGCAAAAACAACCTTGAGATCTCTGTTGAAGAACATTGTGCTTTTATTCTTTTCTAGTTGAACGTCTTTGTTTTTTACACCAAATCTCTTGAGGTTAAAAAAAAAACTACCCCTCTTGGTCACCCTTATTTTTTAAGCCTATAATTTTAATTTGAGTAAACTCATCCTTGTCAATTTATACAATTCCATGTACGTTGGGGTTTCTACACTTCAATGTGGTGATGGCATTACTAATCTTGAGAGCCCTCTATGACTCATTCAACTTTGATTTAATGCTATGTTGGAACCCCAACTTCAAACACAAACCTACCCTGTTTAGGACAAATTTCATCAATCACATGAAGGCACCCACCTTGCTTGCAAACATTTTCCTTCTACTTCTTTCTTCCAAGAAAGTTTTCTTTGTTTCTTGGAAATTTTCTACAATCTCTCCATCAACATAGCTCAGGTCAATCTCTTCCTTTTCTCATCTCGTCAAAAGGGAAATCTCCAATCTTTCTTTAGTTTTAATGTACAAGGACAGGCTCATCGAAATTCTTTCTGGGGTCACCTTCTATCCCCACAAACTTTCCCCATCAATATCAAGCTTCCTCAAAAACTCACCACTCATGGCCCCAACACTCTTTCGTCACAAATGAGATTTGTCTAAGGCCTTCCTACTCCTGTTATAAATAGACCTAGGCATTGTGATAAATCTGTAATGAATTTTGTACATGAATATTTTTATATGCTGATATTAAATTATTATTTGAATTTGATATTTGTTCTTTTTATAAAATCTAATGTTCAGTTTGTGGTATCATGTTTGATTTTTTTTAACTTTGAAAATATTATCTTATCAAATCTATTAAATCTAATATATTTATGAGTACCATTGATATTTATATTTGCATTAGCATTATATATTATATATTTTGTTGGAATTACAAAAGATGAAATATGTATTTCCCTTTTCACATATGTTCTTTAGAAATTGATTTTCCTACAATTACTATGGTTATGTTAAGATTTATTTAGATATCTATAGTTTATATTTATGGTGCAAATATCAATTAGGATTTGAGAATATATATGCATATATATATATATAATATAATATAAAGTATCAATTTGATATTAGTTCATTCCTTTTATCAGAGATTGTAATTATTCTATAAAGATTTGATTATTAGTGTGTATATATGCAGCTATTACTTTTGTAGTAATGATGTTAGCATAAAGTATTTCATATTGTAAAAAGATATAATTTTTCAAGTATATATTAAACAATCAAATACTTTCAATAATATAAATATATAGAATTAAATGAATATGTTTAAAGCATACGCTTCTTTATATACATATCAATTTTATAAAAATTTGAATACGGATAAATCAATACTTAAAGATTTTGAAAATATTTGACAATTAACCAAAATTATGAATATTATGATTTGGAAAATATTTTCTATTCATCGATGAGTTATAATAATATTTGTCTAAAGGTATTAGATATTATTTATATTTAACATGTATTATGAATATTATTTGTTACAAATTATTTTAATAGAGAATTATTAGATATTATTTAAGATATTATTAGTTATTGTGGTATAGTTTTCTCTTCCCAATTCAATTCCTAACCATTCCTAATTCTAGTCCATAATTTTGTGGTAGTTGAGAATGTCATTCTAGTTCCCTAGTATCATGTAGGTAGTGGTCAGGCATTCCCAGTAATGAAAGGTGAATGAGTAGTTGCTAATAGTTATATTTTAGCCATTAAAAGTATTTTACAAATTGATTATTATTATTACTGTTATCATGAAAATCAGATTTTGGAAAACTCATGGGGCCATTATTTGTTGCATGATTGTCAGAAGGTATCACCAGTTCAAGTTATATTATATTTCAAGAATATATGATTTTATATGGCACGATACGAATCTCTCATTAGAACATAGGTTGACAGTTATCATGATTGCACAGTTAAAAGCATTATTTAATTATTAGATACAAACAACAGACAAGATATCATAAAACAATTTATACAAATTTTAGAAAATATTATTATCTATTTGGCACAATATGACCCAGCTAGTTATCGTAAAATAGTTAAGAAAATAAAATAGTTCATAACTACTTAGTGGTTACCATATGAATAGCAGTCAGAATAGTAAGGACAATTATATTGTTATGCAAATTTTAATTATATATAGAGCCCAACCTAATATTAGAACTCGATTAAACAACTAGTACAATGCCAAATTAAAATAAGAAATAGTAACATTTAGCATGCTAAGATTTAACCAGTTGATAGATAGTAGCTAACAATTAAGTTATATAAATAGATTAGTACATACTTATTATGTATTGTAGGAATAACAACCAGAATAATAAGAATGGCCTAAGTAACAATTAAAGTTTAACTAATAATTATTTGGTAACATGATAGGATACAGTCAATTAATAAAAATTAATTAATAGTTTTTGTAGCCTTCTAAATTATGAATTAATTATTGAAGTATAAGAAGTGTTTAGTATAGCAAAATTAGCTTTAGTTTCATGGATATCAGTTAACTATTATCAATTTCTAAAATTTATTTATTTATATAGTATAAGAGAACCTAATACTTCCTTGGCAATAAATAAATAGGTGGATGATAATTAATAGGTAAATAATAATTAAAGGTTCACAGTTAAATTGTTATTATTGCTATTAGTATTTAAATTATTTTGCAAGTGTATTAATAGACAGTATGGCACAAATAGCTTCTATACTTAATATCTAAATTATTATTTCATTAGTAGTAAGCATAATACAAGGAATAAGTTGCAATGTTTGAATTTATTATTGATGCAGTTAGTTTATATATAAGTATACTAGAATTACAACATGTTTTGGAAAAGCCGTTAACATTGGTACCCTTGGCTGCTAGGGAGGCAGTGTACCAAGTGGCCATAGAGGCAATCTTATGAGATATTAACCTTGGTTTACCCAGTTGCCAAGGAGGCGGTGTACCAAGCGGCCATGGAGGTAATCCTATAAGACTTTAACCTTGGCATACCTAGCAGCCATCGAGGCTCTATGTCAAGCTGCCATGGAAGCAGGCTTTTCAAAGACTAGAGAAGTTTGGGACCTAATGAGGTGCCCAAAGATAACAGAGTTATTTACATACAGCTACCATCATTCTTATGTGTATATATATATATATATTCATTATGTTTAGAGTATTGTCATTTGTGATTCAAATATACCACAAGATACGGTCCTTAAAAGGACAAACCCATAAATAAATGTTTATAATGCAAGTAAATGCATATTGAATATCAATTCAGTTTTAAGTTAATTTCCTTTAAGTTAATTTTTATTCAATTAAGACAGGAATTTAATTAAATGTCTATAAGTATTATTATGTTTATTATATAATTGTTTGCATGTCCATGTTGTATGTATGTATGTATTATTATTATGTAATTCCTTGTTATCCCATGGGAGCTGTAGGTGGCTATCTGCTCACTAAGTTTAAATGAACTAACCCCTCTCTTTTTCTCTCCCTTACAGATATGGTTGCATATCTAATTGTTGTTTAGACTCAGCCTCAGTAGCTTTGTAGCTATTCCAGAGGTGAGCTTCACTTTGTAGCGAAGTTTAGATTAGGATTATGTTAGAATATAGTGCTCCAATAGTATGCACGCAGGGTCCTCGGACATCATTTAGCAAGCATGATTATTTTAAGGTTATGTTATTTTGTCATAATGATATCATACGTAATTTCTTCCAGGAACAAGATTTAAGATTATCTATTTCAGTTATGGATTTTGGAAGAATTAAATATTTTATGTATTTTATGAATAAAATGTTCAAGAAGTTATGAAGTTTATTTACTTATTTATTTTTATGATTTATTATGAGCATTAATTTCATAATTTATTATGCATAATTACATGAAATTAACTCCAGAAAGCTTCTATAAAGGACAATATCCCTTATGTGTTGGTAACGATTTTTAGGTCGTGACACTTAGAATCTTCCCAGATACCCTTCTCTTTTTTCCTTTATAGATACAATTGTTGACCTAAAGTCTTCCTAAATACCCCATCCTCAATAATTGTTATTTATTGTTGAGTGAGTTTCACTTTGGAGTGAAGTATAGTTAATTCATGTTTAGTAGTGCTCCATTATATTGCTGGTAGAATTCATGGGCCATGCATATTTATATATATAATTATGTTATTTTGAGAAATTATGTAACTACAAGTGAAAGGTTTAATAGTTTATTGGGACAATTATTTTGTCACTTAATTAATGTTTATCTATTATTTATGACTTATACAAAAAATTATTTACCCAATTTTTATTCAAATTATGTTTTCTTGGAAATTAAGAAGTTTTATGCATGTCATGTCATGTAAGGGCTTTAGTGGGGTGGGTTCTCTGCATGCCGGTCACATTTTCAAATTGGATCATTACAAAGTAGTATTTGAGCCATGGGTTTCCTTGCATAGTATTGGAGCAATCATCGACAAATAGCATGGCGTGTATATTAGTTGAGGCCTTTAGGGATAATCCATCATGTATAGGTTCAGTATGAGTCATGTCTTTCCTTCATACTCTTTATCTTACCCCATATGCTTATCTTTCTCAGGCGTTATCATGCCACCAGTGAGACATACCTCCTTTCTGTTGCTATGGTAGCAATGGCTCTTCCAGCATAGGTGCTCGCCTTAGGGTTATGGAGTAGGCAATGGCCAATCTCTTAAAGGTGTTCCCTAGGTAGGTTGAGGCTGCAATATAGCAACCCCAAGTCCAACTTGTGGTTCAGCATCCGATTTAAAACCGAGATGACTCAACCTTAAAGCAGTTTAAGAGGATGGATCCACGTATTTTTCATGGGCGACTCACAATAAAGGACCCTCAGGAGTTCTTGAGGGAGATTAAGAAGATCACTAGAGTTATTCACTCTTCACCTGCGAAGGTAGCAAAGTTGGCTAGCTTCTAAGTGGGAGGCTAAGCAAGTTCATGGTATGAGCAGTTACTTTAGGAACATGGTGACTCACACCTACCTTCCTAGTGAGAGTTTAGGGACGGCTTGAGAATATTGCTTTCAAAGAGCCAAAGGGCCTAGATGGCATATGAGTTTTGGAAGCTTCGGATAACTCCACGGATGTTAATGGTAGAATACAATGAGAAATTCACATACCTGGCTCGATCGGCTTAAAGTATGTTGCCTACAAAAATGGACAAAGTGAGAAATTTAGTTTAAAGACAACCTAAGGATATGTTTGTTAGTCTATAGCCACACATTGGGGTTATGGATTATGCTCAGGTAGTAGACACAGTGATTTATAGCTCTTTCTCAGGCGGAGCTAGCTCAAGCAAGAGTCACCATTAATAGGGTCAGCAGCAGAGCCAGTTGGGAAGGGCAACCTTCTCAAAGCCCTCCTCGGCACACCCTATTGCTTCACAGACACAAAGTAGAGGAGATAGTCAACTTGGTTGGTAGAGTTTAGGTTACTCCTACCCAAATTTTCAGACTCATAGGAAAAAAACATTTGGACCCTTGCATGAGAGGTTCCATAGCTTATTATGGTTATAGCCAGCAAGGCCACATGAGAAGGGATTGCCCCATCCTGGGAGAAGCTTCTAGTTAGGGGTTGGTGAACCCCACCACACCAACATTATCCTATCAGTCAGTGACTTGGGAGGGCTCTATTACTCTAATAAGTAAAAAAGCTTAGGGCATGGGCCTTGGAGGTAGAAGTTCAAAAGGCAGATGGCCAGGTGGTAAAGGCCAAGTTAGCAAGGGATAGCCTTTTTTATTCACATTAACACACCAAGAGGCATAGACAACTAATGTAGTTGTGATAGGTACTATGACAGTCTGCCCTTTTGATGCTTTCACATTGATCGCCCCAAGGTCCACACATTCTTATGTGTCCCCATTATTTTCTATGCCGTTTGATAGATCCACTTTTAATCTGAATGAGCCTTTCTTCATTGGGGTACCTGCAAAGAGCCTATCTATGTTCAATTAGTGTATAGATCGTGTAAGGTAAAGGTTTGTGACATGGAGACACTAACAGATCTCATAGTGTTAGACATGTCTTACTTTGATGTTATCTTAGGCATGCACTAGTTAGCTTCATGCCATGCAATGGTGGATTGTTATAGTAAGATGGTAAAGTTTGAGGTTTAGGTCGACACACCAAAAGACTTCCAAGGTACAAGTAGATAAGTTCCTATGAGTTTGATCTTGGCTTCGATTGCCTTGCAAATTATGGGCAAAAAGAGTAAAGGGTTTTTAGCTTTTGTCAGGGATGTGGAGGTAAAGGCACCTAGTGTGGGTTCAGTTCTAATGGTTTGCAAGTTTCCATATGTGTTTCTGAAAGATTTACTGGGAATGCCACCAAAGAAGGAGGTCCAGTTTGGGATAGAGCTTGAGTTGGGAGGGAGACCCATCTCTTTACCTCCGTATTGCATAACACAAGTGAAGTTAAAAAACCAGTTAAAAAAGTTACTGAACAAGGGGTTTATCCTGTCGAATATCTCACCTTGAGGTGCTCTAGTGTTGTTTGTGAAGAATGATGGGTCAATGATGATGTGCCTAGACTACAAGTAGCTAAACAAGGTGATAGTAAAGAACCAATACCCTTTGCCTCACATTGGTGACCTGTTTGATTAGCTCCATAGGGCAATGTGTTCCTCCAAGATTAACCTTTGATCCGATTACCATTGGCTAAAGATTAAGAGTGAAGATGAACCCAAGACAAGCTTTAGGACTCGCTATGGACACTATGAGTTTCTAGTGATGTCATTTGGGTTGACCAATGCCCCCTGTAGTTTTCTTGGATTTGATGAACAGGGTCTTCAAACAATTTCTAAATCACTTTGTGATTATCTTCATTCATGACATCTTAGTGTATTTTAGGAGCAAGGAGGAGCATGAGCAGCATATGAGGATAGTATTGCAGACCTTGAAGGAGAACCAATTATATGGCAAATTCTCTAAGTATGAGTTTTGGGTTAAACAAATGGCATTTCTTAGACATGTAATATCTAAGGATGGCATCTTGGTGGACCCAAAGAAAGCTGAGGTTTGTCTTCTCCAAGATAGTAGCACTATTGATTAGATTAACTCAAAAGAGTGTCAAGTTCATGTGGACAGTTGAGTATAAGGAGAGTTTTTAGAAACTCAAGACTTGTTCTGACCACGACATGAGTATTGGTGTTACTTTCAACAACATTTTTTTTTGTATTATGTGATGCTTTGAGGGTGGGGATCAGTTGTGTCCTGATACAACATGACTGGGTTGTAGCTTACACCTGATGACAACTTAAGAAACATAAGTAGAATTACCCCAAACATGATCCTGAGATGGCGGTAGTGGTCTTTGCCTTGAAGGTTTGGAAACATTATATATATAAAGAGACTTGTGAGATCTTCATAAACCACAAGAGCTTGAAGTATATCTTCTGGCAGAAGGATTTAAATTCTAGGCAGTATCGATGGCTAGGGTTATTAAATGATTATGGTTGCATAATTTCCTATCATCCAGGCAAGACAAATATTGTAGTCGATGCTCTAAGTAGAAAGTATGTGGGCAATTTGGCCTATGTAGCACTAGTGAGACAGCCATTAGTGGAGGACATCCACAAGTTGGAATCCAAGTATGTGTAGTTTGGTTTAAGTGATGAAGGAATTTTTGGCTCATATCAGGGCTTAATCAACCTTGGTAAAGCATATCAAAGGATGAAAAGGTGAAGACTCAGGTTAGTCAAGCTAGTAGAAGATGTCGGTAAAGGAGAGTACACAGAGTTTACAAGTGATTATGAGGGTGTACTGTGCTTTGGGAACTATTTGTCTGTACTTGATGTAGGAGAGTTAAAAAGCAAAGTGATGGAAGAGTCCCATAACACAACATATTCAGTTCATCCAAGTTCAGCCAAGATGTATCAAGACCTTAAGCAATTGTTTGGTATAGGCATGAAAAGAGATGTTGGTGACTTTGTGTCACAGTGTTTAGTGTGTTGGCAAGTCAAAGCTAAGCATCAAAGGCCTGTATGGCTGCGATAACAAATAGAGATTCTAGAATGAAAGTCAGAGAGGATCACCATGGACTTCGTAGTCGAGTTGCCTTAAACCGCTAAGGGTTTTAACTCTATTTGGGTGATAGTAGACAGAAAGACCAAGTCGGTGCACTTCCTATATGTGAAGACCACCTTCAGTATAGCATAATATGCACAGTCGTATATTGATAAGATAGAAAGGTTGAATGGAGTATCAATGTCCATCATATCCAATAAAAGGTCCTAGTTCACTTCACGATTCTAGAGAGCATTTCAAGAAGCTCTTGGGATGCTATGGACTTGACCATAGCTTTTCATCCTCAGATAGATGGCTAGTCAGAGAGAACAAATTAGACTCTTGAAGACATACTCAGAATTTGTGTTTTGGATTTCGATGGAAGCTAATATGACCACTTCCCATCGATAGAATACCTATACAATAATAGTTAGCAAGCAAATATCTAGATGGCTCCATTTGAAACTTTATATGGGAGGCACTATAGATTTTCCATCAAGTGGTTTGAGCTTAGGGAAGCCAAGTCCTTAGGCTTGGACCTAATTTAGGAAGCCTTAGAGAATGTTCAGGCAATTCAGTTGATTAGAGAATGGTTGTTGGTAGCTTTATCTAGACAAAAGTCCTATGTAGATGACTTACATTTAGACTTGGAGTTTACAGTTGGAGACTATGTGTTTTTGTGAGTGTCTCCCATGAATGGAGTAGTGAGGTTTGGTAAGTAGGGCAAGTTGGACCCTTGTTACATCAGCCCTTTCAAGATTCTTAAGAAAATTGAATAGTGGCCTATAAGTTGGCACTGCCACTCAGTTCATTAGCTATCGACCTAGTTTTCCATGTTTGCATGCTTAGAAAGTGTGTGCTCGATCAGAGTTTGTTATATAAGGAAGAACTAGTTGCCATCATGGATAGACAGATCAAGGAGTTTCGCTTAATGGAGGTGGCCTCTATAAAAGTCATCTAGAGGAACCATTCTAACTAGGAAGTAACTTGAGAAGTCGAAGAAGCCATAAAGATCAAGTATCCGCATCTTTTTCCACTCAAAGAGACGTTTGTTTAAGATTTGGGGACCAAATCTCTTTTAAGGAGATAGTATATGATGCCTCAAAGGTCCCAAGATAAGTGTAGTACTACTTAAGGTCCCTAGGACCCACCCGTCTTATCAAGAAGACTCCAAATACATGAAAAACCTAAAAAATGCAGAATCTAGGTTCCTATGCCTGCTAGACCACTATAGTGGTGGTTGGTGCATCAGCACCATTTTTGGTCTAAGGGGTTACCGCTATAGCAGTCAGTTGATGTGGCTAGTGGTGGTCAGTGTAACATTATTACCATTAGCATGTATTATGGATAGAAATGATTTTGATTGTTGTATTACTATTATGTATCTTCTTTGTTGTCTCATGTATGGTTGTAGGTGAAAAACCACTCACTGAGTTTTAGATGAAACTCACCCCTCCTTTTCCCTTACAGATATAGCTGTTGATCTAGAGTTTTCCCAAATACCACCTCCTTAGTAGCTGTTATTTATTTTTGAGTGAGCTTGAGTGAAGTATAGTCAATTTGTGTTTAGTAGTGCTCCATTACATTGCAAGCAGGATTCATAGACTATGATATTTATATTGAAGTATGTTATTTTGAAGAATTATGTAACTACAAGTGAAAGGTTTTATGGTTTATTGGGACAATTATTTTGTCATTTAATTAATGTTTATGGTTATATGAAAAATATTTACCAAGTTTTTATTTAAATTATCTTTTATTGGAAATTATGAAGTTTTATGCATATCATGTCATGCAAGAGCTTCCATGGGGGTAGTTCCTCACCTACCGATCATGTTTTTGAATCGGGTGGTGACAAATTATTCTCGAGGTCTCTCATAATTGTAACACATAAACACATTAGTCCTTAATCATCTACAACATATAAATTATCCAATAACAATGATCACCATCTTCCTCAACCCTTTTTCCACCTTGGTTATCTCATCTATCTATATATTCTCACCCTTAAAAACACCTAATAATAATTGTAAATTTATTAATAATAAATAAAACATCTTTATGTCAAAAACCAAGAAATATTAAGGAGTTTTGCATGATATCTAAGGGCTTTCAAACCCTAACAACCCCATCATTAAGCCTTTCGTTCCCTTTCAACTACTCATTCCACTCATCGTGTTCATTCACTCATGTACACAAAACTTACCTATCATCGAAATTTCTCACATTCTTTTCCAATCTATTTACCTACACACCCCCACTCTTCCTAGATCATCCCATTATTTTCTTTTCTTCACATACAGTATTTAGGCACGAGTTGGCCTTTCAAGACACTAAGGATCATGGCAGGCAGTAGTAATGTTAGTGTAAAGAAGGACCCTGCCTCCACATCCACAAGCACTGGTAGCAAAATATGAAAGAGACCTCAAGTGGAATTGTTGGACAATGCCTGGTTTATTCACTTTGACTGCCATAAATATATAAGGAGACCATATGTGAGAAGGATTTAATTCCAAAGAAAAAAATCCCATTATCCTTTAACCTTTTCCATCAACTCAACGTAGAGTTACAAAGAAAGAATTAGGGTAGTGTTTGGGAAGTGCTACACATTGCATGTATTAAATTAGTAAGGGAATTATATTCAAGCATTATTAGGAAGAACAAGGCCTTACATCCAAAATAATGCATGTTGATGTTCACATTGAGGCCATAAATCAACACTTGTAGGCACCAATTAACATAAGTGACGAGTACTTTACTCTTCTAAAGTAGCACCCCAATTAGGAACAGGTGTACTAAACTATTGGTCTTAGAGAATTTGGACATACAAAGCATATTCTTATGTGCTGCCCAAACAAAATGGCAAACAAATATCTAAATGACATTGCTAGAGTATGGGCTCACATCATGTTTTCCCACATTTACCAATTCTTAAAATAGTTTAGTCACCATGGAGCATTGCATTTTGCCTTATTGTTTGACAACCAAAATGGACCTTAATTTGGGGCTAATATTATCTGAGTATATGGAAAAGGTGCAGACTAAAATCTTTTCCTTGCCATACCCTTTCATCATCACTATTATGGCCATTAAGAGGAGAGGCAACATGAGATGTACCTTGGCCAATAACCAAGGCCAATTTGAATAAGGAATTTGATGAAGCTAGGACGAAGCTTGATAATAAAATGAAAGGTAGACAGGTAGCTGTTGTACCACCACTACTATTAGCATTACTATCTAGACTTGCCCCTTCTTCATCATCATCTGGGCCATCTTTGCTAGAGCTGTAGGCCCAAATTAACCTTTTGAGGATAGACATATGAAAGGTAGTTTCCTTTTTATATAGCAGCATGTAGGGCCTGGATGACCAATTAGGTGCTATCATAGGGAAACAACTACCCCCCGAGGTCATTGCATAATTTCCTCCTTTACCTCCTATAGATCCCACGCTCTTTGCTCCTCGTATTGAGCCTTCGACAAATGATGCAGAAGAGAAACTTGAGGAGGTGGAAGAGGATGACATGGAGTAGGAAGCCTCTAGCTTCGAATCCAAGTGATCAAAATGATTTTTCTTTTTCCCTTTACTTCTCCATTTTGTAATGCATGCATTGTGTGCAATGAATAGGTTTAAGTTGGCGGTTGAAGAAGTTTTCACTTTTCTTGTTTTACTTTTATTATTATTATTATTATTTTGCATTTTGTTTGTTCGCCTTAGCTAATCTAATCTTTCTTTCTTTTTTCATTGTTCTTAAAAAAAAATTTATTTTTAGTTGTTTGGTCATTGTCTTATGATTTGATAACTTGCTTTAGTTTTAAATAGTCTAGTCGCTAATATGTCACTCTGATCCATGAAAATCCTTTTTATGTACCATACTTCATGCACTTCTAGGGTTAGCAATGTTGGGTTAAGGCACATCATGCTTAATATTGCTTTTAGATTGAGACATGCTTCTAGTTTCTGGGTTATCCCTCTTGAAAGACATATGTGCATATGATTAGTCTTAGAAAGGATTTTGACCATTCTTGGAACCCATGTTAACCTTCATGTCTACCTTTTTTACCATAAGTCCATAGTCAATCCCTTTTGAGCCTTTTTAGTAAGGAAGAGAAAACCGGATTAAATATTGAACCGGTTAGAGCACTGGTTCAAAGGTTTAGATGTTCAACCGAGGTTCAATCAGAATATAATAAAATAATAATAATACAAATAATAATATAAAATTATTTTCCCCTAACAATATAAAAGGCCCAGGCCTAACCCCAACAATTGAAAAAACCACGCATCTACAATTGCTTTTTCGCGAGCAACAACAACAATAATGCAAAGTTGCTGTAATGGTCAATTGGTCATTCCACTACTGGCTACAGTTGCTCCTTTTTGCTCATGGATAACTTTTTGCACTTTTGCAGTGACTATGGTGGCTAGATATGCAAGAAGCTTATACAAAGATGGTGGTGGTGGTGGTTGAAGAAGAAGCGGCGGCTACTCTTTCTCTCTCTGCAATCGTTGCTTGTCGCTCCCCTCAGTCACGTACTCTTCCACCACGAGCCATTCTCTTCTTGTCACGGACAACCGTCGCGCCCTGTCGCCTTTCACCCCAAAGCCACCGTGACGGTGTCTTTCCCTGTCATAAGCCCATCATGGTCATCTTCAATCAGCGTGAAGCTCACGGTCCCCTCATTTTCCCTTACTCTCTATATGCCCACTCTCTCTTTCTTTAGTCTGGTGTTTATATGCTGCTTTGCTTTTTTTTTTTTAGGTCAAATACTCGAACCAGGAAGCTTAGAAAACCAAACTAGTCCACCGATTTTCCGGTTCTAAGCCTATCCAGTTTCAGGTACTCAATCGTACTGGCCAAGTGATCGGTTCCCGGTTAACTTGGTTGGACCAATCGGTCCAGTCTAGTTTTCTATTCTATGCTTTTTAGCCATTATTTTTATCATTGAATCTTCCTTTCTAGACCATCTTCAATCCTTTCATTTGCACCCTCAAGTCGGAACCTCTAAGTCGTTTGAATAGGATCACGAAACTCCATCATAGATCATGCTTTTTAAGAGACTCGTTTTGTATTATTATTTTGATAATTTTTTATTAAAAAAATACTTTTCACACTTTATGATATGTTTGAATAAATATTTTGTATTCACTTTAGAAGCTATCATTTTTATCCTTTTTAAATATCTTTATAGCATAAAACTATGTTTAAAAATAAATTTTTGTAATAATTATCTAAATGTAAATTAATTTTAAACTTAAATATAAAATAATTTAAAAGATCATTTCTGAAACGATCATTGTGAAAAAGAATTTTTTAGAAGTTTATCTACATATAATCATTCATCTTTTGAAAAAGTGATCTTTAATATAATATATCATAAAAAATACATTTAAGAATAAGTTTTTTATAGTTTAATTTTAATCCATTAACAGTGTAAAACTCCTTTATAATATCATTCAATAAAAATTTTCTATTGACATGACTTTTCAAGTAGGTGATGGTGAAAATTAACTATGTTAGCTGATATGACGTTATATAATTGGATGATTATATAAAATATTTTCACATTTTCAATGTATCAAAAGTAAATCCAATTTTTTTAGTATTATATCTTGATGTCAGTTAGTTTTACATTTATAAAAAATTTAAATAAATTTTTTAGTATTCATTTTAAGGAAAATTGTTTGGTGTACAACGCAAACCTATAACATACTTATACTATGCAAAAAGAAGACAAAAAATATTGTGGTGTCTTCTTCCATAGCATAAGTATGTTGTATGTTTGTTTTGTACATCGGATATATCTTCATTTTCAATGTTATCATTTTTTATCTTTTTCTTAAATATATTTGTATAATGTAAAAATATGTTTAAAAATAAAAAATCTTTAATATTACATATAAGTATAAATATAAAATAATTTTTATTTTTTAGTTAATTTGTATGCACTATTAATGAAAAATCAATTGATAGAATTTCACCAAAACAATAAATCATAATGGATAGTTGTGAAATAGTGAGTAGTTACATTTTATAATTTGTCATTTTGATGAAATTTTATTGATTAACAATATAAATTTTTTCTCACATTATTAAAGCATAGAAATTTTTTTAATCTGTTTTAAAAATGATCATTCATAAAATGATTTCTTTAGAAGTTTGTTATGAAGACAACCATTCATCTTTTTGAAAGAAGATATTTTCCCCCAATACAAAAATGATATTTAAGAATAAAAAAGATTTTTAATATTATACTTAAGGGATTTTAGCGGTGCCTTTGATTTTCTTCATGGGTATCATGATATTGCAAAAATTGATGGTTAAAATTAAGTTTTTTTTGGTTATACATAAAATTTAGAGTGGATGCTGCCTCAATCTAAGACTTATATTTATAGAGGAACTTATATTTACCTTACCTAAAAAAGAAGAGTGAGAGTTTGAACATACGACTTGTCAGATGCTAGACCATTCTTGCTCCAGTTAATCAACCTCTTCGCATTAATGGTTGATACAATTTTGTAAAAAATGAATTAGGAGATATCCATTAACACCAGTGTAATACTTGATATACTTACACCTTTTATAACTATTAATAGAAAATAATTTTTGTTAATCCAACCATTAGATTATAACTATATATCTTATTGATTGTGTATGTAAAATTTTTGAAAAAATCAGTCACCTATAAGGTTTTGATTAATATCAATAAATATTTTTGAATATACATTTAGTTGTTTCAATTGAAAATTTTATTTTTATCCTTTATATATTTTAAAAATCTTCTTTTAATCCAGATAAATATCATCATTAAGAATCGAATTCACATGACAAGGACTAAAACCATAACAATGGAAAAAAGAAGGACAAAAAATAAAATAAAAATTTTAGAGCAACTAAAATAAAAATAATTCATATTTAAGAGGGTTAGAATCATATTTAAGCCAACAATAACAACCCATTGATCATGGATACTAAATTAATTTTATATTAACGGATGCATTGGCAGGCACTTGCATGTCTTTCAAATAACTTTTCCTTCACAATTTTGAAATTTTGGAATTTTTTATTGTTTTTATAATTTTTGTCAATTTTCTATGCATCGAGAATATTTTGAAAACTAGAAAATTTGGATACTAAAAAGTAGTTAAAAGAGACTATTCCCTTTTAATTTATGTTTGGTCCAAATTTAATTGGCTAAGATTAAATCAAACATATAAGAAATCTAATGGAATAAGGCAATTTGTACTAAAGGGAATAGCCTCTAGTAAAACAATTGAAAGTAATTGGCTAATTGTTTGGATATTGTCATGTGTCCTTTTTTATAAATAAGATCCATAATTTATGATTCATTAGCTAAGTTATCCACACGTTCATAGTCATTCCCATTTTTTTAGCAGTCTCTACTCATGCTTTCATACACGATCCTCTAAATATAGCAATTTTTCATTTTGTTGGGCTAATGTTCCTCCAAATCATGTAAATCCATTTTCCTAGCTATTTCTTTCTTTTATTTGGGGCTACGTTGCGTTTCATTTTGCCCATATCTTGATTACAGTCACAATAGCCTTTAGCTATACATCTTGGGTCCACGCGAGTTGACCCAACAATTTTGAGTGTTCAACATATGCCGATATGCCTCTTAGCTCAGTGGCCATTATAAGCTATAAGGTGTAATCAATGCTTCGGCTACAAGCTTTTCTAGCGGTTACACTTTTCTTCTTCAACTTTCTTAGTGATTCTTGGAATTGCTTTTCTCCTTCAATTTTTCGTTTTATCCATTTTTATTTTTCAACAGCTACTACTAAAGCTTTAATACATGTTCTTCTAGCTATAGCAAATTTTCATTTTGCTAGGCTAATGATCTCCTAAATCACATAAGCCCATTTTCCTAGCTATTTTCTTCTTTTGTTTGGGCCTATGTTTTTTTTATCCATTTAGCTAATATTTTGATCCCAATTGCGGTACCCTTCTGCTATTCATTTTAGATTGATGAAAATTGGCTTGACAATTTTGGGTGTCTAACAATACAGTATGGATGCACCTGAGGCATGGCACATATGACTCACGTTGTTGCCTCTTAGATTGTGCACCTAGGTTCAAGCCCCACAAGAGGTGGTAGGTGTGCGAACCCACCCCCACACAAAAAAAAAAGAAGACAAATTACAGTATGGATAATATATAATTTTTTTTCAAAAAATTTCCTGATGAAAACACGTTGAAACGAAGGGAGAGTCCTATTTGAATATGGGGTGTTCCTTCTATTACATAAAAATATAAAAAAAGGAAAAAAGTGAATAATTAAATTCATGAAATCTTTTAGAGAGAGAGAGAGAGAAAGGGGCCGCATCCTGAGGCAGAAAAGATATTTTTGTATGCAAGTTTGAAGGTGTGTGTCTGTCTTGTGTGGC
The DNA here is from genome assembly GCA_031216105.1 of Dalbergia cultrata. NCBI lineage: Eukaryota > Viridiplantae > Streptophyta > Magnoliopsida > Fabales > Fabaceae > Dalbergia > Dalbergia cultrata. The sequence continues at coordinate 40,374,179 of CM062348.1, forward strand.
GTGTACAAACCAAACCAGATTAGGGTTTCTCGATCTTCCTTCATTCCCTCCCTCCCTCTCTTCACCAATTTCCAGGGTTTTAACCTCAAACAATACAACAGCAGGTTCGTTCCTTCCTCTTCTTTTCCTCTCTCTCTCTCTCTCTCTCTCTTATTCACCCTACAATTAAACGCTTTCTTTTTTTTTTTTTTATGTTTTCTCTTTTGCTCCTCCCCTTTCATCTGCTGCATTGCGTTTTGCTTCCCCATTCTAGATCACCTTCCTTTTCCCATCATCTGTTTACACCGCTGTGAGGGTATTGAAACCCCCGCTAGGTTTTTCCTTCCGTGTTCACAAATGCGTGCATTGTTCTGCATAGTTATCCTTTTTTTTTTTCTTTTTCAATTCTGTTGCTTGCCGAATTCGATTTTGTTTGCTGTTTCCTTTGGGCTTCGCCAGATCGAGGTGCTGATTTTGGTTTCGTTGAATTGCAGGGGCTGATCGTTTCCAACGAGGGTTTTCATTTGGGCAACTAAGAATACGAATTTTTTTTTTTGGGGTTCATTTTTGGGTTTCTTTTTTGCGATTTCACTATGCGAACTTCATGGGCTGATTTGGCTGCGAATTCCGCAGCTGAGAACGCAGGTGCTGGTTCCTCTGCCAACAATGCGGGGGCAGGTAACAGTTCAGCTCCTTCGCGGCCGGTTTATGTGCCTCCGCATCTGAGGAACCGCCAGTCTTCTGCAGAATCGCCAGCTGCCCCACCTTTGAGTGGCGGGGGCACGGCTTCTGGTTCCGGTACTGGTGCTGTTAATGCTGGATCAAGGTGGGCTGCGCCCCGAAATGATTACCGTCCGGGGGTTGGCGGCGGCAGTCGTCCAGGCGGATGGGGGAACAGAAGTGGTGGTTGGGATCGTGGCCGGGACCGTGAAGTCAATCCCTTTGGAGATCAGGATGATGCAGAGCAGGCTTTTACTGAGCAGGAGAGTACAGGGATAAATTTTGATGCCTATGAGGATATTCCCGTCGAGACCAGTGGGGAGAATGTGCCCCCGCCTGTGAATACATTTGCCGAGATCGACTTGGGTGAAGCACTTAACCAGAATATAAGAAGGTGCAAATATGTGAAGCCGACGCCTGTTCAGCGGCATGCCATACCGATTTCCCTTGCTGGAAGGGATTTGATGGCTTGTGCACAGACCGGTTCTGGAAAGACGGCTGCTTTCTGTTTCCCGATCATCAGTGGAATTATGAGGGGCCAACCCATGCAGAGGCCACCTCGCGGGGTGCGAACAGTGTATCCACTTGCTCTTGTTCTCTCACCAACTAGGGAGCTATCAATGCAAGTGAGTTGATTATATTGACCATGTATTATGACGTGCTTTCAATTTGGTGCAGTTTTGCAGTGAAAATATTTCGGAAATGTTGTGATTTGGTTTCAGATACATGAAGAGGCTCGGAAGTTTTCATACCAAACAGGGGTTAGGGTGGTTGTTGCTTATGGTGGAGCTCCAATAAACCAGCAGGTTTCTGTCCTATCTTTTATTTTTGGTTCTCTTTGTTCTTTGCTTTGTTTTGTGTATAGTTAACTGTGCTGCTATGTCATGCTATTCGTGAATAGATGCTTCAATTATTATCTTTGGTGCTCTGTAGATTGATCTATGCAGTTGATCCCACCTATTGGGTTAAGGCTTGGTTGTTGTTACTGTTAGAAGGGTTTCTATTTCTAATGATTGTATTTTTATTTTTTTTAATTTTTGGTTAGATTTGCCTTTAGATTATGGTATTTATAGTTCACATGAAAGGTAGTTCACTCTAATGGTTTTCTATTTTAGATATTAGAGGGATTTCTTATCCACCCAAGCATAGGAGTTTGAGTTTGTGAATTACCGTGTTGGTTGGAAAAATTGAAAATATTGATAATTAGCTAATAATTTACTGAACACAGGTTGAGAGTATCTTGAAATTGTATAGTCAAGTCACTGTAGCTGGCATGCCCTTGTAGATTTTGTTTTTGCGGCAAATTGGCTGAATTGATCCAATCTGGAGTCTATAGTTCAGCTCGTGTGGCCCATCATATTTTACTTTTGAATGCCAGTATAAACATTTGGATTTTAATGTATATATCCTAACGAGTTATGTTTTTTCCAGCTACGGGATCTTGAGAGAGGGGTGGACATTCTTGTTGCTACTCCAGGAAGACTGGTAGATTTGCTGGAGAGAGCTAGAGTTTCACTGCAGATGATCAGATATCTGGCCCTAGATGAGGCAGATAGGATGCTGGATATGGGTTTTGAGCCACAAATACGGAAGATTGTGGAACAAATGGACATGCCTCCACCAGGTGTCAGACAGACTATGCTGTTCAGCGCCACATTTCCAAAAGAGATACAGGTTTGCTTCATTCTTTAAAAGAACATTTTCACTGAAGCATCCTTTCATCCAACAATTATTTTGGATTTCTTGAGAATGTGTTTCCTAATTTTGCTAGCTTTTCTACTTCATTGGTTGTAGTTATATTTCTTCTCTTCTTTTTCCCCTTGTCTCTGGGGGTGTGTAATGTGTATAAACTGTTTTGCTGTTAATCTTTGCTTTGAATTTCAAGAAGGCTATTCATCTATGTAAGGAAAATGTGCTTGTACTTAACAGTGTAAGACTAGCTGTCATTAACCTTGGATGCACTTTTTCTTATGTATTCAAGTAACATATGTGCAGCCAGGGGTCTTTTGACCGCAATCCTACCTTCCACCTTTATTCTTAGAAAGAGTAAGGGGTTTTTGAGTATATGTCTTTGGCAATTTCTAATTTGAGTTGAGATTATAAGTGGCTTGTAGACATAAACAGTGCACATGAATATTATTTGTTTGATATATAGCTTCCTCATCACACATTTGAATTGTTATCGTGATTTATGGTTGACATGCAGAGACTAGCCTCTGATTTCCTTTCAAGTTACATTTTTCTTGCTGTTGGAAGAGTTGGATCAAGTACCGATTTGATTGTCCAAAGAGTTGAGTATGTTCAGGAGTCCGACAAGAGAAGTCATCTCATGGACCTTCTTCATGCACAGAGGGCAAATGGTGTACAAGGAAAGGTATTATCTCTGTTAATGGAAGGTGCATTTCAATAACACTAACAACTGTCTTTTCCCACCAGGGGAAACTGCATTTCACTTGCATAAATAATGATATGTATTTTAGAAGTACTTGCATTGTTCTGGGACAAATGGCCCAAATCAATGGAGGGATTGTTTGGTTTATATTTTAGTAGAATTATTTTTGAAAGAATTATATTTGAAAGAAGTACTTCTAGTGGAATTGAAGTATGAAAGAATTGATTTGTGTTTCGAAACAATATTTCAAAAGTTAAAAAGGATTGGAGTGTGTTTGAATTGTCTTTGTTCAAGAAAAAGGAACCTTTTTTTTTTTTTTTTTAGAAGTTCTTTGATAATATTTTTAAAGTGTTTGGATTGACTTTTTAAAAAGCACTTCTATTTTCAAAAACAGTTTTACCACTTTTTTTAAAGCTAGTGATACCTAGCTTCTATAAAAAGCAAGCAAAAAAATGGTTTTTTAGTAAAATTATCTTTCAAAACTGTTGTTATTTATAATTACAATCCGATTCTGTAAAACTCTTACAAAATTTCCTTCCCACTCCCACTCTCACATTCAAGCAGCATAGAGCACCCACTCCCACACCCAACAACATTGCTCTAGGCATCTATTTCTTGGGTTTCATTGTTTTTTCAAGGTGTCCTCACTTTTACTTAGTTTCTAATAACAAATTATTGATTAAATTTAACCTAGAAAGGTTTTTGGAAAAAAAAAATTGATAAGTTTTGTTGAAGAAGAAAGAAAAGGTGTTCTATGAGCAAAAAGTCTTCCTATAAATTCTTTTAGTTCATTTGTTCAACACATTTTCCCTTTCATGTAATTTGGCTATAAAAAAAGGGTTTTATTCTTTTTTACTCAAACAAACTTATAAGGATATTTTAATAATTATAAGCACTTCTCAAATTGTCTGTCCAAATGTAATATAACTTCTTAAAAAGTAAGTTCTGATAAAAAAAATTATTTTTTTTAGAAGTCAATCGAAACGCACCTTTGTTTTTGTCTGGATACGATAAATTGAAATTACTTTTAGATATAAAAATTACTAAAAAGCGATGAAGAAATGTCAAAAGAAAGTAAAATAAAAGGTTAGTAGGGGTAATATAGTAAAAATGTTTTATCATTTTGATCTAGCAAAAGTACCTTAATTCCTACTTTGGACAAAAGAAAGTTTGGAAGGCTCAGAAGTATGTCTAGTAAAATGAAAATGCAATCCAATCACATTCATTATTGTACAAACTTGTTTTAAGTTGGTTAAAGTAAGTTTGACACCATTAAAATGTCAACCAAACATGCACTGAAGTGGTGATTATGCTTATGGAACCAATGGTTCAGAGTTTTTCTGAGTTGATTGGTTCTAATTTTTCTGCAATAATCACTTTCTTAAGTCTTCCACCGAACTGAAATGCTTTGAAGTAAACCTTACAATTAGTATTGTATCAGAAACTGTCCAAGCCACTTTGTATGGGTATTTTCATGTGATTCTTATCAACCTGAAACATTTGTCTTGCGTATGTATTTATATTGGCATTTTTGGTCGATGCTTGTATTTTCTGTTTATCCCAGCTCTGTCAGGTGATGCTTCATGAAGTTCATGCTTACCTCTGGGCAGTTGCACATGTATTTCTGTCTGTATAATAGATTTGTAGCATGGATGGCATTGGCCTGTGATGTTTTTGCATTGTATGGATATGCTCTGAGAGTAAACTCTAGCTAAATTATCATTGATTAGATGTTATGGCTATTTCATACTTGATTTTGGGTATTGCAGCAAGCATTGACTTTAGTTTTTGTGGAGACAAAGAAGGGAGCTGATGCGCTGGAGCATTGGTTGTGTATGAATGGTTTCCCAGCAACTACTATCCACGGTGACAGGACCCAACAGGTTAGTCTGTTGTGCAATTGTATTTGAATTATGCAAGACAAGGAACACTTTTTCAGACTTATAATTCCTGAGGATCTGCCAAACATCTTATGTTTGGCATCCTTGTCCTTGATAAGCAATTCCTTTTCTTCTATAGCACCTTTTCTAACAGGAAGTCTGTGTTTTCATTATATGGTACCATGTCATTTACTAGTTTCTCTGTTATTTTTGTTAACTGGATAACATGAATTTTATTTGTTATTGCATGTTCTTGTTTCTGTCTGTGTATATACTTATTGTTTGTGAATGCCTGCAGGAAAGAGAATTGGCATTAAGGTCATTCAAAAGCGGCAATACACCCATATTGGTCGCCACCGATGTGGCTGCGCGTGGTCTTGATATTCCTCATGTTGCCCATGTGGTTAACTTTGACCTTCCCAATGATATTGATGATTATGTACATCGTATTGGAAGGACAGGTAGAGCTGGGAAAAAAGGCCTTGCAACTGCATTCTTCAATGACAACAATGCATCCCTAGCAAGGGCTTTAGCAGATCTGATGCAAGAAGCAAATCAAGAAGTGCCTGCTTGGTTGTCACGGTATGCTGCTCGATCTTCATTTGGTGGTGGTAGGAACCGTCGTTCAGGAGGAGGCCGTTTTGGTGGCCGTGACTTCCGAAGAGATGGTTCTTTCAGTAGGGGTGGTTCTGATTACTATGGTGGTGGAAACAGCGGTGGTGGATATGGGGCATCTGGTGGATATGGCGGAGGATACGGCGGTCCTGGGGGAACCAGTGCATGGGACTGATTTTCCCCACCCAACAGCATTATACATAGGCATTAGGTGCGGATGTACACCTATAGGATGATTTTTCTCCCTCCTTGTTTCTTTTTTATTCTTCTTTCATGTTTATTGTCTTTAATTTACTTTTGCCCTCCTAGGGTTTTAAGTCAGCATCATTTTGTACTGTTATGCTAATCATTGAGGGAAACGGCGGTGTATGTGGTATTGTTACCACAGAATAGAGGTTGTGTAATGTTGGTGATGTTGGCAATGGTGCTTATTAACATATTAGGAGTTTCTTTCTACAACTTTTTCATTTTGGGCAGTAATGTTGGTGGGAGACTGGTTGTAGAATATGCGTGGGAGAGGTGGATGCTTTCTTTACAGCCGTATCTATTTATCTCTTGATTAAGTTTCTACCCAATACATGTTTGCCATTTTAACATCCCTTGCTTTTGTGGGCTAGGGTTTTGTAATATTTTAGTGGTGACTGAAATGAATGAAAGTTTTCCTGCCCCAGAAATTTTAGTATCGATCATACTTGTATCAGCCTAGCTGATTAGCATGCTAGCCTTCATTTATAGTGTTTGAACCTCATTTAGCTAGTGCTCAGCTGGATGGAAGTGGGTATTCAGATGATGGCATTGTATCAAGGCCGGTGTTAAGCTATATATGGAATTTATCGAAGAAATCTTCTGTATTTTTGTCCTCTTAACCAAACACTTAATCTCTACTGGAGTGACAGGAGCCTAAAATATCAATCTTGGGTGACACAAAATATAGTTAAAATAGCTGTTAAAATTAGAGTTGTGTTATTTTTATTCATACTTTATTCACCATTCAATCGGTTATAGATTTTATTTAAATGAAATTTACATCATATTTAATAAGGTGTTTCATGCGATGTGTGTGTCTATATATATATATATATATATTATTTCTAGTCATTTAAAAATAAAACGTGCCCCAAATCCACTGGAAGTTTGGAAGGAAAGTTGTCTTCGTGGCGTGCCACTCAGATGTGCTAGCTGTGGCTTGTGCGCTGATTGACAATTACGGGACTCAAAGTCAAACTATAATGTCAATACTAAAATGGACACAACTATTTTAAGTGACTGATGTCTTCTTAAAATTGAGGACTTGTTTCTTTTAATTTTTGTTCTTGATTCTCCTTTCACGTGGCTATGTCATATGGATGAGAAATATAATCAGATTTACTCGATTTTAGTAGTCCAGGGTACGAATAGTTTAGCGCACCTTGGGCATTTAAGAATGTCAATTTGGGAGAGAAATTATTGGAAGACAGCGTGCGCATTGAAACAGCTAGCCAGCTCTCTCTGGACTGTTTGTGAAGCCGTAATACTGTAGTAGTGTACTTAGATAGAGTTTAAAAATTTGATATAGTCAACTCCATTTCATTAAAAGCAGATTAATAGTAATGTGAAAAAAGGGTACCGGTTCTCAAAACGATACCAATATCATGGGTGATATTATTTTAAAACTTAAAAAGTAGGAGTCTATTAAATCTAAAGATGAAAAATCAAAGTTTATATTTTTAAGTGGGGACTACATATAATTTAAAAGTGATAGATTATATATCAGTATAATATTCAAGATCTGGATAGTTAAAATAACATTTTCCATAGTATCATTACCTGGTGTGCGCTCGCACAGAGAGAAAAAGGGTGCCAATACTGAGGTAATTTATCTTTGAAAATATTTAACTAAAAGTAATTTTAATAAAATAGGTGTTTGCTGGTGACTCTTATCATAGTTGTCCTGAGTTAGTAATTATCAAGAACAATGAATTTTGGACATTGAAATCAGGGTTTTACTTACTAGCATCCTTAGGAAATTGACTAAAGAATTAAAAATCAAATTTTTTTGGAGGAAAAAAACTTTTGAAATTTTAATATGTTAGTTAAATTAGTATTTTACTAACTAGTATTCTTACGACCTTGATTAAGGAATAAAAAAATTAAACTTGTCTTGTGTGCAAAAAAAACTTTTAAAATTTTAATATATTTAAGATTTAATTATTCTATAAGTCCCTATAATTTCACTTAATTTTTAATTAACTTCCTATTGATGTCCTTTATATTTCCTTCTTTTGTAGCTTCGACCTTTGAAGGTATTGGAGGCAAACGTGTTGGACGTACTATGTACTTGTTCTCTTCTGGTAGCGCCATGGTCTCACTATAAGGCATTTTCTTTCACATTTGCTTCTTTTTTAGGTTTGAGTCACATCTTTTCAATTCTCGAAGTGATTGCATTCATATCCTCGTGTTTACAGTGGTGTTGCTAGGCAAGAAACTTGTAGCCTCTCAGTTAGGTTCTTAGAATCCGCACCAATTGATTTTTTCTATGTGCTAATTGATGTATCATGATAATTGAATTGAGCTTCAATCATTTCCATAAAAGATTTCGTCTTCTTTACAAAGGAAATATGGCTCTTCATAAATTGTTGGAACATATTCACCAAACTAGGCTTCTTGAGGAGGTTGAGTGAACTGTTGCCCAAGGGCACCTTGACTGCTCTATGAAAAATTTGGATGATTCTTTCATAACGGGTTGTATGTGTCGGAGTATGAGTTATTTCATAGAGCATTACCCATAAATCTAACATGTTCTTCGAGTGAAGGACCAGCATGACACTCACTATGGAGGTGGTCACCCCCACAAAAATCATAGCTCACCTCATCACTTGGATAGGAGCAGTATTAACATTCATTCTCACTTGCTTCTGGATGGTTGTTTGTTATTGCACGGGGAGAGTCTAGATTTAAACAATAATTGTTGTTGCAATATGAAATTTTAATAATCCTTTCTTTTGAGCTCTTTCATTGGACTTTCGATAGCTGTTAGTTGTTTCTAGTCATAACTTCAAATAGCACTTGTGACTCTTGCTGTTTCTTGGTTATATTCAAAGATCCTTCAGCTGCAGTATCTACCATGATTTTGGGTAGGGAACAAGAAATCACTGTTGAAGGTATGAATTTGCATCCAGTGAGGGATGCCATGAGGAGGACACCTTCCAAAGAGTGCCTTGTATCTTTTCCAAACTTCATAATAAGTGCTCCCTTCCCCATAGCAAAAGATATGATTGTTGGGAATAAGTTTGTATGCCCATGATCAAATCTGTCGTGATCTAAAAATTTATTGTTGATTTATTTTGATAAACAAAGAATGTTATCATGTTTTTATCATATTTAGATGATTAGATATGATATTGTCCTTGATTAAAATTAGAAACCTATCATTGTGATAGAGATCATGATAATGAGAGATAAGTTTTGAAAATAATTTTAATCCAAATTGTTCTTGATCATAGGATCACTAAAATTAAGGATATTAATGATTCGAATGGATTAATGTATATGTAATAGTATCCATAGGGACTATTAGTAGATCTCATTTATTGAATTACCTATATAGATGATAAATATTGGATGTTATCATTAAACTAACTCATTAGAGAATGTCAAATAATTAATGCAATAAGATTGTCAATAGAATATTCTCAAGAAAAACACGATGATGTAAATATTTCCTTAAACCTGAGGTTATTATAGTAATCAACAAGTCATTTATTATACTTTGATATTAGAAACCTAATGCCTTAGGGTGATATAGTTGAAAGGACAATAGTTATGATCAAATACTTGTAGGATCAATGATAAGTCAAGAAGGAATCCATCAACTTTTGGTAATGAGTTTGAGCTTTATAATTTTAATAATTATTTTTTACCTTGGCCAAGCCAATTGAATAAAGAATAAATGAGTTTCTTTAGTCATTCATTAGTTAATTATGATTATCTTAAATGGTTACTAATTAGAGTTTGACAATTATACCAAACTCTAGGCTAACCCAAAGCTAGAACGATAGAATGAAATGTTACATTATTCTTCTTAAGGTTCTCAAAAAGTAAAAGGATGTTATTACTTTATACTATCTGGACATTAAGGAGTGTTGCTAGATGCCAACCTTAATTAGTTAATTGGTTTGGCTAATTTGCTACTAGCTTAGTATTGAATCTATAGAGTTACACGCTAATGAGTGATCTAATCCTTGCTAAAGAATTATTTAATTTATTGTTTGACAATTAAATTAGAAAATTTAATTTTGTCAAATAAATAAATTTTAATTCGAATGGAATATTATTTTAGTCTTTACTAACACTACAAATATAATTAACATGTGAGTAAATTAAGGAAACTTGATATCAACTACAATAGAAATTTCTAAAAAAAATTGACAGGAATTTTAATTTGATTCTGATTAATTTTAAATTGATTGCAATCAATTTAAATTTAGACATAATCTTATTAGATAGGATGACTTAATCATTGATTGGATTTTCTTCCAAGCAATGGCACATGATTGTGCTTAATTTTATTAATATACAGAAAGGAGATTATGGTTGATTTCGGTGCTATGTGTGTATAGCAGTAGTAAGAGAAGTAGAACAAGCTGATCTTTCATTCTCTCCGAAACATGACCGTATGAGGATGTTTTGAACATTTTTCGTAGTGTTCTTTCCAAAGGTTTTGATGCGAGTTGTCGAGACTCTCAACAAATTAAGTTTATTAAAGTACTAGATGCACAAAAAATATAGTAAATGGTATAGCTCAGGTCATTTCATAAGGAAGTGTTACTTGTTAATCTAGAAATTGAGGGTTTTGTTGAGAAATTGTGGAAATTAAATCAAACAAAGAAATTTAATAAATAAAAGCTATTTGCACAAGGAGTCTCGCAGATATGTGATTATGTTATCATTGGCTTAAAAGCATAATTCACAGAGGTTGTTATTTCACTAATTCACAATCACATAATCAGTGATGTAATTCTACTTAGCAATCACACAATCGAACAACTAACTAAGGGTTTAAGCTAAGATGAATACCAAGAAATCACAATCACAATCCTTATATGATTATGCCATCTTGAACACCAATCACTAACCTGATTCTTATAAAAATTCATTTCAATCCCTTTAACATAGCTTAAATTATCAGATAAATTATGGTCAATTGGAAGCCTAATCATGCATGACAATTATAATCGTAAACACACACATAATCAAAGTTGACTCTAAAAAATATAATCATATTAATATAAGAGAGAGAGAAGAAGAAGAAGGAGAATTGAAAAGGCAAACCCTAAATTGAATTAAAATAAAATAACCCCAAACATAATCCTTTGATCCTTTTTAATCCTTGCACTAGGTAAATAAACTACTCCTCCATGGTGGAGGATTAAGTATTCAAGAAAGCAATTAAAATCCCAAACAAGAACAAAAACAAAGATTGAAATAACTAAGAATCCTAGAAAGAAGGTAGCGAGAAAGTAAAGAGAGGGTAAAGAGAAAGTGGAGAAAGTGTGGATATAGCTCTAAAACAAATTTGCAAGAGGTCTTTTTAACCTAGGCTAAGTGGGTATATATAATACCTCATCACAACATCAAATGTGAGCCCCAAAATAATTAAAAAAAAACATTATTTTATGAATCGATACGGCCATGGGGGACCACTATAGTGGTTTAGGATTGCTATAGCAGTTTAGGACCAGTTTTTCCTTATATTTGTTCTCTGGTGACCGCTATAGCAATCTAGTACTTGCATAGAAATTGCTTCACACAATTCCAAGCCCGTTTTGAGACCAAAAACATTTGAATGAGCTCTTGGACCTAGAAATAGAAGTTGTAGCCCTTTGAAGAAGCTTTCCAATACTGGAAGAATCACCTCAATTAGATATATATAGCTTTGGATATTGACAAAAATTATAGGTCAAGCTAGACAACATTAGAATATTAGTAACTTTTAATCTTGCAACTCGATTTTCACTAAGAGGATCTTAGAACTAGGTTTTAAGCTGAACATGAAAGTTATAGAGGATTTCTTGAGATTTTCTAAAACATCTTTATTTGTCTCAATCTGATCTCTATAGAGAGAGATATGAGTTTTCCATTGCAATACTTCTTGTAAATATACTCAAATGCGCTCCAAAACTTTTTTATTTAACTCTCCAAATTCTCCCAAATTGAACAATGCTCCAACATAGGATGTCCCAATTTTGGACAAAATATTCCATAACCTTATGTTCTTATTCACTCTGATTGGAAATAAATACCAGTTTTGACAAATTGGTACATTAAAAATCAATGTATCTGAACACAAAAATATATTGATTTTGTAATGTACCGATTTATCCAAATAAATAGTTATTTCCAATTGAAGGGAGAACTTATCTTATGATTACAAATGATTGTATAATATTTTTATCTCCTATGATGCCTTGGGTCCATGTGTCTCTATGCAAGACCAGTATGGCTTTATGGTTCCCCGACACCCACTTGTGTTGCATGGAAGGTCCCAGATGTAAGAAAGACCAAAATATGTGGAGACTAGTGTTATTGACATCGCTACAGCTGTCATGTGTTTCCTACTGAGGGATGCTGAAGAAAAAGGTTATTTGATTTTAGAGTTGTCATGATTATGAATCCTATTGTTTTGAAGCACAATATTATAGTTATTTAGTTTAAGAAAAATATGTTATTTTACAGGGTGTTTGGAACAGCCCAAGAATTCAATTCTTTCAAGAATTGGAATTCAATTCCTGGTTTTGGAACACAATTTGCACCATGATTTTAAATCTAACAAGAATTGAATTCCATCAAAACCCCCCAAAAATAAATCAAACCTAAAGAGGTCTGATTTGGGTATAGAATTGAGCTGAAAAATTGAAATTACCTTGAAACCCCATTCTCTGCTGTGTTGCCCCTCTCTCAGCCATGAAGCTCTTCCACCATTTTCGCAAGATTCTCATGCACCTTGTGTTCTCGGTGCCTTCTTCTTCTTCTTCTTCTTTTTCTCGTACCCGGTCAACGGACTCAAGGCACAAAAACTTTGATACGTTTGAACCCCCAAAGACATCGTGCAGCTCTTATTACTCTTCTTATTCCCATTGTGGATTGCATTGAGTTCTTCAAAACTTGCAGAAGCTAGAGCTAGAAAAGGGAACAACCCAAGAAAGTTGATGAAGCAAAGGAGAAGGAAAGGGAACCAGAGAGAGAGAGAAAGGGAAAAAGGAGAAATTAGTTGTATGGGAGCTGGGACTGGGAGTGTTGTGGGACTAGGAGTGGGAGTGGGGGCTAGGACTGGGTTAGGTCTATTTGGAGCACTGATTGTGGGAGTGGGTGATGGGTGTTAGTAAGGATAAAATGGTAAAAATGAACAAATTAATTCATTTTTAGATATATTCCAAATCAAGGAATTCAATTCAATTCTTTTATTTACTAACTGATTCCAAACATAAGAATTGAATTCAATTCCTGATGGAATTCAATTCTTGATGGAATTCAATTCAATTATATCTCTTAGAAGCTTTCCAAACACCCTATTAAGAGATGATTTAGTAATTCAGGCATAAAAATTTTAGAGCATGGATGTCCCTATGATTCATAGCAATTGACATCTACATACTTTGTGGGCCTTGAAACCACAATGTTTGTAAGCGGGTGGTCCCTTGGACATGATTTTATAGCCACAGTTATGCTAAAGTCAGATTGTTATAGTTACGTGAATCCAGAACTCTCAAAATATTAAGAGTTTTTAAGAGCTTTCAGATTTATTTATTTTCTGTATAAACTAGTTTAGATGGTAGAGAAACAGATGTGAGTTAACAACAGTTAAATCGTTAATCTTGGTATACCAACTGCCTATCAGGGGCAAATTATCCTTATTTAGGTTAGTTCGCTAAGGACGCAGCTCGCCAAGGACTGTTAAGATGTCAGACAAGTGCTCTTGTTTGCCAGAGACTAAACACCACCTTATAGTTGACAGATAAATTCAAAAATAACTATTATTATTATTATTATTATTATATTTATCATGTTCAAAGATCTATTTCTCGAGGCTTTACTGCACCATCAATTAAAAAGATTTAATGATTGATTATGAATTTAGAAATGCTTGCCTATGAACCTACGTAATGAAAAGCATTTTCCTAGCTAGTTATGTATGTAAATATCAAATGGTTTATGATTGTTGCATGTATATTATATTTATGTATATCCTTTGGACTTTCCATGTGGGTTGTGGATGAGAATCCACTCACTAAGTTCGATGACTCACCCTTCTCTCTTCCCCTCACAGTTACAAGTACAGGTTTTGTTTACCCTCCTATTCAGTAGGCACAGCTGTTCTCAGTGGTGGGTCTTACTTTGAAATAACACGTAGTTTAGATCCATGTTAATATTAGAGTGCACCAGTAAATATCCAGGCATGATTCGAACCATGCATTTATTTTAAAGTTATGTATTTAATTTCAGAATTATGAACATTTATATATGTTTATAGATTTCATGTATTGAATCAAAATTGTATGGTTTGAGTAGATTTTATGTGACAAGCTAGGGATGTATTTATGATTCGATTTTCAAGTGGTAAATGAATTCTCAGAGCATCATTAAGTTGTTTTCAAAGTTTCGTGTATTAAAGTATTTTAGTATTATAACTTTGGAGATCAGGTTTTGAATAAAGATTTGGATAAAGATTTAGATGAAATTATGTTTTCAGAATGAAAATTTTGTTATTTCATGCATTTATAGGGACATTTTTATCCAAAACACTTACATGGGGATGAGATTCTTCACATGTTAATTACGTTCTCAAATCGGATCGCTACATAGCCATATTAATTATTACGTTAACTCTTTCTCTCATTCAATATAATTAATGTTCTCTCTCCAGTATTTCTCTCACTTTAATGTTTTATCATTTTTTTATATTTTATGAATAATACATAAGTAGTATTAAAAGTTGAAGTAAGTTTATTACAAGTTGAAAAATATATTTAAACTTAATTTAATAAAATATTTCTTTATGTAATTTCTATGAATTTGTTATTTCACTTTTGTATATATACGAATAGGCAAAAGTAATACCTAGTAAAAATTTTAATGTGAAAAATGATAGGAAAGAAATTATTGAAACAATATGCATATAACATAGTTCGTAAAATCACGTACTAAGTTTAGGGTTTAGGGTTTTTTCTAAATGTGTTAAGACTTTTTTTTTATTTTTTATTTTAATATTTTAAACACTTAAGCATTATTTAATAGTTTAAATCAAATAATAACAAACATTAGATATACATATATTTCAGAATTTAAAACTTAAGTGTTATTTAATCATTTTAATTAAATTATACACACACACATCATAAACTTTTTATAACGGCAAAAATGTCATAAAGATAAGAGAGGATATTAATTAGATGTTTTGACCTATGTTTTGGATGTGAGTCCTTGATTGATTTTAGCTATGGCTGATAGATCTTGGAGCTTCCATACTGGGGGTGGGGACTTACAAGGACAGAAGAGGTTTTACTCAAGAGGGTAATAGTTGAGATGTTACTTACTTGGTTATGAGCTAGAACTATTCTTAGATAGAGAAGTTTATTAAGATCTTATCCCCTAGTCTTAAGGCAAAATGGATTCTCTTTGGATATCTTAAGAGGATATCTCTCCTTTAGCTATAACTGAATTATCTTCTTAGGTTCCTTGACTTGAAGAGGTCTAGTTATCATGTATTCATGATTCGAGCTATAGGTCATTACCAATAAGCTTGGTTAGATCGTGGGCTAGGCCTCAAATCCTTGTTGGGCCCCTGACCTAGTTGCCTCTAGTAAGCGTAGGTTTTTGATCTATAAGTTGGCCAAGATATTGCTCGGTACACAACCCCCAAGCTTGGTTTATTACTGAAGGGAATATTTCGAGCTTGTCTAATATTTTATTTGAGCTTTATACCTTGACTTATTCCAAGTCATCTTATCTGAGCTTTACTAATTATTTATTTTTGGAGACTATATTCTCTTTACAGTTATTGGGAATTGCATTTTTTTGGACATGTGTCACCTCACTAGGTGTGCATAGTCTTGTTATTCATCATTATTTTCTCTGCTTTGAATTCTAGTTGTTGGATGAATTCTCTCTCCATTGAATTTCCTCTATTTGTAACTCATGGTAGGTTCCAAGAGGTTCCTACCACTTCTCCCCCACTTTTTGTGGGATGCTTCAAGTTCAAGTTTGAATGTGCTCACTAATTGAGATTTTCATGGGATTATCCCTTATCACTAAAACCAAGCTCATCTTTCTGGATGGTAGTCACAAATGCTTATTTTGGCCAAGCTCTAAGGGTTGGAAATCCAGTTTGGTACATATTTGACCTTACCCCCTAAGCTCTTATTTTAAAAATGCATTTTTAATATTTACAGATCTATACTTATAAATCGAACATAAGTTATTGATGATTTTCAGATCATACCCTAATGATTGATTACTCTGATATTAGTGATCACCACTCCTTTTCGAGTTTATTGCTTTGACATAAGCGGTTTGAAATTTTTAGCTGTTTCACAAGCTTTCCATTTTGAAATTAGAGTTTTATGAGTTCTTTCTGAACAAAATTTATTTTCAGGTGGACTTTCGAGCTCATTCTTTGATGATATTTGATGATAACATAAGATATGAGTCATTTGGCTATTCACCGATGGAGAATTTGTGGTGCATGATATTCAATTTGGTCCTTAAGATCAAGGCAGTATCCAACCCATTTGACGTTGGGCCTTTAACATAGTCAATAGCATATAGTCCCCCAACTCGGAATCAGAGGTATTAATATTGAATGTCAAGTTTATAAGTTGTGCTCACTTTTGAGCATTGAGCCTTCAAGCTCTGGTCCTTTTCATAAGATAAATGCCAAGATGTGGGTCTTAAACACTACAAGTGAAAATCAATTTTGTTTAGAGTTGAACATGGGCATTTGCCACAATGCTAACTAATCTCAATTGGAAGTAGGGATAACAATGTTTGACTTTCGAACCTAAGACATCTACTTAGGGTTTTTTTTTTCACCAACGTTCCTTATTCTTGAGGTTTCTTCTATGACTTGATTTTCCTAAGTGCTAGGTCTCCTTCTTCGAAATGACGGGGGTTGACTCCTTTATTGTATTTCCTAGTCATTTGTCATTTGATGGCTTCTTTTCACACTTGGGATTCTTCTGTGACTTCTTTAATCAGATCTAGTTTGGCTCTTTGAGATTCATCTTAGAGGTTAGCAACATTTGCTAAGATCTTTAGAGTTTGTTTTATTAGCTCAATTAGGATGACTACATTGCTTCCATAAACTAGTCTATAAGTGATCTACCCTGTAGAGGAATAGGTAGTTGTGTGGTAGGCCTAGATTATTGTTGACAATGCAAAAAGCCAACAATTTCGCAGCCTGGTTAGGTTTTTGCATTGTTAAGTCACTTTATTAGTCTGGAAAGGACAACCTTAATTACCACCTTAGCCTACCAATTTATTTGGGGATGCTGTACAGATGATAATTGTTGTGTGATTCCATGCTCTTTATAGAAATCTTCAAATCTCCAATCCATTAATTGCATATTATTTTCTTCCTTATAAATTTCCTAAACTTTGCAGTTGTGATCCAAGGTATAGGTTCGGCCTTTATTTGTTTAGCGAAGTAATCAATGAACACAATTAAGTATTTTAACTAACATGGATCTAGAAGGAAGGGCATGAGTATGTTAATGCCTCATTTTTTTAAGGGCCACCTGACTTCCAATTGGAGTAGTTCTTCTAGCAAGGTATGCTTGAAGTCACTAAACTTAACCTCTCCTTCTAATGTGGCTTCCACATCATCCTTGGTGAACCTCTTTTAATTTTGAGAAGGAAGAACTTGGAGCCATGAATTTTAGCAAAGGTTAGACATACCCCTGACTATACAACTTTCCGGCTACAATGGTGTATAAGCTTGAGGCTCTTCGTAACTTTCTAGCCATTTTCTCGTCTTTAAACTCTTATCCTTCTAGGAGATATCTGAGGATGACAACTTTCCATCCCAGGTCTTCCTTGTTTGACCTTAGCGCTTCATGCTCTTCCTTACTGATGCTCAGCTCTGTGAGTTCTTATTGAATGAGGATATATTGTTTGTTCCTAACTTTGTAGTTGCCAATTCTAATAAGATATCAACACAGGTATTCTGCTCTCTAGGGATGCTTGATCTCACACTTTCTGAAGCATGCTTTTAGTTCCAATGTCATCCCTAAATATTTTGTTAGCTGAGGCTCTTTGGCCTGGAATTCTCCTTTTACCTATTCTACGGCCAGTTGTAAGTCAACTCTAATGATGAGATTTGCAATGCCGATCTTTTATGTGAGTTTGAGGCCAACAATTAGGGCTTCATACTTGGCTTGATTATTGATGGTCTTGAATATGAATTTGAGGGATTGCTCAATTGCTACCCTACTAGGGTCTTCCAAGATGACCTCAGCTCCACCTCCCTTGTTATTAGACAATCCATCTACATACAAAATCCATAAGTGTTTGGGCTCAGATTCAAAAAAGTGATAACTCAACTATGAAATTGGCCAATGCTTGTTCTTTGATAGGACCCTTGGCTTGTATTCCATGCTAATTTGGAGAGTTTGATCTACCACAAGATCATTCTTATTGCGAGATTGAGCCTTGGCATTTGTTGCATTGGGTGTGTTAAGTTAGAACTATGATGTGGTAGCCTTGAAAATAAGGTCGAAGTCTCCAAGTTGTGATGACTAAGGAAAGCTATCTTTTCTATCTTCTAATATCTTAGTTCAGTCTCTTGTAGAGCTTTACTAACTTAGTCGATCGATTTCTACCGACTTTCATCTTGTCGAATTAGCACCAGGCTTAGTGCTTTATTGGTCATTGATAAGTATACCTATAAGGGTTCTTTTTCTTTGGGTTTGCTGAGGATTGGTGACTGAGCCAGGAATTTCTTCAGTCTTGGAAAGACTCTTCATATTCTTCCATCCATGTGACGTTTATCTATTTCTTCAAAAGATTGAACAAATGATGAGCTCTTTCTGCCGATCTTGATAGGAATGACAACAAGGTAACTATCTTCCCTGTGAGTTGTAGGACTTCCTTGATGGTACTTGGACACTTCATTGCCAGAATCACCTGGAACTTTTCTATGATTGCTCATATTCCTCTTTGGGTTAATAGAAAACTTAGGAACTTTCCTCCTTGTACTCTGAAGGTACATTTCTTGAGGTTTAGAAGCATATTGTAAGCTCAGACTTTGTCGAAGATTTCAGCTAGATCTTGGTAATGATCACCATCGTTGGAAGTCTTTGCTACCATATTATCGATGTACACTTCCCTGAATACCTTGTTCATCAATCTTTAGTATGTTGTCACCACATTTTTTAACCCAAAGGGCATCACTTTGTAATCGTAGTTTACATTTTTAGTAATGAAAGCTGCCTTTTCCTTATCAATGAGATGCATCTTGATCTAATTATAGCTAGATTAAGCATCCATGAAGCTCAGTAGCTTTGCTTCTAATGCCCCATCGACAAGCCTGTCAATGCTGGGAACTGAGTAAGTATCTTTCTCACAAGCTACATTAAGATCAATAAAATTGATGCACATTCTCCACTTTCCTGAGCTTTTAAGGACCATCACCATGTGACTAGCCAGTGCTAAAATGGACCTTTTTAATGAATCGTACTTTGAGTAGTTTCTTAATTTCAGTAGCTGCTATTATAGCCTTATTTGGGCCAAGCTTTCTCTTCTTTTAGGCCATGGCTTGAATTTTGGGTCTATGGCTAATCAATAGTAAATGACCCTGTGGTCAATTTCGAGCATATTCTCAGGTCCCCATGCAAAAATATTGACATTGCCTTTAATAGGTTAGCTAGTTGCTAGTTTTGCTCTAACTATAGTTTTTGACATATGAAGGTGAAATAATTTTTGGATAGTTCGATCTGCATATTTTCCAGTTCTTTATAGGGCTCTAGTCTAGCCTTAAATTTTCCTCTAGATCGAACTCTTACTCTTATTCTGTTATAATGGGAGTTACCTTTACCATATTTGCTTGTTCTTTCCTTTTTTCAAGGAGTCATGATGACATCTTCTTGTTTCCTTTTGGTTGACATGAATAATGTCAACCCTAGCTCTTGACATAGGAAACTTAATTGCCAAGTGTGGCATTGATATCATGTCAGGTATCATGTGACATGGGGTTGGTGCATCTATCAAAGATATCGTTGGTAATGAAATTTTCCACCAATAATACAAAAGATCCACAGGTAACAACCATTTTTCTAATAATGTCAAACATCTTCCTTTTGGAGCAACGATTTTGCTCCCAACATGGTCCTCAAGGTGGTTGCACCTAGGACATGCACACATTGCCCGGTGAATCCCATTAGCTCACCACCATATAGCTCAAGGCTAAACTCAGGGATTTGTATCTTTTTCAAGGTTATTGCATAGGGGATTTCAGCTAAACTTTCTCAATCAATAAGGACTTTTGAAACTATATAATTTCCTATGACCGCTAATATGACCATGAGCTAGTGCAAGTTCTAATCAACCCCTTTGTAACCAGAGTCAAAATGAGATCAATGGGTTTTCTTGCTTCTTCAAGATGGCCGATGGGTACTTAATGTTCATGATAACTCAGATCTATCACTTTCTAGTAGAGGTGGACTCCTTTTTGCAAGCGAATCCTTTGGCAATCTAATCGATAACACCTCAGATTTCTGTGTTTCGATCTAATCCCTCTCCTTGTTTTCTTTGAGGGGATTTGGATTTATGGATAGGGCTTCTTCATTTCCTTTTGTCTTTTTTCCTTCACTTCTCCTATTTATGCCTCACCGAGCTATGGTTCTCAATTTGGTTTTTGAGGTTGTTGCATTCTTTGGTGTCATGTTCATAGTTTCTATGTAAGGTGTTGCTTGCCTTTTAAAGGGATAATTTATTATAAGAGTGAGAAGAGTAAATCTAGACTATATAACTAGCCATACATTAATAGTTAAGATTGAAAGTTAATTAATGGTAATTAATGTTGACTTACTCATATAAGAAAGTCACACAATTTTATATCTTAATTTTGATTATTCATGTAAGATTCAACGGTTAAAATTTATCCCTCCCATTCTCACAATAAACTATACCTCTTATATAAATTACCTACAATATGTGTGTGTTATGATCAAGTTATACCAGAGTAACTTTGAGTAACTATTACACGATTGAATATGCTTTTATTGGATTAATTTCCAACAAAACCCACAATTGCATTAGAAGTCTACATCATATGAATCAGGTCTATAAAATTTCAAATTAATATGAAAGTTTGACATGTTTTTTATGCACATCAAAGTCAATGTTCCAACATGTGTGTGTGTGTGTATGTATGTATGTATGTTTGCTTAAAAGGAATAAGAATATGAGTTACATGATTACATTCTTATTGACATTCAATTTTTATGAAATTTGGCACGAATGATCTTTATGATATGTAATTGTAATTCAATGGTTGAATTGAAAAAAAAAATTATTTTATAAAAAGTTATTGAGGGTGTAACTTTGCTTAAAGTTACATTGGTACAATTTGATCCAATGTAATACAAATATACAAACTGAACAACAATCATACCAAATCATAACAAAATTGGAAATAAATGATATTACATAAACAAGAGGATTGGTTAGAGGCAACGCTCTTGATAAATGTCAAATGATATCTGACAAATGATACATGATAATTGGGTCCCTTAGTCGGACACTTTACGGAAACTTCTCATGGCCTATAGTAATTGATATATTATAACTAATCTGGTAACTAGGTCTCCTGGTCATGTCAGCTTAGTATACCATGGTTCATGATTGTTCTACCATCAGGTCGCAATTATGTTTCATATTATTCCCAAGAAATTTAACTAAATAAAGTTTAAATATTAAAACATATAGAGGAACTATTCTAGTTGTACTATCCAAAGTCATAAAATAATAATTAAACAATAATTAAATTTAAAGAACTATAGTAACTTTTTATCCAATTTCTAATAAAGGTTGAGTCATATCATACTAAATAATAATAATAAATAATTAATTTAAGAAACTACATTTATTGTTTAACCAAATTCTAGCAATAAGCTAAACTCTGTCATGAATAATTAATAATTAAAATTTAAATAATTCTAAGTATGTTATTATTATTGTGATTACTACTCAAACGATAACAATTAAATAATGATTTAATTATAAAATGGCAATAACTATTAAAATATTTCTTGATAATGGTTGAGTTATACCATGCCAAATATTTATTAACATATTCCTAAAATTTATACAAAAAAAGATACAATCTATTGTTTGACAAACAATGGTCCCGTGTGACTTAGAAAATGATGATTTTCATGTAAATAAACAAACCATGAGCTTAATATGAATTTCTTTAGCATATGGGATCATATATATATATATATACATACATATAATAATTATTATTAAAATATTTTTAATGGTTAAAATATAGCCATAAGTTACTTTCCATTCATTATACATTGCTAGGAGAGAATTGTTGCAACCCACTAGACCTTATGTAATACCTTGAGCACTTGTATCCATAGACAAGTTCAGTATGACCGTAGGGTCTCGTGGGACCTACCAGCTTTACCAGGAAGGCCCTGGATGCAGAAACCATGTTGCAATTGAAGTTCTGCATAATTTATAGAGAATAGGCTCATTCCAATGATTGGGTGAGCTAAATTGTGCCTCAAGTGTCAACCAGGCTCACTACATCAACCGATGTTCACTGCGGCGAGTGAGGGTTTCAGCAAGCTCGCTACAACGAGGACCCCCAATGACAGCACATTGTAAAATGACACAGTTTTGATTATTGAGCTCCTCACCCCTATTTAAACCCTCCTAGTCCAGTTTTGGGGGCTAAAAACTAGGAACCCTAAATCCCAAACCCTTCTTCCTCCCCTCCACTCCCATTTTTTATTAATCCTACATCTTCCAAGCTCCAAGGTAAGGATTTGTTTATATTTTGTGTTAGATTATTTTCCTTCATTCTTCCTCTATGTATGGGTATTTTTATCGTCTCATTATTTTCAAGTGGGGGTGTTCCCCAATGTTATTAGAGTTGTTTTGGAATTATCTAGATGTTAATAGAGATTGATTATGAGTCTAAATTGCTCATGACAGTTGTTGGTGCCATTCTGCCACCTTCGGTGCACGTGACTAGATTCGCCAGTGCAAGACCCAACTTTGCCTCCACTTCCATACGCAGTGAGTCCCTTCCTCTATCTCTTTCTCTGCTTCTCTACCAAAGAACTATGCTTGATTTATTGTTCGTGATGGTTGTGGATGCCCATGGCAAAGGATGCAGCGGAAGTGATAGCAAAGGCGATAAAGGAGGGAGGACCATAGTGAGTGAGGATGGTAGTTCATACCTAAGGAAGGAGGACCAGGGTGGCTGGGTTCCTTTTTCTTTTTCTCTTCTTTTTTGGTTTTTTTGGAATAGATTAATGATGATAAAGGGTTTGGATTTGGCTTTTGTGTTTTTGGCCTTGGATTGTGGTTCGAAGATTTTGGGATTGAGATGGGTTATTGATGACGATAATGAATGAATAAGTTGTGGTTGTGTTTGTTGTGGATGAATAAGCTGATGATGATGATGATGAATGGTTGTGTTTAGGATTTTGTAGTAATGCAATTTGTCAAATAGTTTTTTTGTTTTCTTAATTTTAAAAGTTGATTTTAAAAAAATTATTCAAATAGGTTTTTTATTTTTCACCATTATAAAACTATTTTTGAAGTTAAATTGCCAAATAAGTTTTTGGTTTTTTTTAAATAATTAACTTAAACTTGTTTACTAGAATAGTTTGAAAAATCTTAAGAACAAAAACACTTCCAAACACCTCCTATGATTCTATTTATAACATGAAAAATGTGATTTAAGAAAACCATGGGACCATGATTGAACTATTGCATGCGATGAAAATACTTTATATATTCTTGAAGAGATTCTTCAGAAAATACATGAGTTAACAAGTTATTAAAGTTGAAAAATGCGTTTTTATTGATGTAAGAGATTTACCATGTTTTCAAGTATTGGGATTTCAGATTTTGCTTTTAGAATATTTAGTTAAGATATATTGAAAAAGAAATGTTGGACAATGTATAATTTATCTTCAAAAATGAATAAGTTATTACGATTTCAAGGTTATTAAATTTATGAAACTACAGTAATTATGTTGTGAGATTATATACTTGGAAAATATTGTTTCAATGTAGTTATGTTGATAAACAGAGCTGTGAGTTAATGATAATAGAGAGATCGTTTGTAACATCCTAATTTTTTCCTTTATACTCATGAATGGTTAGAAGTGTTTACACGAAAATGACCTTTTTCTAAGAAAAAAGGGCAAAACGGTAATTCTTTCGCTAAAGGGAAAAATGGTAATTTTACCAATGAAGTGTGAATTATAAGGATATAGCATCCCAATGATTCCCCTTATGTTAAATGTTCATTTTAAATGAATGGTTAGAGGTATTTGTGCAAAAATGATCTTTTTCTAAGAAAAAGGGTGGAATGGTAATTTTGCCACTAAAAGGTAAAATGGGAAAATTATAAAAAACATAAATAAATTAATTAATTAATACATCAAGATAAAGTGAAATAAGATATTTCTTGTGAAAAATATTTAACTACATCAATTGGATAATTTTATAAAGTTTATTTTGTGCCAAAGGGGGGTTTTCACGAAATCAAGCCGAAAGGGCCATTTCCGTCTTTTCACACTCACATAATGGGCCAGCCCCATCTGGTCAACAATCAAACATAGACCAGATAAGGCTGTTGCATGGCCAGCCAAAGCATGGGAAAAGGAGAGGATAAGGTGGTTGATTTCAATGCTTGGAAAAATGATGTTGCGTGATTCCAAGGTATAGCAATTACCAATCCTTGACTTCGCTATATTTAAGTAAGCCATTCTCTCCTTCTTTTCCCCACTTCTAGCTGCAGCTTTCTCCCGCTCCCTACACTCTCACTTGTTTTCCTTTTCGCCAAAAATACACTCTCACGGAAAACTCCTAAGTGGTAGTCTATGAGCAGCTGCAGGAAGCTCGTCTATTCGATCCAATGGCTGCAACTTGTTCATCCTTTTTAGTCTTCAATTGAGGTAAGAAATTTATATTTTTTAATTTTATTTGTCGTTCATCATGAATTGTTCTAGTCTTTCTGTGGCTATGAATGACTTGTTGGTCCCAAAATTGGGTTAAGAACGTCATAGCCCTCGCCATGGCTCTGGATGTCTTTCCTAGTAAATCCGATGAATGAATAAATCATCCTCTCTCTAAGGGTGTGATTGAATAAGAATACCAAAGAGATATATGAGGTCTCTCAAAATGGGTTCATATCACTTTTAAGTAATTGAGGTGGAATTTGTTCGGAGGAGATACACAAAAGTGTTCTAATTTGCGTTCGTATGAAAACTTGATTCCAACGCATTTCTTTTAACATATATATATAACTTGATGTTGTGTTCTTGAAAGTTTCTAAAGGAGAAAAACATGAAAGAAATCTAATTTCAATAAAATCATAAAACTTATATGTAAATCTCTAATTTTCAGAATAACTATTCAATAAAAATATCATTTCTCAATCTACAGACCTCCGATTAAGGCCATTCCAATTTTGTATGAAAGCTAAGACATATAGACACTCTATAATTTTACTTGGTAATATTTTTCTTCCTAGAAAATTCGTGAAAAATATTGGAAGAGACCTGATCTTCTGCTGTTTGAGATCTGGACAGCATGGAGTGAAAACTCTAAAATTCAAGTTATACAACTCAGATTTGAGTGAAACAAATTTTAAATGAAAGCTAACACATAGGACTAGTATTCTGGAAATTTTAATAACCAAACACCTTGTATTTTTGTATCAGTAATTTTCACAAGTTGCTGCATCCTCAGTTGGGCGCAACCAAATAGCTTCTGTTTAGACATTTTTATAAAATGTTGTAGTGATTGGATTTGACTCATTTTTAGTTTGTTGGAAAGCTTAATAAATCAAAATCATTCTCATAAAGTATTAGCTTAAACTTCCAAGTGTTAAGATCACAGTGGAATTTATTATAATAAATGTCAAATCTGTGAAGAACTGAAAAAGTTAAAAGATGCTTAATTTTTAAGAATAATGTGCTAAAATATTTTAACAAAGTTCCTAAGCTTTAAGGATTAAAAGATGGGTTAGAGTACAATATTATCACCATATATAATTAGGGGAATATTATATGCATAATAATAAGAACGATAAACGAGTCTTATGACTCTATCATACAAATTCATAAAATAACTCACTTGAATGGAAATCCAAGGCTGTTGGGAGATGTTATTATTGATAGAATTGTTATTCTATGATATTGTATATTGTTTAAGTTACTATTGAAATGTCAAGCTATATGTAATCATATTGCTATCTTGAGATGCAAATTCATGCATGTGATGATTATTCTTAACATTACTTGCATTAAGAACGTAAAGAAAAGAAACTAATAAATAGTGTCATATTTTTATCCCTCACTCCAAGATGGCGAAGGCCATCGATTTGAGCTCAATACCATAAGTTTAAGGAGGGAGGCCTACTGTGGGTTTCTAAGTTAAGTCCAAGGTTGATGCCAAAGATAAAAGTCAAGACATGTTATAATGTTTGATTACCAATTAAATAACTCATGATGCATGCACACATAAATCACAGCATGCTAGTTGAGGAAGAAGCTTATCAATAGAAGATACACCTTACCTTATGAATAAAATGTGCATAAATCATGGCATGCTAGTTGAAGAAGAGCATATCAATAGAAGATACACCTTACCTTATGAATGAAAGGTGTATACATAAATCATGGCATGTCCATAAAAGAAGCTTGTAAAAAGGGGACCTACCTCGACTAATGAAAGACTTTTGAAAATTAAAAGATGACCATATACATGCACTCACCTCTTTTAGCAAATAAACCTGAGGTGGCTAAAGGCAAAGAAGATGACACCTATGCATTTCCCTATTGAGAAATATTATATTTCTCATTCCTTCTTTATTTCCGTATCACCTGTAGATGGAGAACAGGACGAGGGAACAGTTGGGGGCTTGAAGCCATAGATACAACCCATGGAAGCAACTATGTTTTGGAATGTTATACTTTATGTCAAAGATGAATCTATTTATCCTACTTATGTGAATTGTCATGTTTAAGGATAGTTATAGGAATATTCTTCCCATCCTAATTTATATTAATGTTATGACAAATCACTTTTATTAGTTATGATGTTCGAGGTATTAATATTTTTATAGCGCATGGGACATGCTATGTATTGTCTCTACGTTTTATCACTATATTAACAATATCGCAGATAACATACCGTTTCCCTTATTGATCGAATCCCGCAAGACTCGCATTTTTGTAAGTTCTTTATACAAGTATACATATATGATTATTTCTTAGTAAATTAATTTAAAAATTTTGAATTTTCTACAAAGCTAAAAGGTAACAAACTAATAGAATCCAAATATGAACTTATGCATACATTGGAGCTACTAGGGTGTTATATCGTTAACCTCAGTATACCATGCATGTTGCCCATGAGGGGGCATTCTACTGATTATTTTGATTTTAGATGTATCCGCGAGGGATCCATTTCATGTTACATAGTTTTCCATGAGGGACATGGTCTACGAGGGACCGATAGTATGCCCGAGGGATATCTAATTCACGAGGGACTGGTATCATCCAACCAGATATCTAATTGCTACAATTAATAATGGAACAATTTCAACAAAAGATATACGAATCCTTTATCATTAGATTATGTATGTATATGAAAATGATTTTGCTTGTTTGCATGTATATTATTTATATCTTGTTCTTTGTCCCATATGGGTGGTGGATGAGAATCCACTCACTAAGTTCAGTGTCTTATCCCTCTCCCTTCTTCTTCATAGTTGCAGGTTCAGTTACAGTTCAGTCACCCATCTTGTAGACGTAGCTATTCCAATGGTGAGTCTTACTTTATAGTAAGGCTTAGATTAGAATTATGTTAGAGTAGAGTGCTACAATAGATGTGCATGCAGAATCCAAACAATGCATTCTATTTTCATATTATATATTTAATTTCAGAATTAGAAATATCTATGTATATGCTTGTGGATTTCAAGTATTGATTTAAGATTGTAGATGGTGACTAGAATTTATGTAACAAGCTAGAGATGAAATTATGATTCGGTTTACAAGTGTTAAAGAGATTTTCAAATTTTGATCTATGCATTTTCAGAGCTTTGTATATTAAGGTAGTTTTGTTTTTATGAATTCGAATAATATATTTTAATTAGAGAAAATGATAATGACTTAGCGAAAGGCTACATTTTAAGCATGATGTATGATAATTTATGCATTTATAAAGACACGTTACCCATGAGGCCTATGTGAGGATGAGATTCCTCACGTGTCAGTCATATTCCCAAATCAAGTTGTGCCAAGAGGTATCAAAGAATAAAATTCCCCTGCATGGTACTGGAGCAAGTGTCCACAAATAGCATGGTGTTTATGCAAATAGAACTGCAACCATTTGAATTCACACAATGTTATTTGAGGCCTCTAGGAAGAGTCAGTCATGCCTAGGTTCAGTGAGAGTCTTTGTCATTCCTTGGACTCTTAATTCAAAATTATGCTCTACTATTGTCTCAAGTAAGCCATGCCACCTACTAGCCGCCATCACCATCAAGCTGCCGCAAAGACCAAAGAGTATCCGTGTCTCAAGTGGGCTATTTAAATCTAGTAGAGATAGTCAATGAGTATATCAGAGCTTGAGTGTGTCAGCAGAGACCATAGCCAAGCATGGTTAGCTCTAGAAAAGGTCAGCTGTGGGCACCATCAGCCAGGGCCACCCCTTCAGTGCCTTCTCTAATATGTCCTACTATTGCCTAACCCAGGGGTCAAGAAAACAACTACCCAGAGGGCATAGTTCAATGCAGGCTAGTTGGCCACCCCCAACTTGTTAGACATATAGAAAACGCCACAAGGGCAATCACTTAAGGGGTTCGTCCATAACCATATGTTATGGATGCGGTCATGAGGGGCACGGGCAGAAGAATTGCTCGTTACTCCAAGAAGTAAAATGTCAGAGGCCAAAGCAGCTTCATGCTCTAGTACAGGCCCCCTCACCTCGTAGAAAGGAATGATGAAACTAACCCAGTTGATGGGGGCTTGTATTTGAGTAACCTATAGATAGCAGGTACAGTCACGATAAGAGCGCATGTCACGCATTTGGGCATGTAGTTGGAATGACAAATGGTTTTTAATATGTTAAATTGTCTTAAGTGATTTGATGCCATAAGTCGCATGTTTGTCATTTTTTAAAGATACATTGTTGCATTATTTATGTTTGAAATTATGCATTTACAATATATGAGTATAGCAGGCATGTGAATTATGTTAACAACATTACATGAATTGCTAGGCTAATTTTGAGCATCCATGGGGAGTCATTGTGCATGTGGATTGCATCAGAATGTTTTAATCACCTCTTGTTTTCCTTTCTCCTGATTATATGTATAATGCGAAAGTGCTGCAAGTCATGAATGTTTTTGTTACTTGTGATTAGAACTAACACAAATAAATGATTATAAGTTTTTTCCTGAGTACGAGTGATTGAATCTATCATAATAGCTTGGAACTTTGAAGAACAAAGTAAAGGAATGACATGATTATATGTGTACATATGAGTAAACTAAGGAAATGCAATGTTTGGGAAGATGTTTTGAATTACAAAGAAATAGGTTCCTCATGCCTAGTGTGTTATAAATGATTTCTATTGAAATGAAATAAGTATGTAAAATTGTGAACCTCATAGATTAAGAATTAGACTAAAGAACACATGTAGATGGTGTAACATTTAGAAGCTTAGTTTATGGATTTCATTGATTCTTACAAAGATTGGCTGTGTTTTGTTAGCATGATGATTTGAGTGAGTGAGTGGGTGATATGTCTATGATTGTATGCCTACGGTGTCATGTATGAAAATGTATAGTTGTTATCCATCGTAAATGATGAGTAGACTAGTTTTCTTGGTGCATTCATGCTCATGAAAATTCATGGTTGCTAGTTTGATGTTTTTGAAGTGCTACTATGTGTAGGCGTGAGTCAAGATTTGATGGTTATGCTCCTACCCTTGTGAAGTTCATGATTGCTTGAAGATTTCAATAAATGTTTTGCAAGATTTTAGATGGAAAGATTTTCTCAAAGAGGTTTTATTAACCTCGTATTGCCATAATTTGTTTTCTCAAAATAGAAAAAGGGAAACAAATATGTATTTTGCCTATATGGACTCGGAATATTTAGATGCAAGCATCTTAAATAGTCTTGTTCCATGCTCATAGCAAACGACTTTGTTCAAGATAAAATGTTTTCAAAACGTTATGTGACATGAATTAGAACACTATATGCATGTTTGGTAGTTTCACTTGAGTTAGACTGTAGAAAGAGGATTAGAGTAACTTAGATAAGATAATTTCAATCCTGAATGTAGATAATTTGCATAAAGAAGATGAGGGACTCGTATGTGTAAAATGCATGTTCCTTTCCTTAATCCACGTATGTAAGCTAGATGAAAGAGACTTAAATGAAATATGACATGTTTAAGTTGCAGCTTGGCAACACAATAATAAAAAGTTAATGAACTTAGTAAGGAATAAGATGTATGTGGTTTGTCTCAATTGCATGAATTTGAATGATATGTGAACATGATTGGATGTGCTGAACGCATGTGTTTTTTATTTGATGTATTGAGGAAATTTGATTAAAAGATTTAGAAGCATGAGGCAAAAGAGTTAGCTCACATGATTAAGACAAATATTCCAAAGTACTAGAGCTTGTTATGCTTGTTGGTTGCATTTTAGTGAATTGGTTTGACATGGTTTATGTTGAAAAAGGGTGTGTTTGACATGCTTGACGAATATCTTAGTAATGTGTGTTGTGTGGCATTTGTGCACACTAGAGATATAGATGCCTAGTTGCTTAGCGACCTTAATTGTTGAAATGTGACAATTAAGAAGTATGCTTATGAATGCCATGTTTGCTTCACGCATTTTTCTATGTGCACAGATAGAGTAGTTTTGCTTTTTCATGCATGATGCGCACACAAAGATCAGTGAGAAAGTTTAGAAATCGAGAATTTTGAATTCCTTGATATTAGTCTACTTCTGATACAAAAGAAAAAGAAACAAAGTAAGAACGAAAGTTGGCATTTGACACCCTCATCCTTAAAAGCTCACGCACACACGAGGTAGTGGAGCATAGTCAATCCACCTAGGACTTGCACTATGGAAAGGGCTATCTTTAGAGGTGGAACCACCTAGTGTAAGTGTTAGACAAGAGCTAACGTTGCCTCAATGGGAAAGGGCTGCCCTTAAAGGCAAAGGCACCCAGATGTGACAATTAGCATCGTCAGCTAGAATAATAGAGCAGTGGCCTTTAGGATCGTATTGTCTCCCAAAGTATCATGTCAAAGTGTTCGGGGCATACAAGCCCATCCTTGAGACCCTATGTGGTTTAAGTATTCTATCCTTTTGATATCCTAGATAAGCAAGTTCAAATTTGGGGACCAAATCTCTTTAAGGGAGTAGTATGTACCACCTCAAGTATACGTGTTTGTTGACAAGTTCCGTGTGGCCTTAGGATCCCCAGGGAATGACCAACTTTACTAGGAATGCACCGAATATAGAAACCATGCTATAGCTAAAGTTTTGCTAAATTTATGTAAAATAGGCTTGCTGCAGCGAGGACCCTTGATGACAACACAGTGTAAAACAACACAGTTTTCATTAGTGAATTCCCTACCTTAATTTAAACCCTTCTATTCACGTTTTGGGGACCAGAAATCGGGAACCCTAGATCCCAAACCCTTTTTCCTCCCCTCAACTCCCATCCTCCATTAATCCTACCTCCTACAAGCTCGAATATGAGAATTTGTCTATGTTTTGTGTTGGATTCTTTTCCCTTCTTATTCTTATATGTATGGCTATTACTATTTTCTCATTATTTTCAAGTAGAGGGTGCTCCCCCAATGTTGTTAGAGGTATTTTAGAATTATCTAGATATTAATACAGATTGATCATGAGTCTATGTTTCTCTATGACAGTTGTTGGTGTCATTCCAAGCTTCCAAGATCAAGTTAGTAGCACCTACACGCTCCTGGCTCCAAATGGTGAATGAGTTCAAACTCATGACTTTATTTTGTGTCATTATCAGTATATTTATGCATGATGATTATCAAATATGAAATTAGTGATCAAGAATGAATAAATATGAATTTTGTAAATTATGGCAAGTTAGTAAAAACTATGATGTTTATAGCATTAAAAATGTGATTTAAGAAAACCATAGGACCATGATTAGATTGTCGCATGCAATGAAAATATTTCATATATTCTTAAAGAGATTCTTTGGAAAATACATGAGTTAGAAAGTTATCAAAGACAAACACATTTTTATTGATGTAAAAGATTTACCATGTTTTCAAGTATTAGGATTTCATAACATGTGAAACAAAATGTTGGACAGCGTATGATTTATCTTCATAAATGAATAAATTATTACGATTTCAAAGTTATTAAATTTATGAAACTATGGTAATTATGTTGTGAGATCATATGCTTGGAAAATATTGTTTCAATGCAGTTATGTTGATAAATAGAGCATGCAAAACTCTTATGACAACTTTTAGAATAAGTGATCAATGAGAGAAACAAAGCTGCAAGTTAAAAGCAATAAAGCGATCTTTAACCTTGGTATACCATGTTGCCCACGAGAAGCAATCTCCTGATTATTTTGATTTTAGATGTGTCTGCAAGGGACCCATTTCATGTTGCATATTTGTTCAAGAGGGACATGGTTCGCAAGGGACCGATACTATGCCCAACGGATATCTAGTTCGTGAGGGACTAATATCATCCAACGAGATAGCATGACATATTATGTTTCTTTACTAATTGCTATACTTAATAATAGAACAATTTCAGCAAAAGATGTACAAATTCTTTATTAGTAGATTATGAATATATATGAAATTTTTTTTGCGTATTGCATATATACTATTAATATCTTGTTGGTTGTCCCATATAGGTGGTAGATGAAAATCCACTCACTGAGTCCGTTGACTCAGCCCTCTCCCTTACTCTTGACAGTTGCATGTTTAGTAATAGTTTAGTTGCTGCTCCCGTAGACATAGTTGTTCCAATGGTGAGTCTTATTTTCCAGTAAGGATTAGAAATATCTATGTATATGTTTACAGATTTCAAGTATTGATTTAAGATTGGAGATGGTGACAAGAGTTTATGTAACAAGCTAGAAATGAAATTGTGATTCGATTTACAAGTGTTAAAAAGATTTTCAAATTATAATTCATGCATTCAATTCACATTTTAAGCATGATGTATGATAATTTATGCAATTAGAAAGACATGTTACTCGAAAGGCTTATGTGGGGATGAGATTCTTTACATGCTAGTCACATTGTCAAATTGGGTCGTGACAACTTAAGAAACCTGAACGATGTTCCTAACTAACATATGATGACAACAAGATTATTTTGATAAAGCATTAGGTGAAACAAAAGTACGTGAAAGCAAGAGCATGAGAAAGGGGTTGAATCATGCAAGCTAAAACTTTTGAAACAGACATTCTTAAGTTCTTAGAACTTATAGAAGTGGAAGCAATATAGTTCTTTAGAAAGATGAACTTTCTAAAGAAGATAGAGAGAAAACATAATTAATAGAATACACAGACAATGCAAACATATAGAAGATAGAGGGATTGAAGATCACACGAACAGATTTATACTGGTTTGGCTAACTACTCCCTTGTCTAGTCCTAAACTCAAAAGTTAAGAGTTGCACTAAAGATGAGTATTCTTGTAGAAACCTATCCAATCTTACACATGATAGTCTTTCTTTACCCTTGTCAAGCTAGCCTAGAAGTAGTATTGTCCTAGTCTCTCCATGCTAACACTCACGGCTACTAATGGGTCAAGGTTACAAATTGAGATAATTTGGTTTGTGTTTGAGAAACACTTAGTAAGTACAAACACTTAAACTCTCAAGATATTACAATATGAATAGAGTCTTTTGAATGACTTCTTACTAAAAAAAAAAAAAGGCTCATAGGGGAGAATATTTTATAACATAAATAATGTAAGAAGGTTTCAGAAAGATTTGGTTCTTTTTTTTTCTAAGCAATTTCTGAAGTTTTCTGAAGATGAAGAATGTTAGGATTGATTGCGATAGATTCAGCAACCATTCAATATTCAAATGTGTAGGTAGAAAAGCACACAAGAAGGGGAGGTTGAATCATGTTTCTCTTTTCTTTACTTTTCAGCAACTGAAGCTTTGAACAAAAATACCATCAAGCGTTGAGCTTGAACTGCAGTGGAAACAAAGTTAGTTGTTTCAGAAAATAACTTTTTGAAATATAGCATCAGTAACAAATAACCATAAAGGATAAACTTTAAGCAGATATTAAGTTATTTAAACTGAACTGCAAAAGTAAAAGGATAAGGGAGAAGAAGATACTGCACAAAAATTTTTATACTGGTTCAACCAACCTACCTACATCAGTATTTAACCACCGTTGAGTTTCATTAAACCTTTCTCAACCCAAGAAATAAACAAATAGGATAGTTTTTAGAGTAGCCTACCCAAGCTATAATTTGTGACCAAAAGAGAACCCCTACTGTCGTCACAAACCAAGTAGTTATTCACCAGCATCTCCACGTTGAATCATAAGTAATCTTGTACTAGTCTCTCCAAGCTAACCTGAGCAGTATTTTACAAGCCTCTCCAAGCTAACTTGAGTAGTATTGTACTAGCATCTCCAAGCTAAACCATGAACATCAAGAATACCTTGCTGTCATGTTGCAAGTAGTTTTACCTTAGCCTTTCCTATCTCACAATGATCACTACTAGATCGAAGATACAAAGGTTTTGTATTTGGGTTGCCACTCAAACTAACCTACAATAAAGCTTGCTTAAAATATATAGTAAATAAACTGGGACAACTTGAATGATTTCTTTCTAATGATTCTCGCTTGGAATAACGTATAAGCTATTCAGGAATGTAGAAAGAATATTTTTACAAGCAAAGAAACTGATTACAAGAAGTAATGAACTTCGCACAAAAAGGTGAGGGGAAAATTTTGCAGCATATCAGCATTTGTGATATTGTCAAGTTCTTGTCTTTGAAAGCTCAACATCTCTATTTATATATGGTCTCCTTTTGTGACCGTTGCCCTTGATCTGTTGTCCAAGTGACATGTATTGATCATGTGTTTCTGTCTTGGAAACATAATATAAAGGAGTAGCTTGTCTAGTGTTAGAGCTTTTGCATAAGCCGTTGTAAAGTTGAAGTTTCTGATGACCCTTCAAAAACTACTTTTAACTTTCTGAACTCTTCCTTCTAGAAGCTGGAGTGGTTAACCAAGTTGGCAGAAGAGATGATGTGCCAATCTGTAATTGGTTTTGACTTTAAATTTGAATTTCAAATTTCCGTCCTTTTACAGTGAAGTTTAGCACTTTTCAGTGAAGTGCACTTTTTGAGGTGTAGAATCAGTTCCTTGATGAACGAATGATCTTCTAGTCTTCAATAAGGGCAAATATATTATTAAAATATTTGCAATGATGATGATTGAAGGTTGTAGAACATCCTTGTCTCATAGTTGGCTTAATATCTTCATTCCATGTGTACTTTTTGAAGTCTCGTTATACTTTCTGAAGATCTTAGCCTTGGTTTCTTGTACACGATAGATTTCTTCAATTCGTTGATCATATAAACATACTTTGCACAATATAAATTTCACTTCGATTAAACTCTTATATCTTTTCATGAGATGCAACATGTTTGCATATGTAAAGTGAATTTTTTTAATGCTTTAAGAATGTATTATGCATACAGAGTGCCCTATTTGCTATATCAAGAAACTCAAAGAAACCATTAATCATTCTTCAAAATATATTCTTAAAATTTATTATGTCACTACTCAAAACATATTTCTTTGGCGCTTCTAAAGAATTCTGGAGCTAACAATCTTCCCCTTTTTGATGATGACAAGCCAAATTGAAAAAAATCTTTTGAAGAGATTTTGAAAGAAATATGATAAAGGAAAAGATATGAAACACATTTCTTTCAATCATCACAGGATGTGGTTTTCAGAAGATTCATTTCACTAGGTGAGATAAGAAGTATATAAAAACATTTCAACGCCTAAAGTGACCTAAATTAAAGCTGTTTTTATTTTTCTTGAGATTTTTGACATTACACAGAGGATTTTTCAAATGAGTATTAGAGAAAAAGAAAGGCCAAAGATAGGGTTGTGCTCATTTAGGCTTTCTGGATATAGCTTGATTTTTAGTCCTTGTGTTCTTTCTAAAAAGAACATTTGTTTTGAATAAAAAGAATAATACTTGTGATATCTATTCTTGATTAATTTCCTTATTCAACACATCCTTATTCAAAACCAATTTCATGATGGATGATCAAATATATATATATATATATATATATATATATATATATATATATATATATATATATATATATATATATATGATAATCATATTAGAGCATGTATGAAAACGAACAGATATAAGTGTAGTTTCTGACACTCAAAGAAACCTTAATACAATTTAATCAACATATTACTATGTGAGGTTTCTGAAGCTCAATAGGGATAAATCCCAAATATAATAGAGCAAAGCACAAGTGGGTTTTTTGGTATGAGCTAAGAAACTTTTCTCATAAGTATCAGAGCATGAAATTTTATAAAATAGAACTTGAAACATATGTTCATGCTTTTCATGTAAACTCACTTACTGATACATATACATATATGAAATAGAACGTAGCACATTATGTATTAATCAAGCGTAGCACACGATTACATAATTCTTGAACTTGCTTATCTAGGATAAGAAAGTGCTCAGCTTTTTATACCAAGCTTTAGGGGCTTGTGTCAAACCATAGAGAGCTTAGACTTTCTTTTTCTTAAAGTGATTAAGACCTCCTTGCATTCTGCTCAACTTTGATTAAACAAAGTTTCGTCAAAGCAATTTGGCTTGATGATTTTGACAAGATTCTGAAGGATGATCTGGTTCTCACACCCTTGAAAATGTCTCTGAGAGTTTTGTTTTGAGAGACTGCCTTTTTAAATAGGAAGTCCCTTGCAGTCTCTATGGCTTTTATATTTTTTAGCTTCTCCTTTATCTTCAGATTGCTCTTCTTAGCATTCAGAAGTATTTCTTTTTAGTTGCTTTGAAGTTCTAAGCAATCTTTCTAAAGTATCTATGTTCTAGAGTCTACTTTCTGATGATCTGGCTTTCATCTGCTTGCTTTGAGAAGTTTCCTTAAGACTCATCTTCTCAATGTGTTCCAGTTCTTCGAGATCATCAACAAGGTTCTTCTTAAGTATGTTTCATCAATGCACATGAATCATCCAGATTTCTTAGGCTTCATGCCCTTGATCCACCTTCTAGATTTGGACAGGTGTCTGGAGTAGTCATTGTCCATGTATTCCTTAGTACCCAAACCAGTAGGTCTTTTCAGACACACCTGCAATAAATATAGTTTTTGATTTTGGTACCTAGACTTTCCTGGGTCCGTTTTGGTTATTCTTTCGAGGGGGAGGTTTCCCATCCTTTCTGACGGATTTCTTTCTTGAGAAGCATATATCAGATGGGTGTCCCTTCTTATGATAGAAAGTACAAGAAACTTTGTTCTTTTTTTTCATAGATGAGGTTGCGTTTCTATTCTCTTCTATTTCCTCTTCATAACTTATTCCTATTTTCTAAAAATATGGCCTCTGACCTCCCAACATAAGATCAAGGTTTTTTAAACAATTTACTATTTTTTCAAGGTCAAATTTTAGAAGTCGTGAAGTCCTTTTAAGTTTAGAAATAACTGTATGAGATTTTTCATTTTTCTTAGAGGCTTCAGTTTTAAAGGTATTAAGCTTGATATTTAAAACCTTTTTTTTTCCTTATAATTTTTCTTTTTCAAGCCTAATATTTTTAGCTTCAGACTTAACCATCTCAAGCTCCAAAGCAATCTTTTGATCTTTCCTTTTTAAATTGAAACAATGAGAGGAAAGAGTTTGAGAGTTTTCCAGCATCTCATCATACAATGCAAATAATTCATCATATGAATGGTCAGGTTCAGATACATTTACCTCACATTCATTTTTGAAGTATATCCAACCACAAATCATAGATTTGCAACATCTTCTAGCTCATAGTGACCTTTTGGTCCATCTTTTTCATCTTCATAGTTACTCTATGTAGCTAGCATGCCCTTCTTCGTGGAGCTGAATCTTTTTTATGGTACCCCAAGCTAGGGACAATTAGGTTTAAAGTGTCTTTTCTCACCACAATTGTAGCAAGTTGCACTTTCAAATTTCCCCTACCCTTTTTGTCTTTCCTAAGATTGATGTCTCTTCTGTTCTTAGATTTTCCTCTCCAGGGATTTGACATATTTCTCACAAGCATAGAGTTCAAATCTCTATTTTCATCCTCAGAGTCTTCATCAGATTCTTCCTCTACATCACAAGTTTCAACAACATCCATTGCTTTCGTTCTACTCTGTTTCTGATGGGATGATTTCAATGCCATGGACTTGCTCTTTCTCATGGATTCACCATGCATTTCAGCGAGTACTACCTCATGTGTTTTAAGTGATCTAATGAGTACGTCCAGGCCAAGAGTTTGAAGGTCTTTGGCCTCAGTAATGGTTGTGACTTTTAGTAGCCATTTTGCAGGAAGAGTTCTTGAGATTTTTCTAACTAACTCTAAGTTAGAATATCTTTTTCCAAGACCCTTCAGTTGGTTTATGATATGCATAAACCTTGTGGTCATATCATCAATACTTTCTTGATCAGTCGTTTTAAACATTTTGTATTGATGGACCAACATACTGATCTTTATCTTATTGACTTGATCAGTTCCTTCATGCAGCATGTGCAATCTATCCCATATTTCTTTTGCCATGTCACAAGCAATGATTTTGTCATATTTAGCCTTGCTTAGTGCACACATGAGTAAGTATTTAGCCTTAGAGTTTAATTGAACTCTGGCTTTATGTTGCTCTGTCTACTTGCTCTTGGGGACTTCTCTTGATGTTGAAGGTGCGTAAATGATTCTAGGAACCTCTGCAGTTGGAACATAGTTACGTCATTGAATTATTTTCCACAAGTCAAGACTTGCATTTTATAAACAACTACATGTGATCCTCCAGTAGGCATCATCTTCACCATCAAAGGATTACAGTTTGTTGATGGAGTGTCCTTCTGCTATATGAATATTATGTGTCATTTGTCCCTCAGATCTTTATCTTTTGCAATCATTAAAATGCTTAACCCTTTAGAGGCCAAGCTTTGATGGCACTTGTAGGTAGAAAAGCACACAAGATGGGGGTTAAATCATGTTTCTCTTTTCTTTACTTTTCAGCAATTGAAGCTTTGAACAAAAATACTATCAAGCATTGAGCTTGAAGTATAGTGGAAACAAAGTTAGGTGTTTCAGAAATCAACTTTATGAAATAGTCAATAACAAATAACCTAAAAGATAAATTTTAAGCAGATATTAAGTTATTTAAACTGAACTACAAAAGTAAAATGATAAGTGAGAAAAAGATACTGCACAAAGATTTTTATCCTAATTTGGCTAACCTACCTACATCTAGTATTCAACCACCATTGAGTTTCGTTAAACCTTTCTCAACCCAAGAATAAAAAACCAAATAGTCTTTACAGTAGCTTTCCTAAGCTATAACATGTGACTAGTAAACAACCCCTACTATCACAAACTAAGTAGTTATTGTTGGTAAAAGAGTGCACGAGAATGAGGGGTTGAATTATGCATTCAAGCTTTCTTCTGAATCTGAAATATTTTACAAAATGATACTATCAAGCATGAAACTTAAAGTGCAATGGAATAATGGTTAGATGTTTCATAAAATAGATCTCTGAAGCATATTAATTGATAATGCAACTTTAATGATAGTTAAACATTAATTAACTTAAAGCGCATAACATAAAGATAAAAGATCAATGAAGAGAGAAAGGACACAAGTATTTTTATATTGGTTTGGCCAACCTGCCTATATCCAATACTCAACACATGTTGAGATTTCACTAACAAATTTCTCAACCTGAGAAAGTAAACTGGATAGTCTTTACATTAGCCTTCCCAAGCTCTCACAGTGAACAGTGAACAATCCCAATTGTCACAAACTGAGTAGTTCTGAACTAGCCTCTCTAAGCTGATTGAGTAGCCTTAAACAACCTTTTCCAAGCTGAATAATGACCTATAGATAACTTCTACTGTCACGTTGCAAGTAGTTCTTTCCAACCTCTCCAAGCTGAACCATGATGATTGGAATGCTGCTATCATCAAGTTGCAAGTAGTTTACTCACAATCTTTCTAAGCTGAACCATGATAAGTAGATGCCTTTGCCATTGCAATGCAAGTAGTTTTACCTTAGCCTTTCCAAGCTATATTTCACTCTGATCACTAACAGATCAAGGTTACAAAGGTAATATATTTGGTTGCCACTCAAACTAACCTACACCCATGTTTCCTTACAAATATTCAATAATACAGCTTGGGAAATACAAGCGACTTCTTTCTCACATCTCTTCCTAAGAAGAGTATACAAATCATTACAAAACATAGAAAGATGATTTTCTACACTTCAAGAAGATTAATTACATAATATGATGAACAACTTAGGAAGTGTGGAGAGATTTTTTTAGAGTTTTCACTCTTATGTTTTCAACTCTCTCATTGGCATTCAAGTGTAGGTTCTCTATTTATACAAGTCTTTCTTCATGATCATTGCCCTTGATTAGATCTCCAAGTGACATGTGTAGATCATCTATTGTGTCTTGGAATGTTAGTCTAGAGAGGTAGGCTGACAGACTTGTCACATCAATTGCAGAAGCCGTTGTATTGTAGAGGTTTGTGATGTCCTCTTTTTTCTTTTTCTTTTTTACTTTCTGATCGTGGTTTTTGAACTCCTCCCTCTAAAAGCTAGGATCGTTGATCAATCAAGCAAAAGAGATGACATACCAGTTATGAAACTAGGTTTGATTCGAGATTTGAAATTTGAAATTTGAATTTTCCTCTATTTCCTGTAATGTTATGTACTCCATAGTTAAGTGGGCTTTCTGATGGCATAATCAATCTCTTGGTTGTTCATTTATCTTTCAGTCTTCAATCTTTGCTCTTTGGTGTTGATTTATTTGCAATTGTGATGATTGTTGACTGAGTAACACATTACTTTCTGAGTTGGCATGATTCTCTCATTATTTAGTGTACTTTCTGAAGTCCTGTGTTACTTTCTGAAGATCGTTTCCTTGGGCTTTTTTCTCTTGTATTGATCTGCTTCATTCCTTAATGTATATGAACATTCTTTACATGATATAAGGTTCACTTTGTTTAAGCTCATTCTCTTCAATGAGATAAAATATATTTACATATGCAAAGTGAAATTATTTTCACTTAAGTCCATGAAATGCACTTCAGAATTCTACTTGTTAAGCTTTGTCAAGAAACTCAAGGTAGCCATTAGTCGTTCTTCAAAATATATATATATTTTAAATTGGCTTTGTTATCATTCAAAACAATAAAGCTCATACTTTTTGAAAGGTTATGGAGTTTACAGTTATTTACCAACCTCTCCAAGCTGAACCCTGAGTAGTTTTATACTAGCTTCTCCAAGCTAACCTAAGTAGTATTATAATAGTCTCTCTAAGCTAATACGAGTAGTATTATACTAACTTCTCTAAGCTAAACTGTGAATAGCAAGAACACCTTATTGTCATGTTGCAAGTAGTTTTACGTTAGCTTCTCCAAACTATTTCGCAACGATCACCACTGGATCGAGGATACAAAGGTTTTGTATTTGGATTGCCACTCAAACTAACCTGCAC
Source organism: Dalbergia cultrata (assembly GCA_031216105.1). NCBI lineage: Eukaryota > Viridiplantae > Streptophyta > Magnoliopsida > Fabales > Fabaceae > Dalbergia > Dalbergia cultrata. The sequence continues at coordinate 40,415,795 of CM062348.1, forward strand.
TCAAGTTTCCTTAAAATATAAATTAAATAACCTAGGACAACTTGAATTACTTCTTTATAACGATTCTTCCTTGGACGAATGTATAAGCTATTCACGAATGTAGAAAAAAGATTTGTACAAGCAAAAGAATTGATTGCAGGAAGTAATGAACTTCACAGAAAAGATGAGGAGAAAATTTTACAACATATAAGCATTTGTGTGATTGTCAAGTTCTTATCTTTAAAAGCTTAGCATCTGTATTTATAGATGGTCTCTCTTTGTGACAGTTGCCCTTGATTTGTTTTCCAAGTGACATATATTGATCATTTGTTTGTGTCTTGGAAACATACTCTAGAGGAGTAACTCGCTTGGTGTTAGAGCTTTTGTAGAAGCCGTTGTAAAACTGATGTTTCTAATGACTTTTCAGAAACTACTTTTTATTTTCTGAATATGGTTTATGAACTCTTCCTTCTAAAAGCTAGAGTGGTTTACCAAGTTGGTAGAAGAGATGATGTACTACTCCGTAACTAGTTTCGACTTCAAATTTGAATTTCAAATTTCCCTCATTTTTCAGTGAAGTTAAGCGCTTTTCAGTGAAGTGCACTTTCTGATGTGCGAAATCAGCTCCTTGATAAACGAACGATCTTCTAGTATTCAATTAGGGCAAGTATATGATTAAAATATTTGCGATGATGATGATGGAAGGTTGTAGAAAATCCTTACTTCATAATTGACTTGATATCTTCATTCCGTGTGTAATTTCTGAAGTCTCATTCTACTTTCTGAAGATCCCAGCATTAGTTTCTTGTGTACGATAGATCTCTTCAATTCATTAATCATATAAGTGTACTTTGCACAATATAAATTTCACTTCTATTAAGCTCTTATCTCTTTTCATGAGATACAACATGTTTGCATATTTAAAGTGAATTTATTTAATGCTTTAAGAACATATTATGCATACGGAGTGCCATGTTTGCTATATCAAGAAACTAAGAAAAAAAAAAAACCATTAGTCATTCTTCAAAATATATTTTTAAAATTTGTTATGTCATCACTCAAAACATATTTCTTTTAACGCTTTTGAAGGATTCTAGAATTAACAAAATGATGATCCTTTTATATAAGAGATTTAAAAGTAAATGCTATCTCTTGATTGTTGGATTACCCTATTTGTGTATTGAGATATTGGGATCTTTTATAAAGAGAATGAGAGGGAGAAAGAGGTGGAAAAGAGAAACAAAAAATGGAGGAAGGCAATGGAATGTGGTAGGTGGAAAAATTCGAAATACCACATTGAGCATTAAGGCACGTGTGTCAAGTATGAATTGGATTTTCATTAGTTACACCAACAATTAATGGAAGTCTAATAACACTCGAAATTAAAATAGGGATATTTCAGGAATATTTTTATCAATGCCAAAGTAAAAATTTTGCACCGACCAAAATTGAAGTTTTCTATATGGAAAATACTAGACATCTAGAATTTTTGCTAGAAAATAAATACCAAAATGACATGGCGCAATTGATAATCTTTGGATGAATAGGTGGGTTCTATCAGTGCATTTAATCCAACTACCACCATATATTCTGTACAAAATTTTGGTTTTATTATTCTAGTTATGTAGCATTATTCTTTGTATATGTATAAGAGAAAAAACATATTTAACCCACCATTGTTTTGACAAAGTAAAGGTTATTTTGATCTTTAAAATTATATGTGCATTTTACTTTATATGTTGAAATTAAGAAAATATCAACTATTCCCCGAAATTGTAAAAAATGATTCATATTAGTTTTTATACTCAGGTTGCGGGTACAAATTTCATCAAAAAGATTAATTTGAATAATTTTTTATGATCAAACCCTTAATTTATATTTTCTTTATTTCTTGCATCAAAGTGAAATAGGCATAAGATTTAGAAATTAAATTGAACATTTACTCCATTTTAACATGAAAAGTAGTGGATATTAATTAGGATATTAATTAGGTGAGAGAAAAGTTAGAATAGTAATTAATGTAAGTAAAATAAGTTTTTTTTTATAAAAATTACAAATTGATTCAAGATAAGAAAATGATTCTTTTCAAAATAAAATTTGGATATCGAAAGAAATCCCAAATTTATATCTTTAAGTCTATTATTATAACGTCAATTCCAAACAATGATTTATGATTAAAAGAAACATTTCACTTGAAATATTCAATAAATAAGAATAATTTAAATTTTCAGTCTGCAAAGTTATGCAATAATTTATCACTAGATTCATGCTGGAATTTTAGATTCAATCCACCATGAATCTAAATTCCCCTATTCACTCTTGTTTGAGAAAGAGAAGAAAAAAAAAATCGCAAATTGTTATTACCGTATTAAAGGAAAGACAAAGTTGTCTTGATGGGGGCATGTGAAAGGCAAACCCAAAAAACAAAAGGATGGCATTTTGTTTTATTTTTTGTTGTAACGAATCAGAATTGAAAACCCTTGACTTGTCTGCCTCTCCTTTTTGCCTTCGTAGTTGGGTTGGTTTGACCCATCACCTGTAACATTTATTAAAGAGGGCCATCATCGCATTCACAAGGCACAAAACCTTTCTCTCTCTCCATCCCCTCTTTCAATAAATAAACTCACACACTCTGAGGAAAATTTATTAAATTTTAATTTCTCAAATCCATAGGGACTCAAAATTTTCCATTAAATTAACTATATAATAAGATTTTTTAATTTCATCAAATCCCAACTCCAGCAGCTACCACCATCACCACCACCTATCTTGTCCAGCTGTTAGCTCTGTGGAGTCTTTCAAAGGATCAATCCAGACCAAGAGAGACTGCAATTTGCAAGAGAGGTTTCAGGTTTGACCCATTTTTCTGTTTGCCAGTCATTTTTCTTTGCAGTTTCAGAAGTCAATTTGCAACCTTTTCCCTCTTTGTTTCTCTGTGCACAGAATCGGAATTGCAAAATGGAAGGTTAGGCTTAGGCTCAAATCAAAGGGGAAAGGTGTTATCTTGATCTGGACCCAGACAAAAATAGCATGCGTTGAAAAGCTTGAAGTTGAAACCCTCTTAGTTGAACAATGAGCCAATTAGTTCAACATTCTTCCAATGCTCAAAGGGCTTCTAGAGTTCAAGCTCCGCTGGTCAGTCCAATTCACTCCAATTTTATCAAATTTTTTTTTATTTTTTTATATGTCAATTTCAATTTCAGACATACCCAGATATAACCCAAGCTTCAGTGCTTGAGGTTCCTGTGACCTAGTCAAAATCTGGTCATACTGGCAGCCATTTTTTCTTTTTTCCTTTTTTTTTTTAAATTTTGATTGCGATAGATAAATTGGTGACAATGATTAGAATTTGTATTTGGTTTGAAGCTTAAGTGTTTGTACAGGCACCAAGAACAAGAGGAATAATCATTTCCCTCTCCTCTTTTTGGGAATACAAGAGTGTGTGTGTGTGTGTGTGTGTGTTTTTTTTTTTTTTTTTGCCTTTTTCTTTGGCTTCTTTGTGGATTTTAGCACTTGGTTGCTTTATAGGTGGGTTTTCTAGTGGATATGCAGAGAAGATGGAGAGCTTTTGTGAGCTAATGAATGTTCTCTATTTGGTTGAGCTTGGCACATTTGGTCATCATCCTCTTTTATTTACTCTTCCTTGCCTTCATAAATTTTCTTATACATTTTCCTTTTTTGTTTTTGGTTTTATACTTTGCAAGTTTCCCCTGACATGTGAGTTTAAATTCTTATCCTAGTACATATCCGCATTTTGCAATGCCTAGATGTACAGAAGATAAATTAATTACGTCGCGGTTCCTATTTCACCAAGTTCTTCAACTAAACAATATCTTAATGAGGGGTCCTAGTCATGCTATGCCTCAAGCTATCTGTCTTTTCATTTTGGGCTTCTAAAATGATTTGTTCATACATAAATTTCTGTTTAAATAAGCATTGCTTCCTCATTAAGTTCTCGAACCTTTTATCTAATCCCTTTTTTGGTCTCATTATCACTTCCCTGCACGATGTAGTTGTAATCAAAATTTGTAACTTCTTCATATCTTGATTGAAACATGGTACTTGTGGACATTTTGTATATAGCTTTCTATCTAGCATACCTGTTACTTCCTTTTCTGTTGTCTTTGGTTAAAAGAAATTGAAGGGACAAAGTAGTATCTACACGAACCTTGTTTCACCATCCGCCTCCTTGTCACTCCACCTACTTGGCTCCTTGATACTTGATAGTTCCCGCATGCAAGTGTCATTTCTCATTCTGATGGTAACCTACATCATATGTATGACAAAGACAAATTGCTTAGAAAGGCCATTGCATAGGGCTAATTTATCGGTCACTATTTCCATCTATTCCTGATCAAAATCCTGCCAAACATGTATCAGATGACACGCAGTAACTCCTCCTTGTTTCTCACATTGTAGGAAACAACATTGTTGTTCTTCCACACCTTCAAATCTTTCTGAATCTCATTAGTGCTCTACTATTTGGAGCTATTCCTTTCTGATGCACAGCATGTGTTGGTAAGCTGTGTAACCGTCCTTCCTTGCACTGCCATTCCTTCACAATATTCTTATGTTTGTTTGACTAGATTTCCCCTCGATATCCGCTGCAGTATTCATTTGGAGGTAAGAAAAGAGATTAGGAAATGCTAGAAAAGTGTGTATTGAATTAAGGATTCTTGACAATGTGTCTGTGAACCCTAGAAATTGGGAAATGATCTTTATAGGGTGTGTATACGACTGAGGAAGAGTTATAGCTCCTCAATTCTCCAGAATTCTCTAACAGCATGACAGGCCCCGCCACTTTCTCCCTTCAGGCCACCTTTTATACTTCTAATTACCTTCCTTACCACCAAGGTTGTTAGGAGCAAGCTCCTATGCAGGAGCGGGAGGAGGGAACAGAGGCGTAAAGCGTAGGAGCGTAAGTTCCCTCCAAAATGTAGGATTACATTCATACAAAAATATATATGCATATAACAACACAAATAAGCAAAATTAGTCACTATTGACATAGTAATATTTAAATTAAAAATACATTAAGTCATAACCCACCTGATGACATTTTTTTTAACTCAAATAATACCTAATCAATAATCAACAAAATAATATGTGAACAGACAAAAAAGAATCAGTAGTAAGCCATGATTTTAGCACTCAGCCACACCATGAAAATAAAAGCCCAACCACACTTGCAATTAAAACAAACCCAATCCATATCCCTCAAAACAAACAAAAAGAAACTAATCATTAAGATGACTAAAAGAAACCAAAAAACCCAACCACCCCTTTGATGATGACTGAAAAACAAGTAGTCATGACCCAAAACAAAATACAAAAAATGGAAAAGCAGAAGCAAAATGGATGCCAGCTATGCAAGATGAGAGAAGCAGAAACAGCGAAGTTGAGTCGTGTGGAGGTGCTGTGTTGCGGACAGAGGTTGTGCAATGAGGATGGAGACAGGCGCACGGCTGCATGATGGTGGCGCAACGACAACACAACGGCGACACGACGTTAGTCGGCAGAGAGGGCGTGACTGTGCGAGAGGTAGAGAGTGAGACAGAGAATGAGTGACAAACAGAGGTAAGTGAGTGGGTTTTCTTCTTCCAAAGTGAGCCTGGTCAAGCCCAAAAATTTCAGGCCTCAAAGGAGCGCTCGGATTGCAAGGAGTGGCCGCTCTTATGCTCCAGCATGGCGCTCCGCCGAAAATGCGCCCATGAGCAAGAGCGAGCATGGTGGCCTGTCATAGGTGTGTAAGAACATGTGCTTCTACGCTTCAGTGCGTGCTGTTGACAACCATACTTCCCACCATGCTTGCCTAAAATTATTATACTTCCCATCCTTCAGGTTATTCACATTTGCTGGTTACAAAGCTAGGTGTGCCTTGGCCTTCTTGATACACTCATCCATAAAATGAATCTCTAACAGTTTTCTCTGTATTTCTACTTACCCTAGGCACCTTCCCAGATTTCTGGTAAATTTTGTGTGCTGTTGAGCTTACTCATAAATTGAATTTATAAAGGAAGATTCTTGTACATGTTCCAATAGCACCTTTATTTTTTCAATTATGTCTTTATTTTATTTACAATGGTACTAATATTATCCTTATTGATCCAATGATTTCCTGACTTGTGATGGAAAGTTTTGGTGTTTTTCCTTCAATCACACCATCCCAGCATCAGCATTTAAAAATTTGCAGCTACTTTCATATATAATGATAGCATGGATTAGAGAATTTCTAAAGAAAATAAAATTCTTGCTTGATGAAGTAAATCGGTTTAAATATTTGGGGATAATATCATAACACAAGTCATAATTTAAATATTTGGGCTTTTTTATTCAAAGTATAGAGATAGAGTGAGACGTAAAGCATAGGATTCAAGCAGGATGGTCAAAGTGGAGAGACGCTCTAGGTTTTATCTGCGATAAAAAAGTACTACTAAAGCTTAAAGGTAAATTCTACTACATAGCGATACGAGTGATTTCATTGCACAGGATTGAATGTTGGGTGATAAAAAGTCAACATGAAAATAAGGTACACGTGGCGGAGGTGAGAATATTGCGATGGATGAATGCTTCCCCAAGACATGGTAGAATAAGAAATGAATGCATTAGAAAGAATTGGGGTGGCGCCTATTATAAAGACGATGGTAAAATTTCACCTCAAGTGGTTTGGGCATGTTTGGATGAGACTTACAAAGGCCCCGGTATGGAGATTGGATCAAATGGATAGTTGTACCATAAATAAAGGTAGAGGGAGACCGAGGAAAATTATAGGGGAAATAATCAGACGGGATTTAAGTGTTAATGGATTTAACATGAATATGATATATGATTGAACTCTATGTCATTGCTCATGGTTATCAAACTCTCAAGTTAACTCTTAAACTCTTAAGAGTTTACGAGTTTAAGTTTCCAAATCAAGTTAACTCTCTTGAAAACTCGGACCTGAGTAAACTGGCGTAAACTCTTATAAACTTAGATAAACTCAAGTAAACTCGCAAGTTTACACTTTTAGTTAGAATTTCACAATAAGCACTTGTAATTAGACATTATTGAACTTAAGTTATTTTGATTTTTCACACCTTGAAATCTTGATATGTTATATTTCTTAAGATTTTAATGTGTATTTTATATTTTTTTACTTGTATTTGCTTCATTATGATGTTGCAATTGAATTTTTTATATATTTTTGTTTTATCATAATTTATTTTATTATAATTACATGTTATAAATATTTGTCAATATTATTTTTAAAATAAGTAAACTTATACTAGTTTATTATTGGAGTTTATCTCAGCTCCACTAGTTTAGGTAAACTCGTGAATTTGATAACCTTGGCGTTGCTTGATCCATGTAGCTGACCCCGATTAGTGGGATAAGGTTTAGCAGTTGCTGTTGCTGTTGGTGATCAAGTAATCGGTTGTTTGATTACTGTTTACTGTTTGGGGACCTGAAGTTATAAATCGGACATGTGAAACTTACTTTACACGTTTACTTTTTTTTTTTAATGATTTAAATTGATTACTTTTTGTTGGATTATATGGTTAGAATACTAACAGCTAGTTTTTCAGGTTGATTCTGTTTCATGCTACTGTAGAGTAGATCAAGGCCTGAAAACAGTTGCTGGGGCAAGGAAATTTGTTCCAGGATCAAAGCTATGTATCCAACCCGACATAAATCCAAATGCACATAGGAGCAAAAACTCACGTAGAGAAAGGACAAGGGTTCAGCCTCCTCTCCTACCTGGCCTTCCTGATGATCTTGCCATTGCTTGTCTGATTCGAGTGCCCCGGGTTGAGCACAGGAAACTACGCTTGGTTTGCAAGAGATGGCACCGCCTCTTGTCTGGAAACTTCTTTTACTCACTCAGGAAAAGTCTTGGAATGGCAGAAGAGTGGGTATATGTCATCAAAAGAGATCGTGATGGAAGAATCTCATTGCATGCATTTGATCCCACCTACCAACTATGGCAACCCCTTCCACCTGTTCCTGGGGAATATTCTGAAGCATTGGGGTTCGGCTGTGCAGTTCTCAGTGGTTGTCACCTGTACTTATTTGGTGGAAAAGATCCTCTGAAAGGATCTATGAGACGTGTCATTTTCTATAGTGCTCGTACAAATAAATGGCATAGGGCACCTGATATGCTGCGGAAGCGCCATCTGTTTGGTTCTTGTGTAATAAATAATTGTCTTTATATTGCTGGTGGCGAATGTGATGGAATTCAAAGAACTCTTCGATCTGCAGAAGTTTATGACCCCAACCGCAACAGGTGGAACTTTATCTCGGAGATGAGCACAGCAATGGTGCCCTTTATTGGTGTTGTTCATGATGGAACATGGTTCTTGAAGGGACTTGGTTCCCGTCGCAATGTCATGTGTGAAGCATATTCACCTGAAACTGATACCTGGAACCCAGTTAGTAACGGAATGGTTGAAAATTGGCGTAATCCTAGTATCTCACTGAATGGACAACTCTATGCACTTGATTGCCAAGATGGGTGCAAGCTCATAGTATATGATAGAGCAACAGATTCATGGAAGAAGTTTATTGATAGCAAGCTCCATTTGGGTAGCTCTCGTGCTCTCGATGCTGCAGCCCTTGTTCCCCTCAATGGAAAGTTATGCATCATCCGCAACAACATGAGCATCAGTCTAGTTGATGTTTCAAGTCCAAACAAGCAAGTGGAAAGCAATCCTCACCTTTGGGAAAATATTGCTGGAAAAGGTCATAACAGGAGTTTAGTTAGAAATTTATGGTCAACTATAGCGGGACGCGGTGGTTTGAAAAGTCACATTGTTCACTGTCAAGTGCTTCAAGCATGAGGTCCAAAATTTCTCCTTGATTATCTTTGCTATACAGTAGGGTAATTCATGGTTTCTTTGGAAATCAATTGAAATAGGTTTATCTACTTTGTTGTGGGGGATGTGTAGGAGAAATTACGCTTTTTTCCTGTAAAGATGAGTTTCATTGTTAATTTTGGCAATAGAATGAGGTCATTCCTTTACAATGATGTATATGTTATTTGACTGTGAGGTTGCTAGATACAAGGCTTGTTGGGCATGCTTTGAGGTTGTACATGATTTATTAGAAAAACAACATATGACAGTTATATCCCTTGACAAGCTGAACTGTTTCAGTTGGCAGTTGGCAGACAGAAAAGCATTTCATTCCCCCAAGTTGTGCAAAATGCTGTTCTGAGTTCTTGTGCATGCTCTGTTGACATTTTTCTAATTCAAAGCTGTGAACTTTGAATTACTGAAGGAAGTTTCCATAAATATCAAAACTATATTCCTAAAATTTTAAAGTTAATAGTAATTTAGTCTTGAAAAAATTTGACTTCAATTTAGTTCTAACTTGTTAAATTTTGATATCAATGTTATTCTCTTGTCAAAATAATTAGTAAATTCTTCTATACTTTATTTCAATTGGCATGTCAATGCCCTACTATAATGATCGATGCTAAGACACATTTTTCATCTAATTAACTTGAAATTACCAATAAATTGTAACATTTGCCAGTGATTTTCACAAAAAGATGAAACTCATGTCACTACTCAAAATGTTCAGACCAAATAATGTAGAAAATTTTTTCAAGATGAAAACTGGTGTCAGCTTCTAAACTCTGGACTAAAAAAGACATTCACTCAAAACTATATTACAATTCTACTAATTCATGACCAAAAGCAGAAAAAACAGAAAGTCTGTATAGCCATTTCTACTTGTTGAACAAGCTGCAGCGTTTTCTTTTCATCTTGATGAAATCATTCAAGCACCTCGGTTTATCATATCCTGGAAACGCTGAAGCGATTCTTGTCTCTCAATCTTCAGCTGTTTGCGGAAGTTCTTGATGAATGCATCTGCCATTTCATCGATGTCTTCTCCTTCATTAGCCAAACCTACTTGTCTGCTCGGAATTTGTTTCTTCCTATCCACGCTGCTGGCCTTCTTCTTGTTGGTAACTCCGCTGGAAAAGCCTCTTTGTTGGTCCATTCTGGGAGGCAAGTTGAAAGGGGTATGCAGCTGAGAACGAGATTTTGGTCTAGAATGGCCTCTAGCTTCCACAAAGATCACTATTTATACACAAACTCAGCGTAGAGTAGAAGCATGTGATAGGCGTGGGAAGAAGAAAAAGCGATAGCCATATAGGCTTGTCAATGACGCCTATTAATTTAGAATAAGCTAACGCGCCTTGAGGGAATCACTATTCTGAAGTTTACTGTTAATTGACGATAACATGTGATGTCTTCGTAGTAAAATATTCTAATGGCCACATGTGAATGATGGTATACTCCATAAACTAATGTTGTAAAGAGATGTGATCTATGTGAATGGTTTGTCCCTTTATGACCAATTTGCAATTAGTTAAATCAGGAATCTTTGACGAGTTTGAATTAGTTGTGAGACATTGACCCTTGCAACAGATACTTACAACAACCCAAACCGATGCGAGACAAGACAATGCATTTGCATACTGCATCGAATACACGTATAGTGGGGACATGGCAGGGACAGACCGAACCCTTCGTCCTCTGCCACGCCACGCATTAAGTTTCTAACAGTGCAGCCCGGTGTTTTTGCCCTTTTCAGCCATTCCTGTTCCTTATTAATGCTAGTCCTAATCCGTCCCGTATCCGAAGATTTTAAAAATAAAACCCACATTCACCTCTGCATGCATTTTTTTGTCAAATATTTATAAAATCGGATAAACATACAGAGGAACTAGAGTTTCAAGAAAATAACAAAAAAGAAATTAAATAAGTCAAACACAATAATATAAAGTACAACAAATATTAATATTTAGACTACAGTGGCGATAAAACAACAAACTTTCTCAATATATATATAATTAATGTAATGCCCTATTTTTAAATAAAGAGTTAAAAAAAAATTTCAAACTAAAAAGGGTGTCAGCCACCCTACTTGTTGTTCCGAGTCTTGAATTTTCACTAAGTTTAGACTCTACGTGTCTTTGGAGGGCCATATGATATAACCATTTTCTTGGGACCAAAATTTTTGGTAATTATTTCTTAAAAAAAACAAGTTAAAGAGTAATTTTTAATGAATTTTATGAAACTTTTAAACACTCCATTTTTAATTCATAAGTTTATAAAACCATGAGAATTCTCGGATTTGAACTAAAACCCAAAATTTGGATTTTGATTTGTTAGGATTTTGATTTTTCTAATATTTTATTTGAATCTAAAAGGGGTATTTCCTTATTTATATTTATGTTTTAAAGTTAATGGAGAGTAAAATAAATGAGGACATAAATGTAAATAAGTGAGTTCTAGATAGTGAGAGACCATTATGGGGAGTGAGAGACCATTCAGGAGAGTAAAAAACCATTTTGGTAAGCGCTGTAGCAGTCAAATAAATAGTAAGGCAGTGTAGGGATAAATTTTATGCTCTATGGTGAATGATTTAGCATTGCAGCGGTCAACAGTGCTATAAAAACCTTTGTTTTGGGGTCTAAAATATTTATACACCCAAAAACACTTCCCCAATCCTCCCAAACATGAAAACTTTACCTCCCAACCTCATTCCACCCTCTAAACTCCATTTTCTTTTAATTCTTTCAAGTTTAATTAGAAATCTTCCATCCTCTTAGCTTAAAGGTATGTTATTTTGCTAGTTTTGCTTTATTTCCTTTAAGTTTCCCTGTTTAGAGGGGATTCTCTATGTTTCTCAAGGGAAAGGAGTCTTCTATCCAGTTAGAGATGGATTCTTAGGTATTTAGAGGTTTTAGAGGTTGATTTAGAGTTTTATTACTTCTATATCAAATATTGGTGTCAATTATGCTTCCTATTGTGCTGTGGAAGTAAGTTCTTCATGGTTCATCCCACCAAGTGAGTGGGTTCACATATAATCTCTATATTGTGCATTAGATGTTATTTTCATGAAGATATAACCTATTGTTTGATTTTAGAGATTACTATACAAGAATTTAAAGTTATTGTTGGATTATATGTTTTTTACAGCATGGAACTTGCTTTTGACAAAACTCATGGGGCCATGTTTGCTATACTGATTTTCAGGAGAATTGATGATATATTTAACTGTTAGAGACTTTTATGATGGGTTGAATGAATTCTAGATATGGTATATGTATATAATATAGTTATTTACCTAGAAGTGTTATTTAGAGAAGAGAATGGAATTGTGATTGCAACTTTGCTATTTTGGAAATATGATATTGAGTTTTCTAGTTATGAATAACTTGATGATTTGAATTATATTTTAGATGATTAATCAAAATGCTTTTAGGGCTTGAATATTCATGAGATTTAGAATAGTTGATGGCTACATATTCTGTGGAAGTATGAAATGACAAATGTCTACAAAGAGTGATCCCTTGGGCATGATTTCATAGCCACAGGTATGCTAAGGTCAGACTGTTAGAATCAGACAAATTCAGAGCTCTCAGAGAATTAAAAAGATTTAAAGGTTTTAGTTTTAATGGATTTATTTAGTTAGTTTAGAAAGTAGATATAGAGAAACAGGTTGTGTGTTAGTTTAGAAGGTAGCTATAAAGAAACAAGCTGCGTGTTAATGGCAATAAATCCGTTAACCTTGGTACCAAGTTTCCCAGGCCGGAGATAATAGATAATTTACTATCACACTGGGAACGGCGATATGTAATGCCCAGATGTGACTAGAGGTTTATATTCAGAGTTTTGTTATGTCACAAATATTGTGCGTAACCAGAGCAGAGATTATTGTTTTTCTAGGAGCTACCACCCTATGAGCTTGAATGATTTTAAGTATGAAAGTAAACTGAGAATATTGTTTTGAGTTTGTAAAATGATTATTTGAATATATATATATATATGTAAACTTGATTGTGTAAGACATTTGAGTATTATTAATGTTATTATGATTTTATGTATTATTTCGTCGATGTCCCATGAAAGAGGGTTTCAGGTGAGGATTCACTCACTGAGTTTTGATAACAAAACTCACCCATCTGCTTTCCTCTCTATTACAGGTATTGTAGCTGCTGTTCTCCTAGCCATCAGTGTCCCAATGGCACTAGAGTATAGCTGGTAAACTTTACTTAAGTGAAGCATTGTCATTCTTTTTAGAGTGCTCCAGTAAATTGCAGGCAAGGTCCCGAACCTTATCATGTTTTGCATTCTGCATACTATGATAGTATATTCAGGTTTTATGTTTAAGGACTTAATTGTATTAGTTTCATGAACATTTTTGAAATAGAGAAATTTAAATTTATATGTTGTATTATGATTTCAGACCTTAGAGACAAATTATGAAACTTCAGATTGGGTCATTTTGATCATTTAATTATTTTGAATTTGAAGAACAGGTTATTTGACTGTAGAAAAAGATGTTTTGTTTTAAATAAACTTAAATTTAACTATGTATATAGAGAAACATAGGTCACGAGTCTTACGTAAGAATCGAATTTCTCACGTATCTAAATTGGGTCGTGACAATTAAATACTTAAATTGGTCCTTTAGAAATATATCAGTGGATAAATTAGTCATTAGAATTTGAAACCCTCAAATTTTTTTAAAAAAAGAACAAATTGGCCCCTCCATACAGTTCCATATAGTGTACGGAGAAATCAATTTGTCCTTTTTTTTTACTATACAGAAGTGTACAAAGAGACTCATTTGTGCACTTCTTTGAAATATGAGGGACCAATTTGGAGTTTTCAAATTCTAAGCAACTAATTTATCTCCCAATACATTTATGAGGAACCAATTAGGATATTTTGTGTGTGTCTGTGTATGTGTATATACCCTTGTTCTTACCTAAAAGTAGTAGTAAGAATGCAAGTAGTTTCGACGTCCGTGGAAACGGGGGTGGGGGTATAACACCCTAAAATTTATATAAAAATTAATTTGAGTTTTTCTAGTCATAATTTCAAAAATCTAACAGACATAGAAATGATGAGGACGATCCAACAGATCTGTAAAAAAAAATGTAAATAGTAACTTGCAGGCCCCACAGGCTCGCTAGGACACCCGAAACCCTAGAATTAGGGCCCAGAGATGCCTAAAAGTGAGAAATTATAGGATCAAGGTTAGAAATGAGTAGGAATAAATATTTTATATCTAGAATTAATTTTTGGGCAATAGTTAATTATCAGGTACACTGTTTTACTCGTTTGGTATGATTTCGGTGTGCGATTTTTAACACCGAAAAATAATTTGATCTCTACAAAAGGATAATGTTTATCCTTTTAATGTCAAGTGTAAGGCTAAGATTTAATCTTTCTTTACAAGATTAAATCCTAGCCATTGATTTCTTTTTATTGTTAGAAAAGTATACATCTTTGACTACATTAATGTATCTAATCTAATATGTATATATTAAAAAGCCACAAAAGCTTATTCATGAAGCCTCTATTCTCGGCCATGAAAGAAAACACTGCAGAAACCTCCATTTTTATTTCTTTGAGAGCTCAAAACTTGATTCAAATGCCTAAACTCCTAGCTTAGAGTTCATAAAATCACAAATTAAAGTTCCTTCACAAAGCTTGTTCTACACCACAAACCCTACAAATCTAACCGATTGAAATATCAAATCCTCATCTTAATACCTCACTTCCTCACTGACTAAGGAAGGTTTGGGGCTGGAATTGGTGCCTTGAAGTGAAGAGAGATCACCTAGAACATCATTTGAAGTATAAAGCTCAAAGGCTTTCAAAGTAGGGTTTTCTTTGGGCTTTTTCTTTCAAAATTTACTCTGGAAGTTATTGATTGATTGAGTAAATTTTTAGTTATATTGGTTGATAATATGTTGATATTGATGTGTTAATTTTGTTGATGTGTTTGGATTTTATGAAAAATGATTTTTGTCAAAAGAGAATTTGACACATGCTGCTAGATTTTCAGATTTCAACAAGATAGGATCTGTCCACGAATTCTCTGGTCCAATTATAGTCATTTTTATAAGATAAAAAAATTATATGTTGAAGTTAACATCCTAAGCTAGTTTCATAAATTTTCTTGGGCCCTGATTTCAATTGATACCCTTTGAAAAAATTCAAGAACTGAAAGCATATCTATGCTACCTGAAATCTTGGTACTAAAGCTGTGAATTTGAATAATTTTGTGACCATAGCAAATGATGGAATTATCTTTTGAAATTTTTATAGAATGTCTTACCCATCTTAAAGTTCAACCTTAATTTTTATTTTGAGTTTATTTAATCATTCGCTAGGGTTGAAAATTATGAGAATTCTGGTTTGAGTTGTGAATAAGTGGTCTCTAATCACCAAACTTGTAAAATTTATTTAACATAGTTAGGGAAATCTTTTTGCTCTGATATGTTTATAGGGCCTTGTGGACATATTGAGGTGTCTTGGAGAATTTTCATAGCTCTTGAATGAATGTTTGATATGCATAATAAATCTTACTTCTTAGGCATGAATTCTGCCAGCATGCTGTAATTGTGTTAAAATGATCTCAAGTATTGATTTGGTGACTTAATGACTCTTAATTTAAGTATGATGAGTATGAATGCATGCTATTAACATTAAGGATTGGCATAAGGAATGATTGGAATCATGTTGTGAATCAATGCTTATATATGTTTTATGGCATGCATTTGAAAAAGGAAAAGTGAAAGATATATTGAACTAAGTTCAATAGCAATAAGTAGTAACATAAGATCCTTTCGACTTTGTCGAGGGCAAATAGAGTGAGATATAATCCTTTTGACCTTGTTGAGGGCAAATAGAGTGATATATGATCCTTTTGACCTTGTTGAGGGCAAATAGAGTGATATATGATCATCTCCACTTTGTCAAGGGAAAATGAAGTGATTTATGATCCCTTCGACTTTGTCAAGGGCAAATAGTGACATATGATCCTTTCGACTTTGTCGACGGCAAATAGAGTAACATATGATCCTTTCAACTTTGTCGAGAAAAAATAGAGTGATATATGATCCTCTCTACTTTGTCGAGGGCAAATGAAGTGATATATGATTCTTTCAAATTGTCAAAGGCATATAAAGAGATAATGAGATCTTCTTCGAATGTACTGAGTACACATATAGTTGAGAATAATTACTAGGATCTTGAATGGCATGAAATACATGTTTTAAGTGGTTGATTATTAAAAGCTATCCACTTTGGAAGTATAATTTAAAACTTTAAAAATGAACCATTGATCTAGGTTGCATGCTCACAATTTCTTAATAAACCGAAGTGGCTGGGACGATGACGATGACATATGAAATTGTGTATTTGGGGAATTTCCCTATTGAGAATTGTATAATTCTCACCTCTACTTGTTTGTGCTCCCAAGTCATCTCCAGGTTAAACCAGAGGACTATGAGATTGCTTCGCCAAAGAACTCAGAACTACAAAAGTGTAGTGTTTAGTACTTTTATTATGTTGTACTTAATGGAATGAATATGTATATAAACGTAATGTAAATTGGATATGTATTAAAGCTCATAGTAGAGCTTCCTTTTGTACTTGACATTATATTAAATAAATGTTTTGTATATTTGCTATATCTTTGCTATATATTTTAATCAAATTACTCTAGTTATTACACGAACCCCTCGAGTTTGCTATAGATAATTAAGAAAGGTCCACTAATTAATAAGTAACAACTCTCAAGTATGATATTATGAGTTAAGGATGAGGTTGTACTTGGGAGGGTGTTACAGGGGGTACATGTAAAGACACTCCGATGCTTAAATTAGTGAAAGTGTAAGGAATGAGGAGGTATAAGTGTGATAGAGATGATGATATACTTGGGGGGCAACTGCCCCCTTATATAGGATGAAGTTACCCCGTAGAGGATCTATTATGATCTTCCTTGAATGTAGGAGATATTCCTGTGATTTAGTTAGTAATAAAGATAATTATCAGATATAGTATAGATATGATAGGATAAAGGGAGATCATATGTGGGATTTAGGAGATATTCTCGACTAAATTCAAGGTGTGATCTTTAAAAGATATTTCTGCCCTGTCAAAGATTTGTGGGATCTTTTGGGAGATTCTCCTCGGTTGGGCCGAGGTTTGGGGCCCTTATCCGAGGTCTTGTGTCTTGGGCCGAGGTGTAGGCCCATATTTTCTAATCTGGTACATTGCCTCCGAGCTTGGTTGAGGTCCGAGTTGTTTTTTATTGTTCCGAGGATTTCATGCCGAGCTCGAAAGAATTTGAGTCTTTTCGTTTGCAGTGATGGTTGCTGTGGGGAAATGTGTTGTTACACGTGTTACTTTTTTATTGGATGAGCAATCATTTCTCGTAAATGTGGGATCATGGGTTCACTTAATCGCCATTAGGTTAAAGTGGTAAGCCCCCTGTCGTTGGATATGATGAATGTTTTTAGATGTGTTATTGATTGGAGGGAAACGTTTCTGATCGTTGGATGAGCTTAGCTTCTAAGTAAATGTGAAGAGGTTTTTCAGATTTTGCATTTCTGGAAAACTCCCGTTTCCGCTTCGTTCTCACTCTCTCTTTTTGCTCTTTTGCCGAATTTGCCCGTGAGCGCTTCAAATCGCATAGCCAAGCTTTATTTGCTTTAAATTGGTTAGTTTCTTTTCCTTCTTTATTCTTTTTAATTTAGTCAGTTTGCATCTCTATATTTGGAACCCTAGGATAGGAGATTGCTATTGTTCTGAGGTCATTTTCTCTTCCTGAGTTCGCTTTTATCATTTTTTATTTTTAGGTAATTACTAATGGGTAAAGGAAAAGTTGTCTCTGTTTCTGGTAAGGGGAAGGAGGTAGAATATGAGGTTGAGGTCAACCGTTATAGTTGGGTTAGTGATGAGGTTAAGGGGGTAGCCTCAATTTTTAATGATAGGGAATCGGTTCGTAGGTTTAGAAGGGCTTGTTTAGTGTCATGCTACAGTGAGAACGTGGTAGAATGCATTCCTTGTGGTGCTAATGATAGGGTTTGTAAGTATAGAGAGGATAGCAATGATGCTGACTTTATTTATATGTACATAGACTTTTTTGAAAAATTAGATATTAGGGTTCCCCTTACCCGTTTTGAGGAGGAGTGCTTAAACAAGGTTAATGTTGCCCCTTCTCAACTTCACCCGAACAGCTGGGCTTTTGTCCGAGCATTCGAGAATTTGTTCACTATGCTCGGTCATGAACCTAGCGTGGATGTGTTCTTTTATTTTTTGCAGGTTAAAGGGGTTGATAAGGGGTCTTGGGTTTCTTTTAGTAGTGTACCCCGAAAAAAGTTGTTGAGCTTGCTAACCTCTAACTTTAAAAGGTTCAACGATAAGTTTATAAAGTTGAGGTCTGTCGAGTCCGAGTTCCCCTTCTTTTTAGATTCTGATGGCCTTGAAAGGTTTCCTTTGTATTGGCAACACAATCTTCGCCAAATATTGAGAGTAGAGTATAGTTCTCTTTCCCCTTCGGACCAGATGGTGGTGGATTTCCTGGAGGAGTGTGTGAGTCCTAGCTCTCCACTCTCTTGTGGAATTTTATTGGAGTGGGGTTTGGATAATGAGAGGGTTCTCAAACATATAGGCAGTACTTCCGAGCAATTGTCTTTTGTTTTCGTCCTTCTTTCTCTTTATTATATTGGTTGTTAATTTATGTTGGTATTCTCTTTTTCAGGCGAGATGGCCCCAAAGCTAGGTCCTAAAGAGTTGGCTGCTTTGAAGCGCCAATGGAAAGTGGTGGTGGAGGAGAGCCAAGTTCCTCCTGTTTCTCCTGGGGTTGGTTCAAGTTCAGGGACTCCCACTGATCCAAACCCTTTGAAGGAAAGAAAAAGGGTGAGGTTCACTACTGGTCCCTAGGAGAAAGAGCAAATACCTTCACTCTCACTTCCTGCTCTTGCCGAAGCTGCCGAGGTGAAGGATTTTCTTCAATCAGTGACTTCCTCAAGTCTCTGGAGCCTCCAGTTCCCCACCCCTGAGTTCATAGATCAACAGTTCGCTTAGTAATAGTTGACCGACTATGATGAATGAGGAAGAGGCTTGGTAGTGACTTTTCACAATGATGTGGTACAATAACTTCTTATTCTTCTTTTTAAATAAATAAGTGACAATGACACACATAGGAGTAACAATAGACAATTCTTAAAGGTTTGAAAAATATTGTATTTTAAGAAGTATATGTGAAGTAAAGATTAATTAAATTTAGGCTCCAAAGCATTTTCATTATCATAATAATAAATATATCCTATATCTAAATTTTTTTTACTTGAAAAATTAATTTAATGTATTACATACAATTTTATGAGGTTAAACATTTTTCATAATTTAAATAATAAAGATAAAGAAGGGTGTTATAGAGAAATTAATTAATAAGGTTGTTCAGTAGATGTGGCAATAATTGCCACTCCTCAAAATTAAATACCAAAACAAATCTCACCTGATGATGAAAATTTACTCTGCTCTGAGTAATACCCTTCTTTGAGTATGCCCAAATCAGTCATTGCAAAATATGAACACCAGTCACATGCAAACAATAAATCATTACCTTCACTCTTATCTTATTCAACTCCTTACTTTTACAATTAAAATAAAAACCTAATGCTCTTATGAGTGTTTTTAGGGGTTTTGGGAGCATGTTACCTCAAGTGTTGTGGGGTCTTTGAGAATTTACTTTTATGTTATTCTTTATACTTGAAAAAATCTAGTTTATTTAATTTGCTTATTTTTTTTAAAGTGGATTTCCATAAATTGTACAACTCTATGTTACATTGATAAGATCTAATTTGTTTTAAATTAGACTTTTTGTTGAACTTGGATGTAGATATGCATATTTGTTATACTAGATAAATTGGTCATTAAGAATTGCTCTCTTTGTTTCAACTCCACCTCAAACCCCACCCTAAATGCAAAAGGAGTTTCATTTTTTTAACGAGAAAATAAAAGGAAGGTAGGGGTGGAGGAGTCAAAGTGGGTTAGGGGTAAGGATGGACTTGAAGGAAATAGAGATGGGTTGAGAAATGAAATGGAAACAAAAAAGATAAGGGGGTAGGAGTGGGGTGAGAGGAATGGGTAATGAGAGTGAGATGGCGATTATGTTTACCACTTAGTCTTTGTTATAGATTTTATCAAACCAAGCAACCCAATATTAATTGCATCAATTGAAAAATTTTAGGCACCCATCAACTTGTTCTGGTGAAAAGATATTGTCATTGCAAACAGAAGTTAATTTTCATCATAGTCACACCTACATGTAGCTATAGCACCAATTTACTTTTCCAAAACATATATATTTATTATTAGTTTTGCTTTCCTAGCAATGAAGTAATTATTATTTTATTGTGCACTTTAGCTGATAAGAAGTTATGTTTGTATTGTGGTAACTACACCAACGTACAATGAAATTATAAAATTATAAAAATGTCCTCTTCCTTTTATTATGTGTGTTGTGCCATGTTTGTAAGTTATATTTGAGTGTTTTCTAATATCAAGTTTGTATTAGAGCTAGTTAAATCCAACACCACTTTGTTTAGAGAGTGTGCGAGCAACAAAAGTGTTCTCAAATAGTTATTTTCTCTAGTTCCATTGTGGCAAACAATTACAATATCATTTGGTCAAGTCTCAAATTAGATGAGAAATTGGATTACAATTGTTGGGAAACTTTGATGGTAACTCACTTAAGGGCTCAGAATATTGGAGCCTTGTTAATCTAGGCATACAAGAAAGAGCTGATGCAGCTGCTGAAAGAAGAGATAATTGGTATTGTTACAAATTCATCTAAGGGTAGATTATTTGGTGTTTGTCAAAATTGTAAATGCCAAAACTGCCAATGAAGCATTGTATATTTTTAAGCTATCTTATGAAGGTGCAAAGAAAGCACAAAAATCAAAATTGCAATCCCTGCCGAGAGAATGTGAAAGGTATAGAATGTTTAGCTAAGAAATTGTTGATCAACATTTTTCTTGTGTTACTGACATTGTTAATAAGATGAGAGTCTATGGAGAGAAGATTCCAAACAGTACTAGAGGTGTTCGCGCTGTGGTTTGGATCGATTTTGAACTATAAAGTCATCCAAAGCTAAAATTTTATATAGTGCGGTTTGAATTGTATGATTTCCACTTTGCAATCCAATGCAATTTACAACGGTTTGGATTTGATTGGATATGCAATTTATTTTCTTAAAAAAATTGTAACATGACAAAAAATAAAAATATTTCGTTACATCATATGAGTCTGAGACTTAGTTAAGCAACTCCATTGCAACTTGTGTTATGTAGAATTAGTCTCATGAACACACTTATGAAACAATGAGTCACTCAATTTTTTTCACTTGAGTTAGTTAATGTTAGTCTTCCTTTTTTATCCATTTAATCATATGTGTGAGCTGTTGTTTGAGTCAGATCTTGTAATTATTAACGGTAATGGGCCACTAGAAGCAAAAATGGGCTTAAAATAAAGTGGACTCAATTAAACATATGTATGAAATGGGCTAGACCACTTGTTGGACTAATTATGTAGTATTTGGTTTGGTTTAGATTGGATAGGTTCTTGTAATGCCAAACACAAGTTGAACCAAACCGCAAGAAAATTGCGGTTGAAATCCAAAATCATCCAAAATTATATGATTTTGATCAATTTTTGGATTGGACTAGATTGAATGAGCAGTTTAGATTAGATTGGATTGCATCTGAATACCCCTAGATAGAACAGTGGTAGAGAAAATTTTACACACCATGTCGATAAAGTTTGATAATGTAGTGACTATAATATTAGAGTTCCACGATACAAATAAAATGACAATTGCAAAATTGCAAGGCAATATAGAAAGCCACATCAACATAATTTTGGAGAATACAAAAAAACAAAAAAACAAAACAAAAGAAGCCTTCATGAGTAAGATGAATCTAAATTATGATGTTGAATTAAGCTATGATGGAAAAGCAAGAGGTCATGGCTACAACAATCAAGGTAGACAAAGAGGAGGTTTCAGAGAAAGAGGTCATGGCAATAATTATAGTCAAGGAAAATGCAACAATTTTATACCACCTAGTCAAGGAGAAGGTGGAAATTTTGGGCCTGCTAGCAAAGCAAAAAGAAGTGTTAATTATTACTAGGAGATAATGAATTTCAATTGCTTCAACTGCAGGACATTTGGACACAAAGCTGTGGATTGTAGATTCAGACTGATGAGTCAAAATAATTTCAACAATCAAGCAAATTTTTGCCTAAAGCCAATGCTAAAATGTTGGTGAGAATTTTAATTCACAAAGTCTATTTTTGACAAGCAATTCTTTTTCAAAAGATGAAAATACATGGTATTTGGATACTGGTTATAGCAATCATATATGTCGCAAAAAGGAATTATTTTCTACACTTGATAAGTCAGCTAAATCATCTACCACATTTGGAAACAATACAAATATTCCTATTTTATAAAAAGGTCACATAGAACTCAAGTTGAAAGATGACTCTAACGATCTATTTCTGAGGTATTGTATGCTCCTAGACTTTATCAAAATCTGTTGAGTATAAGACAGTTGTTAGAGAAAGACTATAACATACAAATCTATTAATGTTATTTCACAATAATTGATAAGGATGAGAGATTTATTATAAAGGTAGAAATGACTTTAAATAGGCTTTTCCCACTGAAAATGCAGCAAGAAAACTTTTCCTACTTGAGAAAATTTTCCTATTATGCGTTTTGGGCACTTTTATTTTTATGGATTGAATTATTTTTCAAGAAAAAAATTGTTTATGGTTTTTTGGTTGTTGAAATTCCTAACTGTGTTTGTGTGATTCGTCAATCAAGAAAAAACATAGAAGTTCATTTCCTGTTGGAAAACCCTACAGAACAAAGAAGTTATTAGAGACTATACACTTAGATCTGTGCATTATTGATGTACCAACTCATGGTGATAGTAAGTATTTTATCACCTTTATTGATGATTTAAGTAGGAAAACATGGGTACATTTTCCTAAACAGAAATCAGAAGCTTGTGATACCTTTAAGTTATTTAAAGCATTTGTGGAAAAACAAAGTGGTTGCAAAATCAAGATTCTTAGAATAAACATGGTAGATGAATATCTTTCCTGTGAAAATTTCTTTAAGTAGCATGGAATTCAATATCAGTTGAGAACTAGATATATTCCCCAGCAACTAGAGTAGTAGGAAGCAAGAAAAAGTCTATCATGGATATGGTCAGATGCATGCTAAGATTCAAATAAATGCCTAAAGAATTTTGGGTAGAAGCAATTTCTACTGCAATTTATCTTTTGAACAGATTCGCTACTAGGAGTATTCATGATAAGACACCAGAAGAAGCATGGAGTCAAAGGAAATCATTAGTATATCATCTCAGAGTTTTCAGGTGTATTGCTGATACCCATATGCCATAATAGCTAAGGAAGAAGCTAGACAACAAAGATTATGAATCGGTGAATCATGAAAAAGCTTCTAATGATGAGAATTAGAGAAAAGCCATGGATGAGGAGATTCATATGATTGAAAAGAACGATAAATGGGAGCCAATAGATTTACCTATAAAGAAAAGGCCAATTGGAGTAAAATGAGCGCACAAGACTAAATACAAGCTCAATTGTGAGATTGATCATTTTAAGGTTAGATTAGTTACAAAAGTTAGCTATTGATTATTTTGAAGTATTTGCTCTTGTTGCTAAATTAGAAATAGCTCCTATTATTATTTCATTATCTACTCAAAATAAGTTCAAGATATATTAGATGGATGTTAAGTCTGCATTTATGAATGACACTTTGGAAGAAGAAGTATATGTTAAGCAACTTAGAGGTCATGTAGTCCCTCAAGAAGAAGATAAAGATTATAGATTGAAGAAAACTCTGTATGGTTTGGAACAAACACTGAAAGCTAAGTGTGGTATAAGAAGATTGACTTCTATTTCATTGAAAATGATTTTCGGAGATGTCCTTTTGGATATGATTTGTACATTGAATCAATTGAGCTTGGTGATATTCTTATTGTATGTCTACATATTCATGACTTGATTTTCACTAGCAATAATTTGAAGATGATTATACAATTCAAGGAGGCTATGGAGAAACACTTTGAAATGACTCATTTTGGCTTGATGTCCTATTTTCTTAGCATTGAAGTCTCTCAAAAGAATTATGGGATTTCTAATTTTCAGAAGAAATATGCTAATAACATTTTCAAAAAATTCATATGGAAAATTCAAAGTCAGTTGCTACTTCAGGTGAAGATAAATTGAAGCTGATGAAGGAAAATAAAAGAAGAACTGCAAATCTCACTTACTACAAAAGCTTGATTGGAAGCTTGAGATACTTAATAACAACCAGGTTAGACATAGTTTTCGGAGTTAGATTATTCAACCAATTTTATGGAGAGCTATGTGTCTATTATCTGCAAACAGTAAAACAAATTCTTCGATATATCCAAAGTTCCTTGAATGATGGAATATTTTATGAAAATAATGATGTTGTTAAACTTGTTGAATATACAAACAATAATTGGGCAAATTACATAGAGACAAGAAAAGGCAGTTTGGGATTTGTTTTCCATCTTGGATCATTAGGTGTAGTATCAAGCTCATCAAAGAAACAACAAACTCATTGATGCATTTTCTACAACTGATGTAGAATTCATAATAGAAAAAAGTTGTGCCACATAGGCAATATGGTTAATGAAAAATTCTTAAGGTGTTAAATCAGATTCCTACAGCAATATTCTGTGACAACAAGTCAGCAATTACGCTTTGAAAAATCCACTATTTCATGGGAAGTCCAAGCATATTGATATTCAATTTTGCAAGGTTCAGGAACCGGTAATTGATAAAGAAATATTGATTGATTATTATCCTACTAAAAATCAAATTGCAGATGTTTTTATAAAACCATTAAAGATTGAGTTATTTTATAAGTTGAAGAAAATGCATGGAATAATCAATCTTTCAAGCTTGATTTAAGGGAAACAATATAAGAGATTTTATTAAACCAAGCAACTCAATATTAATTGCATCGATTGAGAAATTGTAGGGCCCTATCAACTTGTTGCAGTCAAAAGATATTTTCATCACTAATAGAAGCTACTTTTCATAATAGCCACACCTACACATAGCTGCAACACTAATTTACTTTTCCAAAGCATATCTAGTTATTATTAGTTTTCTTTCCTAGTAATGAAGTAAGTATTATTTTATTGTGTACTTCAACCTATAAAAGGTTGTATTTGTATCGTAGTATCCATACTGACATACAATCAAGTTATCAAACTATAAAATTTCCTCTTCCTTTTATTAAGTGTGTCGTACCTTGCTTGTGTGTTATATTTGAGTGTATTATAATATCAGTTTTTTGGTCACAGGTGATAAAAGACTTGAGGTGTCTATATATTTGCAATTGTTAAGGACTTCAGAATTAATTTTAGGTCAAATTCATTTTGTCCTCTGAACTTTAGGTTGTGTACAGTTTGCACCCTAGCATTTCAAAATGTGGATCACGATCCCTTAGGCTTTCTAAATAGTGCAAAACACTACATTTTGTTGAGTTGACATCTATTTCCACCATAAAGTAGTCATGTACATATCATGTTAAAAGGACAAAAATATTATTCATTTTAATCAAATTTCCCAACCATAAAGCCTCCTACACTAAAAAACAGATAAAAATATCCTTTTGTTAAAATTAAACTCTAGCACCCAAAGGATATTTTTGTCCATGTATAAATGGAAGAGGGTTTAGGGTTTGGAAACTTGATTAAAAGGAATGACATTTTTGTCTATTTAATTGTGTATATGATATGTACACGACTACTTAATGGTGGAAATGGATATTGACTTAACCGAATGGGATGTTTTGCACTATTTGAAAAATTTAGGATGTTATAATACATGTTTTGAAAAGTCAAGGTATAAACTATACATAATCTAAAGTTCAGCAAGATAAAATGTATTTTACCCTTAATTTTATTTCTACCTTTAGACAACTTAGGTGTGGCAACTTTCTGGACTCCTTGACTAACCTTTGCAACATTCAGGTAGATCTTTATGGCAATGATGGCTTGAACTGATACGGTTTTTAAGAGCTAGACCAAATAGAGAGATAAGCAAATATCCTTGGTGGCCTTCACATTGTGGAGAATTTGGCTAGCCCAAAATTTGAAGACTTTTGAGAACAAAGATATATCAGTAGCAGAAATCTGTATAATGGCTTTGCAACTAATTGAAGAATTTCCCTCCCATAAAATAAACATGTCTCTTCTTCATTAGACTTATCCATGTTTTGGATGACTGGGAATGCCCATTTCTTTTGTTTTTATGTGGTTATGTTTTGAATGCCACTCTTGTAACAGCTACCTATCTTTGATTAAAAAAAAAAAAATACCAACATGTTGATAGGTAATATTGTTTGAGATTAATTTGAGATTTTACTTTTTTTTTGTTTTCTTTTTCAACAAATTTCTATTTTTTTGTCCAGACAAAATTTTTTCTTATAATCGGAGATAACGTTTCCCTTGTTTTTTTTTTTCCCTTTTGTTCGAAGGTTTCCACTTTCCAGTTTCCTAGAAATGGACCTTTCTCTTTTAGGTAAATAGAAATTAACCCTTCTTTACTTCATTTTGTTCTACATTAAACCAAATGCAAAGTAGGAAAAGTAGAGAAAGGTCATAGCCACAAATAAAATAAAGCCCAAAAGGTGGTTGAATAGCTATTATGACATGTAAGCATTTCAATACCCAATTTCTCAAAATAGGAAATTAAAAAACAACAAATATCATGTAAGCCTTGGTATTAAGTATTAACCAAGTGATAACAAAAATTAACCAAGTGATAACAAAAAGACAGTGCCACCAATGCACGCTTTACGTCTTCATTGTCCCACCTGGGAGTTTAGCCATCATAATGAATATCACATATAATAAAATTTAGGTTTAAATAATCCGCTAGTTTTTTATAGTTTCACTGAATTTTTAATTGGGTCCCTACATTTTAAAAGTATTCATTTGGGCCCCTATATTGAAAATAAATATTTAATTAGATCCCTGACCCTATCACCTGTTATAAAAAAGTGAGTTAACCGAATATTCCCAGAATATTCTTTTATTATAATTTTATATTAAAAGAAACAATTTAATTGGTGAAGCACTGGGAAACTTCCGCCAATGCCACCTTCTTATCCGAAGAGCCAACAATGACAGTGGACTCCCAACCACCACGAAGCTACGGGGACACCACCAATCTCACCGCCGCTACTCCTCATCCACTACCACCCTCCTCCTGATATCACCATCGTGAGTTGTGGCATAACACACTGCAAACTGCCACTATTCAGCCTGGACAGAGGCAAGAAATCATCCCAACATTAATCATCAAAACACAAGCAACCACCAAAATCCAAGAAAATTAAGAAAAAAGGAAGGTAGGTGAGCTTTTTTTCAACCACCCATCAGCATCACAAACAAGAAACCTTCACTTCTGTTCTTTATTTGTGATCGCTCCCCCTCTATTATTTGAAACCACACGAAACTCCTTTTGTTCTCTTTCTCCATCCCCATGCCCCTTTGCCAGCACCACCGCCCTTTCCCAAATCAACAAAGCTCCAATCCTTCGAAACTAAAATCCCTCACCCACACACAATAAGTTCTAGTCAAATCTAGACACAAAATAAACCAAATGCACTCACACACAATAAGCTTGAGTTCTGTTGATATTAATTTCAATATGAAATGATAACAGAGGGTGAATCATAAAAGGAAATACTAGGGAAGAAGCTGGGGATCTTGCTGGTAGATTGCGGAGGAGGCAGATCATGGAGCAGGGGTGGTGGGCTTAGGCAGAAGAAGCTGGGGAAGAAGTCGACCAATGTGTAACAGCTAGTCCACCACGGCCAACATTCGATGACGACGATATGGGTGGCCATGCCCACGGTGCGCACAAGAAATGACAAAGGCATATAGACAAAGGGAGCGCAAACGAGAAAGGGGGTGACGTTGGAGATCTTGGTGCCAAGCTCTTCCATCTTCTTAGGGATGGCGATGACAGCAAGGGCACGGAGGTGGGTGGCATGGTGGGAGATGGGGTGGAAGTGGAAAAAGAAAAAGAAAAAGAAGATGAAGATGAAGAATGGGGAGAAACGGAAGCTGGGCAAGATGGGGCGAAGTGGGGACTTTGTTGTAATTTTATAGTATTTTAATGTGTAATTTTTGTATAAACTATATTAAAAGAGTGTATTAATATATATGCTATTTTTAGCCATAAATGTCTATTATGCATATATTGAATAATTTAGATCAATGAGATTTATGGTACACCTTGCTTCATTAGATGCACTATAGCATTGCTGGAAATATTTTTGTAACGGTGGTTAATGGCACAGACCCAATTAAATTTTTTTTGAAAAAATAGGGACTTAATTAAAAACTTTTAAATTATAGGGACCTAATTGAAAATTGAATAAAATTATAGGGATATACGGCATAATTAATCCTAAAATTTAAGTGAAGCCATTTAAGAGCAGGCCTAACTTTTAATTTATTTAGGTTTGATTTAAATTAACGATGCCTAGCTATATTCTTTGAAATCGATGGATGTGTGAATATATAATGTAATGCAATTATTATAGTTACTATAGAACTTAGAAAAGAAAAGGAGAACCTATACTATTTATTTGTCTCCTTAATGCTTTCTGGACACACGCATCAACAACTTGCCCAATGAAAAGAAAAACTCCCATTTTCCGATTGTAACACATGGTGATGCCACATTTAACCTTTCAATTTATAATAACGGTCCCTTTCATAGCTATTTTAGTTGGAAAATTGATTATGAAATTGTAAAGAGGGTCCACACAGAAAGGAGGAAATTAAAGTAAAGACAAAAAAAGACTACACAATAACTAAAGAGACCCAATAACTAGAATAGCTAATTAATAACAAAATAGATAAATTTTATTTTAATTTTACACAAAAATATAGAAATTGGAAAACAATCAAACTTACAAAACTATGAGAATGAGATATACTCATGAACCAATATCCTACTCATGAAGCTCTTCATCATAGTTCAAGCTTGAAAATTCAAAAGGAAGAAGAATTGGGAAATGAAAATAAATGGTAAAATACCGCAAACCACCTCTGCCACCAACCACCTGTTTCCCAATCGATATCCCTTCTTACCACAGTTATAGCATGTGATCCTTTCCAGCTTTCCCTTGCCCTTCTTGTCTTTTCCAAGGTTGATTTCTCTTCTTCTCTTTAATCTGCCTCTCGAGGCTTTGGACATCTTCTTCACTAGTATGGAGATCTCATCTCCATCTTCTTCTTCTAACTCATCCTCAAATTCTTCCTCATCATCAGAGGCTTCAGCAACTTTCATTGCCTTACCTTTATTTTACTTCTGATGAAATGTCTACAAGGCTATATATTTGCTCTTCCTTAAGGATTCACCATGTATTTCAAAGAGCACTGCCTTATGGGTTTTGAATGACCTAATGAGTGCATCCAAGCCAAGAGTTTGAAAGTCTTTGGCATCAATAATCGGTGTGACCTTAAGCAGCCATTTTTTAGGAAGGCTTTTGAAAATTTTTCTAACCATTTCAGAGTTAGAATACTTTTTGCCCAATCCCTTTAGTGGTTTATGATATGCATAAACCTTGTTGTCATGTCATCAATACTTTCTTGTTCACTCATCTTGAACATTTCTTATCAATGGACTAACAGGCTTATTTTTGTTTCTTTAACTAGATCAGTTCCTTCATACAACATGTGTAGTCTATCCCATATTTCCTTAGTTGTGTCACAAGTAATAATTTTATCATATTCAACTTTGCCTAGTGCACACATGAATAGATACTTAGTTTTAGAGTTCAACTAAACTCTAGGTTTGTATTGCTCTGTCCACCTACTCCAAGGGACTTCTCTTGAGGTGGAGGGTGATTCTTCAGTTTTGGAAACCTCTTCTATTAGAACATAGTCTCCTTCCTATATGATTTCCAGTCAAGGCTTGCGCATTTTATGAATAGCTCTATGTGATGTCTCCAATATGCATAGTCCCCACATCAAAGAATGGTGGTTTGTTAATAGAGTGTCCTTCTACAATGTAGATATTCTGTGCCATTGTCCCTTAGGATCTTTGTCCTTTGCAGTCATTAGAGTGCTCAACCCCTTAGAGGCCTAAGCTCTAATTCTACTTGTAGGTAGAAAACACACGAGAAAAGGGATTGAATCGTGCTTCGCCTTTCTTTCCCTCTTACTTTTTGAAAAAACTTAAACAAATTACTATCTAGTATCAAACTTGAAGTGCAGCGAAAACATCCTTAGATATGTCAGAAAGTAAACTTTTTGATCTTGGATATATATATATATATAGTAAAATACGTAAGAGCAAGCTTTCTAGAAAACACAAAATAATAAACACAGGGAAGTAAATAAATAAGAGATGAAGGAGAAGAGTATAATGCTCAAGAGTTTTTATACTGGTTTGGTCAATCCTGCCTATATACAGCTCTCAATAGCTATTGAGTTCGACTAAAACCCTTTTCTCAACCCGAGAAAGTTGGATAGTCTTTCCAGTAGCATTCCTAAGTTAAACCAATGACCAGCAAGTACATTCTACTGACATAACTTGAGTAGTCTTTAACCAACCTCTCCAAGCTAAACCATGACCTATAGTTCACTTCAACTATCGTGCTACAAGTAGTCTTTACTTAGCCTCTCCATGCTAACTCACACTGATCACTACTGGATCGAGGATACAAAGATTTGTGTTTGGATGTGCCACTCAAACTAACATACACTTAAGTTTTCGTAATATGTACATTAATAGACCTGGGAAAAACTTGAATGACTTTTTTATAAGATTCTTCCTTAGAAGAACGTAGAAAGAAGATTTTTACAAATAAGAAACTAGTTACAAGAAGTAATGAAATTTACAGAAGAGGTAAGGAGAAATTTTCTCAATGTTTCAGCACTTATACACCATCAAAGTCTTCTTTATTATAAGCACATCATCTCTATTTATAAATAATTTGCATTTATGACTGTTGCCTTTAATCAATTGTCCAAGTGACATGTGTTGATCATCTATTTGTGTCATAAAAAAGTAGTCTAGAGGATTAGCTTGTTTGTCAATGCTGTTGTAGAAGTCGTTGTGAAATAGAGGTTTCTGAGGTTACTTTTAGAAACTATTTTTTACTTTCTGAATGAGATTTCTAAACTTTTTCTTTGAGAAGCTGAAGTCTTGACCAAGTTGGTAGAATAGATGGCTCGTCAGTCTGTGACCGGGTTTGACTTTAAATTTGAATTTCAAATTTCCCTCATTTTCTTGTAAAGTGCACTGTTTCATAGTAAAGTGAACTTTTTGAAGTGCACTATCAGTTTCTTAATATTTCTTGGATCTTCCAACCTTCAATCAGAGCTTGTAGATGATGAAATAATTGTGATCATGATGATTGAAGGTTGTAGAACACATTGGCTTCAGAGATGAATAGAAATCCTTACTTTAAGTGTGTACTTTCCGAAGTAACATGCTACTTGATAAAGATTCATGCTTTGATTTCTTATATACAATGATTTTCTTCAGACCGTTAAGCATGTATATGTTCATTTCACGATATAATTTTCACTTACATTGAATTTGTATCTCTTTAAATGAAATAAATCATGTTTGCACATAAAAAATTTAAATTATTTATGCTTTAGGAAATGTGTTATGCTAACGAAAGAACATGTTTAATACTTCAAGAAATTCAAGGTAGACATTAGTTATTCTTCACAATATTTTCTCAAAACATTTCCCATTTACGCTTTTTGAAAGGTTCTTGAGCTAATAGTATATGTTGAGCAGCCTGCAGATTATATAGTTCCTCGAGAAGAAGATAAGGTTTATAGATTGAAGAAAGTTCTATAAGGTTTGGAACAAACACCAAGAGTGTGGTATAAGAAGATTGACTCTTATTCCATTGAGAATGATTTTCAGAGTTGTCCTTTTGAACATGATTTCTACATTAAATCAGTTGAGACTGGTAATATTCTTATTGTATGTTTTTATATTGATTATTTAATTTTCACTTGCAATAATTTGAAGATGATCACAAAATTCAGGGAGACTATAGAGTAACACTTCGAAATGACTAATTTGGGCTTGATGTCCTATTTTCTTGGCATTGAAGTCTTTCAAAAGAATGATGGGATTTTTATTTCTTAAAAGAAATATGCTAATGACATTTTGGAAGAAATTTCATATGAAAAATTCAAAGCTAATTGCTACTCCAGTTGAAGAAAAATTGAAGCTAATAAAGGAAGATAAAGGAAGAACTGCTAATCCCACTTACTATAAGAGCTTGATTGGAAGCTTAAAATACTTGACAACAGCTAGGTCAGACATAGTTTTTGGAGTTAGATTGTTGAACCAATTTATGAAGAAGCCATGTGTCTATCATCTGCAAATAGTAAAATGAATTCTTCAATATATCAAAGGTTCCCTGAATGATGGAATATTTTATGAAAATATTGATATTCTAAAACTTGTTGAATTTACAAACAGTGATTGGGCAAGTGACATAGAAATAAGAAAAAACACTTTGGATTTGTTTTTCATCTTGGATCATCAAGTGCAGTATCATGGTCATCAAGTAAACAACCAATTGATGCACTTTCCATAGCTGAAGCATAATTCAAATTAAGAAAAAAATTTAAGGTGTTAAATTAGAAGCAAAGTTTTCCTACAAAATATTCTATGACAAGTCAATAATTACACTTTGAAAAAATTTGATATTCTATGGGAGGTCCAAACACATTAATATTCAATTTCACAATATTCGGGAATCAGTAGTTGACGAAGAAATATTGATTGATTATTGTCCTACTAAAATTCAAATTGCAAATATTTTTATAAAATCATTGGAGATTGAGTTATTTTAACTTGAAGAAAATGTTGGAATAATCAATCTCTTAAGCTTGGTTTAAGGAAAACAATATCAAAGATTTTATTAAACCAAGAAACTCAATATTAATTGCACCGATTGAGAAATTGTAGGCATTCATCAACTTGTTGTGGTGAAAAGATATTTTCATCACATATAGAAGCTAGTTTTCATCATAGCCACACCAACATTTAGCTGCAACACCAATTTACTTTTCCAAAGCATATCTAGTTATTATTAGTTTTCCTTTCCTAGCAACAAAGTAAGTATTATTTTATTGTGTACTTTAGCCTATTAAAGGTTGTGTGTGTACCATGGCATCCATACCAACATACAATCAAGTTATCAAATTATAAAAATTTCCTCTTCCTTTTATTAAGTGTGTTGTGCCACATTTGTGAGTTATATTTGAGTATATTCTGATATTAGTTTTTTTGTCGCATGTGATAAAGGAGCTGAGTTGTCCATATTTTGCAAATGTTATGGACTTCAGAATTAATTTTAGTTAAAATTCATTTTGCCCCCTAAATTTTAAGTCATGCACAGTATACACTATGATTTTTTAAAATGTGGATCGCGACACTTTGGACTTTTTAAATAGTACAAAACACTCGTTTACGTTAAGTTAACATCCACTTCCACCATAAAATGGTCATGAACATATTATGTGCAAAATTAAACTGACAATAAAAATTATTTATTTTAATCAAATTTCCTAATTATAAACCCTCCTTCACTTAGAAACGGACCAAAATATCATTTTGTTAAAATCAAAATCTAGATTTTAATAGTATTGTTGTCCATTTTTAAGTGGAAAAGGGTTTAGGGTTTGGAAGCTTAATTAAAAGGAATTACATTTTTGTTTGTTTAATTGTACATATGACATGTACATGACTAATTAATGGTGGAAGTAGATGTTGACTTAACCAAATGGAGTGTTTTGCATTGTTTGAAAAATCCAGGATATCGTGATACATGTTTTGAAAATCATGGTATAAACTGTACATGATCTAAAGTTTAGGGAAATAAGATGTATTTTACTCTTAATTCAATTTCAATTACCAACATGTTAATAGGTAACATTGCTAGGGATTAATTTGAAATTTTACCTTATTTTTTTGTTTTCTTTTTCAGCAAAATTCTCTCTCTTTTGTCTGGACAAAACTGTTTCCTATAATAGGAGATAACGTTTCCTCTTTTTTTTTTTTTTTTCCTTCCTTTTGTTCTAACCTTTCCACTTTCCAGTTCCCTAGAAATGGGCCCTCCCTTTTTAGTACATAGAAATTAACCCTTCTATACTTCGTTTCATTGTGCATCAAAACAAATGCAAATAGGAAAAGTAGAGAAGGGTAGTAGCCACAAATAAAATAAAGCCCAAAAGGCGGTTGAACAGCTATTATGTCATGTAAGCATTTCAATACCTAATTTCTCAAAATAGGAAATTGAAAAACAACAAATATCGTGTAAGCCTTGGTATTAAGTATTAACCAAGTGATAACAAAAAGACAGTGGCGCCAGTGCACGCTTTACGTCTTCGTTGTCCCACCTGGGAGTTTAGCCATCGTAATGAAGATCACATACAATAAAATTTAAGTGAAGCAATTTAAGAGCAGGCCTAACTTTTAATTTATTCGGGTTTGATTTAAATTAACGATGGCTATATTCTTTGAAATCGACGGATGTGTGAATATATAATGTAATGCAATTATTATAGGTACTACAGAACTTATAAAAGAAAAGGAGAGCCTATACCATTTGTTCGTTTCCTTATGGTTTGTGGACACACGCATCCACAACTTGCCCGATGAAAAGAAAAAACACCCATTTTCTGATTGTAGCACATGGCGATGCCAGCATTTAACCTTGAGTTTATAACAACGGTCCCTTTCATGGCTATTTTAGTTGGAAAATTGATTATGAAAATGTAAAGAAGGTCCACACGGAGAGGAGGAAATTAAAGTAAAGAAAAAAGACTACACAGTAACTAAAGAGACCCAACAACCAGAATAGCTAATTAATAATAAAATAGACAGATTTTATTTTACTTTTGCACAAAAATATAGAAATTGGAAAACAATCAAACTTACAAAACTATGAGAATGAGATAGACACATGAACCAATATATCCTACTCATGAAGTTCTTCATCATAGTTCAAGCCTGAAAATTCAAAGGAAGAAGAACTGGGAAATGAAAACAAACGGCAAAATACCACAAACCACCTCTGCCACCAGCCACCTATTTCCCAAACCGCCACCATTCTTTTCTTGAGCACTTGATGAGGTTGTACCCTTCTTAGCACTACCTGAAACATATTAGACACAGTTTTTTATTTTCAACTTCAAAGAACACAGCAGAGGATTGATTAAAAACACAACAACAACGATAATAATAATAATAATTACCACTGGGAACTGGAGCGGAACTGTTGGTCTTGGTGGATTTTTCAAACCCTTCAAACACCTTAGCATCGGGAGAGTTAGGTGCCAAATGCAAAAGATCTGAAAGAACCCAAAACCAACCCATTTGAATTCATGACCATATCAAAATAAATTGACATAAATATAACATGATCACCATGACAGATAGATTCTTTTTTTTTTTCTCATGTATTTTCAGGGGTACCCCTCTCCCTATTACTGGGGAAGGAGACTAATCCTCTTTAGATGTAATCGCTAATCAGGCATGCCCTCTTAACTAGTGTTCTCCCCCATGAATGGAACCGAGACATCCTTCCAAGAGCCATGGTGTCTCTGCCACTACGGCGACTCTTGTTGGTGATCACATGACAGATAGATAGATAGACAGACTTACCTACGCACTGAGATATATTAGCCGGTGCGTGGCAAGCACTTGGTAGTTGCACGGCAAGGGTGGCATTGATCTTGAGGCCAAGGTTGGGGTCATCACGATCTTTTATGAGGATACAGATGCATTTCTTGCTCTTTTCAAGGACCACTTTGAGGCCACTGCAGCAGTCTATGGTGGGGGCCTTGGCTTCACCACCAACATAAGGAATGCAGCCAGCTAGCCCAACTAGTTTGTCAGCACATTCTTCTCTGTCTTTGGCCAAATCCGAGCTTGCAAAACCGACCAGGAGTAGCAATAAGGCGCAGGGGAGTGCGAGATCAGTCACCCTTTTGGAAACCATTGGAGATGGAGGGCAAGAAAGCCAACAAAGGAAGAGAGAGTAAAGGGACTAGGAAGTAGCTGTGAGGGGAAAGGGAATGGGATAGAAGAATAGTAGTGGTGGTGTCACTGGCTCCTTTTATGCTTTGCTTTGCTTGTGAGCTGTTACTTTACTGAGTATTTAATTACATCATAAAAGAATTATACTTCCATCATGTATTCTTGCTTCGTGTTAGTCTTAGTGGGGTCTTCCCTAGCTATCACAATTCACATGTAACCAAATTTTTGTCTCTAAACGGCTATATACCCTTTGATCCTATTAGGCAGATGGCGATATAAATGGAAGTTCTATAATAACAATAAACAAAAAAATATATTTACTGTGCATATATCCATCCTCATCCTTAAAATAATAAATTTGATGATTTTTTTATAATAATTATATATTTAATTTATATTTTTTTTATACGTTATGAAATTATATATAATTATTATGACTATATTCAGATATATTTATATCTTCATTTTTTTAAAAAAATTAGTATATTTTCATACTGTATTTATATCATACTGGATATATACTCGTATCCATTATCAGTTCATATACATCATAGCAAAACAGAAATATATATTTTATATATATATATATATATATATATATATATATATTAATCTCATTTTTGCTGATTGGGGAATGGCCAGCCTGCTGGACACATTCATCCATGCTTTTAGGCCCTACTGTGCACATTCCAAAACAAAGATGTATGAAAATTTGAGCAGCTTATTCCGCAGATTAATTCTCACCTGTCCAGGTTCACACTGTTTTTATTATGCGTTGCTTGGCTACCTGCTAGCTGTCTGTAAAGGAAAACCAATCAGCATGAGCTACAACGCGTAATTTTGTAACTCTATAATTTCTATTAAAGCAGCTTTCGCAGAAAAAGTACAGTTGTATAAACAGCTAATGTTACAAATGAATAGCTGTTCAAGGATCACATCAAAATAGGTATATATTGAAAGCTAAAACGGTGGCGAACTCGGGTTGATAGAGTGTGCTAGTGGTTGCCGCAGTAGTTAAGTCCTCAAAAGATGAGCAAGTATCATGGCAATAATAAATCTCATGATTTATGGAGACTTTAGAGAGGGATTTTCCCACTCCAGATGGTCACAATTTCTTTGGAGATTAGAATTATCACTGGGTTTGATGCCCCGACTCCACTAAAATCGGTAGTGGGAATCGAACCCACGTTCTTATAGAATGAGTCCCTTCTTACCAATTGCGCCAACCCTCATTAATTTTGCACATGGTTACAAAATTGAAGTGTCGCATTTAATTTTCTCCGTACTAAGACTGCAAAACTTCGAGAGGTAAGTTAGGCCTTGGAATCAATACAGGTTGCCATGCTCTCTATATCAAGAAGGTATATGCATTTATAAGGACCTTTCGGTGATGATAATAGATAGATGGGCTGTTGAATTGATGAACAAATGATTTTGCAGTTTGCACAGCCACTTTAGTGGCTTAGATATCGTAAAATGAAAAAGAAAAATTGAATACATCATACACTAAACGTTAGGCATCTTCAATTTGCCAGTACGTGCTAGTTGCTAAGTATGGAATCATTCTGAATTTCTGATATCAACATTTCGGTAACAAGAAATAATATATGTTGTTATTCTGTTTGATAATGTGTAACCTGACAACCCGTGACAAGTTGAAATTATTTTATTTTGTCCCGTGATTATTTTGGATCGACCCGTGATTAAGTGCATGACTTGATTATGGTAGGTTGGACCCACAGAAAATTGGTGCATACTAAACTTGAGAACCAAAATCCATCTTCCTCTTTGACAAGAAATTAGTAATTTTTTAACCATAAGACTTAGCTTTTTAAGTTTTTAATCAAAGATTTGATTTTTAATAGTGTATATAGAAATGGTTTTGAGCTCCATGTATATTATCTAAGTCAATGCTTGCTATTTTTTTTTTCATCACGCTACTTAAATGAAGCTTTAGAAATTATACAAATTTCTCTTACCCGTGTCTTTCCGACTCTTTATACTAGCTCGTGTTAAAAAAAAAAAACCCTTATACTAGAAAAACAAAAAATTTGAAGATGTTCAGACTTACAGAATGTTAATTAAATAATGAGTGAAATAAAATACTATCTCCTTTCTTAATAGAAGACTTTATTACACTTCCATTTTTTTTAAAAGAAATATTACATTTTAATTTAGGAGTGGTTATTGGTACACCCTTTAATGCATTGTCACACTCTTTTAGTAATGTTTTATTGAATATTCCTAAAATATCCTTAACTTATAATTATTATAACTTCTTGTCTATTGCCACAACCCCTCATTCATATTTTAACACAATAAGATAACAATAGCTAAAATCTACTAATCTAGTGAAGTGATAGAATCTATGAGTACAAACACTTACACGCACACGTGATACGATATGGACACAGACACGGAAACACACCAAACTCAAAAAATTACAGGACACGAACACAACATATATATATTACTTTGTTGTATGATTTTTTTTGTCTTGTTTTTGTCTGAATTTTTTTATCATGTTTTTATTGTTTTTTTATCTAATTAATTCTTCTTTTTATTTTTTGTAATCAACTG
Source organism: Dalbergia cultrata (assembly GCA_031216105.1). Classification (NCBI taxonomy): domain Eukaryota; kingdom Viridiplantae; phylum Streptophyta; class Magnoliopsida; order Fabales; family Fabaceae; genus Dalbergia; species Dalbergia cultrata. Next base: position 40,454,338 of record CM062348.1, read on the forward strand.
AAGAAATTTCAAAATAAAATGATCTAATAGCACAAGTCGAACTAAATAACTAGAGTTAGTTTTGAGCTTATGTTGGTATTAAAATTTGAAAAAAAAAAAAAAGCTTGGACATATCTGCGACATGTCCAAGCCGTGTCCACAATGAATTAGAGTTATGTATAACCGTGTTTGAGCTCAAAAAATACTTTTTAATTGGACACATACAGATATGTATCCAATATGTGTCATGTGTATGCCGTGTCCGTCACGTGTCCAACACACAGACACATCCCAAAAGTGATGTGTGCGTGCTTCTTATGACAGAATTAAGGATTAGAGAAAAGGAGCTATGACAGCAGCACCGGGAAAAAAAAATGAAGAAAAACAGAACAAAAGTAAAGTGGCAGAATCTGAGAAGAGGGGGATGTAGATCACAAAGGGGGAAAAAAGACCATAACCGAAAAAAGAAACAAGTAAAAATAGTTGATGGGAAAAAAATAAAATATCATCAAACCAATCAATTAACTAATTGACTATAATCTTTAAAAGTTCTCCGGCATGAAATTCACATCGGCAAAAACATATCCTGCTAAAAAAGCTACCCCTAATCCACCAAACCAAAAACTTAGTGACCATCCCAAACATGAAAGATCACCAAACACTTGACATAAATATCACTAAACTACTTGAAGCCATTACAGCATCAGGACTAGTGAATTGCACATTACATAAAAAAATAGCAGCGCCTCAGCCGTAGCCATCATTAGCAAAAAATGTAACAGCAAAGAGATTAGGATAAAAAAAAGCAACAGATATCCACAGAAGAGAAACACAGCGGCCAAAAAGCATTGCGGCAAAACACCAACCAAACTCAGCTATAATCATCAACAAAACATCAATTAGAATAGACGAGAAGAGAGAATGTGACATGAGATTGAATGGGTGGGTGTGGCAATAAACAAGAAGTTAGATTAATTATAAGTCAAGGGTATTTTAAGAATATTCAATGAAAAATCACTAAAAAAGTGTGAAAATAGACAAAAGGGTGTGATAATAGTTATTTCTTTTAATTTATTTACAAAATTTTTTTTATTAATTTTTCATTTTTTTTCATACTTATTAGTTCATTCTTGACCAAAATACCATTCACTAATAGTGATATATATTAAGGTTTTTTTTGTGCTTTTAATAATTGAAATATATGTGGCTTATAATAATATAAAATATTAATATATTTATACATACATGTATTTAATTTAATTTTTAAAACTTCATAGCTTAAGAAAATAACTTATTGATAGTAAAATGATTTGAAATAAATAATTTTAAAAATAAAAAATTTCATTTTTTTTAGTTGTTCATTATATATATATATATATACATATAAATTTTGTATATAGGAAATTAAGGCATGGCTTGTCTTTTGATAGTATTATTTATGATAAAATGATTAAAATGGAATGAACTATAAGGGTTTTAAATTTTTTGATAGACAAAATTATGATCAAAATAATATGAGGATGTTATAAAAAAAAAAGGAAAATTGTTTAATCAAGAATATATGATGAGATCTTATGAATGGTATAAAGATATAGATAAAAATAAGGATAAGATTAAATGGATATTTTTAACCCGACAAAGTTATTTAGATGTTAATTGGGTACCAAAATGATTATAATTGATACATTCCGAAATACCGAAATTAATCCAATTAAAGGATATTATCAAACCTCAACTAATTTTCACTTAGAACAATAAAATAAATATAGCATTTCTAATATAGATACAAGATAAATTGATATGGAAACCTCAGTAATTATCCACTTATTACTTTTTTTCCAAGTAAGTGCTTTATTATATAAACCATAATAATTAGAAAAAAAAATCACATTTTTTCTTCCTTTCCAGTAGCATTTGCGTCACTTTCTCTTCCTTATTCTCCATCTGTATTTTCAATTTTCAAACACCATAAACTCACCAAAACCTTGAACTCCACCCTTAGTTCAACACTTAAACTAGTGCAACAACACTTTCTTTACATCAAACTTAAGCTAAAACCTTCTTTTTCCCCTTCAAATCTGTTCAGCCAGCAGCATAATAGGTGCTGGAAATTGATTTTGAGACTTTAATTTGAGAAGAAAAGGCTAGAGAAAAAATTAGCAAAAAGTTTGGAAAAAATGGGAAAAATTTGTACTAAGCTTGGTGATTGTTTGACTATTTTGATGATATAAACTCTTTGAGATATATTTGAAACTATGTTTGTGAAGCTTGAAATTTATTCTTAGATGCATACATATGAGCTTGATTAGTGTAAAAGAAGTCATAGATAAAAGTCTTGTAAATATTGTTTGAATTAATGTAAGAGATTTGACTAAGTAAATGAAGTTGAATTTTTGTGAAATTAGAAAGGCCATTTCAACCATATGTGGTTAAAGAGAAAAATAAATTATGATGTATTAATCTAAGGTTTGAGATTATGGTAGTATTTAGTTAAGAGACAAAAACTTAGATTAAGTTAAAAACTACATGAGATACATAGAAATTATACAATAATATAATTAGAAAGAATTTTATAAATTCTTAAATATTAGTATTTTTTAAATATGATAATAAAGTTTCACAAACAAGAATGAAATTTTGATCTATAGAAGAAAAAGCATTGAAGTCCGAGTAAGACACTTGGTTTATTTCCTTGAAAATTATAAGAATTATCAAGTAAGGATTTCTACAAGATTCTTTTTGAAAAATCTAATAAAAGTTTAGAAGATTTTGCATAGAAATCTTACAAAAATTTATGAGATTTTTCAAAGAAATCTCTTAAGAATTTAAGATATTTTGATGAAGAGAAAAACTTATAAGAATTTAGCAGACTTTAAGAAATCTCACAACAAAAGTATGAGAACTAGAACTATGAAAAAGAAAACCCAAAGAATAATCATAAGATTTTCTAAACAAATATTTAAGATTTACATAAAGAAAGAAAACTTAGAAAATAATATATAAACAAGCTTTATATAACATTAATTGCTTGATTGTAAGCTCATAGATTCAAATTGTGATAAAAGTGAGGTATTGAGAATAGCATGTTATATGAATTGTGATCTATATAATATTGTAGTGTGAGGAACTACATCATTTGAACTATGTCAATGATCTATATAAGGTTGTAGTACGAGATATAACATCGATTGAACTATGTCATTGATCTATATAAGGTTGTAACACGAGGTGTTACATCGTTGATAATACATCAAATAAGAAATATCTTAGGAATCCTATGAGTTTTATTCTCAACCATAAATTTACTCATACAACTATGTAACTAAGTAAAGGAACAAACAAACTAATTATTATAAAAATAATCGAAAACAGATTAATTGTTTGACACTTAGTCATCACTGAGTAGTAGACTAATGTCTTTCTTGCTGAGAATCTTTAATTCTCATTCCTACAATTGTCATTTTTTCACAAAGATTGCAATGATGATGATCTTCATGGAGATTCTTAGCCAGTATAGGCATTGTAGTCCAAACTTTTTGATGAGCCGAAAATGGAAAGCTTAGTCAGCCCTTTTATTTTCTTTTAGTGAATTTTGTGTAATGCCTTATCTAGCCTAAATGGTTCCTGCAAGGTAAGGGTTTAATTTAGTTATGTACACTATTTATTTGTCAACGCATAATACAATTATATTATTTTGCTATTTTATTACAACATATTATTTATGTTTAAACTTTTCGACAAAGAGAAAAAATGTGGTTTATGGTTTTACAAAAGTAGGCCCATGTTTAATATCACATATACATTTTAAGATCAAACTGAATTAACAAGTAACAACTATTTAGATATGGCTTAAACATTACTTTATAGTAAGAAGGTGTTACACAAAGAACATAAGAGAAGAATTTTGTGATATTACAGTAAAAATATATATTACTATTGTGAAATACATAGTTAAAAAAACACAATTTTTATGTCTAAAAAATATTATAACAAAATATTCATATAATTAATTATTTTTCCTTCTAGTAATTTGTTTTCTTAATATAAATAATAATTTAAAATTAATAAATATATATATATATATTATTATAAGTCACGTATATTTTATTTTATAAAAAATTAATACGTATAATTAATATATGGTATCTTAGTAAAAAATAAAACAGTAAGCATGAGAGAATGAAAAATTAACAAAAACAAATTTAAAATGGATTAGAGTGTATTTTAGCATTATTTTATATGGGAGTGGATTATATGATTTATGGATAGAGGAACGAAGTACAAAATAATATCTCCCAAAAAACGAATTGTATTTTACTCTTCAAAAATTTGACAGTGCTGCCTGCACTAAAAATCAAGGAAATTTCACAATCACCAAGTACATTATATTAGATTTTCAGTTTTCAATTTTTCCTTATAAAAATTGAAAACAGAAAGCACCAAACCAAAGCACCAAACCAAATCGGCCTAGTTCGTTGGTCTCTCCAAAAAGTTCCAACTAATTTTTTTGTAAAATTCTATGATGCATTCGGTTTTATCTTTTATTATTTGTTTTCGTGTTTCCAAAATTTTATTAAAAAAAAATAAAAACTAAAAATGAAAATTAAAAATTAACCGGATTGACTCAACGGGTTTCTGAAAAAACCAGTGACCTACGAGCTGTCGGTTCCGATGGTTCAATCATCTCATGAAGCAGGAAAAAAAAGTCTTCTATTGAGTCATCAGCGTCGACCCGTTCGGAAAAAGGGCCTGTTGAGCCACTTCAAATCCACTACGAATCCTGTTGTGGTGTGTGGGATGAAGAGGAGGGTTGCTGCCACTGTCGTTGCTATCCATAGGGGCTTGGATGAGAGCAATCATGAGAGAGAGAGAGAGGAAGAGCAATTGAGGAAGAAAATGAAGAGCCAGTTTTGGGGGAGGACGGAGGCTTGGGGCGGCACTGTGTGTGCGTGAAATAAGAGAAAGAATTGAGGGTATCATTAGGGCTAGAGTAATGATGTTCTAACACCCAAAAAGTGAGTGTCTATTTAATAGACACACCCACTTTATAACCATTAGATATAATGAATATCCCACTTATCCTTAACATTCATCACATCTAATAGTTATAAAGTGGGTGCCTGAATAGACACCAACTTCTTATGTATTAGAATATCATTACTCTTAGGGCTAAGGGGTCTTTAATTGGCTGGCTATTTTTGGCCAGAGTCGTTAGTTTTTGGGGCTCATTGAAAAACGGGTTTTCAAAGCTCATGAGCGCATGAGCCAGCATGACTTAACTCAGATCAGAACATGGGTTGGATTACTAGTATCTTGAATATCTCGAGTGGCGTTTTGAAAAAAAAAAATAATTTTTTTTTTTATTTTAGGTATATATATATCTCATAATTTAAATGTACTATTTATTGATTATATATTTGTCTATGTTTTTTTGTATACAAGTATAAAATTTATAAAGTGTATTAAAATGTTAATTATTTACATATATATATATATATATATTTATTTAATTATATCTAATACATCTAGTGACCCACTAGTTAAATCACTGACCCATTAAAATCAGGAAAATAACTAAAAGCATAAAATGAAAAGAAGAAACTGATATATAAGCAGGCCGTTTGAAAACCCCTGGAATTCAATTCTATCAAAAAATTGAATTGAATTTCATAGTTTGAAAGCAACTTAAGTGAAGGAATTGAAATCCCACAAAAATTTAAATCCAACAAAATTAAGGAATTGAAATTAGACCCAAATGCGTGCAATTTGATGTAAGAGTTTAATTCCAATAAATGAAAATACCAAAATAACCTTATTTGAATATAATGTTTTATTCCTAACTTATTAATGAATGATAAAATAGTAAAAATACTTAAATTAATTCATTTTTAGACTCATTCCAAACTAAGGAATTGAATTGAATTCTTTTATTTACCGACTCATTCCAAATATAAAAATTCAATTCAATTTCATTTCGTTACAAGTTTCCAAATGCCTGGGAAACCAAACACAACCTTCAAAAAATAAGAGCCCTAAAAGAATGAAGCAAGCAGTAGTGAAAGATCTCAAATTTACATTGAAAGCAGAGTGGGCATGACCCTCTATTGCTAGGATTATGCAGATGGAGTATGATATACTTTATGGAGATAACAATGAAAATTCTCAAATGTGCACTTTTCACGAGCAACCGAAATAACTAGGGTTTATTTTTGTATCGCATGTTAAGTCGGTAGGATCCTCAATAATATAGGGCCATATAAGATAACTAATTACCATTTGCTTTTGTGTAGATAAAAATTGTCACTTACGTTATTTTTATATATAATTGAATAGAGACTCAGAACACTCAAATAATGATGGGACACAAGATTACAACAAAAACAATGCAAAAAGAAATATAAATAACTCATGAAAAACAAGATAATAAAAACAACACAAACAAAACAGCAAGGAGGATCATACTAAAGAAGCAAGCAACACCACATAAGAAGCATTATAAATATCTAATATTTTCTTGCTTCTCTCTCGAGTGCACTTTGTCTCATTCTCTTTTTCCATGTGTAGTTCATCCAATGCAAAAATCACATCCTCCTTATCATCACGAACTCAAAAACAAAATGGAGCATGAAGCCCTCGACCAAACACAAGGTCAAATATGAAAGGGCAATAGGCCACCAAACACAAACTCGAACAAGAACTACGAAGAACGCAAAACCATCACTGACCACAGACAAAAATTGTCACTTATTGGCAACAAACAAATGGATACCACATCATATATCGAATTAGTGCTAATCAAATCGAGCTTAAATGCAACATAGTTGATTAGAAAAATCCAAATGAAATGATGTGAGGTTACATACGAAGATATGACTAAAATATGGTAAAGAGTCGAACTAACTTCCTAATCAAGCATTGGTTATGGGCATCCAGAAAATAAAGAACAAATAATAAAGGAATACAATGAGTAATCAAAGGGAACCGAACCAAACCACTAAATAGAAATTACATGATTTTATAACCATACCATTATTAACCTATGAAATTAGTATAATGTCTGTCTATTAGTAACTGTAACTTAAATTTTCAAGTTGTCAGTATTGCTTCTCTGTAGCCCTAGCCAATCTGTTATGGAGGTGGAATAGAAGTAGGTGAAAAAGGATCATAAATCTGGTCCGCAGGATATGCCGGCTTACCAGAAGCCATGGAAGGATTGTTGCCAAACTTCTGGTTCAGAGGCATGGGGATACCTGGCCATGTCTTCTGAGCAGGATGATTTTGTTGACCTCTTGGAACACCGGTGTTTGGCAAATTTGGCATTTGAGGGGCAGAAATGAAGTTCTTCATACCCATTTGTGGGAATGAAGACCTAGGTGCAGGTTGACCAGTATATGGAAATGCATTGTGTCTGGGAGGAATTGAGACTGAACCTGGTCTTCCCCCAAATGGGGCAGCAGACACATGAGCTTGTGTTTGATCCACCTGGTTGGGGATTTGGGTCCTTGGAAAGGTTTGAAAAGGTCGATCAGGCACAGGAAACCCAAATGGTGGTGGCCGTGGACCAGGAGCAGGCTCCTGCATACCACCCTGAGTAGTAGCTTGACTGTTTGGTCTGGAAACCACTTGACTATCTGCATTGGGCCGCTGTGCTTGAAATGTAAAATTTCCTGAATTTGAAGCTGTCAAGGCTGGTGGCATTACATGAGTGTGATAAGGAGCAACTACAGAAGCAGGATTAGGTATTCCTGATTGCTGAGGTAATGGAAGTGAAGGAGAAACTCCAGACAAAGGAAATGAAGCAGGTCCCGATAAATGAGTAGGTGCAGATACTGGTAGAGGCATTGGTCCCAAAGACGAAGGGAGTCCAGGGGAAATCCCCACTTGATGTGGAGGAAAAGCAGCAGATCGTGGCGTCAATGACATATTTGATTGTAAGGGCTTAAATGTAACATTTGGTTGAGGAAAAGCTGCAGGTCTTGTAGGTGGACCCGCCGGTAGAGCCATCGGCCTCATGTTGCTGACATCTGAAGACACTTTAACAGTGATAGGTGTGCCATGCTGTCCTGAAGTGTCCCCAAGAGGAGTCAATGACTGGTTAGGTATTGGTGCAGGTGATATACCAGACACAGGTTGAGGCATTGAAGATGCTGATGTCTGGAGTTGTCCTATTGGTGTTGGCTGGCTTAAAGTAACTGGAAACGAAATTGAAGCATTTGTTGGAGCTGAAAAATTCTTCCCAGATATCAAATGATTTCTGGGTGGCCCAATGTGACCCACAGCCACAGGACTTGCCTGAGTCATATGTGAATGCTGTAAAATCTGTCTAGGAGGTGGTGCTTGCATAGAAACATGTTGATTTGGAATAGTTGGGTGGAATCCAGCAACAGGTGCATGTTGAGCACCAAAAGCTGAAGCCATGTTTGAAGGATTCATTGTCTGTGATGGAAAAAGCGGAGTTCTAGCAAGACCTGATGAATTTTGAGGAGCTATATTACCAGAAGAAGGAAACACCGGGTTATGAGATGGAACCGCTGAAAACCATGGACCCAAGTATTGAATGTGACCTCCATGCATTTGTGTACTAGTTATTGGTTGTGCCACAACCTGATTTTCCAGAGCAGTAGATACTGAATGAGAAGGTGGCCCATGCTGGCTTTGACTCAAAACATTAGTGCTATCCCCAGATACAGAGGGTGTGGAACCGGCAGCTAAATTCCCCTGAATAGAAGACAGCAAACATGAACAAACAGAAAAACAGAAGGAATAACATCATCATAAAAATAGTGAGATGAATCTGCCATAAATCATAAACTTGTCACACTGCATAAATGGCAACACTCACAGTTACAGAGGTAATTAGTAGTTCAATGATGGACACTGCTGCATCCACTTTATCAAAACTATCAGCTGATATATTAACATGTATCTCTTTGTAACTGCATTTGATATCAGTTCCTGGTTTAATTTCACCCTGAAAGAGAAACAGTGACATGAATGGAAAACAGTCAAACACTAACAGAAAGCAAACTACAATTATAGTTTTTTCCCAACAAAATATAGTATTTCAAAATGATTCATGCAGAACAAAAGCTACTTAATGTTACTAAGGAACATACTTTCTCTCCTGTGTCAACTTTGGTTCCATGAACTTTTATCTTGGCACCAGTTTCCTGATATGCATTATTTAGGTAAGTTAAGGGGGGGAAAAAAAAGAATAAGAATTTAATTCAATAATCACAATCAGCACATAGACCTTGCCTACTGCAGATCACCAGAAAAAGATTAGATACCAGCACAACGCCCTCACCTGTTCTAGTCGCTTTTGATTATCACCTTCAGGCCCATATATTAGACCAATGAAATTGTACCCAGGATATTCTTGGATCTGTAAAAATGGTATTGCTTATAAGCTATCATTGTATTCCAGGATAAAGGCTCTATAATAGATTATTTTATCTTTGAAAAACTATAATAGATCATGCTTAAAATTAAATTACAACAAAGGAGTAACAAAATTCTACTTGTAATATATCAGGAGCAAAAGAGATTGAATCAATTTTACATTCTTACTCTGCAAAGTTACTTCTATCATACTAATACATAGCAATCTAGGGTGAGTTTTATATCTTTTGGTGCAAACCACCAATATCTAAAGCCCACTAAACTCTAATTGATCTGGCTCAAGTCAAGCAAGTAAAACTCTCCCAACATCGGTTTTTTCCATCAACAACAAGACTTGAACCTGAGACCTTGCTTAAGAAAACAAGTTTCGAACCACTTGAATCAACCAAGAGTTGGTGTATCTCTAACACACCTTACACCACAACTCAGCGTTCAACTTTCGAGAGAATACAACAACTTTGAACAACATGAACCTTAAGGAATGCAGCAATGGTGAATGGATAAGAACATTTTTTAATTGTGCACAAAATGCATGTGATGATACACACATATGCTCACCAAATGATTCTTTTTCCAGGGCTTCTCCTTTCTGGACATGGTAAACCGTACTAATAGCTTCCTTTATTAACTATTTTGTTTAAGGAGGTTATCTTAAGCTCCTCCTTTATAGTCCATCCCATTTTCTAATTTTTATTATCTTTAAAAAATAGTCTTGTTTAGTTTATATTATAAAATTTTGACAATAGAATGCAGCCATCTATTTTCTCTCATAATTCTATTTTCAGGAAAACAAACACTGGAAATGAGCTAACTGTTTTTAGCCAAGTAATAAATACTCCTCCCAAGGTTGCCAAATACCATGAACTTTCAAGTAAAACCCAAGCCATTAACTATCTCACTGACAGATTGAAATCATATAACAATTCATCTCCTCCAAATTGCCTCATCACGTTAAACATAAAGAAATATTACAAGGCCCACAAAACCTCAGTCACACCATCAATGATAATGTAGATTTGAGAAGAATGGAAATAGTCAAAATATCTATTCATCAATAGCAGGAAAAGATTTCTAGAAAACATGCTAGATGCACAGAAAAACATCCTCTAACTCTCTGTCAAGGAAATGTATCTATGTTTTTCATCAGCACAATAACAAGTTAAGAATGGAATCTAAATAGTACAGAAGCACGTCTAGCAGAATTTTAGAATCAATACTTACAGGCAAAGGAATAGTGGCCTCTTTTAACAGTGGTTTAAAACCAGGTGGAGGCTTGTAACTAGGATCTAGTTTTAGTATTTCACCTGCAGATTATCAAGATTGAAATTATTATGAAATAAGCAGAAAGTAAGAGTTACAGAAGTTAAAGAAGAAGGACAGACAGAGATAGTACAAGGAAAACTAACCTATTGCTTCCCGCTTTTCAAATTCAAGCATTTCTGACTTCTTAGATTCCTAAATCAATATCAGAAGCTTATTTAAGAATAAAAAGATAGCAGAAAAAAATAACAAATAATGAAAATAATCAGAACAGTGACAATTGGAATTAACCTTGCTGTCAATCTGATGGCCAGGGTTGCTTTGATCCGGATTCTGGGGGCTTCCAACTTCTGATTTTTCTGATTCCAACAGCTTCGTAATTTGATCCACTCGAATCTACAAATATGTGCAACAAAGACAGCCGTATCACTCATTGACACATTGGAAACAAGAGCTTTGTGCGCAAAATACTTGCACAGATGAACACACAATAGCATCCAACAATCAAACAAGGGAATTTTAATAGCAACTAGCTAAGAATGACATGTTCGGTGTTCCACCCCAAGGACTGGCAATAATACTTCTTTACTAATCGCAATTCAGTGAATTTCATACAAGTGTAATATTTAAAGCATATCTTGCAATAAAAAATGGCAGTCATTCCTGCCTATAGGAAAACACATAGGGAGCAGCAGCCTCAGTACCTCGATTGAGTATTAGCCTCACACCTAATGGGTGCGGGGTTAACTCATTCAAAAAACAAGGATAAGGGTTGTGACACATGATCATTCAATCAATAAAAAGAGCGGCCTAGTGCATGGGACTTCCACTTGGTGGAGTCTAGGGTGAATAGATGTACGTAGCTTTACCCAAACTTTGCGAAGAGACTATTTTTAGGATTTGAAATTGTGACCTCTACGTCACAAGACAGCTACCCTACCACTGCACTGAGACTCACCTCTATGATCATTCAATCAATAAATAAATAAATATCTTAACCTTAAAATAGATTATTTTCAGGGAAATAAAAAAAAAAACTTTTCCCACCAGGTGGAAACTTTTTTCAAGGAAATGATAATGAAACAAGAAAGAAATGACAATGGAGTATTATTTGAAAGGATTTGGAAAACACCTGTAAAGCTAACGCCTTTGCCCTCTTGACAGCAGCATCCTGCATCAGATCAGGCCCCCATTTTGTTTTCCTCTCAATTTGTTTGGAACTTTCTTCATTGATGGCCCCACTGACCCCATGTTTTTTGGCCCCCCGAAAAACAGGAACCAATGAACCTGATAATTTGTTTTTGGGGATCACAAATCCAGATTTCGCAGAAAATATAGAGAGCTTTTGGCCACTATTAGGTGCTGCAGATGAGGGTCCGGACATCTTGTGAGGTTCAGCAGCAGATGTTAAATCAAGCTTTGCACTCATTCCCTTATACAGTCACTTTGCAGATATGAGGTAAATGTGCGATAGATTAGCAGCAAGAGAGGAGTCAATCTACAAATAACACCATATTATTGGTCATTAGCTGTTAGTGTATACAGAAATACTTTCATTGTATAAGTTGCAATAAAAAAACATACTCTCAATGTCTAGATTTTTATTGTGAGTACTTTGTTCAAAATTTGAAAGTTCTGAAATTTCTTTATTCCATGAAACTCTTTTAGATCTAGTTTAGTACTTCACATCTTTTTAAGGATTTTCTTCCTGGATAGAGACCTCTCTCTGAGGATCGTTACAAGTCAACCTTATTGAAATTTTCTTCTAATCCTAATATGTTGAAAGACATTCATTCACATCTTTCAAGTCTTCATTCCTTTTATTTCTAGCAATGGATCACGGAAACATTTAGCCCTGGAGTGATTCTAAGCCAGAAACTTATAGCTGCAGAATTCAAGTGCTACTTTCCATCATCAAACATCCAAGTGCGGCATACCTAATACCCTGCTATCATAACAGCAAATTGTCTCACATTGATGTTTCTAGCTGTAGAATTTCGTCTGAACCTAGACTCCTCCAAATACTGGCTAAACAAAATGAAATACCCAAATATATTTGGCATGAAAAACATTCCTGAAGAACCTTGTATCGTACAAGAACTGGAAAACAGCCCTATGACAGGCCAAACAGTACAGAAACCCAGTTCACCCAGAACCATAGGTGAAAAGAACCAGCACAGACAATGACATGATGCAGACAAGGAAGCTAGAAAGAGAAAAGTCAAGCTCCACAAGTTCTAGTAATGTGGTACAGAAGTTTAAGGCCCAATCACAACTAGCCACCAAACAGAATAAAGAACAGTGGGATCAGGTCCAACAACAAAAATCATAGCAAACTATAATACATTCCAACAAAATAAACAAATATGTGAAGAAAAAGATGCAATAGCCAGAAGCTACCTTTTATTAGAATTGGGAACACCATAAATGCGAAGGGGAACAACTTATTCCCCATGCATACAACCTCAAATAGAAGTCCATAAGCACAATTGTGAATCTGAGATTCTTATTGAAAGTGCAGCAGACAACATCCCACCTCATGTCCACCGCCACTATGTACAGAGTAACACTACCTAAAAGGCGAAATAAGGCAACCAGCCACTCAATGAACAAATGAAGGTGATGTTTCAACGACAAGCTCTCCTTCATCAATGATCATTCCATACAAGTACAACTACAATAAGCAATAATTTGCAATTACACTAAAATATCAGAAAAACAAATTAAGAATAAAAAAGCATCTGCTAAGGGTGCAGAATAAGTAAAATAAAAACGCAACAACCACAATAACAACAATAATAATTGTAAGCTGATATTTTTCTCACACGCCTAATTAAATTACCCATTATAGTCAGTTAGGACTTAGGATAGTTCAGAGTTTGTTTCAGTTAGTTTTTGGGTTATCGCAAACCTGGCACTAATAGTGATCGAGATTTCTTTGTATATATATCAGACTTTTCACTGAAATGAATCAAGTTCTCATTTTCGTCAATTCATGCTTCTGTTAATAATAATAATAATAATAATAAATAATCTCGATTGCAAGGAGCTTAATTTGAGTTCAAAGAAACTGCTATACTAAGAAATTATAAATGAAAATGAATTTTAGAGTACGAATAAAAACCCAGAGACAAGAAAACGAAGATAAGACCTAAAGAAAAGGAAATAGGAATTGAATCGGAAATGAAAAAGCGAACCTCTTTGTTAATTGTCTAAGCGAAGCCAGAGAAAGAAGCGAATGAGTAAAGCTATGAATCTGAACTGCAGTGCTGCCACTGGTAGTGGTGATGACTGAGGATATGGGGAAAGGGAAGGAAGGAGGTTCACCACTTCCAACTTGGCAACGGTTAAAGGGGAAAATGGAACTCGTAACAAATGCAAAAACCCTCCACAACCCTCCTATTCTCAGCTGTAGAGAAAACAACAAAATAGAGAAATTAAGGACCTTTTTGGAATGGCATTTTAAAAATAGTTTTTGATTTTTAAAAATAAAAAACTAGAAAAACTCGTTTGTTACCTTGTTTTTGTTACGGTGGCTTTAAAACTTAAAAACCAATTTTAACTCTTTAAAACAGAAACACAAAAATATTCTGAAGTTGTTTTGGAAAACAGGCAAAAGGATGGTGGCATATTTGAAATTATCTTGGCAAGCCTTCGACTCCCACTAGCGATGAGAGAGAAGAAAATTTTTTTTCTCATTTCATCATCCTAGACATCCTCTGTTCTCCATCGCCATAGTCAAAGAACAGAGAAAGGGAAAAACATTGGCCATGGGAAACAAAGGTTAGGGATTTCAATCTAAAACAATCTTAGGTTTGAGAGATAGGGATCGGGGTCTGTGGCTTGGAATAGTAACTGCCAGAAGCGATGACGGAGTAGCGGCTTGGCAGTAGTTCCGACAGCGTCCAGATGGTGGATGTCATGGTTGTTGTTTATTGTGACTCGGATGCAGAAGTTTGTGCATTGAAGCATGGTGGGAGGCATGCTTGCTATTGAGAAGGAAAAAGACCATCATGACAATGACATCAAGAGACCTGGGTGGCAGTGAAGCAAACTTTGTCAACAACTGGGAATGGGACACAATGGGGATGAAAGGCTTGCCCCACAAGTTTTTTTGATTTTGCCATTTGAAAATTGTTTTGTACCAAACAGAGTTTTTTGTGTTTTTATTTTTAAAAATTGAATTTAAACTTATTTTTTAAAACTGTTTTCAAAACCTAAAAACAAAAAATTATTTCAAAAAGGCCCTAATTTCCATCGACCAATAGAAAATCATTAAGGCTATGTTTGGTAAAAAGGGAAAAAGAAAAAGAAAAAAGAGTGAAAGAACTTGGGTGATTTTTTATTTTGCACAAGTATATTTGGTTGAAAGTTGAAACAAATATGAGAGGAAAGAAAATAAAGAAAATCAAAAAATGAAATGAAAGTAAAAGATAATGATACCAAATGACATTCTTATCCTCATGTCTTTATTATTAATAGAGTGAACACCTTATTTGATCTCTCAAAATTTTTACATTGGATTATTTTGTCCCCTAATAAAAGAAATTAATCATGTGGTCTCTCAATATTGAAAATGATGGATATTGTTGGGTGTCAAAATAAGTTTGAGTACACATGTCCTTTAGTAATAAGGAAAATGAGGATATGAAAGGAGAAGCACAATGTTGAAAGATAAGCAGGGAATAAAAAGGAAAATGTTATATAGATAAGATGATTATCAATGTCAAAACAAGGCTTAGAGTGTTGAAGGTGATGAAGTATTAAGCTTTAAGAAAATAGGTAAAATATCCCTAAAAAATGGAAAAACAACTAGTAAGATTGTGGGTCCATGAGTCCTTGAAAAGCAAGCAAGCAAAATAGAGAGAAAAGCACATTGAATCAATCAGAGTGAAGGGTTCGTAGGTTGTTAGCAAGATTTTATAATAGAATTTGTCTATAAATAAAAGCCTTAGGCTCAATTGTAACACATGCAATTCAATGCTCACACACTAAGTTTCAGTCTCTAAGTCACTTGGCATAGACGGAGCAACAAACTTTGGTCATTGTTTCATTCGATTTCAATTAATGCATTGTATTCTTTCTTGTCGAAATTTACATCAAGTTTTCTATTTGGAATCAAAATTGTTGCACCTATCACATTTGTGATAGAAGTTACTAAAAATGCACCAAACAAATTAGCATACTCGATGGGACTGGATTGAGTGTTTATGCGTTTAAGGAGTGGTACGTGGAAACCTTTTGTATGTCAACTACAAATCTTCTTCTAGTGATCCAAGTACACCCCCTGAAATACGGGGTGGAAACAAAAATGCTAGTTCCACAAACATATTAGTCATGAGTAATAAGTCTCAAGGAAATCACAAAAACTGCTATGGGAGTCTCTACTCCTATGACTTCTATGTCATATCCTTATGGGTTGCCACCAGGATATGCTCCTCCTATAGCTACAAACCCAATCTCAATAGCTCAAGCAGGAATAGCACCTAGTTGGTACTTTAATCCATTATTTGTAAACCCGTTTTACCCTATGTATACAGGAATGCCTCCATTTGGAGTGCCACCAATGTCATCTTGTTCAAATTCGCAAGTCATATTAAGACCAATGCCAACCATGGGACATATGTATTAGTACCTATTTTGGTCCTCAAAGTTTTTGTGTCCTCTTCCAAGATGAGTGCTAGAGGGCCAGTTAATAGTCAAAACATAGAAATAAACCTTATTTTGACAGCAGTACAAACCCAGCCCTTAAAAGAGGGGGCCAATATTTCCCACAATGACTAGGGAAATGCCACAAG
The DNA here is from genome assembly GCA_031216105.1 of Dalbergia cultrata. Classification (NCBI taxonomy): domain Eukaryota; kingdom Viridiplantae; phylum Streptophyta; class Magnoliopsida; order Fabales; family Fabaceae; genus Dalbergia; species Dalbergia cultrata. The sequence goes on from CM062348.1 coordinate 40,470,777, forward strand.
GTTCTACGGGGCCTACTATAGAAAATCTTACCAGCTTTCGACAAAAGCAAACAAAAGTAACCATGGTCTAGTTTATATGTTGAAATAATAAATGGTTACATTATTGAACCCCATCATGGACTCTCTCAATAGGCGCGTCAATGCCATCAATAAGCAAATGAATAGAATGGCTGAAGTGCTCCATGTGGATGAAGAAGATGACCCAAATAATCCTTTATTATGAAGAATTTGGAACATACCTTTGATTCTACCACATGAAATCAGCAACGAGTATGGAGTGGAAAATAAACCTTACTCACCTCTAGGTTAGGAAAATGTAAGGATAGTTGGTAGAAACCAGAACCCTGATGAAGTGATTCGATGAGTTAGAAATGAGAACATAGGAGTAAACCAAACTGTGACCAGAGCAGTAAAACAAATCCTGAATAGATTTGGGTTCAATGTAGGAATGACCAGTCAACCTTACTTTGCATCGCCTTTTCCTGATTATTTCTAACAAGTAGAATTACCAACTAAAACCTCCTAAACCCCTTACTAAATTCACTGGAGACAAAGAAGAGTCTACAATAGAGCATGTAGCCAAATAAACCATTGAGCTAGGAGCATTAGCCACTAGTGAATTAAAAATGAAAATTTTCCCTAGTTTGTTGACTTAAAATGCCTTCACATGGTTCTCTAATTTAAGACCCAACTCCATAACATCCTAGGCCGAATTAGAAACCATGTTTCATAAATAGTTCTTTAGGGTAGAGATTGAAGTGAGCCTAACTGACCACTATGCTATAAGAAGATCCCGTAGGGAATTTGTCAAAGACTATATTGCCCATTCTCGACAAATTAAAAGTAGGTGTTATCCCTGAACCTGGATTGATTAAGATGGTTGTCAAATGGGCTTAGTTTAACATCAGGAAAAAAAACTAGTTAATCAACAGTTCTTAGACTTGGCCGAACTTTCAAAAAAATTTAGGCAAATAGAAAGCATAAGGTTAGAAAAAGAATATATCAAAAAAGGAATTAGAAAGGAAAGAGTTGTTTGTAGGTTGTAAAGTTCATGAGAAATGGGGGTTAAATTGTGCTTTCACTTTTTTTCCTTTTCTTTTCTAAAAAAGTAAAACAAATACTATAAAGTGTGAACTTAAAATGCAGCAAAAATTAGTGAGTATCAAAAAGTAACTTTCTGAACTAAAATAAAGATACGAAAATTGATATAGAGCTGTTTTTCAAAAGAGCATTGATAATAAGCACAAAACATAATATGAAGGAGATTCAGGGAAAAGAGGGATACTGCACAAGGGGTTTTATACTGATTTGGTCAACCTGCCTACATCCAGTTGTCAACAACCTATTGAGTTCCACTAATCAACCCTTTTCTCAACCCATGAGAAAGTCAGATAGTCTTTCAATAGCCTTCTCAAGCTATATCACGTACCAGTAGCACACTCAATTATTACTCACAAGTAGTCTTTGACTAGCCTTTCCAAGATAAGCTCATAATGATCACTACTGAATCAGGGTACAAGAATATTTTGAAGGTTGGTTCACTCTAAATAATAAACGCTCAAGTTTTCTTTGGATAATATAGTATATGAGCTAAAAACTTGAATGACTTCTTTCTAACTATTCTTCCTAGGAATAAAATGTTATCTAATAAGAACTTATAAAAGATTTTTACAGAAGAAGAAACTGATTACAATCAGTAACGATTTTTACAAAAGATGAATGGGAGTTCTTATGTTTTTCAATGATTCAACATAAAGTCTTGGCCAAAAGTCTTTTGTAATAAACACATGATCCCCTTTTATAGTTTATCTATCATTTATGACCGTTGTCGTTGATCTATTTTCCTAGTGACATGTGTTAATCTTCTTTTGTGGCTTGGAAATATAGTCTAGAATAGTATCTCAGCTGTATCAAAGCCACTTTTACAGTTGCAGAGACCGTTGTCAAATAGAGGTTTCAAAGTCCACTTTCAAAAACTACTTTTCGTTTTCTAAACAAGGTTTCTGACCTTTTTCTTTTACAAGCTGGGAAGGTTGACCAAGTTAAAAAGTGAGATGTCATTGTTATTCCCTTTTTGGGTTTGACTTTAATTTGAAATTTGAATTTCCTTCCTATTCTATAAAATTTGCACCGTTTAAGAGTAAACATGCTTTCGAAAGCGTTGTATCAGTTTCCAAACATTCCTTTGATCTTCAAAGCTTCAAGTAGAGCTTGGTGCACATTATATTATCATGATTGAATACTGTAACCACAAATTGCTTCAAAGGATTATGGAGTTCTTCATCGTATATCAATTTCTGAAGACGAAGGCTACTTAATAAAGATCTAAGACTTATTTCTTGTTCTTGAAAGCTTTTCTTCTTACATCAAACATACTGACATCTATCACAAGAATTATTTATCACTTGATTTAATTTTAAATCTCTTTGAATGAGATTAAAACATGTTTGCCTATGCTTTCATGAAAATAAAACCTGTTTAAGGGACTTGTATGTTAACACAAGTAGTCTTATTAAGTACTCAAGAAGCTCAAGAAAAATATTAGTCCTTTTACAAAATGTTCTACAAAAATTGGTTTGTTATTACTTAAATATGTAAGTAATAATGCTTTCTGAATAGCTCTAGAGCTAACAATGCTTTCGTAGAATGCAATGTATCTATCGAAAACTAGGAAGAGAATGACCTTAATTCATTTGTAAGGGTAGTTGAGATGTAGTTTGGCCCACCTTATATGTGTCCATCTTTAAAAGCTGTAATGATAAAAGAGAAAATTTTGTCTGCTTCAGTCCCTAAAACCAAAATTTATACCTATGACATTACAAAAGCTGAACAAATCTTCAACATTTTGATATGCAACTTGTGTTGTCAAAAGGTCACAAGATACTTCTTGCGAAAGAAATTAAAAATAAAAAGTATTGTAAGTTTCACTACAAGACTAATCATACAACTAACAATTGTATCCATTTTACGGAACTAATCCAGCAATCACTAGATGTAGGAAGGCTAAAATTTGAAAATAAGAATTAGCCTCCCATGAAAATCAACAATGACTCTTTTAAGGCCAATACCAATTTTGTTGAGCCCATGTTCTTTTTTTGTAAACATGGTTAATGCCATAGAAAGGCTAGAGGCATGTCCTTCCTTACCAGAGGTTGCTCCTATAATGAGTGTTCCTCCCTTCATGGGAAGCTTACCACCTCAAGGTCCTTGTAACTTGGGAATGATAAAAGTGAGAGAAGAGCCAATCCAAATGGTGGATTTAAGGAACATCCAGCAACCTACAATGTCCATGAACATGGTCATGGCAAATAAACAAATTCCACCACAATTATGCCATGGCCATGTTTAAGGCTAGATATAGTCTTATCTTTCCAATAATGGGGGAAGAACTAATAAATTTTCTTCTTCAACAAATGAAAAAAATGGACATATTTCACTATATCCCTGATGTAGTGCAGTCTTTGATCAAGAAGCTACTAGTCAATTCAGATCCCAACAAGTCCTTTTCAAGGGCATAAGCTGGTATCAAAGTTTGACCAAGTGGACTTAAGGAAGAGAATCAAGTTAGTCAAAATGGTAAATTCCATTCTAGAAGGGGTTACCAACTAGACATGAGTTCCACCTACCAATATCATGATGAACAAGTGGGTTCAAAATGCTAAGAGACTGAACAAAAAGAGCTCACCTCCCTCGAGGAACAACAAAAATGGTTCAAAGGGAACTGTAAAGGTCATAATCAGAAAGGATTTTGGCATAAGAAGAATGTATGGAGAAAGGAGAACCACACTTACAAGAGGACATTTTAGCAAAGCCCATTAGTGAGACCTTAACACCTTCCCCAATACGAGGTGGGGAATGAAGAATATAGTCCTATCTATAAAATGGTGCAACAATTACTGGTTAATCCTAGGCAAAAAAGGACCATTCATGGCACAATAAAAGCAAAGTTATTCACCCCAACCTTATTAGGAAGAGCAAATAGCACCACAAGGTTGAACGAGTAATGCCAAGCTTAAGTCCAAAGACATAGGGCATCCCCTAGGTGCTTCCTCCTCAATCTACAACAAAGAAACCAGCCTGCATGGATGATGCGATTGTCGCAACTCATCAACAAATTAAAATTTATAAAGTTCCAAGTTACACAAAAAATGTAGTAAATGACACAACTCAGGTCGTCTTACATGGAAGTGTTACTAGTCAATTAGAAATTAGGGGGTTTTGAAATTGTTGTCAGAATAATGAGAATTGATAGAGAGATCTATATGAGTAGAGTTACCTACATAAGGAGTCCTTCAGATTAAGAACTATTCAACCATTAGTTCAAAGGATTAATTCGTGGTGGTAGTTATTTTCATTAATTATGTTATCACATAACAATAATGTAATTTTACTTAGCAGTTACATAATCATACTCCCACTAAGGGTTTGACTAACACATGCACTAATAATCATAAGCATGGTTCTATGAGCCTATGCCAGTTTAATTACCAATTATAGCAACCTAACCTCCTAATGGAGTTTATTCCAAACTCTTATCAATTGTATGTAATTTAATCAATTGATCAAGTAGTACCCCAATGAAATCCTAATTATGCATGTGAATGAACACATAATCAAGCAACTCTCAGAAACACAATTACAATAATTCATACCAATATTAAAGAGAAATGACAAAAGGGAGAGAAAAATCAACTATAAATTGCAATGAAAATAGGAATCTCAAGAATAATTTCAATATTTAGTTATCCTTGCACAAGGTAAAATGATTACTCCTCCATAGGTGGAGAATTACAATCAATGTTAAGGAAGAATGCAATTTAGAATAAGGTAAAAGGATTATTTTTTATAACAAGGATTGGAAGCTTCCAAAACCTAGAGAGAGCATAGAGAATAAAGAGAGAAAGAGAGAGGGAGAGAGAGAGAGTTGAGAGAGAAAGTGCTTGACAATAAAAATAATAACAATGAGCCAAAAGTGTCTACAATGTTTGACCTATTCCTATTTGTAATGTAGCAAAAAAATAACATAAGAAGTCGGTCAAATAGGGTTAAATCGCGCTTGCTGACATTGGGCTGTAGGTGCACAGTTCCTGGGGTGATCAATTAAAAAAACTTTAACTCACGCCTTCTCCATCCACTGCAGGGCAATCATAAATATTTGAATTAGCTATTGGATCCAGAATTAGAAGTTGTAACCCTTTGAATAAGCTTTCCAATGCCGCAAAAATAACCTCAATTTGATATCTATAGCTACATATATTAACAAAATGCGAGCTGGAGGTTAGCCTGAACAACATCAGAATATCAGCAACCTTTAATCTTGCAACTCATTTTCACTAAGATTCTCTTAGAACTGGATTTTCAGTACCAATTTTTTTAAAAAAATATTATTATAATATCTTTTTATATAGTTATATAACAATTCCAATGGGCCAATAAAATTATTGTTGATTATAATATTTTTTTTTGTGGTAATGTGATTATAACAACTTTGCTATCATTAATATAATAATTATACATATAAAATTTTAATAATATAATAATACATTCAATTATCATTTTGTTTGTATTTTTTGTTATTATTTTTAAGTTAAATTATTTTGATTGAAATATTTTGCAAAGTAGTTTTATTGTGCTAATGGAAGATAGATATGAAGGTATGATTGAAAAAGAAAATAATTAATAATTATAACATAAATTAAATTCAAAAACTTACTTTAAATATTATGATTATAAAAATGATGGGGCATAATTTTCTCTGTAAATGACCATGGAAAACTTTTCACGTAATAAGTCTTAAATATTAATATTATAGATTTCAGTCACAAAAATAAATTATTTTAAATTTTATTCTACTTCAAATACCACATGATATGCCAATGTGTCACTTAACACTACACATCATCATTTAATTGATGAAATATTAATTAAATAAAAGAAGTACTTGGAATGCACCAAGAGCAAGAGAAAACACTTGCTCTAATCCACTTATAACGGAAGTGTTAATCAATAAATGAAGTAAAGCAAATGTTTTGTTTTGCTGTAAGAACGGCTAAGAATTTCTCTTAAATAAAAGTGAGATAAGGAATTAACATGACTTATTTTTTGCAATGTTAAGGACTAATTTCACTAAATTTGAAAGTCAAATACTAAAATGACTCATAATTGTTAAGTTAAGGATTAAAATGAATATAAAATCCATCTAAAATCTATAAAGTCAATATTACAACTTTCTCATCAAATATAACTAAAGAGACATGATATGTCAATGTGTCATTTAATATTACATATCATAATTTAATTGATGAAATATTAAATAAAAGTGTGATGAGGGACTAACTTGACTCATATTTTACGATATCATGTATTAATTTGACTTATTTTTAAAGTCAAAGACTAAAGTAACTTATAATTGTAAAGTTAGGAATTAAAATGAGTATTAACTCTATCTACAATCTCTAAAGTCAATATTACAACTTTCTAATCCACTATAACTAAAGAGTTTCAAGGTAACGTACTCTCATATCATATTGTAATGTATGTGTTTAGCTAATTGTAACATATTCCAGAACTTCCAATGGAGTTATACAATCGCAACTTCCTCTAGAGGACGAGCTCCCAATTAGGAACAATACTAAAAATTGACGATACTACTTCCATTCATTTACGTGGTAAATTTGCACGCATTTGTATTGAAATAGATCTATGAAGGCAACTAGTTCCATCCTTCACAGCTCTGGGCAAAGACTTTTATGTTGAATATGAAGGCTTTCTGCTTGTTTGCTTTCGGTGTGGCCATTGTGGCCATAAGATGGACAATTGTGAAGAATCAACAACAACGGAGGAGGAATGAGTTCGGCCGGCGAAGGTAAGGACTGTTGGAGGAAAGTTGAACACCAAACCTGTTGTCAATCCTAATGATTGAACAAATATGACTGTAATCCAAGAGAAAAATTCGGACATTTCAATTTCAAATATTGAGATTCCTAAAAACTCGTAAGAGATAGGCTCCTTTTATTTTGGCCCTTGGATGTTAGTCAAAAAACAAAGGCGTGGCTTTGTCCGCCCACTTGGTAAAAATGCAAGAGAACAAAAAGCGCAAATAATTTCAAAAGGATTTGGACAATCTTGTTTTGCTACATTGTCATTAGATATTAATGATGAGCTAAAAATTGAGGCTAATAATTTTTGAACCTATCCAGAATGAATCCCACAGTATGGACAAGGCCATTATTTGTACTCAACAAATCAAAAGGAGTCAATGGGACAGGTTCCAAGCCCACAAGGATGCAATTCCTAAATGTCCTATGCCCGTAATGAAGCAGAAAAATGGGAACCATAACGAGCCCAATAATCTTCGAGAGAAAGGGAAGTAGATAGTTGACTTGGATAAACCAAAGCCTAATGGGCTTGAAGTTTCTACAGAAAGTACTCAGAAAGTACGAAGCTTAAAAGGTTTTGAATGACAACAAAGTCAATTTAGAGAAAATGTTTTGAAGAATGACTAACGACTACCTTGAGTTTCTTGACAAAGTTTAACAGGTAGATCCGGTCTGTATTACACGAACTTAAGCAAGATTAATATTTCACTTTGCATGTGTAAGGATGTTATATCTTGTGGGAAGAGATTAAATTAATCAGAAAGTGAATATGAAGTCGAGTGAAGTAAGTGTATACAGATTAAGGCATGATACAGACTCAATGCAAGAATAATGTTTCACTATGCATGTGCAAGCATGAAATATATCTCATGGGAAGAGAATAAAATAATCAGAAAGTGAATGTTATTTCAAGCAAAGAATGTATTCATGTTCACGGACCAAAGGCATTGAAGTAGACTTGAATTGAGAATAATTTCACTACACATGAGAGATCATGTTTATCTCATAAGAGAAGATCAAACTTAAAAGGTGATATTATCTCGAAGATAGAAAGCATAAATGTTAGAGGATTAAAGTTGATCAAGTCAGAAATCAAGAAACTAAGGAAAGGATCTTCAGAAAGTAGCACGGGACATCAGAAAGAGCACTCATGATGAAGAAATCAATTCATGTCCAAGAGCAACATGTTACTTAGTCATCAATCACTACAATTGCAAAGAAATCAGCATCAAGCAATCAAGATTGAAGACTGGAAGATCAGAGAAAAATCAACGTGAGTGATGACAACGTCAGAAAGCTCACTGAAGAGTAGAGCAAAGAATGTTGAGGAAAAATGGAGGGAGTTTCGAAGTTCAAATTTCAAATCTCAAATCAAATCCAGTGTTATAACTGGTACATCATCTCTTTTGCCTAAGTGAGTCAAGATCCTAGGAGGTAGAGTTCAGAAACCATGGGCCAAAAGTAAAAAGAAAAAAATGAGGACTTCAGAAACCTCTACATTATAACAGCTTCTACAACAATGGGACAAGTTGTCAGCCTACCTCTCTAGACTAACGTTCCAAGGCACATCTAACGAAATATACATGTCACTTGGAGATTAGATTAAAGAGGCAACGGTCATAAAGATAGACCTGTATAAATGGAGATGCCAAGCTTGAAAGTCGATAAGAGAATTGAAAGCATTAGTGCAGAATCTCTGGAAAAATCTCTCCACACTTCCTATGTTGTTCATCAATTTATGTAATCAATCATGAAATGTAAAAATCTTCTTTCTTGGTTCTAAAATGTATTTGTATTTGTATTTGTATACTCTTCATGTGAGGAGATAGGAGAAAGAAGTCACTCTAAGTTTCCCAGGTCTGTATTAGCTAGCATCTTTAAGAAAACTTGAGTGTAGGTTAGTTTGAGTGGCAACCCAAACACATAACCTTTGTAACCTTGATCCATTAGTGATCAGTGTGAGACATAGTTTTGAGAGGCTAAGGTAAAACTACTTGCAACGTGTTAGCAAAGGTTTTTGCTTATCATAGTTTAGCTTGGAGAGGCTGTTTGAAAGACTACTTACAACATGACAGCAGAAGATATCTGCAGGTCACGGTTTAGCCTGGAGAGGTTAGTACAGAACTACTTGGTTAAGTCGTAGTTGGGGTTGGCCACTGTGCAAGTTCAGCTTGGAGAGGCTGGTGTAGAACTACTTGGTTAAGTCGCAGTTGGGGTTGGCCACTATGCAAGTTGGAGCTTCGAAAGACTATTGTAAAGACTATTCGTTTACTTTCTCAAGTTGAGAAAGTTATTGTTAGTGTGAAATCTCAACATGTGTTAAGTATTGGATGTAGGCATATTGGCCGAATCAGTATAAAAATTCGTGTTCATTTTTTTTCTTCCCTAAACTTTTATTCCTATTGTCAAGCACTATAGATAATGCACTAATTATTTTAATGAACCAAGAGTGAATTAAACATGCATCAGAAACTTACTTTCTGAAACTACTAACCATCATTCCGCTGCACTTCAAGCCTCGAGCTTGATAGATTTATTTATTCAAAATTGTTTTAGATGAAAAAGAAGATTTCAAAAAGCACGATTCAACCCCCTTCTCGCGTACTCTTTTACTAACATGAAGAGCATCATTGCCCCAACTAAGCTAACACAGAAGATTCTCATCATGTTTATTGGGAAAATTTCAGAATTACATCTCATAAGCAGTGGAAAGATTATAAGGAAGGCAAAAGGGTAGAGATTCCTAGAGTTATCCAACCTTACAGACAGACAGAGGAGGTCCTTCAATTTGCCACCTCTTTAACTAATAATGGCTCAGGTTTATAGATCGATCGAAACCACTCAATCCAGGAGAAGGATCAAGATGTGATCATGTGGAGAAAATCACTAGAATTTCTGCTAGTCAGGGTGCCGAAGATATGGTGGTGGAAGGAAGATTGGCCTCCTAATTTTAGTTAAGGTCACTATGTATCTTTTCCCTTTCTTTCTCGGTTAGTTTCCAATGGATGTGATAATTTGGATTTGTAGGGGTTTTCTAGTATCAGGTTCACTAATCTTGTGAAGGACTTGGCATATAGATACAATGGTTCTTTGATTTTCCTCTTGGAGACCCATACTAATGGAGACAAAGCTAGGAAGATGATCAAGAAGTTCAACTTTGATGGTATTGACATTGTTGATGGAATAGGTTTTTCAGGGGACATCTAGTGCTTGTGGAAAACAAATTTTTGGGTATGAATATTGAAGTATCCCATAGATACTTTGTTCATATGAAAGTTTCTTAGGGTAAGAATCAACCTTAGTATCTTACCATTATTTATGGTAGCCCTCAGGTTGCACCGAGGAGGGAGCTGTGGGATGGTCTTAGGGAGTTAGCCTTTTGCACCGCTTGTGAATGCTGTGTGGATAGTGACTTCAATTCTATTCTATCCTTGAATGATACTAGAGGTAACTCTAATCTTTCTTGTGACTTATCTATTTTCAATAAGTGTATATTTGATTGTAGACTACAAGATATTAGCTTCAAAGGTCAACCTTTTACTTGGCAAAAAATAACATTGGGAGACGACTGGATCATTTTGTAGCAAATTATAACTAGTCTTGCCATTTCGAGGTGGCTTATGTTCGTCACTTGCGTAAATTAAAATCCAATCACATTTTAATTCTTTTGGATTTTAATGAATGAGGTGATAATTGTGGTATGGAAAGGTCGTTCAAATTTCTGGCTCCATGCCTAACTTATGCAGGTTTTCAAGGAATGTTCAAAGGGGCTTGATAGAAGAATGGTGACTTACAGATGAATATTCACTCTTTTGTCGAAATTGCTAAAATTTGGAATAGGACTTTGCAGACTGGAGGGTATCTCAAAAAAATTTTCATTTAAGCAAAACCTATTTCTTAATAAACTGCAGAAAGATTTATGGAAAGAATACGAAGAGTGCTTGATTCAAGAAAAGATGTACTCGAAACAACAATCTCAATGTAAATGGATCAATTTTGATTAACGAAACTCAGCTTCCTTTCATGGGCTTACAATAAACAGGAAAAGAAAAAACAAGATTTTGATGCTAAAAAATGAAGTTGGTGACTGGGTTGATACTCTTGAGGAACTTAAAAATGTGGTAATGAATTTCTATTCTTTGTTATTTTAGGCTGATGGTGACACTATGAGATTTTTAGTTTCAAGTATGTTCCTTGTTCTTACTGATGTTGATACCATCCACTTGACTACTTTGGTTTCTATTGAACAGATTCTGAAGGCAATGTTTGATATGGGGGGTTGGAAAGCTCTAGGTCCTAATAGCCTCCCAACTATGTTTTATCAAAGCAGTTGCAATCATGTTAAAGATTCTATTATATGTTAGGCGCATCAAATATTTAATAACCCAGGTACTGTTTGGGATGTTAACACCACCTTCATTTCTCTTATCCTTAAGATAGACCATCCAAAGATGTTGGTGAATTTTTGCCCAATTTGTCTCTACAATGTCACTTATAAATTAATCACTAAAATTATTTCTTGTAGAATTTGGCCATTGATGCAAAAATTAGTTAGTTGCGCTCAATGTAGTTTCATTTTGGGGAGACAAAATGCGAACAATATCCCTGTTGTGCAAGAAGTGGTTCATTCTATGAGAAATAAAAAAGGCAAGACAGGATTCATGGCTATGAAAGTGGACCTGGAAGAAGCTTACGACAGGCTTGGTTGGGATTTCATTTGGAATACTCTTGAAGATATTGGCTTCCCCTCCTCCTTGATTGAGGTTATTTGTTCATGTATTACTTCAGTAGAGATGAGAATATTGTGGAATAGTGATCCTTTCGACCTATTCTCTCATTCATGAAGGATATGTCAAGGGGACCCGTCATCTTCCTATCTCTTTATCTTGTGTATGGAAAGTCTTTCTCAATTTATTTACTTGGTTGTTAATCAAAATCTTTAGGAACCTATCACTTTAAGCAGGGATAGTCTTTCCCACTTGCTTTTTGCAGATAACTTGATTTTTTTTGGGAAAGCTTCCTTAGATCAGGCCAATGTGATCAAGGGTATCTTGGATATGTTCTACAGGAGTAAGAAAATTGATTATGCAAAGTCATGCATTTACTTTTCCAAGAATGTTAATATGATTTAGAAGCATGAGATAAGTGATGCTTTGGGAGTTCACCTAACTGCTAATCTTGGTAAATATCTTGGAGTCAACTAATAGACCTTCCAATTTATCATAGATCATATGACAAATAAGCTTAATTCTTAGAAGGCTCATAGTCTATTTCTTGTGAGGAGTATGAGGCTTGCTCAATTAGTCGTTGCTTGTATTCTTATTTATATGATGCAAACTACAAAACTACCTAGTAGTGTGTGTGCAAAAATTGACATAATCTATAGAGACTTCATTTGGGGGGAGCAATGAGGAAGAGAGGAAAATCCATTTGGTTAATAATGCCTATTTAATGAAGTTAGCCTAGAAGTTAATTAATGATAAAGATGCCTTGTGGGTGCAAGTTATGTGAAGTAAGTATCACCGCTCCCAAAACTCTATTCCTGTTATGCAAAAAAAAGTCGAATATATCAAATGCTTGGAGGGGAATCCTTCACATTTGGCCTTATTTCATGCAAAATATTAAATGGAGAGTTGGTAATGGTAAGTCTATTAACTATTGCAAAGATCACTGGCTGCCAGGGGTCTACTGTCTCAAAGATTTTGCCAATGATGGTATTGATATTGATATTGTACATCAGCCTGTGGCTGCCTATGCTACAAATGAAGATCTTTGGGATTGAGGGAAACTATCAATGGTCTTGTATCATGATTGCATGGATTTACTTCTTCCTGTACTGGCCCCTACGCCTAATATGGAGGATGATAAAATTGCGTGGCTCCACACTAATGAAGGTATCTTCTCTTGCAAGTCAACCTATAAGGTTTGTTCAAATCTTGTTGGTTTGCAAAATGGGGTCATTTTTAAGAAAATTTGGCAAACACAAATGCCCCAAAGGTTAGGGCTTTTCTTAGCCTCATGGCTAATAATGCTCTCCTAATTAACCTTGTGAGAGTTAGAAGACAGATTGTAAGCTCTAGAACTTTCAGAAAGTATGATAACTATATTATTTTGAATGATAAAAAAGCCAATTTAAAGAAAATATTTTGAAGAACGACTAATGTCTATCTTGAGTTTCTTAACTAACCTTAACAGCTATTTTCGAAATGCATAAACACATATTTGAGCGAGAAAAATTTCACTTTACATATGCAAACATGTTTTGTCTCGTGTTAAGAGACTGAGCTTAAACGAAGTGAACATTATATTGTGTAAAGTATGTTTACATGCATCAAGAAATGAAGCAAATCAAACCAAGGACAAGAAACCAAGGCAAAAGTCTTCAGAAAGTAGCACGAGACATCAGGGAGTACACTGAGAATGAAGAAATCATACAAACTTTGATAACAACATGTCACTTGGTCTTCAATCATCATAATCGAAAATCATCCATCATCATAAAGCCCAAATTGAAGATCAGAAGACCAAAGAATCATCAAGGAACTAATAGTGTAGGTCAGAAAGCTCACTTCAATATAGAGCATTGAATACTATAGGAAAATGAGGGAAATTTGAATTTCAAATCTCAAATCTCAAATCTCGAGTCAAAGCCAGTTTCAAAATTGGTATGTCATCTCTTCTGTCTATTTGGTCAACCATCTTAGCTTCTAGAAGAAGGAGTTCAGATACTATGATCATAAAGTGAAAAAGTAGTTTCTAAAAGAACATCAGAAATCTATTTTATACAATGACTTCTATAACCAATTTGAGATTGTCAGCCCACTCTTTTAGACTAACTTTCCAAGACATAAACAGATGATCTATACGTGTCACTTGGAGATCTAATTAAAGGCAACAATCATGAAGGAAAACCACTATAAATGGAGATGCTATACTCAAAACCTGATGAGAGGATTGAAAACATAAGAATGGAAACTCTGGAATCCCTCCACACTTCTTGCGAGATTCAACTTATCATGTAAATCAGTTTCCTTGAAGTGTAAAAATCTTCTTTCTAGTTCCCTAACGTTTGTATACTCTTCCCTGGAAGAGATGTTAGAAAGAAGTCACTAAAATATCTCAGGTCTATTTTATTGAATACTTGTAAGGAAACTTGAGTATAGGTTAGTTTGAGTGGCAACCCAAACACATAACATTTGTACGCTTGATCTAGTAGTGATAAGTGAGACATAGCTTGGAGAGGCTGGGAAGAACTACTTGCAATATAGTGATAGAGGCGTTCTACTCATCATGGTTAAGCTTGGAGATGCTGGGAAGAAGTAATCAGTTTGTGATAGTAAGGGTTGCCTACTGTTCACTATTAAAAGCTTAGGAACACTACTGTAAAGACTATCTAGTTTTCTTTCTCAAGCTTAGAAAGATGTTTAGTGGAATCTCAATGTGTGCTGAGTACTGAATGTAGGGAGGTTTGGCTAAACTAGTATAAAAATATTTGCATCATACTCTTCTTCTCCTTAGTTTCTTTTATTTTTACTACACTGCTTTATTATTTCACATATGCTGAAAACGTTATTAATTTGGTTGTTTGTTAAGATTATACTTCAGAAATATACTTTTTGAAACAACTAACAATAGTTCCGCTGCACTTCAAGTTTAATGCTTGATAATATTTGTGTTAAATCTTTCAGATATAAAAAGTGGCAAAGCACGATTTAACCCCCATTCCATGCATTTTTACACCTACATGTGGTGTTAGAGCAAGGCCTCTGAGGGGTTGTGCAATCCAACAATTGTAGGGGACAAAGATCAAAGGAACAAAATGGCACATATCATACACACAATAGAAGACCACTCCATTTACTGACTTTCCTTTTCTAATGAGACTCCAGGATCTGATACGACATTCTCACCAACATGAGGAATCCCAAAGGAACAAGTCTTTTTACCTTAGAAGTCATTATATTAGAAGTAGTAAAAGACTAAAGCAATGGAAGTTGCTACTACCTCTAATAAAGAGGAAGAAGCTAATGAAAAATCTAAGATTGACAGTGGAGATAACATCTTCTTGCCTGTGAAGAAAATGCCAAAAGCCTGATAAGGCTAAGTCAAGAAAAGTAGAACCATAAATCTCAGAAGAGACAAAAAGGGCAAAGAAAATCCTGAAAGAGCATAATAGTCACTTGGAGCAACTCTGAAGATGAAGAGAATGGATTAGTAAGTCATGATAAGGTTGTAAATGTTGAAAATCTAAAATTCATGATATGAGTGTGATTTAACAGAAGAATACAAGGTGAGAATATTCTAACCTGCTCTTTCATATTTCTTATTCATTGCATTATATGATGAGCTACTATATAATTTGCATAATTCCTCTTTAAAATATCTCAGGTTGAATAAGCCTAAGTTTGATAAGGAAAATACAAATTCTGTTTTCAATCTCTAGGTCTTAGAAGCTGAAGTCTCATAATTGAAATAAAAAGATCTCAGATAGTTATTGCTGAATTTGAGAAATCTTTATGGCTTCTTAAATCTAAAATAAAACAAATGGCAAGAGATCCTAAACCTTTAAACTTATGCTTGAAACTCAAAGACCATTGTTTTAGAAAGACAAGTTTGAGAAATGAAGAGGAAATTAGAAATGAAAAGAAATGCAACCTCATATTATATTTGTCATTGTAGTCTTGTTTACTCTCTATCACAAGAAAGGACACCTATTTGACAAATAATTCTTAAAGAAGAAATATGTTAGATAAGATAGGAAACCACTCCCTGAACAACTAACCATGGTGGATTCAAGAAAGTTGAGTAGCAGAAACAAAATTGGCTATTGCAGGTACATCTGAACACTACAATGGATTAAGGTTCCTATGAACTTAAAAAATAGTGATTATCTCAGACATCCTCGACTTAGAAATAAAATCAGGAGCAGGATGCTCAAGATCTCCAAATGGCTTAAACTCATTGACGAAAAGTATTCAAGAAAAACTTTGGTAGCTATCATTTAGAACTGGAAGAAACCCTTGAGGAAATAAGTCTCAAGGAAACTTCTTATAGCAAACAGATGGAAGCCAGATCTTCAAAAAGTAGACTCTAGAACTGTGATACTTCAGAAAGTATGCTCATAACTCCTAAGCAATCAGAAAAACATCTCTGAACACATAGAAGAGCAATCTGAAGATAGAAAAGAAGTTGAAGATTTTCAAGGCACAAAAACTACAAAATGTTTCTGATCTAAAGATAGTTTCAAAATATAGAGTTCTTGGAAACTTGTCAAAGGGAACAAAAACCAAATCATCCCTAAGAAATATATCAAACCATGCTTCCATTCTAACCATTGCACCTAAATATATTGAAGAAGCTTTGAGTAATCAAAGTGATGTGGATGGCTTGCTAAGACAGTTGAACCAGATCAAATAAATGCAAAGTCTGAATGCTTGACCAAAAGGAAAGTCATCATGAGCACAAAATGATAAGCCATATAGAACAAAGAGATTACAAGATGCTGTCATTCTCCTAAAAAACTTTAGGTCCTAATTGTGCAAAGAAACAAATATCTTTATTTTCTCTAATGCCTAAGGTGAAAATGGAGATTGTTGCAAACTATCGAACCTAGATGCAGCACATAAAGAACCAGTCCAAAGATCATTACTTGAGATACTCCTTGTTAGTGAGAAAATGCACGAGAAGAGGGGGTTGAATCATGCTACCTTTTTCAAGCTTTCAAAACTAAAATTCTATAGTAAAAATCTGTCAAGCGTTGAACTTGAAGTACAGCAGAACATATGTTAGATTATTCAGAAAGTAACTTTATGAATTAAGCAGTTTGAGTAAATAGATTAAAAATAAGAGATAATAATCAAAATATTTATGTAGAGTCAAATGTTGAAAATAATGAAGTGAAGGATAAGAAGATATTGAATCAAGAGTTTTATACTAGTTGACCAACACTTGCCTACATCCAGTTCTCAGTGACTACTGAGTTTTGCTAATCTTCCTTAACCCGAGGAGATAAAAATACATGATAGTCTTTACAATAGCCTTACTAAGCTCTTACTAGTGTTAGTAAACAACACTTACTAACACAACAACAAGTAGTTTTGCAGTAGCCTCTTCAAGCTATTCAACTTCTGATCACTAATGGATGGAGAATACAACCAATTCAAGATTGATGTTTAGTTCGAACAATCTTGCACTCAAGCTTCTTTTTGAATGGATATGGAATGACGAATCTGAAATGACTTGAGTGACTTCTTTCTACTAATTCTTCCTTAGAAGAATGTGTGAACAATCTGGAACTTAGAAAGAAGATTTTAATGTACAGAGGAATTAGCAGTTGTTTTTTTACAAAGGGATTTGGAAAGATTTTATTTTTCTTCAACATTTTAGCTCACTTCATCCTTCCCTTTTTGGAAGGCCGGTCATCTCTATTTATAGATGGTTTCTCTTTGTTACCGTTGCCCCTGCTCTTCTATCCAAGTGACACATGTCGAGCATCAAATTGAGTATTGGAAACATAATCTAGAGGAGTAGCACGTCTAGTGTCAGAGTTCTTTTTCAAAAGTAGATGATGAGTTGAGGTTTTTGAAGTCTATCAGAAACTACTTTTCTATGTTCTAAGCATGGTTTCTGAACTCCTTAATAAGCTTTTCACAGTTGATCGAGGGTGCTGAAGAGATGATGTCCCAGTTAAAAGAAATTGGTTTGACTTTTGATTTTGAATTTCAAATTTAACCACTTCCCCTATTTATTTTATGAAGTGAACTTTTTGAAGAGCACTGCTAGTTCTTTGTTGATTGATTTGTCTTATGATCTTCAATCATGGCTTTTGATGATGAATAATCCATGATTGTGACGATTGAAGATTGAGTAACACGTTGCTTCCAGCTTTTGTATGTTATCTTCATTGTAGTCATTCTTTCTGAAGTTCAATGTTACTTTTTGATGACCACTTCCTTGGCTTTTTTATTCTGTTTTGATGAGCTTTGTTCCTTGATGCAAGAGCGTATTTTTCCTGATATAATTTTCACTTCATCTAAGCTTATCCTCTTCCTACGAGATGAAAAATATATTTACACATGCAAAGTGAAATCATTTTTGCTTAAGTTCGATAGTGCACTTTGAAAACACCTGTTAAGCTTGGTCAAGAAACTCAAGATGGCCATTAGTCATTCTTCAAAGTATTTTCTTTAAATTGACTTTGTTGTAATTAAAAACAATAAAGCTCATACTTTCTGAAGGGTTCTGGAGTTTAGACTCCTAAATGCCTATCATTTTTAATAATACTAGTGATATTAATCTTGGTTGAAAATTCTCTTAAGCTCTTTAGATCTAAGCCACCTATTGAAAATCTCATTTAAAATCGCATTCAAAAAAGGATCTTTTATATCAAATACTTGTGAATACTAAAGATGAGAATATCACATATAGTGACAACATCTTTTGTTAAAAAATTGTTTTCGTTGTTACATCATGTTTAAAATTTTCTAAAATTTGCATAAGCATTCATGCACAACATCTCTGGATATTCTCTTCTCCATGGCTCTAATATGAAGACCACATAGAAACATAAGCTTCCAAGAATAGCTCACTTCTTGGAATTCAGAAGATCTTATCATAAGCTCAGGAAGTGGAAGAAATGATAAGAAAGAAGAATAGAAGGTTTAGGAATGTGGGAATATTTGGTCTCATGAGATTCAAAATGTAAGGATAACTCTTTAGTTAAAATATCTCAACATTCCAAGGGATCAGAAAATGAGAAGTAGAGCTCAAAAAGTAAGCCCTTTAGAAAGTGATAAAAAAAAAGTAAAAAATCACTCCTTCTGAAGGAAGACAAAATGATGAAATAGTACCCATGAATCTCTTTGTTTATCTCTCCCATGTTGTTTCACCTTTAGTCTGCCATGTCCCATCATTTAAATAACCACCCACTCCTCACTCCTCACATGTCACACTTTTACTTTCATCTTCCTCAATACGCTTCCTCAACTGTATCGTCTTCTTATTTCTTCAAACCCTCATTGCAAAATCCAAACCTATTGTCATCTCACACAAATCCTCACCATTCTCTCCCTATCCATCCTTGCAAGCTGCAAATTTTCTGTTTCTAACAATCATATACATGGCTAAATGAAAGAAATTTGAAGGCAACATTAAAAATCTAGGAGTACTCTAGATGTATGACGAATCCTTTCAACAACAATAATATGTTGATAGCTACACTCATCGTCCTATAGCACCTGGGAAAAGGTTGAGCAAAGAACTAATGACTCTTTTTACAATTCTAATGGAAGTCATTTCTTTCTAAGGATAGGAAGGATATCTCACCATCACTAATCATGTATTTGTTGTAATGGTGACATCATTTTACTCCCAATTGGTAGAAGTAATTGAATCAGTAATCACAACTTATATCAGAGGTGTAGATTTAGATCTGAGCACAAAGAACCTCTCCTATATCATTCATGCACCTAACGAGAGAGTCAAATGCTTGTCTGACAAAAAATGGTTCACTACCATTGGGGTCTCGGCTAAGGAAGTTTCAAAATGCCTCACAAACTCACAGAAACACCAACCTAGTGAGATAACCATTGCAATGCTAAACTCTAGGGCTAAGCAGATCTTCACGCTCATTCATTTCACCCTTCTTCTAAGAGTGGGAGATATGGAACTACTAAAAGGAATGGATTGCATGTTACTTTTCTGTTTACTAATAATGAGAAAAGTTAACTTGGCCAGACTTATTTTTGACTATATGATCTATGCCACTATTGCCAAATAAGAAGAGATTGCGTCTATTCCATATGATATGTTGTTAACCATGGTGTTTGAACACCTTTAGTATTCTCTAGCAAACGAATGGTATAGATATATGGTTAGAACTAACTACACCATATTCTCCTTTAAAGCCAAGAGGAAACCCATTGGTGCTTCTGCGAAACACTTCAAAAGGATGAGAGAAGCCATCAAGGATCCTGAGTTATCAGATGAAATGGAGAAAAGGAGATTGGTAATCAACTTGGATAGCAGTTTAGAAGACTCTGCAAAGCCCCAAATAGACACTAGTAATGGAGACACACCTAGTCTATCATCCAAACTTGGAGACTCTAAGGCTGATCAAGGAAGCAGAGTTAAGATAAGCAAAGAGGATTCCTCATCAACTAAAAAGAAGTCATCAGATGAAAGTATAGTTCCCAAGACTGACTTCACTTTTACTTCTAACTTCTTCCTACTTATGCTGCGAAGCCTTTCATGCATGCTTCACCACCTATTCCTGACTCTGACCTAGCTCAGAAAACTGATCAACCCTTAACTAGTCGTCCTCAACCCATACCAATCACTCATCGAATACGAATACTACTGGAAAATCAATAACTCATCTTTGATAGGCTAGTTGAATTAGAAAGAAGATCTCGCAACTATGACACCATACTACACCAGATTCTTCAGACAAATCAAGAGATTCTTCAATAATTAAAGCATTGAGGCTAATGATGTCGTTCCTGGTTCCTTGCACACCTTCTTTTTGATAATGCCCAAATGGGGAGAAAAAAATGAAGAAAATCTTGTGCTGTGGAATTTAGGGAGAGCTTATGCTAAGGGGGAGCTCATAAATGAAATTTTATTTAGCATGCATCTTAATTTTCTTGATTACTTGAATTATCATTTTTTTAGCACATTGATAGTTAGTATTGTGATAATATCTTCTCTTTCATTCTTGAACAACTTATTTTCTCTTGATAAATTTCAGCATAATCTGTTCAGATGTCATGTCTATCTCTGCTTAGATTTTTTATATAATCTCTGATACATATATGCTTTTTTTAAGATCTGATACATATCGATGCCTACTTATCATGCTCAGCTAATCATATATCATGCTTGTTAATGTATGCCTCTGATCTCTTAATCGTTTGTTTTGAATTGCTTAATCATTAACATGCTAGAGTAGTTAGCTCACATATATATCCATGATTAGCTCTAGCAAGTATCTTTTGAAGCACAAAATCTCTCTATTGTTGCTATGATACTCATATTTATCCGATTTGCTTCGATATGTATGATATGCTTAAAATGCCTATATTTATAAAACACATTCTCTTTGACACACGTATGAGATGTTTTGAAAAGGCTCTATTTAACTTGATCAAATATAGTTGTGAGTAGTTTTTTAGGGCCTTTAGAAACCTGTGTCTATATGTTTTCAATACAATTAAGATTAGTTCGTAAGCCTCAGAACCTCTCTAATATGTTGTGCTTTTATGTTATATAATGTGTTATATTCTGATTCATAAATGTATCAGTGAACGAGACTACATAAAAAGCATAAACATCTGTTTGTTTTAGAGAAATTTTTTACAAATATTTCATGTTCTGATACTCATGAAAATAGTCTCACAGCTCATGATAATAAGCTTACTTGTGCTTTACTCAAATAAAATTGGGTTTGATCTCTAATGAACAAACCTTAAACAGTAATATGTTGATATCATTTATACCAAGGTTTCTTTGAGTGTCAGAAACTACATTTGTGTCATGAGTGTTTTCTCTTATGCCATGCTTTGATTAGTTATCATATATACTGTAACGCCCCGATTTTTCTGCCAGAGTGAAAATGACCAAAATGCCCCTAAGGTCATTTTCAGCCCAGAATTCGAGGAAAGCCGATCCGGCAGTGCTCGAAAGGCAAACTCAATGTTGAAAGGGGATTAGATGACCTGTGTATCTTTCCGAGATCGAAAAACTCATTTTTCGAGTTTTCGGGTCAAAATGACCAAAACGCCCCTGCGGTGTTTTACCCGTTTGCAAGTGCCTGATAAACCCGAAACTTCTCAAGATGATTTTAAAAGGCATTTTTATGTAGACTATGACTTTAGTTTTGGTCCCGGAGGTCCCGGGCGAAATTAGTACAAAATTACGGTTTTGCCCATAGTTTCGTGTTTTTATGCTTAATCGCGTGATTAAGTAAACCTATGCAATATTAGGCTCTAATCGAAGGTTAATTAATTTTCTTAATTAATCTTGAGTCAAAATAATTTATTAAAGTTGATTAGAACCTAAAAGTGCTTAATTACAACTTAAAATCATATTTTAATTTCAAGACTCCTAGTCATGGAATCTTAAATAGTGTTTTCTCTTTCCAATTCCTTAAATCATGGAATTGTGTTACACATTGTTTATTCATAAATGAGTTTTTAATTCTTTAATGATGTATGAGCACTCCTAATCTTGTCATAAAACCCCTAAACCTCATTCTTAGTTACCTAAACTTAAGCTTAATTATTCCTAACCTTGTACCTAAGCTAATATACATTTAAACCTACCATTAACACCCAATTAGATGATCAAAACTCACCTCCCCCATGCTGTCCCTGGTCTGGCTGAAACCTCCAAGCCTCCATATGCATCAAATGTTCAATTTTCTAACACTCCAAGGCCATACCTCAAGTCACATATACTATACCTTGTCATAACTTTCAATCAAGCTTGAATTTCCACATGAATAAATAATTAAAACAATCTATTTTTCCCATTTATTTGTGGCTGGAAAAGTTCCAGCCATGACAAGTTTCTAGAAGCTAAATTTCATCAAAATTGATAGGAAATTCACTCACATCAAGCCATACTTTGCATCATAGCTTCCATACTTCAAACCATGCTTCTATGACACAATCAAAGAGATATTTTTCTCTCCCTTTTCCCCCCCAATGCTACGGCCACTCTTCCTCTTTAGTGAGCCCATGGTTTTATTTTTCTATAAATAGGATGCTTGTGATAGCTTAGTTGCACCTTGAAGCATTTGCTAAGTTTAGAATTATAGAGTTATCTTGCTAGTTCTTTTCTTTCTCTCAAAGTTCCAAGAGTTCTTTCTCTTCATCTTCATCCTCTCTTCACATTATCACCTCACCACTTCAATCCACTATATCATAACCTTAGATCATCATCAAATCTCTTAAACACTAAACCTTAAACACAAGCTTCCTCAAAACACATCTCCTTTCCTTTTCTTTCTCTTTGGCCAAAGCCATCGCACCACCTTAGGAGGAGTTGCACTTCTCATTTTCCTTTTCAAGTTCAAGTTCTCATCTTCATCACTTGGTAGGGATTTGCTTTTCAAACTTGTTTTGCTCAAGAATGTGTTTTTCTCTAGTTTCCTCTTGGATTCTTTTTGAACCCTCCTTTGTTTTCCTTTTTCTTTTCATTTCGGGCTCTTGGCCATGTTTATGAGCATGATAGCTTGATGATGAGAGTTTCTAGATGATAACCTTGTGTTCATCTCAAAGAAACCTCTAAAGCTTGAGTTTTTCTTTTCCTTTAACTTTATCTATATGATACTTAGCTCACATGGTTTTTCAACTTAAGAAAATTAATCTAAGGATTTCTAAAAGCCCAAGCCTACCCTTGTCAACCTTAAAGTTGGCCGGCACGTTCTAGAGATCTTTCTCTAGATAGGGGTTTTGGGTATTTAATAAAGAACTTGACTTAGTTTCACTTTCTTTTTCTTTCGTAAGGTTTTCGGTTTTGGTATTTTGATCCTTGAGATTTTGTTTGGTTTTGTTTTGGAAGTTTGTTTACTTGAGCTTGATGATGTTGTTCAAGAACCTCATAGTTCCTTTGAGAACTTGGTTCAAGAACTCTAAAGCTCTCTTTGTAATGAGATATGTGTTGGGTTGTTATCTTGTCAAAGTCTTGAATGAGCTCTAGCTAACCATAAAATGAACTTTGCATCATGTTTACTTTTATGCCTTGCACATCATGTTTATTTTCCTTGCTATCACTAAGTACCAAGATAATTAAGGAACTTGTATTATCATGTTTATATTTCAAGCTATGCATTATCATGTTTACATTTCAAGTTCTCACCTAAACATCAAAGATAATAATATGATGCATCTCATATTTATTTTATGCTCTTACTTTACTTTCTAATAAAAGCTAAAACAAGTGCATAAGCATGTTTATCTTTATGCCATCACTTTAATGAACCTAGAGCTCAAAGACTTGCCCATTGTTGTCTCAAACAAAGGTCTAAAATAATTATTTTCCATAGTTGAGATTTCGGCCCTAAGAGGTTTTAAGGTTGCCAAGTATTGAAAACTATGTTTTATAATTTTCCTAAGCTTATATGAGTATAAGAAATATGTAGAACTAAGTTTTATGAATTTAGGACCTCTTGAGATGAAAATGATTTAGCCACTGCCCTCTTAAGTATTTTTATGATTTTAAAGGATAAAAGTGTTTATAAATGAGTTTTGAAAGTTTTAAAAAGGTCCAAGTGAAACTAGTATTCTATGTGCTTAAAAAATTGTGTTCTATGCCTTTTATGGAGATGCACATTTCGATTCTGCCTTGCTATTTATTGCCACTGTATGTGTTGTTTTAATGATGATAATATGCTTATGTTTGAGTAAAAATAATGTTAAGACTCTTTTGTGGAAGATAAGATAAGTTAGAGACTAGAAAAGAATTAATTTGAGAGTTTTAGATCCCTTAATTATTGAATTTTCTGGATTCTGTCCAGCAATGTTTGGATTTGATAATCATGGTTTTAAATTAGTTTAAATGTGTAGGAATGACTCATAATTGGTTTATGACTTGATCTTGATGCCTTAGGAGCAAACTAAACTTAGAAAGAGTCATTGTTGTGACTCCTAGGTACCCGTAAAGTTAGGATTATAAATTCTGCATCCTTGATATTTAGAAATGTTCTTGATCATAGTGTGAGGTGAGAAATACTTAGTTATAACCTCATAGGTATCCAAGAGATTAGGTTTGATGATTGATAACTTAGAACGTGAGTTAAGGACCTTAAGGGTCAATGCATAAGACATTAAAAAGTGTTGAGTTTTTATGATGCTTAATTTATGTAAATATGATATATGATACATGAGCTTTATCTATGATAAGTTTGATATGTGCTATGAAGAAGTTTTATATGATAATATGCTATACCTCATAAGATATGTTGTATGACCTATATGTTTTCATGGCATAAGCAAATTTGAGGAAATTCGGTCTCTGACCATCATGTCACAATTTCCATCAAATTTGAGGAACTTAGAAAAATATCTTTTTGAAAATAATGAAAACTTAAATGTGACACAACACTGAGACGCCTTCTTGGGTGACACCGGTTTAGCTGAGCACCCAAAAAAAAACAAATCCGTGAGGGTATTGACACAGAGCTTGCCAAAGCGGACAATACTACTATGCACTAGTTGCTAGTAAAGCGTTTCAAAGAGGAAATGACCCTAAGAGGTGATCCTTAATTTGCCCCCTAGCCCGTACTTTAAGTCGGGATTATGTATGTTACGCTTATCATAGGATAAGTAAGAGTTAGTGACGACTAGTTAAGGTATGAGCTCATAACCTAGAGATGTTTTAGGGTGGCCCCATGAGATAAAAGTTAAAGTTTAAAATGTCACATATGCTATGAAAAACCAAGAAAAGTTATTATAAGATTTACACCTGTCACCTTATGCCACTGTTATAATGATCCTTAGTTATTCTATTGATTGATTTACCTTTATGATGTATTCATGTCATTAGTGTATTCCATGCTTAGTCATAAGACGCATTATAAAATATGACGGACCTTGGATAATTAATACTTTAGAAAACTAACTTAAAAGGAGTTTATATGCATACACACCTTTTTAGAAATAAAACCCAAGGTTCCTGAGGATGTGATGACGTCACTTAGTTAGGGATTGCCCTACTGAGAATTCTTTTAGAAGATTCTCATTCCCTCTCTCTTTTCTTCCATCACATCTTCAGATGGCGACTTTCGTACTCTTCATCGACACCCCGAAGTGGGAGCTGCACCATGACCCAGCACTCGGGTCATACCATTTTGAGGGTCGCTGCACAGTCAGAGTGTTCATGTTTATGGGACGACCCTTCGCACACCCAGTACGGAGCTACCGCTTCACCCCGACTGCTCCCTACCATCATAACACAATTTTTGAGCGAGCCAGACCACGCGACGAGCAGATCCTCCGCATGCAGCCCGAGGCATCAGTCATACGTGACTACCCGGGGTACGTGCCCCGGACTCAGTATTCGGAGACGGATCCATCAGAGGACCCGCCCTCGCATATTTACAGTTGGAGCTCCAGCCCCACTCCCCCACCGATGAGAGCTGGGAGTGAGGAGACGGCGGTTCAGCCGAGGTTGGCTCGTAGGCCATCCATACTCCCTCGCCGTGGTGGACACGCTCCGATGATCCACACGACCACTCCCGCCGAGATCCGCCAGTGGATCGATTCCACCCCTCAGTACTCGGACCAGCAGGAGTAGGTGCATAGGATGGGTAGTAGCTAGTGCACACACGCCACATAGTTGAGGAAAAACCTTCTTTTGTATATGAGGTTGTCTACTCTAGGTGCACACGAGTATGGGTGTTGCTTTCATGGTTTCCTTGTACTTGCTTTTATGATTTCTTTGTATTTGCTTTTCAGTTGTATTTCATTTTTCTATGTACCGAATAGTCCTGCCTTTTCGTAGGCACATTATCTATATATAATCAATTGATGTATCCATGTTATTTATGTGTTTTATTATGATTTGCTCATATGAGTTGTATGAATTCCCGTTCAAAGAATCATGCGTGGCTCTCACTTTGGTTTAATTCAAAAAAAAAAATTTACTCATATTTTCGCTAAGTATTTTCAAAGTAAAAGATAAAACCAAGAGGTAATATTCTAAGGATTAACCTAAATACATACTAGTAGTATTAGGTTAAGATTTAGGGTGTTACATATACATCTTTAAAAATCAATTTTTATAGGAAAAGAATGTGTTGAATAAGTATTTTAATCAAGAAAGAATATCATAAGCATTACTTGCTTTTTATTCAAGCACATTAGATTTTAGAAGGTCTCTTTATAACAAAAGTCAGGCTGTTGGTGCAAGAAGACTTAAATGATGAAACATCTGCTTTAGTATCCTTATGATACATCTCAGGAAGCACTCTGATTTAATTTAGAAAGTATCATAAAAAACCAAACAGCTCTAATTTGAGTTGTCAAAGGCTTTAAAACGTTTTTGAACATATCCAATCATGCCTTAAGAAAAGGACTTCCTAAAATTTAAAGTCTATGATGTTTTGAAAGAACATGTGCTTATTAAGATATGTTATGTTATATTTCTTTTAACATCTCTTCAAAAGATTTTCTTCAAATTGGTATGTCATCATAAAAAAGGGCGAGATTGTAAGCTCCAAAACTTTTCAAAAAGTATGAGAGCTATATTATTTTGATTGACAACAAAGCTAATTTAAAGAAGATATTTTGAAAAATGATTAATGTCTACCTTGAGTTTCTTGACTAAGCTTAACAAGTATTTTTTAAATACATAAACACGAATTTGAGCAAGAATAATTTCACTTTACATGTGCAAACATGTTTTATCTCGTGTTAAAAGACTGAACTTAAACGAAGTGAACAATATATTGTGTAAAGTACGCTTACATATATCAAGGAATGAAGCAAATCAAACCAAGGATAAGAAACCAAGGCAAGGGTCTTCAGAAAGTAGCACGGGACATTAGAGAGTACCCTGAGAATGAATAAATCATACAAACTCTTATAACAACGTGCTACTCAATCTTCAGTCATCATAATTGCAAATCGTTTATCATCATAAAGCCAAATTGAAGATCATAAGACCAAATAATCATCAAGGAATTGATAACGCATGTCAGAAAGCTCATTTCAATGTGGAGAGTTGAATGCTACAAGAAAAGGAGGAAAATTTGAATTTCAAATGTCAAATATCGAGTCAAACCTAGTTTCAAAACTGATATATCATCTCTTTTGCCTATTTGGTCAACCATCCTAGCTTCTAGAATGAGGAGTTTATAAACTATGATCAAAAAGTGAAAAAGTAGTTTATGAAGGAACATCATAAACATCTATTATATAACGGCTTCTGCAACCGATATGACAAATTGTCAGCCTATTCTTCTAAACTAACTTTCCAAGACACAAATGGATGATCTATATGTTTCACTTGGAAATCTTATCAAAGGCAACGGTCATGAAGGAAGACCACTATAAATAGAGATATTGTACTCAAAAGTTAATGAGAGGATTGAAAACATAAGAGTGGAAACTCTAGAAAAATCCCTCCACATTTCTTGTGAGATTCAACTTATCATGTAAATTAGTTTCCTTAAAGTGTAAAAATCTTCTTTCTAGTTCCCTAATGTTTGTATACTCTGCCTCGGAAAAGGTGTTAGAAAGAAGTTGCTCAAGCATCTCAGATATGTTTTATTGAATATTTGTAAGGAAACTTGAGTGTAGGTTAGTTTGAGTGGCAACCCAAACACATAACCTTTGTACCCTTGATCCAGTAGTGATCAATGAGACAAGGCTTGGAGAGGCAGGGAAAAACTACTTTCAATGTGGCTATAAGGGTTGTCTATTGGTCACGGTTCAGCTTGGAGAAGCTAGGAAGAACTACTCAGGTCAGTTTGGAGAGGCTAGGAAGAACTACTCAGTTTGTGACAATAGGGGTTATCTACTGTTCACTGGTAAGAGCTTAGGAAGACTACTGTAAAGACTGTCCAGTTTTCTTTCTCAAGTTAAGAAAGATATTTAGTGGAATCTTAATGTGTGTTGAGTACTGGATGTAGATAGGTTTGGTTGAACCAGTATAAAAATATTTGTGTCATACTCTTCTTCTTCTTAATCTCTTTTATTTTTTTACCTCACCACTTTATTATTTCACATATGCTAAAAATGTTATTAATTTGGTTGTTTATTAAGGTTATACTTCAGAAATCTACTTTCTGAAATAACTAATAATAGTTTTGCTGCACTTCAAGCTTAATGCTTGATAGTATTTTTGTTAAATCTTTCATATATGAAAAAGTGACAAAGCACAATTCAACCCCCTTTCTTATGCACTTTCAAACCTGCCCTGATGTCAGACGAGGCTAATTGTGCTATTTGTGGTTCAGATGAAGAATCAGTGCTCCATGTGACTAGAGACCACCGTGTGGCTAAGTTAACATGGATGAGCATTGGTGTTAGTTGGTTCCTTGATTATTTATTTAGTTGCTCACTGTAGACATGGATCGATTTGAATATCAAGGAATCTTCTCGATTTATTAATGGGGTGGCTTGGCCTCTTCTCTTTGCAACGGCTTATAGTTCCTTCTGGTACAGCCGTAATCAGTTTATCTTTGAAAATATTGCCACTGATGCTCGTTCTCTCTGTTTCAAAATTACGAGGCTAGCAAAAGATTATTCTTTGGCACTTTCTTCCTACTCAATTGCATGCTCTAGAGCAAGAGATTTTACTATTCAATAGATACGTTGGCTCCCCCTCCTGTAGATTAGGTCAAACTGAACACAGATGGCTCAGTAATAAATCATCAATTGACACCTTGCGGTGGGCTGATTCGTGACCATGATGGGAATATTCTCAAAGGTTTCAGCTGTAATTTGGGACTTGCTCTATCACTAAAAAACTTTGGGGCATTTATCTTGGGCTCAACCTGGTTCGTCATCTTGGGTTCACTCGTGTGATTGTTGAAGCTGATTCTAAGTGTGTGGCATTAGTTTCTCAAGATGGCAATTCTGCTCTTCATCCTTATTCTTCACTAATTCATGCCATTCAGAGGTTACTTCATGTCAGTGGGAGCTTTGAAGTTGTCAATATTTATCGAGAAGCAAACTAGTGTGCAGACTCCTTAACCAAATATGGTCATGTTCTATATGTTTGGTTAAAGGAATTCTCGTTGCTTCCCAGCTTCCTTTCCTTACTTTTTAATGCTGATGTTAGGGGGACCTTTTCCCCTAGGATTTTTTGCAATTAGTTGTTTGGCTTTGGGCTTTTAGCCCCGTCGTTGATCAAAAACAAAAATGCACTTCTAATTATAGATGAATTATGTATTTTTTTTCATATGCTATATTTAATTTTTAGTTATTATCACAAATTCTGTTTAAATATTCTTATTAAAATAAAATATAAAAAATTGAACGAACCCGCACGGGTCTTGTAGCCTCTGTAAGTTTGAGAATTGTCGCTCTTATTTAGTTATCAGAGTAAAGATAATTGCCTTCTATAATACTTTTCCCGCAAAGCATAGGAATTACTAGCTTAACCATGCCATTATATAAAAGGTTTGACTCAAAAGAAGCATAGCAATACATAATCAATGCAGGCAACAGAAAATTTCCATGACCAATAATTTGAGCATGGTGGAACTTCAATCAAGGGCACTTGGGTGTTCCTCTCTTGGTCTTCCAGTTGTTATAGCATGGACATTCTTCCTTGTGACCATAGGTTCCTGATGGGACACACAAACATGCAGCACAACACTTGTTGCAGAAAAATAGACACGGCTTCCGGTGATGCGTCTTAGAACAACGATAAGCACAAGCCTTCGGACAATCTGAAGGTAACCAAAATTTGAGTTGCACACATCATCAGTAAAGTAAATTAATTTGCCAAATACCCTTCTATTTTAAGGTTTTGCTAACCAGTGTCCCATTTTAATTAATAAAATATTTAAGAACATTGATTTTCAAAAATATCAAACAAGTTGTACTACCTTTTGGACGAAGTGATCCTTCCCCACCAGCCTGCAAATTTTTAAAATGGAAGAAAAGAAAAAGAAGAATGAATTATGAAATGAAGATGAAGTCAGGGAAAAACAAATAATACATACAATATTTGACTTGAACTTAAATGGCCTCATTCTAATTAATAATATAATGTCAAACTAAAATTAAGTAAAACTCACATCAGAAATGGATCCTCTCAATTGTAAATTCTACATGACAATGTCATGTGTGAATTTACACCACTGATTTAAAAGGTTGGTTTCATCAATTTGGATCTTCCCCTAAAAATCCAATCAATAGTATAAATTTACATATGATATAGTCACATGGAATTTACACTTAAGAGGATCTAGTCGTTTGCCTGTGAGAGTAAGACAACAACAAATTTTCAACTAATATTATGTTCTTATTAAACTAAATCAAATAAAGTTAAAAAAGCAAGAAAACGAGCTCACTAATCATCACCCTCAGAAAGGCTGGACTTTTCAATTATGTACATGTTATGTGTAGATACATATGTGAAAGAATAGATAGAGGGAGAGAGAGATTGACCCACAAATGCAACTTGGAACACAGAAGCCATGGCGAGAATGAGAAGAAATGCATATACAACTTTAGCCATATCGTCTTGGCTTTGGCTTTTTTTGCACCGTCTCTTGTACGAAGACTACTGCGTTGCAAACACTGAACGTTGAAGGAGATATATAGCTGCAGATAGTGGCAGAATAAATTAAATGTGGGAGTTACTTTGACTTAAATCAAAATATCCTCACAATATGATATCCTCAGTATAATCGATGCACGCATAAAGGCAATCAATGAATTTTCCTAAAGGAGAGAAAGAAACTAATTAATGTGATTATTCGACTACAACAAAAATGATTTTAAGCGGCAATTATTTATGGTATGAAATTCATCTGAAGTTAATTATAAACAGAACTATTTACAACAATGATTTTTCCATTACAACCAAAACTATTTAGTATTTTAGAAAATTATCTTATATAAATTAGAAAAAAAAAATTATTTTTACTCATTCCTTAACAAATAATGATTATATGGTATGTACTTGCTAGGTAACAAGTAATAATTTTATTTGCCAAATAAATATGACTCTTTTGATTTTTTTTTTGTAAATAAATAAATGACAAAACTAACCCTCAATTTAGTCCCTCTAAAATTTCAAGTTGGACAAATTGATCCTTGTAAAAAAACTCTCAAATTGGTCCCTACAAAATTGAATAGTCAAACAAATTAGTCTCTGTAAAAAATAACTCCCAAATTAGTCTTTGCAAAAGTGGATTGTCAGATAAGTTAATCCTCCTAACCCAACTTATCAAAGGGACAAAATTGGCTAATTATTCAATTTTGCAAGGACCAATTTGAAAGTTTTATTTTTTAGGGACCAATTTGGTCTATAATTCAATTTTGCATGGACCAATTTGAAAGTTTGTCTTTTTTTTACAAAGACTAATTTGTCCGACTTAAAATTTTAGAGGGACTAAAATGAGTGTTTTGTCTTTATATGATTCTATATTTCATAGCAACTATTAAATTATGATTTCTCATATATATAATTTATTTATTCATTTATTTGTTAGTATTAGTTTTTCAATTATTAACTTAATAATGGACCCAATTTCTTTTTAAATATAATAACATTAATGTGATTCATTAACAAATATTTTAAAAATAATCAAATGATCAAGAAAAAGACATACATTGTAATATACTTTTACAAGTCATTTGACCCGTGTAATACACAGGATGATAGTAAAAAAATAGTTTATTGACTGTTATTGAAAATAAATAATAATTTACTTAAATACATCTTATAAAAAATTGAGTATATAAATTTATTTTCAAAACAAGCTAACAGTTGAATAATTAAATAAATGAATAAAATATAAATGAGTATGGATCTTAAATAAGTCATTCTATTTTATAACTTATTTTAAATATCATATTTATAACGTCAAGAAAATCTTGATGGATAAACTTTAACTAACAATAAAAAAAACTATTTTATGAAAATTTTCACGTTGCAATATTTGAAATTAATGAATAATGAAATAAAATAAGTGGATATATTTACAATATCATATACCATTAATATAGATGACAATGGGTATCCATGAGAGAGGAGATATACCTCCCGCACCTTGTTCCCCTTTAGAATTTTGTGAGTTGTTCCGATTCTCATCCTCGTCGGGTCCCTATTCCCTATTTCTCGATCTCACAAGGATTTGATTACCTACGGGTAATTGCCGATTTATTAAAATAATTCCAAAAGAATTAAAAAGTATTTTGATATTCGAAACATAAATATGCATAATATTTATTCCCTTTCAGAATATCTGTCCATTTTTAAATAACTTCATATTTCAAAATATCTGTTAATTTTATATTTCAATAAAGCATTAATTTTTTTCTTCGAATACTACTCCTAGTTAATTTTATCTTTTCAAAACATTTCATTTAATATTAATGTGCTATATTAATTAATATGTAGGGGTATCTTAGTATATTCATTATATTTTACTCAATTACTAATGTCATTTATTATCTTTCTTAATATCTTTGTTTATCCAAAATTGACATATATTTTGAAATGAAAGGAGTAATAAATACTAATAATGCAATATAATCTAAATTAAAAATGAAAATACATACATAATGTAAACTCAATAAAGATAATTGAAAAAAAGAATGTGTGCTAAGATTTTCTTTCATATATATATATATATATAAATGAGGAATTTTCAAATCTCCATAGGGTAGAGACCTCATTCATTGTTCCTATCCCATTTAATAAACGATGACTCTGCCCCAGTCCTTGTAAAAACTAAATGTGTTCCTATTCCATTTGATGATTTTTTTAATCATCTTAGTCATTTATATATTTTTAGTAAATAAAAATATTTAATAAAAACATAAAAATATACTTTCTAATTAATAAAAAATAATGAATAAATTTAATTTATATTATTTCAATTACACCTTATTTCTTTCTACATCATTTTAATAAAAATTATTCAAATGAATATTTTTCTGGTTCCTCTATAATCATATACAAAATAAAAACATCATTTCTTAGTGGTTATTGAGTCCATTATATTATCATAAATTATATTCTGAATTCCATTAATTGAAGATAAGCATCTTTTAAGATCATCAGACAATTGCTCTCTAACATATTCTAACTCTTCAGCTAAGAGATGACTTTGAAATTAGTTAAGTGTATAATTATTTGGGTATGACATAGATTTAAACTCTTTCAAGGACTTTTTGTTTGAATTAAATAACTTTTCAATTTCAATTAAAGATAAATTCTTTAGCTATGAACTTGGGATATAAAGATATATATAAAAAAAGTTTTTTTTTTTATGATAATATGAAACTCTCAACTTATTCTAAAAAAATGCAATACTTGTCTTTAAAAATTGAAAATATAATATTAAAATAATTGATAAAAAATTTAAATTACAATTTAAAACCTACATTAACTCTTTAATATACTTATCTGGCCATATAAGATTTCATCTTCTTAAAGTTCCCAAACATGCTAACATGCTATTATGTTTATCAGTAATAATATAATAAAAAGTTTCCTTAACTAATTTCCAATGCTAACTCAAGAGATTCCATTATACCTTCAATAAATTCATTGTTTAGGAAATGTATGAGAAATTTTTAATAAATTCTATTCATATATTAGGCTTCCAAAATGAAAAAAAAAAAGTTTTCAATAACGTTAGCACATGAATTTATCATTTTTTTAAGAATAATTTGAAAAGGATTAAAATCACGTTAGCTTGATAAATAAGGCTCAATTCTATATGAAATAAGGAAATTACAATTTCATAAACTGTTTGGCCTATGTCATTTTGAATTTTTTAGTCCTATATAAATATACTAAAATATGTATTTGACTTTTATGAATATTAAAAATTTAGTTTTTATCTTCATAAATATTGTTAAAATTCTCTTCTAATTTTATAAATGTCATTATGTAAAAGTGATAACTAGCCATGATACCATAAATGTAATACTTTAAAAAAAGGCTAAAAAGAACCAAAAATGACCAATAAATATAGTAAAAAAGTTATAAAATAAAATCGATAAATTAAATAATCATAGTGAATATTCTTATTATATAATTACTTTATTTTAGTATATTAAGACTGAATCTCTAGTTTATAACAAATATTATAAAGTAATGAATATATTGATTTAAAAATAATGAATCATATTACCATATGTATGTGTGTGTGTGTGTGTGTGTGTGTGTGTGTGTGTTATGATTTTCTCAGTAGGTACAAAAATTATATACTAATTAATCAATATTATATGCTAATTAATTAATAATTAGAAGTATATAAGCAACGTAACATACTTATCTGATTTAAACTTTTTCAAACACTTATATTTTAAAAATAAACTACATAATTTAAAATTAGTTTTGAATATTTATTTATTTTATTTATCACTAATTATTTTAAATAATTCCAATATATAAGGTTATCTAGATAATTTACAATTCGCTATGTAGGTTTCCACATAAATTGCCTAGATATTACAATTAATTATTATGAATATTAATATTATGATTATAATTTTTTAAAAATATTAATCATCAAAATTATGAAATTTGTAGGCTCTAAATTACTCTAGAAGCTTCAAAAGAGTGTTGAATATTAGTATTATAGATTTAATTAAATACCGATAAGTTTTAAATATATTTAATTTTTGTAGTACAATCCTTCCATTAAATACCGATGATTATCAATGATATTATAATAATATGTCATAGTTACAATTTTATTTTTTTTAAAAAAATTAATGATTAAATTATTAAAAACTATGGATCCTAAATCATTCTCATTGTGATATCTAGAAAACTTTTCTTTATAGGAGTCTAAAATATTAGTATCATAGGTTATAGATTATAGATGATACAACGTGATACCAAAGAGATGGACCTTGTGATTAGCTTTGAAGTATTTTTAGTTCAAAATGATTTTCTGGTTTTGTTAAGAAGAGGAAAAAGATAATCATATTTTATATTTTTAATTAAACTGATAGCAATAAAAAATTAAGATAAAATTATTATTAACAATAAATAATTAATGTTGAACCATTGGTTTGACTAAAATATAAGGTCATTAGAAACAAATCCACTAAAAAATATGAGGATTGCTAAACCCATTCGTGTGGATGTTAGCAATGTATGTCCATATTTTATTTTGGATATAAAACTTCCTCTTTCTAAGAAAAAAAATCTCCCCTCTCTCTCCATTCAATTTGAAATTTTAGATAATAGTATTGTAATTTTGTTTAACTCTCATTTATCATAACTCCTTTAATTTTTCTCTCACCTAGTTAATATCAACTCTCCCCTATTTGTTCCTACATAAATTATTACTGATTTTTAAAAATTATCTTATATTATTATATTCTGAATACATACATTCAATTTTATTTTAATATTTTAAAAGTCATAAATAAATAACTTATACATGTAAACAAACAAAAATTAATTTTATTAAATTTTTGAATGTTTTAGATCTATTAAGATATTTTGTTGATATTAATTTTCAAATATTGGAACAATGAGAGACTTTTATCAATTTTCCGTGATGTAAATTTTTCATAAATTTTTTTTAAATTATTTCAATGATAAACGATGCGTCAATGATAATTTTTGTATGATGTGTTTGGTATATATGTATTCAGCATATAATAATCCTAGTCATCTGATAGTGTAATGCACGTGCTGATAATTAAAAAAGTTTATTGACCATTGTAAAAAATAATTAATAATATATTTATATTTTATGAAAAATTAAGTATATAAATTTATTTTAAAAATAAGTTAATAGATAAATAATTAAATAAATATAATATAAATGTGTCATTCTATTTTATATCTTATTTTAAATATTATGTTTATAATTTTTTTAAAAAATTGATAGATAAAGCTTTAATTTTTTTTTTATTGAATCAGAGTATCCACTGGTAGCTACAGTGAATAATTCCTCATCGTAGGAGCTCTGCTAAAGAAGCAAACGACTGACCACAAAATGCATTTTATTCCCATGAGTGATGATCGAACCCTCAACCACTTGGTTAAGGGACAAGGTGAGCTGTCACCACGTCACACCTCGTGGTTATAGGTAAGCTTTAATTAATAATAAAGAACATATTTTCTGAAAATTTTGCATGCTTCGAAGGTTGAAATTTTTAATAATGAAAGAAAATAAGTGAACATTTTTACTATATCATGAAACATTTAGAGAAAGACAATGAGTATCCGTGAGAAAAGGAACATGCCCTCGCCCTTGTCCCCATTTAGAATTTTTTACCTCCTTTCCATAACCCATCCCATCCTCATCCCTGTCATGGGTCTCATTTCCCATTTCTCACGGAGATTTGAATCCCTATGGGTATTCATAGGTATATTAAACAATTTCAAGAAAGGAAAATATTTTCAAACACTTTGAAATTTAAAACATAAATACCCATAATAACAAATACTACTAATGCAACATAATCCGAATTAAAAATGAAAAGTCATACATAATATGCAAATTCAGTAAAGATAATTAATAAAACTGAAGTGGATATTTAAATAATGTACATATATGGTGAATTAGCGGATCTTTTTGGGGCAATGACCCCATTCCCTGTGCCTGCCCTATTTGACAAATGGAGGCTTATCTATGAATGACACACAACAAAACTTTCATTGAAATAAATTTAAGTTATTAGTAGTATAGAGTCCCAACTACATGCTTTTGAAATCCAATCCAAAAATCACTTTCAAATCATTGCACTTCTCTTTTCATAGTGAAATAAGATTGGGTTAAAAAATTTACCCAAAGAAGGTTCTAGGCCATGATTTTGTGCTTTTTAATATCATAGATGAGTTGTAATTTCTGTTCATTATCAACTTAAAAAATATGTTATAAGCTTTTTATATAATAATTATATAACAGTCATATATGGTTGACAACATTATTGTTAATTATAATAGTTCTTTTTTGTGGTAATGTAATTATAACATCTTTATTATCATTAATATTATAATAATTATACATATAAACTTTTAATGATATAATACAACATTCAATTATCATCTTCATTATATATTATTTGTTATAATTTTGACTGAAATATCTCGTAGAGTAGTTTTGTTGTGTTAATGGAAGATAGATATGAAGGTATGATTGGAAATAATAAATTAATAATTAAAAGGTGAATTAAATTTAGAAAACTTACTTTAAATATTTAAATATGAAAATGATTTAGCATAATTTTCTATATAAATTATACATGTAAAACTTTCAATGGGATGAGTAGGGGTGGAAATAGGCTATGCGGCCTGTCAGGGGCCTATGGCCTGGCCTGACCTGTTGAACTTATATAGATAAATGTGTTTCACTATTGAAAATTGCATGGCATGAAGTTCAAACAAAGGCTATCCAGCATACAGCAATTTACCAGCATCCACTTGACCACTAAGCCACCATGTCTTTTTGGAATCTTGAGGCCCTATTTGGTTTGTTGTTTTCAATTTTTAGTTTTTAGATTTTAGTTTTTGTTAAGGAAAAATTGAAAAAACTGAAAACTAAAAATTTTAATTTTTAGTTTATTTAGTTTTTCCTTCACAAAAACTCAAAATTAAAACAGACCCTTATTGAACATTCTTATAATTATGACAAAACACCCAAATTAGTCCCTGTAAAATTTTGCGCCCACCAAATTGGTTCCTGTAAAAAGAAAACTCCTAAATTGGTCCCTCCCAAATTTAAACATCTACCAAGTTAATCCCTCCGTTAATATCCATTAACGGAGTGCTTGCGTGTCTGTTACTATACCGTTAACACTTCTTCTTCTTCAATGAGAAACCATAAGTCCCATTTTTGAAAGTTAAACCCTAGTCCCAATCTCCATTTCCTTGTCACTTTAATCAAAATACACACAATATGTGCTCTCTCATTTCATCCCCGCCGTAATGAAGACGATGATGCCGCTATCCATCCCCGACAGGGCCGTCACCTCTCCTCTCTTCACTGCTGGCACCAACCGTGATTTCAAGCTTTTCAGGTGGTTGTTCTTGTGGCTTGTGTTATGCTTTGTGGTGGCCAACATAGCCTTGTTCATCATCACCATGTATGTTAATGATTGTCCTAAGAATTCGTTAAAGGGTTCCTGTGTTGCACCCTTTCTTGGGAGATTATCTTTTCAGCCTCTCAAGGAAAACCCACTCTTTGGCCCTTCTTCATCCATGTGATGATGGTTGCAAAGAGAACATGGATTTGACAACCTGCATGAGTTTGAAATTCTCTAGAAGCTCTCTCACGGAACCCAACTCCAACACACCCAAATCAGTAGGCACCAAAACAATAGCTCGAAACCAGGCGAATTTAGTCAAGAAAGGCCACACACAGTAATCAAATGTAGAAGATTTCAATGAATTTGAGAGCCAGAGATGCTTCCCGGAAGCAAGGAGCTCCCCCTATTATTCATCATGTCCTTGTAGAAGAAGATGAGATTTTGATTAAGATGACCAGCCACACCTCAACTAACAAGATTCCAATACCTTCCTCCAACACAGACATACACACCCCTCAGGCAGGGCATTTCCAATTATCAGAAGGGGGTCCATGGTTGCGTTGCCTCCTTTCAAGGAATTGCTTTCTAGCCATTAGGATTTCCCTTATGATTGTCCCATTCCCTTTTTGTAGTAAGTGGTGGGATTTGTGGTTTCTGATTGATGAAGAATAAGGAAGCTGAAGAAGAAGGAGGATGTTAGTGGAGGTTAACAACACACTAACGAGCACATGAGCATGCTCAGTTAGTGATATTAACAGAGGGATTAACTTGGTAGATGTTTAAATTTGGGAGGGACCAATTTAGGAGTTTTTTTTTTACCGGGACCAATTTGGTGGGCGCGAAATTTTATAGGGACTAATTTAGGTGTTTTGTTTATAATTATTCTATAGTTGCTACTTATTTTCATTTGAATTTTGAATAAACTATATTTAATCATCTATTTGAGATCCGAGAACCCTAAAGGCTGAAGACACTCAAAGAGACAAAGACATTTCAGAACCAAAGTGGTAAGGTCCGGAAGAGCCTGTTCGTTCATGACCATTTCTAAGCAAAAGACATTTAAGAACAAAGGACATTTTGCTGCTGCCTGCTGAGCATTCGTTCATCACAGTGAGAGGCCATGTTCCAACTACAACCAATCATAGTGAGACCATCACCGTTGCAGCCCCGTCGACTCGCAGTGTCATCGCCGTCGCATCCCTGTCACCGTCACTGTCACCTCGTCGCCTCACAGCCTCATCACCATCACCGTTACCTCCTCTCGTCGATTTCGCGGCCATGAAAGCCATCCATAGTCACAAATCTGAAATGGTGTGAAGATTTGAAATGACATGAAAGGTTTTGTCCTCTGCAATTTATGATCTCCAGAAGCCTGAACCAATAACATTGAGGATTAATCCTAATTTGTTTGTTTGTTTGCTTTCATATGTTACTTGAGGTATTGTGATCTAACAAGGGTTTGTTTGTCTTATTTGATCAGGTATTCTCTATTACCAAATGAAGTTTCAATTTTGCATTTGGCTGCAGCTTCCCACTATTAATGTAAGCTTAACAAACTGCTGCATTATTCCTTTTCATGATATGATTTTAGATAATTTGCTTAATTATTAATCCCTTGACTTGGTTGTTTTATTCTTGACTTCTAGTATTTTTATTAGATCTTTGAGTTGAGGAAGATATGTTGTCTTTTGCTTTTTTATTTCTTTCTTACTTGTCTCTAATTAAATTTCTTCTTCATTACCAACGAGAAGAAATAATAAGTAAACAAAACCACATGGCGCTTGTTGAACAAGGTGCAAAATAACTCTATGCTAGTCACTTGCGTCCATTCCTGTTGAAGCATCAAGCTAGAATGGATCTACTTGCCTATCTATTGTTGTGAAAGAAAGCATCAAAAGAAAATGGGCTAAATGGAGTCTTGGAATGCTATCATTGGAATGTTGGCAACATTATACTATCACTTCCAAATTCAAATCCTTATTTAGTCCATATTCTTTTTTTATTTTTTGTTTATGATTTATTTGTTTATTCCAGATTCAACGTGAAAGTTTTGAAGATTTGATTGTTTGTTGATCTGTTGGGTTTATTTGAAGCTTATGATTTATTTAGTATTGTGATATTTATCATTCTGGATTTACAAATGCCTGACTTGGCCTATTCTCATCCCTACTGATGAATCTTAAATATTAGTATTATCATTATAGGTATATCATACATCATAGATTATTAAGAACCAATATCAATTACCATTAATGATAGTTTGCAACAAAATTTAATTATAGTTTCTGTGTAAATGACTCCAACTTAAATATCATTCTTGTAGGCAAGTTCTGATTTTGCCAAATAATTGTTCTGTTTTATAAATAATTTGTATTAAATGAGAGAATTAACTATTAGCTATAATTAATATGATATCCTTTAATATACCTTCTAAGATGTTTTTGATGCTACATACCTGCAAAGATTCCAAAATAAAAATAATTAGTGTCTTTTACTATATTTTCTCTATATAGTATATTATAGATATGCACTTGCACCTTTTTGTAATTTATCTTATTAGAATTTTATAACTGAGTATACAATTTTTTTTATTTGAAATTAGAGTATCTATCATCAATAGCAGTGACTAATCATCTCATTGTGGGAGCTCTCCCAAATAGGCAAATAGCATGCCATGAAATGCATTTCATTCCCATGAGTGAGGATCGAATCCTCGATTACATGGTTAAGGGACAATGTGAGATACCACCATGTTACATCATGATTTACTATATCATTATATTACATGATTATTAATAAAAGAATCATTTAAATTATTATGATATATTTTTAGTAATAAAATTTTTCATAAATTAAAACATGTATATTATGATGCATATTCTATTATTATTAATTATTATTATCATGCGTCTTTCTATGTTCAATTTCATATTATTTTTCAAATTTACAAATTTGAGTGAAATTGCGTGCATTATATTCAAATTTTTATTTGATTATGATATTATTGTTAATTGTTAGTTCACGTTGTTTCCAAATTCCTGTTTGATACGAGATTAATATTTAAGATTAAAGAATTGATTTTGGCTAATGCTGTGCAACTATCCTGCTATTATATATTATAATAGATAGACAGATAGATGTGGAGATTGCTAGCCTCCATACAACAATCCCTATTTTTGCATATATAGTTATATATATTTCAATTTACATTGGATATCCAAATATTTTTACCCTTTTTGGATATTGCCACTTCTACTAATTCGTTAATTGTTATTTATGTTCATTAAAACACTTCTTCTATTATAATTAAAAGAACATATAGTTAACATTAATTATTTATTTGTTACGACTATGATATTAAGAGTTATTATTGTTAGTTTAATTCAAAATTAATTTAATAATTTAAAATTTTAATATTAATCTCATTTTTAATTTTTATATAGTCACTAATAATACAATCATTTATATTTGTATATTGAATTTTTTTTGGAGAAAATATCAAAATTAATGTTTTGGGGAAAAATAATAATAAGTAAGAATAAATAACAATAAATGAATACACCGATAGTGAAGGTTTTTTTTTTAATACTATCATTGAATTATATTTTTTTTTATTCACATGACTTTTTAAATAGTTGGTATGCAAGCCAACTATAATTATTCATGTGACAATACATAATTGAATGAAAGTATATAAAAAGAGAATTAATGGTCATTTTACTCCCTCACTTTACACTTGTGAGTCATTTTAATCCTTGACTTTAAAATGAGTCAAATTAGTTCCTAACATTATAAAAACGTGAGCATTTTAGTCCCTTAATTCATATTTATTTAACATTTTATCAACTAAATGATGATAGCTAATCTTAAATGATATATTGATATACTATTTATCTTTTGAGTTAGGATAAAGTTTAATATTACTCATTTTTGTGTCTAACATTGCACAAAATAAGTCTTTTTATGATTTGAAATGGAAATCTAAATGACTCATTTTGTATAATAGTAGACACTAATTTCAAATTACATTATACTTCAAATGAGAGAATGTATGTTAAGGTATCATTTAAAATTACCTATCATAATTTAATTGATGAAATGTTAAATAAAATTGAGGCGAGAGACTAAAATGACTCATATGTTACAATGTTAGGGACTAAATTGACTCATGTTAAAAGTCATGGGTTAAAATAAACATTAAATTATAAAAATATTTCAACTGAAATATATAATTTTTGAACTGAAATATATAATAGAAATACCGGAATTCGTTTTGTGGGCAAATAATTTGATAGGTTTTTTTAATTACTATTAGGCAAATAATTTTGTGGGCAAATAGAAATATCAGTATTCATTCTGTGGGCAGATAAAAAGCAAAATGATTCAAATTAGTTTAAATGCTCTAAATTAAGATTCGTCACAATATATATATATATAAAGTATACGACCAAAACAAATTAAGATTCTTCAATATCGCTCAAAAGAAAAAAATAGTCAATAAATTTTTAATGAATTAACTTTTCTTATTTAAATACAAATAATGGACATGTGAGATCATCACAAATAATGAATTAGTGGCCAACAAACTAGTTTAAAACAATTCCGAGTGTGGTATGAGATCTTGAAATGGTGGTAACAAATCTGTCCATGATGTTAACAAAATCAGAACAAATAAATAATTAATGTTTGATTACTACTATAATATAATAAGGATATTTTAGTAAACCTAAATAAAAACAAATGAAAGTGGGAGTGGCAATAATTAATATGGAGTTTAATGTCATTTCTTCTTGTAACTCTCCCTAAAAACATAAACTATAGCGAAAATAAATAAATAAACGAAAAATTAATTTACTCTTAACATAGTTCTAGTATAGTATGCGACATGATCATGGAATGAAGCAAACTAAGCCGAAGAAGTTGCATTATTTATTATCTTTATGTTATTACATAATTAAATGATTGCATAAAATATTTTTATATTGTCATATATTCCAATTAAACCCTTTTAGTAAACTATTTCTATCCAAATACATCAATATAATAACTTTTATGTAATTTCTTCTTGTAACTCTCCCCCAAAACATATACTATAGTGCAAATAAATATAATAAACAAATGAAAAATTAATTTAATCTTAACATAGTTCTAGTATAGCATGTCACA
Organism: Dalbergia cultrata; assembly: GCA_031216105.1. Taxonomy (NCBI): domain Eukaryota; kingdom Viridiplantae; phylum Streptophyta; class Magnoliopsida; order Fabales; family Fabaceae; genus Dalbergia; species Dalbergia cultrata. The sequence continues at coordinate 40,514,512 of CM062348.1, forward strand.
TGATCAATGTGGAAAGCAAAATAAGCAGAAGAAATGATCAATGGCCAACATATACTAGAAAGATTATAATACAACATATTATTAGTTGTTACGCACTCACTTTTGGATTATTTTAAAACAACTTAGAAAGATTATCATGTAATTTCTTTTGAAACATAAGTGTGAGCCACAACATTAGAGATAAACACACATAATCTAAAATTGTACAAAAGATGAAAATAGAAAATACCGATGATAATTTCAATTATTCATAATAGTCAAAGGGACAACTTTATTTTAGAGTTGCAAATCATAATAAAAGAAAAACAAGAGGCCCCAGTAATGCTAAACACATCAGACTCAAGTTACCAATGGTCCACAGGATCGTAAGGCCTTTATGATGGATCCTTTTTAGGATCATACTCCCCTGGATTGTATTTCGATATCATGTAACATCCTAATTATTAACCTCTTATACGTAGGTCATAATTAGCCGATTATTAGATTTCTTACATTTTGATCCCGTATGTTTAGTTTGCTTGAAAATATTTTAGCGGAAAATAGCGAATACTTTTTTTGTTTTGAAATCTTAAAAAGGTAGCTCTCATTTATTAATGCGTAACTAGAACTAATGCAACTTGTGAGTGAAATAACGTTTCCATAATAATAAACACATAATAGAACAAATCCTAGACACCATAAACATTTAAAAACACATGTCATCACCTCATAACATAAATAAGGTACTAATATACCATAAAAGAGCATGAGCCCATGAAGGACAACCACACCTAATACAAGTCACATGAACCATAACATAAATACATTCTAGCTAAGAGTTGGTAATAAGGCCTAGTCTCAAATACAGTCATCCATAAGCTATCGAAATCCCTAAATAAGGAGAACATAAATAAGGATCAATAGCCTACATACTCAAGAGAAAAATACAAAAATATGTAGAAGATAATAGTTAAGTTACTAAGCACAGGCTAGCTCCAAAGTCAGAATTCGAGGGACTCCAATATCCTAGTCCGCAGGTTCGTTTGAAGATAACACAAAAAGAAAAGGGGTGAAAATCCAAAGGAATCTTAGTAATTAAATAAAAATGGTTCAAGTATCATCATTGTCGTCTCCCGTTTAATTATAAATAAGTGGCCATACTTAATTTCATTTAATTAGTTCATATACTAGAATTTCAAAGTGACACATATTTTAAGACTTAGGAAAATCTCTTAGTTAAATAATAGTAAAATAGAATGCATAACATCACTAGCATAATCAGAAACATACAAAATGAGGCATGCATGAAAATTCAATGAAACAAGTTATTTCACATATTTAGCACTTTAATTTACTTGAACTTTAGTTCTTTAAACATACCACCATCTTTCATGTCTCCTAGACCAACCACGTCACTGCCTTGGCAATTTAACTGGCGCCTATACACTGAAACACCTATCACCTAGGATGAGCTCAACCTAACTAGCTATCACTAGATTTAAATAGGGATAGATGGGGGACTTCCTCTCATGTCACCTTGACTAATCATATTA